>OX638091.1:9569401-10913752 GCA_951804965.1 Horisme vitalbata
CTGCTCTGCACCTTGTCTGAGGCCCGCAGTCAACGTGTTAACCCGCATATAGCTTACTTCAATGTTACTTTCATGGTGAATTAAACGCTAAACGCAAGAACTGATAATAATAACTTTTTTTTATAATTATTTTTTTTTATTAACCAAGGACAACATAATACAATAAAAGAAACAAATCATTCATAAAAAAAATTGCCGTACTTACTATATATATTATGAATTACTTTAGCAGCCGTGCTAGGTCGTACCTGTGTTACGAACTGCTAAAATTTAAATGGTTTTATACTTGGTACCTAGGCATTTAAACGCTGGGGTTATTATAACAAAATCGGGCGAGTGGAACCCGAGATACTTAGTATAGAGATAGAAGAAGTCTAAATCAGAGGTTTGATAAAAATTAAAAACTATGTAAAGGAAACTTTATGTTAGCTTGCATCAGAAAATATGAAAATTAAAGTATGTGAGTTTTCAGCACTCAAAGCGTTAAAGCGACTATTACGCCAAGGGATTTGATACATTAAACGGTAAATAGCTCACTTTGACGTTTCTTGAAGATGGTGAAAAGGGCAAATATAAAACAAAAGTTGAAGCACGTAACTCGCAGTTTCTTCCCTGAATAAATAATAATTCTGCACATACACATTTAATAATTCCTATGACTACAACCCTCCCGGCTTAGTATGGGGTCACAAAATTATTTAGGTAACGAGTTTTCCCTGGGGTCACCTGAACTCGGTCACTTTATTAACAAATATTTGGATGTAGGACGGTATGAATAACAAACAAAACCAAGCATAGTTAGAACGTGTTGTATGAAATACCCTGGATATCTATGGTTGCCTGGAAAATACCGCTTTCAGTGATAAGGCCGCCAATTGTGTTACCTTCATAATGCTGAGACTAAGTTACTCTACTTTTCCTTATATGCATATGGTGATTAATAAAGTATTATCTTTTAATCAATGAAAATGGTGTATAAGCCTGTAAGAGGTTCCAACCTCCATCTTTAGAACCCAAGTCAACCTCACTAGCACGTGGTGCATCCGGGTTATTAACAAATGAGGCTCTGGCAGCCGGCTAACTGGGGCATAGCGCATATACGAAGGTTCACTTGCTGCTCGAGGGAAGTTAAAGTTTCACTCAAATCTTACTGCCAGTCTTTTTGATCGGGCAGCCATTGGATAAACCATACCCGACGGACAGCCAGTACCCTGCGAGTCCAATGTAACAATAACTTTCGGATGATGATGCAGCTGCCCCGTTTTTGCAGTGCCTCTGGGATGTTTGCGGAGACGGGCACGGATAGCTATAATGCGGTAATTCGAAAGAAAGTCGCATCCCTACTTCAGCGTTTGCGAGGCAGTGGTAACAGCATCCTAAAGATGATTGTATCCCGTAATGACTGTCCCATTCAATATAAATGGATGAAAATTGTCATGGGCTCAATGAAATAGTAGTAGAGTTCTTTGTGGGGGGCTCGTCCGGGGAAGAACTGCCACCATGCCTATTTCTGCCGTGAAGCAGCTGTGCTGTGTTTCGGTTTGAAGGGTGTGTGTGCCGGTGAAATTACAGGCACAAGAGGCTTATCATCATCATGCCTCAAGTTAATGGACGCAGGGCGTTGCATCGTAGAGCATGTTGCAAAAACCGTGATCTATGTTGCAATGCTTTGTGATAGGTAATGGTTACCACTCAACATCAGTTGGGCCATGTGCTAATTCCATCTTCAAGTATCATCATAAAAAAATGAATTAATTTAATTTTATTATTGGTGTTTTTCATGTTTAAGTATGACATATTAATTAGATTGATATAAGTATCACATGGGTTTTATCTGTAATAAATGAATTAATAATAGGGCAGCCTAACACAGCACAGCTAAATTCCCTGGCCACCGACGCGCAGCAGCGTCGGTAGTCCAAAAATCTGTGCCCTGCGATCCCAACCCCGTATGCCCAGTGTGGGGATTATGGGGATATCCTTCTTCTTATAGGGATGCCTATGTCTTGCAGGGGACTAATATAGGCTAATCGTATTATCATTTAATAATATGTTATCGTCTGTCGTGACATTGGTAGTGTGAATGGAGAGCGAATTTTTCATAACTTTTACTCCCTAGTGAGCTATATTTGTGTTGTCCAATAGAAACGTTAGCATAGTACGGACATGTCTTATAAAAGATGAATAAAAGTAAAATAACAAGACTAACGAATCCGCACGTAACTTCGTTTGCGTGGTCTTGCTTTCCCGTTAGTCAAAGCATAACTTGTTATCCATACCTTCATGTTTTTTGCCCTGTTAGTGTATTTTTTGTTTTGTTTTATTATCGTTTTAGGATAACCATCCTCCCGGTTTGTATACATTGACTTGTGCGGGGACCATCAGTAACTCCTTTGTATTTAACTTTTTCCTAAAAATAGTATTTGTATTTGAAGTCTGTTCTGATCAAAAAAGTGTTTATCCATCACCAGTTTATAGTGAGTTTGCTATTTTTTTTATTACCTAATTGCAATAATAACTCTACAAGTCCGTGTCCGTGGGAAAGCGGCAACAAAGCCACTAAAGGATGGAATTTTATCAGGGTTTTTCATTCTTCGAGGAAAACCAATATTTCTCGGAAGGTTTGTAGCTAGTCAGTAATTTGTTATTGATTGAAAAGGATAGTTTTTGATCGGATTGAAGAAATTTACTTTACGTAAAATTATTTTGGATAAATTCATTGCCCATGTACGTACGTAGTACGTACACCTAAATAATTCAGCTTCGTTGAGTTTCTTTTTTACATAATTTAAGTTAAGTCTTCATGAAAATTACTGCCAACTGCGAAAGCAGGACAGTACTTCCCCTTCGCTAACGAACCAACAGTCTCTTATCTCTAAGCGTCACCTAAGTAAAATTGGTACGGGTAAAGTCAGTAGACTTGTTACCTAAGCTGTAGAGCCTAGAGGCTAAAATTTAAATAAATGAAAAGGAAGTTTCCACTAAATATTTAACAAAATAACGTTTTATTAACACATTGGTTGCAGAAACGCGCTCTTTTTTACCATATAATACCAAAATAATAATTGTCTTGAAACATTAAAAAAACAACCGAATTGAGAACCTCCTCCTTTTTTTGAAGTAGGTTAAAAATAAAAACTTTCACGATATTATGGTTAGTAGTTTACGCAGATCTTATTTTGACACTTTTATGGGGGTAGCCAGAGGCTAAACTTTATATCTGTACTATATTTCCATATAGAACTGAAGCTCTGCTGGCTATGGAAATATCAAACCATGAAAAACCATGGCAAAACACCCTAATCTAAAGCACACTAGCCATAATACCCAGGAAACGGAAGCTTTTGAAAATAAAGAATAGCTACCTACCCTACACCCTGCATTGTGAAAGCCCCTTGACTAAAGCAGCCATTTTTACCGTAATCAGACCTGAAACTTGTGATAAGGCACGGTCTACCAATCGAACCCTAAATTGTGAGTGCCCTTAGGGGATCCTGGGGAAAGCGGATTACTAAATACTTCTGGTTATAAGTACTTTTCTTCGGTACTTTAAATTAGGTAGGTTGTACTTGAAAAATTAGTCTGAATTTGCTGATGCTCTGTAGTACTATTTTGTATTCTGTGACGATAAATATTTTTATTAAGTTATCTCAAAATTTCCACAATACTTCGACTTTCTTAGAATGATTATACATTCTTATCAAAATAACTTATCTTTCGAAATACCTAGAAGAATTAATTAAAGTAAAAATCGATTTATTTCAGTACTAACCTTATGGTACATTTTGAAGTCCGTTTTTTTATTTACAGAAACTGTATCAGTCAACGGGTTGTTTCATGTTGTCATCTGTGCCCTGTCAGGAATAAAGATAATAAACACTATAGTTTTTATATCTTGAGAACTGCCACTCTAGGAACTTTGACAGTTGCGGCACATGTCTAATGTGATAATCTCTATTCCTGAGAATCAGGGCCCGTTAAGGCAACATACATGTCAAACCTCCCTCTCGCTCGCACTATTCAACACTTTTGAAGATATAAAATCATTGAATGTAGTTATGCAAAATAGCAGACCTTCACGGCCTAGAAAATAACAATACAAAGGTTCAGTAAGAATATCATGTTGAACCCAACACGTTTTCCTACCAAAAAATTTGCACCAAAATTGATCACATTCTAGGCCGTGAAGGTTTGCTATTTTGCATCTACATTCAGTGATTAGTTATATCTTCAAAAATTTTGAATAGTTCGAGTGAGAGGGAGGTTTGATTTGTATAGTCGCCTTAACTCTGGCTTTCTCGGGTATTGATGATGTCAGCGTTAGCCAAATTTACTTTTAAATACTGTAAAA
The DNA here is from genome assembly GCA_951804965.1 of Horisme vitalbata. NCBI lineage: Eukaryota > Metazoa > Arthropoda > Insecta > Lepidoptera > Geometridae > Horisme > Horisme vitalbata. The sequence continues at coordinate 9,573,753 of OX638091.1, forward strand.
ATTATGTCATCATGCCCCTTGACAGTACTGTGACAGGTACAGACTGTACTGTGACTTTACGGTCACTCGAGATAGATTATGAACCAAAAGTGTTCACAAATACATGACATATACCTTCCTTCATCTTTTTCGTATGAGTTAGTGGTCAACTCTGATCCACTCTGGCTTAACGACTGAAAAAGCGGTCAGACCCAAATGACACTAAACGGTCACGCATCAAAGTATTGCGGAGTATTGCGATCTCAGTTCTGAATGTGAGTTCAATATGTTTTTTTTTTTTGCATAAATAAGTGTTACTTGTGTTTGAAATAAGATAAGATAAAGATAATCTCCATCTCTGCTCACTGTGCCCGACCCGGCACGCAGGAAGACCTCAACAATGCAACCAACCTAGCCGTGGAGGAACCAAATTCATAAACCAAAAAATGGTATGAAACACGCAAAAAAATGCGTGCGTTGAAATCTTGTGCGTCACCCCAACAAAACAATAAAAAAATTCTCAATTTTTAGGATACAGGGAATTAGAAGCCAACTACATCAGCCTGCTGGACATAAGACTCCCTTAAATGAAGGGAGAAATGCTCATAATCCTCACGCTGGGCATTTAATTAAGGCCCATTTTCGTGTAAATGTGCCTCGAATTATAATACCAACAAGATCAAATTGTGGAAGTAAATATTCATACATCACGATTATCTCAACTTCCACACAAACCCAAAACCTTCGGCGACCTTAATCAAAGGATTAGACAGGAATTTATGGTACTACATCGTCTTACGAAGCTAAGCCTAAGATAGTACTGTTTCAAACTCCCTCAAAAACAATGTTATAGTTAAGAAAAACAACAATTGTAACAAAGACTTCAAATTAATATAAGCCAAGCAGAGTTTATTGCCAATTCTGCTCTCTTTAGTCGCGTTACAAATTGTAGTAAAAAATACCATTTCAAGGGTTCCTATTACTTATTATTATTTTAGAGATTGTTGTGTTTGTATTTATTTGTTTTGTATTTACAGTACAGTATCAATTAATCCATCACTGTATAAATCACTTACAAAAGATGCAAAGGTCAATTTAGTTATATCGTGTATATTAATTTAATCAAACTTATCCAATACCTATAGATAAATACATTTTAGTCTGGAAATACTACACATATTAATCCGAATTACGTGTCTTCATTGAAAGAGCGCACGAAAGGACCGTTCCATACAGTGTCTAAAGAACTCATCAATCTCGTGGATGGCCATTTGGATGGTGTCACCCCTGCCGTCGATCAAGTCACTTCGATAAGGGTCTCAATGTCTCATTCGCTATGAGGAACATTCGAGTCTGGTATTTATTGAACGTTTTTAGTTCTAATGCAAGCTCGAGTGTTTTCAAATATCTTTCAGAAAAGTGTCATTTTGAACAACTCTTTTATTAAAGCGTGTTTCAAACCTCCATCTTCGGAATCCAAGCTAAACACACCTGTTCGGGTTACACCCTGTTGTTTAACAAACGGGGCTCTGGCGGTCGGCTGAATGCGGTATAATACAGCTGCTGAAGGCAGCAACGATGTGGTATGAGAATCTTTGCTCTGCAATTCCCAACCCGCATGCCCACGTGGGGATAATGAGAAAATCCCCCTTTATTAGGGGGATCTATGTCCAGCATTGGACTTATATAGGTTGCAATGCTGCGGAAGAAACTTGGGTTTATAATGAGGGTGTTCGATTTATAAGGATCGTTTCCTAACGTCCTATATTTATTTCTTATCACTATAAATAACGATAGCAGTAAAAATCATTAAAAAGGTCATCATTGATGATGTAATTTGATGCAAAGTGTCGTCGACTTTATGAGGAAGCTAGAGCAGTCAATGCAGTATTAACGATTAGGAGGGAGTTTATTAACCGACTCTTTTTTCGTTTAATATGGGCCATGGAAGTCTGAAAACCAGTTTTTTTTTATAGACAAAACGAGCGTTTTGGTATTGAGTCTGTATTAAGAAGCAATTACTCATAAAAGTTGCTGGCGTTTTAAGTAATCCAAGGAAGTCGGACTCTGAACTACCACAAAATATCTATAGAAAAAAAATCTGTGCTAAGCGCAATCGTAAGACTAGTTTAATCAAAAGACAAAATTACATTTTACATTTAGTACAAATTCCGCTAACCCTCTCTGATCAGTTCCACAAAAACCCAACAGAAATTCGACAACGATTCGCCTATCCTATGAGGTATGACACTTTGGCAGGTCTGCGAAGTTCTGCGGAGTGCCGAAGGCGGACAGCGAGTCGATAATTTACTGAGGATGTCGCTCTAAACTAGAATTTCTGTTGGGCTTTTGTGGAACTCGTCAGAGAAGGTAAGAGGAATTTGTACTAAATATTTTGTCTTGTATATCTTGTAATGGACAAAGACACGCCTGAGTCAATTAACTATCGCAATCATAATAATAAACCGGCATATTCATGTAAGTATAAGTCCAGTTATAACTACACAGTTTCCAGCCACTTGTATCATACCTGGTGATAATGAGAATATAATGGAGATGAAGCAATCGTAACAGGAAGGGATAGTCAAAGTCAAAGTCAAAGTCAAAAATCATTTATTCAGTAGGAACTGTATAGTACACTTTGAAACGTCATTTTTTTAAATTTACCACCAATTCGTAACGTGACCAAACAGAGAAGAATTGGCAAGAAACTCTGCTTGGCTTATATTTTTTTAACGTCATTGTACTTAATATCTATTACATTGTTTTTGATGGAGTTGGAGGCAGTTTCATCCCAAGCTTTTTTGTCATCTAAATAATCAGATATTTTATAATAAGCTTTATTACATAGATTACGTTTAACAACATTTTTGAATTTAGTTACAGATAGATTAATCACATCATTTGGGATTTTGTTAAAAAATCGTACAGACATCCCTTTAAAAGATTGACTAACTTTATGGAGCCTTACAGTGGGAACAGCTAGTTTATCTTTATTTCTAGTGTTAACATTATGATAGTCGCTATTTTTCTTGAACATGTTAATATGTTTTCGGACATACATTAAGTTTTCATATATATATTGGCACGGCACTGTCATAACATTTATTTCTTTAAACTTAGTTCTAAGTGATTCTCTGGGGCCCATATTATAAATTGCACGAACAGCCCTCTTCTGCAACACAAATATGGTGTTGATATCTGCAGCATTCCCCCACAACAAAATTCCGTACGACATAATGCTATGGAAGTAGCTGAAATAAACTAGTCTAGCCGTTTCTACGTCAGTAAGTTGACGGATTCTTTTGACTGCGTATGCTGCAGAACTGAGTCTGTTCGACAACCCATCTATGTGAGCGCCCCATTGAAGCTTATTATCTAAAGTTATGCCTAAAAATACAGTACTGTCCACAAGATTTAGATCTTCATCTTTTATTTTAATGTTAGGTTTAACTTGTTTAACATTTGGTAATATAAATCTCATACATTTTGTTTTAGTCTCGTTCAGTAATAAATTATTTACATCGAACCAGTTAACAACTTTCGCTATTGCATTGTTCACGTCGTCAAAATTGGATAAGGACGCGAGGGGACGAAAGTAGGTTAAAGAGTATCCCATTTACAGTACGCCAAATAAAGTACCATGTAGATGGTGTTTGTAAGTTGCTGTATAAATGTAACCTTACCCGACTGAAAATCGAATACCTGAACAGGGAAGGTCTTGTCCTATAAAAACAGAAAAGAGACAGACTTTTGTAAAAATCGTTGAGAAAATAATCTTTGCAATGTTAATATTTTAATATGGAGCAACAGTTATAAAACCGGCTTTTGACTATATGGGATCTATATTAAATGTTTAGCTATAATATTTTAACGCTCATCATACATTTTGAACGACACACCTACCAGGGGCCAGACTGCGCTAAATTATAACAGCTAAACCCTTGGTTAAATAATGATCGAACCACAGCTTTAGGATACAATACTACGTTGGTCAAAACTAGAGTTGCATTCGCCTAGAAAAGCCAATCGACACTTGTTTTTACACAGACTGAGCACAGACTAAAATTAAATCCATAACGACGATCGTTCACGCTACGACTCGGTTTTGGTTGATGCTACATTGGCGTTTATACCAAACGGCGCGGTATCGGTACCAAATTTCGAAAACTTGGAACATAGTCGTAACTGACTCGTAGCGTAATTAGAAACGCACCGTTGTTTTTTGAAAATAGCGCGGTTGGACCCCTGGAAACCGCACCTCCCCCTGCATCGCCCTGAGTTTGAAGTGTCAAATGATCACGTGTAAAGATGTAATAACATTACACCCCATAGTCAAAAGCCGGCTTAAGTATAATATGTAGCTGAAATGATTTAAATCTTAAATCAGTTTCAAGTATAGCTTTGGGTAGTACCGCATTTCAATTTAATATATTAATTAATTTTTTTATTATACCTGAAAATAGAGCTAGCACCACCTGCTGATTAGCGGTAATAACTTGAGGCATGAAAATTTTAAGCCTCATGTAAATCTAATTTCAGCGGCACCCAAACCCTATAAAACATCAACGCTACTTCACGGCAGAAATAGGCATGGTGCTAAGTTGTTCCCCCTATGAGCCCTTTAACTGTACTACTTCTTCATTTGTCTAACTACTAACTGCGCCAATGTAAATTATATTTTCGGCTTAGTGTTAAAATCCCCCCATAAAGTTGCCAACAGACCAATCCTAAGCGCGCCTGAAACTACATCATTTGTCTTTGTCCCGATATATTGCTAATGTACCCTTGAAATCGGTCCTAAGCAAATGCCCTAAGTTCAGAGGCAAAATATTATAAAGCTCAAAATTATACCACACCAACAGGCATGAACCGAAAGCACAAGTTAACATAATGCTATCACCTATTCAGTCCACTGCTGGATATAGGCATCCACTTCAAAGAAGGGGATATGCCCATAATCCCCACGTTGGGCAGGCGGGTTGCGAATCGCAGGGCAAAGCAGAAAACACCCAGACCCGAGACAAAAATTTGCATTGAATCGGACGCGAGACCTTTTGACCCGAGACTTTCGATTGGCCTCCTAGCTCAGTTAGTAGTAACATTGCCTTCTGAACTGCAGGTCGCGGGTTCGATTCGCGCCCAGAACAAATATTTGTGTGATGAAAATGGATGTTTGTTCTTTATCTGGGTATTTTATTTGTATCTATGTATGTTTATCAGTCTTTGGTACTCATAGTACAGGTACTACAATTCACCGAAGTGCGAAATTACGTGTTTCGTTGTTTGCGATTGGTACCCATAATCAAACGAAAACCGAAATTTCGGCACGAATTAATCGAACAGTCCGAACGTTGCGCATCCTACTTTAGTTTACGACCTCAATATTGGATTTGACCGTATAAAATACGACCAATCGCACGAAACGAAACACGAATTTCGTACTTCGGTGAATTGTAGTAGACCCCCCCGTTCTGCCTAGTTTGGAATCAATTGACCATGTGTGAGATGTCCCGACTATTTATTATTTTGTGTCTCAGGCGGGCTTTCGCCCACTTGCTAGTGCTCTGCTTGACAGAGGTCGTCGGTGCATTGGATTAGATATACTACACAAACAGTATTGGTACCTAGGTGTACTAATTCATAACTTCTTGTTTTTGCGGTGAACAAGGATGTTTGTTCTGTCTGGGTGTTCTGTCAGTATGAAGTGCACGTGGCTTGGCTTATTTCGGTGATCTTGGCAGATCATCTTGGTAAAGCAATTACTCTGCCGGACACTACTTGGATGCTTCCGTGCTTTGTATACACACTTATGTTTATTACACTTTTCAGTCACTAAGTCATGTAAGAGGACTTCGAATGCTCTAAAAACTTGTTGGTCACTATCTCATACGAAGAAGAAGAAGAAGAGTACATATACATGGTTATGTTTCTCTGGTACCAATAGTGGTCTACTAATTTGAGATCAGTTAACCATGTGCGAGATGTCCAGAAGATGGACGGAATAACTCTTGCTGTAGAACTAACCTTGGTCTCAACTCCCCCCTTACTAGAATGAGTAATGAGTATAGTTTATTTTAACAAAAATCAATTATTTAGATCTGTTTGGTGACTCGTTACCTATTTTCAAAAACAAGCTTTTAAAATATTTTATTTTGAAACATCCAGACGACTATTCTGGTGTAGTTTAAGTCAATTTAAAATATATAAGTCCTATTTTACTTTTTATATATTATAGTTTTAAAAATTATTGCTCTCATTTTGTTTTATTTATATTTTGTGTTTAGCTGTTGTCGTGTATTGCTTAAGAATAATGTAAAAGCTGTGCATGCCTGTTATTGGCACACATTCTATAGTATTATCAATTTATGTGTTTTATGCTCATTATGTGTAGATACTGTTTTGGTTTTGCCTAATATATAAAATAAAATAAATAAAATAATTGGTGCTGTGGAGATCTTTGCGTTTTGCGTTTTAGCCACCTCAGCAAAATAAACCTGGCGCTATCTAATGTTTTTATTCTCCGGATCCTTACCCAGCCATATATCTTGAAGCATGTGGGTTGTGTTTACATTTTCCAAGACAAAGTAATGGCTCTCGTATCGGGTATTTCGGTCACTTGTTGCCGGGTTGCTTACTTTGTTCTTGAGTTTTATGTTCTCCTTCGATATTCTATTAAAAATGTAGACGGGAAAAGAATCAAAAACTCAATTAATAAAGGAATTTCATTCAAAAAAATATTGTTCCTACTGCCTCGATAGAGGGCGCTGGCGTAACTAGACAGTAGTAGAATTAAGCTAGAAAAATCTTTGAAGAAATTAGTTCTTAAAGGTGGTATTTTTCTTGAAATCTAAATAAGCCTAAACAGGAATTAGATCCTCCCAAATGAAAAAAATATTTTCCATATCGGTTCATAAGTAACGAGTTTATGACAAACATAAAAAAAATACGAATTTAAAGCTTTCTGCGTTTTTGAAGTCGGTTAAAAATGACATGACGTTGACATTTCATTTTCTTTTGAGAGCTACTACTGACATTCTATATCGATTGTATTTATTTTCCTCGAAAGCATATATTATATCTAGCATATATTATAGCAGCGCCATCTGAGATCATTGCTGCCTCCTTAGCATGTCATTTTTATGTCGACTCTACGGTAGAAGGATTAACGTATTTTTCCTGATTGTGGGTCTCCCTGCATCCCAAACCTGCCTATTTTTTTCTCAAACGCTTATTTTTATCTATTTTTTAGATAACCGTATTTAGAACATTTAATAAGTTGATACATCTACACCCAAAAATAAGTTTTCTTTATTCTTTCGTCGACAAAACCGTCTACGGTTGCTGTGCTAAGTCTCGCGGTGACATTTGCACAATGTCAATGTGTTATTAAATTCACATTCTAAGAATATTCTAAGTATCCATTTCGGGACAAATTACCGTAATTTGTAAAATAGTGCTAATCTGACTCATCCTTGAAATCATTCAAGCTCATCAATCGGTGGCAATATAAAACTCAAAAGAAGTCATTCGAGAAACTGGTGTCATAATTACAAATATGGTATGGTGACCGCTAACTTGAGATACTCGTATCACCACCATAACCTAATGTAAAGTGGGGCTTTAAAACTAAGATTTTCTTGGTATCTGAATCCTTATCTACTAATATGCATAATATTATTCCAAACTCACATTCGTATTATACGAATGTAAGTTTGTTTGTTTGTTACGATTTCACGCCTTAACTATGTTGTCAGGGGAACAGAAAATGATAAATATATAATGCAGGATATAATCAGACAGCATCATGTTATCACAAACTAAACAGATTTATTAATATGGGAATCACATGACTGTTAAGGTAGTATTAACAGATGTATATTTATTGTGAACACATACATAGAAAACAACCAGACCCAAGAAAAATAAGTTCAGTACATAGAAACATTTATATCGTAGCGGGATGCGGGAATCGAAACTATAACCTGCGTCTCAGGCGAGCATGACCACTGTGCCACAGAGGTGGCCAGAAAAAAGAACTGTCCCCGAGGGATAGAAAAATAACTTAAACGCGATCAAAGAAAATGTGTTTTTTCGCCTTTCGCGTGACACCAAATGTATCTAGGTCACTGCATAATTCAATAACTATGTGTCTAGAAACCGGGAGTGGGGTGAGGGGGGTTCGTAACTTTCCTGTTTGGAAAGTTTTCACATGATCACCACGCCTGCCTGACAGCAAAAGCACCAGGGTTGGTCCTTTCTTCCTTCTTAGAATGAGATAGAGGAAAACTCTGGTTTCGGAGTTTTTAGGCCACTTGAACTGAATAGCTGGGTCCCAACAGCCAACTAACATCTTAATGTGCCTTCATAAGCCAAGAAGTGGAAGATCTAAATGGCACTAAACAGTCACCCATACAAGTAACAGGGCGAAGCCAGCCTAACCAAGATGATCTGCTGACACCGCAGTAGGCCATGCCATGTGCGCCTTTGTTTCATGTCTACAGTTGGATTATGCAGCTCATTGGTATATCCCTACTGCATCATGTTGCAAAATGTTCACTAGAACAGATCGGAGCCCTGAACCGTGCGAATGCGGCGCTAAACCAGTGAAGGTCTCTTGGCAAACAAACAACTACCAATGTTAGAGCTGGTATATTGGATTTGAGTTCAACATAATCATCATCATCTTCATCATCACCACCAACATCATTTTCAGCATTTCAAAACCCTCATCATCCTTTCTCAAACTTCCTTACTGAATGTATTACTCTCTCCAACAAAACGCATTTAAAAATGCGTGTCTTAAAACAAATTACATTCATGCACTGATGAAAAGCGTTGGAAAGCTTATTAGCTTCGCTGAACTTCAGCCTGGATCAAATTAAAAAATTGGGCAGCACAAGCTGAGAACTCATACAGTCGAACACTTCCGTTTCAGCTAGTTGGAGCAATTTCCGCTCATCCGAGTTATGAGCGGGGTTCAAAGAAAAGATAGGAAAGCCGGAAAATTCGTCAGTTGCAAAGACATTCTATATTTCTGGGAAATAAAACAATTACTTAGTTAAGTTATCTTTTTTTAAATATATAAAACTGTAATGAAGCTGTCTGACTGACTGAGAATCAACGCGCAGCCTAGGAGTGACACTTTGACATATGATCAACAAGATAGTACCTACTCTATAGAGTTACATCTATCCGAGTGAAAACTGCTAAAAATCGTCCGAACATCGATAACATTCATAAACATCAAATAAATAGTTCTCAATGAACATTTTTGCATGTTCTGCAGATATTTGTCTCGGGTCTGGGTGTTTTCTATGTAAGATATGTATGTATTTACAAAAAAAATATGTATCTAAGTATTATATCAATCATGTATATATCATGGACGTGTACGGGGTTCCAACATTAATCTTCGGCACCCTACATCGGCACAGCTAAATGCCCTGGCAGCTGACGGGCAGCAGCGTCGTCAGTGCGAGAAGCTGTGCCCTGCGATCACCAACCCGCTGGCCAGCGTGGGGATTATGGGCAAAACCCCCCTATGAAGAACACGACACTGAAATGGCCCCCAGTTCCCGGCCGCCCCGTTATTCCTGGCTATACATGTAGCGGCCATGGTAACGGCGGGGCAGGGGGTGCGAACAATCACCGGGCTACCGTTGGCTACCTGAAACAACTGACCCTGGCAAAGTTTATCGAACGCACTCCGAAGCTTGAGGATCATCTAGCGCAGCTGGAAGTGGAGCTGGAGAACATTAGGTGGCATGTTCTTTGGTTGTGTGAAGTCCGTAGAGAGGGAGAAGACACCATTGCCCTAGACTCGGGCCATCTACTGTACTTCCGCAAGGGTGACCAAACATCACAGGATGGCGTAGGGTTTCTAGTCTATAAGACCCTCTGCAACAACGTTCTAGAAATCCAGTGTGTCGTCCAGGGTAGCGTACCTGATCCTTCGACTATCCGGCGGTATAGTATGAAGATCGTTGAGGTCTACGCACCGACGTCGGCACACTTGGATGATGAAGTGGAGGATATGTACATGGACATAGCCGTGCACAAAACCACGAAGGCCCACTTCAACGTTGTTATGGGGGACTTTAACGGCAAAGTGCAAGTCCGGGTTGGCGACGATCCAGAGTGGGCCCACATGGTCATGGAAGTAGGAATCACAGGGGGCAAATGCTCGTCAACTTCCTAGAGAAGGAGGAGCTCTTCTTAATGATGATTCGTTCTTTAAGAAGAAGCCCCACAGGAAGTGGACGTGGCAAAGGCCCGACGCTGTGACCAAAAATGAGATCGACTTCATCATGACGGATAAAAAGCACATATTCAGAGACGTCTCCGTGATCAACAGGTTCAATACCGGATCTGATCACAGACTTGTCCGTGGCTCTCTAAATATCCATCTCAAGCTTGAAAGAAACCGTCTGATGGACATTTTTTCCCAGGTTTTTGGCTCGTAGAGTTTTTTCATTTTAGATGCTAATGATATATTTTTATCTTGAAGGTAGAATCAACTTCACCAGTCACAGGGGAAATAGCCTAGTTTATTTGAAAGCTATTAAACAAATGAAGAAAGTTTTCCGGATCTCCATAATTATTCGAGGAAAAATAATGAGAACAGGCTAAAATTGCATATTTTTTCTAAAGCTGGAAAAAAAGTACGTGAAATTCATAGCTTTTTTTAAAACATACGAGATTCGTCATACGTAATCGTAGTGGAGTAAATTATTAAATTATTATGCTCAGTCAAGGCTGATAAGGTTTTTCTTATAAGGTAAATAATATTATTTTAATCTATTTGTGAGTGCTGGGTTCCATCCACGGCACCGCTCGCATTGTACAATGATACAAAATAGTAGGTATGTGTAAATCCAGGTCACAAACTAAGTATGTACAATTAAGGTTTCATCCAAATCCTTTCAACTGTTATGGACTTTAGTGGTAATAAAATACACACCCTAACACACAAAATACAAATTTTCGCATTTATGATATTAATTAGATGAAGGTGTATTTGTTATCAGTAGGTACCTACAGCTAAATTGCTGAACTACTAATTATGATAAAATTAGTAGTTTGATACCAAGTAACTGAGAGGAAGGACATTACTATTTGTTTCATAAAAAAACCTCTGAGGGGGTAAAAAGAAGATTAATTATTTAAAAAAATATGTAGATAATCCGCCATCTTGTGGTGGCGACCATCTTGGATGTATACTTAATATATTCAATTGTCATTAGAATTTAGTTCTGCGTGTACAAAATATCAGCAAAATCCGTCAACAGAGGCAAAATTTTATTTTAAAAATATTACCTAAAAAACAAACAGGGCGAGTTAAATAAATAAAACCGTTTAAAAAGGCCGGATCGATATAGATACTTCCCTATATAAAATTCCTACAGACTATGGGTACGATCAGTTTATCTGTTTTGTTCCTTATTGCAATTTCATCCTGCAACTCTAGAAACTTTTACAATCGCCATTTAGTTAAACCTCTACTTAACCTACATACTTGTAATGAAAGCCACTTTTTTGAAAGCATGCAAATTTTTAATATACGTACCTACCTACATGTTTTTCTTGTTATTTTGTATGTCAAACTTTAGTGGCGTAGTCACTGCACGAGTGGGACACGAATGTGCATTTGAATTTGAAATCGCAAGCAAATATTTCTTCGATCAGGCAATAACATGCAAAACAGTAAATTGTGTGAATTTGTTTCATCATCATCATCATCATCATCATCATCGTCATCATCATCGTCATCATCATCGTCATCATCACAGCCTGAAATCACCCACTGTTAGGTCTATACCTGGAAGGCCTATACTTCACTTAGTGTTTCCCAGCCTCCTCTGTCCTATGCCTCTCTCATCCAGGTATGCCTAGCGACTTTCGCAATGTCGACGACCCAAGGCGTTAATTTGTTTATGTAGATAATATTACCGTCAATAATCACTATTATGTAATTAAACTCAGTCTCAAGACGAGTTGATGATAACAGACTCAGTTTTAAATGGTCATCATCATCCACTAGCAATATAGCAATCCACTGCTGGACATAGGCTGCCCCCAATGAGCGCCATTGCGCCCTGTCCTCAACTTGACGCGTCCAGCTTCTAGTAGTAGACTTTCGCAGATAAATAAATCATGATCAACTCAACTCGTGTACCCAAACGGTTGACGGTTCTTATGGCCAGCCTACTTCCACTTCAGCTTGCTAATTCTCTGGGCCTAGTCGAAAACTCATTAGCTTAACAATAATCCTCTTTTTCCAGTGAAAGCTGCTACTTTATTACATAATTACAAAACGCTCAAGAAAAATTATGTATTAGCAAATAAACTATCTTCAAAAAAATCATCATCAATATTATCAGGCTACAGGAGTCCTCTGCTGTACTATGCCGGAGCACCATTGCGACTGTTCGACGTATCCAACTTCTACCAACCGCATTTCGAGATCGTCGATATCAATAAGATCAAATTGTGTGATTTTTGCTTGCATCATCATCATTATTGTCCTGTTATGGTAATAACTGTTTATCTCTGTAGTGCATGGTAATAGTAACCAAACCCGAAGATTGCATCTCAGATACGTCAGAAAACGAAGTTGAAGACATAATACCGATAAAGCTATCAACTATACTGAAATTGATAAAAACTTACGTAATACGTTAGTAATCGAGTTGTATAGTTGTTTGGAAGGGCTACTATTATCTGACTACATTTACAATGGTGGTGAGCTAATAGAAATTACGTTCTATTGTTGAAAAAGTAATAGAATTTTTATTAATATCAGCGATCATCGTGCCGTGTAAAAAACATAATCATTGTATTATATAGTATATATTGATGTGAGCTAATATTAATAGAATTAAAATAATTGATTTATTAGAAAGATCGTGGTCGGCACCTGGTTTAGACTTGTGCACGATGATCTAGGCTAGTGGCATAATCACAAGAAGGTGCCTATGCCCAGCAGTGGGCCGATAACGGCTGGTAATGATGATGATAAATTTAAGCTGATCTTATGCATCTTCTGCATTGAAATAAACTATTACCTATAATTTTAGGTTAGTTTTTATTTTATATTTTATTGTGTATCTATAACTATAAGTTAGTTTTTAGCAAAACTAGGTACATTGGATTACTAAAAAAAATTGCGATACCTGGAAATGACAGAGTAAACATTTTGAATATTTAATCCTGAATCTAGGAAGTAGTTTTAGCCTAAATTCATAGGATTTTGTCGACTGGAACAGATTTTCAATGTTGGACGTCGTCAGGCGGCCTTAAAACTCCGATATCTGAGTGGATATCACTTTAAGATAAGAAAAATAATAACTTGGGCTTTTTCATCTAATCTAGACGATGTATACAGTGCCAAGTGGTAACTTCTACTCTCTGACCAGGACCCTGTAGTACCTGGGACATGGTTAGATGGATTGGCTCGGCCAGCACCTATACCATCCTCTCAACCTAGTTGACCTTACCCACAGGAAGGACATGGTTAATGCATGTGAACCTGATTAGGATCTCTCATAATGTTTTCCTTCACCGGTTTGAACACTTGGTAATGCGAAAGTTTGGATGGATGGATGTTTGCTAATCACGCCAGAACGGCTTAATTGATTTGGATGAAACTTGGAATAAACATAAATTGTGACCTGGATTAATACATAGATTTTTACTTTTACTTTGTTTAACTGCATCTTTGCTTTAAAGGAGGACTCCTAAAACACAAGGTTTTCTAACTTAGTTTAGGAGTGAAGGAGCCAACATTGTTATAAAATTGTACGACACTCAAAGCGCACTGGGTAATTTTATTTTGTCTTTAATCTTTTACTTTTTTTAAATGTATGTACCTGTTTTCTTTTTTTGTCAATAAAGATTTTTATTATTTTTATTATAGACTACTTTTTATTCGGGTACTACGCGAGCAAAGCCAAAGAAGTTAGTACGCACATAACTTTTTCGAAAAGAGTAATTGGATTCAACTGATATTCAAATCCACTACCTCCGAATTATAAAATTAATGATTATGACAATAGGCAAGCTTTTTAAGCTTCAGAGCCACAATGCTACATAGATACTATGCAAACGTGCTAATTCAGATTTTCGCAACTAGTGCTTCAGGAGTTTAGTGTTTTTGGCAGGAAATGCGGGATTACGTTTTGGACGTACCTAACAACAACGGCACGCTCACGTAGAGCGATCACGAATATTTCTACCTCACGTATCGTAGCAAACGGCGCTCTGGCGGTGGGTTGATTGTGGCATAGCGCAGCCTAACATACAGCTAAATTTCCTGTGCGCTGACAGGCAGCAGCATCGGCAGTGCAAAGAGCTGTGCCCTACTTGATCGAAGCCTACGATCTCCTACCTGCATGCCCAGCGTGGGGATTATATGCATATCCCCCTTCTTATTAGGGCAGGCCTATGTCCAGCATTGGACTGATATAGACTGATGTTGTTGTTGTTGTTGACGTATCGTAAGCGATAAATTTTGAATCTACGCTTTCTCATTGGCAAAAATTTTACAACTACGATAGGAATACTTTTTCGCTAGTTTTCGTGATCAGACAGTAGCTACAATATTAATTATACAAATTCGTGTATTGGGTAAAAATGTAAAAACTCTCAAGATCAATATATAGAGTGATATAGGCTTCCTTGAATTGAAAGACCCTTATCGGCAGGAAGTCTTTCATTCCAATAGCTTATCTTCGATATTGAATATTTGGGAAGATGCTTTTCAATATCCATCCATCATGAGATGACAGACTAGAGGTGGATTCGATTTCCACCATCAGACTTAATTAGGTTTTTATGCCTTACTGTGACGCTCGTAGCAAGGCTTACTAAGGTAGGTATTCTTAGCAAATCGTCATAGTTAGTTTTGGGGGAGTGTTAATACTCCACCAAATCACTACTTAGATAAGTGATCGTTTATTGGTCATGGATTCGGGAATAAATATATCTGAGCGCTTCCGTGCGTCGAATTGAGATGTTGGTACCGACTTTTTCTTCGTTTAGCCATGTCGTTTAAGCCTTCAGGTGGCCTAAGAACTAGGAGATCGGATTTGACCTTCGTTTGACCAGGTTGTTCGAAAAAGGCAAAGTGATTACTTGTTCTTGTGTTCGTGTTTTTTTGTCACCAGGCAAGGCGGACGATACCATACCAGGGATTTAGAAGGTATGCCATATAGTGTCGGAAGTTTTGAAGCCATTCGGCTTCTGAATAGGCTAATCATGATCTTATTCAACAACCTATCGAAGTCTACTGCTGAAAGTAGGTTTCCTCTAATGATTGTCACGAAGAAGTCTTGAATTGCTTGCAATCTTGACGATCTCGTCGGTCCATCTGCTGAGGGATTGTACTACAATTCGTCTACCAGGGTGCTTACCACCGAGCCAAATCGAGAACGGGATTAGCATTTGACTTCTGTCATTTGGTAGTATTGAAAGCCTGCCTCGTACTCATACAAAAAATGACAACTTGCGGAATTTGAATCGAGATTAGGATAGACTTGTCTATTTTTGACACTGTTGACGTCGAACAATTTGAAATTGATTGAGTTTGCTATCGAGCTTTTACAGTTTTGTGAAAGTAACTTTTTAGCGATCGAGGATTTTAATCATGATGAAGTTTGAAAAAACTAGGTAAAAAAGTTAGGAGGTAGTCTGAGGCAAAACCAAACATTATTTTAGTACATAACTATGTGCTTGTGCGCTAAATTAATAAATAATCATCTAAGTAGGTAGGTACATACAAATTATCTGTTATTAATATTCACTGGAATTGCTACCTATTACAAAAACTTACTTCCGACGTACAAATTTAGTTAAATACTGAAATATGCTGCTGTGCGTTTGCAAGACAAACAGCAATCTTACCCTCTCGACGTTAAATCTGGCGGGACACCTTTCAATGTCGGATAATTATAATAACGTTGAGTTATCTGTTTGTAAATAAAATATGAAATATTACGAAATTTATGTAAACAAAGAAAATATAATTAATGGTAATAATTTTGGAGTATTGCTCACGTTATTTACAGGTCGAAAATTTACAATAGAAAAAAAAATATATTTGTGAGGATGTGGCTCCGCCAACTTGACTTTGGAGTGACATAAATCCAATTCTAATCCCGTTCTCGATTTGGCTCGGTGGTAAGCACCCAGGTCGCGGTCGCTAATCGAGAAACTTTATTCCTCAACGGTTATATATCGCTTCTACGAGCTATATGGCCCTTTATTTCAACTTGAAATCTTTACATCTCCCTCCAGCATTGCAAGTAAAGCGTTGTGCGAGTGAAATGGACAACACTAGCAGGCATGTGTATTCTCTTTTCATTTAGCATCAATTAACGACGAATGTGAGAGTGAGTACGTAGTCAAAAATTATCACTCGTGGCGTTCTTACTTTGGTGATCTTAGCAGATCACCACTCCGTCCGGCCACTACTTGGATGGGTGACCGTTTAGTGGCATTTAGATCTGAGCGCTTCCGTGCTCGGTCCCGGCTTTTTCAGCGTAGGTCCTCGGGCGGCTTAAAAACTCCGGCACCAGAGTTGGGTAGTAACGTACGTAGGTTCGTTCTTCATATGAAGTAGTTACTAATTACTTCATGTAAAGAAGGAAGGAAGGGTCTTTAGGAAAAAAATATACAAAACATGTATTTTTGTATGTTAAGCAATAATAATAATCTGAGACCTTGGCTAGAGTAGCTAGAAAGCTGGGATAGTTTGATTTGGCACCTCAACTAGGGAAAAATATTACTGTTTTGTTTATTATGTCAGTATTACTTATCGATCAGTGTTTATTTTTGACTACCTAAGAGTCATCCCAAATACTGCAGACTTAGGAGGGACATTATTACTCCTACTCTACTCGATATTTTTCACGGATATCTATAACTGTCTAATCTCTCTTCAAATCCCGCTGTGAGATTTTTTTCTGGTCTGGGTGCTAAGGTAATGTATATGTTCATCATCATCTCAACCCGTAAAACCTCCCTTTGTTTAAGAATATCATAGATTTCCTAGTGTTGGGTCAAGGCATAGTTATGTATGTAGCTGTTCGGTGTTTATGTTATGCGTTTATGTATGTTTAATCGTTTTATACTATTGATAAGATTGAATCAATTAGCCCTTTGTGATGCGCGTGTAATTCTTTCGGTGGTCCAGTCAGGCAGTCTAGGTCCTTAGGTGAGCCAAGCTAGGATACAGATTTTTGTAGGGGTACACAATATTTTAATTTAATTACTCAACAGATAAAATGAATGAAGGGGTATGATAATAATTAGAGGCGGAGTGAAAAGAAAAAAATACTACCGGTAGTGTATCTAGGTTATATGTAACTATCAGTTATAATTTTTTTACTGTTATTTATGTTGTTTTTAAGGAAAGCAAATTATTCAATTCAATTAATTTTTTTTAGCTATTGGTCTTTTCAATAAAAAATAAATAAAAATAATAATTAAAAACTAATAGCGGATAAGCGTAGCAAGTAAATAGTCGCATATTAGTTTTGACATCGTTGTTTTTTTAGCACAAAAAATATAACCGACCGACAGTGAAAACAAAACGTCTAATTCCTCACAAGTTAAATGTAACAGAAGTAGGAAATCAAACGTCGGTGAAACTGATAGTTAATTGCCTACGAAAAACCGATCGTTTTCGCGAACGCGACTTACCTGAAATTTTGAAGTCGACAAGCGTTGATTCCAATTTCCAATCCCTTTAAAAATCACTGCAAATTCACGGCACTTTATGTATAATAATTATATTGAGTAGATACATTCACTGTTTATTTATTTACATTTGCGCGGTATCGGAGGAAAAAGGCGCTGCGCAGCGACCTCTCTCGACGATCATACGTTCCGAACTGAGACAGAGTAGAGCCACAGTTACGGTAATAGTAAGAAAGAAAATGATGTGTGCTTTACCGTGGAAAATGCTTTCGTCACACGCCTCTGTTTACCCACTAACTGTATTCTATTCCGTGGTAGTCTATAGAAACTTATAAGTAATCTATGGTGGAATGCGTTAGTTACTTTAGTGTATTCTGTAAATGTACTTTTTACAAACGAGATGTAAGTTTAGTAACCCGTGTAATAATCGGGCGTTCTATTACACTATGTGACGTATTAAATCACAAGCGTGAATTTTGTAGGCTATACAGTTATTTTTGTATAATGTTTTTATGAGACGTTTATGTGAGTTCAGAACGTTAGCTTTATTTATGAGATAGCATTTGATATTAAACTTAAAACTACTGTTAGAACTAAAACTACTTCACGGATTTCTTTTATTCATAAGACATCTAAGTAACTAAAATAGCGCGGTCAATTAATATTTTATTATAAATAGTAGGTACTAGAATAGTACGAAAAATAACTTTTATTATTTTTCAATCCCTCGGTAAAAGGATTTTTTCTGGATAAAGGGAACACTATGTCCTTTTTTATAAGGGGTTCTGATCTCCATTTTTCGAACCCAAGCCAACCTCACCTGGCTTTAGAACGAACTTGCCCGTGGATGCCACCTAGCATAGCGCATAGCGCAGCCTAACACTGGCACAGCTAAATTTTCTGGCCGCCGATGGTGACGGGTAGAAGCGTCGGTGGTGCGAGAAGCCCAGCATGAGGATTATTGGCATATTCCCCTTCATATAAGGTATGTCTACCCAGCAATGGGCTGAAAAGGCTGGTGTTGTAATTTATTGTATGCACTTTTCTGTACCCCTGACAATGTTTATGCAAAATTGTATTGTGACCAGGGTGCCTAGTGCGAGTTTTTTACCAGCTCGATCGTGTTTGTGTTTACGGAATTTATATGGAATCGAGGTAGCGCCTAGTGAAAAACGCATGGCACCTACTCTTTTCCAAATAAATTTCCGTAAACACATACGCGATCGAGCGGAAAAAAAAAACAAACTAAGGATTCCTGGTCTGGAACTATAAGTGCAAAATTTGAGCTCAATCCGTTCACCAGCTTTTGCGTCAAAAGGGAACAAAGATACATCTTCACAAACTTTTGTCTTTAAAATATAATGCTAGACATTATCACAGAGCATCAGGTAGTTCCAACTAAGCAGAGCTTGTAATATGGGAACCACATGACTGATAACTACAACAAAAAAATTTTTTTTGTTAATAAATAGAAAACACCCAGACCTGAGACAAATATCTGCAAATATTTGTCGTGAATCGAACCCGTAACCTTTGCGTCTCTGGCGGAACTTCGCCCGCTGCATATATACATATAAATTTATGGTTCTTGGACTAGTGACATGAGTGACTCGACTAGTGGTTTGCGCATTCATCAATGGTTTTTTCCAATAGTTCGTATTAGTGCATCCCCATTTTGCTATGGAAAATAAACTCAATTCAATCCAAAGGGGTTGACATAAGGCTTCTATAGAATATGGTGCACGATAGCAGGGCGTGACAGACAATATGGCTATGAAGGAAAAATACTTGACTGAGAATCATTCATTAAGACGGTTTCTGAGGTGCAGTGGGCGATGGCTTGTCTGAGACGCAGAAGGTTGCGGGTTCTAATCCCACCGCAAGACAAATGTTTGTATGATTTGCAAATGTTTGTCTCGGGTTTTCTATGTATAATATATATGAATTTAAAAAAGTTTTATCTCAATCATGTGGTTCCCATAATACAAGCTCTGCTTAGTTTAGGGCCAGATGATGCTGCGTGATATTGTTCAGCATTATAAATATAAAGCTTACATCTCAGTAGACATCTAATGGGTAGATAGTCGGCTGAGACACAAGCCTACACGAGGTTGGACTCCCGCTACATACATACATACATACATTTCAGCCTTTATTGACCCACTCATGGGCATAGGCCTTCGTTTAATTATGTCTCTTGTCTCGATACTGCGCTATTCGGAACCTGGTGCCGCCTACGGTTTTTCTAATATCGTCAACCCATCTCGCTGGAGGACAGCCCCTATTCCTGTAACCAACTCTCGGCCACCACTCGGTCAGCGCTCTGGTCCACCTGTTGTCACTTCGTCTGGCCAAGTGTCCTACCCAACTCCACTATGGAACATAAATTTGTATGTTCAGTGAATTATTACTCTCGGTGTTGTGATCCTTCTTTCGTAGGAATTAGTGACCACCTCTGGAGTCGGAGTTTTTAGGCCACCCGAAGACCTCCGACATGGTTTGATGACTGAAAAAGCAGTGCCTTCCGAAGGACGGAAGCTCTTATATCTAAATACCACGAAACAGTTACACATCCATGTAGTGACCAGGCAGAAAAAAATGGGACAACATTTTAACCTGCCTTCCGAAGCACGGAAGCTCTAAGATAAAATATCACTAAACGGTCACCCATCCAAGTACTGACCGAGGAGGGTGGCTTAACCGAGAATCTGCTAAGAACAACGAAGTACGCCACGCGAGCTCCAGGTGCTGTGGTACCATGGTGTACTCATAAGTAGTTCCTAATATAGGAGAAAATTCATGGCATCGGGCTTTGTGTATTTTGTCTAGTCTTTCCCCTTGTTCTGTTAATAACAAACAGGAATAAAATGTTTAATTTGTTATTTGTTGTAAGCCGCAAGGGGACATGAAACTTTTTCAACCCATGGGCTAAATGGGTTTTCACAACAGTTTTTATTCAGCGTTCCCTTATGAGGACAGAGCAGGACTAACGGAAATTATAATTCGTAAAGTTTTGTTTAAATGAAAAAAAAAAACAAAACAAAACAAACATCTTCACGACTTTTTCCCCATTATGGATATCTTCAGATAATGCTCAGTACGCATATCTATTGAGGATACCATACCGGGGGTAGTCAGAGGCAAGTCCAAAAATTACGTTCGATACATGCCCACTTTTTGCAAGCAGCGAGCATTCCACGTGACAGGTTGCAAGCCCATCGCCGCTTTTTATTGGAACGCTAATCTAGCACATTCCTTTCGAACTTTTTAGTTCGGATTGTATGTGCTAGGTTAAAGATTAAAGATTAATTTATTTGCTTCAACATAATGTAGGTTACAGTTGTAGGTCTTAATTATATTTCTTGTTTCAATTATGTTCTACCTTTAAATTAGACATGCAAATATTTAAAATTATAAATATACAATTGACATGCAAATATTTAAGATTATATTAAAGGAATATGAATTATATTGTTGCGTAAAATGTCAATAAAAATTATAAGGTCAAAGTTTCAGATCGTCTACTAAAAAGTCATTAACACTATAGTAGCACTTACTAATAATTATTTTAGTTTAGCTTTAAACATATTTTCATTAAGGTTTTAAAAAAGACTTAGGTATCTTATTATAAATTTTAGGTGCCATACATACAATGCTTTTTTGCAACAGTGTAGTTTTGGAACTATGCATAAAGAGCCTGTTGTTATCACGTCTGTTACGTACCAAATTGTCAGCCATTTTTACAACAGATGACGGTTTTTCCTTACAAATAAAGCAACTTCGAGAATGTAAAGTGATGGAAGTGTAAGAATTTTATGCTTGATAAATAATAGTTAGGTTGGTTAGTAGTTTTTTAAATTAATTAATTTTATTCATATATTTGTAAAGGAAATCCAACAGCTAAAGTATCAAAATATTGACTCATAAAAACAGAAAGCCTACAGATTTTTACGAGTAGCAGCTGCTTAGAAACAATTAGTGTGAATAGCTTTCATAACAATAATAATTAATAAATATCAACATAATTTGGAAAATGAAAGTATCAAATACATTTGTCGATAGTAGATTTTGCATATTCTGAAAGAATGATCATATTCATTGATAATAAGTGCACAATGCGTGTGATTCTACCTGCTTTACATTTAAGTAGGAACCTGTTTTCGTTTTGCATATAGGAAATTAGTTCTCGTGTTTTACTGATGAATAATGTTTTTATTATAATATACAAATAAAAATTAAGTGTGACGATCTCTCAGGCGCAGTAGGCGAATGTCCGCCTGAGACGCAGAAGGATACGGGTTTGATTCCCGCCGCAAGACAATTGTTATTACTTTTTCTAAAATTTGACTTTTGAATTTTGACTGGGGTCTGGGTTCTACGTACGAGTATAAATGTTTTTCCAAAAAAAAATTTTTAAGTAGTTGTGTATCAGTTATCTATCAGTTAGGTGGTTCCCATAATACAAGCTCTGCTTTGTTTGGTTTAGAGATAGATTGTGCAGTGATGGTGTCCAGCGTTATTATTTATTTATTTAGTACTAGCTGGAAATGAATGTGTCAAATGGAGATCTAAACACCAAATTTCATCTCAGTTAAGTTGTTACTACGTGAGGGAATATTTTTTTCCCAGCTTTGCTTAGTTTGGGGCTATATGATGATGTGTAATAGTCCAGCATTATATATTTATTTAATATAATCGCAATAAATATGCTTCAAGACGTTCCATCATTACTTCACACTCAGCAGTAAACTTCTACATGCTGTTGATAATAATAATATTAAATTATTTTTATCAATAATAAGTATGTCCAGTTTGTGTATATTCCAAGGCGGTATGGCTTAGTTTTACAAACACCATTTCAGTGGGAGAGCTGTAAAGGTCCAACCCACTGGCGACCCTTCTGTCATAACTTACCTAAGGTACCTGCAAACGTGTCAACTTTAGTCCTCTTGTATTTTACATCAGGGTACATTTTACTTTGCGGTTTACTAAATTACATTTTGTGGAAATATATGAAGTCGCTCGGAATGAGAAACGAACAACTCGGAGTTTCTCTGAAGTATATAATCTGCAACGAGACTATCCGACATAGAACTAAGGTTGTCGACATAGCTCAGAGAAATAGTAAGCTGAAGTGGCAGTGGGCTGGTCATATTTACCGAAGAACCCATAACCATTGGGGTAAACGAGTTCTTGAGTGGAGAATGTGGCTCAGCAAATGGTAGGTACTCCCTCGGTAGGACGCCCTCGGGCCTGGCGGAGCGACGATCTGCGTAAGGCTGTCGGTAGAAGCTGGATGCGTTGAGCTCAGAACTGGGCGCAATGGCACTCATTAGGAAAGGCCTATGTCCACCAGTGGACTGCTATAGGCTGATGATGATGATGATAATGAAACCTTCCTGTTTGCTTTTTCTTCTTTGTATGAGCTAGTAGGTAGCTCTAGTATGGTTTTCCGGCCACCCGAAAGTCTCCAACATGGCTTCACGACAGAGAAGTCAGGGCCTATATCTTAAAGTGTCTTCCAAAGCACGGAAGCGCTCAGATCTAAGTCTATCTCTCACCCATCCAAGTACTGTCCGGGCAGAGTTTGCATAACCAAGATGATCTGCATCGAAGTAAGCTTCACTTACTAATATTTCAGTACCGTGGAATCCTTGTTAAAGTAAAGCTAAATTAATTAATAGACAAGGAATTTCTATTTTAGATATATTTTCTGGTTTGTAGAAGTTTTAATCCAGAAACGGTGGCACAGGGGTACTTGGAAAGATTTGCTATAATTATAATGACAGCTGAATGAGATAGATGGATAATTATTTATCGCACAGGATTAAATAAGTCAAACTAAATAGCACTTTTTTCCAGATAATTTTTGTTTAGTGTAGAGATAGATTGGTGGTTTAGTGGTGCTACAAGTTAAATGATTTGTAATTGCATTCTTAGTTTCAAGTGGAAGGGAAGGGCTTAAATCTCCATCTTTGGAACCCAAGCCAAGCACACCAGCTAGATGTTAAATATAACATACGGGGCTCTGGCGGCCAGCTGACTGGGCATAGACAGCTAAAATACTCTAGACGTCTGACAATGAGTAGCAACGTTGTCGGTGCGAGAAGGTGTGCTCCGAGATCAACAGCTAACATGCCAAGCATAGGGATTTTGGACACGCTTCTTGTTAAGGAAGGCTATTGTTGCACACGCCCTCATGTATTCCTTTGTCTCCCGCCGTACGATTCTGTAACAGGAAAATGTTAATAAAGAACAAGTAAATTAATTCACTACCTACTTATAAATTTTATCTCAACACAAAGTTATAAATCAGGAAAATGCTCAACATTTTCCTTGACAAACAAATATAATAAGTAATTAAGCTATATACCTTGCGTACTGAAATTCATTATACCTTGAAAAGTGTATTATATTCCTCTGAATATTCTCAGGAATACATTTGGGAAACTCTCTGGGAAATTAAAATTGTTCTAAGAAAAATTTGTCATTTAACAAAATTGTTTGAAAAACATAAACGATAAATTGAAAAATTAAAAGCTCAAGGCACTCTACAGGAGAGGCATATAATATAGCCGTCGTTTGCTTTTTAACATGAAAAGCTACTACAATCCATCTTCTCCTCAGTTGATTACTATTGACTACCCTGGTCATTGTTGTGCTGATGGTGTCCACATTGGAGTCGTTGTATTCAGTTTATCTTCCGAGGGCTGCAGCTTACTGCGAGAAGACTGCCCCATGTTGGTCTGAGTAGTTTTTTTATAGCTTCCAAGACTGCAAACCTACTAGGTCGTAAGGATTAATTTGCAATATTACTATCAGAGTGGAAGCCACAATTTTTCCCTTCACAATTTTCAGCAAGCAAAGATTCATGTGGTAAAATCCGTTAGATATAATTTTACTTAAAATTTTCAGGATTTGAACTTTGCCTTTTTATACCACTAACTAAGTTAGCAAACAGGTATACAGGCCCTCTCTGATGGAAACAATTATCGTCGTCTATGAATGCCAGTAACACCATAGCACAACTTTATTAAAAACTGGAATTCTCACCACAAGCATTTTATCTAGTTAACTTAAATACCTATAAGTAAAAAAAACTAAATTAACGCCGTTTGGGACCCTTTCGTTTTGATTATTCTAAAAGGGGTTTCCTTTGAACATCCGAAATACATTTACAAAGACCTGCATACCTTCATAATTGTGAAGGTCTTTCTTAATTGCGAAGGGAAAGTTGATGAGAGGATGTTGATGGCGGTGACATAATTTTACTAATCTTGTCTTGCTTATTTTTAGTATTTTTTAGCTTGTTTATTTTTATTATATTACTAGCTTCTGCCCGCGGCTCAACTCGCGGTAAATTTGTCTATCCTTCGGAATCTTTTTTCTGGGTAAAACCTACCCTGTTCTTTTCAGTACACCTGACAATGTGTATAAGAAATTTTATGATGATCGGTTGAATACATAGTTAAAGGCCTGACAGCGAAACAAACAAAAAATCAAATTACTCATTTTCTCGTATATGCGAGTGAGAAAATAATACTCAGGAAGTTAGGATTAGTATAGTAAAGTTTCTAAGGAACCTTCGTCGGTGCATGGGTGGGCTAGTTTTATTTATAAGGATTGATTATTTCGGTAGGTAATTACGATAAATACACAGATTTTTGCGTAGTGATTACTGTGAAACTACTATTTTACATAATTAACAATAACAACCCTGTCATGTGATCGAGTTTCGGCCGGTAGCTAGTTAATAAATAAAAGTCAACAAAAACATTTTTCAATATAAACTTGGCCCATCTTTTGAGAGAAATCTGCTAAGAACTTCTGCTAATCTGACTTGACAACTACGACACAAAGTAACAGCAAGTTTCTCCCCAAGGGAAAGAGGAGGGGTGGGAAGTAGGGACTAAGCTCTATCGTCAATAAAACAATGAACTCCGACTTAAAACTTAAAGACCGCAAAATAGGTCGTCGATTGATTTCCTGTCGTTTATTCTTAGCCTCTTGAATAATATAAGTATTACTTTTACCCGCGGCTTCGCTTTCGTGGTTACCTGGAGTAAAAGTAACATAGGTAAATATGCTAATACTACATGTTTGCAAAATTACATTTCGATCCTTTGTTTTTGCGAGAAGAAGTTACAAAAAAACATACATCACATACATCTTTATACTTTTTATTTTCTAACTAGCCAATCACCAATTTGTTAGCCAGTATAGATCCTATAATCATTTTTTTCTTAATTACAAATTTAATTTATTTTTTTATGTGTTGTGTTGTGTTTACACAATAAGTTAATTTAAATCCTGTTTTATGTACTTTCCTGATATCGTTGTCTATAGATTTTTCAATAACTTCCTTACCTTACCTTAAGTCGTTTATTGTGTTTTACTAAATACCTTAGGTGTCGAATCTTGTAATTAGCCCTCAGTAGCTTAACATACATGTATCATGCAAGTTATCTTAAACAAAGACCAAAGAACATAATACCCGTATTTTCACTTCTTAATATTTGTAAAATAATTGTAGATTAGTAGCCAAGGGCTGTAAGGCATCAATTGCAGCCCGAGATATTTAGGCGCACGAGCGCAGCGAGGGCGCCTATAGTTCGAGGGTGCAATTGGTGCTTACGCCCGAGCTAACTATTCTGCTTTACATCTCGAATTTGAGGTAAGTACGAAATTGAGCTTCGCCGTTCAATATTTAAAATTGATGACTATTATACTCATACGAAGACAAGGCTGAATAGCAAAGCGACCTCTTTGGTCATTGGGCTGAATGCATGATGTCTATTGCCAGTATGATGGTTAGATGTATGCGAACTTTTTGAAAGAAAGAAGTTTTTTTTTAAATTACTTACCGCCCTAGGGCATTTCTAGCTACATTATTACCATAGAGCGCTAATTAGTCACCTACAAGCCCAATTTGGTGGTAATAAGAACCTACTTACCGAACATGAGAGATGCAAAATACTTATCCAATAACAATAACGCTCGATTGGTACCCGGATCATATGAAATCAGTTTCACACCACCACTTCCGTAATGTAAATATATTTACTTATTCACCTGCATAGGTATCCAACTCTATCACGTTTCTTTTTCCATTCACTCCTATCAACCGTCAACTCTGGCATCTATTCCTTTCCTATTAAGCCTTTATGTTATTCCTGGGCAATATGGAAAATTTACAGCTTAATTCGTTTAGTAGGTAAGTACTTCGTTTAGACGTAAAGGACTAGCTTGGTTTTCTACTAGGCAGAAAACGTTTCAGCATTAAGCACTCCTTTTGTACAATTCTTATGTTATTGTGCAAGAAAGTGTTAAATGTATAACAAAGACATAACTTTATAAAGACAAATACTTAACCATCTTTCACATTTATAATATTACTAGCTGACCCGCTCGCAACTTCGTTTGCGTTTATCCTCTTTTTTTACGTATGTCCTTTCATGTGAAATCTTTCCCAAGCCCGGTAATTTGACACGGAACCCTAAATATAAATGGAATAAAAAGTACCTACATATTACTACATTACCTACCCCGTAATGTAGTTATATGTAGGTACTGGTCCCGTTCCCGTTCTCACACCTTTTTACATTCCTGTTTCCGTTGGCAACCCGTCGCCAAGTTAACAGCCGGTATAGGTATGATGCATTTTTATATGCCTAACTCTTGATTATGATTGGTTACCCATCTAAACTTTCATCACATTAATCACCCTCTTTATGTTTCATTTTCGCTACAAAAAGCAGGTCCCACTCATGGTTCAGCGCTTTAGGTGTTTATTTATTTTCGTTAGTCTCTGTGTAAAATCTCAAGAACAAAGCTCAAGTCTTTATGTAAAAAAAAAACTTGCTCTCCCCGTGTTATTCAAATATCCAAGAACAAATGAATGAAATTGAAATTTCGAATTCTAATCCGATTTAAATAATTTTTTTTGTCATTCCAATTTTAAAGAGTATCGCATTGCACCAAGCTTTTAAGGATCCCCCACACAGGTGTGTTATTATCGGCGATAATATCGCATGTGTTATTGCGAATGCGTCCCAATTCCTTGCACATAATTGTGTTATAGCAGCAGTATGTAACTTTTTTGCCGTCCTAATACATAATGTACTAAAATTCTACAGATCTCTCACTACGCGCAACTATCATAGGCATTGAAAATGTAATTTAGAAATAAAGCACATGATGAAATTTGACTTTATTATACTGACGAAAAAGTGAACGGAGCGCAGAGTGGCTTTGCGCGTAAAGGCCCTTCTACTGCCCACAGTTTTTGTCCGTCTGCCTCCTAAGATAGCTCAAGCTGAAGTTTAATTCAATCTGGAGATATAATTTTTCCGTTTCTTGAAAAGCGAGCTCAAAAAAAGTAATTGGGAAATTCTCGATCCAGAAAATTGTTGAATTTTGACAAATTTTGGAAAATCTCAAAAAGTTATCACCCGATTTTGGAAATTCAAATTGCACTTTGAAGCCCTCCGGCAGACGCAAATATTGACATAATTGTGACTGATCACTTTATTCACCCACACACCTTTTTTTAATTTATGTGACGAATTTATTTTCAATGTACGGAGTTTCAAAAATTGACGAATTTACTTTGTGGCAAATGTACAACAACCCCTCTCATATCTGTGAAACTACAGGCAAATATCAGAATTTAATAAATCGGGGCACTATACTCGATCAGAAAAACTTAAACATTTTCAATATTTGCGCATGCGATATTGCGATATATTCTGTTATATTGTCTGATATTATCGCCGATAATAACGTACCTATGCTCACGTACCTGTGTGTAGGAGCCTTTATGTGAGAACAACGTTTTTTGAATAAATTTGGAATGAGTTTTCCATCACGTCAGTGTCAAAATATAATGGCATGAGTTGGTCACTAATGAAAGACTTTCTTCAAGAAAACACTCCAATACGTTTAAACTGTTTATTTTTAGGTTTTATATCAATCTATCGTTTCATCAACTTTATTAATGTAAATCGCGCGAATAACATTATCCAAGGCAAAAAATACTGCCGAGCGCGTACATTACCCGCCTCGGCTACCCTCTCTTCTTTTTTTTTAGTCCTCCACTAAAACGTAAGTCTTACTTGCCATTATTCCATTTTTATAAAATTCGAAATAGATTCTTTTTAAATGTTTTCATTAATTAACGATTAATATTATTCATTCATTCTGATACATTTTATACTATTATTTTAATTATTATTTTTATAATCTAACAGCTCGTCCATCCTGATAAAAGTTCACGTCCCCGTGAACACTTAAAAAAATATGTTTTTACAACTTCAAATCTTAATTAAAACCATAAATAACATAAATTACCTATCTATGTAATTTTGAAGGTTATTTTACAATAAAAGTTACTATTATTAGTAATTTATAAGTATGTAATAATGACATGACTTAAATCACATAGGTAAGCAAATTATTTACAAAAATTAAGTAAAAGGCGCACTTTGCGCAGTTACATTATAGGCGCATTAAAATTATAGGCGCACTTTGTGCTTTCAAATTACAGGTGCACATAGCGCTTTCAAGTTATAGGCGCACATAGCGCATTCAAATTATAGGCGCACATAGCGCTTTCAAATTATAGGCGCACATAGCGCTTTCAAATCATAGGCGCACATAGCGCTTTCAAATTATATGCGCACATAGCGCTTTCAAATTATAGGCGCACATAGCGCTTTCAAATTATAGGCGCACATAGCGCTTTCAAATTATAGGCGCACATAGCGCTTTTAAATCATAGGCGCACATAGCGCTTTCAAATTATAGGCGCACTTTACGCAATTACGTTTCAGGCGCACTTTGCGCTAGGGGACTAATAAGCGTACTTTGTGCAGAGAACTTTAAAGAGCGCACATTGCGTAGTGACATTGCTAGGGTTCTTATAGAGCGCACATAGCGCAGCGCCATTGCGCTAGGGTACTTAATGAGCGCACATAGCGCAGCGCCATTTCGCTAGGGTACTTAATGAGCGCACATAGCGCAGCGACATTGCTAGAGTTCTTTATGAGCGCACATAGCGCAGCGCCATTGCGCTAGGGTACTTAATGAGCGCACATAGCGCAGCGCCATTGGGCTAGGGTACTTAATGAGCGCACGTAGCGCAGCAACATCGCTAGGGTTCTTAATGAGCGCACATAGCGCAGCGCCATTGCGCTAGGGTACTTAATGAGCGCAAATAGCGCAGCGTCATCGCTAGGGTTCTTAATGAGCGCACATAGCACAGCGTCATCGCTAGGGTTCTTAATGAGCGCACATAGCGCAGCGTCAAAGCTAGGGTTCTTTATGAGTGCACATAGCGCAGCGTCATCGCTAGGGTTCTTAATGAGCGCACATAGCGCAGCGTCATCGCTAGCTTTGTTAAGAACAAATGCTGCAAGATACTGTGATAGTGTCCGGCATTATTTGTTTAGCATTATTTAGGTATTTAACAATCATCACATTCCATCTATTAATTTATATCCAATGAGTAGTCGTCGGAAAGAATCCCACTATTTGTCTTGTCAGCATTACTACATCGAAGTGTGTTTTATATGGCGCTAATTATATATAAAATCATATTCCTCAATCTCAATTCAAAGCAAAGTCATTTTTTTTTTTTTAATTCTACACCAATTCGTAACGCGACCAAACAGAGAAGAATTGGCAAGAAACTCTGCTTAGCTTATATATTTATATTTAACGTCCTTGTTATTAAATAAACTAACTATTACATTGCTCTAAAGGAGTTTGGAACAGATTACTCAAAGCCTGTTTTTTTTTTTTTTTTTTATCTATTAAATTAGAAATTATACTATTTATAACTAGTTTTATAATATGTACAAGGATTACGTTTTACACCATTTTTTTTTTTTGCATTTATTCACAGATAAATTACTGTTGGCGTATATTATACTGTAGACTAATTTTGAAACTATAAATTAAATTTATGACATTATTTTTTTTTTTTACATTATAATTTCACCTTTTAATTACTACTTTTTAAGTAGGTACTAATGGGTTTTTTTAAAACAATAGGTGGCAATAATGCACTTTGCGAGTACCAAGCAAGTGCCAAAGGATTTTTTTTTTAACGCCTATGGTTTTAGAGAATGTACATGATGTACATTCTTTCATCAAATAATAATTTAAATTCACGTATTATTAAAAGGTTATAAATAACTGTCTCTTCACAGAATATTAATAAACAGTCATGCATAATTTTATTTAGGGATATTTATGGGAATGGGATATTGAGTTTACCGTGTTTATTGAGAGTTTACTAGATATACTAGAACAGATAGAAATATGATTAAAACGTCTTTGACTTTAAGTAATTTACGGGGAATACTCCTGAACATGAAGTAGAAGGCCTGGAAGATATCGCTTTAAGCGATAAGGTCGCCCTTGTGCCATAATTTTTAATGCCTTTTTCATTATGTTGTACTTATTTGTATGGTGTGCAATAAAGTAATATTTAACTAAAGTTATATCTAAGACCCAAGTCTTTGTCAACAAAATGGATACCTAACTTATTAAATAGTTCTTCAAGATAATATGAGACATGAGTATTGCCAATAATTTCATTTTTTTTTTGTTAACGTAGCATATCTACTATTCAAGAGCTGTTATGGCTAGTCATTCACCATTAAGGCAGTGAGACTATGGAGCGCCCCTCCCCCCAAACTATCAGTAACAAACAGGTCCTTCGCTTAACATATTTAAGTCGTAATTGAAAGAGCATTATTTCTCTCTGTAAACTTAGTAGAACGTGGTAGAACCGTAATATCACACACAGTTCATGTTATTAAACATGTATTTAAAAATATGTATGTAGTGATGTAG
The DNA here is from genome assembly GCA_951804965.1 of Horisme vitalbata. Classification (NCBI taxonomy): domain Eukaryota; kingdom Metazoa; phylum Arthropoda; class Insecta; order Lepidoptera; family Geometridae; genus Horisme; species Horisme vitalbata. The sequence continues at coordinate 9,605,292 of OX638091.1, forward strand.
ATATGTTAATTCATTTTATTTATGTAAATACATAAGTACTACCTTCAAATAGGTTTAATGTTTGTTGTATGTATTTTATTTAGATCTGTCTAACTATTTGAATGTAGGTTTAAGTAGCTAAATTATAAATCTTATCCATTACTTGCACCTAGTACCTACTTCTCTATCCCACCCAAAGGTTTACTGTAAGAAAACTATTTCAGGATTAAGCTCGCCTTTGTGCATATCATTTGAGTAGGTATATTTATTTCTGTAATACGTTTCTGTGTATAGGTATAAGAAGATTAATTTTATAACTCGATAGTAAAGTGCTTTATAACGCTAATTATACTGAAATTAGCAAAGTTATATTGAGAACGAAATCAAGACTGATTAATTTCACTTCTCAAAAATCATCAAGTCCATCGTTGATGAATAACTAGTGCCTTTAGCCATTGTAATTAATTACTCGCTGAAAGTGGGGCTTTCCAGATTCACTGAAATTTTGTAAGGTTTTTCGGTTGCACCAGCAGGGTAACAGTTTTGTTGCATAAAACTACAGGCTAATATCAATTTTAGTAAAATTTTGAAAGTGTTTTGTTATCAGACTGGTAAAGTATCTCAATGACTATTAAATACTCAGTAATAAGCGATTTGGATATCGTAACATCCTCGAAAAACTATTTTTTTTTTATCTGTTAATGATTTCATATTAATTAATGGTAGTTATGGTAAAATAGCGGTCCAAGTATGGACCCTTGTGGAGCACCAAAATTAATGTTTTCTGTCCCTACTTGAGATAACACAGTTTGTGTTGTTTTCTGCTTAGATTGGCAAAGTTACACGTCGTGACACCTTCTCCAAACTATGCATCATTAAGTACATTTACTGGAGCTTACAACCCACAGACAATGTCTTATTTATGTAAAAATTTATAAGGAAAAACCTTATGAATTTATCGGCAAAACATTCTGTAGGTAGGTACATTGGTATAAAACTAATTAATAAGTTTGAAACGGAAGTAAACTATATCAATCTCATTTACATTAAAAGGCTGAATTGTTGAAAGCAATACTTATTGAAATTAAAAATATTATTCACTCCCCGAAACCTTAGAGAATAAATATAATAATACCAATGACGAAATCACCATGACAAATAACTTTGTAATGGACAAGTTTTTTGCATTATGTAGGTATGTTATGTGAGGATAAATGCTTTATGTTTTAAATTTTTCTTTTGTTAAACTTTATTTTTGTCCGGTAATGGCCATTTTGGCCGCAAATATGACAAATCCCCTTAGCAGCACCTATTTTATTTTATATTATGATTTTTTTTCTTTTGATCTTACAAATTTGCACCTCCTTTTAAATTCAAACTTACTTTTTTTTTTTTTTATCGATATTAAACCAGAATGAGCTGAAATGCACGGGCCTAAGCCAAGAATAAATTGTCGATGCGTTTTCACTAACGTCCATCTGTAGGAATATCTCGGATTCGGCGATACGACATGTGTTTATTATAGCAGTCTTTTGCATGAGTACCTACGTAGGTGCGTTTTGGAAGATCTAATAAGGCAAGTGATTGGAACAATTGTTTTGGGATGACACCAGTACTGGATATAATTATTAAAACTATGAACACCTTTTTAAGTCATCACATTCGGGTAATTTCGTTCTTCAAATTATTATTATTTTGCTTTACCGATTCATTTAGAAAGAGCGCAGTGAGCAGTCTGTCTTACTATCACAACCGTAAATCTCAAAGCACTCCTTTACTTTATTTTAATCATGAAGCAATCGCTTGATCTTTGCTTTACGATCAAATTCAGCACAAAATTATTATTCGAACACCTTTACATAGTCCATTTACGTTCGCAATGGAATGCAATGACTCCTGTGAGTCTGATTAGAGGTAAGCTTTAGCCTCGCAGAGCTGAGGGACCGTTATTATCATTAGAATAAGATCGAATTGGACTGCGTGATCTAATCACTCTTCCTTACGTGGGGTTTGCAGTCTACGACTCCTCTGCCTTCTATAACTATAACCGACAACGCTCCAGTAGACCTGCGTCCATCCATGGCTGGGAACGCTCATCTCGCACACGTGACCCGAGCCCAGCGGAAGACCGCAGCCGCCAAGTCACCACCGCGTCCATGTCGCGCCACCACCGCGTCGATGTCGCGGCACCACCGAGTCGATGTCGCGCCGGCGCGCAGCGGCGCCGGTGCCCACATGTGGTATCTCTCGGCATTATTATTCAACAACCAGGACCTGGGTTTAAAGCATAATTTATTATCTTGTCAATGTGGTGGATTTTGAACCAGCTAAAAGTCATTTCGTCTCCTATTATCTCCATCCACAAGGAAGAGACAGCTCTTTTACGTATAGCGAGAAGTTTAGTGAAAATCTTTCAGAATCACTACCTATGTGAGGTTAGGTTAAGTTTTGGTGTACAGGGTTAATAATATTTAAGTATCGATATATACCTTGTCACATGATTCGTACGAAATTGCCTACGAGCAACACTTGCGCTTACCGTATGTAAGATGATAAGGTAGGTGGGTACCTACTTTCTCTAATGAAAAATGCGATAATGCCCAATCGAGTAAGTTGTGACCAATGCTCGTTATTGTATATGTAGACACGCAATAAAATACACATTATTCATTGCATACCTCATTATTTTATATGTAACAGGAAAAATCGTCTGAGTAAAAGAAAAAGTTTAATTTGTTTATCACGCTCACCAATAGTCCTTTAATATATCGGCAATGAATAGTCCAGCTAACTATGAGCGTTTCGTGTTATTTGTGGTTGATACCTAACATATGGTGCACGGCAGGAAACGTATTAGCAGGAGCTTATTGTTACTTGGCAACTTGATAGCTTTTATTTGTGGCAAATACAATCTGCCCACATTACTCAATTCTTATCGTTGATTAAAATAATATAAAAAACTCACCTTTATTTACTGTCAAACAAACCTATACCCGAGCCAAGGTGTGAATTCTTGTCACTTCTGAATTGAAAGACTTTCTTCAAGAAAACACTCCAATACGTTTAAACTGTTTATTTTTAGGTTTTATATCAATCTATCGTTTCATCAACTTTATTAATGTAAATCGCGCGAATAACATTATCCAAGGCAAAAAATACTGCCGAGCGCGTACATTACCCGCCTCGGCTACCCTCTCTTTTTTTTTTTTTTTTGTCCTCCACTAAAACGTAAGTCTTACTTGCCATTATTCGATTTTTATAAAATTCGAAAATTCTTTTTAAATGTTTTCATTAATTAACGATTAATATTATTCATTCATTCTGATACATTTTATACTATTATTTTAATTATTATTTTTATAATCTAACACTAAGGAGTATTGATATCAACTTCGATGCAAATCACCTATAAAATAACTTTCTACCCCTTTTTAACCGATAGGCGATAAATTTCAATAATATACGAGACACGTCTTTCATAAATTTTGTAAAAGAATGTTTATGCAAAATTTGAAGTAGATTGGACCAAGGAATCACGTTGTTCCATACAGACTTTGCCCACATTTTTCACCCCTTTAGGGGTAGAATCTCGGAACATACTTTGTTATCGAATGCCTACGTCATACAAAGAACACGCCCTCCAAGTTTCAGGTCTCTACGATAAGCGGTTTAGGCTGTGCGTTGATCCGTCAGTCATTCAGGACAAAGGATTTTATAAGTATAGATTACCTTCCATTAAGGTATTTTTTTCAAAAACCTGGTATGCGGTCTTTTATTATTTAATATACAAAGTGTTCTGACGAAGTTTCAAGAAAATCATACCATGCGTTAAAATTTTCCCATACAAACTTTACCATCTCATTGCAACCCCCTCGAGGACTATTTCAAATTTTCAATGACACCAATCTTCATTGATTGTATTGAATAATACATGTCCCAGATTTCAAGTTTCTAAGATCAAGGAATACGATTTTTCATACAAACATTTTTACTCCTTTTCACCCTCTTAGGGGTTGAATTTCCAAAAACCGTTTCTTAGTGAGCGCTCACACTCTTTAAAGACTACCTGTAAACCTCAAACCTCTAGCCCCTATAGTTTCTGAGATTTCGTGATGAGTGTGTCAGTGAGTGAGTGAGGATAGTTCTCTTTTATATATATATAGATTACTTAAGTAAGATAGAAGGTACCCATTCAAAAGGTAAAAGGTTTCATAATTACAGTCCATTGCTGGACATCGGCCTACCCTAACGAGCGCCATTGCACCCACTTTTAGCTCGACATATGAGCTGAAAGCTTCAAAGATAATATTATAACGAATAAATAATACCCCACACACATAGCCTTATGTAATCAATGGTAAATACTTAACATGAATACTCATGTGTACCAGACATAATAAGGCTTTAAAGGTGATATCTACTACAGCCTTCAAACTTTACTAACTTTTAAATTTCGGGACTATTCAACAATTTCACAAGAAGTCCTAACTTAGTTAATTTTTCTCCGAACACGGAATACATTTTCATAACTTTTTATTCCCGTTATTTTTGCCAACAACATCCCTTGTCAAATTACTGGCCTGAATTTTTATAACAGAAAAACTTGTTATCTGTTGACAAATCACCTACTAAAATATTGAGCCGGCCTTTAGCTCGAAATTCAAGTTTGGTAGTAGGTTAATAAATAAAAAATATTATGTTGATACAGAATTTTCCCCGGAGGTAGCTGCAAAGAGGTGGGGTTTTGTACTTCAAAATATTAGTACAGTTAACCCACAAAGCCACATTTAACTTAGCCCTTTTTCTAAGTAGGTTTATTTATAAGATTGATTTAATTTGATTTAATTTATTTTTATTTTTATTTCTTTTGCAGTAAAATAATGTAAAGTTTAAAATTAAATTGTACAACATATTTTATGGTTTCAATAAAAATATTTTTAATTTTATCTTTTATCATAAAAGGTTCAGCTTTGGCAAGATGTAAGGGAGCAAAAAAACAAATTGTTTGCCTACACTGCAATTTTTTTAAACATTTTCATTATAATACTAAAATAAGGACAATATATCAATAACGTGGTGAGTTGCAATAAAAAAAATATGCAAAACATTGTATTGCGTTAGCAAATTTCAATTATATAGACTTATTTTATACATCGTTTTTGTGAGCAGGCAAACAAGAAATCCAAATTCATCAAAGCGTCAACGCTTTCCGTGGTTCATTGGTCGTGGGTTCGCTTCCCGCTGCTACCGATCATCATGAAATTACGCTTACAAGTTGTAGTAGGGGAGCCCAAGCGGGGATTTCGGGATTTACTAAAGCGCGGCAGATTAATATACAGGGGGATACCTTGTACCCGGTTAAGTACCTCCACAAAACATGAGGCCCATATATAAGGCCGCCCGTGAAGGATACAGGATCAGATTAGTAAAAAAAAATTGACCATCAGAAATTCTCAAGCGTGTCAGATTAAGGTAGGGTGAGTTAATTACATCCTACAAAATGTATATTCCACTAATCTGACAATTTGAGAGTGACGTAAAAAAAGGGGAGGGCAACAAAGTTGTAAAAAAAAAACTTATAAACTTACTCTATTCCTCTCTCTCTTTCTCTATCTATTACTCTCTCACTCCGTCCCCACTCTGGTTTCTGTTGCCATGACGCCATCACAGCACAGCTGATCATAAAGACTCGTTCGTGGCATACTGTTTACAACGTGTTTCCAACGTTTTGGCTTTTTTTGCTATTATAACCCTTCATCTGCGTCGAAAAGAAAATGGAAAATGGGAAATCTGCGGGGCCCCGCCCCCCGTCGGCCATCGTGGGTGGTCCGGGCCCCCCTTGTAATATATAATTAATAATTATTTTATATTTTACTATAAAACTATTTATAGTATCATACCTCCATGAAATCTGCTTGAAATCAGAAGCTCAGCGAGCTCAAAATATCACATAAATTATATTTTGAGCTCAAAAATGTCATAAGTACAATTTCAAGCAATGGAATTAGCGGGAAGTTGCAGGGATGGCCTTTAAAAGTGAACCGTTTTTCTAATTTTTTTTTTTTGTCAGATCAGGCGAATCCCTCTAGATAATCGTCAGATTATGAGACAGTACGTTTAGAATATAAAGATGAACCATATATATCTTAATCTGACGCGCTTGAGTATTTCAAAATGGCGATTTTTTTTTGCACATTATGAAAATGGCCGCGAGTTTGCGTCCCATCGAAATCGTCAGATTAGAGAATGAGAGCTTTTTTTTGGTGTACTTAACACTCCCTTAGAAAATCTGACGCGCTCGATAAAATTTTTTTTTTTTTCAGTTTCAACCCTTAAATACAACCACCCGCATCATGCAAACGATCAGATTAACATACGTACATTATTAAAAATACGTAGGGCATTGATGCTATCAATATCTGATGCGCTCGAGGATGTCCATGCAACAGTTTTTTTTTACATATTTAAAAATCTATAGCCGCTTCCCCCACCGATGTAAAGGTATATATCATATAACATTTTTTTCTTCTTATCATCTAAGCTTTGCATCCCAATAGGTCTCTACGACGCTCGAGTAAATCCCCATTTAGCCTCGTGGGCTCCCCTACTATTGTCAGCGGTACTGGTACAGACAAGGACATACCGTTCGCGAGTAGAAAATGTACTGTTTGCGAGAGATAGAAATATAACTAATAACGCGAGGGAAGCCACAGATAAAAGCTAACCGTAAATATTTTTCATAACCAGCTATAAATTTTTTTCGCTAACAGGTTAACTGTCCAAAGAAATACTTAGGAAAAAAAAACAAAAATAAAAAACTGTTAAGAAATACTTAGGTACAGTTTCGAGTTTATAAAAATTTAATCGAATCCATCAGAGACGCCTTTGCCTCTAATAAACATTAAGAAAAAAAATAAAAAATATTTATTTGCAACACCATTAATAACATTAGCTCTAGTGTCTAGATGATTTATAGCGTCAAGTGGTAGCTTTTACACATTGACTGGGACTAGATGGAGGCATGCTGCGCACTATGCAGCGCCTATTCCATCCTCTAAGCCTAGTCGGCATTAACCACAGGAAAAACATGGCCAATATTTGTGTAGCTATACCGCGACAGTACGACATCAATGGCGATTAAGCCGGAATTATTATTGTTTGGGGGTGTTTCATATCGTTCATCAAAATCAAAAACCAAAACCAAAATAGAATCAAACAAAAACTAAGGGATTCAACTCGGAAAATCGAACATTTGACAATACCCTCACGTCAACTGCCAATCCTGAACCCCATAAATATCCGATTTGCTATAAAATCAGTCTTTATTCAAACCAATCGAGGGGTCGGACCCCACGGAACTAAATTATTCCATTATCAACAGGAACTGGGATCGCGCGAATACGCAGTGCTTCCTCAACTCACGGGCTGTTATTGATTGGGAACATCTCTTCTCTATCTATATATATAATCAGCCGGTAACACTGCTGAGTAAAGGCCATTTTTCTATCACACAACTCCTGTTGAACATGTCTTGTGCCAGCCGGATTCACTGCTCTCCTACTGCACAATGTCCTCCGACCATCGGGCAGGTGGTCTGCCTCGAGGTCTCCGCACATTTCTTGACCACCATTCGGTAACTGCTTTGGTCCATTGTTAGTCATCCCATTGGGTCCGATGTCCGGCCATCTCCAGTTCAGTCTCGCAATCCGTACACCTACATTTTTGACCTTAGTGCGATCTATTCTCTACAAATTATTATTAAAAATGACAAATTTTTATTCGAAAATCACGAAAAATCTACCATGCTATTAATTTCAATAAGACGTTTACATTTTAGTAGCGAATTTTCCTACATAAAATATACTTTATCCAAATTGGGAACGTAAAACCCCGGCATACCCACATTGACCGGTATGCGCTGAGGGTCACCCTCAGGTTGATCTCTCCAAGATGATAGGTACCCATTTTAATTAGCAGAGATCTATTTCGTTAGACTAAACAAAAAAAACTAAACTAAAGAGAGTTGCACGGGTCATCTACACCGATTCTGAGAAATCACTACAATCTATAAAAAAATAAATTTAGTTATTAACATAATTAATTGCTACAACATCGTAGAAAATCAATTCGGTCAATCAATTCCTCAAAATGTTTCGTGTTAAGGCAATATTACGACGTAGTAACAAACGAAACATGACAATGGAATCGAACCTAAAATCTCTTATTTTCGACATCTACTTGAGCTAAGCCTCATCAAATGCACAGCTTTTTTTATTTGGATGGCCCAAATATACAATTTGAGGCGCTCAGTCGCTTGCTTCAGTTAGCAAATACCATGTCATTCCTCTGGACGGTCTTCAAACTCCGACTCCAGAGCTCTAGCTTCTTGGAGAACAAGAGAATTCGTTTGCCAATAATTTTTAGAAAATCACTAAAAATTATTGGCAAACGAATCGATCTATTTCATCTCTCTCTCTCTCACTCAAAGTATACTGTGAATGGCCGGGTGTATAGCACCAGATTCTATTTCTATAGGTTAGACGACCTCTGTGGCGCAAAGGGCGAAGGTCTGACTGAGACGAATGAATTTTTTTAGCCCTGATACTGCCCATAACTTGGCCCACCGTACGATCCGGAATTCCGCTCGGCCCGCTATCGGTGAGTTGTCCTTCCATCCTGTCTGCAACTAAGTTGCGCGACACAGTTGCACTTCGAACCGGATATTTTGCACAGGTGTCCTATAAATTTAACTCAATTATTAGTAAATAGGTACATACTACTTAGAGGTTTGAGTCAATGTTTTTCAATTATACACCAAACGATCGATTGTTATCAATATAGATTGATTAGCCGTGACCTAGTTCCTGAACCATCAGCGGGAACTGAGAATCATCACATCACATAACATCATCTAGCCCCAAACTAAGCAGAGCTTAATTCTCAAAACATTTAAATTATTTTTTTGTAAATACTTACGTTCTTATTAAATCATAGAAAAGACCCAGGTCTTTCAAGATCTAATAATCTGCAGATATTTTTGTCTGAACGCCAGACAAAAATATCTGCAGATTATGCAAACATTTGTCCGGTAATCGAACCCGCAACTTTCTGCGTCTTAAGCTGACTTTCGGCCACTGTACCACAGAGGTCGTCAAAGAAGTCATCATATTGTTAAAAATGTTGATTATTTACCCCCTTATGCATAAAAAACTGACATTTTTTAACACTCGATTAAATAAGCTTTAAATGTAAATAAAAAGAGGTGACATTATATTTTAAAACCATTATAGCTATTTGATGTTGATAGATATGAATAGGAGGGTAAGCTTTATATTTGATGATTAATTCATAAATAAGTAATAGTTTCACCCGTGATACCGGATTCCGAGCCGAGCTTTACAGTATTCAACGACCTCATTGCGTTGATGCAAGGTGCGGAGTCGGCCAAGACGCAAGAGGTTGCGATTTGCAATTACTGTTTTTAAAATTTTCTTACTTACTATCCTGGCGCATCAACCCCAAAGCGGGTATTGGTATCTCATAGTAGACGTTCTATCGTGTCGAAGGCCAAGAACCGTTTTGCTAAGGCTGGTGCCGACCGGCATCTGTCTTGTATCTACTGCCTCTTTCCAAAGAATAAATTCGAGGTCTTAAGGATTGCGCAGACCGGGACGGCATGGCAAGGGATTTCAATTTTTACGAATGAACATTCGAACCTATCATAATAGAAATACGATACAAATTCCTATGCTTTAAAATAAAGCCGTGACGTCCCTTTCGATGCCGTGGGATTATTTTAAAGCATAGGAATTTGTATCGTATTTATATTTCGATAAGTTTGAATGTCCATTGGTAAAAAAATTCGGCCTGCGCAGGCCATTACTCGACTTCGTCCTTCCACCTGTATTTGGGTCGGCTGACCGGCCTCTTAAGAAAATACCTTTTTGCAGCCCGATCTTCATCCATTTATAGCATATTTTTCAAGACAGGTTAGTTATGAGTGAAAGTACATTATTTATTGCAATAAAATATATTTTCATTTTTAAAATCATTAATCTTAAAGATTACAAAAATAAATGTTCTTAAATCTACTATTTAAACTAAGTTCTTTCATACACTCATTGCCCAATCTACATTTTTTTACATTCGGCTAAAAGTAATTGTATTTTCATGAAGTTACATAACTATAATAATTATTTACAAAATTGAAATGAAAGTCAAATGGAAGACTTTTTTACAATAATTGACTACATGTAGGGATTTTAATCTAGATGAATTAAAATGTGAACGTAATTTTCGAATTATTGTCAAAATCTGTTGTTGAAAAAACACATGAATATATAATAACTTTTAAAAGATTTATATTAATGTTTACAAATAAAAATAGCAAATTTTAGAAAAATATGCGAAAAAAAGGAAATTAAAAGAGCATTTAGTATACCTACCGAAGGTATAGTTATTCATTAGTACCGACTAAACTACAAGTTTAATTCGTATTTAGAAATATACTGTTTTTATCACGCCACTCTCATTGCTAAGCAAAATATATAAATTTATGTAGAATAATAAAAGTCATTTTTCGGTTTTCATTAAGGACAAACACAAAATTTTGTGTATAATTATATAAATACAAAAAATAATAACATTAGATACCATTGCACATTTGATACGCTCTAAAAAATAAAATTAAAATAATAATGTTGAGACTTTTTAGTACGTAAATATTTTTGAAACTATTAACATTTTTTTTAATAACTAAACAAGGTGATTCAATTATGTTTTTATACAGTTGGTTCACAACTGGCAAGAATTAAAAACTAAGTAATGGCAATTTTATTTTGCTCTAACCACGATTTTAACAAGGCACCACTATGTGCCAAAATTTTACAAAAATACATTTTTTTTTATCGAATATTAAAATTTTATATTAAGTCAAAACTCTGACCTTTTGTAATAAACAATGATTAATTTATAAAATGAAAACTGTCATATTTGAAACATATAAAAAGGTACGAAATGATAATTTTGTAAATAATTTAATATTGACCGAGAATTTGACCCAAATCATTGTCACAGAAAAGCCTACTGTAGGCAGGAATCTCATCAAAAATTAATTTTAATAATAATTTTACTAGTCTGTGAAATAACTATTAATATAAAATAAATGTACTATCATGAGCTTGAGACTCGGTAGAAAATGAAATACTGAAATTCTACCAAACGTATGTAACATTTTCAAGTTAGGACGATAATCCATAAAGGTTCCGTCAAACAGAATGTGTTTTAGTGACGCAGCGTCCGCGACTCGTCAGTCATGGCCTTATAGCGTTGAGTGCTGACGCAGCACTGAAATGCTATTTTGGGTATTATTTAGATATTTGGGCGGTTGAACTCTCAAACTCAGCACGAACATTAGCGTACGCAGCAGTACGCTTTTTGTTTGACAAACCCTTAAATGCTGTTAATTTTTTTAAATAAACTGAACCTCATATAACATTTTTGGTTTTTTGGTTAGGATGAGAATCAATAAAGGCTTCATCAAATATAATCAGTATCTTACGTAGCGTCATGGTCACCTTTGCGTACAGACGCAGAACTAAAATGCCAAGTTGTTGTGTTGTAGGCTGGGCTGTCTAATCTAGTGTCCGCGTTAGCATTACGCTTTCTGTTTGACAAACCCTTAAATTTTGTTAGTTTAGTTTAGAAACTGAATCTATGTGGCTTGAGCAAAAGCACCGAATTCAGAATTATTAGTCCTATCTACATGAGAATGCGTTTAAAATTAAGTAAAAGTCATTTTTTAGTCTCTGAATAGACATTAGACTCAAATAACGAAAGCCTATTTTCACCAACCGACACATAGGAAAGCTTTACATGCAAATGTTTGTTTTTAAAACTATGCTCTGTTTTATTATTGATACCATGTGTAGATAGGTAGTAAGCTCTTAGAACCAGAAAAAACATAGTAGGTATCACCAACTAAGGTGAGGTTTTCAAGAGAGCTTGAGAAATTCTATAAAAGAGGCTAAAATTTAGGAGTAGGTACAAGTATAGGTATGTATGTGTAGTTATGATCCTGTGATCATCATCAGATGATGTAATGAATAATTATTTTTCAGTAAGTAGTATTAATTGATCTGCGGTGAAATGAGGTTATTTTTTCTTCTGACACTTCAATTCACTAGATTAAAAGATGGTACTGGGTAGTACAGCATCATTATTTTAAAGTGGGCACAGAAATTCGTATTGCAGTTTTAGTATTTGTCAAATTGACACGCCAAAATCCCTATCAGTCAAATGCCGGTTGATGCAAATGGCTCGATTTAATTTATCAATCACTACTTTGCTTCGTTGACGTTTCACGTGCATATAGCTGTCTCGTTGCCACCCATGCTCTCCACATGCAAAGAGAGAGGGAGCTAGAATGTGGAGTCCCATCCTGAGAGGTCGTCTGGTGGCGGTTCTTCTGCATCCGCAGGGTATTGGTCGAAGTTGTGTGTGTCGATGGGTGATTTGACAGTTGGAGTTATTGGAGGTTCTAGGGAACGGGTCGCTAGGCCCTCCCAGTTGAAGCCGTCAAACCATCTGAAAAAACAAAAGGTTTTCTCTTGTAATGCTATATAAAAATAAGGCTTTGAGCAGCTGGGCTTCCTTATTGACTTTAGGCCTCGTACATGGCACAGTGCACCAGTCAAGTTTACTTGTTTACAAGATGTAATGTGAATGAATGAAGTTAAGAAACGATTTGGGCAGGTACATTAAATTTCAAAATACGTTTCACAATGAAATGTAATTTAAAATAAAAATAATTGAAATAAATAATATCATTTTTAACTCACTTATGCTTCTGGATCTCTGTGATACCCCCTCGCTGGTACCCCAACCTCTCAGCCGGGTTATCTCTACACAGTTTCTTGATGAGATTAGCTGCGTTCCTCGTGATACATCTTGGGAATTCCACCGCATCAATCCCTTTAAGTATCTTGTTGTAAGTCTTCATGGGGTCTGTGCCCGTGAATGGAGGGGAGCCGGTCAGCAATTCGAACATTAGTACACCTGGAATAAGGGAAATTATGCATATTAAACCCTTACGGGTTTTTGCCTTGGCGAAATACATTACATAAGCACTGAATTGGATATCTCTCAACAAGTCAAGTCCAATTGACGACCTCTGTGGCGCAGTGGGCGAAGGTCCACCTGTGACGCAGAAGGTTGCGGGTTCGATTCCCGCTGCGGGACAAATGTTTGCATGTTCTGCAGATATTTGTCTCGGGTCTGGGTGTTTTCTATTTATGATATGTATGTATTTACAAAAAAAAATGTATCTATGTAGTATATCAATCATGTGGTTCCCATAATACAAGCTCTGCTTAGTTTGGGGCTGTATGATGCTGTGTGATAGATAACGTCCAGGATTATTATTGATTTATTTATTTATTTAATTGACTTTTTAAATCTTATTAAAAACTAAAAAAATTGTGTGTCGACATTAGGATAAATAGAATCAGTAAATATTCATGTTTCTTTTAAATTGGAACAATAGAAAAGTTTAAGTCACCAATTTTCGATCATAAAGACAAAGGCATACTGCTACGAGAGTTGATTTGAGTGAGTAATCTAATCCTTTTTTATTTGAGCTAATTCTAGTTATGAAGTCAATAAATAAATAAATAAATAGTAGCTCTGGTAGCGTTTTCAGGCTACTCACAGAATACATAATTATACCAGTTGTTCAATTTAGTGTCGGTTTGAAGATGTTCACAATCTCTGATGAAGTAAATGACAATGATGAAACCAATAACATGGATGATATTAGTTGTAATGAAAAGCTTACCTAATGACCAATAGTCCGCACTGATGTCATGGCCCCGGTTCATGATGACCTCAGGCGCCACGTACTCAGGAGTCCCGCAGAAGGTCCAAGTCTTGCGGCTGGCCTGCAGCTTCTTGGAGAAGCCAAAGTCAACTAGTTTCACGTAGCCTTTGCCGTCTAGTAGTAAGTTCTCTGGTTTGAGATCCCTTGAAACAATAACATGTTATCATAATAAGTCATTGAGGTGTAAAATAAACTAATAATAAAAATGAATCCTGATGATTGTGGTGATGTAGGTAAATAATTGGAATAAGATCTTACAATAAGTATTTTCCCGATTGTGTGATTTGATTTTATTAATAAAATGCGAATATAATTAGTATCAGTGGTTATCCATGTTCGGTACCTATTTACACTAGAGCAGTGCTGTAACATGAATATTTAAAAAATAAGTTGACCTTGGGTCCGTACGAAAAGTAGATCTTGCTCCAATGACACCTGATTGAAATTCCCCGAGAGGATATAGTCTAGAAGTCTAGACTATTAATTATATTGGTAAATATTTTACCTGTAAATAATATTTCTAGAGTGAAGGTAGTGGAAAGCTTCTACAACGCAAGCTGTGTAGAACCTAGTTGTAGCATCATCGAATTGTCCTGAAATTAAAAAAAAACATGTCTTAGTATCATCATAGTAGCATAAAACCTTATGACGTTCTGGGTGAATATTTCAGAATACTCACAATAATCTTGCTGCTTGAAAATAAGCCAAAGTTTTGAAAAAAACGAGTCAATGCACCATGATTGTCTTAGATAATTTTAAAGTTGTTCTGCGTTGTGATCGGCTAACTCTGTTGCAAAAAGAAATGATTGACACCGATCCGTTTTTACAAACTTTGTCATTTTTCGTCGAAATTCAATGAACGTCAATTGACAAACTGTCACAGTTTGTTAAAACTGGATCGGTGTCAATAATTTCTGTTCGCAACAGAGTTAGCCGATCACCCCGCTGGAATAATAAATTTCCCAATGATATAACAACTACTAGTCAGTCCTTAAATTGTTTAAATGACAGACTAATTTGCTGAATTGACTTATAAATCAATCAATACCTTGTGTATTTACAGCTTACCTTTATCCCTCAAAATTGTCCACAATTCTCCTCCCAGGCAAGTTTCCATCAGCATATACAAATATTTTCTATCCTTGAATGTCTTGTACAATTTCACTATGAACTCGCAGTTCATCTCTGACATTATCTCCTTCTCTGACATGATGTGTTGCTGCTGCCTTGTCTCAACGATCTGGGCTTTCTTCATCTGCTTTAGGGCAAAGGATCTGGTTGGGTCGCCTTGTATTTGGACTAGTTCTACTCGACCAAAGCCACCGATACCCAGGGTTGCTATGATACGAAGATCTGAGAGGCGGAGATTGGCAAATTCTTCGTTGAGTCTGAAATTCAAAAGTATATACTTAGCAAAACCAGGTAATTATTACAAGCAGTTGTTGATATTTAACAAAATACTATTTGGCTGCAATTTTTCAACCATAAACCACCAATCACTTTCTTTTATGTTCAAAACTAATGCCTTCATTAACGTGTACTATCTATATTATAATTGACATAGTTTTTGCAGATGTGTCTTAACTACTCAGGCAGGTGTCTATTGTTTCAGTTTCAAATACACAATCGCAAAAACGCGGGAAATCATAATTGCAATGCTATCCATCTTAACTGACATTTCTATGCTACAAATGAAAGTTAGTTTACTTTTACCTATTGATATTTGACACGAACTATCGGTAAAATAAGATATTTTAGATCTAAAAGAAAAGAAAAGACATCCAAAATGAGTTGTAATTCTGAGAAAACTATATAATATGTAGCACAAGAACTAGGAATTCAGAACTAAACAACCACAAATACAATACAAAGGTATACTTTGTTCGAGTTTATTGTTTAGTTGCGCTAAACTAGCAAATCCAATGACAGGATCTGAATTAAATAATGAACAGACGGAATTGGCAAATAATGACTTAACTTTCAAATAAATTACTCACCAAGTTCAATGTCCCATGTGTTAGCGAAACAGAAATGAAAATTTTTAGGAAAATCAAGATAAAAATATAATTATTTTCTCGCCATACAACGACTATTGTTTCAGACGAAAAGATAAGTTAACAATAGGTGTTGAATTCATAATTTCATCAGGCTATTGTCCAACGCTATCGGTTCAAGCTGCGAACTTGACATACGAAATGTATGGTGAAATAATTCGTCTTCTATGTATTGTATACAAAGTATTAAATTTCGATGAGTTTGTAAAAGAATAAATTGAGTTTTCCTTATTCAACAGTCACAAAACTAAAACTTGAGATTTCAAGGTTCAATAAAGGTAATATATATTTATAAGTTAGTTATTTTAGATAAATAAAAGACAAAATATATGCTTCTTTAAGTTAAAAAGACACAAATTAAAGACTAGGAATAATTTATCAGACAGATTGTCCTGACGCCAGAAAATGTGGACAGTCCCAGAAGAACAAGGAATAATTTGACAGTGTACTTCAGTGTATCCGAATAAAGTGACATGAATTTTGAAATTAACCATAACGACAATGATGACTAACTTGATTGAGAGAAATACCTATGAGTCAGTGCTAACCGGCGCTCTTGAATTGTTCATACGTTGCATATTCCTTGTAAACAGTTCAATGTCAATATGTATGACACTGAAAATATGAATGAGTCTACTTTGCAAACGGACAAAACATCAACAGAGAAATGATGCGCTCTTAAAGAGACACCAGAAAATAATTTGATCTTGGGTAGGCTTTTATAAATTTATGTTCCACCGTTTTGTCTTGATAACAACGGGGTCATTCATTGTTGACTTCCAGCCCTATAAGCAAACTGATGGTTTTAAGCATTTTGCTGCTGTCATGGTGTGAGAGCAAAACGCTTCATGCGGAACGTAATTAGGACTAGTTGGTCTTTTTTGTTATCTTTTCGGATGATAAATTTGACTTACCGTGCCCTACTTTCTCCTTCATCCTTATATTTGGTCCTGATCTCATCAAGGGTTGAAATCAACTGATTGAAGGTTTCCCTGTCGATCACGAGACAAGTGGTTCCCTCCGGGGAGTCGCAAATAATGCTCGCTGTTCGAAGGTCGTCTCTGAAATTGCAACATTAGAATTTGTTACAAGGTCTGTCATTATTGTGAAAATATATGTAAAATCAATGCTGCCGATGTTTTTGGATGTCAAAAGATTTAATCACAATTTTGAAAATAAATAAGTTGATAATCGCGAAATGATAATAAATTTAGAAGATTGTATTAGAAAACGTATAGTATAGGATATAAGTATACAAGTATGGTAAACAAAAAAGGCCATGGTAATCTTATGTCCTCAAAATTATTATAATTGTTATAATTTTTTTATTAATATGTTTAGCAATTATAAATTAAGAACCTACTTGAAAACAAATATTACATATACATATGTTTTGATACACTTTAATCATCATTCGATTATATACTCACAAAAATATATTAAATTAGAAGTGTGCATAATAAACTTACCCTTGCAACGCTTTCTCTCCAAAGAAGTCTCCTTTAGTGAGAGTCCTAATGAATTTCTCTTCATTGTTAGTTGGCAGCTTCTGGGTAACTTTGACCTGTAAAAGAAATGTGCACATTTAATAAAAATAATTTAAACCTACTGAGAATATTAAACCAATCTTATTTTATTTAAAAGTGGTTTTATCTTAAAAATTAAAACTAAGTAATATTACAAAATTTAAAATGCTTTATCATCTAAGAACTTGACCTTGTCTCGGAATTGAAATTCTTATACTTAGATAGTTCACGTATAATTTGTCACGTTCGCAAAGTTGTGAAACCATTTACCAAAAAAATATGATAAATAATAATTTTATGCAACACCAAGACAAATGAATGACCCTCCATCTGGGGCAATCGGGTAAAATATATGTTTCACAGTACTAATGATTATTTAGATACGAAAATAATTCTTCCTCCGATCATTATAGGAAAGAATAAATATAGTCCTCAACTTAAAATTACAACAAAATAGCCACCGTATAATTCTCTTGACTTATGAAGCGGATGGAACCAGTTAAAACTGGTATGTCAGGTCATTACTGTTGCCATAAAAATGTGAAACGTTTAGACAACATCGAAAGTCGTGGGGGCAACTTAGTAGATTGCAAATACAGTAAATGCATTTTGAGTTTATTTAGAAAATGTAACCTATGCTACAAAACAAAACTCTTAAATCAAAAGAAAATGAATATAAATCACATCGAATGTCGTGGTGACTACTTATTGAATTGCAAATAAGTAATTAATTTTAAGCATTTCGAGAAAATGAATACATTTTGAGGCTATTCCGAGAAGTACGAGTTCAATAAATGTAATCAAAATATCACAAAAAATACTGTAATATATCAGAATACTAAAGCCTGTCTTCAAGAACTGAATTCAAAATGGCTTCAGATCAGAATTTTGACAGTTTAGCTCATATAGTAATCTAATAGAACCTATATCACTGATACAAAGACCTTTGATCATGAGAACGGTCTAGTGTCATCATCAGGGTATAGAAGTTCACTGATTAACATAGGCCTCCCCTTATGAGCGCCACTGCTCCCTATCTTCAGCTCGACACATCCAGCTTCAACTAACAGCTCCTCACAGATCGTCAGCGTCACTCCACCTGACCAAAGGGCGTCCATCTAGCAGTAAACGTAGTGCCGAAACGACGCAGAATTTAACAAAACAATCAATAGAGTAATAAAAATATCTAAATGAGGAGATGACATGCAAAAGCTAAAGTAAATTCCTATGTTAGTTGTTGTAAAGTACCTAACAACACGCGAGACTCACTGGCCTTTAATAGGAACATCAAGCAATTACTATCGACAATTGAATGCAATAACAGGTTCTTTATTGAATTTGCAATTTGCAATTTGATGTTCAGTAAATAGGCAATAGGTATGTTTATTTGTTGTTGACTGAGAAGGAGCTACTATTTGATACGTATTCAGAATTCGATAAGTATCATATGGTAACTAATCATACCAATGATTGCACTGAATAATTTTCTAAATATAATGATCTCTTCTTCTATAATAATTATAATATGTTAATAGTGAACATTTGTGAAACAACTAAAATTATAGGTTAAGAAGTTTCACAAATTTGTTCGAATCAAGCTGTTTCACAAATTTGTTCGCAAGCAATCGCAAAATTTGCGATATCGAATAACATAAATACTCCTTTTTATCTAAAAATAATATTCACAAATGCTTATAGTTATTTCTTACAGCCAATAACTGATTTACATTTTACGAAAATATAACATTTATGAAAATAGAATATTTATGTTGTTCCCACTCAGTTGAGTGTTTGCATATTTGTAGTTGTTCTAGACCAGGACTTTTGCTACTTTTAGCGTATCTACTTTTTATCCAGTTACCTACTACGCAAGCGAAGTTGCGGGCTGCAGCTAGTATTTCTGCTGTCCTTATCCCGCGCGAGGTGGGATCGGCTCAACCTGTTTTCTTCTTCCACTCACAACTTGGTTTTTCTTTTACCTATTTCTTACTTTTTTTTAACTCTCGTAGTGTGCTCACTCCTTTCATTCTCATCGTTCTGCTCGAGCATTGATATTCTTAGTCAAATGATTTTCACCTTTACTCTAGACATGCCCATGCCATGCTAGTCAACCACTAACTAATTTAAATATCAATATTCTAAAAGAACGAAGTTGACAACGACGCGACGGCGACAGTTACGTGAGCGTTAAAATAACTAGAAATATAATTATTGAAAATAAATAAAATGAAAGGAGACAACGTAATGAGCAAAAACACTGATCAACTAACCAAAGATATTCAATCGTGCATAACATAAAAGAAACCAAATCATAAAATAAAACAGTTTTTGTTAACATCTCGTAACTAATCGAAATTGTAAACATCATCCTTTTGTTTAACGTTTTCAAACCATAAAACAGATTTCTTGTGGTGTTAAACTCGAATCTTTATGGTTCTTTCAAATAACTTTTAAATACAATGTAGTAAATATTTTGTTTGAATTTCAAGTTTTTAGTGTATATCTGTTTTTGCTGTATCTGATTCCACTAAATGTGTTAAGTGTTGGCCCGGATCAGCTTATGGAGCGCAGTGTCATGCCCGAAGCCTGCAGTCAACGTGCTCATGTATGTTGTATATTTTTTAACAAGTAGTAAAGTTATAGTTAGCTACAAAAGTAGATTGACTTTGATTTGAATCTAATTTGAAAATTTGCCTTGAATTGTTACAATTTCAATATTTAACAATCTAGAAGGCATTTCCATGTTAAATTGGTTTTGAAACAATTTTGTAAATTGACTTTCGTTGATGACCGTACATAAAAACAAAAACTTTAATTTAAATTTCGATGTCTTCAAAAATTTTGCATTTTTTATAATGTGTAACCTACTTCTCTAATTTATTAGAAAAAGACAACATTTTCTTTATTTATATTAAAAAAAAACTTAACACATTGACTACTGTCAGTCAACTAGCCTAGTGTGTTATTCAGCATTCAAAGCGTTATAGGTATATTAGCACGTTGACTGATGGCCTCTGATTATGATGCTCCGTATGCGCGAGATGCCGGAGCTGCAGCACATAGAGGGTTGTGTCCTACTCCAAGCGTTAAAGTACGACCATGAGGAAGTAACGTGCAACCAAACAAAGGTTATTTAAGGCTGCTACTGTTTGTAAACAAATATTTGAAATCCCATGGAAATGAATATTGTGTGAGATAATGCACCTTGAAGCTAATAGAAAAGTAGGTATGCAACAGACGAAGTGACAGTTAGTATTTTTTTATCAATTAATTTTTATCGTTGAACTAATAGTAGAACTATTTTGACCAACCAATCTCACAAGCTGACGCAGCGGCTAGCGGCGGTCTCGGTAGATGAGCTTTGGGTGACAAAATAAAATTGAAGAAGATTGTTGCATCAGGCATGACGTACAATTTTATTTTAAAAGCTACGAGAGCTAGTTCCAACTTCGCAAGTCTTCAGCTTTGTTTGCATGGTGATACTCGTATAAACCGTAGCCTATACATATAAGTATATTTAATGAGAAAATAAACAACATTAAAAAAAAAAACTATTTTGTAAGTCAATTTTTTTTTGTATAAGTAATACATAATTATTTTACGTAGCCGGTAAGCTTTCTAATAAGAAAACAATATCATTTTCTTAATCGGGTCTTCAATTTAAAATAGGTCTGGTACCTGTTTTAAATTGAAGACCCTATTAAGAAAATGATATTGTTTTGAACTGAGAGAAATTGATAATTATCTTATTTTTTACTAAAATGGTAATCGTTTATGAAGATACTTACCCACTTGAATAAAAACAATACAACACTACAGCATTTTAATGCATTTCTTACCGTAATAACGATTCTACGCATACAAATGCCAACGATTATTTTTCGTTTTGTCTTGCTTGAAAAACATCAAATTCGGAGAAAATTTAGATATAAGACTACTGGAGGCTTAGTTTACATCACTGTTTTGTGAATATTCAAGCGATTACGAAATTGGAAACGACTCCATTAATATTAAGTCCTTACCTATGAAATTGGCGTTTTTTCTCTCTGTTTCATTTTTCTCATATTTTTTTAAATTCATTTAAAACAGTCATATACAAAATTAATTTATTTTCTCAACGTATCATTATTGCAAAGATTGACAATTCAATAAAATACTATTTTTGAGGAAGTTCATCCCCAAAAAAATAAAACTTAAAAACAGTTCATTTCACGTGTTGTCTTTTTCAATGCTTAAATTCTTTGTATTTTTTATGTGTTTGTTTTCTTTTTCAATAAGACTACGCATACTTTTTACAATGTTGTCCAATTATACACACAACATTTTAGGGGAATAGGATTTGTAGTGTCTGAAAAAAATACTTATATGTGTGCATTGAGAAATCAATTTTCCGAAATTCTCCATACAAAACGCCAATTTCATAGGTAAGCACCTAATACCAGAGTTGATTTTCTATACGGTTTATAGTATGGCTACATGTAGAGCCAAAGGAAGAGAAGAACAAGAAAGCAATATAAGAGAGCATTGTATGATAAACATATAGATGAACAACTCATGAAAAGTTTTGCTAACAGAATGGATCCTACTTTTTTTGCGTAGCATGTTATAGGTGCCTCATATTTAGAACATTTAATCAAATTATTCAAAGTTTCTAGCCATACTGACCTTTGAATATTTTAGCTAAAGAGGTAGATTTTTATGTTTGTGTTTTATGTATGCATGAATTTTACTATTTATTTTAATGTTATATATTACATATAAATATATGTGTTATATAATCAGAATAATATTATGATAGCTTGTTGTTTTTATTGAAATGTAATCAAAATTATTACTATAATTTTTATTTTATTTTAATGAGAATTTTAAAGAGAGAGATAAATTTAATCACTAGGATTATATACTTGCTATCAATTTATCAATGTTATTTAAGCTTGTATTCTTTGGGAAATAAAAGGCTTTATCGTTTATTTATTATTATGTTACAGGTACCTAATATTTAGAATATCTAATCAAATTATTCAAAGTTTCTAATCATACTGACCTTTGAATATTTACTCAGAGAGGTACCTTTCAAGACTATGGAAATTAATTTAATCAGTAGGTAGTGAAAGTTTTGTGAGCTGAAAAATCACTAACATTTATAATAAAAGTATAATACAATTTAAAGCAGAATACAAAAGCCTTCTTCAATTTTACGCTTACACATCGCACAGCTAGTACGCTGACCTTGTTTGACAATGGCTGTCTCATAATACTTCTTCATGTTCAAACATTATTAGGAATCTACGCTTCTTATATTTTATTAGCATTTTGTCAAATTACCCTGCCAAATGTCATTTTTCTAAAGTGTATTAGGTAGGTATGTATTTTAGGTTATTCAACTACTACTTTTGAATTCTCAGATTCACATACTCTAGTTTGAAAGCTTCATTGTTGCTTTTGATCATTTGTAAAACTAGCATAACAAAAACTAAAATTAATATAATTGCACTGGTCAGAGTAACAATCTCAGATCAGAAAGTCAGAGTTAAATGCCAAGGTGAACTCGCACAGTCACCGAACAAGCATAACAATATAATGTCACGGAACTCAGACCCAATACACCAACATCAGCTAAAAAACATTACAAACAAAATGAAGATCCGTGAGACAAAACGTTACATCACACAACTATTTTGAAATCAAATTGTGACTGCGCAGTTGGATAACGAATCAACGGATCGTGTTTACAAAACAGATGTGTTCAAAAGTAAAGAAACGTCGCTCGGAGCAATTCTCGAAAGTTGAGAGGAACGAAAGTGAAAACTGACCATCTTTACAAACATACGCCGCATAAAAAAATACAATCGTTTTAAACTTTACTGCGTTGGAATAAGAATGGATTTGGGAGGATACCATAATCATCTTTTTTGTTTGGCGAGAAGTTACCAAAAATAAACAAGTACTTGAAGATTCTGATAATAGAGAGGCGCATTACAAACATTATTCATTAGAAACACTTAGTTTCTAATGAAATAATTATGATTGACGATATAGTTTATCATATCAATATTATAGTTCATATAATAATACGATTGTTTTAATTGATGAGAAAAATTATGATGAGAAAAAATCATTATAAGTAACGGAAGTTTGATCGTTGCTTTGATAAACTCACTGAAAACGTTAAAATAGTATTCGTAGCATTATTATTTAGTCAGCATACCTACCTTATTTAAATAACTTACCATTTTTAAGTATTCCAATGTTTTGAAAGTTGACGATTTAAATGACGCAAGGCTATTGCGAAATAAATTCATAGTAATAAGTACGTTATTTAAAAAAGTGTTACCTTTTTTAGGTATAAAAAAGAACTACGTACCACGTTCTAAAGTTTACGTTACGTTAACCTATGAAATTTTTAATTTGGCCGCGATGTATTTACAAATCACTATGACTTCCATAATAACTATGTTTAATAAATTTGAAGCTCTCGGACCAAGCCGAGGGGTGTACAGGGTTCCAACCCCTATCTTCGGAACCCAAGCCAACCCCACCTGCACGTGGTGCACCTTGCTAAACAACGAACGGGGCTCTGGCCGGCTGATAGCGGCATAGCACAGCCTACATCGGCACAGCTAAATCCCCTGGCCACTGACGGGCAGCAGCGTCGGTGGTGCGAGAAGCTGTGCCCTGCGATCCCCAACCCGCATGCCCAGCGTGGGGATTATGGGTATATCCCCCTTTATTAGGGGAGGCCTATGTCCAGCAGTGGACTGATATAGGCTGATGTGGGACCAAGCCTGTTTACTTCGGTGTGCTTAGCAGATCATCTTCGTTAAGCAACATTCCGCCCAGTCACTACTTGGACTATTCAGTGGCATTAAAATCTGAGACTTCCGTGTTTCAGAAGGCATGCTAATATGTTGTTCCCGGCTTTTCAATCGTTAAGACATCAGTCAGGTGACCCCAAAATTCCAACACTGGAGTTGGCGACTAGCTGATACGAAGAAGAAAGGTAGGATATTTATAGAGTTAAGACTGATAATTAGATTTTATAAAATCCTAGCCCTTTTTTATAATACTATCACAAAACAATCAATGGCTACAAGAACCAAGAAACTACAATTATGGAACACAACACAATATTTTATTATTACCTGTCCTTTAGAAATTATGAAGAACGTGTCACCCCTTGCGCCTTGTCTGATGATGTAGTCGCCATTTTGGTAATGTGTCTCTTCTAGGACATCCGAAATTTTTATCAGCGTATCTTCGGGTAGGTCTTTGAAGATTGGTACACTGTGAACAATACAAAAATAAATTATATGCATATACGGGTACAGAGTAAAAACCTTAGATTAATAATATATATATTAATGGTAGATTGTGCCCCACCAGATACACCGATGACATAATTATATAAAATTATGAAAAGTCGTTGGAAATTACTACAAAACAATTTGTCGTGATTTTTTTTGGCGAGAGGACATTGTATAATTATGTTAAATAAGAAAAAATGAAGATGAGAACTCATTTTTAAATAACCTAGAAACAACTATAAACTAAAGTTGAACGTTTCATATTTCAATTATTTCCTATAGCGAATATATTGCTGCATTTTAAAGTAGGCAAGTACTTAGAAAGTACACAAAAAATAAATAAGTAGATTAATGTTATGGATGTAATGTAATAGATAAGAAACCAGTTACGTTATTAGGAACTTACATAAAAAACAACTTAGGAAAGAACTGGCGGTCAATTTGGAAAGGTTTCCTTCAATGCAACCAAACCTGAACTTAAACCAGGAAATATACAAGGTCTTATTAACGACACTAAACATAACATTATTGTTATTTTATTTAAACTTGTATTGGCCTTCATGTCTAGAGAATATAAACAAAAATAATCACACATAAACTGCCAATTTATTTAATATTAACATAACTTATTTATTTGCAATTTTATTACATTTGACCTGCTTTTCTGTGTTTAATTTACAAATTAGATTCGATTTTGTTTTAGACTTATAGACCTATAGAATATTTAAGATTTGACTGGCCTCATATTATAGCTCAGTTGGTAGTAGCCCTGCTTTCAGAGGCTTTATTTACTAATGCTGTTGCACACCGAAATGGTCGGCACCGGACCTTTATTTCCAAACTTTGACATTCAAAGAACATCAATTGACAAACTTTGTCTGACTGTCAAAGATTGTAAAAACAGGATGTGCTTATCATTTTTGTGTGCAACTGAGTTAGTAACAAAGGCCTCTGAGCTGCAGGTTTTGGATTCAATTCCCGCTCAAAACATAGATGTTCGTTCTGTGTCTGGTATTCTTTGCATGTTTTCAGTATCTGTTATTGGTACTAGAACGATACTAACTAGACTTTAGTCTGATAATAAAAACCGGTATTAATCAACAAATGAATAATGAGACCTAGAAGTTTTATCAGTGAATTCAATAAATATAAATGTCATCAATCATTTTCGTATCACCATGATCATCATGAGCATTGAGATAAACGACAGAAACAGCATTATCAATGCACGCAGGTGTCTGAATGTTTTTTTTGAGAAATCACTTTTTCCATGAGCTGGTAATTTAAAATTTCCATTTAGATTAGCTTCGCTATTATGATATAATGAAATAATTCATAATCTGAATGTAGTTGGGCTTATTTGCTTAAAGTATAACTAATAGATTAATTTGATGAAGCAACTGAATCAAAGATTCAAATTACCACTACAAACTACGGTGTGAAATAAGTCATAAATTAAGTAATTTTACATCAAATCATGTAATAACCGGTTGCATGTAGTACGATGCTAATAGTACTAAGTAATTATTTAAAGTGTGTCGAGGCAGTACCAACCAAAGTTTGATCTCGAGATATCGAGGAAAACGCAAGTGGTAGAACAGCTGTTATTTCAAAACAGGTTTCTGTGATTTGTTAATGTTTCTTTGAATTCACAGTATTTTTTATAAGAAACATAAGAATACTCAGACAGTGTTACAACAAAACAATAATAAAGAACATTTTAAACTTTAAATTGGTATCAGCTATATGTGAAAAAATCTTAAAAGATTCTTTCAGAGAAATCATAAAGTAAATAACGAACAAAATGTCCTGGCTTTTTGGTAATCTTATAACCTAACTACACGTAATTCTTTGGCCAGTGAAAGTATTACGATCTGAAACTGTCAAGAGCTTTGCAACGTGACGGCTAACTTAATAATGTTTCGCAAAGTGCTCACGAGTCAATGGTGACGGTGATTTCAACAATTCAACATTACAGCACAGTGTTGTCTGTATTCATTGAAATGAAGTCACATATAAAAAAGCATTACTTTAATACAAAACTGAAAAATTAACTGATGACAAAAACTTTTGATAAAGCACAAAATAATGAAATACACGACGTTCTATAAGCCTCGGATAGCTAAAATCATATCATGTCATATCTTTTTATTTACATTTAAATGACAGGGACAAGCTTACTTTATCGAACGATTATAAAATGACATTACATTTGGTTATGAATAATGGGGTTAAAATAAACCTAGAATCATCCAAAAGTACATAAATAATAGTAAACGATATCGCTCGACCTAAAACTCCAATACGTTGGTTGACCTATAATCTACACTAAAATAAACTTAGCGAATAAAGAAGTAGGTAACCCTATTTGTTTTTAGATCAGTGATCTGACTCAGAAAATAACAAACAATTGTACTCGTACATTTATAATAAACAAGTTCCCGTAGTAGAGCCATCGATCTCTATGATGCCCTTTGATGGATTATAGTGTTAGAGCTATGATGTTTTACCGTGTAATCTGATATGAAATCATTTATAGGTAGTTCAAAACTTAAGCTAGCAATTAAATCAAAGTATAACTTTCAACTAGGATTTTACGATACGCGACATGATTGAAAATGTCAAAGTTTATCTGCATAGTAAATGTTGTTGGAAAAAAGGAGAATGCCGTCTGACATATGGCGCTTGGTACCAAGACCAAAGTGAGTGCGTCAAAAAAATCTCCAATAAGTTTTTAGTCGATTCTACTGTCAAAATAATTAAAAATGAGGGTTATTGCCATAGTAATAATTTACATCAATGTTTGTTGCCATAGTAACGTATATATCATTGGTTGTTGCAGTCTAATGGTGGCATGCGGCGGAAACCAAATCGACACAATATTTTTTTACTTGATTATTAATCCCGTCGGTGTATAAAACTAAAGAAAATGTTAATGTCATTTATAATATATATTAAATTTTATGGGATACGTTCGGTTTTGACGCAATTGGTACGGGTTCTCGGCATTCTCCTTTATGTTCAAGAATACGATTATTAATAATTAATTTGACAAGACAGTAATTGATAAATCAGCAAATTCCTGTCTGCATTTTTGGTAAGAATTATCAAATAATTTAAGATAAAGTACATTTACATTGTACATTTTAAATTTTGTATGAGTTGTTGCAAGTTTCAAACCCATTATTAATATTCTCTAGACATTTTTTTGATCATATATTATTATTGATAGCATCCGCAAGGCTACAATGAAAGCAAAAGAATGGGGCATTTGCATTTATGAGTGGCATTCAGGTCAATACCTTCGGTAAAGATCAATGAGAATAGACATGCAAACGAGATGCCTCAACAAAAATAACGAACTTGTTAAATAATCCCCATAACATACAACAGTAACCAGTAACTTGTATATAAAATAACTCGCCTGTTAGTATTGCGCGAATGTATGCAATGTAAAGGGTAATCACAATTATAAAGACTTGCAAATATTACTGTATAAAAATACGCAATTGTCATTATCAACAACAAATAAATACATATCTACAATTATGTCTGCAAAGTATTTGTCAGTAAATGTCTGAATAAGGCCAAATACTTTATCTATATTCTGCAATGATGCTAACAATAATCAAACTTATATCAAACTAAATGTGAAAGATTGTCTGTTTGTATGTTCGTGTGTGTTAGTATTTTTTGGATTTGGATAAAATTTGGAATATACATAGTTTGTGACCTGCATTAATTATGATTTTTTTGTAATCTGAAATAAAAGACTTTTAATTATTTATTAACACAGAGGCTACTTTTTATACCGGTACCATGCCAGTGGATAATATGAACCAAACAAAATTCATTCTTACTAAAAACATATTATTTTGTATTTAAAACCGTTAGAGACAAAGAAGATCAAAAGACAACAATGTCCTGTTTCCTACCAGACTCAATGCATAAACAAGGGCATTTAGGCCATAGAGGTTACTGCCCCGAGTAGTACATACATCGTCACTTATTTGGAAAACGTAAAAATAGCTTGTTCCCAAAAAGAACGCATAAAAAACTAATTTCGTTTTACACTATACTTTCAGAGAAAGAAAATACTAATTGCGAGAGTCAATTGAAAAGGCATTCTTATAAATTATTTCAAGATCTTTGGTGTTTTGCTACAGGTATTTTATAGAGAGAGTTATTGATGTCGCTACAAAACGAGAGTCATTGCAATTTTATTGAAATTTGTGGAAATATCATTGTATGTAGGTTCTCTGCGAATTAGTCTTGGAAAGTCATATATCTCAGTCTACATACCGGCTGATAGCACGCAATTGTAAGATATCATCAGACTATGAAAAATATTTTCAGCTTCTTTTTTTTTAATGTTGATGATTTATCTACCACAGAGATTATTTCTAGAAACGTATCTAACATTGTGTTTACTGTATCCGACAAACTATTACAATAACGTATAATATTTTAACAGTCAGCCTTGATAAGTTCATGTTAATCTTGATTACAAACTTTGAGGTCAACGAAATGAAAGCACTCATTCATTTCGTTCTTGAATATATCCGGCGCTAAAGATCAAAATTGTGGATGAACATTTATACACTGTAAATAATAATAATTAAACATCAGCAGTACACCGACTGACTAAGATTTAAGTATATTTATTATCACATACAGAACACACTAGAAACCAAATAAACTTAAGTTCACATGGGAATAAAACCAATGCCAAATAATTTTGATACTCGTTTGTTGGGTAATAGTCGACGGAAAAGACAAATATACTAAAATTATTATCGTGAGAAACTGCAACGTTTCATGTTTTACAAAACATATGGCTGCCTGTACCTACAATTGAGAATGCATTACAATGATTTTCGATTATCAAATTTCTCAATTAGAAGATTTCCATTTTACAAATTCATATCTTGCAGTTAGTAGAGTAATAGTAAAACACCTTCGATTTGTCTGCGTTTTATGTTTCTTTTAAACTATTCCAACTTCAATTTCCAATTGACTAACGTTCTAATTTCTTATAAATAGTGAGATTTTAGTTCGTTATTTATTCATTTTATACTAGTTATACTAGTTGTTAA
The DNA here is from genome assembly GCA_951804965.1 of Horisme vitalbata. Lineage (NCBI taxonomy): Eukaryota > Metazoa > Arthropoda > Insecta > Lepidoptera > Geometridae > Horisme > Horisme vitalbata. The sequence goes on from OX638091.1 coordinate 9,635,127, forward strand.
GTATGAAAAACACTTACCTCTTCAAGAAATCTGTGTATTCCGCTTGCCGTATTAGCCCAGTCCTCATCATGATCGTCTGGAAGCACTGACGCTCGATCGCCCAGAGTCTGCAATCTGTAGCTGCTTTGATGGTGGCCGTCCTCTTGCAATTGTAGAGGATTGCCAGTTCGCCGAATACCTTGCCCGGTGCCATTGTGCTGAGGTACTTGTTTTCTCGGGAGACTTCCACACGGCCCTCTGTAAAAAAGAAAAAATATATATAAGGATATGTCAAAGAATATTGATACATAAACGTAACTTATAATACTTACATTATTTGAATAATAATATTGAAAAAATCAAATAATAAGTTTATGATAAAAGATAAAAATAAAAATAAAAATGATCACACCATAACAGATCCTTATGATTCTCGATGTAATAAATGATATTATCAGTAACGACTAACTAATGACGAACAGTAATAGCATTATGTTATTAATATATTAATAAATAGTTTCCTCCCGCGGCTTCTCTCGCGTGGTACCCGGATAAAAAGTAGCCAATGAGTTAATGCAGCTAACAATTAATGCATTTTCCAAGTTTCCTCCAAATCCAATCTACCATTACAGAGTTGAGAGGGAACAAACATACAAACCCAAATTTTTGCATTTATAATATTAGTGTGAAAAGTCATGATGACATCAATAAAGATACTGAGAAAACTAAAGATAAATGAAGCTCTCAATTGAATTTACATATCAAAGTTGCCTACAGACAATTAGTTGAAAAGCCCATATCAAATTTGTTGATTGGCAATCGAAACTATATAAAGATCGCCGAATTCAAGGTCACACAGCCTTAAAATGATGACTCATAGTGAATGGTAAGATTCAAATTAATTGCTGGATCTAATAAAGTAAATTGGTCACGTAATAGTCTTTATGATCGAGGAGTTAAAGATCATTTTTCAGACAAACACAATGTGACCATGAACATGTGCGAATATATGGAAGACCGTGTGAACAAACCTATTCTTTGGTTGCTTATCTACGATCATACTTGGCTTAAGACTGTTTATTTGCAACATGTTACAGTCAGTCAAAACGACTTACAAAATTATTAAAAGACAACCCAGAATGTCTGAAAATGTAATCCGCTTATTTTTGAACAAGTTATCGTACTCTTCGGCGAGGTGGAGTGACGATCTATGAAAGGCTGCTGGTAGAAACTGGATGCGTCGAGCTCAGAACAGGGTGCAGTGGTGCTCATTAGGGGAGGCATATGTAATGTGGACTTTGTTCCTTCTTACGCTACTGAAGGGATTGAGCTGAAATGCACATTTATTTTACTTCACCAAGATAAAAGATATAAAATCTTTTAGCAGGTGAAGTAAAATAAATAAATAATTTATTTTGTATATTGTAAAGTGTATTGTATAAGGATTAATTTTTGCCACCACACTGGTATTGTGATTCTCTACCTACATTAAAAAAACAGTACGGTTGAAAATTATAATAAACATTTCACTGTTGAACCCTTTAGGCACAAAAAAGATAGCTTTAGGTATAGAGGCAATTTAGATATCATTGAATGTTATTACTAGCTCGGATATCAATCTATTTGTGTCATTGTCCTGTCCACACCTATTGTGTTTTTAACTGTTCCGTTATTAACATACTGTAAGTTGGACATTTCGTCACGATCCTACATTTTAACAGTAACTACAAAATGCTTAATTATTCTATTAATTACACCTCATTTCTGTTTAATCAGTCATTTGTCTTAGATATAACAATGTGTTTGCTTTCCATATAAAGCAAAAATGAAGAAAAACTTACATTTGATATTATTAAAAATAGATGATGAAAAAGTTTCGAGAGCTACGTACACATAATTGTTTTTTTTAAATAACAATAGATAGAACATATTAACAAATGTTTGTAATATTTTGAAGTAAGCAAAAGCAAGCAAACAGATGCAACGCGCTTTGTGAGAAACAAACACATTCCATTGAAATAACTACGATTAGCGCTAAGTTTAGCGTTGATCTTTAGCAACTTTCATTGTTGTTTTTTTTATTTTGTAAGAATTCTTTGTAATACAGTTTCAGAATGTTGGTCAAATAACAAAAAAAAAATGTAAAGATTTATTAAAGTATATAACGTTCAATTCAATTTGAAACAGACAACTGGTCCCAGAAATAAATTTAGTAAACATGAGAATATTTCGTTAGTGTTAACATTTTCTATGCATGTCGAAACGAAACTGAATCATAAAACCAGTCTTGAGGATATGGAGAATATATTCACTTGGACCTGGCTAAGTTATTACAGGGCAGTTAAAACGGACGCAAATTACTTGAGCAACGAAAGTGTTTCAAGGCAACAGCGAGACGCAAGTTATTTAATCGGAGACGAGGTTAAAAGTTCACGCGCGTGCTCGTTTTTTTAGCAACGATAGGATGAACGAATGCTGATTTCTTTTGAAAATTAGAAAAAATCAAGGACAGAATTATGTTTCAAAGTAACTTTTTAAATGCTGTGGAGACAATAGAAGCGCTTGTTATATAAGTACATATAGGACGGTTCAGTGATGAATCTATTATTTAACAACAATAAAGGGGTATAATTTTATTGGTTGGTAAAATAGATAAGGTTAACCATAAAGTTTATTATTACTTAATATAAGAGTCGATTAGCTCTTGTCGGCGTATTTTGCTCTTTCCATTGCGGTCTCTCTCTCACTTCCATATACGATATGACGGCATATTCATATATATTGTGAGAAATTAAACAATCAGAATATTTGTGAAAAAAAAATACAAAATGAATTAATGATTGGAATCAAGTTTTATTAGTGTTCAATTACATACTTCTAAAAGTAGGGCAAATGAAGCCTTTAATTGATATGCCGTACTCGCGTTTAGCAACCTCGCAAGTGGCTCAATTCAATACGTATGCCAAATGCCAAGCCATTTGGCGCTTTACTAAATGGAGTATGCGTGTCGCAACTACAGCTCCATTAAAACAAATCTATAGAATTTAGAGTTGATTTCATGAAATGATGAGAGTATAGATATCCATCTAAAAATCTGGATAACAGTGTAAAACACTTCAAGTTTCCGTGATTATTTATTGACTTATTACTATTTATTGATTGATTAATTATGCAGTTCGTAACCCTACTTTTGTGTTTGTCGGACCATGATGAACAAGATAATGAGTCATACTAGATAGAAAAATATATTTACTGTATCCATTACATCATTTAGATCGCCATCCTCTGAGACCTCGAAATCACCTTATTAACTACAACCTACTCGCAGTACATCCATCAACATCAGTACACAAGAGATCAAAATAGCATCAAGATAGCATTAACAGATAAGGTTATTTCCATTAATGTTCATAGTGTGAATATTATAAAATCCTTATTATTTTATATTGGGTACCTGATTTGCCATTGCGGGGTTTTTCTGATGTTTTGGTAGAGTCTTCCAAGCGTGTTACGTCCAGCACTATACCAGCATCAAGAGACGACTCCGTCGCTGTGCTGTCTCGCTGACAAAGGTTTCCTGTTCTTCTCTTCCTCATACCGTAAGTATGAACAGGAACTATCAGTTTTGGTCGTGGTATTGAAAAATCAGAGTCCGACCCACTTGACGAACTTTTAGCACTACGCGCGTAAACACAACTGCCGTTCACCACTGGCACTCGCTCTTCTGTAATACGATCTTTTCCAAAAGACATTATGTCATTGTACCTTTCATACCTATCATCACTTTTCACTCGCACTGTACTATACATCTTCCCGTGCTTATCACGTTTGATTTGTTTCATAACACTGTTTGTAGTCCGTTGGTCACTTTCTTTACCCAGTTCATTGGAGTGTAACCCATTGCTAATCGGTACCGTAGGTTTGCTTCGATTTCCATTAAACATTTCATACTGCATTAATGTCAGCTGCTCACTTGGCGAAAGGTTTCTTTTTGGTTGCGTGACGGTGACACCATTGTAAGAAGTGTTTTGCATAGAATCGAAATAGGCGCGAAGAGGAGTTCTTCCCTCACTTTTTACTCGCAATGACTTGGATCGAAAACTGGGTTTAACATCTTCAATACGTCCGTTTCGTGCGTCCGCCGGGTATGTAGTGTGCTTCGGAAATTGATCGCATGCAGATAACGGCTGACTAATAGGTTTCATATGAATACCCGAATCTTCCTCTTCATATTCAATAGAATTATTATTGCCATTTTGGGATCTCATAGGAGATAGATCTAAGGTCGCCATAGAGTTGATTAATTGGTACATGGTATTACCGTTAGATTTAGAAACAGAATGATTGTGATAAGATTTATCTTTTCTTGAATCTTTCTGAATCTGTTTGATCTTATCGCTGTCTGTATCATTATTTTGTTGGCTCACTCTTGAATAATATTCGTAATATGATTCTGATGATGGATCTGGTGGAACCGGACCGGGGTCAGGTAACGGATAGTAATTTTTCTTACTATCAGCCTTCCTCTGTCGATGAGCATATTTCAAGGAATCTCTACGCTGAGGTGGTACAGGAGGCTGCTTGCTATTTGATCCAAATGCTTCAATGTCCCACTCGGTAAAATTCCTACGTTTCACCCTTCTAAGAGTCGAGGGCTTGTATCCATTTGGCATATCTTTGAAACTAAAACTGTGTTTCAATTTGTTTTGACTAATGAGATCGTTGTTTGCTCTCGCTTTTTCTTCAATGTCTTGTTGGTATTTAGCTAGTTGAGATATGTTTTCGTTAGGAACATCATTAGTATAAGCATATCCATTGTCTTCGTGCGAATATGTTTTGTTTTCATACTCTTTGTCATTAGTGCGGCCGACGTCTCTACATGACTTGCTTCTCGATATGGAATTGAATTTTACTTTGTCGGACTGACTATCTTGTTCATTGTAAAGTCCGAGATTGCTTGCTCCAACCCAATTGGCAGCATAAACTAAGTCCATGGTCCGGTCATTGATGGAGAGCCAAGGGTCCTCCATGACCGCTTTTCCTGGATAGTGTTTTATTTTCATATTGTCACCGTATTCATTGCGCTATTAAAATCCAAAAGATTTTCTGATATTTCTTGAGCTTTATTCATTTTTGGTCCCATGGTTCTTGTTGGGTGATTGCTTATTTTTAAATATTCTGAGAGTCCATCTGCTTGGAAAAAATAATTATAACCTATTCCTACAAACACAGTTTGAACTTCTTTTTCTAGTTTTTATTTTATGTCGTAGAATTATTGCATCACGACTTCGATTGATTATTGTACAACAATGGAATGATTTTGCAAGAAACATTGTAACTTCACGTCTGGAAGTAGAATTAATTATTAATACGAGACACGAGCTTGCTTTGTACCACTAGCCCTCATTGAAATAGTTCTCAAACCGGTTGTAAAAATAAACCTAAAAATAAGTGAAGTACCTATTTAAGTATCGTTGTTGTGAAATGGTCACATAAGCGCTGCAGTTATATCGTTATAAAATTCTACAATTTGCAAACACGTTGTCTTTGAAAATTAAATGCTATATGGTAATTATTATGACATAATTTATTATGATTTCTAAAATATTAATTATAAAAATGAAACAAATAGATAAAACTCAAAAAATAGCACCTATATTCATTGTTATCACTTATCATCTATGATTTTATACAAGATTTTAACAGGAGTTATGTAGTTATGTAATTAACTAAAGCCTTTGAAGATAAATGCAAATATACCATTATCTAATTGCAATATTTGTTAATTAAATAGGAGAATCTTGAAGAGTGCCTTGAAATAAACGGTACCTAGTAGTTTTCAACTACGTAATTAATTTTATATTAACTCTCGACGATTAAAATGTAATTTATAGGTAATTTTAACGAATTTATTCACTGTAGTGAAGAGAAATAAGCGCAGAAACTTTATGAATCGGAATAGCGTTTTACAATGACGCTAAATAATTTTTAATTCAACAATCGAGCATTCAATAATGGAAGCTAACAGATCCTGATAGATTTTGGATTGTTGTTCCTTATTAAGGAAAATATTTTGGTTTATCGGTGATAAAATAGTGGCCATCTCAACGAATACAATAATAACAAAAGACTAAAAATTAGAAAATTATAATGGAGAAGACATTGAAATGTACTAAGGCATTACGACTTCGCAAGCGGATGCGTCACGGGAGACAAGCACGTTGCACGTTGCACAACCAGAGCCGTTGACGAGGAAGTGGGCACAGACCAACGGTTGCCTCTGTGGTATCACTTAAGGGAATGCAAAGTTGTGTAATAAAATTACTTATTAGATAATGCTGGCTAGGTGCCAAATACGGCAACTAAAGTTATCAATACTTTCACTGACATCTACAGTTAAATTGAAATAAAAAAAAATGCAAAAAACATTATTAAACTAGAATTTAAAGGATTTATATAAATTATAATTATGTGAATTTTTAATCATTACATAATTATTTATAATATTTCAGTGTGGTGTTAGTTCTTATGTTTATAGAACTCGTTTCTTGATGATTTAGGGTTCAGAATCTATGTTTTTATCACGATGGTTATGAATCTATCACTGACAACTTTATTCATTGTAAAAATCGAATAAAATATCCTTTAGCTATATTCAAAGGAAAAAAGTTCACTCTCACTACTTAATATGTATGTACATTATTTTCTTTGTCACCCCTAACTGTAGGAAAGATATTGTTGAAAACAGCAAAAATTTAACATATTATAAAAAAGAAAAGAATTTTTATGAATTGTGCAGTTTTAATCAGTATCTATAAATTCAACGATAATCTCACTTTACGTAGAAATCACTAAACGCAAGAAAAGAACTTGCAGTGACCAATTAGCAGGTATCATTAAATGCATGATTGAGTTAATAGGAAAGATTTCTAAGGCACGATGTGCGGGTTGAAACAAGTTCAACGGTCCACATATCCAGCCGGCTGGGCAGCACTTACATGAGATACTTATCCGGGAACTATAGAAAATAGTCTAAACAAACAATCAAAGTCTGTCTTCCTAACTTCTTTATCACCCAACAGATACAAAATATACACTTATATACTTTCTGCAACGACACAGTGCTATGTCATCGATATTAAAATACTGCGCTCTTTAGAATGCAATAAAAGAAAGCTGTAGCTTGTTAATCTGTCTAGGTCTGTTTATGAAAGAATGATTACAATAATATTAGGAACATGGGGAAATCTTGACATATTTATCAGATAATAAGCACAATAAGCCCAAACTATTGGTAAACGTGTTGTTTCCATACAATCTTGTCTACCCTGTCATAACATAAATTTTCTTCGGAAGATTTCTGCAGGTTCACGATAAATTGTTCTCCAAAACAGTTTCTGTGTTATGTTCGTTTGAACGATTAATGATTTTGTTTAAAATTATGGAAAAAATAACCGTTGATAATTTATAAACCAAAGGTGTAGTTTTTCGAGCTAATGTATTGATTATTTGAAAAGATTTCATATCTTCGAACCAGTAATGAATAAAACATAGTCAGTTCTCGAACACTATGGATCTCGAAGCACCAGTGGCGACTTTCTCAAACAACTTTGCTGCTAAGGAGATCTAGCAAGATATAAAAAGCAATTTTGCAGCTGCGACCATCTCAGCTAAAGGCCATCCATCATTTGCAATTTAATATACCATGGTATTAAAGCGTTTATGGATATAAGATGAGTTTTGAAAGCCAACAGTGACAGAAATAGGTAAGTGTATTTGGGTAATATAATGCAAAGGAGAAATGGGACCAAGATTATTAATTAATAATTCCTAGTGAGTTCTAAATGTTATAAGTAGGTGAGGAACTAAAATAATGATATAATTTATAAGATGTCATATAAAAGAAAGAATGAAAATAGCAAGTGAAAATAATAGACGATTATAAAGAAAGTATAATATGTTGATCATATTATAGAGACAGATCTCATATTACCTCTGCAATTATTGCCTTATAATTTTTGTGTTTATTAATTCTTAAACAGAGTTTCTGTAATTATGGAAAATAATTAACAAAACCAAGGTTCTTTAGACGATTTGTTATTGTGTTGTTTGTAAGAATCTAGATAAAAATACGATAATATACTTTTTGTACTCTTTTTCGAACCTTGTTTTAAGAGGTTCATGGTCTAATTAATTTTATGGCCTATTATGACGTCATTGCGTGTGATAAAATACCCATGACTCATTTTATTAATTAAGAAGTTGTTATTTTAGGTAAACCATTTCTTAAGATATAAATTTTTCTTTAACTGTTTCGAAAAAAGTTCATATCCACTCATGGACATAAGGCCTCATCATAATAAAAAAGTCAACAAAACTTGACTACTTACTTATATTAACAAGGTACATAAATGTTAATAGGTACTAGTCTAGCTCAAGGCTTACTGATTCACCTTTAGCAATAAGTATTGAGAACGCATCAGTTACTCACGCGCATACAATGCGGATTATTTGGACATAACGGTCAGTGTGATACAAACAATGGTATCTTTTGTTGATAGCCGTCGTTAATATCTATGGTTATACAGGTCAAGGGACTGAGAGAAATATGATTATTTTGACTTCGTTATGATAATCACAAAATAAAATACTTATTGGTTTGTTTCTAGTTGGATTAACTGTTTAAATTTATTTTATCTCTATACGTAAAGTTAAGTATGTGTTATATTAGCTATACAACAAAAATCGGAATAGCTGAAGTAAAAATATTATTCTCCGTAATGGTTTCCTTTACGGTCAAAGCACTATCGACATTGTCATGAAGAAAAAAAGGTAATACAAATTGTATTGTATTGTTATTACCTACTTATGTCTGTAACTGTTGTGAGTTTGAGGCAGAAAAAGACCTATTGTATAGCATAAAATTTGTATCGCAATCTTTTGGACATGAATAAATCTACTGCCATAAAAATGCAGGTATTGCTAAGTAGATCAAAGCATGTTGGCAGATTACTTAACTCAGTGGTCGAGATATAATTATGTTGCTACATTTGAGTTATGACAATAACCACATTGAAACGCCAACTTTCCATGGTCTGACAACCCATATAATAGTTTGAATAGTTACTGATAACATCGAAATAACGCACGCTATGTGCCATACTGTACATGACGACCAACGACCAAATCATATATTGTAGCTGTGTTATAAACACAGTACTTTCTAATCTTCGAGAAACGTGACAATAACCCGGTCGTAAATTGATCAATAATGATAAAGAAGGTTTAACTAATCATGTATGTAATTGTAACAGTGATTTCATTATTGCAGTCGACCGTAAAGTGTGTATTGCAACAAATAATTATGAAACTGGCGCATGATTTGCTTCAGTACGCGCTCATTATTAATTAGAAAACCTGTTTCTATTGTAGGGATTATTCCGTTTTGCGTGCTTTCTGGACTAGATGTTTTTAGGTCAATGTTTTGTTCTAGACTTCACTGATAGCAAAAAAAAAGTTTATAAATGATTTCTGTGGCGTAGTGGGCGAAGGTCCGCCTGAGACGCAGAAGGTGGCGGCTTCGATAACCGCCACGAGGCAAATGTTTGAATGATCTGCAAATATTTGTCTCGGGTCTGGGTATTTTCTATTTATAATGTGTATGTAATTAAAAATGAAAAATGTATTCAAGTAGTTTAAGTCTTGTGGTTCCATAATTTATGTTCTGCTTAATTCGCTCGATGATGAAATGTGTCAATGTTATTATTTGTCTATAATAAAATTCTCGTGCCAAAATATCATTTAATAATCTGTAAACAATGCAACCTTTAACATGCTTCGGTACTCTTATATTGAAGTTGTGATTAAAATACCTAACCACCGTTTGATTTTTTTTTTATAATTGAAATCTCCAAAGGAAACCTTTGCCTATCATTATGACACTGATTGTGCCTTACGTAGCCTTTGCAAAGCAAATAACTAACATATTATCATATAATATTACCTGCACCTATTATAAATAACGCTCATATTTAAAATGCTGTCTCCAACGATATCCTATAACCCACAACTGGGGTTCTGACAACTTGAAACATGATACATAAGCGTACAGTTTTAGTGCTGACATTAAACTTAAAAGGTAAGATACTGTTACATAAACGACGAGCAGAGAATCAAAACATGAGTGATGTCACTCGTCCAAAGGCAGGCATAGAAAGCTCGAGTCTCGTACATTAATATGCTAAAATATCTTCGTAAAGGCAACGCTCCGAAATACTTTCACGAGACTGGTAGTGCACGCGAACAGACTTGCAAGTCTTGCAACCTTGTACCCATGTTTTAGGCACTTTCGATTTGACTATGGCGTTGAAGGACAACAAGTTTGTTATTCATCACCATTAAATACAAAATCCAATCAAATATCAATAAACGAATGCAAACCAGATAGACTAGTTCGTCAATTAAAAATAAAACAAATTAAGTTCAAACGTTGTTGTAGCATAAGGTAACCGAAATCCAGGTGCAGGATAATCAAATAAGCCGAAAATCCGAAAAGACACAACACAGACACTAATTATTTACCATAGTTAAAAAGAAAATCGTTAAAACTTTTAATTTGAGTACACCAAACAAAGAAAAACATAAAGCACGCTGCTTCAAAAGACGATCGCGACTATTTTGAATTCTGAACGCGACGTTCGAGTCACAGCGGCCAATCACGACAGCACCGCTTCGGTTACTGTCTGTTCTCCGATCGACTCCTGCGCAGCGCAGCTGTTGACGTTCGAACGAGACAAGCCGATACATCAGAAAGAGACAAAACACACCTACCTGAATAATAAAAGCTTCAAGTTCATTTATCACAAAAGGTGGACCAGACTGTGAACCTTTGAATTTGATCCTAGAGGGATTGTACGCGCAAAACGGTAAAGTCTAAGACAAAAGAGTGAAAGGCAAAATAGGTAAATAATAAACCACGCCAGAATAAAATATTTAAACAGCTGCGTTAGAGTTGCCCACGTCTTTTATTAACGCTTTGAGTGCTGAAAACACAAATGTGATTCAGCACGTCGTCATCCTCCTCGTGCATGGCGCGGAGCGTCATGTGCGAGGCCAGCAGCCAACGTGCTAGTGTATAACGCTTTGAGTGCTGAAAACACAAATGTGATTCAGCACGTCGTCATCCTCCTCGTGCATGGCGCGGAGCGTCATGTGCGAGGCCAGCAGCCAACGTGCTAATGCATAAATGCAAAAATCTATTTACTAATGGGCTTGTTTACAAAAATTTTAACAATGCTTAGTGTTTATGTACATTTGCCTTGTGAGAACTACTTTAATAACCTTAAACAAATCGATATGCATAAATAAGGTTTTTGAGACTGTAATTTAATTAGTGAAGGTTAGAGAATTATACTAAGCGAAACGATACAAGGTGAGGCTATCGAAATTGAATGTTCAACATTGAAGGTCAAGTCAAGTGACTTATAAGTTAATGATGCTAGACTTCCAGTCGACGATACATTAGAGATAGAAAATAAATAAATAAAAGAAACCTATACATTTCATAAGAACATTATGTAAGTACTATTGTATAAGAGAAATGAAAAAACTACAGTATTTTGAGTATGTTTAAGCTTAACAACATTACAAAGATAAGTAGAAATTAAAAGATGAACATAGAAAATCGTTTAAATAATTTATTACAATTAGTAATAACTAACACCAATGTTTTCTGACAAACGAGATTATTATAAAAAAAACCGTTTCCAGAACAGAAGAAGCTCTTTTACTGCCGAGGACTCCTATGCAGTAGATAGGAGATTTATTTATATTTTGTCACCCAGTGATGACGATGATAAAAAGATGTAAAATTATGAGGTCTGAGTAACATTAACCTCACAAATAACAGACATGCGTCACCCATTGAAAGTACAAGCTGTATTTATAAAGGGGGAGAATGCCCGCATACCATCCAATTTCATTGTTCATTTAGAAGCAAAGAAGAAAGATAATTCTAAGCCGGCTCATGTTTTTATTCCAACTGAATGTGAGTGAATGTAATAACAGTGCATTTCCTATTAACTTTGACAAATATTTTCTTATAGATTTTTACGTCAGTATATTGAAATTAAAAATTTGTACATATAAAACGTATAAATTGTACCGATATTTTAATATCACCCGGTCCAGTCTTCGCCACAGTACATCACATTCAAAAAAAATATATAATTGAAACTATCCAAGGTTTAGCTAGTTCAATCGTTATCTCCACATTATCATTTGAATCGGAGATTTCAACTCATAAACCACTAAGTTTTGAAGTTACATCACAAAGACCACATCCGCTCAATTTAATTTTCATCATTCTCACTTTTACTTTCGTACAAACTGTTACATCGTCTTTGTATACCGAAAACTTTCCTTTCTTAACCTGGCTTATTATAATTACAATTACAAGGTGCTTTACTAATCTACCAAATTATTGCACTCAAAAATTGCTTGGCTATGGGAAATGACCAAAATTTTACGTCTTTGTGATATAATCATAATGGCTCAATTAGAAATCGAGATGAAACTTGGAACTTCCGAGGACAGATTGTTAAAATAATCATATTTTCGACTAAAGTTTAGAACTAAAGGTAACAAGGAATTAAGTTTAAAATAGATTCCAGTGGAATCCTACATCATGCATTTTATTAGTTTGTTTGTTTCTTCGAAAAGTATTTGTGTAATTTGTGTAGCTTTTCGTTCTTTGAAGCCTTAATATCTGCACTTATATTATTCTTTCTTCCTTTGTAGGTACTAGATGTATGTATTGCCTTAGTACATAACATACCTATCTCATATTTGCAGTTAAAAATGTCAGTATTAAAGTAAAAGAAAAATACTGTTTTTATATATTTTGTTTGGTGGAGTGACCATCCGCAAAAGGCTGCTGGCAGAAGCTGGATGCGTTGAGATAAGGACAGGGCACAATGGCGCTCATTGGAGTAAGCCAAGGGACCAGCCGTGGACTGGTAGGTTAATGATGATGATGATGATGACTGTTTTTATACCTACGTTACTATTAAGGGAAAAGACCCCCCAGATGGACCAACTTCATCAAAACTAGTAAAGGCGTGACCCAAATGAACTTATCTATTAAGATAACTACTTTTTTTCGCACTAGCCTTTGCTGCTATATGCTGATGATGATGAGGTAAAAGCCTAGTTCAAAGTTATAAAAAAACATTATTGAGATATGTACCTACGTAACCTACGTACCGAATTCTTTATATTTCTACTTTTCATCTGTGTGTTATCATTTTATTCTGACGAATTATTTTAGTTTACATGTAATGCATCGAAAATGAGGCAATTGTGTCCAATAAAACCAATCTATGGAATTAGGTTGCAACACTAACGTATCTAATGCAGTTATTCAGATAGAAATCGTTATGGATGGTCACACAGTCAGAATGCGTTGACTCAAACAACTGATTATACACGCATTTCTTTTATTTTATTATCCCTAGTTTTCTAATAGTTTTATTTTTAAAATCCAGCTTCTAGTTAGTACTTAGAAAACTTCTTCATCATAATCATCATTCGCCTGTCCTTATCCCATTCTAAGTGGAGTCAACACAACATGTTTTCTTTCTCCATTCACTCCTATCGGCCGTCAACTCTGACGTCTCTCTTCCACACTAATATATCCTCTCTCATACTTTTCTATCCATCCATTTCTTCTTCGGCAGCCCTCTACTCGAACAAACTTAGCGATCTTACGAAGATAGAAGATAAAAACGATAAGACTTTACAGACAGTTCTGCCTAGTCTTGGATTGGTAACCCTAAGCGGGATGTCCCGTAGACATAACTATAGTATTTCCATTTTGTTATTGGTTTTTTGGCATTTGAAGCTGTTTTTGTTACGACCGTTGGCAGCATTGAGCTGCCAACGTAACATAAACAGTCCGAACCCAAAGCTAAAAAGGTAAGTTTTGCAATCCGTTTTATTTTAGTAATAAATGAATGACTTTACTTATTTAGCTATGATGCCTTAGTAGGTAAACATATATCATACAGATAATAAATAATGCGGGACTTAATCACACAGCATCATGTAGCCCCAAACTAAGCAGAGCTTGTATTATGGGAACCACATGATTGATATACTAAACATATAATTTTATTTTGTAAATATCATACATAGAAACACCCAGACCCGAGACAAATATCTACAGAACATGCAAACATTTGTCCCGCAGCGGGAATCGAACCCGCAACCCTCTGCGTCTCAGGCGGACCTTCGCCCACTGCGCCACAGAGGCCGTCAAAGATGGATGATAAAAATAAATTAATTGTTTTGTTTGCATATTAAACAACACCTTTTAACAGTACGACAGAATAAATAGGAATATAATCGTGATAACATTAATATTTTGGATAAAAATGTTACCTTATGCGTTAGCAGCTAGTAAGCTAAGAGGATAAAAAGTCCGCTGAAATCAAATGAAGTCCGAAAACGGACCAAAAGTATTCATTCAGAAACACTGATGGAAGTAGTGATTGCAGCTATCTACATACTTGGTTTAGCGATTTGACTATATAAAATCGATAATCGGTTTATACTTCTCGGTTTATGTAGTCTGAAATCATAATTCATCATCACGCCGCTCATGTATAGGCTTAGTTCATTTTTTTATCTTGGCTAAGCATCATTCCACCTGGTTACTACTTGAATGAGTGAATGTTTGTTTGTATGCACTTAGATCAGGAGCGCTTTTGTGCTTCGGCAAATCACCAACGGCTATAAACATACAACTAACTCGATTATAAACATAGTTTTTTTCATGGTGTTTTTTTTTGCTATTTTAAATTAAACCGTAAATCGATTTAAAATATCTATATTAACCGTAGTATACTAATAAAATATATATGTTGTTTTATTCGACACCGAAAAATCTTTACTATTAGTTGTGGTGTCAATAATCGATTGAAAAATCGTAATTCTCAGTTGCTGCAATCATTGGTTCTCAATTTTGACATCAGTCAAATATCCATTTATAAGATGGACATACTATACTTAAAAATTGGATTTATTTATTTATGTTCTTAAGAAAAACTCCGGGTATTCCTCAGGTAATTGATCTTCAAACAATTAAATCAAAATAATATGGAAATTAAATTGAATAAATATTATACATGATAGATAACGCATGGTTTCTCCTGCGGAACATATATATATTTTAAATAATAATAGGTATACTTCTTATTTTTATTTATACTAAATTCGTGTTGGTATTATCATGGCTTTATGCATTTATTGTACGACCTAGACATAAATATTTTCAGTTTTATGGATTGAAGAGGAAGTTTTACTATAATTTAATATAACTGAATATAATTTAATATGACATGCATGCGTATGGGTTAATTCGTTTCTAAGGTAACTCTTAATTTAAAAACTTTATATTTTGTATTATTCGTCGACTTACAAGGTACTATATTTTAGATTTCCACACAATAAAGATAAAATAAGGTTATCATTAGGATTATTGGTACATTAGGTTAAAGTAATGATAAATGCAGTAACTACTTTAGAATTTTGTATTGCAACAATGTCATTTGAAATGATGTTTGTGTTGAAATGCCTTGATATTACCTACTTTGTTTTATATACCTACATATAAATTATGATTGCTATTCGAGAGCGTATCACGAAATACATCGTTATTGAGCACTTTACTATCGTTCTCTAGATACAAGTTAGGCAAGTTATAAGTATAACGAATGCTTATATGATCTATAATGAAAATGATAAATAAATGAAAAATAATTTATTTCAGTAACCATACTTGTTAACTTAACAATTGGTTAAGATCCTCTTTTAAGTATAAAGTACTTGTGTTAGAGGATCTTGCTCTTATAATATCGTGGGTAGTGGTTACATTTCACTTATGTACTAAACAACTTAAAGTGTGTGTGTGTGTGTGTGTGTGTGTGTGTGTGTGTGTGTGTGTGTGTGTGTGTGTGTGTGTGTGTGTGTGTGTGTGTGTGTGTGTGTGTGTGTGTGTGTGTGTATGTATGTGTGTGTGGGTTATCCTGTTCCCCCCAGTCTCATGAGAGTTTGGTTATCACAGGGATAACCCACGATGTGCAGAGAGTAAGTGACGTTGTGTGTGAAAATATGTTTGGGCAACAGGAGGTAGCTTGTGTGTAGTAGAGTGAGGGGGGGTGAGTATGGAGGTGTGAAGGGAGGTGTGAAGGGAGGTCAATCATTGTTTGCTTTAGGACACGAATTGAAGGAGGCCTTCTGTCTCCTCATAGTTTCTCGTTAATAGCCACTTGTAAATAGTAGTTTTGCTGTCATAGTAATGTTTTGAGTATATGTCTAAAGATTTATTGATTGAGTTGTATAGGTGCTCTGATTGTTTTACGTATTGGTTACTAGCAAACGTAGTTTTTACGGTATGAACTTTGACAGCTTTATCCTTTCTTCTTCTTCTTGTGATTTCAGGATCGTAAACTAAGGATTTATGCGTCCTTAGTACAGTTTGCAAAATATAAAGCTTTCTTACCGTTAGTAACTGGCTTGTAGAGTACAGTATGTCTGTAGAAAATCTGTACGACTTAAAGTACATAACCTAATATAACATAACATAACATAATATCTGCCAATTTAAGATGTTTTGGGGATGTACCATAGTGTAGGTACTCATCGTTCCTCATATCAATACACAGGAGAAAATCCTAGTGTAGCTATGTTAGGTGTTATTTTCTATAACATTATTGAGATGTATCATGAAAAAATAAGTCTCTAGGGGCCTGTAGGTGTCAGGTAGGTGTCAGGTGGATCTTTATCCCTACGAAGTTTTAGGCTCAGCAAACGATTCGTCCAACCCTAGTACAATACGACCCAAAAATAGGACCTTCATCGCTACCTGCAGCCAACTACAGCGGGATAAAGAAACATTGTGATATGAGTAGTGTTCTAGGAACTGGTTTCCACTAAAAACGAGCAAAGAGGAGATAAAATATCTAGACATGATAACCTTTCAGTATTATGGAATTCATTATCTTAAAGGTGACCAAAATGTTAAATGTGAAACTAATTTACGATCATGATGTTTCCTATTTATCTCTTTGAATTGACGGCACAGAAAATTATACTGTCACGAAATACTTGATAGTACAGGCCACAGGCTGTGTTGGACCTAGCTTTAAGTAAAAAAACCTTTGCAGATACTTCTAATACGGACATATTATAGATAATTTAAGGTTTGAAAGGGGTTTGAATTGAGAGAATTATATACTCGGCTTATTTATAAGATATATTATAAATAAATATTTTTGAGAACGTGGTAGACAAAATAAAGTCCTTGTTTCACTTTCCACTCAAAAATGAATAGTTAGTCTTATAAATCAATTTTTTGTTAGGACGTCGGATCCAGTCTACGCATAGTCTACGGTTCTTTATAAAACATAGTTCTACAACAAAATTATGGGATTATGGGTATATCCCCCTTTTTATCAGGGAGGATGTCCAGTAGACTGATATAGGCTGGTGTTGTGTTGTCAATAGACAAAACTATTTCTAACTTATCTGTTTTCTTTAACAAAATCAAAGCTCAAAAAACATGTAGCAAAAAGTCGACAAGCTCTCAATTCTCGATCGAATTTTTTCAAGGTCGTCAGCTGGTGATCATGCATTGTGAACAAAAAAGGTCTTTGTTGATTTCGTAACAGTAGATAAATGGTCTGCTTGTGGTTCCGCTTTTTGTGTCCGTCTTGTCCGTCTATATTCAGTGAAGGTGTTACGTTTGACTTTGTTCAAGTAGTTTGTGGAAGTAGTTTTTTTGTCATATACATAATGTGATTTGAAATATTATACTTAACTAAGTAGATTATCACTATTAAATCAGAAAAAAGTAGGTTTGTATTGTATTGTATAGCAATTGACCTAGGTATCTGTTTGAGCTAGCTATACAATTTAAACCTTTGCAATCATAGGCAAATAAATTTTTTTGCTTAGATTTTGCTCGCGAATTTTTTATCGATATGCTACAGATCATGCAAAACTTAGTCCCGTAGTAGGAACCAAACCCACACTCTTTCGTCGCCACCAGCAATTTGTCCATTACACCAAAAAGGTCGTCAAAAAAGATGACCTAACAAGAATTGCGTAATTCTGTCATTAAATTCGCAATTCTAATGCTGCTGTTACGCATCAAGTTCCGGTCATCTTTAGTTCATAACTGTGGTTTAACGGCCCTAAGGCGTGCTACACAGATATTTAGGCCGAGCGAATTGCCATCAAACGTCCAAATAATTTTATTGGCTATTCGAATCACCTGATGGTAAGTACTACCTTGCCGGACCACCACAGAAAATCTATTATCTAGGACTTATTATAGGTATTACTAGGTTTCAGTTACATGGATTGCAGAACCAGTGGCTTCAGTGCGAAAAACATACCTTACTACAAACAAAACCTATGTTATTAATATTTCTGTATAAAATGGAGCAGTGCTTCTCGGGGAAGTTTGAAAAACTTTAACATCTCTATACAAAATTATAATTAACTTCGTAGTGAAGATTAGGAGACTGGACTTATAAACCGTACTACGTTGCCACATATTATTATAAACAATATACCTTCTTAATACTGACACAATTGTGGAAAATTATCCCAGAAGCCATTGAATAAAGAATAAAATGAAAACTTTGTAGAACCTAAGGTATGATGTTTACTCTAAAGTCACAAGCCACGTAAGCAATACTGAGCTTAAAGACCAAATCTGGTGAGAACGTTTTTAGGCCACCCTAACCACCAATATGGTTTTTCAACTGAAAAAGCCAAAACCAACATTTGTACTGTGAATTCCGGATTTCTAAATCCTAAGGTGCTGATGATAATCTCGCCGCGATACAAGCGCTCGTGGAGGTAACGCCTAAATGCCTCTAAACGGTCACCTATTGAATACAGATACTTTTTCTAGGTGATACTTTGACATTTGTTTTTAAAATGAGCATTTGATTTCATTTAAGTCATTACGGTCGTACCTTATTAACATAGCCATGCAAATATTATCATCAACGTTTAGAGAGATACTTACTTTCTCTAGCTAGACGATACGATTAGAAAATAACACTTGCATTGGCTTCACAGCTAATAATTAACAGCTAGAACACTACCATCCTTCCCACTATCCTATCCTATTCTCTATTATATCCTTCTATCCTACCTATTGAATAGGATAGTATCCTACCCTACGATCCTATCCTACACAATCTGATCAATTGTTTCGGAACGCATAGAGGACAAACATACAAACGTTGATTTTTATTTATTGGTGTAGATAGAAGAATAGTACATTGTTCACCGAGAGGAGAAAGTGACCGATTACCGTCGAGGGTGTCGTTTGAAGCCCGAGCCGTAGGCGAGGGCTTTAAAACACCCGAGATCGGGAATCGCACTTTCTCTCGAGTGATACATAGTGCTTTATACTACACCTACGAGGAAAATAAAAAACTAACTTGACTTTGACTTTGACTTTGACTTTGACTTTGGCTTTGGCTTTGGCTTTGGCTTTGGCTTTGGCTTTGGCTTTGGCTTTGGCTTTGGCTTTGGCTTTGGCTTTGGCTTTGGCTTTGGCTTTGGCTTTGGCTTTGGCTTTGGCTTTGGCTTTGGCTTTGGCTTTGGCTTTGGCTTTGGCTTTGGCTTTGGCTTTGGCTTTGGCTTTGGCTTTGGCTTTGGCTTTGGCTTTGGCTTTGGCTTTGGCTTTGGCTTTGGCTTTGGCTTTGGCTTTGGCTTTGGCTTTGGCTTTGGCTTTGGCTTTGGCTTTGGCTTTGGCTTTGGCTTTGGCTTTGGCTTTGGCTTTGGCTTTGGCTTTGGCTTTGGCTTTGGCTTTGGCTTTGGCTTTGGCTTTGGCTTTGGCTTTGGCTTTGGCTTTGGCTTTGGCTTTGGCTTTGGCTTTGGCTTTGGCTTTGGCTTTGGCTTTGGCTTTGGCTTTGGCTTTGGCTTTGGCTTTGGCTTTGGCTTTGGCTTTGGCTTTGGCTTTGGCTTTGGCTTTGGCTTTGGCTTTGGCTTTGGCTTTGGCTTTGGCTTTGGCTTTGGCTTTGGCTTTGGCTTTGGCTTTGGCTTTGGCTTTGACTTTGACTTTGACTTTGACTTTGACTTTGACTTTGACTTTGACTTTGACTTTGACTTTGACTTTGACTTTGACTTTGACTTTGACTTTGACTTTGACTTTGACTTTGACTTTGAACAACAAGGGCAGGGAAATGATGCAAAGAGTAAGGAATGTGCTAGCTGTTCTCATAGCATGCGTCTGCGCACGTTGAGAAAGCGGAAAAGCGCTGGCGTGACATAGACTTTCCTGCAATGTTACTTGGCAAGGGAGCAGGTTTTTGGTACCTTCAAGCATGAAGTACCAAGTGCCTAGAGTACTAACTACCTGGCTAGGGAAGGCAATACTTCCTTAGAAAAACGAAACAAGCACTAACTGGTTTTTTTTAATAGGTAGTAAGTACTTAGGAAGGTACTGCACAAAGGTACAGCTATTCTGTGGTACAGCGTTAAGTACCTGCCTGCCTCACACAGTGGCGCCAACTTGAAAATGTAGATAAACTCAATGCTGCCACTTCCCACTAGATGACTCCCTCAAATTTATAAAAGCGCTATCTATTGCTACTTACGTGCCACTTATTGCAAGCGCCATCTAGCGCACTTTTACTGAACGAAGTTAATGACCTGCAAGGTACCTGGCATTATCGGTTAGTTCTTACAACTTGCACGAGATGTCACTGTCACAGTAGCTCGGCTACCCGTCCACAGATGGCGCTACCAGTAGTTTGGCGATATTTTTAAAATACAAAATTGTCCACTGACCTTCCATGACATACACGATGCTGCCAACATCTCCTTCCTTGATTATGAGGCTGCCAGCTGCGTACTCCACAGGGTACATGCAGTCCACGATTTCGCGGATCTGCGTCATTTCTAGATTCTTCATGAAGTCGTTGTCCAGTATTGCACCTTTGATCAGTTCTCTTGATCTGGAAGAAAGAAATTGTTGTTTTTGAATCAAGGTAAAATTTTGGTGTATTTTTTAATTATTATAGGGTAATTAATACCTATATCGAGTTAAACATTAAGTTCTATGGCTAACTTTCCCTGTTGTTTCCCTTTCGCCCTGGCAAATATTGTTAAATAACTTTAGGAACCCAGAAGTGATACCTTCTAGGTTACATAGGTCATTTAACAATATTTGCCAGCCACCTAGTGAAATTTGAGCTGAAATTGAGAGATTTCAGTTTAAAAAGACATTCATATTCGGTTTTCTAATCATATTAATATTGAGCGGTATTTTTGCCATGCGAAAAAGCTCTAATAAACTAACATAGAATGCTAATTTAAACCATAAATTATTAATATTTTGAAAAAAGCTGTGCTTTTCCACTTTAACCGACTTTAAACCGGATCTCATCTCAGTTCGACTGATACTACTACAGATTTATAACTACTTTTTTTATTATTTTTTAGGTACCTATGTAAATGGATTCACTTTTCTGCAATTGGACTCCAGTTGGTCCATTGTGCGTGTATTAGGTAATAATAAGTATTATTATAAATGCGAAAGTTTGTGTATGTTTGTTTCGACTCAACTCCATAACGGCTGAACGGATTTGGATGAAACTCGGAATATACACATACTGTATGAAGGTGACCTGACTAACTAAAAATCCACATACACCCTTTCTAGGGACTTAGGTGGGATGATGATACTTGATTTTAGGGTAGGGGTACTTTTTTTTTAAAGATAAAAAATATTTATTGTTCGTGGTAACTAGGTACAATTGATATCTTAGTTAAAATAAACTTATGTTAGTCTCACTAGTCCCGCCAGTAAAAGCGTACAAATATTTACCTACATAGAAGCAGAGAAAAAAGAAAAATAAGTAGGTACATAATAAGATTAAAAAATATGTCAAAAGTCAAATTAAATAAAGTCATTAATTAAATTTATTATTTACAAATTCGTCTACAGTATAATAAGCCCTATCCGCCAACAGTCTGGTCAGAGAACTTTTAAATATATTTACGAGTATATTAGTTAGGCATCGAATGTGATGAACAATATGGTTATGGACAGTAAGAATGGATTTCCTAAATCAGCCCTGAAGAAAAATTCTACGCAGACGAAGTCACGGAGCTACAATCTATAAGTACTTGTTATTCCATAATCCGTTTCCATTTTAGAAATTGTTTAAAGTTATTGTGTCCTTTAAACACTAAATTATCCATACAACAAATTATGGCTATAAGGAAATCATAGACAAAGGCTGCACTGCAGCTACATTATGTTATCAACATAATGACAATAACCTCAAAATTATAGTCATAAATAAGTATCATAAACAATGAATAAGTGCAGCTTATATAAATCTTTGCCTATATTCCGCGCCACAACTCAAGTCCCCTATAGAAGGGGCGCAGCTCGCAGAAACATAGGAAATAGAACAAATATTGGTTATTATTTCGTTATTATTTACAGTAATTATGCTCTTTTGATCTAAGACGTCTTATTATTTACATAAAACATAATATATATAATATTTCGCAGTCAAAATAGCTCGTAGTTATCCATTATTTAATTACAGGAATCGAGCTGTTCCCTTTTGTCGTCAGACTTGGCACGGACTTTAGATACTTCTCTCTTCTAGTGGTACAGTCACGAACACTATAATATTATTATATACATTTTAGGACCGGGCACATTGTGGAGACCGCGTTTAGGTAAGCGTAGCGTGGGGCGCCCCCTGGCCAGATGGAGTGACGATTTGCGTAATGTAGCAGACAGTGGATGAGAAGAGCTGAGAATCTCAGTGGCGTCCTATTGGGAGAGACCTATGTCCAGCAGTGGACTTCTATAGGTTGACGATGATAATAATATTAAATCATTTTTTATTAAACAAGGCAGGTATGTACCTGTCATCTTAAATTTATGTTAATCACTTTAAGTATAATCTAGACACTTTGTAATCTAGATGCTTATAAGTTTAGTCTACATATATAATAGTCTATCCGAGTGGTATTCGTTTACAGACAGCTTACTTTAAATCTCAGGCGATAAATTAAATATTTTGAGGTATAATATACCTACTACCTACCTAGTTATTGTAATCTAAATCTATTACCACTAATAGTCGTGTGAGGCGCTGATGTCATCCCACTCAAAGCCCGAGAATTATTATGTTAACTGTGACCCCCGCACAAGCCTTTTTGTCAGTCACAATACCCACACAAAAAATGTTCCGCTTGTGTACCGGTACCTACCTACCCAAACAATGTTTTGTTCACTTGTAAGTAGGTAGTGACTGAACAGGAATTTTCTGATTATTACGTCTTTTCTTTTGAATAAAAATGAGAGCTATTTGAGAAAATTGTGATGTAATTGTTTTGATCCATCTATGTTATGTTAATCCAATTTAATCCACTTCGCTGAGAGCTTGTAAATGCGACTAGCATATGATGATGGGGTTTCTGAATTTATAAGTCCGCTCCTTCTTTGTTCCTATTTGAACACCACCTTAAAATATTGATTAGTGCTCAAATGGGAATGCCTTTGGTACTAAATGCATAGGTGCTCAAATGGGAATACCTTTGGTGCTCAATGCATAGGTGCTCAAACGGGAACTTCTACTCCTTTGAAATCCCGTTAAGCTCTTCCGGAGTAAACCACAATTCAAACGCGTCTAATCCATCAAAGTGCGATTTAAAACCTCGTAGTATCAAAATATCCACCGGTACAATACTCTATTACTATTTGAAATCTTACCTCCAAAACCTCATTTTTAACTTACGTCGTTGGGTCTATTATCATCAAGTAGAATTAGTTAAAAAACCAAACCAGGTAAAATGTAGCAAAGTTAAACTGTCCACCTAAAATGTCTGGATAAGATCTGACTTTTAAAATTGGTTGCCACGAACAATGATGACGAATAAGTGTTTACGAAAAAATATTTGTGGTGCACCTGTATTATGTGTCTCTTGACCTCTTTAGATTCGGTAATTGTTTGCATCAGCACGTACGCAAAACGAAGGAATATTTTTATGACGATGAAATCTCAGTCAGTCCAGTATTTTTCCTAACTGACTAAGCAGAGAGGAAATTAAAAGTAAAAAAGTGGGTATTTTACCTTCTTTGTGATAAAATACCTGCAATAGCAAGGACAATCATAAACATAATACAGGTAGGTATTAGTAATTTTTTTCTCTCTCACTTTACTATGTCTACTTACGTATAACCCGCACCGACTCTACTTATGAAACTAGACTACGACGGTCATAAATTTGGAGGCGCTCTATGTTTGACAAAAAAGTTTATTTGTTAAGGTAGCCATATGTGTTCAAGTTTACCGGGCAAGTCTGCAGCTGTTCTTTAATTTCATTTATTTATAGAGGCATCCAGGACACTTGATCTTATGTGGCTAAAATAGACTTGTCATGCAAAATTATAGCCACACACGGTCAAGTTATTAAAATGTACATGTCACACGGCTGCGGTAGACGTAGACACTTTTTTTCACAATAATGATTGGATTGATTGAGAGGCGTGAGTTGTTTGACTTCCCCTAGGATTTTTTCAAATAAAATTCTTCCTTGGGTGGCTTTCTTAATTTTCTTTTGATCCTTATTCTCAGCCTGTTTTATAAAGTACTCTGTGGGTGCAAGCTTGCATGGAATATTTGATCGCGTATGTATGGCCTTATAGCAGGGATGGTTATTCCTCGCCAGTGCTTATTCGGCACAGACCTTTATAAGTTTCAGACAAAGTCTGATACTTAACACTTATTTCTGCGATATATTCTTATATTAGTGACTACGACGATAATAAATGCCGTGGTAACTACTGCAAATTTCTTTGTAACGTTAACTTGCTTCTTAAGCATATTCAGACGAAAATTATCATTCTAATAAAAATTGAACCTTCCAAACAGGAAGCAGTAATTACTCTTATCATTAATATGCTGCAGTATTCGCCACCCCACATAAAATTACCGTGACAGCCTGCAGCGAGGACACATACAACATAAAGTTCGATCGTAATTATACCAAATGTGTTCATTTGAAGGCACACCGGCCACCAGTCGACCTCGTCTGCTTAGAAGAAATTCAATCATTGCATTGATCGATGACGCTGTGGGAAAAGGATCGAGCAAGTGTTTTGTATTGACTTGAACCAATCAATGAGTGAATGGCAAAAGCTTTAAATTCAGAGAACAATGAATTTGGCATTGCTGGGACTAAGCCAATAACAGAACTCTAAATAACAAACAATAATGGAGAAAAATAACAATATAGTCAATTCAATATAATTTAACCTTTCACAAGAGATTCACTGTTTTTGTAGTCGAGCTCTATAATATTTATTGCCATCCAAATTTATTGGACTTTTTTTTATTGGAAAGTTTTTATGAATTTGCGATATTTTTTTTTTGCAGATGTTTGCACCATGAGTAAAATAACATTTAATTTAAGTACTTGATTATCATAAGACCAAGAGGTAAAGGTAGAGAAGAAATAAAAGGGATTGCTGAGGTGGTCCTTACAATTGGCAGCGATCCCATTACGGTATTTGCAAAATTGATTAATAATATTGATGTGTACTTTCAATTCAAATCACGTATCAAAAAGACGCTTCAATGATGAAGATTACTATTTATTATTCTTTAAGGCTAAGGTATTTTATATAACTATTTGAATCAAACTATAAATCAGTTTTAAACAATTAACAATTTTAAATGATTTTTAAAGAAAGCAAACAGTGTAATTAGAGATGCTCAAAGCCTTCAGAACAATTGTTTACGACTCTACATTAAGCCACTAAAAGAGTGTAAACATGGAGCTAACTCTGGAGCATTTAAGAGGTGCTAAAAGGTTATTCAAATTGAAAAATAAAGTTGTAGACTTCTAATAATTTCCCCAGGGGAAGTCAAGCTTCTTAAAAACACTTACGTATGGATGTCAAAGTCATACATATATAAGCTTACATAAGAAGCCAAAAATTAAATAAAAAACCAGAAAGCTAGAGCAAGACATACTAAGAGTAATAATACAAATAGAAAAAATTAATTATACGGAAATACGAAATAAAGCTAAATTTAGAGATGCTCTAAAATGGCAATGGGCAGATACGCAGCGAGAATCAGCAATGACTACAAGCTCGATGGTCAGATGTTAGGAGGAAAGCAACAAAAGTAAAACTAGCAAAAGACGTGAGCAGTGAAGAGTTGGAGAAGGCTTTCCTAACTGCAAACTTAATAAGTTACATATAATTGGGAAAGTTTAATATTGAGAAGCTCTCGTGGCGTGGTTTCGGTGTTCTTAGGAGATCATATTGGTTAAGCAACACTCCGCTCGGTCACTACTTAGATGGGTAACTGTTTGATGGCAAACTCACCAGATACCAGAGTTGGCCACTAGCTCATACGAAGAAGAAGAAGAGTTTATTTGTAAATGCTTCGTTTAAAATAAAACTTTTATTAATGTTGCCACAGGCTTTTTACATACTATCAATATAATTATTATAATCATATTTTTTATATATAAAATATGGTTTTACTTATTATTTTTGATGTTAAATAACATCTATCGAAGAGATTATTATGCAATCTACCAAATGACCAATGATATAAACAATGTAATATTTTTGATTGAAGAATCAATTGATCACGATTGATTGATCGCTACCATTACAAATTGTTCAATCATGAAGCCACTTAAACAAGTCTTTTGAATATGAATACTTATAAATATCTATTTATAAATAGATACTAATATTTATCTTGTTTAAATTGAATGGAAATCGGCAGTTATATATAGTACTATTATTAGTTATTTAAGTAGGTATAGTACTAGTAGGCATAATGACTATAAAATATTGCAAAGCTCAAATCTTGTTTAGTAAAAAAATTAGGGATATTCTATAATCTTAGACTATCAAATCAAATTAACAAAACGGTAACTCCGATACAATATAAAAGTACTTGTATCAAGTAGGTACTTGATTACGATAAAGATAATATTCTGCGTACTAATATAATTTTAGTACGCAGAAAACTTGTACAAATTATTATATTTAACACGTAGAAGAAGCATCCGTTGAAGCTGAAAGTACGAAAATACTTAACTACAAATCGTAACCTAAACAATATGGTAAATGTATAGGTCAAAATTGCAAATTAAATCCGGAACGTGTTTTGGTTTTTTAAGTAGCTAAAAACAAAAGAGTCACTAGCAATTTTGGAAACAATGAATGTAATAAAGCTCATTTGAATACATTTTAAATAGATAACATTTTTATATTTTAATTCCGCGTTCGCTGTATTTTGGAGTTTCGCAAGAATACTAGCTTGAATAAATTGCATTGCAGAAACTATAATGGTTAATTGTAATTTACTTTAAGAACACTTTTCCAGACAATTCAATAAAATTTGAGATGCGACACGATATAAAGAAAACAGGATCCTTAACTGTCTTATAAACATTTTGCACATTTGGCAAAAAAATAAACTAAACAAAATAAGAATACTCAAGTAACGCATGGAGAATAATTCTTTGAAGTTTTATGTCTTTAAAACCATTAAAATGTTATAGTGTTTAAATTACTCACTTGTGACTTTTAGGTATTCGGACAAGCTTCATTTCATGACCTGAGTTGAGGGCTGCCAGTGGCTCAGCAGATATAGCCGTCCTTTTTAACCTTGGCTCCCCGAGATGATAAACTCTTGTATTTTCCACTCCTGGTGTCTTCATTACGAAGCCTTCTTCTTCATCTACACCGTTTTTATGACTGTCTATGATCTGCCTTGTTAAAGGTTTGACCACTTGTCTGTATTTATCGATTTCATTCTTCAAATATCGTATTGTTGCATCCTTATCATCAATTTCATTTTCCAGCAACGCTATTATTTTGTCTCTACGTTTCAGTTCTTCTGTTTTTTCCAACACCAACCGTTTCATCTCTAAGTACTTTTTCTCCAACTTGTACGTGTTGTCCATTTGGCACTGCTTTGTGTGTGTTTGTGACATTTTGACAGTTTTTGCACGCTTTTTTTCACAATTTCATTATCACATCGGTAATAATATTTCAAATACGTTCCACGAAACTATCATCTACACATAAACTGACCAACTTAGTGTTATCAACAAACCTATCATAGGTAAATGATAACATCGAAGTTTGTACTCTCGATAATTTTTAGTGGAGATAGGTAGTGATATTTTGTAATTTAGCAAAATGAATGAATCTTAGTCAGGCCAGTGACCACAATAACACCATTATTCTATATTGCTTCTCTAATGACGTATTGTATTCTTAATAAAAAATATTGCAATGCGGTTGATGTAACTTCAACCGCCCAAACCAACAGTCAGTGAGTGACTCAAGCGCTGAATGACTTGCTGACTGCTACACTCATTGAAACATGTTTTAGAACGTACGAGTATGCGCGGCCGCTATCTGGTTAAGCTTTAATTAGTTTTCATTAAACTTGATGAATGGGATAGATTAATAAACAAACCGTTGTCATTTTAAATTACAGTGGAATGTGATACTGCAATTGCATTTCGTAATATATAAAATATCTATTTAGTTGCTTACAATATAACCTTGATCTAATCGTGAGTAGATAAATTATATTTATAGGTATTTACAACGAAAACTAGCAATAAGAATTAGCATAAGAGAATGATTCAGAGAATATTTATTTATATCATCATCACCTATCTTATCCATAGGCAGATCTTAATCTAAATCGCTTCTATTTAGTTTAACAACCTTTTAATTTAATTTATGGACATTTCGCACACTTTTGCTGTTTGTAGATGCTATCAGTGTTGTATCATCAATGATATCTTAATTTTCAATTCCTATTAATTTTATAGCTTACAGTGGGTAGTCTATGAGGGCGATAAGAATCTTGTTCTCACACTATCTACATCTCATAATGTTACCATTGACAGACATTTATTCATTTATTGTCTCCAAGCTTATTTACATGCGAATAGATTTACGACAAAGCTCAATGAATTAAACTTGTTAGAATTTAGAACTAGTAGAACCTGTTTAGTAGATGAAATTGTTTTGGTAAAGGTTGTAGATACCTTTCTAAGTATTGTAAGGTCAGTATGGAGATTGATGGCTGCAGCAGGAAATGTAAGTCACGGTCACGTGGGCCATGTATTAGGGTGGAGCTGAATGACTTCAATACCAAAATGAGGATGATAAATGTGTGTTACGTCAACGACTTTACATTTAATATTAGTTGGGATAAAGCTGTATTTAGTAACTAGAAATAGTAACTATAATAATTTATCAATTGTTAAGACAAAAACCAACTAAGAGTCTACGTTTGAGATTAGGGCTCTAGGGCCTAGAGTGTAAGGACCAGGTGATCAAAGTAAATCTTTGAGTCAACTTGACATTACGGAGTCAAGGATAAAGTTTGAAATTAAAATTATTGAAAACGTGACCGACATGAGTTACTTCAGCTTTAATTAAAAGTAAATTAAGTAGGTACGTAATCATTTTTATCTGGTTAATGTTGACAGGTGAATTAAATGAAGACTATTGAGGTTACTGCAATAATTTAAAAAAATATTTATTAGTTGGCAGTAGTTTGGGTTTGATAAAAAATATTACACTTTTGTCACTTTTACACATTTTAATATTCTAGTCAATTATGCTTTTGGATATCAATAACAAAATTAGTGTTATTCTTTCTATTTAAATATGCTTTTAATAAAATTAGTAGTTACTTTTTCCATGTTAAGGCACACACATTCAAGCTTTATTAAATTAGAAAGATGAGATAGCCTATCATTGACTTTGCTTATCGATGGTAACTCGAGATAGCACAAACGGCGACTGCCACAGGTATACAAAGAGCGATCTGACCTAGACCTGTTTCCATCGATTTTTGGACGGAAGCCCAAAACGTTCCAACCCATTAGGCATAATCTAGCATCTGAATTACAATGATACATTATATCTACGAATTCCAATCATATAATCAAATTATAAAATGGTTTTTGTTTCGCTGTTAGTCTTTTTACCGTTTAAGACGATGTAATTAGCACTGAGTTTCAAGGGCATAGAAGAAAACGTTTATAAGATTTTCAAAATGGAGGAAAAATTCTGAAATTAATATCACATATAAAATTAGTGGAATACCCGCGTTTTCGACAGCTCAGAGTTTTTTCCAAACGCCCACTGGACCCCTCTTTAGAAGTAATGTTTTGGTTAGAGCTAGGTTTGGGCTACATGTGTCTATTATCGTCTTTAAGATAAATAACAATTTCACTTAGCCATTAACCTTAAGTAGGTACCTAGAAGATCTGTCACTTAATTTAGCAATTTATTTATATAAGGCCTAGTTTATATCATAATAAATTGTCACAATTTACAGTCTGTTTGTAATTGCTATGCGTGCAGTAATGGATATTATAATTTGATTGATTGAAATGGCTTGTATGAGACAATTTTACTAACATGCAGTTTGAAATGAATTATATTCCTTTTATGTCGAGAAATTTAAACTAATGGTTTGTTAGGCGTAATTTTACTTCGCTACCGATATTATCGTAGTATTTTAAATTAAATAACACATCAACTTAATTCAAGAATTAGATGAATAAATCTTCTTTTAAATAATAATCTCATCCTGGTGTTTGTAGTCGCACTTCTTCCGAAATGGCTAGACAAATTTTAATGTATATTTGGTAGATATGAAACCAGGTCGTAAGGAACATAAATTCTATACAGATTTTTTTTGTTTATATTATGTGGTTATAGACCTGGAATAACATATACTTTTTATCTGGGTATACGCAAGCGAAGCCGCGGACGGAAGCTAATAGTAAATACAATTCTCAGGTAATTGTGTGAAAGAATAAAATTCACATGCAATAAAAGCGGTAAATGTTCAAATAACGGATTATATAAATAAATATATAATATAATGTAAGGAGAAAATAAGTTTTACCAATACCATAACGTGGTATGTATAAGAGCAGGCAGGTGATGATAATAATGATGATGATGATGATTTTAAGCAAAGAACTATGACTAAATCATAGAAGA
Organism: Horisme vitalbata; assembly: GCA_951804965.1. Taxonomy (NCBI): domain Eukaryota; kingdom Metazoa; phylum Arthropoda; class Insecta; order Lepidoptera; family Geometridae; genus Horisme; species Horisme vitalbata. The sequence goes on from OX638091.1 coordinate 9,666,238, forward strand.
ATACTTAAAATTCATGCATTCTTCATACTTTATTATGTCCAATATCATCAGTTAGAAAGGGGTTCAATACGACTTCAAATGAGTTCAAAAAGAAAATCGTACCAGGGTGCTCGAATAAAATGTTATGCAGTTTCATATAAATGCCCTGGTACGAAGTCGCAGCAATCGCATTGAGATAAAATATAGGACATAAGAAAGTAGAGACAAGCCGTATGAGTTGTCGTTCAGAACATAGTAAATTTTAGGACTTCATCCAGTTCTCTTCTATATCTGTGATATTAAGTGACACGCTTGTCATTGTCAGGTCACTACGTCAGAGAAAGTAGCAAATTCAAACATTGACTTTATTTATCAAAATCTGGACAATCTAATCCACGTGCTTCGTCACGTCACTAAGCCTTTCAGGCAAAGTTGTCAGACCACAGACTATTCATATACTTGACGTTATCGTAGAAACTACCAAACCATTAGCGTAACTGCTCTGATGGCGTAATGACATGGCTATTTATAGCACAGATATTACACATTGCTAATTTAAAGATAAAAGATTCAATTGTTTAATCATAATCAACTTTATTTTAGTTGAAAGTACGTAGCGGTAGGAATGTGGGTATAGTGACGCTATTATAACGATGTTCTTGAAGAAGGACATTGTAAATATTAGGACAGGTGGCTGGAATAAAGTAATAACGATGATTTACCACTAGCCAGCGCCGCGGTAAAAATGAACGACCTAAATACTATGAGCAAATCATTTACACAATCACAATAAAAAATATTGTAGGCATTCATGGTTGAATTTGCCTCTGACCCGTGCTCTAACTACAATAGAACAAAAAGAGGAAAATTTGAGGAAAAAGTGAGCGTATTCGTTTAAAATATATAATTTATTTATTCTATACGCAGCAGCTGCAAACTCCTTCCAATTTTTCCATTAAAAACAAATACAGTTCCTCAATTTATGTGACGTATTCCAGCTGTTGTATAATATCGACCGACTTTCTTTATGGAACTTTTTGATAATGTATTTTATTACTAAGATAAGCATTAGATACCTTGTTATTTTTAATGTTATGAAGGAAGTTTTTTCCGGTACAAAGGGTTAAATTATGATTTAGATAGCACAGCACATGCTATGCAAACGTCTTTCATCTTAACCATTAATCAAACCATTCTGCGAAACTTCCAAAGCAAATATCCATCTTATCTGTGATGTTCTATGTCTCAAATTTAGAGGTATATAGGAACATCACAGATGCTTTTAGACTAAATAAACATTGAGCAAACATGTGAACCAAGACTGCATTAAATCCCAATGATCATAAAAAATATCGTAAAATTTTTACAGATGAGATTTCGAGGATTTGAGTGGAAACGTTTAGCTCTAATTAACCTCATAAATAGCAATTATTGGACCTTGACACACATTTTTGTATGTGAGAATTTCACAGTTTAGAAAAACTCGCTTTTCATTGATGTCACTCTCACCGCGGAAAAATAGAATGGTTGTATAACTGGCTGGTTATTTTTGTGCCCTTCCCGACTTTGGAGATGACAGATGTCAAATAGTTTATGAATATTTTTAAACTACACACTTTCGTTTACCTTGATTATGTTATCTAACAGCTACTTTTTCTTTAAGACTGCTTAATTGTCCTAAGCCTTTAAAATTTGTTAATTTTTCACTCGATGATGTTTTGTCAGATCTGTTTGACATAGAGTAATATACATTGATCACAACTGACGTAATAATTGCACTTTGACGTATCGGTTTCTCTTTGCACTTAATGATGACAGTCTTTGTATTCAATGCAAATCAACCGGAAACATTGAGTATCAGTTTGAAGTTCTACAGCGGGGTTTAGCCCTTTTAGGTGTCCAACTACTTCGAATGGCATATATATAAAGGAGAAAATGAAAAGCATATAAAGTCGTAATTTTTCCGTTGGAATTTTATGTAGAGCACAGTAAATATGATTTTTAAGGAGTTCCAGAAAAGCAATCCATTACTTATAACTTTTTGGCAACATAATACTATTTAGGTTGGTAATTGGCCAAAGAAAAACTAAAAATAAGTATTTTGCAAAGAAACAATAGCTCTCCGTGTAACATTATCTGCTTATTAAGACTTATTTCCAGTTTTACAACTTTTCCCATATCAATGATACTAGTAATGAAATAGCTCTTACACATAATGACAACAATAAGGATAAAAACAATCCGGAAGCAATCGAAGGCTGCTCTTATAACGCAGGAAGTTACTGATGCGAAACCGCCAAATGTACTATACTTAGCCACGTTGTCGCCGTCATCAATCAGTCTTTATTTTCCACTGGACACTGTCTTAACAAGGTTCGAGAGAATATCTACAATTTAATTGAAATTAGTTTAGATAGATGTAGCGTTGCAACGTGTTCTTTCTAGGTACTTTATTTAAGATCCTACGGAATTTTGTGCTATTATTATTACCATTATTTTAATACCATTCTCAATCAACTGAAACTAGAATCTCCGTTATTTACTACCAATGAGTCCTAAGCTATTTTGGGCCATACCACCCGTAGACAGCCAATCTCGACAAACTGGCTGTAGTGGGAAAGATAGAACCTTGCAGACGGTCACCTAGCTGTTGGTTTGACCAAGTCAATTCGCTGTTGGGACTCTGTATGAATACCGCATTGAGGCGAAAAAACCTCAATTAAAGTCTTATTACATTCAAAAATGAAGATTACGAGGAAGAATAAGATTTCAATAACAGCTCTATCTGACATGTCGCTCGTCCGTGTGTTTACCTCTTAGCTACTTCAACTCTAAGAGTACGTTACTCATAAATGTCACAGCGAATGAAGGCGAGCAAATCGGTGACATGCTGACATGAATTCGTATGTTTGCCAATTGCAAGTCATAAAAGGAGTCAATTAAATAGACGATTAGAATATTTTAATAGGCCATAAAATGTATGGCTTGGTACCATTAAGTAAATGAATAAAATATGTTTAATAATAATTATCATTTATATTTTTTACCTACACAAGTATGTCCTTTATTTAGGTTAAAGACCACAATAATTCTGTCATAAATACGTAATCTGATATTAATGGTTTTCAAGTTCAGCGTTTTCAAAGTCATGGCTAAGGTGCACTTTTGTGAAATAAGGAGTAGGTACATAATAATTTAATTTAATAAAAAAAAACCGACGGACGTAATAGAAATTGATTCTCAGTGGTCGGTTTTTTTCTTCAAATTTAAATGGGACCAAAAGGAAAGAATACCCAAACGTAAAAATTAATTAGCCACATCGGTTTATAAATGACGGAGTTATAACTTTTGAAGTTATGGAGCAACAAACATGTGAAAAAACAAAAACAAAACTGAATTGTAAACCTCCTTTTTTAAAGTCTGTTAAAATATTCATTTTATATTCTGTTTCTAAAGTGGAATCCAGGTCAACAATATCATACAAACTCCGCTTATTTTGTCTATCTGTTTGTCTATTTAATTTATGAACTGTCAAGGTCGTCTGTAGGTTCATATTTAAGTAATACATTGCACGTAATCGTTTGCTTTTTTATCAGATTTGTTCATTGTCAAGCTGTGGCTTTATAAACTTTACGTGACCTAAAAACGGAAAGCACGTGGCCTTCGTACATTTAATACAAAATATTTTAAAAGAGCTTCTGTTTGGTTCGTAAAGCTTTTATGTAAGTACCTAACTACACCTGCCACCTTAGCATGTCGATTTTATATCATTTATACGGTAGAGATGACAACGTTTTATCTTTAACTGAGGGTCTGCATCCCAAACATGTCTTATTTTTCCCAAATGTTTTTTGTTTATTAATGTTGCTACACAGCTCTTTAAAAATCTCTTGTCTTCAGTAAGTATCATATGCCAAGCCGGCTGAACGAAATACTAAATTATACTTAACATTAGGTGTCAGCTAGCTGCCACGTATAATAAGTCTATAAAATTTTACAATCCATGTCCAGAACTGAAATTTGTGTTGAAAGAGCTACGTGGGTATTTTTTAATATAATATATAGAGATTACGTTTATTTTGCGCGAATAATTAGTAGGTACTGAGATAAACACATAGGTAACTTATTATTTATGAAAAAATTCAGCAACACGCTGTGTAGAATAATAATATTTAACATACCATGGAGGTATGTTTGAGTAAACAGAAATAATTTTATCAATGTAAAAAGTACGCTGTCAGTGAGACTAAAAAATAAATAAACTTCGTTTTATAAAAAGTGCGAAAGGCAAACATGTTCTGATGACATCATTTTTAGGTTTGCCGGTATAAATCTACTAAACTTATTTGCTACCTATGTTCCATAGTTTTTATAAATTTTAACGTTGTATTTTTTAATATTATATTCGTCTAAAATTAAAGATTCGTATCTTGATATTAGAATAAATTCATAATATTACATTTAAGTTGGTGCGAAATTAAATTGTTATACGCAGTCAAGCGTAGCACAAGTTGAGCTTTTAAAAAAACAACTCTGTTCGCAAAACGAAAAGTCACTGGCCTGTTTTACAAAAAATAAACCACGTTCTCCTTTAAAAAATATCTAACACTCCAGCGTTCGAAATTAAAAAATTTGAATTCGCGAACCGAATGTCCAGCAACGTTTTGCCGGCACGAACGCGGCAATCACACTAGAGGCTGACTCCTGTAGTAGGTAGGTACAAACACACGCAGTGCAAAATCTTCGCTCCTAGTTATTGTAGTTACGTACTTTGCGAATAACTTGATTGCTGATTGATTCAATGACATAGAAATTGACCAGCTGCGAACAATTGACTTGTGCGTGATTTATTTTTATGTTAGTTTGTATTCTATTTCGGTTCTCGATAAAACAATTGTGGGATGCTGGAATTTTGTTTACCTTCAAGTTAATTATAAATTATTCCATATTATTTCTGAATTCAAAATGACTAATTACTTTTTCTATTAGGTACCTATTAAGTATTTATAGCACAAACCCACAGACAGCAGTCTCTCAATTCTACACACCACTGAGACAAGTTTAAGTCATGTTTAATATTTTTTAACTTTAAATTAGCGATGAGCTCTCGAAGCTTAACGTAAGGTAGACAACTTACTTATATAGAAAATCTTAATTTAGAAATCTGGTTTTATTTAAAAACAAGATGATGACAATAATAAGAAAAACAACTAACTTATACTATTAAGTAGTAGCGTGGTAGTAGCATTATCATGTCTACTTTAATTTTAACGAAACAAATGAGCTGACAATCACACTATAGTATAATATTATGTGAAAGTTTGTGTAAATGTGTATGTGCGATCCCCAACCCGCATGCCCAGCGTGGGGATTATGGGTATATCCCCCTTTATTAGGGGAGGCCTATGTCCAGCAGTGGACTGATATAGGCTGATGTGGTGTATGTGTTAGTATGTTTGTTCCTACTCAACTCCGTGACGGCTGAACGGATATGGATGAAATTTGGAATATAGTTTATGACCTGGATTAACACATAGGCTACTTTTTATCCATATACCACGCGAGCGAAGCCGTGCGTAGAAACTAGTTACCTATAATTAAATCTATTGATTTAGCTTGTAAGTGCTTTGAATACCTAACAGATGTAATGTTTTTCCAAGTCGTACCTAGGTGACTAACAAAATTTTTGAAAACGATTTCAACAGCATGATAAGTTCCGTGCTCAGATTGTTTATATTTAAGTACCTAAGTATAAATCATCCATAATGATAACATTAAGCTCGCTCGTCACGTCACAGTTGTAGCTTCTAATCCTACTCCTACTAATATTATAAATGCGAAAGTTTGTGAGTATAGATTTATGGATGGATGAATGTTTGTTACTCTTTCACGCAATAACTACTGAACGGATTTGGATGAAACTTGCAATATACATAGTTGGTGTCCTGGATTAACACCTATGCGTTTTATATCGGTAACACCCGAGTGAAACCGCGGGCGGAAGATAGTAATTTTTTTATTCAATTTCCAAATATGTCTCGGTTCAGAGTGTTCTATGTTTAATATATATTTCCAAAGAAAAATTATGTAAATAGTTTATCAGTCATGTGGTTCCCATAATGCTCTGCTTAGTTTGGGGCTGTATGATAGTGTCCAGCAATATCAACCAATAAATCGTACTCTGTGGTATGCTCTTAAAAAAACTTTTACTAATAATCTTAGTTGGTTCCTAACTTACTACCTGCATATAGACTGTATGTTTTAAAATTTTTACTAACAAAAAAAACCTTAAAATAATGTTCGTAAGGTAGGCAGGTAAGTTTAGGATCAAATGACCAGAGTCACTTATGTAAAAATATTAAAAATAAATATAAATAATTTAACAAATAATACAAAAATATTTATTATACATACAAGTACTTACCTAGGTCCAAAATAAACAACCTAGGACCTAGTTTTTTTTTATCGAACATAATTAGTACACATAATTAGTAAAATAATTAGTAGAACATAATTAGTAGTAGAAGAGATCGTACTGTAAAGAAATGAAAAGAATTGCATCACTACAGCGACAAGAGCTAACCTCTTAAATGATGAAAATAATAACCTATTATTTAACATGGAACAACTTTGGCCCCATCTAATTTTATCAACGCACCTAAAGTTCAAATCGCCTCTAATGTCGTCTATTTTCGTCTGCCTCCTCGACCTTCAAACAACTTTGCCATAACACCTCAGGACTGAGTGCTACGGAATTTCGTAGCAATAAAGTGTTTAGATTATTTTGCATTTCCTCTTTAGATTACAAATAAAATGGTTTGTTTACTTTGAGTTCTCCGCTCCAAAAAGCTTTTTTGAAAGGGAATATTTTTTCATTTTTGCTGATCTGACAAACTGACTGGCTGAAGGCTGACAATATACAGGTGGGGCAAAATTTTATTTACTATTAAACTTACTATTGAGAGCCAAATTGTATGGAAAACTTTTCCTGAATTTTTGTGAAATCTCACAATTTAATTTGGTAAGTTACTTTGGAAAATGTGTTCCTGTTTGGAAATAAAGTCGATTAAGACCAACTTGGTTTTTTTATGATAGATGTCATTTTCTCGGCTAATTGTATTCATTTTTTCAAAAATCCGCAAAAGCCATTATTTTATTCTACAAAATAAACCTTATATACCTATTACAAAAGAAAAGGCAGCTGCCCTGAATGGGGTAAAATTTTGCCCTACCCTGTATTTTACTGACAGAGTCTGAAACACCCTACATGGCTATTATGTTATTTATATCATTATGGATAATAATGAAAAGTTTCTGGTCCAACCTCTTGGGTTACACGGTTACACCGGAACGGAACGCTGCAACGACGTCGTCGTACATAGTACTGGCCGGTGGCAATATTGCCTTGCGAAACATTACGTATTGCTGTGTGACACTCAGTGCGTCGCAGTCGTTGCGAATACAAAGCGACGCAGCGCCCCTACGCGACATGCAGAGGCTACGCTCATTTGGCCGCACCCCTACTTCGAGTAAGATAAAATAATTAGATTTCCGGACAACGAACCGGAATTTTCAGTAAATTCTTCTCCTGCATATCAAATTCTAAGTGTTTTCTTGGACAGGATGGGACATTATTAATCCACAAGAGCCTTACTCAATAGCTAAAATCTAAAATAATAATATTATATTGTAGGGTTATTTTATAGGCAACTACATCACAGTTCCATAGTTTCTTTCATATGCAAAAAGCCGTATCAGTGGACTAAGCGCGAAGATAATACCTAACGTCAAAGTTTGCGTTATCTTTATTTTTGTAAGGAGATGTCAATGTTTTACAAACTTCCCGCTAGAGGCGCTGCTCTATTTCCCTAGAAAAATATAGCTAACGCAAACTTTGACGTATGTGTTTTCTTCGCACTCAAGCCACTGAGCTCACGCACTAGCTCAAACGAAGAAGGAAGGAATTCACATACAATTTACATGGGCTTGAGGCAAACGAGCGATCCGTGATCACGACATCTTTAACAATAGCGCGTAGAGTGTGTAATTGCTACTCGTCCATAGATGGCGCTCCCTATAAATTAAGGCACAAAAGACAGATGGCGCTGTCACAATGTTTTATTTGACATGTTTATAAAATAATATCTAAATAAAATTTTATTAAGGTGCTAGGATAGTCTAGATAAATGACCAGAATGAAACAATGTATGTATTAAAACATAGTAAACAGAGTCCCACGATTTATAGAAAACATATGCCATTTATCATTATTTAGTCACGATTCTCTCAAGATTTGAGTAACCAACCTACCAGAAAATACCCGTGGAAAATACAATAATATTTTATAGTTAAGTAGTTGCCTAGGTACTTACAATAGTTATTTACTTGATAATCTTATCTAATAAAACTTTGAAAAGTTAGTCACTATGTTTAATCCTAGATGTAGGTAGTACAGCATCTTGGGTAGATGTATCTATAGAAAATGACTTCTCCTAGGTAGATACATTAGAAACGATACTTTTTATTATAAATTTTTTTCTACCAAGGAAGAGAGTGCTGAATCAGACAGTTTTGAACTTTTTCAGGTCATTTCAAACAGTGTTTTTATTTATATTGTTAGTTTTAACAAATAATTTGATTTTGATTTGATTTATTCGAGCTGAAAGGTAAATGCTTTAAAATATTTGTTCATGATGCTTAAAGAAACTTAATTATATCAAGCTAAATGACATAGAATTAGGAACAGATAGATGCATAGTGCATACCTATTATAAAGCATTTTTCAATTTTATAATCACGCCTTCTGGAGTTCGGGTCTCATGTTCTAAATACCCCTAACTGAAGGAGCTCTTTAGAATTAAGTAGGTACATATTACTTAGTTATAAAGAACCATACCTATTATTAGACATTTTTTTAATTTTTTAAGCCTTTTAGCGTTAAAGTCTCGTATTCTGAAGTCCCCTAGTGTCTCTTGAATTACTCATACATGTAGGTACATTATATTTTCGTATCTACATACTTAGTGTGACAGTTCTGTCGGGTGTAACAGTCCGATCCTTGCTCACAATGAGTAGAATGTATTAAATTGAATGCGTGGTCGTCGATAAACTGGAGCTTGTTGACTAAAAATAGACTCGCCACTCAGATGACAATTTATTGTAGTTTGCCTGATGATCGTTCGAGGTTTGTAAATCTATGTCTAGGTATGCGAAAGGATGTAGCTTGCGTAGAGTCTCGATTCTAGAATGTAAGTAGTTTATCAGTCATGTGGTTTCCTCTTGCACCCATACTGCAGTAGAAAAGCTATTTGTAGGTACCTAAGTAATAAATTAATCAATTAAAAAGAAAACTGAGAGCGCATAGTTTTTCGAGTTTCAATCAAACAGCAGATGCCGAAGATCAAATTACACGAGTATTCGTTCCTTCTTCGTATTTAGTTTTGCAACTCTGGTGTCGGAATGTTTAAGCTGCCCGAAGGCCTCCGACATGGCTTAGTTATAAGCTTAGAAAGCTAAGATCATCATCATAGTGTGCTTGGAGAGGCACTACCGGCTTAGAAAGCTGGGAATATTTTAGTGTGCTTGCCGGCCCACGGAGGCAATTTGGTAGGAAAAATATTCGGATCTGTTGCAACTAAACGGTCACCCATCCTAGTAGTGACCGGGTGGAGAGTTGCTTAGCGAAGAAGATTAAAACAATGCTGCAATACGAGTACTAACATGATACAGGTCTCAACCGTACTCATTCAGGTCCAGCTAATCTGCTAATGCGAAGTCAACGTACCCATAATGCATTTTCTAAAAGCAATTAATATTACACTTCACTACCTAATGATCAGAATCATTTGAATAAATAAATAAATAAATAATAATGGACACTATCATAGCATCATTTAGCCCCAAACTTAGCAGAGAACAGTGTAAAGGGAACCACATGACTGATTATACTTACATAAATACTTTTTTTGTAAACACATACTTACACATAGAAAATACCCAGAGCCTAGACAAATGTTTGCAAATCATATGAACATTTGTCTCGCGGCAGGAATCGAACCCGCAACTTTCTGCGTCTCAGGCGGACATCCGCCCACCGCGCCACAACGGTCGTCAATCCAATATGAATTCAAAGTACCCATAATGCATTTTCTAATAGCAACTGATATTGATTGTACACTACACTACACAGTACCTAGCCAATGATCAGAATCATTTGACGTTATACGGCATAATATCCAAGGCTTCTGCCTTTTTCGGTAGCGACTCAAATGAAACTATTAATTAACAATTAGATAAATCACCTAGACGTAGAATAAGGAAATAGTTTGTAACAGTCAGGGCTGAACGCAAGTGGAAAAGAGGGGCAAAAACTTTAGTGCCTTTGAAATCGATAAATAGGGTAACCCATGAATGTTAATGTAAAAAATCTGTATTATATTATATCTTTACCTATTTGATAACCTCTTGGGCGCAGTGGGTGAAGGCCGCCATAACGCAGGAGATTCAATTCCCGCCCCGAGGCAAATATTTGTATTGTATGCCTGCAAATATTTGTCTCGGTTCTGGGCGATTTCTATGTATATGTATGTATTTATAATAAAAATAGTACGTCAGTCATGGGGTTCCCATAATAGCTATATATAGCTACTAAGCTCTGCTTAGTTTAGGGCTCCATGACGCTATGTGATTGTGTCCATAATTACATATTTATTGTAGGATCTCTTTTTCTTACCCTGGTACACAGTATAGCCGTATGAATGAACATACAAATGAACCAGACTCATGAAATAATCAGCTCTTATTTTTAAACCCAGTTTGCTCATCCGCAGAGAGTTCACAATACAGAATGAATTAAGTGTCTGTATAAAAAATTGGGGGTTTACGGAGTTCCAACCCCCATCTTCGGAACCCAAGCCAATCTCACCTGCACGTGGTGCATCCTGCTAAACAACGAACGGGGCTCTGGCGGCCGGCTGATTGCGGCATAGCACAGCCTACATCGGCACATCTAAATCCCCTGGCCACCGACGGGCAGCAGCGTCGGTGGTGCGAGGCTGTGCCCTGTGATCCCCAACCCGCATGCCCAGCGTGGGGATTATGGGTATATCCCCCTTTTATTAGGGGAGGCCTATGTCCAGCAGTGGACTGATATAGGCTGGTGTGGTGGTGGTGTGGTATAAAAAATTATATAATTCTATTGCATATAGTAGAATCCCCCCCCCCCCCCCCCCCTTAATCCATGTCTGGACTGAACTAAGCAATTAAAACTGATAATACAAGAACACTGATTGATATTGTTAATGCCCCTGTATTTCTATAAATATCTTATCTTGTGGCATTAAATTTAAAGTGCATAGCTACTTATGTATATTGTTAATTATTTGTTTTTATCTCCAATCATAGTCTGTGATTATTGGTACTAGGTACTTAAGACAAAATTTGTAGCTACGTAGGTACTTAGTTATTTTATTTAATAATTCATATATTATTCAAAGTCCAAACTCAAGATATGCCAGAGGGCGATGGACCGTAGCATTATAAGCTTGTTCTGTTTATTCAAACATCATCTACTATTCCACCATATTTTTTTTTCTGATATCCGTTAAATATAAATATTTTTTTATCTGATACTAACCTTTTTGCTCAATGCTCCCAGACTCAGATTCATCCCTGTTTTTGACGATGTTAATGATAAATAATATGTAATTCTCGAGCTTTTTTTAGATTTTTAATGACAGTGTGATTTTTGTTTTATTTTAGTTTGATTTTGGTTCTTTTTCGTTGTTTTACCAGCCATACACCACAAGTTTAGTGAAATTAAACAAAAGTGATAGAAACGGATGAAAAAATATTTTGATAATTTTGTTAAAGCCATTGTTAGTATACAAACTTGAAAATATTACGTAATATAGTGTAGGTACATAAATACATAAGACGGTATGGTCACAAGACTTTAGCCTGCCCAAATTGGAGAAAAAAAAACTTTTAATGTCCGATAAAGATGCAAAATAAGATTTAGGTACCGATTGTGGATACCTACATCAAGGCATTGACATTTTGTGTACAGAAAGCAACAGGTTACAGGTTTTGATTAATCAAGTGTTCAGAAATATTTTTGAAATGTACGAGTACTGACAAATTAAAACTCTCGTTCAATAACTCAGGAATGATTTCGAAATTTATGGAATCGAAATTGAGCTTTAACCGTACAGAATATAGTGTAATGTAGATTAATACCAGCTAAGTGCAACGACAGATTAACCAACTACCGAACCAGGGTATACAAATAAATCAGTTTCTGACAAACTTGTACAACTTTATACAGGTGATAATATCTCAAAAACAACGTTGCATATTTCGTTTATTACTATGCATAACGAACGATTTCCAACTCTGTATTATAAAGAAATAAGGAATGTAGTTTTGTGTGAGAGTAACATTTCGTTTGCGGTGAAAAGACGTGAAATTACAGACCACCGAATAAGTTTACCGTGAGACTGTTCTCCAAGCATAAATAAAATAACAGGTAATTACCGAAAACGCCTGGGGTTGGAATCACTGTGAATTCAGTCGATGTCTTGGAGTTTTATGCACTGGACGAAAACTAAACTAAAATTGTGTTCAAAAAGCTTTAAGAATACTGACTTGATATTATAATTTTTTTTAAACTCTCACGTGCTCATCCGATCATGATGAAATTTTGTAGGTAAAAATGTTTTCAGGGAAACAAAAACTGAGAACTTTTAAAAGGTATCTTTCATCCAGAAAAAAGTAGGTACTTTTCCTGATGGACAGACAAACCCTTTCAATTAGACGGATTGAAATAATCTACATTAAGGTGTGCAAACTACAATGCACTTATAAATCTACTTATTTGTGTACTGCTTAAACTACTCATAAAATTGTATCCACCTAGACTAAGTTGTTTAGTTATAATTGCAATGATAAAAAGTACGTAATACGACATATCTACACACATGGAGTTTGTAGATATATAGTATTGTATAATAAAGTATAGTTTTAATACTCCATCTACAATTATATCCTGAGTACTACAGTATCCTGTATATTATTTAAAGGAGAATGCCGTCTGATGTATGGCGCTCGGTACCAAGACTAAAGTGAGTGCGTCAAAAAAATATCCAATAAGTTTTTAGTCGGTTCTACTGTCAAAATAATTAAAAATGAGGTTTATTGCCATAGTAACACTTTACATCAATTTTTATTGCCATAGCAACGTATATATCATTGGTTGTTGTAGTCTAATGGCGGCGTGCAACGGAAACCAAATCAACAAAATATTTTTTTACTTGATTATTAATCGAGTCGGTGTTTAAAACTAAAGAAAATGTTAATGTCATTTATAAAATATAATAAATTTTATGGGATACGTTCGGTTTTGACGCAATTGGTACGGGTTCTCGGCATTCTCCTTTGTCACATATCGGTTCATACGTAAATAAAGGCTTGATTTTAACACATCTCGCCTGATGGTATGTGACGACTAAAGATGCAGTCTACGATGGAGCACGCTTACCTAGAAGAATCGACCCTGTTCACGCGTGACTTGCAGACACCCAGATTATAATTATCGAGGTATACATAGGTACCTACTCGGGTAGGGCGTTACACTCCTAAGTATTTAATTTATTAAAATACAGCATCAATTGTCAAATTTAACGCCCACTATGACATGAGGGTAGGTAAAGGGACATATATATATATATATATATATATATATATATATATATATATATATATATGTCACTAATTTTATACTAAGCAGATGTTTATTCTCCAGTAGGAGATGTCCTTGGCAAAACGTACAAATTTTAAGAACGGACTTATTGAATTCCTTAATTATGTGATACAACCAAAATTGGTTTATGGTCGCTGATATTTAAACAAAAATTATAAGAGAAAAACTTTAAAAGGTTATCACTTTTTAAGCTGGTTTAAATTGCAGTAAACTCTGTAAAGATCATACGAAACTTACGAGAGAGAAAAGGTATAAGTAGGTACCTACATTTATTGATTGTAAAAAGTAGGCTAGTTTGGCGTTTGGGGTTAACAGTACCAAAGTATTGTGGTAATAATTGCATAGGTAGGTACTAAGTAAATACTTTGTAGTCACATTTCTACTCATGCCGCTTCCTCAAGTAAATACAGGGTTATGGTATTTTAAGTTCGTTGTAGACTGAACCAATATAAAGATTTTGTCGACGTTGTTCGACTTTCGACAGATGAAAAGTCAATTTTTTTCCCTATGGCAAATGCCATAAGTCAAAATTTGCAGTGCTCATATTTTGAGTAAGCAACTGAAATTGATAATTAATTAAGGCTGCAGCTAATGGAATTATTAAACAACCTCCTTTATTAGGTATTATTTTTTTAACTTTTGCTACGGCGCAGTAGGTATACCTAAACCAAAGAGGTTCATCAGAATCACAAACTTTAGTTTTACCTCAATTTTTACTGCATGTTTTTATGGTAAGTATATTTATTTTTTTAGGCTATGCACCATATTAAAAAGAACTAAACATATTTTACACCTATTGTACGCTTTTATAAGTATTTTTCTGTAAAATAATAAAGTACAATGTACAATAACGGCTCTTTATAAAAGCTTTTAACAGGGACGTTAATCATTCGCTTTTCTTGTTCATTATCGTAAATCGAGTTTATATCTGGACATTTCATTTCGTTTATCATGCCGCTTTGCTAATAAAACGCTTAACTTGTCCGTTCTTGCTATATTAGGTAGGTGAGCATTTCTTATTATACTCATACAGTTTTTTTAATAACACTAGGTGACCTGATAGATCCCTAGATAGATCCCCTTGTAGATAGGGATCTAGATTAGATGCCCTTATCATCAGAGATGCAGCTCCCAACTAGGATATAAGATAGGAGTCTTAATTCTTGGGTATCAATTAGGTACGCAATATGATATGCTAGTACATGTTTATATCATATGAAAATATTCTATACAAATATCACTTTCAAGTTTTCCGTATTAACTCATTGTAAGTTTTTTTTTTCATTAAAACCATGTAAGGATGTTGATTATGATGATTATAATAATGTCGACAATTTTAAGTAACCTAGCATAATTATTAATTTTGAGTATGTATTTTGAAACAAAAACGTAAACCTAGAAAAAAATCAAGCACGGATATCTACTATTACAATAATATGATTTAAATTATGGTTCACAGTAAAAAGATGCTAGCTAATTTAGTATTGAGTATAATTATTATACTTATCGCTAAGTATAAAGGAGGTATGAACCGTGGAGATTGGCAAACAACACAAAGAGAGGCTTTTAACCAGCAGTAGGTGAGGTCGGCTGTGGATGATTATGATAAAGAAGTTACATTTCCTATAATTAGTAAACAATTGTCAAAAAATTGCTAAAATACGTAATAACTAATAAGTGAAGTCGAAGTTCTTTTAGTTTACATACCTAGTTGAGTTTAATGAAACCTCCCATACTACAACTCCTTGGTCGATACAAGTACCTACCAATACCAACACAGCAACCAGTTTTATTAATCCTACAGTAATTAGTACACAGTCCATGAATTCTAATTCAGACCATAAAAGCAATACGCATAGCAATGCTATCATACTTTTCATAACGAAGTTGTACCATAAAATAGGTTTAAGGTAAATCGCTAGACTAGCAGTTAGTAAGAGTACCTAAAGTATATTCTAATAAAGAACCAGGGGCCTGACTCTCAGCAAAATTTGACATTTCTTGAGATATATGTATATATCTAATGTGATAATGAAAGACAACCCCTGTGGCGCAGTGGGCGAAGGCCCGCCTGTTACGCACAAGATTGCGGGTTCGATTCCCGCTGCCGGACAAATATTTGCATGTTCTCCAGATATTTGTCTCGGATCTTGGTGTTTTGTATGTATGATATGTACGTATTTACAAAAAAATGTATCTATGAAGTATATCAAACATGTGGTCCTCATAATACATGCTCTGCTAAGTAGGGCTACATGACGCCTTGTGATATCGTCCAGGATTATTTATTTGTTTTATTATTTATATCTATTCCCTAAAATAAAGGCCCTGTACTCAAATGTGATCACCATCACTCAGGCACACAATGTTTTAGAATTTTCTCACATATTCTGTTTGTTTTTCAAATCGATCTGTAAGAATGATACTGATGAGCGTTATGAAATCTGTACCAAAAATGTATGATAGATCTTTGCATTCATTTCTATTGAGCGAGCACACTTAGCATACACTTCGCCTGAATCGAGAAACACGAGAATAAATCGATAAGATCACGAAGACTAACGACAAAGTATTCACAACGTAGACGTAACATTTTGGCTAAAGTGATTCAAAATAACGTATTGTCATTGGCCAATTTTTCATAACGCTTCCGTCTTAGGTATAGGCCCCACTTGTCTGACCTGGCTCGGGCATGGCACGGGCGCTTTCCTATTCCATTCAAATTTAATACAAAATTCATGGAAATAAAGCACAATTTAGCTCGGACCACTTCGCGTCATAAGCACGTCCGATCAACGACATACCGTGTGTCCTAAATTGTGCTTTATTTCCATGCATTTTGTATGAAATTTGAATGGAATAAGAAACCGCCAGTGCCTTGTCTGCGCCCGACGCTAGTCACATTCATCGGGCACGGACGTGGCGCGGACATGGCACAGGCGGTTTCCTATTCCATTCAAATTTCATACAAAATGCATGGAAATAAAGCACAATTTAGGCCACACGGTATGTCGTTGCTCGGACGTATGACGCGCCATTTCGGCGCCCGCGCCCGATCGCCGCCAGATGGGCGTCCGATGGCCGCCAGATCGTAGTATGTACTTGCTTGCGACATACGTCTGTTAGTGATGTAAAAATGCGTGACGAATGACGATATCGAATTTAATATTGAATTTTGTGAATTGATTGTAAATGCAACGCTTTATGATCATTGTCGTTCCGATTATTGTAACTGAAATGTTCAAGATAAATTGTGGCTGGAAATCGGAAAGAGATTAAACTAAACCGGTATCAAGATTTTTTTATGTAATACCCATGGTAATACTAGCTGATCCTTGTGCAAATTCGTTTGCGCGTATTTTCTTCATCTGTATCAGGGCCCGATTTGGTAACCCGATGAAGAGGTTTTCGGCAGAGTTTTTCCAAAAGCTTAGTTAACCCTCTCCGTATGGGTTTACACTATTATTTGATGGGATAAACCATTCAAAACCCTTTTGATTAGGTTACCTGATCATGAGGGTTATCAATAGTATTGGATTTTGGTATTATTCCAAAACCCATTCCTTAGGGTTACCCTTTTTATCATTGTAACACGGGTTATACGTGGGTTATAGGAGATAAAGGAGAAAAAACATTCGGTCAAAAGATGAAAATTAATTGCGGTAATTGTGTTCCAAGCATTAAGGGCGGAAATGCAGACTACTAATTGTTTTTATTACGCAATAATAATTATATTATAATAAAATTGGAATAAATTTTCAATGACAGCTGTCAAACTTAAATCGACCATATCTCGAGAACTACTCATCTTAGACTTGCCTTTACTAGCTCAAATGATAGCTATTGACAAGACCTTAATTTTCGATGACAGCTGTCAAATTTAAATCGACCATATCTCGAGAACTACTTATCTTAGACTTGCCTTTACTAGCTCAAATGATTGCTATTGACATGAACTTAATTTTCGATGACAGCTGTCAAATTTAAATCGACCATATCTCGAGAACTACTTATCTTAGACTTGCCTTTACTAGCTCAAATGATTGCTATTGACATGAACTTAATTTTCGATGACAGCTGTCAGACTTAAATCGACCATATCTCGAGAACTACTCATCTTAGACTTGCCTTTACTAGCTCAAATGATAGCTATTGACAAGACCTTAATCGATGACAGCTGTCAAACTTAAATCGACCATATCTCGAGAACTACTTATCTTAGACTTGCCTTTACTAGCTCAAATGATTGCTATTGACATGAACTTAATTTTCGTTGACAGCTGTCAAACTTAAATCGACCATATCTCGAGAACTACTTATCTTAGACTTGCCTTTACTAGCTCAAATGATTGCTATTGACATGAACTTAATTTTCGATGACAGCTGTGAAACTTAAATTGACCATATCTCGAGAACTACTCATCTTAGACTTGCCTTTACTAGCTCAAATGATTGCTATTGACATGAACTTAATTTTCGATGACAGCTGTCAAACTTAAATCGACCATATCTCGAGAACTACTCATCTTAGACTTGCCTTTACTAGCTCAAATGATAGCTATTGACAAGACCTTAATTTTCGATGACAGCTGTCAAA
This sequence comes from Horisme vitalbata, assembly GCA_951804965.1. Lineage (NCBI taxonomy): Eukaryota > Metazoa > Arthropoda > Insecta > Lepidoptera > Geometridae > Horisme > Horisme vitalbata. Next base: position 9,684,573 of record OX638091.1, read on the forward strand.
CTTAAATCGACCATATCTCGAGAACTACTTATCTTAGACTTGCCTTTACTAGCTCAAATGATTTCTATTGACATGAACTTAATTTTCGATGACAGCTGTCAAACTTAAATTGACCATATCTCGAGAACTACTCATCTTAGACTTGCCTTTACTAGCTCAAATGATAGCTATTGACAAGACCTTAATTTTCGATGACAGCTGTCAAACTTAAATCGACCATATCTCGAGAACTACTTATCTTAGACTTGCCTTTACTAGCTCAAATGATTGCTATTGACATGAACTTAATTTTCGATGACAGCTGTCAAATTTAAATCGACCATATCTCGAGAACTACTTATCTTAGACTTGCCTTTACTAGCTCAAATGATTGCTATTGACATGAACTTAATTTTCGATGACAGCTGTCAAATTTAAATCGACCATATCTCGAGAACTACTTATCTTAGACTTGCCTTTACTAGCTCAAATGATTGCTATTGACATGAACTTAATTTTCGATGACAGCTGTCAAATTTAAATCGACCATATCTCGAGAACTACTTATCTTAGACTTGCCTTTACTAGCTCAAATGATTGCTATTGACATGAACTTAATTTTCGTTGACAGCTGTCAAACTTAAATCGACCATATCTCGAGAACTACTTATCTTAGACTTGCCTTTACTAGCTCAAATGATTGCTATTGACATGAACTTAATTTTCGATGACAGCTGTCAAACTTAAATTGACCATATCTCGAGAACTACTCATCTTAGACTTGCCTTTACTAGCTCAAATGATAGCTATTGACAAGACCTTAATTTTCGATGACAGCTGTCAAACTTAAATTGACCATATCTCGAGAACTACTCATCCTAGACTTGCTTTTACTAGCTCAAATGATTGCTATTGACATGAATTTAATTTTCGATGACAGCTGTCAAACTTAAATCGACCATATCTCGAGAACTACTCATCCTAGACTTGCCGTTACTAGCTCACATGATAGCTATTGTTAAGATCTTAATTTTCGATGACAGTTTTTAGTTTGACAGCTGTCATCGAAAATTAAGATTTTATTAGTAGCTATCATTTGAGCTAGTAATGGCAAGTCTAGGATGAGTACTTCTCGAGATATGGCAAATTCAAGTTTGACATATGTCATTAAAAATAAAGATCTTGTCGTTAGCTATCTTTTGAGCAATTAACGGCTAGTCTAGGATGAGTAGTTCCAGAGATATAACCATTTACAGATGAATTTGTAGAATGAATTTCGAGTGGAGCTTTGAGTTGAGTTGAGTGTGATAGTGACAGTGACAATCCAAAATTATTATTCAAAATAGTTTTGAAGGTCATATTTTTTCTTTTTAACACGTTGACTGTGGGTCTCGGACATAACGCTTTACAAAATGCTCATTATGTGTACTGTTGGCTTTGCCTAATAAATACAATAAAAATAAAAAATAACGCTACGCAGAGTACTCTGCGATGATACTCTATGAAAACTGACTGAAACACATTTTTTTCTTTTTAACATGTTGGCTGCGGGCCTCAGTCATGACATAACTGATGACTTATGAAAACTGAAACACCATTTTTTTTTCTTTTTAATATGTTGACTGCGGGTCTCGTATATGACAACGCATACTCTGTGATGATGACCAATGAAAACTGACTGAAACACAGCACTTTCCTTATGTTTTCAAAACTTTTCTTTAATGCAGTGACGCTCTTCCTTCAACCAAATAAAGCGATCCGAACTAATACCTAATGATTGATGACATAAATCAAGAGTCAAAATCTAAATTCCCCCACCCAGTCTCAGGCGTAATGATAAACATTGTGTAACATTCAAAAAAACCTATCAAAAGGACTATAGACTATATATAAAGACTATATTACTATATTATAAAGACTATATTCATTCGTTTAACCTCATAAGAGGGTAACCCTATCGACTGAAAACCAAAAGGAACGAGTTACACTTTCGCTTGTGTTATGAATGAAGGAGGAATAAAGGAGAAGGGAAAGGAGAATACCCAAACGAAAGGGTAATCCCGTCAACTGTATAACCCAATGAAGGGGTTTCACTTTCGAAGCAACTAGCTCGAAATCGGGGTTGTACGGGCCCTGATCTGTATATTAATTAATTGTATCCACGAGAGCAAGAGCATCTTCGTCTTCTGAGGATGACATGCTGACACATCGATAACGGACAACAGACTGCACTACACTTGTGCCTCTGTCACGTCATTTCTGCGTCATGTCCGAGCCATGTCCGCGCCATGCCCGTGCCATGTCCTCGCCACGTCCGTGCCACGTCCGCGCCATGTCTGCGCCATGTCCTTGCCCGATATGTGTGACCTGGGCCTTAGCGTTCCAGCTTTATGAAGCCAGCCTTAAATTAATAGTTTCGCTAATAAAATAGTGATAGGAAATCATGATAAAATGAAACACGGTTTTCTAAAATAAAATGAGTAGGTATAATTCCTTAGTATTTGCTTACGAATAATATCACTCAAAGATTATTGTGTGTTTATGTCAGTAAATTGTTTGCCAGTGATGATTGAATTTATGAATGTCATTTACTTTTAGCTAAGTACATGTAACCATCAAGAATTCAAAATACCTTAGGCCGAATCTAAGCAAGACTCCTAAAAAGGGAGAGAGGGATATGTCTCTGTATGATAAAGAAAAAAAATTGTTAAAAGATACAAAATATAACTCCGCCGGCTTAGTTTATGTCTACACCTTAAGATTGATATCGTAAAAGGATTGGAGGTGTGACTAAAACAATTTGCTTACTTTACTCATATGGCATGAATTTCCAGACAAGAAGGTAACTAAAGTACGAAGTAAAAAATCTGCCACGATCTACTGTACTTACATATTCCTTTTGCTATATAGGAGGTTTCTCTGAGAAGTGCTATATTGACTACTTGAGGTTTATACAATGAATATATTATGCAGCTCCATTCAAGCTCTCCCAAGCATTGAAATGCTTTGAAAATATCAACACACTTGCATACATACATATCATACTTAGGTAAATTATAACCTTTTCATAAGAGTAGGCGCCTATAGGTGGGTATGTTCCATGTTGCAAGACTGAGCAATTAAAATGCATGATAATTTAATTGCACTGCGCTTATATCTTTGCTTTAGTTGCGAAGAGATAAAAAATAATATTTACTACCCAGTTCTTGACTGATTGTCGTTCAAGATACTAAAGAACTCAGGTTTATGGAATAAGCTTGTTGGACAGTCAACGACTCACCGATATTCACCCACCTATTGTATTTAGTCATTATATCTTTGGCTGATAAAGCTAACAGCCACCTTGACTTACAAAAAATGTTCATATATATGATCGACACGAAGATGAAGATGCTGATAAATACAATAAAAATAATTATCTTATTTATGACCAACTAATAAAGATTTTGATAAGATGATTGGCAAATTGTAAAACAAAAAGTGAGGATTTGATATTCCATTCTCCAAGAATCACTGGAAAACTTAATTATATAACCGATATATGATAAAAATATAAATTAGATAACACACAAAAATTTTATAAAATTCCTTCCTTCTTCGTATAGCTAGAGGCCAACTCTGGTGTCGTAGTATTCAGATCACCCGAAGGCCTCCGACATAGCTAAAACTATATCTAAAAAAGCCGAGACAAACATTTTTTAACGTGCCTTTCGATACACGGAAGTGCTCAGTGGCTTGAGTGCAAAATATACACCTTACTACAAAGTTTGCGTTAGCTATATGGAATTTTCAATGTTTTACAAACTTCGTTTTCATAAAAAAATATAGCTAACGCAAACTTTGTAGTAAAGTGTGTTTTTCGCACTCAAGTCTCTGATCCAAATGCCATTAAACGGTCACCCATCGAAACAGTTACCAGTCACAGTGTTGCTAAACAAAAATAATCTGATAAGACTACCGAAGTAAAGGCTCCCCATGAGCCTTCAAAAGAGCGAAATAAATGAAATGAACCAATTAAAAACTACAATGAATGCTATGATTATTTTTTAAATCTTCTTAGATTAATCATATTTACGTGTATACTGAGCTACATAATACAACTCAATCATCCGGCATGATTAAAAACAAACTTGCTTTTAAGTAAGTACAATCGGTCCCAAAATAAGAAGAGGTAAAAGTAAATTATGCTCAAAATGGTGAAAGAAAACTTCGTGAGGAAACAAACTAAAACTGAAACATGAGCTAGTTCCAATAAAAGCGATGATGGGCTTTCAATCTGGCTCGTGGAATGCTAACTACTTAGCTAACAATTTGAGTATTGAAAACACCCTTGCTCTAGCTGGGCTGCTGATGTCCGAAGATCACAGTCAACGTATTAAGACGCTACAAACAAAAAACTCACTTTCGCATTTAAATAATATTAAGGAGAGTTAGCATGATGATTTTGAGTAGTTTATAGTTAGCACGCCAACCTCTTATCTGAACCTGTAACTGGTTGGCAGGAAATGCATACGGCATTAAACCCAACCTTCGTAACATATTTTAAGTATGTGCAATAGGGTTTTTCAATAAAATAAAAAACAATGATAATTATAAAAGCATAGTTTTTTCAAAAGTCTCTATAGATAAGGCTGACTGTACACAAACAAGAAGCGAAACTTGTTAGATACGGGTTTACGGCACCAGATTAACTGGGTACGAACGTAACCATACATTACGATTAGTCGATAACTTGAAAATTTAAATATCTTAGATAGTTATAAGTGGAATTAACAGTAGTGGGTTATGCATTCAACGAACCTAACGAGCTATTTAGTAGGCAATGGGATCTCATAAATATAAATACTATTCTGAATTTGCAATAGTACTATATGCAAAATTTTATGATAGTAGTAGGCAACAAAGTCTAGTGTATAACACTTGAATGCTTCAATGCTTACCTTCAATGCTTTCCTAGACAATGTACTGCCAGTACATCAGCTAATCCTAAAGCTACCTACTAGTTTTAACTTTGCAAGTTGCGTTGATTTAAATATAACATGTACGACATTTTAATACAAAATAAGATATAGAATTTGAATGGTTGAAATATTTAGAATTAATAATCAGTGGTTTCGTCTAAAAAGGTTATATGACGCTGGAGAATTTCAATGGAATGAAAGATTGCAAACATGGTAAGGATCGAGACGATAGTGCAGTTGATGCTATTTAAGGGACAGTCTGTTTTGGAAATGTCAGCTAAGAAAATGGATCGAGTATGGTTTCTTGATTGAACATGAACGAGCTACAGTTTCTCTGAAAATATAATTTTTACATTGATGTAAGAAAGATTTTATGTAATGCATATTTGTTGTAATAATTAGAACTGAACATGAAAATGTACTTTATGTTATGTAATTGTAATTTAGATACCGACTCATTTCTTTATAAGCTTACCAAGTCATCGAAACGACTTTGCAAAAAAACTCAATAGATGAGTAACCGCGTAAAACAAAATCATTTTAAACAACTTGTGCAAAAGCCAAAAGAGATAACATATAATCATATAAAAACTACACTAATATTGAATTCTACGAACAACTTAAACTCGACTGATTATGAAGGCGGAGTTGTCAAAACTTTATACAGATTTAATATCAATTCGAAGTAAAAAGACCTGTTACTCTTGACACGTCAAAGTTACGAGAAAATTATGTAGGGTTAATGATACGAGTGTCTACGTAGTGATTATTGTTTAACTGCTGGCAGACCGCTTCAGTTACGTCATGAAGATCATGGTATTAAAGGTTGGTACATATTTAATTGAAATGGTTGGTTAAAAAGGTTGGTACATATTTATGGCAAGAGAAGGAAAAATCATGCAATATATAACACTAAAAAGATTGTTCTAAACCCTATAGCGTACAAGCGTAGCCATACATAGTTCCAAGTAGAGAAATGACGAATGAAAAGAAGATTTTTGATTACCTACTAGATGACCCCGTTGTATTTTGTACCACCTAAAATTGATTAGTAATCCGAAGCGGCAATTCCTATACCACCCTATACAAAAACAATTTCAATTTTTTTTTGGCTGCTCCTTTCATCATCATCATCATCAGCCTATAGCAGTCCACTGCTGAACATAGGTCTCCCCTAATGAGCGCCATTGCGCCCTGTCCTGAGCTCGACGCATCCAGCTTCTACCAACAGCCTTTCGCAGGTCGTCACCCTACCTGGCTGGAGGGCGTCCTACACTACGTTTGCCGAGCCGCGGTCTCCACTCAAGAACTTGTTTACCCCAACGGTTATCGGTTCTTGGGCAGATATGGCCAGCCCACTGCCACTTCAGCTTGCTAATTCTCTGAGCTATGTCGACAACTTTAGTCTATGTCGTTATTTAGTTCTATGTCTAGGCTGCTCCTTTGATTATGTACGATCAAATCCGAATTTTTGTGAGACTAAACTACGGCAATCGAATTTTATACACGAGTTCTATAATTGTATTTTAAATAAAAATTCTATGTTCATAAAACAGGTCAAAAGTAAGCCCATTGATCCGTGGTCCATACATAATAGTATCTGTGTCCTTTACAGAGAACTCAATACTCAATTATTGTGTGAGAGCTATTGACGGCACGAACAATTTATTCAAACTGAACAATACACAACCGTGAACAAAAATAACGTATTCACAGCGTCAATTTGCGTTGAATAATTGGTTCACGAGTGCATAAAACACGAACTACTGTCATTGGCGCAGCTGGATATGAATAGCTTGATCAATGCAAGTCAATATTTTAGGCAAACGTTTAATGTTTTTTTTCCTGTTTATCAAACGTTTCACATTCTGTTTTAACTTTTTTACTAGCTTAAATCATCAGCATAATCCTTCAAAGGATTTTTATTTGTTTGTTAACGCTTTCACGTTTTAACTACTCAACCGATCATCATGAACTTTTTGCTTAGGTACACAGTACACGTTTCCAGGGGTACAGAAAAGGTATGGTAGATAAAAAACACAGTTGTGAGAAAAGAAGCGGTCAAAAGCTAGTAAGTCATATTTTTATTTAAATGCCGTCAAATTGGTTTCAATTTGCGTTATTGAACCATTGAAAAAATCTTTCAAAAAAGTTTTTTAAATGCTTCAATTTGAACGTTTTCCTCAATAAAGTTAAAAAGGCAAAGATATTTATTGCTTGATAAACAGTGATGGTAGACACATATTTTTTGTTCTATGTTAGTAGGGATTGGTATTGGATGGCACAGGCTTCGGAAGGCCTATATCCAGCAGTTGATAAAGTCAGGCTGTGGATGATTATCATCATTGTCATCATTAGCCTATAAAAGTTCACTGCTGGACATAAACCATTGCGTCATTGCGCATTGTCCTGAGCTCGATGCATCCAACTTCTACACCAGCAGCCTTTCGCAGTTCGTCACTCCACCTAACTGGAGCTCCATATAAATTATATACTCGTATTTAATCAGCCACCATCTTCTTATGCTGCGTGCTACCGTCGGCATTTCTCAGAACCGTATCACGAACACTCATCAACTCGCGTGCATAATAAACTTCATTTATTTTTGGGTAATTTTTCACTGACAATTTGATGAAGCAATTAAAACCTTTAAACACGTTTCTGTTTTATCACAGGAACAGGTGGCTATTAAGTTAAGGGGACTTTTGCGTAATACAAACCTCGGTAGTGTTGTACACTCTAGTTAAGGAGTTGAACTGTTTGAGTCCCACCTACGGACATATTTTTGCATGGTCTGATCTTCTATTCTAAACTATTATTGGCTCTAACGATGATGAAACTACCAAGAAACTTGCCGTTTCAATATCCACAATGCTTATATTAAGAAATGCTTTTTTACACTAACACAGCATCACATAGCCTGAAACTATGAAGAGCTTGCATTATGGAAACCATATGACTGATAAACTACGTATAGAATAGACTGAAGCAGAGCACCGATATCAGAATTGAAATGATACCTTGGGGGTTTTCAAGATGGCTGGCGCTACATTTACATTAATCTGTAGTCATGAAAACATGAAAACAACATCTTGAAGTAACACTTCTACAATCTTTATCAAGTGAATCATAGAAATAAAATTTTAGGGTTCCCAGACCGACTAAAGGATGATTGTCATTAGACCGGGCCGTGCCCGGGGCGTACCGTGTACGGGGCAAGGATTTGAATCGTTACATACATTTTGTATGAAACAGTAACAACCGTGGTGTAGACGAGCGTCGTCCGGGTCCGGACGGGACACGGATCATGCACTGTGTAGTATATATTGTTTCATACAAAATTTAAGTAACGTTTCAAATCCATCCCCGTCAGGGCCAAGTACACGGCACGCCCGAGGCGCGGTCCGGCCTAAAGAGAATCATCCCTAAGAGCTTGAATTTCTATCTGAAATCCGAGTAACATTCCTGATTTTTTTGGCTTTTTTCGCAAAACCTAATACCATTATTGAAGCGCTCATGGCGTAACTTAATCTTGAAAACTTTGAATTTGGACTACGGTGATCTATGGTGAACTTCTATAATATTTTGTAACGTACAGTTTACGCCTCGCCTTTCTCTGCGAAACTTTTATTACAGACTAGCAACTGCCAGAGACTTCGCTCGCTTGGTACACGGATTAAAAGTAGATAGATAGATAGATAGATATAACTTTATTGCACACCATACAAAGAAAAACAACATAAATAAAAGCCATTAAAAATTATGGCACAATGGGCGACCTTATCGCTTAAAGCGATCTCTTCTAGGCAACTTTTGGATGGAGAGATACTTTCATAACAAACAGGAACGGCGGTGTGCCTAGTCCAAATTAAATAAAAAAAACAATACAATAGACTACATCTAAAAGTAACTTTTTATCTATACACTAGCGGGCCGTCCCGGCTTCGCACGGGTTTTAATAAGGATCCCAAATCTTTTCTAGCAATAAATATAGCCTATGTTACACAAGGTGAACGTAGCTTTCCAATGGTGAAAGAATTCTTGAAATCGGAACAGTAGTTTTTGAGTTTATTCATTACAAACATACACACACACAAAAATATTTTTTTTCCTCTTTATAATATAATTATGGTGTTGATATCTGCTATCATGCTTCTTAATCGGTTATATATGTAACATCACCATAATGTCACCATAATGATAGGTAGATACATACAATAAACTTTCACATTGGGAGTGGGATTTAAAGTGACAAAATACGATATTTTAAATGATTTAAGCCAATAGAGACCTTCAAGCGGCTTTAAAACTTCAAATAGCTTGTATCAGGTAAGCTAAGGTATTCCTTATAATTAAAGATTATGATTAAAGCCTAAGCAGCTGACGATAAAATACACATTGAACTCATTTTATTGTTGTCTGGACCAACAAAAGATGTTCTTTGTACAGTCTAGTGACTTCATCTGTTTATCTTGTTAGATATTTTTGAAACAAAGACGGATTTCAACTAAAATAATCACCCTAATCTTCTTTTTAACTTTGTTGAAAAGATAAGTGATCCAAATGATTATAAAGTGTAAAATGTGTTAACATATGAATAATGTCTAGCAGTTTTTAAAATTATATTAAATAAGTTATCATTCTTGGTTAATTATCTTTGCAAACTTTTAAGTATAACATCTCATCAATAAATAAAAATGTAAACAGCTAAAATAAATATATGAATGTTGAAATAGTATTGTAAATTATTTATATGATCCCAGGTACGTACAATAAAATAAAACAAATAAACAAAACTTGAAGTGCTATGAACATGTCATAACGTCGATAAATTAAAAACATGCATGTAACTAGAATCAGCTGCATTGTCTATATGATTGAAACTAGTTCAGACAGAATAAATTTATGACTTGCAATTTTTAAACTCCGGCAAGGTTGCGACGATTTGCGAAAAGCTGCTAGTTGTAGCTAGTATCCGTCAAGTTACGGAAGGGAACCAGCAGTGAACTGCTATAGGCTCATGATGATGATAATGATGATTTATTTAAAGATTTTATACATTATTATTGTTTGTAGAGAGCATGAGTTCATAGCGGAAAAACCGTATAGTTATGCTGTGTGGAACGAGAATTTGGGCTACCTAGCTTATATTACGTAAGCAAAACTGCAAGTTCAAGCATGATAAAAATATACTTTATTGAAAAAAAAACTGTATAAAAACAATAGTCAGTCGAATAGATCTGTTCAAGTGTTCGTTTGACCACAATTTTAAGAGCATAAATTAAATCACCCGCATCATGGTGATATGTTTTAGATTTTAAAAACTAGATTAGTCTGTCAATGTTAATGGAAGAGTACATTGTGTTAAAGATTTAAAGTAGGTATTTTCAATAACTTCCTTGATGTTGGATGAGATGTGATAAAAAGTTTTTATTTCATTTTAATCATCATCATCAGCCTATAAAATTGCTTCCTCAGGTTCCACCAGCAGCCTTTCGCAGATCCAATCTAACATTAATCCATCTAGCCGGAGACTGCACTACGTATTATAATATTATTTTAAATTTTTATTCAGAAGAGAAGTTAATATGTTTTATAGTCCGCTATTCTTTTGATATCATTGCTTTCCAGTAAGTACTAGGTATTTGTCAGAGTATCATAAAAATGTATGTCAAGTTATATCGTTCTTCGTTTATTGTTCGAGTGAGTATATCCACCTATAAAGTGCCAAGTGGGAAGGACGTCGTGACTGTAACTTTAAATTAAACTGTAAGGATATCAACATGCTTACGTCTTTATTGCAGATGGTTTATTATTGCTAATTGTGGCTAAATTGGGCCGATGGTAAACGAAACTGAATTTTAAATCGTAGTAATTAACGCTCATTTCTGGGTATCAGAGTAATGAGCCGCTTTTAGGGCTTTTATTGGCTGGTAAGAATTTATTGACTACGGGTAAAGTCGATTCAGATTGTATTAAACTGGGAGGTGACGTACCTACCTACATAACAAAAAATACTATAACGAGACTATGTTTATTGATGTACCTAACTACGATAATTAATTTCAAAGGAACTATGTAAAAATTAAGTATTAAAATATTCCTTGAATTGAAATCTTATTTTCAACATAATAAAAATCAAACATAACAAATGGAGCTCATAGCTGCTACCGAGTGGTTAACATAAGTTAACAGGTATATATAGTAACCCATCCTCTTGTGTTATCCCTTATCTTATAACCTGTTAAATCATGCAAGGATCCAATTTTATTGAATACATATAAGCTTAAAACGAAACCAGTTATGCACTTACCACTCACATTGTAACTTCGAGAGACTGTCAGATGTGATCTACATACATTCATTGTCTCTTGTAAAACCCGTATGGCAGTGTGTTATCTATATAGCACTAATTGAAACTATAAATTTCGATACAAGGCAAAATGAAAAGGCAGTCCAACCGGCTCATTGGATAAAACTAATTGAAGACTTGTACTTACTTCAAAACATTGTACCGCTTCTACCCAATATTTCGGCTGAGAAATACTTTTTATAATATAAACTGATGCTAAAGCATGAGTTTATTTATATCATAAATCATTTTATTTCTTGTGAATCTAGGTAATATATGGTGATGTTATGGCATAATAAAGTAACAGTAGATCCTGCCATAAGCATACAAACATTTATAAAATTCATTTATTATTCTTAGTAATAATAAATTTACACAATTCAGTCATACCTAATAATACAAATAAATGTAAAATTAATCAAGATGTCAAATCAGATATTTTATAAAAGAAAATAGTAATAATAAATCCGGGCTAACACTTTAAATATAAAGGTATGACGACTGAAAAATTTTAATTAGTCCGTCATTTACATTATCAAAAAATATTGGGCACGTATTTTTTCTTTTGTCAATAAAATTGTAAATTACAAAGATATAGTGCGTTGAAGTTCCGCGTGACGTCGCGGCTTACCTAGCCTACACTTTTTACCTAGCCGTGACGTCACGAGCCCCCACTCCCGAACTTTGACGCTCTTTATCTCCGTCACTTTTTTAAAATTTGATAAATAAAAAAATACGTGTCAATTATTTTTTATCTATCTGACGGACTAATAAGAATCATTATTATTTTACCCAGTCGTCATCCCTAATATCAAGTAAAAATATAATTAGCGAAAAAGAGATACAGATATTATATACAGAGGGTATGTTCCTAATGTACCTAGCATGCGCTGCCGCTTGGGCATAATATTACTATGGAAGATTTTTGAAATTTCATGGGAATTAAGTAGAGTATTAAAATATAACTTGTAGTTCTGTGTACCGTCGACCTTGCGAGCTCAAACTTTTATACAACAATGAATTTAACACTTACTCCCTCTTTACCCCATTTTGCAGTGAAAGAGTCAAATAAAAAATCCCGGACGATAATAAATATCTATAAAATCGTGAAACCTGTTTTCCATGTTTCGTCTAGATAAGTTGTAAAATACGACCTGCAAAGGAGTAGGTGTACCTAGGTAACCTAGCAGAAAAAAAATTAAATTTTCAAATTTTTTGCAATTTATTCCAGACTTGAAGCAGAGACGCTTACTCGCTTCGCTCACTCACAAACATAGTTACGTGAAATTCCACTAATAAACAAGATCAAAGCCACTTATCATTATAAACTATTATTAAATAACAAGCAATTTATTCGACACCTCTGGTTTAATATTCACCGCCATGCCTCGTAAATCGACGTGATTTAGTATCTATCTGTTCTATAAATAATAATATGGGTGTAAATATTTAGAAGATTTCCTATATCTTTTCGAGAAGCTATTAGTCAGAATTAATAGCACTATTACAAAATATTAATAAAAAGCTTCTGTAAAACTCAAGATTTTGTTATTAATAACAGTATAAAAAATGTTTAAGTGTTAAATAGATTTACACATTCGGCCATGTAAGATTTATGAAACGCTCGTGCTTAGGGAAGGCTAGTTAATTGATGATATTTAACCGGCTTTTTCAGGGGTAAGGGGTGCCAACCTTTATTTTCGGAACCCAAGCCAACATCCCCTGCCCGTGGGCCACCCTGCTAACTAACGGGGTTCTGGCCGCCGACAAGCAACATCGTCGGTGGTGCGAGAGGCTATGCCCTATCGTGGGGATAGTGGGAATGTCCTCCTTCTTATTATGGGAGGCCTATGTCCATCAGTGGACTGATAAAGGTTGGTGGTGTTGTCATACGAACAAGTAGATTCAGATAATTACTAATCCGCAAACCACGCATTGCTATGGTCCTCATCCCGGAGAAGCCTTTATCCAGCAGTAATCTTCATAGAATGGAATGTAACACCCAACAGTCACATACATAGACTTAACTACACATCAGGAATTGAATCCGCAACCTCTTGTCAGCAACTCACGCGTTACGCCAACGATTTAGCTAGTCAGAAACATTATTCGAAAAATATTTATCTCAGTTTCTAAGATACGTTACCCTTTGTATGATAAAATACAATAACTATTGTAAATCATTATGTAAAACAATATTGTGACTGCGGTAATATATTTAGAAATGATTGGAAGGATCTAAGAGCTGAGATATGTAGAACAAACAGAAATGATAATGAATCGATAAATCAGGAGCAAGTAAATTGCATATATTGTTCTTAAATGGTATGTAGATTTATGTGTTGTGGTATTTGTACACAATTCCACAGATCAGCAACTAACTATGTAGGTAAGCGACAAGATAGATACATAGAAACAAGTAATAACTTTATTGCACACCGTACAAATAAATACAACAAGGCCTTATAAATAATCTCTTCCAGGCAACTTATTGATGAAGAGAAAGATTCAAAAACAAACAGGAACAGTGTTCCCTGTCCAAATTATATTTAAAATACAAGGCAACCAACCTGAGCATTGGCTCAGTCAACTTAATAGTCATTGCTTTTTTATTATTATTCAGTTTAAATTTTCTTTTCTATTTACGAGTGTATTACACCAAAACAAATACCAGTCTATTTATTTTACTGCTGGGTGTAGGTCACCCCTATGAATAGGGGGATACCCATAATTCCAACGCTGAGCTTGGGGATCGCAGGGCACAGCTTTGTTTAACAGCAGAGTGCACCACGGGTAGGACAGGTTTGCTTGGGTTCCAAAGATGGAGTTTAGAACCCCTTACCACCTGGATAGTACGAGACGGTTATATTTAAAGGTTCAAAAAGAGGTTTCATAAGATTTTCTTGATGTCATAAGTTATAAAATTCGTGACTAGCACAAGATCGGTGGTGGATGACAAAAACTTCGGCTGGCCGATGTCCAGGTGGGGCTGAAGATGATGAAGATGAAACTAGATGATGGTAATGCCCATGATAAATGATAAGTAGCGTGCGAGTATCGAATAACATGACGCCGAAAAAATAAATTCTTGATTCTGTCATAAGATTTCACACGTAAGATTCGCAAGCGCGTGATTGTAATAAAAAAGCTTCAATTTTAAAAACGAGGTTTCACTCATTGCCGTATTTGGTTTCTACCAGTAAACGAATCCTACTCACTTGTTGTATGGAAATAATAATTTATATGTCTGGTGACACTTTTTTCAGAAAACTTTTTAGACACATAATTGACGCAGCTAAATATATTTTTTTTTAAATCACCAGTGTTAACAACAATGAACGTAATAAGAACTACACTGTAACACAGCATCACATAGCCCCAAAACTAAGCAGAGGTTGTACTATTGGGAACAAGTCTAATAATATACTACTTGCATACTTTTTTGTAAAAACATACAAACTGTATACTATAGAAAATACCCAGGACTGAGATAAATATTTGCGCTGTGAGACAAATTTTTGTCTCGGGAATCGAACCCGCAACCTTCTGCGTCCCAAGCGGGCCTTCGCCCCCCCTGCACCACAGAGAATGTCACGTGTAAGAATATGAAAGGTCTCGTCTCACACTCTTATTCTATCATCTTTGGCCGAAGACCATAGTATCGTCAATATATAAACATTCTAGCCAGATAACAAGTAGCCACCTGAGTAGTCTACATGTCATCTATCACGAGCGAGGTGAATTTACCTCGCGTTTCTGCCTTACCCAATCGTTAATCCTAATAATTTCTGTTTTTAAATGCTTAATAAACGACGCGGCTTCGGCAAAAGACCTTTAATTGGACTGTTCAATATTAATCATTTAAAGAATCTTTAATCGTTTAACTTCTGAAATTATTGCCATTTGTTTTCTCCAAATTATAGCGTTGGGTTTAACGTTCACTGTACTTAATCAGTCAGTGTCTTGCGTGTTAATAATTACACTTATTTCAGCTAGGTATCTATAAGTACCCACATCTTCATTGACATTATCATCAGAACCTAAAGAAACTTGCAATTTATTCAGTCCACTGACCTTCCTAATAATATTTCCTGCGTATAAATCTTATGATGATTATGATCAGCAAACTTGTTACATTTACTCTTTTCAATTTAGAGTTCATTTTGAATACCTACTTTATCTAAAGGATATTGACTTAATTAATTTTATCACGACTTCCTCAGACCTGATTATTTTAAATAAAATCAACTGTTTTATAAATTATTTAGTACTATTTTTTATCATTGAGTTAACTACATCATTAATCTAATTTTTGGGGTTGGAATCTTGTTGATAACGATTCCTTTTTTCGCAAATAAAATTTTTAAGAATATTTATTTATATTTATCCAATTTATTTTTTACTGTATATCAGAAGACCAGGTTCTCTATTATTATTAACTCTTCTAAGACAATAAAATAAATATGACGAAAAACAAGTGTTTCCAAACAGTAAAGCAGTAAACAAATAAAAGTGCTCATAAGTCAACCCTCGACAATTTATCAACTATCTATAAATGTTAGTGCCTACTTAGAATTCTAACAATCTACATAAGACATTTTCAAAGGCTACACACAAACAAGTACTCATTCCACATAATTTAACGTCCAGTTAAGATAAGAATGTAAATGACAAGATAACACATTGGTATCATTATAGCAAATAAACGCTCTTTGAGAAGATAAATCGATATGTCGGACGGGAATTCCATGAATTAAGTCTTAGCAAGTGACGATTTACTTACAACTGCGTACAAACGACAGTCTAAAAACTTATATCAAGAACCAGATACTAAGTTGTAAGTATAAATCCCAGAGCTACCTCACAAAATAATAAACATCATCAAAACTTGTTTGTGAACTGTTGTAAACGAATTACATTCCTCATTATAAGTCAGTAAAGTTATAGTTGAACAGGTTTTTTCATTGATAAAAAAGGTCTAAAATCCCCATCAAAAATACTTGGAAATTGAGTTTCATACCACCCAATTTGATGTAATAATTGAAGATGATTTAATGTTTTCAAACATCCGAGACACCATGCTGCGCTCGCAGAGTTTTTTACGCTTACCGAAATGTATTTTAAATAAAGATTTATTTTATGTGTAAGTAATCATGCTCGTAAATACAAAACATAAATCAAAGACAAATAAATCTCAGGACTGAATCAAGTGCAAAAAGAAACACAATAAGTTGATGACAGTAAAATAAATGTATCATTGCTGCTCATTATGCTTAAACCACGATTACTACATTAAGTTGACAGTAATGTATTAATTGAGGACAAATAGGAACAACAAAACCTCTTAATAGACACGTATATGGAAATTGAGGATTCGTGAGGCCGACACAAGCTTAGTAAAGAGCGAATTTAGAGCATGTTAGTTTTTCCGCCACTTAAAACTAAGGACACAGAACGAAATTGAGGATGGTTATAAGCGATAACTCAAAACCTACGAATCCTAATTTCAATGATGACATTGCTGAAGAACGTTTGGAGCATAAAATCGTGATGTTATACAACGATAAGGACAATCATTGAGGTTATCTAATCGCCTTGAACCGCTACTTTTTGACTTTATTTTTGAACTGGAAACGCATTGTAATGAGGAACCCGTAGGGCTTTATCTAGATTGTATGGATCTAAGTACCTCTTGGTGGATGACACGTGCTTCAACAGTATTATCATCATCATCATGTTCCTTATTAACGCCAAACCTAATAAATATAAATATTCCTGGACACAGCTTCATCTAGGAGGCTAGATGATGATACTGATAAAATGCGGTTAATAATAAATTGGAGATCTAATTCAGCAGTGGACATTTACAGTTTACGGATGACAATCAGTATCATCCATAACCTGTAAATGATGAATTAGGTAGGAATAAAAATTGCCGCGTATTATAGATAACCAATTAATTGGTAATCATTGTGATAAGTAGTGGACGGTAAAATAACATAGTAGGTACTATGAATAATGTTTGTTTTAAATGCTATCTACAAATATGATTAAAATCCCAGTAGCTAATTAAATAATGACACTCAAAAGAGCAATCTCAGTTTCAAAACCAAAAAGTCAAATGTTTTGAGTGTTAAACCTATTAAAATAATTAGAGCTGAGAAATTCCTGATCCAAATTAAATTAATTTCGAACACAGAGAAGGTTACGGTTACTATAAAGCTATGCAATACCAAACACGAAAAGGAAAAATATTAAATTTACTAATTACTAACATAATTTATTCATAACTGCAAACAATCTATAGATAGATGTGCATAGATTGCTTTAAACAAATGTTCTATTTTTATATATATTCAAAATATAGACAAATTTGTACAAATGTAATGATTCATTAAACTTTTCCGGGGTTTTCTTAGTAATAAATCTTGTCGTAAAACTATTAAACGTATTTTTGTGAAGACCTTGCTTGCCTTATCAAAGATAAAACCGCAATAAGCAGATTAAAATCGCAAGTAGAGTAAAATGATGTGTCAACAACATTCTATTTTTAAACAAATCCATATCAAATAAAAAATGTATAAGTTTTATTATGTACACAATTATGTAATTTGAACGGATTGTTGTTGAATGATAAACTGCACATACGTCTCTGTCACATCTGTTGCTTTAAACGACCGTCCACACTCTTGACGAAAACCCTCGAGAATTTTTATTTTCGCATTGACCTGTTTTTGACTTGGTGGCGGGGCCCAAATCAAAGGGGTTCTCAGGCGAGAATGCGAAAACGCATTTACACTTTAGTATGAATTATGAATTTGCGTCATCCAATATCATCTGGAAACAAACGTGAGACAAAAGAGCCTTGTCGCTAGATGTCTCGGTGAACTTCTCGAAGCCTTCTCGCCAAGAGTGTGGATTGAGTATAAAACTATCCGCCTCAAGGTGTAGGTGAATTGTAAGCTCACCAATTTTTTTCAACATCATCAGTCTACAGCAGTCCACTGCTGGACATAGGCCTCCTCTAATGAGCGCCACTACGCCCTGTTGTCCCTGTTGTCGAAGCATTCAACTTCAACCAGCAGTCTTACACAAACTTGGCCGGAATTCGTCCTACAATACATTTGCCGAGCCGTTTGCCGTGGAAACAGTTCCATACAAGAATTCATTCATCCCAACGCCAACGGTTATTGGTTCTGCGGCAATTTTAGCTTACTATGTAGACAACTTTAGTTTTCTGTTGGATAGTCTCGTTGCGGATTCTTTCCTTCAAATATACTCCGAGCATAGCTCGTTCCATAGCTCACTGAGTGACTTTAAACTGGTGAGCTAGCCGTACTGTAAGTTTCCACATTCCGGCTTCATATATCATGACGACGGGTAGGGCGCACTTTCGTTTCCAGACACTAGTATAGAATTAGATTGGTTCTTTTTTACCTGTTTCAAATTATAGTCCACAGTTTTGTGCATCTGTCCTGTTCCGAGAAGGTAATCTTAAATAAACCAAATCACGGCCGCACAGGCCACAAAATTATATTGACATCCATTTTATTGACGTTTTTTTTATCGTGTTCATGTCAACAATATCTAAATTTGTTGATCACGAGTTTTTTATTACCGAGAGTGATGTCCGCCGTCAATGATCTTTCTCATTATTGGGTATATTATAACTAATAGGTATTTTGCGGATATATGTTAATAGTTGCTGTATATCATCTAGAATAGATGCAAAGTCTTAGGTTAATAGGATGCCATGTTTAAAATAAAATCTTAATATTCAAAATATGGTCGGTCAAAGTCTAACAAAACTTTTAGGGGTGGCCTTTGCTTTTCAACAGGTTAATGATAACGACGCCTATCGTTTTTAATATCTTTACAAGCATGCCTCTCATAAACCATATTTCGCGTTTCCGCAGCAGTCTGATCTTTTTAATTACGTACTTAGTTTATTTATAATTCATATTTACGATGATAAATGATTTCATCTTTTTAACATACAGCTACATGTTCAAGAGTATCTAGTATCATGTGCTTTTAATGGCAAGTTTTTATGTTATGAATATTATTATTTATTTCTATGGCCCATTTTTAGGTGTTCAATTGACGTCAGAATTTAAGGATGATATTGAAATGCAATACGTTTTATTCATCATCTCTAACTACATAATTCTCTTACTCTAAATAGTATAAAACAGTCACTATTATCTACTATCTGTGTACTTAGTACTTTTAAACTAGGCGAATTTTTATACGGTTTTCATTATTTACTGAATTCAGTACGAATATATGCATGCATTTTTTTTTTTAAAGGAGTTTATGTTTTGATATTTTGGTAAATCATGACTCCACATTAGTACATTGTACCTACCCATGCGAAGCCGGGACAGGTCGCCGCTACATGTATACTGAGATGGCGACAGCTTTGTTATTTCTCCACAATTCCTTGAATGAGGTATCAAATGAAAGAGTTCGCTGAGTAGAGTACCATGAAAGCCTATTTTGAAAATGTTTTTAAAATAAGAACTTTTTTGTGTGACTTTGTACTTAATAGACATATTGCGTCAATTTTATCTACGTTTACCCTGTGATATCACTATAATAATCCATTAAAAATAATATTTGTATTTTATCTTATTTTACGATTGAGCAATGCTATGATAACTGTTGAGGGGTTACATTTCTCTGACGTACGTTACGTACCTACTTATTATTATAAATACCAGCTCGCAGCAGGTGTACTTATAGCCCATTAATTTGCCGGCTGTCTGTCTGATACCGTCATTAGCTTGGCATCTTGTTCCCTAGCAGCAGCAGCCAAACGACCGAACAAATTGTTTACACCGGCTTCAAAGCCAAGCCTATTGTTACACTGTTGAAATGCCAAGAACCTCTTCACACCTTTGATTACACCTAAAGCTAATGTTTACAAATAAATTACTCACGTGTCGTTTTTGTCGTAGACAGGGAAGGTCTGATGCGCTAAATCTTGGAGGGAGGAGCTCGTTTGTGGCTCCGCAGAGATACCCTGAGCCCTCTGTTTGCGAGGAGCTCGGGAGGCCCTCGCGTACTGCTGGTACGGGAACACGCTCTGCAGCTTGTCCAGCTGCGAACGTAACTCCAGCATCTCCTGGTCACGCTGCTTCAACAACGCCTCCAGCTCTTTGATCCTCGCGACCAATGGCTGCATATCGTTCGCCATCGTCGCGTTAGCTACACAATTTTCGGAATCCGCATTCATAGCGCTAGGAGTCCCCATTATACCGTTCAATTCTGTCTCTCTATAAGTTTCGTCCAACGCGCGTCTATCGCCGTTCACAGTGGGCGCCACGGTAAGCGCACCTCCACCTGTATTCACTAAGGCCCTCGGCTCATCGTCACCAGCAGTACGCTGTGACGATCCAAAGCAGAGGGTGTCAAAACACACGCGCATTCACCTAGTTAGGTAGCACTGAACGGAATCACTGGGGATTTCACTTGTTTTGTCGGTTCACTTGTTTTGTTGTCCACTAGCACGGGAGCGTGGCGGATGCTTGGGGAACGCGGCAGGAAGTGCGTGGGCTGCGTGTAGCGGAGTCGTGCGGCGCGGGCGCAGACGAGCGAAGTAGTGTTTTCTCGCGCACCGCCTCGCCGGTAACTTAGCCCCGCGTGCGCCGACGCCTCCCTGTAATTTTTAATTTCCTCTTTATTTTTGACATTCCTTACCTAGTTGATAAACAGTCACAGCACGAAAATATATTTCTGTGCAAAAAATATGATACATGACTGATTTATTTATATTAATAAGCATTTCGATTAGCGTGATAATAAAATTATTAGTCGTGATTAATCGAAGCCAGTTAAATGCCAAACGCTTATAGTACATAATTTGCCTTGGGTAAGGATAAGAAGAGGATTTCCACACATTGACAGAACTCTCAACAACTCAAAATCCGAAATTGAAATAATATTTTATTCCATAATAAATTAATATACTACAATGAAACATTAAAAAGAACGAGCGAAGGGTATCAAACCTTCAATTACTTTTCAATTGGTAACAACACTACCAGTTACGCAAGTATAGATATTTAAAAAAAAGAATGTACGTAATGAAAAATAAATCAGTCATCACCTTATTCTGCTGTGATAAGTGCCACATGACTATCGTATCTAATCTAAAATGAGACGAAGATTTTAATCAATAAATATCGTACAGTTATGTCTCTGTACCAAATACTATATCTGTAGCCATTTTTCTCTTATGTTTTAAGAACGAACCAGTGGATTTTAAGGGTTTTTAGTTCGTTATAAAAACTCACGGCAAGTCAATAAAGTATTGATCAACAAAGTAATTGAAACAAATTAACTGTAATCAGCATTAATCCAGATGATTTTTAAACAAGTACATTACACCATTTTTATGTTTTAGACTAGGTATCTGATACTATAACAAAATGTAGGTATGACAAAAGAAAATAGCTTCAGTTAATTATTGATAGTGATGCAGAATGTTGGTGACAGTATTGGCCTCAAAACAGCGATATGCGAGTGACGCCAGAAAATTTTCCATTGAATAGATTTGACTACTGAAACACGACTTGTCGGCTATAAATATTTCAGTAGATTTTATAACACCAACATTGATAAATAATAATATTTGAAAATCTAATGTTAGTCTGAAAATTAATAAACAGTCCATTGATACAAGATCATTGAGTTTGTTTTTAATTGGACAATGCAGTAGAAACATTTGCGCTTAATAGAATCTGGATAAAAATAAAGTTAACATAATAAAGCGGAACACTTTCAACTGAATCAACAATAACGTAGAAGAAAATAAACCTTTGGTATCACAAGGCAGACGTCCAAAAGCAACATACAGTTTTCGCAAAATGAAAATAGTATGAGTTTGGGTAAATATTCAATAAAAGAATCTCCTCAATAATTAAATGAATTGGAACATCGAATGAAAGATGAACCACCAAAGAGTTTTACTATCTGAGTTTACGATATGGGTTGTTTAAGCATAAAACTCTAAGGAAAAAATTGATTTACTTTTGACTATTTTTAAACTTTGCAGAAGGTACTTCAAAATTTTGTCTTAGATAATGTCACAGTATTAATGGAATGTTAATGTCAAACAACCTTACTCCAGTTTAGTTAGTGGGTGTTCTTGTTCCGTTAATTGTGAGGTTCCGGTGGGTGTATAGGTGCATACAGTAAACCATTCCATTCCATCATCCTACCTTCACGTAAAGACACTTTGTTACTGCTCCATAAACTCACTCAATTTATTATTGGATAAAGCAATTATTACGAAACAATTCTGGCATAAAAACATTGCTTGTACCGTACACAGTGAAAAGAACACAAAGATACACTGAGAAAACTGAAACTGAAGACGTATTTTTACGATAAAATTGCTGTGAGTAAAACTTACTACGAAAAAATCAGGGTATTCAATAAAAGATCAGTGCCACTATTGCTTACATCACACTGAACTACCCCCTTCAATTTTTAACTCGCATCAAGAAGGTTCGCTTGTTTCGTCGTGCAACTCAAGGCTCAGTTGGCTCACTCGGTAGAAGCCACGACTTACATTCGAGCACCCGGCGATCTAAACCCAGCGGGCTACATAAATCTTTTGCGTTTTTTTTTTTTCAATTTTGCTTCAAGATGAATTGCTCAGCTTGTAAAGATAAGGTGAAAGTGGCGGAACAGTTGAAATGCTGTGGCTGCAATCATACCTACCATTACCAATGTTTGAACATATCGACTGCAAACTTTACTAACAAGCAAGTCGACTTTAAGCGAAATTGGCGTTGTCCATCCTGCATTAACGTGACAGCACGTGCTCGTCGTGGTGATAGCACACCAGTGCGTGCCCACGATGATACAATCAATATGTCATTTGACGAACCAACTGCGTCGCCTTTCGTCGCAGCTTCTCAATCTACTATGCAAGCTGACATCACGAACTCTATTAGCTACGATATGTTTGGCAAACTTTTGGACTCTAAGCTGGATGCGATGAAGGCGACGATAACAGATGAGATAGTTACCTCGGTCACTAAGAGAGTTAATGATGCTTTCGTCAGAATTAAATCAGAGTTAACACAAACCACAGACTTCTTGGCCGCGGGACAGATTGAGTTCAAAACAGCACTAGAGAGTGCGAATAATAAAATTCTAACTCTTGAAAATGACAAAGAAAAACTCTCTTTAGAACTAGCGTATATGGGAAAACGCTTAGAGATTCAAGAGAAAACATCCAGAAGCCGCAACATTGAAATTCAATGTGTACCCGAAAAGCGTAGCGAGAATCTCCTTGGCATTCTTGGTATTTTATGTAATGAGTTAAAAGTATCTATCTCGGATGGTGAGATTTGTGCTATCAGGCGCGTGGCCAAACTTGATCCTAAATCAATACGGCCACGTAACATACTTGTTACTCTTCCATCGGAACGCCATCGTGACACCATTATTTCGGCTTTCAAGCGCTACAATAAGCAAAATAAGTCTAATCGTCTCAGCTCCGCTCACCTCGGATTACCTGGTGAAACCATACCCATCTACATCGCCGAGCATTTGTCGCCTGAGTGTAAGCAGCTCCATGCGGCAGCAAGGAAATGTGCCGCTGAAAAATCGTACAAATATGTCTGGGTTAAATACGGCAACGTGTACGTGAGGAAAGATGACAATTCTGGTGCTATCCGTATTAAGGATCAAAACTGTCTAAGCAAGCTAATTTAGATAATTACTTTAGGTTAAGGCTATATTTAGAGCATCTGCAAGGTTCTCTTTTTTAAATTAATTATGGAGGTTTATTATCAAAATGCTAATAGAATAAGAACAAAACTTACTGAACTATTTTTAAATTCATTAAATTGTAACTATAACGTCATATGTTTAACTGAATCGAATCTTAATGCATCTGTTAGGGACGGAGAGTTGTTTGATGACCGCTACTTCATTTATAGAAGGGATCGAAGCAGCACATGTAGCACTAAGACTGAAGGTGGTGGGGTCCTCGTCGCTGTCAGCAAACATCTCAACGTAATTAGGCTTGGTAATCTTGAAAGCAACTATGAGGATATATGGTTGAGCATCGATGTGGGCATGGGCACCAGTCTTATCTATTTATGCCTATGTTATCTTCCACCCGATATGACCAGAGAAGACACTTATGCTTACTATTCACACTTACAAAATGTAGTTTTGAACTTACCTGACACTAGTCAGGTCTTAATAATAGGTGATTTCAATATTCCCAAGTTACAATGGACACAGAACTCGGGTGTCACGTCACTTTCCCCGCTCTCCGCAGCAGATTATAAATCACTATTTTTAGTTGATACTTTGTCGCTTTGCAAGTTATTCCAGTACAATAGTATTCCAAACGATAATGGCCGATTTTTGGACTTGGTGTTATCATCTTGCCAAGAAGTTACTGTCTCCCGTGTGGAATCTCTGATTAAAGAAGATGTCCATCATCCTGCTCTCGAAATTTATGTAAATTCAATATCTCCTCCTAATGCTCTAAGAAGAGGTCTCATTTCAGGGTTCAACTATAATAAGTGTGACTTTATTAAAATAAAATTAGATCTTTATAAAATAGATTGGCACGAAATACTTGCCCCCGGTGATGTTAATGCTTCTGTTGATGATTTTTATGATATCTTAGAGGGTATCATAAAAAAGTACACTCCACCCAAACGACAAGTTTCTGCTAAATTTCCAATATGGTACTCAAATGAACTTAAAAAATGCCTACAAAAGAAAAACAAATACCATCATCGATTCCGCAAATACAAAAATCCTCTGGATTATGATGAATTCAGTCATCAACGAGCTCTATCCAAAAAACTTATCAGAGCCTGCTATGATTCATTCTTAGCGCAGACAGAAGATTCTGTTATGAGTCACAATATGAAACCATTTTGGAGATACGTTGACTGTAAAAAAGGGAATAGCAATATACCTCAGTCAGTTCGTTTAGGAGACAGAGTGTCAAATGACGGTGATACTACTGCGGAGCTGTTTTCCCAATATTTTAGTTCTGTTTTTGAGAAAGATAGCAATTTTGAGATATCTGACACGATAGGCACGGCACATACTAATATTACAACTAACATTGTACTACAAAATAGAAAAGTGCTTGGTAAACTGAAGGCATTAGATGCTAGCAAAGGACCAGGCCCTGATGGTATTCCTCCAAAAGTTTTTAAAATATGTGCTGAGGAATTATGCACCCCCTTATCTATAATATTCAATAAATCGTTAGCAAGTGGAGTTTTTCCGGTGCGTTGGAAGATAGCTAATGTTGTTCCAATTTATAAATCAGGCGACAGAACTGATTGCTCCAACTACAGGCCAATAAGTATTTTATCATGTGCAGCTAAATTGTTTGAATCAATTGTTTTAGACTATCTGCACATGCATTTCAAACCGATCTTATCAGATAGACAACATGGTTTTCTACGTGGTAGGTCTACAATTAGCAACCTACTAGAATACAAAAATGATTTGTGCAAAGCGTTTGGTAAGCGCGGGCAGGTAGACTCTATTTATACCGATTTTCAAAAGGCGTTTGACAAAGTTAATCACCGTATCCTCTGTCGTAAATTGTCAAAACTTGGCATCCACGGAAATCTATATCGCTGGGTTAAGTCATACCTCGAGAACAGAAGTCAATTGGTCACAGTCAAAGGCTACATGTCAGCTCCAGCTAAAGTCACTTCAGGTGTGCCACAGGGTTCACATCTTGGGCCGTTATTGTTTGTGATTTTCATTAATGACCTTGTTGAACAACTTCACTGCCCTTGCCTTTTATATGCCGACGACTTGAAAGTGTATACGAGCATTAATGAGCTGAATGACTGCATTGAGCTACAAGCTGACTTAAATACAATTTCAGAATGGTGTAAAAATAATCACATGTTTCTAAATGTTTCTAAATGTTTCGTTATAAGTTTCACAAATAAAATAAATAAGATAGAATATGAGTATAAGCTTGATAACCAGATTTTAGTTCGTAATTCCGTTGCTCGTGATCTTGGCATACTTTTTGATGACAAGCTCACCTTTCGTGCTCACTATGATCGTATAACACTAAAAGCTTATCAATTGTTAGGTTTTATCACCAGATTAACCAAAGGATTCAAGAAGCAGGCTAGCCTTGTAACATTGTACCAAAGCCTTGTTAGAAGTATTCTTGAATATGGTTCGGTTGTTTGGTCACCCTGCTATAAAGTACACTCTGCACGTATAGAGTCTGTTCAACGTAAGTTCCTCAGAATATTAAGCTACAGATATGGCCAGCACAGAATACTTGCATCTTATGAATCTAGACTCAAAGCCTTTAAAGTACAATCACTTGAACTACGACGGAAACAACTAGACCTAACGTGCCTACACAAACTACTTCATTCTATTATAGATTGCCCTTCCCTTACATCCCAGCTGGAGCTAAATATCCCCAGAAAAAATTCACGTGCCTGCTGCAAAAACCATACATTTACCCTTCATGTTCACTTGAACAACACTTCTTATTATAACCCTATCATTCGCATGTGTCGTTCTTATAATGAAGTTAGTGCTGATCTGGACATATTTGAAAGGAAAGAAACGCTGTTCAAAGGCAGCGTCATCAGACTATTATACAACTAGTTCGTACGAGTTTTTATTGTGTAACCTTATTTTATTTTGTTTAATTTTACGGGTACCTTAGTATAATTGTTCTGGGGTCTGATCTTATTCAATAAACAAGCTACTGGTTATAATCCGACGATTATGTTGACGGCCCTTGAGCATATTGCGTAGGCACCTAAGTATATACCTTAACTTTTAAAACTTGCTTTTTTATGCTCATATATATGTATATTTTTATATTTTTTGATGTTACAATTTTGCAAAAACTTTGTAGTTATAACACTGTGTCTTTTTTAAACAAGTCATGTAAACACGCTTTAGGGAATTGGACTAGATCAGTACACTGTATCTATAGTTATGTTAGTTATTATTAATGTACTCTTCCTATTGTGTTTTCTTAATAAAATAAATAAAATAAAATAAACCATAAGGTATAAAATAAAGGGCAGCTTGCAGCTCATATGCACACAATGCAAAATGTCAGTCACAGTTGAAGGCCTTCGTCTAGATCATTTTAGGACACCGAACGCTTAACGTCATCTTTCACCAACGATCATTTCGTACTTGCTTCGAAAATATTCCCAAATACAGCATTTATTTACTCACTTGACGTATAAATTGCTTTCAAAATACCCGTTTACCAAAACAGTAAGGTTTTTATTGTTTTTATAATAAATTGTAAAATTATGCAGGCAAAAAATATCGGTTCTGTGACGGATGAAAAGGGTTCAACTGAAGTTTGTTCTTGAAATCTCAGCGTTGAGTGTTTTATTTATCTCACGAATCTGATAGTCTATGGCATGACAGGGCTAGATAAAGCTAAATTTGATGGAATAGAAGCTATTTTAGAAATAGCCATTCATTGAGCGCATGTTGAAAACGACGTGATCAAAGTCAGCGCTTTAAAAAATCTTGCAACTCTTGGAAGTAGATCTGCATTGAGATTGCAGTGCCCGGCTCAATAACGACTGAGTTGCGAGTTTTTGTGACATCGACATTGCATTTATCATTATGTATGATGACTGTCATATAAACTGTTGGACTCACGTTGGACTGGTAACGGCCAACGTAAATGATACTTTTAACCTGAGTGATTTGTTACTATATTTTATGCACTCATTAGGTCAGAATAAAATTATTTTCTGTAATTGTTTACCTCCTCTATTTAATGATCGATATAAAATCGTGCTCGTAAATGAGTTGCCAGCTTTACCACGTTTTAAATCTAAATGTGCACATAAATCATTTTCATACTGCATTTAATTATAGCGGCTTGGACTTTCTGAGTCATTTTTCACGTGGTCGTTGAAAGTAGTTGTGACATGTTGTGGTGGCTAGGCATTAACTTTTCCTTGGTATCGTAGGCCATTACTTAAACATGATTTCTCACTTAAAATCTATTTATTTCGTTATATTTTATGTTTCTTGGTAAACAGTTTATAACGCAATTTTAGCTTATGTTGGTTAATAATCGAATATTCGCTTTTTGCTTAGACATTACATAAAATTATATACTTAAGTGAAACATAGCATGATAAACATCAAATGAGGTTTATGGGATTCTAATCTTCATTCAATTCAATATTAGGAACTCAAGATAACCTCACTGGAACGTGGTACACCCTGCTAACTAGCAAGCGGGGCTCTGGCGGCCGGCTGACTGCGGCATTGTGCAGCCTAACACGAGCACAGCTAAATTCTCTGACCGCCAATGGGCAGCAGTGTCGGCGCGGGCGATGCTTTGCGATCCCCAAACCTCATGTCCAGCGTGATACCCCTTTTTATTAGGCCAATGTACAGCTTATCGTATGTCATTGAAAGTTTATGAAAAGTATTTACAAAACTGTTTCCTTTTCCGGATAACTAAATTATGCATCATTAAATAAGAGATCACTAAATTGACATTCAGCCTAATCACAGTTTACTACTGTTTTTATCTTTATTTTTATTGCGGATGAATATATTAAAATTATTTATTAATGCCCATGGCGTTAGTGGTGGTCAGACGGAAGGCAAGTCAAATCTTGTGGGCATTTTCGTTAAGCCATGTCGGGGCCTTTGGCATATAACCTTCGACACCAGTATAGACCATTAACTCATACAAAGAACTAAGGAACTGCTTCGGCATTTGGCTGGTGGCTGTTGTGGCTTCAAGTGATAGTCTTCTTCTCCTTCATATGAGTTTATGAGATTGTATAGGAGGTCGTTAAATATAATCTACAAAATTATGTCATCTATTTCGCCTCCTAAAAAACCCTATGAAAAAAAAGAATCTCTTTGTGTCAGCCCTATTTACCGACTATATTTGGAACCGCCTCAATTAAATCCAATTCTACTGGTTAAGGTTGTCACATTCCCAATTATGTGATTTATAAGTACTTATTGCGGCCAAGTGTCCACTAAAGCACCAATGGTCGCAAGTACTCCAAAATACTCGAGACTCGAATGGTACGTTTTACGCTGGGTCTAAGCACTTTTAATTTTTTAGTTTACAGTTACAGTCTCTGAAGAGGAATGGTAGCATTCTATTGTCTTAGATCATCTATTCAGAAATGCTTTGATGACTACTGGGGTTTAGACGTTAAGTAAAATCGCGTATATATAGATAATTAACGATAATTGTTCTTTATTGTTCGGCTGGTAAACCAAATTATTTTATGTCTGTGTCGTGGTTTTGTTATTGTCTGGTTTTCGTTTATGTATACTACCATTGTCCAATGCAACACCCGTGCTTGATTTATATGTGAAACTATTCTCTTAATA
The DNA here is from genome assembly GCA_951804965.1 of Horisme vitalbata. Classification (NCBI taxonomy): domain Eukaryota; kingdom Metazoa; phylum Arthropoda; class Insecta; order Lepidoptera; family Geometridae; genus Horisme; species Horisme vitalbata. The sequence continues at coordinate 9,714,258 of OX638091.1, forward strand.
GATTTCTGGAATACATAAATATTCAACTCATCTAACCATTTTTACTTATACAAGAATGAAAAATATCGTTTTTTTATCTAATTCAATCGTATTACTTATAAGCTAATTAAAAAGTAAATCCACTTTTAGATGTTAGATTTTTCTAGAACCTTCCATACACTTCATAAAAAAAATATGAATTTTAATTGGTATAGGACATTAAAAAGAAAAAATCCTTTGTTAGATGGTCTATTAAAAGTCAGTAGAATCTAATCTCATGCTCTTTTTTTCTAGAACCTACCATGCTCTTCTTCAAAAATTAAGAATTTTAATCTGTATAGGTCTAAATTTATAAGTTAGTAGGTATGTAATATTCTGCTCTATTGTTCTAGAACCTACCATATATATACACTTGAATTTTTGAATCTCATTCTCTGTATTCTTAGATACATTTCTTAATAAAAAAAATGTATAGGACTTTAAAACGTTTATATTACTAAACTGACCTTTATATACAGAATATTAAGGTGTAACAAAACCGTCTATTGCTAAAGGTAGAGCGTTGCCAGAACAACCCATTTCCGTAGAGACATCATTAAATAATTGAAAGCAGGTTTAGGTAGATAGTAGACAAGAATCTAGGCCATTAGTAGTACTGAAGAGTGAAGATGATAATCCAGTTTTATTTTGATTCATTACAAATATGGGCACATAACGAACGTTTAGTGAAATGATAATTCAGTTTTTTTGTCATTATTATTGAAAAATGGGTTATTTTCATTTTTGTAAAAAATATTTTGACCATGGGTTTTCTAAAATAAAGCAGCTAAATAATGTTATCAAGCTTTGAGTTATTAAGTACAGATAACGTACTATTATTCTAGAACAAAAATGGATACAAATAATTCATAGTTTCCTAAGTTTTAACCAATAAAATTTTCACTTCCGTGGATGTGACTCACAGTCCACACTGATTTCACAAAGAAAAAAAATCATGAGTATTATTTATCATCATCATCATCATCATCATCATCAGCCTATATCAGTCCACTGCTGGACATAGGCCTCCCCTAATGAGCGCCATTGCGCCCTGTCCTGAGCTCGAAGTACGAAGTCCTAGGACGCCCTCCGGCCAGGTGGAGTGACGATCTGCGAAAGGCTGCTGGCAGAAGCTGGATGCCTCGAGCTCAGGGCAGAGTATTATTTGTCAAAGTAAATTTCTATAAAATGCAAATATTATCTGGAATATATCTACTATTTATATATAGAACGTATGTATCTAAAGCTAAGAATTTCATAAACTTTGACACAATGTTTGTAATCGATTTTTTTGTCACTTCCATGGAATGTAAAAATGAAAATTACTTAAATATGAGTTTTTTATTTGATCCTATAAAACCCAGCAATGAAAGTTGAAATATACTAAAGGGTCCTTAGGCTTACGTTTTTAGTTAATAGTAAAAAATCGAATATTTATATTAATAGATAATTGAATAAAAAATACAAGGATTCCAGAATTAAGGTTCAAAATAAAATCTCAAAAAGATTCACAATGAGGTTAGTTTAAAGTATTTGATTTTTTGCGCCGTCTTAATATGATGCTCGCTCGCATGGTACCCGGATAAAAAGTAGCCATGATGGTAATCCAGGTCATAAACTATGTATATATTAAGTTTCATCCAAATCCGTACAGTAGTTTTTGCGTGATAAGAGTAACAAACATCCATCCATAAATCCTCACAAACTTTCAAATTAATTATATTAGTAAGACTTTATTATAGGGAAATTCAAAGTACAATAAATAAAATCAAGTTATTTTTCACATGTGCATTGGATTCCAAGAAGCTGTAGAAGTCAATTGGTTCACGAGCAGTGTGGGTACAACGTCCACTGCCAATCATATAATGACGTAGAGCTCAACAGTCTGATACCTCGATCCCGCCCTAGGACTCCTCTTGTCTCCTCCTCCTCTCCTTGTATTAAATTCATGATGAATTTGATTTTTGTTCATGCTCTAGGTTGTTTATCTCGACTTCTGTGGCGCAGTGGAAGAAAGGCCCGAGATACAGAAAGTTGCAGGTTCGATTCGATTTCCGCAAGGCAAATGTTTGTATGATATGCGAATACTCTTCTCGGGTCTGGGTGCTTTTCATTAATAATGAATAAGTATTTTAATATATATGTAGTATATCAGTCATAAAACTCTGCTCTTTTTGGGGTTAGATAAAATTGTGTGATAATATACTACATTATTATTTATTCATCTCATAGCGCTATAGTACCAGAGAAAAACAAAAATGTTTACAGATCATGCAATCCTTTGTCTCGCTGCGGGAATCGAACCCAAAGTCTCCTACGTCTAACACCAGCCGTCCGTAAAGGAAATGACTGACAGACGAAGAGAGTACAACAGTTTTTGCCTTCCACTTAGTAAATACTACTTTGGCCGTCCCAGACGGAAGTGGCGTGATGAACTGGACGTTTTCTCGGTTCCCTGGCAAGCGGATTCCCAAGTTCGGGAAGTGTGGATAGAGGGTAGGGAAGCTTTTGTCCTGCAGTGAGATTAGAGAGGCTCATAAGATAAGATAAGACTACACTAAAGAGTTTAGAGTCTGCTCAACTCTGCGATCTCGTTTGTAAGTTGTGAACTCACTCCCTCCGATTACTTCCACTGAAGAGGAATGGGCTCTTTTCAATGGAAGTCACGCTTAGCCAATCAGGCTTGCAAAATGTCACGTGGAATATGACGTGCGTCCTTAAAACTGGTTACTTGCTACTCGGCTTGCGTGTAAATTAACCATACAGGACTATTGAATCGGGTTAAGCCCATTCACTCATTACGCTAACATATTTGTTACTCAATTATTTGAATTCTAAAAAAACTGAAAGTATATCGGAATCTTTTTTGTTATATAATACACAGACAAGGAACATTCACGTCTGGCCTGTTTAAAAAAGATTATAAATTCAAATATATTTTAAAATTAAAAATTCAAATTCGAATACATTTTAAAAATTCAAACACATTTTCAAAATTCTAATTCAAACACATTTTAAAAATTAAAAATTCAAATTATACTCAATAAATTCAAAATTAAATGTCAGTAATAAAATTCAAAAATCAGATTGTTTAAAAATGTAAAAGTCAAAGCTCGCAAACAAGACTTTATGTAAGAACACTTCCTATTCCTACCTTATGCAACTTATTTATTTATTTTTATTATTAACTAGGTTCTGCCCACGGTTTAACTCGCTTGGTACTCGAATAATAAATTATCACACTTTTACATCTACTGGTAAGGATTACTTTTTTAAATACAAAATTCTAATTTCTAATAAAATACAAAATAAGGACTTTCATAATTTAAAAGTCAAAGCTCGCAAACAAGACATTATGTACCTACCCTATGAAGCTTATTTATACAAAGAAGCCCTTTATATTAAGAATGTTCAGGGTTCCGTACCTCAAAAGGAAAAAGGAACCCTTATAAGACCACTTCGTTGTACGTCCGTCCCTATGTCTGAGGTCAAAGCCCTTCTCTCAGGAACGCGTGGAGATATCAAGTTGAAATTAATATCAAATGTTCAGGTATTTGATAAATTTATTTGCAAGCTCTTGGAACTGCTAAAATAATTAACTTCAAAGTCAAAACAATCAAAATATATGTACGGCTGTTTATGTCGCAAATATTGATACTTTCTAGGGAATTAAAGCCTACAAACCATAAATTTATAGGTAATTATAAATATTAAAAACATACCTACCTATAAGTTTGTACGGAACCCTCGGTGCGTGAGTCCAACTCGCACTTGAACCGTTTTTAATATAATCGTAGTATCTGTTACAACCTAATAGTATTACAACCTTTTATTCTCTCTCAACTTCTTGGTATTTATAAGTATTAGTTATTTTTTTTATATTTCAGCTTTTTTTACACATAATAGGTACGGAGAAATGAACCTCCTTTTACATATTTGTTAAACCTAATATGTTTTTTTAGATGTTTATGTTATGAATAAATAAAAAAAATCATAATCATAAAAAAGCGGCGCGTACGTCACGTAATCATGTTTTAGTAGGCAACCGGTATAACTCAGTAAATCATAATAATTTAGGGCAAACGTCAATCTAACTCAATAGATATAACAATAGCTGACCAGAATGAAATCTACGTGACTACATATTTTATACAAGCGAGCCGCCCTGACTTCGCACCCGTACGTACAATGTAGGTACTAACAGACCTCGCAAACACGACGCTTTGTCGTCGCGCTTAGTCGCGAGCGTCTGTCATATCTTGCCGTCGCGATTGTCGCCGTGTGTGCGGAGCTTTGAAAAAAATGTATGAAAATTGTCCCCCGCAGCTTGTCGTAGCGTCTAATCGCTGACGTTTGTCGTCCAATGTGCGCAGGCTGTAGGGCATCATAATCATAAGTTTTATAACATCCAATTTTCTTTACCTTCTTCAAGTATCATTGTCATAATCAACAATATATAGAAGTCCACTGCTGAACATATGTCTCTTCTACGGATTACCATGAAGTCTATTGCTTTTCCCACCACGGATTACCTACAGTCTTGACGATATCGTCCATCTGGTGGAGGTCTCCCTGCATTTCGACTTTCAGATCGCGGTCGCCATTCGAAAACATTTATTCCAAATGGTTTTCGGATCTACGAGCTATAAGGCCTGCCTATTACCATTTCAACTTACTAATAATTCTGAGAACATTGTATATTACCCTTTCTATAAGTACCTACGTATATTATTAATTATAAAATTTCCGGGAAAAATTTCACCATTTCCATTGCGCGAATTAGAAGAGGATTGAAACTTGAAGATGGGACAAGCTCATGACCTACCTAATAATAAGTATTTATAACAAAGTATTCCATCATAGGTCCTTTATGTTTGGAACATGGTATGGAATGTGCCCTAAGATAGCTCTCCGTCCATCAACTTGAGTTTTTTTAGACTAAGACGGCCTTAGGGCCAATAGGGGTAATGTTTATAGGATAAATATTACTAGTGATACAACCTAATAGTTATTGCCTATAGTTAAAATAACCAGGGTCACGTTTTAATCATATTCAACTTAGCCGTTAAAAGCTAAACATTAAAATGACCAGTTTATTACACGTTTACTTAACTTCTTTAAATAGGTATACAAAGGTGTATGTATTCACTTAACACGTTGACTGTTGGCCTCGGGCATGACACTTTGCGCATTATTGCCGTAGGTGCTCGACATTGAGAGTTGTGTTTTCAGCACGTAAAGCATTGTACACTACAAGATAAAATAGGTAAGTAGTTAAGATACCTACTTACTTAGACACTATCGCAGACAATTAAGCCAATAAATAGATAAGAATCATCAAACTTATCAAAATCATTCACGGTACGGACTGAGTCAGATAAAAAATGGTCGACTCATGTACACAGTCTAAAAATTGCAAAATAAGTTCAAAATTATTGTATTTATGATGTAATAAAAAGTCCGTATTTTATGTTATATTATGTAAGACAATCTTTATATTTATTCTTAGTATTAAATGACTATGGTTTAATGACATAGTTTTGAGAAAATGCGAAAAAACTGTCTTATTTTGTACAAGTAATCATTTATTTGAATTAAAGTTATTGTTATAAATAGTGGTCTTATAGTCTTTTATTATGCTAATACAAGTTAGGCATACACATTATTTCCAGCTCCTAATAAAACAATATATAATTTTTATAATAAATATTTTTAAAAAAAGGTCATAGTCACATGACTATGATCCCTTTTAAAGTTTTCTAATGATACAAAATTGCTAGGTAATGTATCACAATGTATAAAAACACAAGTAAGAATTATTGCTTAGCTTAACTAACTATTAAATAAACCTGTAACAGTTAAAATTGAAAAAAATAAACTGCTTAAAAAGGATCAAAGTCATGACTATGTTCCTTTTTAATATTTTTTCAACTAAGTTTAATTGAGTTAAGAATCAATATATTTTTATTGATTTGAAACAAGTTATTTGATCACATACAAACGTCTTTAAGTTATAGGATGAGTGGCTTCGGAACATGCCCTTCAAAGAGAAGAAGCCATTATAAACTCATGTAATCTAGGAATAATCCTTAAGCCTAAGTATCTGTTCCATACAATAACTTATGTGTGCTGTCCTTTTAAATCCAAGTCAAATAGGAGTAAAACTGTTGAGCTTCTAAACTAGTGCAAAACCTTTTCAAACGTTGGAGATCATCAAACTTTGGTTTGGATACGAAAACGGAAAAACGATTATAGTCGATTGACAATGCTCTTTTTTTAAATTATTGATTTGACTATGATCTTTATTAAAAAACGGGGGTTTTTTCTTCTTAATTTTTGTGTAGACAGTGACCTTTTTATCAAATTTCTGTCTTCACCACATCATAGTACACCTCAATTGGAACTAGATGGCGTTATAATATCAATTTAGCAAAAAAATGACTATGATCCTTCTTCCCCCTTACCCTTCAATGGACATAAAGTTATAGATTTCTTATTATTACTTATATAAAAAATTGCATGCCTGAACGAGGTAGGATATATTTCAATATTTAAAAATGTCGAAAGTTTGTAATAAATGCTAGCTGTGGAATATTTATTCTCCCTCGATGCAAAAACTATTGAAAATTAAGAATATCGATTGTGTAGATACGGATAAAGCACTAACAAAGAAATAAAATATTACCTCAAGAAATCATTTAATATGGAAAGTGCGAGATGCCAAAATCTGGTTCGTTATAAAGGTCACTGGTGAAGTGTTGAGTGGCAGTAATACACATTGAGGTGTCAGTGTGGGATCACGACTGTTGCTCATGCCAAATCATTTCCAGTCACATGAAAACAATTGCTTTAAAAAACGATAATTCCTTCAATTGTTTTATCACATGAAAACACTTAAGTGGGTATCTTGAATAAATACGGGACATCTTGCACACAGTCAACTTAATTAAAACTAGGCAAGCACACATAGGAAGGCAAGCCGGTAAAAAAGGTACCAGAGGCGATAGACTATAATAATAAATAATAATGCGGGACGTAATCACACAGCATCATGTAGCCCCAAACTAAGCAGAGCTTGTATTATGGGAACCACATGATACATAGAAAACAACCAGACCTGAGACAAATACTTACAGAACATGCAAACATTTGTCCCGCAGCGGGAATCGAACCCGCAACCTTCTGCGTCTCAGGCGGGCCTTCGTCCACTTCGCCATTGAGGCCGTCGACTAGGTACCAACAACATATGTATTACATACAATAACGTATGTATTATAATCATTTGTGATATATATCTAATAGAATCATATATATTTAATCGTCAGTTCAGTTTTCCACAGAAATGTGAGTGCAGATGCCAGACCTCATCTTTGTTGAAAATAAAGTGTATATAATATTGTATGCATTATTTTAGTAGTAGAAATCTTTGTGAAGGGCTCGGAAGTACCACCCCATGCCTATTTCTGCCTTGAGCTTCAATGTTTTGCGATAAAATCAGATAGCTTACCATCCAACTTACCACTTAGCCTACATTTTAATTTATATATCAAATTAAAATATTCATTTTATTTAATTTATAAATTAAAATGTACCTTACAATTGCAGATTACAATACAAAATTCATCAAAATCTGTTTAGTTTTTTCGCGCCAAGTAGACAAACATACAGACAAACAGACAGACTTTCGATAAAATTTTCTTGCTTTTAAAAATTTTAAAATTTTTTTTTTGCTCTATTATTAGTTTATTATAAAAATATCTTAACATGCAAGGTAAATGATAAAAATGTATGTTTAAAAAACAAAATTTAAAAAGGGTTATCTTGTGTAAATCTTTACAAATTGACTAAAAGAATCTCGAGGGTATAACTAAACAGGATGACGCTTCTGTCTTGTTTAGCGGTTGCTCTGTAATTGAAACCTCGTGATACTGTTACACATCATCTATACTATGTAGTTCTGTGTATATATACATTGTATACATTTCAATTTAGACTGAAAACATAAGAAGGCACTGAACCTGTTGGATTACGAACGAGTTTTTACAATTTGAAATTCAAATTGCCTTGTTAAGAAAGTTGTAAAATAAAATATTTTTATAAAAGCCGAAGCCAATACAACATTTAATTTAAAAGCAACTAAAGTTTTTATAGTTAATATAATATCTTTCAATTTTAAGCCACTTTGCCTAATATAAAAAAAAACATAAAGCGATATAAAAATAAATAAATTGTTGAGTATCACTTAGCATCATGTAGCTCCTAACTATGCAGAGCTTGTAGCATAGAGGAACCATATGACCGATAGATATACTATTTATTTTTTTGTAAATACACACATAACGTTTGTCTCGCGGTGGGAATTGAACCCGAAGCCTTACGTTTAATGGGCGGGCCTTCGCCCTCGCCATAGAGGTCGACGTAAAATATTGCATTTTTCCAATTAATTTTAAATTTAGCATTTTGAAAGAGACTCAATTAATTCAAATATTTAAGCAAAACAGTTTTGATAGCTGATTTATTTGGCGCCTTAAAAACAAGAGTATTGTGTATAGTAACAGTATATATTGATTATTGTAAAATCATTCAGAATACCTATTATGCTAATTAATTTATGAAGCTATGAACCGTCAGAGCATTTATATTCAGTGCTATATTTTATGGCGCATAAATAAATAATGAGCGGCTAGGAACCTCTTAGAATAGAACCTTCTCTTTTAAATTATCGCCTAGAGGCATTAACTAGTACCTTATTAATTCTGTGCTTTACTATTAAAAGTAACTAACTTCAGTACTGTGCAGTGCATGAATATTTATCACTTCGAGAGCTGAATAACATCACTGCGCTCTGTCCTGGCGAGAAACCAGCTCCTCGCCAGCTCGCTGCACTAGCGTCATTAGAGGCTAGCAGTCAACGTGCTAGTGTAAAACGCTTTGAGTGTTGTATAACACAACTATTATGGCTGACTGCGGCTTAGTGCAGCCGAACACCGACACAGCTAAATCCGAATGCGGCAGTACGAGAGCTGTGCCTTGCGGTAGCGATCCCGAACTTACATGTCCAGCATGGGGATTATGGGCAAACCCTACTTACCTATAGGGGAGACCTGTCCCATGGCCTATGATTTGATTAGAGCTTTACTTCTTTTCTTTTTTTTCATTCAATACACTCAGTCAACGAAACAAAACTAACTAAACTAAACTAACCAGTTTTTTTAAATAAATAGATGCATAAAAAAATTGATTCTGTACATATTTTCCAGCCCAAACCACTTCATAGTGTCCCTTAGTAATAAAAAAAAACCGGTCAAGTGCGATTTGGGCACACGCGCCGAGGGTTCCGTATAAACTTGTTGGTATGAATTTTTTTTTGTGGTGTAATTACAAATTTACGGTTTTCGTATTTTTTGCTTTACTCGTGTATTATGAGATTGCTTCTTGCCAAATTGCATGATTTTAGGACAACGCGAAGTATCCTATAGGTTTTGATTCCCTTGCGATTGTCAAAATATGTTTATGTATAATATGTTGCATAAACGGCCATATCTATTGATTGCGTTGACTTAGAATTTTGTTTTTTCACAGTTGAAAACGATTGCAGACTTGTGCGTTCCTGAGAAAAGGGTAATCACAGACAAACACACACGCACAGACAGGCAGAAAGACAGAAAACGAATATCCTATAAGGATTCCGTTCTTACTTTTAAAGTAGGTACATATTTACGGAACCCAAAAAATTGGTTTAATTTAGATTTAGTAGTACCTACTCCATCCTTATCCATTAGGCGTTATAAGTATAACTACGTCTATTTAAGATAACTAGATGTAATGGCGTAAATTTTTTACCCACACATATAAAAATAATAACTTGTACTTGTACTTGTATAAGTATGAAAAATAATATTTCTAACATGCTTTATTATTGTACGTTTATAATGGACTTCCGCTCCAATTCCATCCAATACCATTGATAATAACTGCTCATAATTGGTCTAGCCATCTAGGACATTTTCAACATGTTCTATTTGTTTGCTTTTTGAAAATATAATTTACAGATTTTGAAAAAAATTACAACCGGATTGAGAACCTCTTCCTATTTTTTGAAGTTGGTTATCAAAAGTACCCAAATAACGCCTTTTTGTATTTCCAAGCGCATCATTCTATCATCAATAACAACCGAAAGAAGGTTGCTAAACAGAAGTCTTTCTCAAGGTTTTCCATGAAAAAATGCTCTTAAAGTTGAGATCACCCAATATAAACTTTATTATCAACATTAGCAAAGCGTCTATAAATATTATCAAGAAATCTAGTGATGATGTTCAATTTTACAGGAGGGGGAAAATACACTAAGAAAATTGTCATTTTTTTCATTTTGCCGTTTGCAGAAGTACCTATCAACAGTAACCAAAATGTCTACATAGTTGGGATGTTTAATTTCCCAGCTAGACATTCTAGTTTAAAGTTGCTACTAATCGCTATTAAAGCCCCTTTCTCCATCCACTTTGTTACTAACAGAGAAATATCTATAGCGACAATATTCTACATACGTAGAATCAAAGATTTAACTATTAATATGGATTATGTTTTTTTAGTGTTGTTCTCATTACCATTAAGCTACACTACATTTTGTGGTGGATCTGTCTTCTCTTATTTCTTACATTAAACTTAAACTTAGGCTATTGCATATTGCATCTAGATGTAGACTAGTCTAGGCTAATGATTCATACAGAGTCAAGTGGAATTTTTTCCTCACGGACCGGGACGCTGTGACGTACCTAGGACATGGATAAAGATGGAGTAGGCTTGCCCAGTACATATACCATTCTCTCAGCCATGTCGGCCTTACCCACAGGAAAAACGTGATTTTTTCAACATTACTACACTATTAGTAGGAACGTAAAATCCAACTTACTACATCATTTTTATAAAAACAATAATGGGTAGGTACAGTGTAGTACGCGTCACGTAAAAAGAACGCTGGAAGAAGTAAAGGGGTGTGTTTGCGCACGGGTTAATGAAATACCGATAAATCGCATGATGCGCAGCTTCCCCTCAGCGTTCTTTTTAAGTGACGCGACCTCTACTGAGTACATATTTTAAATTTTTCCAAGCGCTGAACCGACTATAAAAATAACAGTAGCAGTACAGTAGTTATCGAGATTATAATTCGAAAAAAAAACTTATTTTACTCACTTAAAAACACATCGAACTCTGGACAAATCCAAATATTTGCTGAACACCTCGAAATCCGGTCCAGATTATTTGTCACTTATCGTTAGCACTTAAGTAAAGTAACACACTAAAATACACCAAAATTATTTTATAAATATCCAAAGTCACTTAGCAGAACTGCACAAGATAAGAGTGCAAGGATTTTTTAACAATTCAAAATTACTTGACGCGAAGAATTCAGAAGAATTGACAAAATCGTTACTCTGGCAAACGCGCAAAACAATTTTTTTTAGTTTTTTTTAAGATTATCTAAATAACGCGGGCGTACTTGACAGTGCCAGTTGAACAATAAATTTATATTGAGTCGGCGAACAAGTGCAGTCAGATTTACTGGTTGTAACCACTCAAACTGAGGGACGAGTTGTGAGAGATAAGCGTTGAGCAAGATCTTAAGAGGGTAGTATGTACTCGGTAATCGATCTATCGAAGATAAGTATTTCTTTACACAAAGACTTAAAACATTGTAAAATGTCTTAGACGACTGTGTGTAGATTGTTTTTTGTTTTGAATTAACGTGGAAGTCGCGAGAAATCACCACGTATTCCAACCTCAACGTATCATAACGAAAAATTTAGGCCAATGGCTAAGCGTAATTTTAATTCAACATTGAACAATATTTGACGATAATTTTACGACACGATGGGTTGAAATATTCGTGATCAAATGATCACGCTACAGATGTATGAAAAAAAAATGTTTTCTGTTTATTAGTAGGCCATGAAAGTCTACAACAAGCAGGGAACAAGCCTATATTACGATCATCAACGAGCAGGCTACGCAACAAACAACAGGTCACGCTAGAGATTTGTTCTTAAGTCCAGTACTGAACCAACTAGTCTATTTTTAAAATATTCGTAATAAATTTACGTTTTTTGGAAATCGAAATTGGCAAAGTGGCTTGGATGGTAATGCGATTTTGTATGAACTCAAAAATTCAGACAGGTTATAGGTTATCATCTGTCGGGTCAGCTAGTATAGAATCAGTTTCAGGCACTAGAACTATCTAGATAGGTACCTAAAACCTGCAGTATAACTTAAGTGTAAATTAAAATTCCATCAAGAAAACAAACAAAGAATATTTGTTTGATCTTGAGTTGTAAGGCTTATTCCAAATTCAGCATGATCTTATACCGATTTATACATTTCATTTCAGTACCATTTTTTATCTTCCTTCGCTTAGAACTTAGAACCCATCTTTCAGGCGGTCTTGTGTTTGGTCTCATTCAATGCGTTTGCGCAACCGAGGTCGTTATACGTCCAGACAAATGAATCCTATTGTAGAACTCGGGAATATTAATAGAAATGTCCTTTGTAATGCTCAAAAGCTTAATTTCAACATTAACCCCCTTACTTATGAACGCTACTTAAAGTTAATCAATGCTCAAAGTTAGCCCTGTCACTGTTTGTCATTATCCAACGGTAAGAGATGCAATAGTCTAAGCATCGTCTTGTCTAAGCACTTTTGAAAGATGTTCATAAGTAAGGCCACATGTGTTCAATTTTTAAATCAATGGCCTTCTTAGAAAAATCAGTCAAAAGTTAAACAATGCTTAAACTATTGCCATCTCTTACTGTTGTATAATGATAAACAGTGACAGGGTTAACTTTAAGTAATGAATAACTTTAAATAGCGTTTAAAAGTATGACGGCAAATGTATCATGCCGTCGAACTGAGGACAGGGCGCAACGGCGTGCATTAGGGGAGGCCTATGTCCTTGCTGATTATGATGTGTTTTACCTGGGTCTATACCTATGTGCCTAAAGTTTCTAATACGATACAAAATAAAATTCTAGGTGGATTCAAGGCCCATGTGAGGCTACTGGATGATGCTAAGTTAAAAAAAAAACTTTGGTAAAATACTTCATAGTAATTAATAAATAGTATTTTAGGTTTTAATGTCTTATCTATACACTGGGATCTGTACCTACTTATGAAGTTAATAAATATATAAGTTAACAATGATCATTCATTGAAGCGTGAAGTAGGTAGAGGTTGATAAGTCTACTTTTATATACCCTACCTTCCGACTACATAGTTAGTTACTTATTTAGTACCTGAATTTTATTGAAACAAAAAAAAACTTACTGTAAGTACGTAGGGTTATCAGCGGCTATCGCATAATATTCAGCGATTCTGCTATTTTTTTATGTAAATGAAGAAACGGGCATATTCTAGTCTTAATAAAACGAACAATCTGGGTCCCATGAAAGTAAATAGTTTTACGGTGATAATCACGGACTAGGTTACTTATCCTTGTCCGTGGTGATAATTACACTGGTAGTGCCATCTAGCGTCGAGTAGCATACTCTTAACTCAATAGTGTCTGCCTTATCTGATAGATGGCGCGATAACAGCTGACCAAACTAAAGTTTTATCATCATGATTTTTGATACTTGCACATTTTTTACATACATACATAAGATTATCATAGTTCCAAAAGGAGATAACATTGGACATGTTGTTGGTTATTTTATCTGCACACCGGTGCCTCCATATTTGATAAATGAATTGATTGAATAATAGATAGGACTGTCTAAAAGTAATGTTTTTCTATAGGTAGGTACAAAACTTTGTGAATTTTGAGATCTGTAATATTAGTTTTGGTAGTTCATTTAAACTATCCCCAAGGATTTACCTCAATAAATCCCAACCAAGCTGCCCTTTGACTATCCTGCACATAGGCAGTAAAGAATGTCCACCTAAAAAAATATTTCTCATCTTACCTGTTAGACCGGTTGAAGCGTTTTTAAATGATAGGTAGGTACCGTATATCAAGCGTTACAGAACACTTTTTGTTGGAGCTTTTTTCGGCAAAAAATGTGGGCCATAAACAATCCGAGTTCCCAAAAAGAACCAAATTAAAAAAAGAAGAATAAACCTTCTTATCCCCATACTTATAAAAACGCTACTTAAATAGTTTAACCATTACTTAAAGTTAGCCCTGTCACTGTTCATCATTAACCAATAGTGATAACTAGCAAAATTTTAAACTTTGTTTATCATTAGACAGATTTTTAAAAGTAAGGCCAACAACGATAAGAACGCAGCCTTTATCAGTCCACTGCTCGACATAGGCCTCCTAATTCTTCTTCGTATGAGCTAGTGACCAACTCTGGTGTCGGAGTTTTTAGTCCGTCCGATCTATGGCCTCCTAATAAGAAGCGGGGTTGTCTTCCTATAATCTCATCGCAGGGCGCAGCTTCTCTCACCACACCAACGCTGCTGCTCATTGGCTGTCAAGGGATGTCGCTGTGCCGGTTTTAGTCTGCACTATACCGCAATCAGCCGGCCGCCGCCAGAGCCCTGTTTATTACTTAGCATGGTTGGTGCACCCTTGCAGGTAAGGTTTGCTTGGTTGCCGAATATGGATGGATGGGTGATGGATGGCCTTTAGTAGATAGTAAATTAAAGACAGAACTTGTCAAGTTTAAAGCATGTATTCTTGGACGATGCACATGGTCAAACTGAATCGAAGCCTGACTAAACGTAGCGTAGGTATTGAAACATTTTGTCTGATGAAACTGAAGCTTAGAATCTTTGACTACGATTTTATAAAATGCGAGAGTTTATGTATCTCTGCCAAGCAACATCATGAACCTAAATTAGCAGAAAAACGAAAAGGAACCTTTATGTAAAAAATACTCCATCTTACGGGAAACCTTTGCAGCTCTAAGTAGTCCAGCTAAAATCTTATAGCAGTACCTAAGTGTCAGTAAGTGTAAGTAAGGAGTAATTATTTTTAGCCAGTCCTGATCTCTTAGCAAAGACATAGTAAGCTGTAGATATGTGTATTTTTTAAATATCGCTTGTCTTAAGATTGTCGGTGAATTCTCCGTAGATGGAAAGGTCTGTAGATAAAAGAGTTATAGGTTTATCGTCGTGTCGGTTTAACATTATATACCTGTAAAAGTGACATAGATGAAAGGTTCTGTTGGCTAAATGTCCGTAGATGAAAGAGTTTGCTGGTAAAACGGAAATAAATGAATGATCCTGTCGACGTACAGTCCAATGGCGAGTCGGACATCGGAGAACGGTTGCGGAATCTGAACTTCATTCAAAATTAATTTCGATCTCGATTTGCAGATACATCTCCAGGATTTAATGAAAATAGCTTGCACCAACTTTACTCAAACTTCAGTAAAATCGTTAAAGGCAAAAAAAGAAATTTTTCACATTGTTATGTACAAAAATTTCTTGTTACGTACATTACATTTGCATATTTAATAAACTCAAGTATAAACGGACCGCGATGGTAATTTTATTTTAAAAACAGGATCCCTGAGGAAACTAATTGGTGATCCTAGAACATATTTTGCTTTTTTCCTTTGTTTCGTTTAGACTAGCTACCTTTGCTACACAATTCTTCTTTTTTTCCACTTGGTCTCTATTCTGTGCACATTGAGTTTAAAACGCTATCTACTAGCTTCAACCCGCGACTTCGCTCGCATGGTACCCGGATAAAAAGTGGTCTATTTGTTATAATCATAAATAAATAAATAATGCTGGACACTATCCCACACCATCACGTAGCCCCAAACTAAGCAGAGCTTGTATTTTTGTGAACTACATGATTGATACTTGATAAATAAGTACATTACTCAGGTCGAAACAAATATCTTCCGGAACCTTAACATTTTAACTTTGCCTCCGATTTACATTTTATAAATGTGTAAATTCGTTAGAAAACATCCACACCTATACACGAAACTATGATATCCCCAGAAAATACGCCCTACGACCAGGTAGGAATAAATTAATACAACCTACATCACGTTTAAAATTACACAGTGACGGTCCGTACGCAATGTCTGTTAAAATCTATAATAAAGTCCCCATAAACATGAAAATTAGACGCACAATTTATAAAAAAGTTAAAATCATATTTAATTGAAAAGTGTTTTTATGATATTGACGAGTACCTATAGGCCAATTTTTAAGAATAATTAATTACGATTTACTTAAACATATAATAAATATAATTATTTTGAAAAATTGACTTAGTACCTACATATAATTAATTAAAAACACAACTTGACATGTAATATACCTAATAATAACCAATCAATTATAATACTATGTGAAATAAAATGACATGTTTTTAAAATAGATAACTTGATTCTTTAAAAAATGAATAAAAAGAAAAAAAAAACTGCATATTGCTTACCTACTACAGGACTAACTACCTGACTTACTTTCATGCTTGATATTTAATAAGTGAATGTTATAAATTTCATGTGTGACAAATGCTCGGTCTGCCTACCTATCTCAGTTGCTATGCCCTTAGACATGGTTCATCATATAATTAATTAAAAACACAACTTGACATGTAATATACCTAATAATAACCAATCAATTATAATACTATGTGAAATAAAATGACATGTTTTTAAAATAGATAACTTGATTCTTTAAAAAATAAATAAAAAGAAAAAAAAACTGCATATTGCCTACCTACTACAGGACTAACTACCTGACTTACTTTCATGCTTGATATTTAATAAGTGAATGTTATAAATTTCATGTGTGACAAATGCTCGGTCTGCCTACCTATCTCAGTTGCTATGCCCTTAGACATGGTTCATGTGTGATACCTACCTTCTATGTAACATCTGTGTACTACCATGTGACAGCAATAAATGTATTGAGTATTGAGTATCTAAATAGAACAAACACATATTTGTCTCGCGGTGGAAATTGAACCCGCACACTTTTGCGTCATCCAAATAATTAACTATTAAAATAAATAAAATAAAAAAGGCTTTATTTCTATTTCTTCTGAGCACTTACTTATTTTAAACTTTAATACAACTATAACCTAAATTAAATTGAGTTTTATTAAATCATGAACTATGTAGTATATATTCCATGTTTTTGCATGATAGAGTAACAAACATCTATCCATCCATCGTCTCAAACTTTCACATTTATAATATTATTAGTAGGATTTTAATTTAGCATCAAAAAATTTGAACCGAAACCTAAAAATCTAAAAAAAAAAAACTTTTCACGGTGATGATTAAGATGATAATTGCTTGGTATTAATGCATAAAGCAATTTATTATGTGCCACTCAACAAGACCATGGTAATACAGTGATACAAAGACTGTGTGGTAGCCAGCATCAGACTTTTCCTGGTAAAGTGACGATGCGTAAACAACTGGTTTACGCTTCGTCACTTTACGGTAAACTGCATTGTACAGAATAATTTTGCATTGCAATTTTATTCCTTTTGAATTTTAGCGAGGCAAACAATGATCTATGTAGATACATAATCTACTTATAACGTTAGACTAAAGGAGGAAAAAATATTTTCAACCCCAGGAAGGAAAATCTAAAAATACGATAAAACGTCATCGCTTAAACGAATAAAAACTATAAATAGACGAAGATTTAAATAAATGACCTCAAACAATAAACTACAGTACTTATTAATGATATTGTAATTACCACTACGGACAACATTGCATTGGACAAAGTCCAATATTGTGCGGTATATGCCGTTCGATTTTCAAGCTTAATGTAAGATGCATACAGTTCAAATATACGAGAGATGAATTCGTATTACTGTCTTTTCTTGAACCGTCGACAGCTGGTATGAATTATTCAGTTAAGTACTCTTCAGTTAACGTCTGAATTGCCATTTTGAGGTTTGTCAGAAATCTATGAAACTTTATAAGGTATTTACAAAATACTCACATCAATAATAAATCAGCAATTTTGCTATCTAAGCAATATGCATCCTACAACATCATTACAGCTACTTACAGGTATATGTGAACATTGAAGTAGTAAATACGTAATTGGAAACATACAAATAAATATTGAACACATTATTTCAATAAGTATTTGTTTAAAAATCATCGCTTTAAACCATGCAACGATGGGCAGGTGTGACCCAGACAATGATTTCACGCAATCTAAACACAACTAGACTGAAGAATATAGAACGCATAATGTAAAATTAGATGAGATTAAATACTTTGGTAAAGGAATTTCAGAACATCATCGTTAATGTTGTTTTTTGCATTTAACTAAAATCGAATTTACGTTGAAACTAGACCTAAGTACAAACAGTTCTAAAATAGAAATAAATTGTTTCGTGCATGACCAAAAAAGTGGGACCTTTGTATCACCGAACAACAGCTTCTATTCGTATAGAGCTGACAATAGAGCTCATAGTAAAATTGAGCAAGTAAGTACCTATGTAAATGGTCTGAATGACTAAACTAATCTAAAAATAGACTAACCAGGGATGGGCATAGCTATAACTGGTCAAACACGAACCAACTTGGTACATTTTTGATCCAAATATAGCTGAATGGAAATCAGCATAGAATAATAATGAATTAACGTAGGCCTAGCAGGCCTATTAGAATAATAACAGCAGCGAAGGTATTATTATTGAAAACGAAGTCAAACTCTCAAGGATGTATTGAATTGTAGAGAGCATTTTGGATAGAACTTTCATAATTATAAAATTTTTGTAACTTAAGAAATTATAATGATAATGTTGTAGCTACTTTGAGAGAGACTTCTATGTCCAGCTTGGATGGAGCTATAGGTTGATGATAATGAAGAATGATATAGAGAAAAAAAAATAGTATGTATTTATGTCCATTATTTCCACTGTATCTTATATTACTTTCTCTCACTCTTCACTGTATCATAGAGGTTCTATAAAGTTGCCTTTAAAAGTCCTTGTATCTCTTATTGCTAATTTATATTTTACAATAACCACCGTGTGAATAAGGTATCTTATTACAAATTTATTTCTTCAATACCTTTCTAAATGTTATATTGCATCGATCAATTATCAAGTAATTTGGTCGCAAAAAGCTTTATAGCTTGGTTTATTGGCAGCGATAAACCTGATTTCAGTGTGGGTGCTAAAACTCAGCAGTAAAATTTAAATTATCTGACCTAGAAGAACAATTTGCTTAAAATCTCGGATATTTTATTGATAACTAACTTGTTTTTATGTATTTTTTACTACCTTTTTCAATGTTTAAGTTCTATGATTCACAATTAATTATAAACTCAGAGCTGTCTCTTTTAAATTGATATTCTTCTTCTAAACAATAAATAAGAAAAAGTAATATCAAACTGATCACAGAGAGGCAAATTATTTAAATTAATAGACATATACGAAGCTCCTCTTCAATTAAAGATATATTTTAATATATATAACAAATGTGAGCATTTTTCATCATTATCATCACAACTGCTATACAGGCCCTTCCCCGATGAGCGCTATTGCGCTGTCCTCAGCTTGACACATCCAGTTTCGACTAGCAGGATTTCGCAGATCGTCAATCCATTTTTACGTAACTTAAATAAATTTATACTTGATTCAACACCATCCCCAAAGGCGTGTAGAAATCAACTACAGTGCTATGTCTTCTTGAAATATCTTACAAAAAACGATCAGTGTCAATAGACCATCTATACATTCTTTATACTTACTAGGTTTACCATACTAACACCAAAAATAAACAAAGACTGATTCTTTGAAAAAAGATTATTCAAAGATTAGTTCATACGGATACTTTCCAGAATTTCATAGAATAGGTATAAGAAAATGGCCTATGGTCAACTCAACAGGCTGATAATTTCAATGCCTGAAGCTATTTTAAGACTGCATTATCTGGCTTTGGTAGAGCTAAGTGAAACATGTCATGGTATGTAAGTACTTTGTCAAACATTATCGGTCATTATTAGAATTCAAATCTAATTTTATCCTGTTGGCTATGTAGCCTACATTTTAAATAAATGATTTATTTTGTATAGTTTGGGAAAATGTAACAGCTATACTTTTAAATAATTGATTCAAAGTAACTTCTGCAATACAACTAAAAAAATTAATTTAACTTCAATAATTTTAAAGTTACTATCTCATTATCATATATATTAATTATAGTAGCGTCCTTTAGGAGACCACATGACCACAGTTTATTTGCAGAAACTAGTAAATGTCAAGATATTTCTCACAGTCGCAAACGCAATAGCGCATAGGTAAAATCTATTTGCATCGGAATAGTAGAGATAAGCTAGGGTGTATATTGGTATGCAGATTTAATACGCAATGCAAGCAGTATAATTGTTATGGTAAACATTTACTGTAGCTTCAGACGAGAGTATCAATAGCGTTGAGCAAGTCCTAATTAAATAACTTATTCAGACATAGCTCCAATAACACACACAAGGATTTCGACTTTATATCACCGATCGGAAAATTATGACCCTGATCATGAATCTGATGGTGAACAGAAACCAGGGATTCGTCATTCATTGGTCATTGTTATAACAAAGCAAAAGAACAAAATGACAAGAAATCGTAAAATTTAAAAAGTCATCAAATTATATAAGTTCTGAGTCGGAAAAAAGAAGAGATAGTTGAAATACATTTAGAAATGATTTCAGATAATATAACTTGTGATTTTGTGAAAGTCCATGCTGCACTTACTCATTGTAATTGTTCTCAATTCCTACAAAGAAGCCTTCTCATCATCAGAACTTACTATATTTGACGATAATCTTACTTTTCACACGATGGAGTTCAATAAAATACGTAAAATCTATTTGCATCACAAACTCAAAGATAAGATTGTTATTTTGCGATAATGTTTTAGTATTAAAGATAAGTTTTATTCACAAAAGATAATCTGCTCGAATCTAGTGACAATAATAATTATTCATCCGCTTTTTACGCAATAATAACATAGGTACATAACTAGCCCGCATACTCTAATTATTTTACACCCATAAAATGTTACTACTTGCGAGCTATACGAATCGTAAAATCAAATACGTAACAAAAAGTAAAAAAAAATATTCAGTAGGAGCTTCAAAAACCCTTTTTCAATTTTTAAATTTACACCAATTTGTAGCCTGACCATACCGAAGAAAAAGCAGCTTGGCTTATAAAAAAATTATGCCAAGCATAGTTTCTTTAACGTCTTTATTACAATTATCCTTAAGTATCACATTGTTTTCGAGGGAGATGGAGACAGTTTCATCCCAATCTTTTTTTTCATCTTCATAGAATAAATATTTTATAATAAGTTGAGATTACGATTAACAACATTTTAGAATTTATTTACACATAATTTAAGCATGTACATTCGGATATTGTAAGGTAAATTCCAAAATAGACCGTGCCGAGTGTCTTATACCGAATATAAGGTGTGCCGAGGTCGGTCTGGATGATGAAATGCAGGATATGTACGAAGACATATCCAAAGCCTTGCACAACACAAAGGCTCTTTTCAACGTTGTTATGGGGGACTTTAACGGCATAGTGGGAGTCCGCATTGGGGACGAATCCAGAGTGGTTTTAGGTGGTTATGGTTTTGGGTGTAGAAAGAACAGGGAGCAAATGCTGGTCAACTTCCTAGAGAAGGAGGGGCTTCTTGATGAATTCGTTCTTTGAGAAGAAGCCCCACGGGAAGTGGACGTGGCGAAGCCCTGAAAATGTGACCAAAAACGAGATCGACTTCATCATGACAGACAAAAGGCACATATTCAGAGACCTCTCCGTGATCAATAGGTTCAATACCGGATCTAATCACAGACTTGTCCGAGGCTCTCTGAATAATATCAATCTCAAGCTTGAAAGAAACTGTCTGATGAAGTCCACGCTCGGACCCAATCAACTCCAGAGCATGGCTGGAATCGAGAAGTTTCAGAAACTTCTCGGTGACAGATTCGTTGCTGTGATGCCAACCTTCCGATGACGTTGATGAAGCCCTACAAAACGTGGTTGGAACGTTAAGGGACGAGGGCATCAAATTCTGCCAAATGCAGCCTAAAGGCAAGAAGTCCAAACTCTCGGATGAGACTCTTCAGCTCATTACATAAAGACGGGAAACCAGTCAGGCCACTTCGTCAGAGCGGTCAGACCTGAACAAACGAATTGCGAAGATGATACGGCGCGACCTTCGGAGCTCCAATACTACCAATACGCCTCATTGAAGAGGAAATAGAGCGAAACCAAGGGTCCAAAGTATTCACTCAGCAGCTGCTGCAGCAGGAGCCAGCTTTATTATCCGAGATAGAGGACTTTAATGGCCAACTGTACGCGGCACATGCTCCTTGCTCCCAACGTAACAACCACGATTCTAGAGCCACCTTCACCCGCCACTATACCAACGACCTGTCGGAGATCAACCAAGACGAGGTCGTACTGGCCCTGAGACAGCTAAAAAATGGAAAAGCCCCCGGTGAAGATGGAGTCACTTTAGAACTTCTGAAGGCAAGAGGAGCTCCTGTTGTGCAGGAACTGCAGAACCTCTTCAACTCCGTCCTTCACTGTGGGAGAACTCCGAAGGCATGGAACAAGAGCTTGGTCGTTCTGTTTTTTAAGAAGGGAGTTAGGACACTTTTTTAAAATTACAGACCTATCTCGCTCTTGAGTCACGTCTATAAGCTGTTCTCTCGGGTTATTACAAATCGTCTCGCCAGAAGACTTGACAAATTCTAGCCACCGGAGCAGGCCGGGTTTCGTGGAGTATATGGCACCATAGACCACATTCACACAGTGAGGCAGATTATACAAAAATTCGAAGAGTATAATCAGCACCTAAACTATGAGAAGGCTTTTGACTCTGTTGAAACCTGGGCTGTCCAGGAATCCTTGCAGCGGTGCCAAGTGAACTATCGTTATATCGAAGTGATTAGATGTTTGTACGAAGCCGCCACTATGAATGTCCGAGTACAGGACCAGCAGTCTAAACCCATCCAACTGCGTCGCGGAGTAAGACAGGAAGATGTCATATCTCCAAAACTGTTCACAAGCGCGTTGGAGGATATGTTTAAAACGCTGGACTGGAAAGGTATGGGCATAAACATAAACGGCGAGCACTTGCGATTCGCTGCAACAGATGCTGGACGGCCTGACATACGGAGCCGCAACGTGGACACTCACAGTACGGCTAGTCCACCAGTTTAAAGTCGCTCAGCGAGGTATGGAACGAGCCATGCTCGGAGTTTCTCTGAAGGATAAAATCCGTAACGAGTTTATCCGACATATAACTAAAGTTGTTGATATAGCTCAGAGAATTAGCAAGCTGAAGTGGCAGTGGCCTGGCCATGCCGAAGAATCGATAACTGTTAAGGTACACGAGTTCTTGAGTAGAGACCGCGGCTCGGCAAACGTAGTGTAGGACGCCCTCCGGCCAGGTGGGGTGACGATCTGCGAAAGGCTGCTGGTAGAAGCTGGATGCGACGAGCTCAGGACAGGGCGCAATGGCGCTCATTAGGGGAGGCCTATGTCCAGCAGTGGACTGCTATAGGCTGATGAGGATGATGATGAATGCAATCCTTTTAAATTATATAATGATTATTCTCCATACCACACTAGGAACTTACGTTAATATTGACACCATATGAATACGTTCTCACAGTGTCTTGTGGCTGAACACAATGGTCTCGGCAGAAAAACAGCTTCCACTGTTAACGTAGTGGGCATAATGTTGAGTTAGGGCCTATTTGCTGCTGTAGCACATAATATATGTTCGAAAAAAAAACTCACTTTTTATACATAGGAAGTATAAAAAGTGAGTTTTTTTTTTTCGAACTAGTAAATTCGTAGTTTTAGATGTATTGGTGTACTATTTTGTAGTAAATAAAATGATGTCTATGTCTCTATGTATAAGTCTATAAATAGTACCAACCTAATCCTTGCTACTAAAAAAGCCGTAAAAGATAACCTAGTATTTAAAGCCTAAAATCCTTGTCACGTTTTAAGTTTCTCAATATGACACGATCACGAATATCTAGTATCACATACTTTTGTAGTCCCATTTCGTCTAGTTACACAATGAACCAAATTTTGTACACGTCTAAGTTCGTCACTCGTTCATTATAGGTACTTGTCGTATCTAGTACTGTTTTGAATTTGTCACGGGCTATTCATTTACATTCAATGGTTGACATTGCAAAAGTTTTCATTGAAAATATCGTGGACACCATTTTTTTCATCTTGAACGACGGCTGTGACATTTTTATTAAATTTTATTTTCTAGTGTTTTCTAATGTATATCGATTTTTTATTAATGGCATTTTAACCGTTATACGTGAGTAATATGACACAAGTATTAGTGAAATGGAATAAAGAAGATTTGGACGGAAACTCTCTGATATAGAAAATTGTACGCCGATCGTTATTTGTTATAGTCGCCATTGCTATAGCAGAAAACAGGACCTGACTGAAGACTGGACGACTGGACTTATAAACCGTACTATGTTGCCTCATATTATTATGAACAATTGTACTTGATACTGGCGAAATTGTGAAAACTATCCCAGAAGCCATTTAATAAAGAAGTGAAGTGAAGTGAAAATATCGTGACTAAAACCCCTCTCTCTTCTTTGTCATCATCGTTTCTAAGATAAGATTTGCAGATAAGGTTTATTCTTAGTTTGATCTTAAACTTGAAGTAAAGGATAATATTATAAGGAAAACAGCAACAGAATTGTACAATTTTGATAATATCTTTCCTGTGGAAAACATTGACTAGGTTAAGTAAATAGTATGACACGGCCACACGGGGAACATTTTATCTTGCATTACAACACCCCATTGCTAAAACAAAAGTAAACACGCAACCAAATTAAAACATGAATTCGTTTTTTGAAACAAGCATCTGATTTGGCAGCTTTAGATATAGGTTTTTACTAGATAACATACCTACATGCTTTGGCTCGAATAAAATTAATTGAATAATTTAAAATGCGCATCTAAATGTAATAAGCACACCTTCATGCACGTGAGTGGCGTTTTGCCAATTACAAAGTTTACCAAACTATTACTCTTGGCTTTCTGCACACTAATCTATTTTCTTTAAATACAAGCTTAGAAATAAAAAGAGGTATTTTATTCAATGCTTACGATATCGATTTTTTGCATCGTTTTCATTATAATCATAACGTCAATTACTATAAATTCCTATTTTTTTACTTGTTAGCCATTTTTATTCTCTTCTTATATACCTATTATATAAGACAAGCCTTTATAACTAGCCATAAATATTTTTAGCAATATTACTGAACGTTCAACGGAAAGTAATACACCAATATTTATAAAGAGAAGGTATTACGGGTACGTTAACTAGATGTGCTTATTTAATCATGGTAACTAGTAAATGTTCCAACTAAATTAACTTGCTTTATAAACAAGAAAGCGGTTCTGTGTATACATTTTTTTAAATTTTCTTTAATTCTATCTATGTCTTTGAAAATTGAATAAAATAAACAATACCTTGCTCAAACATACCCAACTGATGAAAGTTAAAACAATAAAAATGCAATAGCAATCTATGAAAGCCATCAATATCGCCGACGTCATTACAAAATTGTGTGCACCGTGTTAAACCATCAGACATTTAACTAGATTTTGTACCAAATCTTAGTAACAGATCAATTTAAAAAGCTTTTTGCTGATGAAATTGGAATTGGAAGACACTTAAATCACTTGTAGTAATTATTTACTATTCTATGCACGGCGAAACTTTGAAGTCGCATGTACCCCAATCACGTGTCCTGACGAAGTACTACAATATGTGGTTTGCATAATTGCATTATTCATACCACAAATTGCGACTTTATGGTACAATTCGAAAGAAAAATTAGGTTGTTTTATAGTCGACGACGATAGAATATAAGAAAGTTAGGTAGTTACGAAACAAATGATGCTCAAACTTGTGAACCAGACACTAAAGAAATCAAATTTTGAAAATGTATGATGATAAAATTATTCAAAACGAAACTAGCCACGAACAGAACAGAATACAAATGAGAATACTTAATCGTCAATATTAAGAAACCAAAAAACACATAAAATATCTTTCGAGACATGTTTCTATCAAATTGGAAAAATAATTTGAAAATTCATCGCGAGCAGTTTAAGCAAACAAAAAGTTTTAGTCTGAAATAATGGTTCCCGGAATGAAAGTTTTGAACAAAAGAACACGCTAAATATAAAACAAACTAACTGTAACTGAGACCTTGATGCCAGTTGTAAAAGCTAAGTTATTTTTAAATTCAATATCAACAGATGGAGATGGCCTTACACCCTTTAGTGATGAATTCATAACAAATGTTTACGACCTTAGTGTAGTAGGTAATCATAAACAATATTAATACCTATTATTGATGGCATCTTCTAGCCAGATAGCAAACATTTTAATAATATTTTTTCTCAAGACGATTAAGGAACGGAAATCATAATAATTATGAAGATTCTCCATTTTTGAAGCTATAAATTGTGCAAAAGTCAGCGATTTTTGCACAGTTTACTCTAAATAATTTAAATTTTCTTAGAAACTCTAGTAGGTATTATTAAAAAGTTGTCTGAAAAAATATCTTGTGATAACTTTAAGTGGTTTTTTCACTACATTTGGCTTGAAATATTTTTGACAAACAATCCGGTTATTATATGTTGAAATATAAGTTCAATAGATTAATAGCCATAAAATTAAATTATAAATAAAATTTATTTGTTCCGAACAACTGTCGGTTGTTATAGTGAGGAAATATTGATGATAATGGGGATAGTCTAGACTTGACGCTAAATTTTTTATGGGACTCTTTTTTTAATTATCTAATAGTTTATGTTGTGTATAATATTTATATTTTATTTTTTGAACTGTAAAAATTATTTCAAATCTCAAATGTGCCATAATTAATAATGAAATATGAACTGCAATGAAGATTTCAAATGCTGGATTCAATCAAAACATTAATCTGCATAGTGATTGTATTGTCTTATCATTTTAATTACTATGCATCACAGAGAATGGAATTCTTGAATGTTAGGTCCCGCGTGTTCAACGTAAAAGGGCATCTTTTAGTCACGTCCGAACAAACAGGACCTTTTTGGGAATGCTGGCACGTTTTCTGTTTCCTCTTGTAAATAGGCGAAGGGCGCAAAACCATGACTAACATAGTCATGGTGAGCACCTGAATTTTGGACTTGAAAAGTATGACTCTTAATTAGATATCTATTTAGATAGTAATATGAAAAAGATAGAGGGATACTTAGACCTATGCGCACCGATATTATGTGATTATAAATCAGTTAATGGTTAACTGTCGTTTTAGATGACATACAATAGATGGAAACTTCTGTCAAAAAGAACTACTTGAGATAAACAGATAAAAAGACGCTTAAAGACCATCGCATACCATCAAAAATTGTTTATTATACAAACGTCGAACGTTCACCAAAATGCGTTCCCTTCATACAAATCTAGCTTCCACCAGACCAGAAATTTGCCAAATTCGGGTGTCTGACATAACATCAAATGTTGGACAGACGTTTTACGGACAGTCTGCACCCACCCCAGATGCCCGTTAGTGTGTTGGTGAGTTGGCAAATGGAATGTGGCGGAAGGAATCATTTGCGTATATCAATGATCAACAGTCACGTATCGAAGATGTCTTGAACATCCTATTATTATTACTTTTACAGGCGAAAGTTTGTAAAAAGATGTGAGATTCTAAATGTAAGGAGGAATAAACATTGACACAAATGTTTATTCCTCCTTTACGCCAAACTACTGAAAAGATTTGCACACATGTAGTGCTAGACCATAAATAAAATTATAGGCAAAGAAAAGCCGCGGGTGTAAGCTAGAGATGATATTAATCCTACGAAACTGAAAATACAAACAGACAATTTTGCAATATCTAGACGAAAACCAGAATGTAAGTTATTCGCTTCTAAGTTGCAATTGCAACACGATCTATTGGATTCGGTCAAACGGCCTTGTTTTTTGAAATGGATCAGTTTTTGATTTCTAAAAAATGGAATGGTTTATATTCATCGGGTAGGTAAATTTAGTTATTAAAGTACTTTTTGAGTAAGTGTACTTTCCTGTTTTCCTCTGAAAATGATAGGTAGGTAGTATAGATTTATCAGTTATCTATCACGTTAGTAAATAACGTTAAATTTCGTTTTTTACTATGAAGTAATTTTCGCGCGCGTCAATGTTATTTTTATATCACTTTGAAACTTTATTTCTGGATTTAAGGTACCCTTTGTCCTTTACTGTACCCAGACAACTCATGTAATGCGTGAAAGCGCATAAAATTAGGTTAAGAAATCTTTAATTTCATAAAAGAAAATTGTAGTTTAAATATATCCAAATATAACTAGATATAGGTGTACACCAAGGACTTAAAAATATAGTACCAAGCAACATATATTTCGTTGTTATGTTTCACCATCGCGAAGTGTTAGTTTAAACCTAAAATGTTTGAGTTTGTTACCTATAAAAATATATATAGGTATCTTAATAAGTACATAGTTTACTTAAAGTTTTTCTGTCAATTGCAATCAATTTCTTTAAGCACCGGAAACTACTAAATAACACGGTCCATTTCATTGCAAGTTTTTGTTTGATAGTAATCTCATGCTCTTTGTGAACAACTACATACCTTCTATTTGTAGGTTTATTATAATTATTTATTTAAATAGTTACCGGTCTTATTACTTTTTTTCTCATCCTTTTTATTAGACTATTCAAAATTGTAATTGAACGTGGGATCAAAATAATTGGGAACCTACCTCCTACCTGGTTTATTAGTTAAGTTGTGGTTAGGTAGGTTTGCATTTTATTTAGGTACCAACCTACTTTGATTATCAACTCGCAATAGATAGGTATAAATTGATGAAGTTTACGGTTGTTTATCACTACCCTAACTACACCCATACTAGAATTTAAAAAAAATCATATATATTTTTACTTGATTCAAATAAAAAAATTACAACTAATAGGAAATTTGTAAAGTAGCCAGTGGTAGCAAGCAAGTCAACAAGCGGTTGCAATTAGGCCCATACCTAATCTATAGGTACACCGTTTGTTTACGTGTTCATGAGAGATATCGCATAGCATGAAATCTACACATGATTAGGTATAGGCTTATGGGAAATAGTAAACATGACCCGGTAAATAGGTACCTACCAAGGTATGGAACGGTAATAGGGCTTGAACCGAGAATACCTACTATATAAACTGCTGATTAGGTACCCGCCATTACAGCGCGTTCTATTTATAGAATCCGCACAGAGATCACGTCTTTGTCTGCTGTAATAATATAAACGCTATCATTTCATGTCTCAACCCAACGATTCCATAATCAAAACATTACATAACCTAAAAACTAAAATAACCAAACTCACCGGAACGAATTAGAAGTGGCCCCGTCATTTTCACCGATTCTGTTCGCACAAAAGTTTATTTTTCACTTGGCTAGGTTATGTGTCACGTCATTTTGACAGATGACGCGCAATGTCACCGCTTGCGCGGCGGGTACCGGGATGGTCGCCTTATTCCCGGTGCAGTGGCGTGTTGTTACCGGAATGGCATAGTTTGGAGGTTGTTTGCGTCGGGAACTCGGCTTCTTGCGGCCAATGAACGGCGCAAGCCACGGCTTCCAAGGTCAGGCCGGCGTGCGCCGGCAGAGGGCAGCTCAGTATCGAGACGCGAGCGGCGAGTCCGCTGCCCCTATGGCAACTAACAGAAACTGTGCTGCTCGCCTGGCGTGATGCGCCGATAAGCGGTATTATGGAATAAATAAAAACCGATGAGATGTGAATATCAATGAATGCAGGCTACTCTGCTACTTTGTTCACGATAGGTACGTATTTGAATAAACAGCTTCCAGTTCAATCTGTCCTTTTTGTGGATTCCGTAATTAAGAAAGAAGTAAGAAGCGAGTTGTGCGGATTCTCGTCCTGAGAATCAACAAATAGTTCGTAAGTTATGTATTACATGGAGAGGTTTTTTGACCTAGGTCAGTACACACACACTGCACTCGTTAACTCGTCAATGGCAGGGTTTCTGAGTAACAAACAATATCGCTATAACTATTATCATCATAATCGTTTATTTAAGAGCTTTGCTCTTCTAGGCGCAACAGATGCAGCTACCTCTATATGTCGCTCTCCAAGGCAGCGCTCATTTACTTCCCATTACGACGTAGCAGTGACTATATTTTTAATATGGCTCATGTTATTTATTATTGGTCTTCCCCTTTCCCTTTTCCTTCCACTTTTCCCTGTATGATGTTGCGTATAAAGCTATCATGTTATATATAAAGTGCGCAAAGATCTTTCCTCTTTTGTTTTGTTTAGACTTCAATATACCTATCTCTTTCTTCGTGGACTCTACTCAAAACTGGTTAATTAGTATTTTTCTGTACAGCTTATTCTTTCCATTCTCTTCCCTCTAATCCCTAACCTCTTTCTTGTCTCTGATTCATTGTCTATGTCTTATACCCGCACAACGATATGCTCCAAATATAGGTTTTAATGAATTTGAACGATAACTGACTAAAATAACGTTTTGTCCCTATTATCTCCAACGATAAGTACTAATTAAAATCTTTCAGAATTGACAATAATGAGTATCGTAGCGAATGTGAGTACCAATACAAACCAACTCAGGTTTTTTGGTACAAAAGTGTTAAATGTAAAAAAACTTTCTATGGAATAAATATATCTATCTATCTATTACACATTAGTGAAGAGTTTAATAGTTGTAGATGGAAATGGCGTTAAAGAGTGTACCTAAGTGTTACTCAGATTATAGCAACCAAAGCAAGAATTTTGTTGCTATAACTTTTTTGCAATGTTTCAAAAAGGCAACTGAGTTTTTTAAGTACCTACATAATATGTTTATTAAGATCATTCCCTACACTTAATTATGCAAATAAAGATCTTGAGTGTTGAATCTTAATAAGGTTAAAATGGTACTTACATAATTGGTTTAAAATTTAAATGATAGTCGTTTATGTTTTAAAGTTGACTTATTTTTGATTATTCATTAAAAACCTGCCTTTTAAAACCAATCTAATTTACAAGTGAAAATTGGTTCATCTACTAGACGCTAGATGTCGCTCATCTATTTATGATCGAAACAGAATTTTACGTTTTAGTACAAAAAGCAAAAGTATTCGATCGATTTTTAAAGGACGTTAGTAACAGTTAGTATCAAGGTTTAAAGTATTTTATATGTATTTCAATTTATGCATTCTCAAAATAATGTCTGTTGAACCCACGTCAGCTGTTTTACGGACCGTGAGTTTACACTAAACAATGTTTATGAAACAGAGTCTTAACTTACTTACTTTGAGTGCTGAAAACACACCGGCGCACCAGGACGTCTCACACTTCTCCGAGGCATGCAGTCAACGTGTTAAACTGTTTGGATTTTCTGGTAGTATACGTACTAAATCTATGGTTAAACTAAACGATGTTGGGAAACAAATTCAGTCTATTTCAAACAAGACAATCAAGATCATATTGAAACAATGTTGGATAACATACATGTCAACAGACTTGTTGACAGTCTTTGTTTAAAATTTTAAAATATGGTCTTTGTTTATTATTGACATAATATGGAATTATAGGTAGGTAGGAAAAAAAATCTACTTTATTTTATTTATTATATAAAATTAATTGAGAAGATTTTTTAAAAATTTTGAGTATGTACCTTTTAGGACTTTGTATTTTTTTTAATGTGTATATTAATTTTACATTAGGTATAATAAATTGAAAGCATCACCCATTATTTGGTTATTAAGTTTTTATGAATTTTTTAGGAGACCTGTAAGTACCTAACGTACCTAACTTACGTACCTAACTTACCTAACTAACGTACCTAACTTACCAAAGATTTGTGTTTTTTATTTTACTATTGTATTAAATTTTTAATGTTCAGTTTGTAAGTTTTTATGTTTGTGTCACCACTACTTTTTACCTAACATGGTTGACTGGCAGAAAATGCTGTTCTAGCATTTGGTTCAAGAAACGTACAAACATTTTTTAAATGCAATAAAAAATTAAAAAATTAAGGCGGCTTTCTGCTATTCGCGGCATAATCTAGATTGAAAGCTTTTTAAAAGCTCCAAATTTTTAGGTCAAGCTATTAAAATATATCAGTAAAAACTCTAAAAGGCTTGAAGTCCTAATTTGTCTGCAATTAAAACTTGAAGCAGTCATTCACTTAATTGAGCGGTAGGCCCAATTTTGACTTTTATTAAAGCCATGACATTATGTTTCTATAGTCTTAAAACTTTCTATTTTTTTTTAAATAACTTTCCTTTTCCGGATAGGATAGAATTTTTCGTTTATGATTTGTATCAAACATTTGTTAAGTATCTAAGTAGGAATACAAGGTAAGTAACTAATGTGTTTTAAAATTAGTGTTTTTTGATATAACTAAGTAAGTAAGAGTTAAGCCCGTCACAGACCTACATAGATTATTTTCAACATAGAACAGATCAGAACATAATGAAACCGGGAGGCAAGAACTCAATACAAAATATACCATCACATCATGCATCACACATAATATCGACGCGAAACAGTACAAACGTTCGGTAAGCAAGCAATCGGTCGACATCGCCGATCAGAACAGAATGTTCGATTCGCAAACCCAAAAATAGCGCTAGGTCCAGCCGGATTGCTGGATTCCGGATCCAGCATTGCAATCCCTACTCTATCCACATACCTATCGACTAAGAAAGCCCGCTGAGTAAGCTACCGGCCGACAGTTTGAATAATTTCAACCCGGCGGGCGGCGCGGCGGCGTCAGCGATTTTTCTTCAGTGCACCAGCAGTTGTACGCCTGAGTACCTACATCGAGCGAGTTTTACTTGCGGGATTGCGAAAAATAATATCACGATCATCATCGGCCTATAACAGTCCACTGGTAGACATGGACCTCCCCTAATGAGCTCCATTGCGCCCTGTCCTGAGTCTGACGCTCGAAATTTTACGACGAAAAATAATATAATAAATATTATAAAAAATCCATCTTGTTATTTTATTTCTTATAAACCCAATAATTCGTTATATGATTTCTACGATTCATCCAGACATTTTGTAAATCGAAAAATTGATCGGGTCATTTTCTTAATATTCCTCTATTCGTGTAGAATTGGCACTCTTGTAGCCGCTGTTGTTCCATTAAGATTTTTTACGTAGAAACACAAAGGTAAGCGCCACAGACTTAGCGCCAATCAAGAAAGCTCGGCGCCCGGTGTGTGTGTGACGATGAATCCGGTTACAATTCTGTTTTTTATCTGTTCTAGGTAGAAAAGAAACGGTAGGTCTGTGGCCGCACTAACCATTAGTACAAGGTAGGTAATAATTTCATGTCTTAATACTTATCAGCTTAACATAACTATGAACATAACCCTTAATTATAAATGTGAAAGTTTTGATGGATAGATGTTTGTTACTCAATCATGCCAGAACGGCTGAACGGATTTGAATGAAACTTGGAATATTAGTAGATAGATACATTTTTTATCCGATTATCGTCATTCGTATTTTTGAAGCTTCTGTCCGCGTCTTAGTTCGCGAGGTACCCGAAAAAATACCCTATATGTTATTTCAGGACTCAAACTGCATTATGCACATTTCCAAATCATCGAAGGAAAGACAATTATTTCACATTTCACAATCTTTTGCATTTATAATAATTTATATAATTAAAACTGTCCAAAAATCAAAAATGTTTGAATACGGACACTAGTCTTATCGTTGTAAGTTCGATCATTGCAATGCTTATCGAAGACGCTTTCCATGCCTTTTTTGATGATCGTACAAAGGCGAATTATATGGCGAATGAAGGCAAATATGGTATTGATTCAAATTCTATATAAAAGGCTTCTTTGACGCCCGAATACTGAAATATTGCAGAAATAGTAGCGTTCTTTGTGAAGGGCTCATCCAATGAGTACTACCATCATGCATGTTAAACTCCCTTTAAGCAGCATTGCCCTGTTTCTGTTTTGAAGGGTCTGGATGCCGATGAAATCACAGGCACATGAGGTTTAACAACTTTATGCGTCAGTTGTGGGTCAGTTCAGTCAGTATGGCGGGCACGTTTCAAACATGCGTGACCTACAAAGCTATACTTTGTAATAAGTAATGGTTACCACTTAACATCAAGGATATGTGCTCGTTTCATATTCAGGTATCATAGATAAAACAAATAATGTTACTCGACCACACTGTTCGAGTCTTACAGATCTTTTTCGCTAGTCTTTGAGATCGAGCCTCTGTTTATTTTTACGGTGTATTTTATGTTGATCATTTTTAAAAAACACTATTCAAGTAACGTACCCTCAAATTTTTAAGTCTCTAGCTGTTCTTTGATTCTCAGTCAGACAGTCAGTTCAGTTAAATAATACGAAAAATTGTGTATAATTAATCATTCAATTAGTACAAATGTGTATAATTCATGTAAAATGTTTTTGGTTGTGTGCCCCAGATTGTCCAAGGTACCAAGGTTTATATGGAATGAAATCATCACTCTGACTCAGCTCTTTAAGAGCAAACATAAAGACTTTCGTTCTCGGAAAAGGGCTTGACGACTGTGGGTGTAAGTGAACATAGTTTGACATGGTCACATATTTGTATTTTTGTTTTAGAAAGTGAGCATTACTGTTGAAGACTCAATTGAAGGGCGCTAAGGAATGGACCTTGTTAAAGTATCTAGCTTATTTCATGTATTTCAAAAGTTTTTTTAACTAAATTATGATTTCATTGTGAAGATTTTATTGTCAGCTAATTTGATGATAGCTGTCGTAATTTTCTCTAAATACTCTAGTTTTATGAGTCATTTCTTATAATAATAAAAAAAACATTATAAAACATTAGGATTACGCATTCACCGCTAGTCATTTTTTTGTTCCACGCTAGCTATAGTGATTCTTCTTTATCTTCTTTATCCTCGTTTTTTCTGTTACTCTGGGTCAGCTTTCAAGTGTTCCGCTGTTTCTTGTAACGCCAAGCATTTTCATGTCATAGTGAACATTCGTCATCATCATAATGTGATCTGAGGTCTAAGGGAAAGGGTTTCCTCTTATCTTATTTGTGGCAATGGAGAGGAACTTTTTCACTGCGTGGTCTTCTGTCTGCATGACATGCCCGTAGTATCTAAGCCTTGATTCTGATATTTTATCACTTATTGGAGTAACTTTTAAACTTCCTCTGTAAGCTCATTTTGTACTCTTTCCTTTAGTGTAATTCCTCCAGCATTGCCATTTCTGTGGTATGGAGTGTTTAAAAGGCCTTTTGATTAATGCAATTATATATGTATAAAGTAAAAAGTAAAGAAATTATTTTGAACATTACGAATTGTGGGACAAATTCCTGCGACTTGACCTGCGACTTCATTTTCTTTCATTTATCTCGTTAAATTGCTCCCTAACTACCCTGTACTTCCCTAATCTACTAAATCATCATCATCATCATATCAACCTTTATTGACCCATTGCTGGGCATAAGCCTTCCTTTGATTATGCCACTTACTAATCTACTAAATAGGTACTATTAAATAAAAAGATCTGAACTACAAATCAATGACTCTCTTCATATAAATAATTATTTTCTCTACCTAATATAATGTAAGTTGTTATATTAGATTCAAAATTGACCAATTCTTAAGAATTGTTTAGCATCAATTTTCTGAATTATAGGCATAAAGCACTTATTACGAGTAGTATCTATTAAATAGGTATCTATGCAGTTATATCATACCCTAGCCATAAAGACCTGTCTTTGAAATTGTTGCGTGAGGCACGAAATCAAATTACTTAGGTCGAGTAATTACGTAGGACACTCAAGATATGCAAAAATGAAATAAAGTGATAACTAGGTTAATATTTTTATATTCAATCTTTTAAAAGTAGTCTTCAATAAGCTCTATACAAAGTTTCATGCGTCTGAACCAGTTTTCGAAACACTTTTTCCAGTCCACCGGAGACACCTCGTGTACAGCCTGCTCGAACGCTGACAGCGCATCTTTCATCGCCGGAATTACTTTGTGTAGATTTTTTATTTTCGGGAATAAAAAGAAGTTACACGGTGCTAGGTCAGGGTTGTAAGGAGGGTGACCAAGGAGTTTGAACCGGCCTGCTGTTCAGGAAGTTCCTCTTTTGTGGCCGGGCGCGTTGTCGTGGTCTTAGCACAGCAACCGTAGACGAGGTTTTGTCGACGAAAGAATAGAGAAATCTTATTTTTGGTTGTAGATGTAGCAACATTTTAAATCATATAGAATAGATCAAAAATACCCATAATTGGGATGCAGGGAGACCCACAATCAGGCAAAATATGTTGTCTTCGTAGAGTAGACATAAAAACGGCATGCTAACGGGGCTGTGTTTGTTAGTTTGTTGCTTACAACAGAAAACTTTTGCCAAGCATTTAGTATTCGGCGTTGATGCTTCTTTGGTTTCCTTAAAAGAATTGATACCAAATAGCCGCAACTGATCCGTAGTCTCACCAGTTTACCACACCATTGTGACTATGGTTCATTTTAAATATCCGTAGTCGCACCGGTGTGACTATGGATCTTTTTATTTATCCGTACTACGCACCGGTTGGGCAAATAGCCTGTCAAATTGGAAAAGCTCGCGATCAAAATCCCTACTACTTCACTTTGGTAGGAATTCATTCGTTTTGAAACACTCGACAGTTTGGGTATGTCAAAACGAATGAATTCCGAAATTAATTAAGTAAGGCGACTATAAGGGTCAAACCTCCCTCTTGCTCCGTTTATTCCCAGTAGTCATCGGTCTAACTATCTCGCACTATTCAACATTTTTGAAGATATAAAATAACTGAACGTAGTTATGTAGCCTCCCCTAATGAGCGCCATTGCGCCCTGTCCTGAGCTCGACGCATCCAGCTTCTACCAGCAGCCTTTCGCAGATCGTCACCCCACCTGGCCGGAGGGCAGCAAACCCTCACGGCCTAGAAAATAACAATCTAAAGGTTCAGCAAGAATATCACGGCAAACAGGGAAACAACATCATCTTTTGTAGATTCAACATGAACCCAACACGTTTTCCTACCAAAAAAATTGCACCAAAATTGATCACAAAGGTGCAAGTTTTTTGGTAAGAAAACGTGATAGAATCTACACCCAACACGTTTTCCTACCAAAAAAATTGCACCAAAATTGATCACAAAGGTTCAAGTTTTTTGGTAAGAAAACGCGATAGAATTAAAATGAAATTATTGCCGAACCTTTGTATTGTTATTTAGGCCGTGAAGGTTTTCTATTTTGTATAACTACATTCAGTGATTTTATATCTTCAAAAATGTTGAATAGTGCGAGCGACAGGGAAGTTTGACCCTTATAGTCACCTTAATACTGGCGCTTCATTTGCTAAATCCAGGAGTGATGATTTCGTAAATACGTCGAAACGAGCCTTCTACAAATTCGTTTATCATATCACGACACCATTCCACCCGGGCCTGCTTCCGAGCATCAGTGAGGCGTGACCATCCAGCGTGAAACTATCCTGCTCATGCGAAGATCAACACCATATTTGTGTTGCAGAAGAGGGCTGTTCGTGCAATTTATAATATGGGCCCCAGAGAATCACTTAGAACTAAGTTTAAAGAAATAAATGTTATGACAGTGCCGTGCCAATATATATATGAAAACTTAATGTATGTCCGAAAACATATTAACATGTTCAAGAAAAATAGCGACTATCATAATGTTAACACTAGAAATAAAGATAAACTAGCTGTTCCCACTGTAAGGCTCCATAAAGTTAGTCAATCTTTTAAAGGGATGTCTGTACGATTTTTTAACAAAATCCCAAATGATGTGATTAATCTATCTGTAAATAAATTCAAAAATGTTGTTAAACGTAATCTATGTAATAAAGCTTATTATAAAATATCTGATTATTTAGATGACAAAAAAGCTTGGGATGAAACTGCCTCCAACTCCATCAAAAACAATGTAATAGATATTAAGAACAATGACGTTAAAAATATAAGCCAAGCAGAGTTTCTTGCCAATTCTTCTCTGTTTGGTCACGTTACGAATTGGTGATAAATTAAAAAAAATGACGTTTCAAAGTGTACTATACAGTTCTTACTGAATAAATGAATTTTGACTTTTTGACTTTTGACTTTTGATGCACGTGTAGAATCCATTCGAAGGTCCCATTTGTTCTATAGAACATGATAGAAGATCATGTTCTAGAAAAGAACAAAAACATCAACAAGATATTTTTTTTCTTATTTTGTACTATGGAACATGTAATACTTATATTTCTCAAATTGTTCTATAGGACAAGGTACATAAAACCTCTTTAAGGTTATCTTTAAAACATAAAGCCCGAAATATTAATTGCTCTTGTGTTATTTTTCTTCGACTCAATCAGCACAGTTTACTTATATCTCCGGTGATGTTCCTTCAGGCACACTTCAGGTTCATATTATTGGTGATGGTTGTCGTTTAAATTTTTTTGAGAACTGGTGATAGGCACAAAAATTATCGTGAGACTGAGAATCCTCTATATAATCTGGAGAGTCCTCCTGTTGCTTCTTACAAATATGCATTTTTCGATTTTTAAGATTCTTTTGTAGGATTATTTGACCCAGACAGATGTGTGATCAATGATAAGACGGTATAATTGTCATTATCAGTGTCATTTAGCTTCTTTTCTCATGGAAGATTTTGGGAAAATGTGATTCCCATTTTGTTCTGTGGCATGAAACTCTGGTGTAAAGCTAGTATGTAGTTCTATGGAAAAAATAGGGCAGAAAATTTATCATTTTGTTCGATGACGTCATGTTCCATAGAACAAATGGGACCTACCTCATTATCTCGTGAAGGCCTCCCGATCCAATCTGCAGTAGGTTTGTGCAAAATCTCTTAACACGAAACTCGCCTATTGTCTTGGATTAAATTTTACACTACTAGCACGTTTTCCTCCGTAAATAGACGGCGCTTAAATTTGTTATACCAACGATACACGGTTGCATTGGAAGGGCTTTCATCTATCAATACCATTTGAAGTCTATCGGTGCCCCAAGAAGACAAAATTAAAACTGTAACTAGGGCAAAAAAGAATAAAGTATTGTTTCCACTTTACCGTGGAACAGCCGGTAGGATTTATTTTAACAATACACCATTTATGAGAAATAAATTATCTCAAAGCTTTTAGTCTTGTAGGAGATAAATAAATAGAAATAACCAATTATTTTAAGGATTTTTATTTAAAAATAAATTATCGTAGTACAACTTGCACCAATAACAACAAAATTTTGGTTTAAACAACATGAAACCTTAACTTTCGCTCAAAGCAACTTATACTGCATAGGTATTAGAATATAAAATTAAACACTACAGTGCTATAGGACTTAGTTTAACGTCACTTCATACTTTACTCTATCTCATAAAATAAGCCGCGTCCAGAGAGAACTAAAAAGTCAGGATGCGCTTTTTGTGGCTTATTTTCTGACATTCCATAATTCTGACTCTATCTAATGCCGGATTTACTCGGGTGATTTAACCCGTGCGAAGTAGCAAATCGAATCGCTTGTAAAAATCAAATCGTCATCCCATTTGTTTACAAATTTAAAATTGCAGGTGGCCATAGTACTTTGACAAAGAAAACATGATCGACAAGCGATCGATTGCAACTGAGTATTTACACGGTCGATTTTAGTCACCTGCCACCTACACAGTCGATTTTAGATTTTGTGCGGTTTTTTATTCAACCGTTCAAAAGGGCCCACATAAGGCCTGAAAATAAACACTTCACTCAGGACAATGTTCATCTGTGTAGCTTAAATAGTAAAAAAAGATTCCAACGAATTGAGAACCTCCTTCTTTTTCGAAGTCGTTTAAAAGTGAAATAGGAGACCTTTTTTCGAGTTCCTTTTTTCGCATTTCGAAACTCACTCTGGATGAGACGTTCTGTCAAACGTTTAACTTTAGTTTTAGATAACGCTGAGTTCTCTATTGAAACATTGTATAACTGACGAGAATAAAAAATACAAAATGAAAGAAAAATGATAAGTTGGAATCCACTTCAGCTTTACGGATACTATCTTCACTCAGGCTAGATAATAAGACTTAGGCTCAATTTCACCAAATTTCCCAACCTTGAAGAGTATGTAGCCGTGGCCTTTATGTATCCTCAAAAGTTGGTACATCATAGGGCAATGTGTGTCAAAAATAATTGTATGAATCGGTAGTTTAAACCTTAGTTCACAATAACCAAAAATATTTACCTACTTTTCCCCTGTTTTACCTTAAGTTAAACTAAGACATTTAGGAAACTTGGTGAACTTGAGCATAAAATCCTACTGTTGGGATATGGGCTAGGTACGGTAGGTAGAAGGTACAGGCTAGGTTATAAATAAACGCGATTAGCCTTATAAAATAACTCACCACTAAACTCAAACAATGTTTTATTAAAAATAGTTTGAAACACGTTCATCTGTAGGCATTTTTAAATTCAAAGGCACAACACAGTACCTACGATTTTCTTCCATAAATTACTGAATGCAAATCTTGTATTGTTACCCCCTTGTTTACCCCATTAGGTAGATAATGAGGTATTCACTGTAGATCCTTATGCTTCGGAAACATGACAGAGCAAAAAATACACTGTAGTTACTACTACATAGAAATAAGTTGTTGTCATATCACATCATCCTCATCATGAGATATCTTTGAAAGTTCTCGACCGTATGCCCCTACAATAATCACGCTATAGTACATTACTGCAGCGGCCAGCAAAAGAGGCATTGATGGACGAACGGGTCATACGCGAGTCCAACAATGCCTAGTTGTAGCCAAGGCTTGTATAGTACTTTTCTCAAATAATGCGCGGAAATTAAACCTAAGTAGTTCCTAAGCAGAACTTGTACATTTTTCAATAAACAGCTTTCTATTTGCAAGCCAGTTCGAAATTTAAATAAAACCTTTGATTAGTTACCTCCTTGGCTGCCATGTTCAGAGTAAAAGATCGTTCCTTTTTTAAATAACACGACGGATATAAATTTACTTACAGCTTTTGCCGGCCGCTGCTCGCATGTATTTGGCCAGTACAGCAATTTCGATCTCGAAGAAGATTGTCAAAATAATGCTCATATTTCCAAGCATGTTTGAGAAAAAATATCTATCTCTTTTATTGACAAAAACATACTATCTATATTGGCGAGGTGTATAATATCAATAAGGGGGTAGAAAATTGAATGATTTTAATTCAGTGTGTATTTAAGTAACTATCAACAACATCTAATTGTTTTCTCACAAATGTGCTTTATATTTGTTATAAAAACAATGACTAAATCTACTTTACATTAGGATATTTGCCTACTTTCTTCACTAAAAATGTAACAGGTAAAATTTTCTATAAATTAAATTATGTCTTAGCCAATTCCATTGTTCTACGTAGGTATTTTATTTACCTAGTTAGTGAATTGATTTCCACTCAGTTAAAAATAAATATAATGTAATTAATTTTAAATAATATCAGATGCATACAATTTGGATACGTAAAAATTGCTTATCTAAATAATTATTTATAAATAAATTACATACATATGTATGCAAAATGCGTCTTCGGAAATTTTTCTAAGTATAATTGACTGCACGCAATATCGTTCCTTCGTTTTATTGCCATCGTTATTAAATGAATTATATCTACTAGTTATACCTAATAGCCCCTTTCTTATACACTCCGGTTTTAGAGCTACACAAATTCGGTTATTAACCCATATTGTTATGGTACTCACGCGGTATATGGCAACACTGTGACTTTGAATTCTCGTATATTATCCCAAAAGGGAGTAAATCTACTCCTGACCGTCAACAACATTTGCTTTACGATTTTTCTAATTTTGTAACGGCTTGTAATTTTGTAGTTTTGCATTGAAGTAACGGCTTGTAAAGTTACACCATAATTTTACTCAAAATCTTGTGAGGCAACCCTAGAACTCTAAATCAACCTTGACATAATGACGATGATAATTGTAGATCTATATATACCGTAAAATGGGGTAAATAGGAATTTAGGTATAAATTGGGACAAAACCCGGGAATATTTTTCAAATGGCAATAATGAAGGTATGCTCTCTTCAATATTTGGCGTGTTTATTTAAATCTGTAGTAGGATAATAAAAACATATAAGGCAGCACATAATAGGTGTGAAATTAGTAGTTAAAAGCTCTCAGACTCAGTTGAAAACAACGTTCAGAGAGAGGTGTTTTGGTTGCCGTCAAAAACTTTTTTATTATAGTGTTATCTTATGATATTTATTGCAAATCATCGATTTAATTGTGAGCTTAATGTTTTGAGAACACTTTCACAAAGAATCAGATACGTAATTTTTATTTTTGTACTTTATATAGTGGTTAAAATTCAAAGTTTGAAAAATTTAATTTTTTGGGGCTAATTGGAATGTAAATAGTATAAATAGGGACAGGTACGGCCAAATAGGGACGACTATTGTTAAAATAGAAACGAGAACCAGTCACAGTCCCAGTCACCGAGAATGATTAGGTACCAACGGTTTATCTTAGTAGCATATTTTGAACTATTTTGACAAACATTTCATCGTTTGTTTTATTGTTTATTTCCTTATTTCTTGTCCAATAACTAATCTCATTCTCTCAATTCTCTAAACTAAATAGGTAGGTATCTATCTAGTTTAGCATTGGGAAGGTGACACCCCTGACGAATTTCCCTATTTAACCCTGCTGCGTTCCTATTTACCCCAGTTGCAGTGTAAATTGGGATGAGCATTATTTTTGCGGTTTTTACAGACATTACAATAATTACACATATTTTCCATAGTTTGTCGTCTAAATACCATCAAGACTTAAATTTTGACGTAGAATATGATAAGGTTTATACCAAAGTATCGGTAAAAAATCTATTCAAATTTCGTTTTCGTCCCTATTTACCCCATTTTACGGTACCTCACTGTGAGTGCTAATTTTGTTTTTTTTTATTGAAAAAATGACCTTTAAATTATACCAATTTTTTTTATTAAATTATACCTAATGATTTAGTTGTTGTATATAGTGTTTTTCCTTGGCATAGTGTTGCCACGTACAATACAAAGTTAATCTAAAAGTTTTGGAAACAAGTTTTGAATAACGTATTTTTAAGTGAGATTCTTCCAAATTGTGGATTGTGGTCCAAATCCCCCTTTCGGGATAACATAGGAATTCAAACTCACCCTGTATACCGAATGTAAACAGAGATGAGAAAGAGCACACTACACTATGTTAATAACCGAAATGATTTCTTCTCTCAGACCGAGCTTTAAAAAACTGATCGCTTATATGAATAGTCTTAAAAGCATGTAGCATCCTTTATAACCGGTAAATAAGAAAGGTTCTTAGCGTATTTACAAATTTAATCAATTCTAAAAATTGTTAATGCGTAACAAATTAGCCGATTGATTATTATCCTCAATGGTTTTTAAACCTAGCGGTGTTTTTAGCAAATTTCAGCGAGTATAGTGACTGACGGAATATCTTATTAGGTAAAAGGTCTATGTTTAACATAATAAAAAATAGCACTTCACTTTGCATAGTCTAATTTAGTGCTATTTGAAAATAAACATAAGAAGCACTATAAGCGCCTGTACTAATAGTTTAGCAAATGTG
Source organism: Horisme vitalbata (assembly GCA_951804965.1). NCBI lineage: Eukaryota > Metazoa > Arthropoda > Insecta > Lepidoptera > Geometridae > Horisme > Horisme vitalbata. Next base: position 9,757,962 of record OX638091.1, read on the forward strand.
AACACTTAGCACTAACGCCTAGGTTCCGATTCTCAGGAATACAGATTTTTGTCACGTCAGACTTGTCGCGAGAAATGTCAAAATCAACTCAATAAATGTCTGAGCCCTGATTCTCAGGAATATACATTAATTATTACATTAGATATAAGTATATCCGTGAGAACAATCAAAATTCTATGTAAATTTCCTTTCCTTATTCCTTCTACGTATGAGTTAGTGGCTAACTCTGGTATCTGAGTTTTAAAGCCACTTGAATGCCTCCGACATGGCACTTGTGCTCTTTGACCATGACCTTGTATAAGCAACACTCCACCTCGTCGCTACTTGGATAGGTGACCGTTTAGTGGCATTTAGAACTGAGCGCTTCCTTGCTTCGCAAAGCACGTTCAGATGTTGTTCTTGGCTGTTTTCAGTCGTTAAATTTGACTTATCTCATTAGCTATTATATCGCGAGGACAGTCAAAATTCTATGTAAATTTGACAGTTCTTGTGATATACATATATGTCTAACGTGATAAATATGTCTATTCCCGATAATTGGTGGCATGATGTGATAATCTCTATTCTCCGAGAATTAGGGCCCTGATCGAAACGCAAAATGCACGTACAGATCTTTGCATTTTACTTCAACTAAAACAAATAATGAAGTATGAAAAGGGCACTCTCAAAACTTCCATTCACAATCATTCACTTCCATACAATTGCAAAAACTGCTCTCGATGTTAAAAACAGGGCAACCATTCATAAATATTGTCTTAATTCTTTTTTTTCCCAACAATATCCCACATAGGCAGTCTATGGCCAATTGGTCTTTCAGAAATTAATTGTACCAATGAACGGTAACTTCCTACTTAGCATGCATAACCCGCAGATTTTGGTATCTACCATTATTTTAATTTTAGTAGTTATCTACCATCATTTTATTAAAATTTTTGTGTGTCTGAAGTCATGCAATACTTAAATTTCACTACTTGTGCGTTTTCACTAAGCTAAGTTGCTTAAATATTTACACAACATAACTTAAAAACACTAGAAAATGAAACCTTGACATGACTTTCCAAATGTACGATAATAATTACACTTATATTTATGGCAGCCCTGTTTCCATCCCAGAGCATTCCATCTTGAAGATTCAGTCAAAACAATCTCAAAGATCTTATTAAAGTAATCTTCAATATGAAAAGAGCATCTCCAAGATTCAATAAGAGATACCCTAAGGATGCTTATAAGAGCAATCTATCAGAAAAAAGAGCGATCTCGTAGATGCTTAGAATAATCTCGAAGATGAAGTAAGAGCAATCTCAAACGATCTTGAAGATGCAATAAGAGCAATCCCAATCAATCTTAAAGATGCAATAAGAGCAATCTTCCAGATGCAATTAGAGCAATCTCCAATCATAAACTCTACATTCTAAAAGTGCACGCTACTGTTATTCAAGCTGTTTGTACATGTCCTCTATTTGAGGTTTGAAGTAGTTCCTTATCTCTGGCCGCTTCGCCTTCAGTGTGGGGGTTAGGAGGCCGTTCTGGACAGAGAACGGATCCGGGTGCAGATATATGTCTTTCACCTGTAGATAAACGGAAGTAAGTATTATGAGATTGTCTTTTTTGTCTTTTCTCACAATGTTATGTTAATTATTATTGTTTAACGGGCTTTCTTTGCGTTTTACCTTTAACTTAACTGCCTAACTTAACTTAATTGTTTAACTTAACTGTAACTGTTAACTGTTAACAGCGCTGGTACTCCAGTCACCCCGTGACCACGATCGTTGCAACACGATCGAAACGTCGGGAAAATAAAAAAGTTAAAACGCGAAGAAGACCCGTTATACAATAATAATTATGTTTGATACTCGTGAAAGATTAAAAAATACCAATGTTATGTTGTATTGTTTTTGAAAATTAATTTTTTATTATATTTTGTTCTAGATATAATGTCTTCATATTGTATGTATACCTAATGTCAAAGCTACTTGTTAAATCGTAAAAATTGTTGTATCTGTGTGATTGTAGTTGCAAATAAACGTCTTATCTATCTAAAAACAAAAACAGCAACACCATCAGCCTATATCAGTCCAGTGCTGGATATAGGCCTCCCATAATAATTAAAGAGATAAGCCTATAAACTCCACGCTGGGCAAGGGCGCATTGATCAATCAAAAAAGGCAGGTGTATGATATGGTACTCTTGTTTAGTACAAAAATTTTCCAAGTAAACTGAACCAGTCATGATCTAGTTACAATACTGGTTCTGTCAACAATGAAATCTTACTAAGCAGGCTTTCAAAGCCACTATACAGCATACCTCAGCATACGTACATTTGATTCTTTCAACTCTAAAATCAGAGAAAGCTGGCTTTCAGAGCCATTAAGGTGACCATACATGTCAAACCTCCCTCTCGCTCGCACAATTCAACATTTTAGAAGATATAAAATCACTGAATGTAGTTATGCAAAATAGCAAACCTTCACGGCCTAGAAAATAACAATACAAAGGTTCAGCAAGAATATCATGTTGATCACATTGGTACAAGTTTTTTGGTAAGAAAACGTGATAGAATCAAAATGATATTATTGCTGAACCTTTGAATTCTTATTCTCTAGAATGTGAAGGTTTGCTCTTTTGAATAACTATAGTCAGTAATTTTATATCTTCAAAAATGTTGAATAGTGCAAGCGAGAAGGAGGTTTAACATGTATAGTCACCTTAAACGGGATATCAAAATCAATATAGGTACCTGTTCGAAATTTTTCAATCCTGCCGTCTTTCCGAATTGCAGCATATCATCCAAGATCATTTTCTTGACCATTTCATTCTCGCAAAGTGCTGAGAATGTGCCCTTGATGCCCTTCTCGAGGGCCCAGCATTTAATAACGTCAACGTCTGGCACCACCACGGCAACTATGCAAGACTGGAAATGATAATGTCGTAGTAAGGTCAAGTTGAATAGATGTTGACCCTGAGTTAGAAAGTATTTTTAAAACTACAGCACCAGCCTATTTACTGACACTGCTGCCCGTCGTCGGCTAGGGAATTCAGTTGTGCCAGTGTTGGGCTGCGCTATGCCACAATCAGCCGTTTGTTATAAAGCCGGATGTACCAGTGGCAGGTAAAAATGGCAGTGGCTTGAATTCCCAAAATTAAGGTTGGAATCCCTTACGCCCATTTTAAAAACTAACTGTTTGACAACTTCGAGCTACGTACTAAAAAACACATTAATAATTCATTTTCGTTCGTGTTTCTCGGGATAAATGCTTGCCTGCATCGCCTAGCGCCAAACTAAGCAAAGCTTTTATTACGGGAACCACATGACTGATATACCTTCTCCTTATTTAGGTGCCTACATTTTTTTGTGAATACATTCATAATTATAAATAAAAAAACACGCCGACTCGAGACAAATTTAGGGAGAACATACAAACATTTGTCCCGAAATCGAACCCGCAACCTTTTGCATCTCATGCGGGCCTTAGCCCATTGCGCCAAAAGATGTCGTCAACATCGAGGACGTCTTAGTATGTAGTCTGAGCTATGTATATGATTGTTGGGTGTTATTTAATAAAAACCTCGTTAACTGCATTTTTGCCTGCAACATATTTTAACTTTTACCTTTAGAGATTCTCCATGAACGAACACCTGTTCAACGTACTGACTCCTAATGTAAATATTTTCAATCTTCTCAGGAACAATGTATTCTCCTTGTGACAACTTGAAGATATGTTTTCTTCTGTCGATAATTTTCAATGTACCGTTCTGGAAAAGGCAATACGTCATGTTTAGCTTTTTAGTATTCACACGAGCGAGGACGATTCGTGTTTTTTGTCGTAATATAGTTACATTTCATCAATTTTTTTACTTGAAAAACCTCTACCTAAGGATTTTAGTAGTGGTATATGTAGATTAGCTTCGGAAAATAGGTGCCTATTTCACCAAGCAGCCTTGCTGGGATTCTGTTCAATAGGTATTGCTACGGGTAAAATTTCAGGCACATTAAATTCAACGATATTATGCCTTCGTTCGATGCGTACCAGAATATGTAGTGTTGCAGGTCTCCAAGGGCGGTGGTGACTACCACTGAACAGTAACCTACACTGTACTACTTCTACTGTTTACTTTATTATTATAGTGACTACCACTGAACAGTAACCTACACTGTACTACTTCTACTGTATACTTTATTATTATAGTGACTACCACTGAACAGTAACCTACACTGTACTACTTCTACTGTATACTTTAGTAATTGAGTGACTACCACTGAACAGCAACCTGCACTGTACTTCTACTGTCTACTTTAGTAATAGAGTGACCACCACTGAACAGCAACCTGCACTGTACTTCTACTGTATACTTTAGTAATAGAGTGACCACCACTGAACAGCAACCTGCACTGTACTTCTACTGTCTACTTTAGTAGTAGAGTGACCACCACTGAACAGCAACCTGCACTGTACTTCTACTGTATACTTTAGTAATAGAGTGACCACCACTGAACAGCAACCTGCACTGTACTTCTACTGTCTACTTTAGTAATAGAGTGACCACCACTGAACAGCAACCTGCACTGTACTTCTACTGTATACTTTAGTAATAGAGTGACGACCACTGAACAGCAACCTGCACTGTACTTCTACTGTCTACTTTAGTAATAGAGTGACCACCACTGAACAGCAACCTGCACTGTACTTCTACTGTCTACTTTAGTAATAGAGTGACCACCACTGAACAGCAACCTGCACTGTACTTCTACTGTCTACTTTAGTAGTTAGGTGACCACCACTGAACAGAAACCTACACTGCACTACTCCAACTCTGTCTACTTTAGTAGTAGGGTGGTGACCACCACTGAACACCACTACACTGTGCTATCTGGTCTGTTCATCTACCAGCTTTACAATAAAAACTCACCGGCATCCATTTGCCGACATCACCGGTGTGGTGCCAGCCATCATTGTCGATGACCTCACGTGTCTTCTCCGGTTCCTTGAAGTATCCCTTGAACACGTTCGCTCCCTGCACGCATACTTCACCCTGACCTTGCACCGCGAAGTACTCCATTTCGGGCACGTCCACTAGCTGAAAGGATCGGTGTAATTTTTAGTATACATTTTATTTTAACTGGAAATTCCTCTTCCTACCTAATTATGATAAACGTGAAATTTTTTAGGTTGTTTCTGGATCTTTCACGATGCGATCGAAACTCCAGAGAACCTTGGAGTAGCTTTATGGTTGCCTCACGAGAGAGTGAATTGAGTGAATTAGAGCTGTTTCAACACGCTTTGTCGTGAAAAGGCAACAATGGAGCTGAACTCCAATCCGCTCTGTCGTGAAAGAGCAACAAACTTTCAGGTTTACATTGTATTAATGCAGTTTTAAACTGGGGTCGAAATGTTTATGCTCGGAAACGTACCACTAGAACTAAGTTATTTATCACGTTAAGGTGGCGCCCACTACGTGGTTTCCGAACATTTTCGAGCATAAGAATAAGGCTCCGGGAACATGTTACAACCACAAAAGAAATATGTATTTCTTTTGTATTACAACTCTGGGAGCAGAAGCTGTGAGTTAGAAGTTTGTGCTGAAATGCAGAAAACGCAGCGCAAAACAAGTCCCAAAACAGATTATTTTGTATTAATGAAATTTTGACATTTTCAATATTTTTTGAGGATAAAGTGACCCCTGAGTATTTTTTGGAATATTATAAAATCTAAAATCCAATAACGTGCCATATGCCGTAAAAACTTTCATGGTTTTCCCCATGATTGGTTCAGGTTTACTGGGAAAACCTAGTTTGAATTTCCATCCAGTTGTAATCTGACGTTGGATATTGATAGTCTCAAATTGACGGGCAAATAAATATGAAATTTCCGGTAAAAACCACTTTGGAGATTCGAGCGACTCATATGCGAGTGTTGACGCAATGTTTTGGCAGCTGTTGACTTCAATTGAAGGGAAGAGGTTGTTAGATATTCTTTGGATTTTTTCATATTAAACGAATTATCATTTTTTATTAGGTATTTGTTTCAGCCATTTCTAGAGCCCAACAATGTAAATATAATGTACTAAGCTTCACAGCGCTGCCATAACTAAATTAAGGACGTCTTAGCGAGTTTGTGAGCTGATTTTGACAAAGCTAAGACGAATGTAAAAAAAATGGAACTGCTTTGCAGTGGAAATCTTACATTTTTAGCCTGTTAGAATAAATATGAATAGAATGTGATTCTGAACTATACTTTTTATGATATTATTTTCACCCAATAACACAATTAACTTTTATGTCCCCTCTTTCTAGGTCCCACATTAATAAAAAAAAGTACTTACTTTAAATAAGCTCAATATTAGTTTCCTTCGGATTTCAGTCACATACAATATTGCTGAAGGAAGACCTACATTATGATGCTCATAGATTTTATTGTAAGTACATACCTTCACTTTGCAACAAGCGACGGGAGGCCCGACATGTTCAGGAACGTGGTCCCCTTGAACTGTCAGAGTAACTGGCGCGGTGCACTCCGTCTGACCGTAGCCTTCCACAATCTGACAAGGAGAACACTCTTAGTTATAACCTTAAGTAGGCATTCAAGAAATAACTGACTATAGACGTCTTTCGATTTGTAGTCGCTGGATTCGTTGAGCTGAGAACAGAGCGCAACGGCCCTCATTAGGAGAGGGCTTTAGCAGTGGACTGCTATAGGCTGATGATGATGATGATGATGATGATGATGATGATGATGATGATGATGATGATTATGATTATGGTGGTGGTGGTGGTGGTGGTGGTGATGATGATGATGATGATGGTGGTGGTGGTGGTGATAATGATGATGATGATGATGAGGATGATGATGATGATGATGATGATGATGGTGGTGGTGGTGGTGGTGATGATGATGATGATGATGATATATCGAACCATAATAGTCCAGCTGTCGGTTATTTTGTCAGAATGATATCAGTAAAAATCCATAAAAGTATATAGATAGAGTTGGTTCACCATGTGCTACATTTTCTCACAATGTCGTTGACTTTGGGTGGGCGCCTGTAGTTAGCCAAATTAAGAGATGCTACCGTTATGACAGTGGGTAGGACCAAAACAATAGGTTGTAAGTATGTATTTACTGAACTACAGAAACGGGTAGGAGAATGATGATGCCTTAAGAGTACTCAAGTTACGATAGTTCAGTGCTTTGTACCAACTTTTTACCAACATACGATACACCAAAAAGTTTCATTGATTTGGTTACCGAACTACTGGCACTAGAAGTTCTCACATCTTGCAATCAGTTAGAAGCATTTGGATAGTATCAAATTAGTAACTGATATTAACTTCGTGAATATTATCTCGACCTCGAATAAAATAACCAGATAGTTCGATAAAATAACTCTCGGTTCCCCGCATCTTAAGATCTTAAAATATCGATGAGTTTTTGGCGATACTCCACGTACGACTGAATTTAACAGTAAGCAATAATACTATAGAGTTCCCTACAAAAATAACAGAAGCGTTGGTGTAGACAAAACAATGATAGCTTGGAAACAAAATAATTTTCGAACAGTGTATTGTTGCTATTATTAAGGCCTCTTCTACCTAACTATCTAAATAATACAATATGATCACAGTTTGGTTTGAAATAAACCTACTTACGTAGGTATGAGTAACATTTGCAATATATATCACATTCGTTTTTTTTTCAGATTCCTCTGTTTGTTAAGGTAGCTAATTTTTCTTGTTTTACTGGTCCAACCAACGGGTTTGTGAAAGTGTGTTAGGGATGTTCTCAAGGGGTTCGAACCATCACCTTCGGAACTCAAGCCAACCTCACCTGCCCGTGGTGTCTGATTGCGGCATAGTACAGCACAGCTATATTCCCTGGCTACCGACAGGCAGCAGCGTCGGCGGTGCGAGAAGCTGCTTCCTGCGATCCCAAACCCTCATGCCCAGCGTGTGGATTATGGGCATATCGTCCCTAGGGAAGGCCTATTGGAGGCAGTAGTAGACTAATATAACCCGGTGTTGTTGTTTTGTTTGTGAAATGGAACCTCAAATATGAGAAAAATCAAGACTGTGCAAGCAGTATAGCAGTAGCAAGGATCATACTATTTTTGCACGCGGTGTGTGTGATCATAATGACATAGATGTTTTTATTACTCTGCACGGACACTATTTAGGAAAGCTATTAGGACTGAGATGGACGTCGGAGTAGTTAAACTTTACGATGCATCCACATAATTAATAGGGTGGTTTACATCATTAACACTGCGCATAAATTAATTAAGAGTGTTTGGTAATTTATTTCTAGCAGTTTGGTCTCATAATGTTGTTTTTGATCTACATCCTTTGTATTGTTACTTGATTTATTGTTACTTTTAATGTTTACATAACCGGGTCTAGAATATAAAGTTTTGATAGTTGCAACGTAGGCTTCTAACTAAATTCCCTAGAACTATTAGTCCACGCCCCACGTTGGGCGCCAGTCAAAGTGCAAAATATTTGTTACTCAAACAATACATAATATATTTATTGTCATTACAGAATTTTAAGATAAAAAAGAGTTAGCATATTATAATACGGTAGTATTGCATGTGGTCCACTCCACACTTAGGCCAGAACAATAAGTAGAAGGCAGACCGAGGTTTTGATAAGGATTAAGGTAGGCGTGACTAACAATAACCACTATGTACTGTTGTACAATAAATACTTTGTACTTCGATGATGATAACTTACCTATACAAGGATTTTCCTAAAGATTTGGAAGATAATAAGTGATTTATAGAAAAAATTCTTGGAAGGGAAACGTTTAAAACTGGTTAAAAGAATACTAAGAATACTTATGGTTCAAATTGGTGCGACTTTGTTCGTCCATTTGTCACATTTTAGGTAGATCTAAAATAGAGATGATACTCACCAGACAACCAAGGGCGCATCTTGCGAAGGTCAACACATTGCCGGCGAGTGGCGCCGAACCAACCACCATGATGCGCAGGCGACCACCCATACCTTCCCGTACCTTGCGGAACACCAGCTTGTCCCAAATCGAATCACTACGGATTATACCTCTGAAACAAAAACAATAGTATGCCCTTAAAGGCAAAATATAGACTTAAAGAACGTTTCTTATGATTATGCTGCATTGAGGGTTACTCAATGCGGTATAATCACAAGAATGGCGCTTTGCAGTTTAATCAGTTTACCTCTTGGCCCGCACAAGACTAACCTGGGCGATTCAATTCTAAAGTTTATTTACCAAGATTCAACTTTATTCAACTATTATGTACGATTCACACTAATAATCTATTCTAATTTTTTTTATTAACATTCAATATGTTTAATATACATTTTATTAAAGTTATTCCTCGTTCCAGCAAAACTGAGGTATCATTTCTCCGATCAATATCACAAAAATAATTTCGTAAACTCTATTTTATGTCATGGATTCGCCTGTTAGTATGAGTCAAGTAGTCAAGCCTTAGTTTAAAAGTATCATTCAAAATGCAGAATTCTTGGCCATGGCCAAAGAGTCATGACTCCCATGCACATTAGACTCAATAAACTCACCTCTTGAGTTCAGATTCCTTTGCCGACAACGCCATATTAAAGAGCAATTTCTTGATCTTCGAGTTGGAAATCTCAGATTGCGCTCTGTCAAATAATCTGTTCAAAAGCCTGGGCACAGCTGGCATCATAGTCGGTTTGAGAGCGCTGAGGTCATCGGCTAACCGTCTAATATCGCCGCTGTAGAAACCCACTGCACCTCCTACCATGTAAAGGGCATTCTAGAAAGAGGGATGTGGGATTTAATTAAACCTTAATATACGATCTAGGTAGACGGGACTAGAACTAGCAAGATTTCTTTTGATGACTTAAAAAAAGTAAGTAAAAATAAAATAAATAATGCAGGACGTTATCACACAGCATCATGTAGCCCCAAACTAAGAAGCGCTTGTATTATGGGAACCACACGATTGTATACATTTTTGTTTGTAAATATATACATATCGTTGAAAACTTTTGAATAAAGTTGTAAAACTAGTCTAACGTAGGGTTTTTTATATCATTAGACATCTGGTTCCGGCAAATAATTTTATGCCGTGGATTTTGTAATGGATGCCAAAGAGATTATGGGTATGGGCACTGGAATTTAGGCAGCATTAACCAATACGGCAATCATCAGTCAGCATACCAAGAGAAATTAGGAAAAAGCCTATACTGTAGAAAAAGAAAAAAATACATTTCTATGAATAATATCACCAACCAACCACAAAGGTGATATTTTCTCAAAATTCTACTGAATTTAACAAGATACAATAACTAAAACAAATAAACCCGTCAAAATTCTCACAATTCATTAAAAGTTCATTCATCTGAACAAAGTTTGATCCGGGGCCTTGCAAAATGTAGATATTATAATCTAAAGTAAGTACTCGCATATGAATAGTGTTCTATGACTAACATAAAAAGGGTTAATGAATGTACCGGATGGCCAGCAGGAATGTCGTCTCAAGTTCTAATCTCACCATTCATGCAAAAACCACACGTTTGTGATGCAAATTCATGACCTAGTATTAAGTTCTATAACATTCTTAGCTTTATATGGGTTACGATTCAGATAACTGTGTAGCATTATAGCTAAAAGCTATAAGTATCTTCTATTAAGATACAAATATAATATTAGATCCAGGCCAACTAGTTAGGTTTATACTATAAGATAAAACAATAAGAATATCATTAACATCGACATACACTTTTAATATAAGCTCTCAAAGATTGCCATCGATGGTCTTGAGCCCGTTTCATCCACTTCATGACCTCCATCGTCCTAGTTACAAGATCCTACACTTCTAAATTCCTGTTCAAGATCGCCATTTGAGACTACCATAACTTACCAATAACGTATGCTGTTACAGTTATGGGTTACCAGTATGTTTTTAATCTTAGTATGTACAACTTACCTCGCAACACCTCTCTAGCATATGCGCAAGCGGTAGAAAGGAGATCATGACGTCATTCTTCATAGGCCGATGTTCTCCTAGCTGCATTGTGACACTGCACATAGAGGCTACTACGTTCTCATGCGTCAGCATAACGCCTTTTGGCATTCCCGTGGTACCTGATGTATAGCAGATTGTGCATACGCTCTCCGGTCGTGGCGGCTGCAAAAATAAATCGAAGGTTAGTAGGACTTTAAGTGTCAAGAGATAGCTTTTTATCGTTCCGAATTCCGTCCATTCAAGAAATAAATTCAAACGCGATCGTAACTTGAATCTCAGCTCAGATTTACTACTTAAAAATAGGTTAGCCCCTTATGGTTCATGATTACGGGTGGCCTAAAAGTCTTACACTTGATTTTGATTTTACGTTTTTAGTAGACACTAGATATACGTCTGAAATCAAAGCTGCAATAGCAGTGCTTTGGCCTATAAATTTGTATCAAGAGGATGTAACAGAAGTAAAACATTCTGCAGAGTACCCAAATCACTCCCATTTATCTTCCCGTAGTATCTGTATTGTGGAGCTCAAAGATTATTTCGAGAGGATCTATATAATTCACCTCCACTCAGTTTTATAATCTTTTATTTTTCCCTGTATATTAAAGAAGGAAAATGCGAACAAGCAAAAGATTAAATGTAAATTTATCTTTTCGACTTTTTACATTGTAAAAGCATTTCAGTTGTACTCTTATAAATAGACTGTAATTATGCACTTAAAATTATGGTTATTGGAAAAAAATCTGATAAATCAAAAATAAACGAAGACCATGATCAATCATAATTATCAATAAAGGGAGTAGCAATCATAAAAAGAGGTTTAATTTTTACTGGCCATTTCGAAGTTCTTGTGTGATTATTTTATTTTAAAGTTGTACGTTAATGAAAACACGCATATAAACCTTATAAACGAATCAAAGATAACTACGTAAGCCTGCGAAGATAAAATAACCATAAATGAAGATAAATATAACTGAAATAAAGTACTGTACTCGTGGTAACGTCCTATTAAAGGTTCGTCTGGGATGGTCCTACCACCATGCCCATTTATGCCGTGAAGCAGCGTTGATGTTTTGGATTGAACGTAGCGGGTACCGGAGCAATTTCAAGCACAGAGCTTTCGTTCACGTTCCAAACATCCATGACCTACGATGTTATACTTTGTTAATAGGTAATGGTTACCACTAACATCAGGTAGACCATGTGCTAGTTTCATCTTGAAATAGGTAATTATAAAAAAAACAACAACAAAAAATGATAATAAGATGAAAAATACTTTGAATCATTTAGAAGTAAAATGAACTTACAACACAAGGATGGTCTTTACTCGATCCTTGTATTTCGACATCAGTAAACTTGAGGATTTCCACACCTCGACTCTTAGCCCTCTGATGTGTCGAGGGTGAAACTTCTTTGATCGTGATGAGCTTCCTCAAACATCTCGGCGACTGATCGAGTAGAAGGTTGGCTTTTTTATCGTCTTCACAAATAACAACAGTCATTTCAGCTGTAACAACGGAAGTGGTGTTGATATAAAACTAAAGATGAAGATCGACTATTTTTAATATTTATACATTTAGGTACTTCATTTTCAAAGCAAAGCTGTAGAAAATGATCAGGAAAAGTAAACATCTATATAAAAATAGGGATGCAAGGAAAAAATGGAATACCCTGGTTAAATTTTATGAAAGTTTCGCTCAGTTAAGGTTAGCAATGAATAAAGAAAATCCAGGTTATTTATTTTATAAGTACAAGAGGTAAAGACTAACGACTAACGCATCTCCTAAACTAACCTTTACAAAATCCTGTTTTTGCAAGTATCCTGTCCCTGATCAGTGATCACTCTTTATAAAAAAACGGAGAATCTAATCCTATAAACAAAGGCAATAAATAAATGCTAAAGGATATGAATATACATACTTTGATTTACAATGAAGGCACATGCGTTGGCTCCTAGCGTGTCGTACAATGGTACAATGACCATTGAATAGCAGTAGGCAGCCTGTTCTGTCATTATCCATTCTGGACAATTCTGTGAATAGATTCCTGCAAACAACGAATAAATAAAAGCTTGTGCAGAACGAACGACGTATAAATTATAGCCTGTCATGGCCTAAAGGGGATTTGAATATGCCCTTTTCCGTTTGCAATCATCTTTTATCAAAGCATAAGATTTACATAGCATAGAGGTATGGGAAATTAACCTTAACTTAGATTGAAACTTTTTTGAAACGGCTGTAGACAAAAAGATTTTGGGTAGAAAGTTTGCAAATACAATGGTTCAGGCAACTCACCCACAAATGTGTTCTGGCCTGGTGTCAAGCCTTGGCATATAAGACCTGATCCGAAATTCTTGGCCCTGAGAAGGGTCTCATTGTAAGACTGCCACACGTAGGGTTTATTTGGTCCCTCACGCCAGCCGAGGCAGTTTCCATTATCTGTAAATAAGTGGACGTTATCACATAGATAAGAATGAAACCCTCACAATTTGGCAGATAAATTACAAAATATTAATTTCTATCCACGAAACCAATTTCAATTTCAGTGTTTTATTTACATAAATAAATAATAATGCTGGACATTATCACACAGCATCATGTAATGCATGGCACCTGTCCCCGTGCGCTAAGAACAAAAAATAAAAAAATCATCCTCTCTTGACCACTCTAGTGGCACAAATTATGTTTAACTGTTTTCTGAAAACCGGTTTGAGAATGATGGCAACATTTTGTAATACACTGGCATTATCGTGCTTATCTCTAACGAACGGAAATGTAGGGAAATGAGGTGTGCCTAGAATTGCGCCTTGAGGCACTCCTTGCTTCGTAATTGTGTGTGAACAATTTGTAACTATAGGCTGAGCAATAAATGAATGCAAATAATAAATCTCGCAAGACGGTGCGAAGTCGTAACGATTGTGTGTGCCATAAATCTTTTAAAAGAAACAGCATTCTGTTGATGGACTGGCGAGTCAGTCAAATGCATTATGTGAATCGGCATGCATGCGGAGAGCAGTGTTGACCCTAATAATAAGGTCATAATTTTAATAAAACCTTATAAAATTATGAAATCTACGGGGTACGGGTATACGTAGATAAAATAAGAAGTGAACTGGTTTTCTTAAAATTTAAACGTTAAAGGATACCTGCCTATGTTTTGTAGACTTAAAGCAAGCATGACATGAATTTAATTTTGGTTGTAAATTGACCTGTTTTCATTCGACTGCTTTTTTCCTATCGGTAGAGTCGGCATCGGCACAAGTAAGTTTACTTGTTGTAGAATGATAAGTAGGTAGATGATATTAATCAACTTACTTGATTCTCTGACGCCTCTCCTGAACGTTTCATAAAGTGTGCGTGTATCTTCATGAAGGTAGCGAAGATATCTGCCGTTTTTAGCTTCTTTGTAGAATTTTGACACTCGTACCATTTCAGGACCCTGCGACAAAAAAAATGTTATGTTATATTACATTATTACATTTAAGAATTTTACCGTATTTTTCAAAACCAAACTAAAGAGCATAATTTCGAATGGCAAATTTTTAATTTCTAAACTTTTTTGTAACAAATTAAATTGTATGATCAATTTAAATTTTGGATTCATTAAATTAATTCTATATATAATCGAGTTATAGATAGCTTATGCCTAGCCAATTACTATAACATTTTTTATCTTATTTACAAAGGGTCGTTGAACTGAATCCCTGCAACGCGCAGGAAACTAATCAGTTCTAATCTAATTAACCAACTACTGCCGACTAATCATTAGCGTTCATACCGACTAGGTCACAGCGAAATAAATCAATGGATGTGACATTAATAGCTTACGTATTATTTTTTGTGTTTGCTACGACATTTCCAATTTTCAAAATTATTTGACCATGATTTCAGTTATTAGTGTTAATTCCTATGCAATTCTACGTGCCTTTTGTTATACACTATTATTTTTTAGAAAGATACTAAACAAGGGAATCAGACAATGCAGGTAATTGTAATCGTTTTGGTTCTAGTTGCGCGGCAACAGATGAATGGTTTTATTGCACCCGGGCTTCAAAACAATAGACCACCAATTAGCTGTTTCCCTATTGGTTAAAACTTGTTACTACGTACTTTGTGGCAAAGCGATAAACAGAAATCCCCACCACTACGTCGTGACTGGTGGGGATTATTGGAAAAAATCACATAATCCCCACCAGTGGGGCGGCTTGGTGGGGATTTCCGGAATAATCGAAATTTACAGGCCTTTAGCTAGAAGGATTTTTTTTTTCCTTTAAAGTAACTGTCTGAAACTTATTATCGGCAAAGACCCTTGTGTAACTCAGCATCTTGATACTATGCATTTGCATAGTACTCACTAAAATCTCATGCAAATATACTCTCCGTTAACCTAATGACATAGTTGGCCCACTTCGAATCTTGGCTTCGAGCATGCCACTCTTACATTACGGTATATTATTACAGTTTGCACAACGGATGAAAACGGAACGATGTCCGGGTCAAAGTCATCGGACCTAAAAATAAAAACATACGAAACTCTTAATAAAATCATACCATAATAATATTATCTCGACAGATTTCAGTATAAAAAATCGGATAATGTATTGTTTCAAATGGTATCTTTAAATAATAAAAATGTTAAGATGTTCGTCCCGGTTTTCAGCCGCAAAGCCACGTCGGAGGTCTTCGGGTGGCCTAAAAAGTATAAGAATATAAAAAAATGTATAGTTCATTTTTAAAAACTATTTTGTTATAATTAGAGCAGAGTGAATTCAGTAAATAATATTAGATACCAGTGAAAGCTCAAATGGAGTTAATAACATAAAACTATTTTAGTGTTATGCGACAACAAGGTCATTGGTCAGATCATTGATCTAATCCTATTAATATTACTAATACAACCATTTCTATACTTGATTATCAACCACTGCAAGGGATTTAAACTATTAATGCATAAATATTATGTATTTGAGTTATAGAATAGCTAAGTACCTACCTAAAATATAAACCCAACCGCTATGCTGTGGGTTAGACTAGAATAAGTAAATAAATAAATAATGCTGGACGTTATCACACAGCATCATGTAGACCCAAACTAAGCAGAGCTTGTATTATGGGTAAGTATACATTTTTTTGTAAATACATACATATCATACATAGAAAACACCCAGACCAGAGACAAATATCTGCAGAACATGCAAATGTTTGTCCCGCGGCGGGAATCGAACCCGCAATATTCTGCGTCTCAGGCGGACCTTCGCCCACTGCGCCACAGAGATCGTCAAAGAAGCCATAGGTTTTTATATTTGTAAATGAGTTGGTTACCGATTGCTTTCTCAAATGTTGACTAATTTTAAAAAATAAGAACAAAACACATTTTCCGTAGGAAATATAATCAAGGTTCTGCTACAAGTGATAATTTGTAATTTTTCGTCGTCGATCATGATTTGAAAAGAAGTTCTTCTTTTTCTATAGAAAGTCTAATTAATACAAAAAAAGTCGATTCTAGCGGTGAACATGAGCGGATCCACCACTAGCCAGAAACATTCTCTAAGTTTACGATTAGGAGCAGCCTAGAGCCACCTCCTTCCGCTTTTCACATTTAAGATGACATCAGAATTATGTTGTATATTGTATATAATGTATATCAGTCCATCGCTTACTACTACCTACTTGAACATTTATTTATGCACCTGTTGGCGACAGGGGGACAACGAAACGAACCCAATATGAGGCCCATACCCCCACAGTGCGTGTTAGCGGGCTAGCTGATGATGATGATAATTCTAAAGAAATAAAAAGAACAAACTATCAGAAAATAATTTCTCGCCTCAAAATATGACACCCAGCTAATGTAGATTACGAAACACATTGTGCGAGCCATCATGCGATCTTGAATTCAACAAGGTCACGAGGAAATCGGTCACATGTCAGGAAAGCGAGTGAAAAATTGGGTGTTTGTTTAACCGAGATTTTTAGCAGAAAACTTTGTGACACTACATTCCAGGCCGTCGACGGTTATTTTAGTTACAATAGAATCGAAACGAGTAAACTTGACTTTGGACGTTCAGTTTAAAATTAAAACTACGCATTCATTCAGCTACTTTTATGATCCCTTCATTGTTTACCCATGAATCACTATGAGCATGGAGTTTGTACGTACATCTGCAAATGAGATATTTCATGAAATTGTCTTATGTATTTATGTTCAACATTATTGTGTAGGATGCATAATTACGTCAGATAAATCTACAAGCTAGGTACCTACCTATTTAGAAAGACACTGCGATGAATGTAATTATTGAAAAACAAACATTACATGTAAATTAACACTGTATTTTTTTTATTATAACATCTTATAGAAATAAAAAATATAAAATCATTCTTAATGATATAAAAAAAGATGCATTTCATTCGGGAGAGTTTCTAAGAATACATTATAAATAATATGACTACTACTAAAACATCTAGTGGAAATGTGTACAATCCCAGTTTTTATGACGAGCAAGAAGTATTTTGACAAATCGGCGTAAATCTAATAATAAATTAGGAAAGCCCTGAAAGAGGGCGTCGCTGGAAACTAGTCTGATGCTCTTGGCAAATATACGGTGTCGCCGAAATAGCCGACATTGTCGTCTCGTTTGGCTGGCAACTATTTCCGCGTAACTTGCTCTTGAAAAACTGCGTGTCAACTGATGTCAGGCCTCTCAACATCTCACCTACTGTTTTATGGAATTATCGAGTTTTTTTCAGTTAAAGAAGCGAATATCTTGCTTTCAGTGGCGCTATTCTGAATTTAGCAATGCAATCAAAATGAATAAAAAAAAAAACAATTTCTCTATATAAATGCAGTTATAGGAATTAATTTGCTCTCAAGCTAACAATTTTAGCTTAAAATCTTGTAGCAAAGACGAATTTGATCATGTAAAACATTATAATAATAATCTTTTAAACAAGATTCTACTGAAAATTATATAAGTGCAATAATCATTTACCAAGCTTCTTATTCTCATGTAATAAAATGTTGTGCATGGCACAATTGAATTTGTGATTAATGAGGGCACTTGAAAACAACATTGTTAATAGCAGTAGAAACTGTCTGACGCAAATCATCACTCACTTGTGGGCATCGGCAACGAAGAATTTGGCCTGCACTCAAATATGTCACGGGACAATGCCTTTAGCAGGTAACTACTCTGTTAACAACATAGTATTGGACGTTTGTAAATATTGAACTAACTTAAATCATAGTTTATTTGGTCCTAATTTTGAACGGACGAATACAGTTGAGCTGTTGCTAAGCCAGAGCTAAGCAACATGTCTCTAATGTTAAATCGTTTAATCGTTCTCTTTTTAAGATACCTGCAAATGGAACTAGCACATGGCCTACCTGATTTTAAGTGGTAGCCATCACTTATATATAATAAAGTATTGCTTCGTAGGTCACGCATGTTTCGAACGTGCTGTACTATGCAACGCCCTGCGTCCATCAACTTGAGGCATGAAGATGTTAAGCCTTATGTGCCTGTAAATTGACCAGTACCTCTTCAAAGTAAAACCCAGCAATGCTGCTTCACGGCAGAAATAGACAAGGTAGTACCTCCCCGGATTTGCCCTTCACAAAGAACTCTACTAGTACTAGAACAATTCATATTCATACAAGAATTTTTAGGATTAATGAGTATATTATAAATTATACCTTATTTTACCTCCAGTCAAAATAACTCGTGTATAGCAAAAGCAACGTGTATATTTTATATAAAGTTGCTCAAACAGTCGTCTCTAGAAGAGCAGTCAATGAGAACTCATGATAATTTAGTAACAGTGGCTTGAGTGCGAAGAACACATACAAAGTTAATTAAGTCCACCATTTGAACATTTATCTTTAGTAAAGTGCAATGAAGAATTAAATAAATATATAAAGTTAGAGTTATATTTACTAAGTTACATTTATATTTAACTTTATTTTTGTATGAAAATGGAGCAGCGTCCCTAGCGGGAAGTTTTTAAACCTTTGACATTGCCATAAAAAAAATAACGCTAACTTTGTAGTTGGTATGTTTTTCGTACTCAAGCCACTGGTAAACATTATTTTCAACGTTTAACTATCATCATCGGTAGCATAACTTCTCTCTTTATGTTTGCCAATTTCCACGGTCCGTCGAAAAAAATATTTTCACCAAATTTTTCAAATTCTTCAACTTCTTCGCTTATTACAATTAAAAATAGCTGAAAATAATAAGTACTTACAGATAGACTTTAATATCGAATGATAGTTATGTCACTTATAACTTTTAGTCTGGGTATTTAAGAGCTTTGATTAAACAAACCAACATTCCATATGTCAATCATTATTATTTACATAACTGATGATATGAGCTTGTAAAAGGATCACCTCTGAAATGTGCTAAAAGTGGATCAAGATATTTGGTGCTTTATAATCGGAAATTCTTACTAAACTTGAACCCCATTCTAAAATGTTTTTTTATGATCATTTATATGTAACTGAATTAGCTTTTTTTCTGAAATAGTTATGTTTGGCTATATAATAGCTGGTAGAAGCTGGATGCGTCGACCTCAGGACAGGGCGTAATGGCGCTCATTAGGGGAGGCCTATGTCCAGCAGTGGACTGCTATAGGCTGATGATGATGATATAATAACAATCGCACTAGGGCGTGACAATAATCAAGTTTTCCTTTTCATTAGTCTGGTGTGCGTTTGCCAAGAATCTAGAAAAACTCATGACTGAACTATTTATCGATAACATGTTTTTGTGATCCTGAGTATTTTAGTGTCACATCAGTAATCATCATCACCTTGCCCTATTATCACATCATGCTGAGTTAGTACAACATGTTTTCTCGTCCAAGGGAACAGGCCTTCTATCAGTCGTATATCTTATGCAAGTTTTATTTATTTACCTACCTTCCGCACGCTCCTTCTAATGCTTTTCTATCTTCTCGATAAACGTTTATGACTCTTATCTCTCAAGACAATATATCCATGCTACGCTTACATTTCCAATGCTAGTTAACAGTTTAATGGGGCTACTTATAAACTTCCCCTGATATACACACTCCTTATCATGTTCACGTTCAATTGCGTTAAGTGTGTGTTAGTGCACATACATTTCAACATTCGCATCTCTTCCGCATGCACTCCTCTTACATTAATATTATAATTTCTGTATTATACTTAGCTTTACATGAATACCAATACCTCTTTATCTATCATATTTAATTGATGTCCGCGACACATTGCGGAAAAATTAAAATAATAAACAATAAAAAATAAAGACAATCAATGCCGATGTCTAGATTGGCTAGATAATACTGTCTAAGTACATCTATATTACACTTAAATACAAAATTTAACCTTATGTGCAACTCAATACATTACAATGTGGAAACTTGAAATTTCATAAGAACAAAACCTTCTAGAATTTATTGCCATTCTATTTTCTGAACATTGGTATCTCAATAGCATTGCATTAAGCGATCTGTCTGTATAGTATATCTATAATCTTTGCCAAGTATGAATTTGATTCGATTTGATTTATACCATGATTTAATCAAATATGTAGACGTGATTTTTTTAATTTAAAAACTTAATGGCACTACTTGACAAAATATTTTAGGAAGGATTTACATAATTATTTCATTTATTTACATTCATTAGGTGTTGTCATATTACTATATACGTTGTATTCTTGATTTATAAGTTTTCAAGGAAGAATAGGTAGGTACTTAGTAATATTTAAAGTAGTACCTACTTGAGATAAATTAATAAGAAATACGGCATTGTAAACTATAATTAGTTGTAAACGATCTTGATCTTGACCTTATTTGGTATTTTATTATTGTCTATCATATCTTTATCAGATAAATAAATAATAAACTTACTCTGAGAGATTCAGATTGCTCATTAAGGTTAATTGGTGGTCTGATTGGAGACACTCCAATACAGCAATTACAACACGCCATTTTCACTTCCTTCACAACACAAGTCACAGAAAATTCACCGTTACTTTCAAACGTTATTGAAACGTTGCGCAATCATTGTCTTATAGGAATGCCACACATAAAGTTCACAGTCCTTGATAGTATTGTCTTGAATAAGGCAGTTTTGGCTAAGTTTTCAAGTGTCTCATCACTTTCGCTAGAGATTTTCGGGAACTGACAGGAGAGCTACGTGCAAGGCAGCCCGAGGTATAATGAGTTAAAAATACCGCTCAAAGATGCGCTCTGCCAACTCTAGATCGTTGGCAATTCGGGATTAGGACATCTCGAACTTTGATACCGCATTAAAAAAGTTTCCTTTTAATTATAAAGGTACATTTTACAACCGCAATGTAAACTGTTCACAAATAAATATCATCTAATATACTATTAAATTTTAATATGATATACTAGCTTCCGCCTGTGGCTTTGCTCGCGAGGTACCGGGATAAAAAGGTAGCTTAAGTATTGATCCAGGCCACAAACTATGTATAATCCAAATTTCATCCAAATCCGTTCAGTAGTTTTCGCGTGAAAGAGTAACAAACATTCATCCATTCAACCATACAGACTCACAAACTTTCGGTGTGATGTGATGATTAAAATAGGCCATAGAGCAGGAAAATAAAATAGGTATAAAACTACAATTGAAAAATAACAAGAATTGATAACTGATACAACGATATGAGATGTAGGCAATTTTAAATTGGTTTAATCAATCGTTGACCCCACAAATACCACCGACCAAAAACAATGACGTGTTGTCAGGTGTGTGAGCGATCGTTGTTGTGTCATTTTAACGTAGGATTTAGATAAATGGATTGTAATGCCGGTTTCTAATAATAAGATGCTTAATCCTGCATGTATCCGTCACTAAATGTTGATGCATCATTAATGAGATAGACCATAACACATGCCGCACAAAACTGTACATTGTACAAGCTACTATACTAAAACCTAGCATTGATAACTATCTGATTTTCAAAGTCATCATATCCACGTAGTTCTTATGTAAGGTTCCAAATATAAAATATCAACAAATATTTTCGATCGTGGCTGATATAGGTAAAAGTATCCTAGATATTTCAGACTCACCGGTTCCAGTAGGCTTTGTTCATGGAGCGTGACAAGTGGTTTCTCCGGCTTCGGCCTTGTGCTGAGATAGAACGCCGAAGCAGCTGCCACACCAGTCAGGGCTAACGCGCCCGCAGACCCTCCCACCATCCATAGGTACTGGTCGATTTCACTCACTGTAGGCAAACGCATTTTATTAATTGCTGATTATATAACTAGGGATATTGACAACTTTGCGGTAAATCCCAAAATTGATAATTGACACCTGTTTTCTAACCGTTAATGCATGAACTGAGTATCTTTGATGAGCGATTTTTTCAGAGGAACAAACAACTGGCGGTTGGCCAGCAACCGATGTGCAGTAACCTCCGCTCGTAACATTTTATACCACCTAGGACGTAAAATTTAATTGTAAGTGATATAAATACAGCAAATTGTTGCTGTCTCTGCTATTAGCATTATTTTTGCATTGATATTTGTTATATTTCGGCCGCGTGACTACGAGACTCTATTTTAAGTCAGACTACGATAAAACTTGATTAACAAAATAATCAATGAATGAATTTAATTGCTTTATGTATCCAAATATGGTAAGTCCAATTAATAACTCACGTATGAACAAAAAAAGTAATCTCCAAATAGGTACTTTCGTTAATTGGACCGGTTTGGACGACCTTCTCTGTCAATCTGAACAGTTAACGATGATTGAAGATATATCAAGATAGTCTGTTGTTTCCGTCTTTCTCTCAGTGGAATTGATGGGCGTTACGTTTGTATTGTATAACATTATGATATAAACACTAGAAACGACACAGATGATGACAGAAAATCATCAAACATGTAAGGGCTTCTAACCTTAATCTTCGGCATCCAAGCCAACCTCATCTGCTCGTAGTGATTAACGTTCGGGCCTGCGGGCTGAATGCGTCAAAGCACCGTCTTACACCAACACAGCAATATTCTCTAACCGCCAACAGGCAGCGGTGTCGACGGTGCGAGAAGCTGTGCTCTGCGATCCCAAACCAGCATGCCCACCGTGAAGATTATGAGCATATCCCTTTTCCCATTATTAGGGGAGGCCTATGTCAAGCAGTAAACTGAAATAGGCTAATGTGATGAAGACGACAGAAATGTTTACAAAATGTGGAAACTATGAGCGGTCGGCCTGCATTAAGTGCAGTAATATCTTCAATGTTCCGTATAAGGAAATGCCAATAGGACAACTTTCATGCAACCAAGCAACTAGCTAGCCGCAAGCAGTTCCTGAACTATTAACAACAGTAGGTACAGCCAGTTTAGAAAGTGGAAACTCGGGTGTGCTCGCAGACAGACATTAGCGCATAGATTTCTCGGGATTCTCTCGCGCTTTCCACTGACATACTTTTACAAAGTACTTGGACGTGTTATGCTGCGCTATGATGGTAGAATTGTGCTACTTTTTGGATAACTAAATTGCAGTTTGTTTTTAAATCAGCCGTTTGTCAGTTTAGGTTTGTTTGTATTCTGTTTTTTTTGGCTAGAGTTATTTGAATTTACTTGAATTTACTCATCTTAACAACATGTTCATGCGTAATTTTTTCAACTCTAAAAAATAAATGGCCAAAATTTATGAGAAATATATGTTTCTTTACGAATGTCACAGGTTTTAATTATAATTAGTTTACTGTTAATATTTTTGAAACTAACTCAAATTGAAGACAGCCAAGGGCAAACCTCTCAAACAGAATTAGGGACAGGGTTAAACAAATCGCAAAAGTCAATGTCGTAATCGACAGTTTGATCATTAGAAGGGCTCCATACAATTTGAAGTCGACATTTAAGGTCGCAATGTCGGCCCTGATATACCTTACAGGCTTTGAAGGTACTAGTTGATTTCAAAAGTTGGAACCTTGGTGATCTAATTTCCCCTCATTGTGCATTCAGAAGGCGTAACAAGCATGACGGCCCTTGAAGGGCCTCTGGGTCGTCTTATACTACTTTGAAACCTTTACGTTTTTATTGAAAATTTGTCGAATGTCAACAGCGAGGTGATCGGCTAACTCTTTTGCAAACATAAATGATTGACACCGTACCTGTTTTAACAAACTGCTTGTCAATTGACGTTCATTGAATTTCGACGAATGAAATGTCAAAGTTTGTAAAAACAGGATCGGTGTCAATTATTTCCGTTTGCAATAGAGTTAGCCGATCATCCCGCTGCTTGATAGTTACAATTATTATCAATCGATTGTACAATTTTGTCTTATAATAATTATACACAATCATAAGCAAATTCACATGCTTCTCACTTATAGAAGTCTAGTAGAGAGAGAATTTACAATACTTTCATAAAAAAGTAAAATTCGCCCGCAAAATTATCTTACACACAGAGATGCAAATATTATGTTCCTATGGGCAGCGAGATAATATAATATTTCGTATCCTTGTTCAGACAAAATTTTATGTCAATACTAAATGAAGGTACATTATTAAGAACATGCTAGCATTGGGAAGGACATAATCTTAAACGCCAGTATAAAAGCCTATTCAGGTATGAGCTGTAATCGCTACTACCGTCATGCGTAGCGAAAAGTGTTGACAAGGATGGAAGTATCGTTGGAGCCGTTTAACTAAATAAAAAACGGCATGAGCCGCGCCACTTGGTGGTTATCGCACACATCTGAATAGTTAATTAAACGTCAAAATAAACTTACAGCTGCTACATTGGTTCCACCAGATAGTCTTCTCCGGTGTTTCTTCAGTCTTTTTTTTCTCAGTCTTCTTCAATTTCTTTTGTATTTTCTGATATTTTTCCTTAACACTAAATTCAGTCTTGACGGCTCCATTGTTGTTCACTTTGTCCTTTTTAGTGTGGAAACCAAATTTACCGCTTCCCATATTGTTATTTTTAGTATTCACTGTATTAGCATTTTCATTGGCCTTATATCATAGTTCTGGCATCCCAAAATGAAACTATAATTTTAATATTGAGTCACTAAGAACACGTTCGTCGCTTGTTCCTATGATACTCATATTCGATGTAAGTATTTCGTTGCGAAGCAAATCGGAATCTACGAAACTAAAGATCTGATAAAGCTATCATGAAAAGGCTTTGTCCTTGCAGAGTTCACTGACATATGACTGTCTATATGATTTTACGAATGATTATAAATTGATTGTCCTTATCCATTGAAAATGAAATTTTACAAGCAGGTAAGTGTTCACTAAAATATAAATGTAATTCCAGCTTATACGAATGATTTCTCTGGCCACAAACCACGAAAAGGAAACAAAACAAGGCAATAATTAAACGGTGTGTTGACAAGCAATAATTCATAAATCAGCAACGTACTTAATAAACCATTGTTGTACCTATTGAGTAGGTTTTGTATTTTGCATTAGTCATGATTTTGACAAATGTTAAAGCTGACCGAAATATCAGTATAAACATTGTGACTTAAACACAAACATTCCAGTGAAATCCATCTATCCATGAGGATTATAAGATGGCTTTTTCTTATAAACAGGAGAAAGCTGTCCATTGACCTAAAGTTTATTATAAGCCAATGGACAAAACTAAAGCTGAATTGATACAGGACAGTAGGTAAATGCATTAATCAACCAATAGGAATTCCTTTAACTTTTCATTTCACGCATCATGCTGCATAAGGATAAGCTAGAGTTGCCATGGAAACAACGGGAATATAAAGCAAACTTTCCAAAGTTTGATGAACTGCAGCGGTTTTGAGAATTTAATACGCTCGTAAAAACCGGAGAGGCACAATAAAGAATCACGTCCGGTTCGTCATATCACTTTCCATTAACGGTATATTTACTACAACTACGCGGTAAAGTAATTAAAACGGTTCGCTGTTGACCGGGCATTTTTAACCGTAACCGCGAATATGATGAAATAAAAATAAATCTCAGCAAAAATCGTGTTGAATCAATGCTGAATTGGCGACCTTATCAAACACTGCGCGGGAGTTCATCGACTCGCTTGTTATTGGCCTATTACCCCACCCGACTGTATTGAGAGTTGGTGGCATGTTTCTGCACCTCAGAACGCGGTAGACAGTCTCCCAACATTGATTCTCATAACTACCACACATTTCGATTCGTAGGTGAGGTACAGGTTCATGCTATACTCATAGGCACTGTTATAGTCTGAATCTGAAATATGCAATGAAATACTTTTCAGATCACAAGAAAAGGCTTCATGCATTTTTCCTAAAGGCACTTGAATATAGATTTTTGTTTGATTGGGATGACCTAATGTGATGGCTCAAGTCATTTATTGTATTATTTTTATTGATGTAATTATGTTTTTCTAATAATAATACAGTATAGGGAGTATGAAAGAAAGAAAATTCGTTTGACTCCTATTATGTCAAACACACTGTATACGTGCCTTCGCTCACGAACACAGTAGCTAATGACAGCTTTCTCCAATACTAAACGCATGGTCACAACGCGCATTAACACTAACGCTCACTACGTTAGGTACTTCATAATACATCACTGGTGCAGTTTCAGTTACCAGCAAAACTTTGAAGCTTCATTTTCAATAACATAAAAAAAATATTGTTCTCAAAATTATGGAGGCACGCTGCTGGTCGATCTAAAGAAAGAGTGAGCAGGGCACGACTAAGAAATAGTAGCGATAATGTTTGTATTTATGGTCCCGCCACAACACTACTTGCAACAGAAACGCGGATACCTATTGAAAGAGACTTACCCGTTGCGATATGCGTTGAAGCAATTTAGCACAATGCGGTTCGATGAAAACGCGATTACATTTATTGGCTAATGCATGGAGCCCGGTGATAAACTACAACTACCCAACTCTTCAATTACGCAATTAGCTGATAGTATTACAAAGTTTTAGAGACCTGAAACCCCGCAATTTCATCGAGTATCAGTTCAATAAATTGAAGAAAAATACAATATAAAAGTAGTTATTGGATTTTGCTGCATTTTATCTCGCCTGAATGGAGAATCTCCAGCTGTTGAAGTTATAAAAAGCCTTTTTGGTAAATTTTATTTGAATAAGTCGGAAACGAGTGCCTAAGCCTCTAATGGACTCTATAATAAGTTCAATGGAATGAAAACCCGCTACAGTTCACAGAGTACACAATTCTATTCAAAGCTGGTAATCACGGCAGCATTCGACCGAACTATAGGGACCAATAAAACCGAATTGTATTTCCGCCAAACATTCACACCTAACGGTTGTTTATAACGCTACGATCTGGTTCACGAAACAATAAAATCGCCTATTACTAGTGTTTCTACAGAACAAATTTTGATAGAGTATAAAAACCAAATTGGCGGACGTCTAATGGTAAAAAGATATAGATTCTAAAGTTTAGAGACTACTGAACACAATAAACAAGACCTTTCCTCTCTACGATATGAAGAGCTCGCTGGAGGACACCGAGCGGGATGCGAAGGCATGTGGTGGAATGTACCGGAGTTCGCTAGCATACGATTGCAAAGAGTCAGTACAAACGAAGGTATATACCGCGGGATGCCGCTAACGGCCGCTGGAGGCATCGCAAATTGGCCGGCTGCAAATCCTACACGCCCTCTCCCGCCGTTTACTGGTGTGCGCAGGCCTTAAGTGACACAACTATTACCAAGACCATTACACAAACTTTTGAATCTTGCCGGCTTGTAGGTCCTGAATTAAGGAGCAACGGCACAGCGCTAATTATTAGAAACGCGACTTGGCTAATAAAGTCCACTTACAAATATCTTTGCCTCTTATTTTAATATCAAAGAAAATATATTACAAAATTGGAGACACGAAAACAGACTAACTCAATGACTCTACATTATTGATTCTAATGTCGTAAAATAATTTAAGAGAGCTAGCCTTCAGTGTTTGAGTACGAAAGAAAATGCGTCGCATTCACTTCCTATGCGATAAGCATTACCCATTGTATACAGTGTGCATCAGTCTATTGCCTACGCGACTTTATCACGTCAACGCGGTCTAGATCAACAGAACGTGCATCATCATCTTCAGCCTCTAGAAGTCCACTTACTCCTTGAGAAGAGAGTTTGACAAAATCACCATGCAGCCTCCTCCACGGTGACTTTGTCAAACTCTCTTTTCGGTGCGTGAGTTATTTTGGAAATGGGTGTTTCTAATTTTGCTTCTCAAGTTGATTTTCTCGAAAGAAGTCAAAATCATACTTTTTTTTATGTTACTTGAAGATGGAGCAAGCACATGGTCCACCTGATGTTGAGTGGTAACCATTACCTATCACAAAGCATTGCAACATAGATCACGTTTGCTGATCACGCCCTGCGTCCATCAACTTGAGGCATGATGATGATAAGCCTCTTGTGCCTGTAATTTCACCGGCACTCACACCCTTCAAACCGAAACACAGCACAGCTGCTTCACGGCAGAAATAGGCATGGTGGCAGTACTTTCCCGGACGAGCCCCCCACAAAGAACTCTACTACTAAGAACTCTCTACTAAAACTACTACTAATTTAGTCCTAATACTTCTATTAAGACTAAATTAACCTAATTATATCAAACCATACGAATAACGAATGCAAATGACGTAAAAACATACAATGGTTATCAAACAACTATAACTTAGATTCAACCATACAGAAACGAATCGTGCTTGCTTAAGGCGTACAAACTCTTTGATATTCTGTTTCAGGCGGACTAACTCTACAATGATCTATTATTACTCAGACGTACTAACTCTATGATAATCTGTACTTAGGTTGTACTAACTAGTAGATGATCTGTGGTTCACGATTGCTTTGCTTTTCATGCACAGTCTACCATTAAAATAATGAAGCCCTTTAGGGCAGCTATTGGAGCAATAAACGTTTGCATATTGCTAGATGCAGTTGTAAATAAATGATGAAAGATTAATCTCTCAACCTTCCTAAATACCTAATATTTTAGTCAAAGCCTTGTCATGTATAAGAACTGGTCGTACATTTAGAAGTAACACAAACTGTTTATTATGCTATATATATATAACCTTTAATAATATATGAACACCTATAATGTATAAAATACACTCGAGAGCAATGAATCCGGGTCACTCAAAGAATCCAAAAAATCTCGGAAAGTAAGAATGCTAGGTTAATGCAATAAATTGTATTTAATAGACAATTTAATACTCCTTAAATGAAAGTATTAAAACTTCTTAGTTATTGTAAAGTTATATCATAAAAAAATCAAATTTGAAAAGGGAACACTGTCGAAGATGGAACTACGAAATTACAGGATTTGTTTTTGCTTTTGTTTGTAATCTGTCATTTATGTTGGTACATAAACCAGGTTGATAGTGCTCAATATTCATTATTCAAGCTGAAATCATGTCGCTTACACTTGAAGAATGCACCAGAATACTTACATTGGTGGAAACCGGCCGGAGTCAGCGCGATACAGCCAGGACTGTCGGTGTGTCGCTGTCAACAGTACAAAGAGTTCTCCGACGTTACGAAGAAACTGGTTCTAACCTACGCAGACCAAGAACGGGCAGAACTAGGTGTACCACAGCACGAGAAGACCGATACTTGGTGAACACCATGCTTCGAAATCGCTTTCTCACAGGAACTGAACTCACAAATCAGTTTCGACGCCTCGGAGGAAGTAACCCAAGTGCATGGACAGTAAGACGTCGGCTTGCTGAATCTAACTTAAAACCCCTTAGACCTGCAAACGGCCCTAAACTGGAGCGTGGCCATCGTATTTCAAGACTAAGATATGCCCAGAACCACGTAAATTGGAGTATTGAAGATTGGTCGAAAGTTATGTTCTCCGACGAATCAAAATTTATGCTCTACAAGCACGATGGAAGACACAGAGTGTATAGAAGACCAGGGGAAAGATTCAAGCAAGCATGCATCGAAGAAAAAGTAGCCTACGGTGGTGGGTCTGTACTTGTGTGGGCCGGAATTTCCTCTGAAAGTCGCACAGAGCTGGTGATCATAGAAAACGGCTCTTTAACTAGCGTAAGATATGTGGAAGAAATCCTCAACGAACACGTTGGTCCATTTATGGTCAATTTGGGTGAGGATGCTATATTTATGCATGACAATGCCCGACCTCATACAGGTAGCATTGTGAATGACTACCTTCAAGAGATGAACATTACTTGTATGGAGTGGCCAGCGCGCAGCCCGGATATCAACCCGATCGAGCATGCTTGGGACGAGCTAGGGAGATGCGTAAAACAACGAAACCCTCCCCCAATCACGCTTCCTGAGCTCAAAATTGCTCTCACAGAGGAATGGGAGAATATTCCCCAAAATCGTATAAGGAACTTGGTGTACAGCATGCCAAACCGCGTAAACGCAGTAATGGAAGCACGAGGAGGTAATACGAATTATTGAAATTCAAGAAAATTGTCATAAAGTTCAAAAATTTCATGTTTCCTATTTTTGTTTTAAGGAGAGATCAGCAGTTTTTTTTCTTTATGTAATTTTGTGTAAATAAAATGTATGGTGACTCATATTTTTTTAACTTTCATTTAAGGAGTATTAAATTGTCTATTAAATACAATTTATTGCATTAACCTAGCATTCTTACTTTCCGAGATTTTTTGGATTCTTTGAGTGACCCGGATTCATTGCTCTCGAGGGTATTTAACCCAAATTTTGA
Source organism: Horisme vitalbata (assembly GCA_951804965.1). NCBI lineage: Eukaryota > Metazoa > Arthropoda > Insecta > Lepidoptera > Geometridae > Horisme > Horisme vitalbata. Next base: position 9,788,643 of record OX638091.1, read on the forward strand.
AATTAGTATAGAAGCATTCATTAAACAATCGTTGTCATGAAGTCTGCGAAATTGTCGACTACACTAATGTTATCTGATAAATTTCAATATTCTTACTACAGATATTTCGAATAGTATAAAAAACTATCTTCTACTGCAACTAAAAATAAAATAGTCAGATCTCAACTTATAAATCAATCAGAACAGAGCCTCAGTTCTAACTTTATAAAACCTTACATCAACACAAGCACAATCAAAACAAAGCGACGAAACGTGCACCTTCCGGCGTCCGCGTTCACGTCAACACGCGATACGTACGATTTATCGATCAACACGTGCAGTAACGATTCGATTACAGTATCTACACTGGTATACACTAGGTTACAGCAAGTTGCGCGCGCGCTCGATTCCGCGCGGCCGATGGGACGGCCGGCCGTTGCGACAATGCGCCTGCTTCCAACCTCCCCCTATCATCAAAGCAGCCTAGCCACCTCTCTCTTTTGACGGGGCACGGGCCGCAACGGTGAACAATCCAGCCTTACAAGCGTAGGAACGAGCCGGTTACGAGATGCTCGAGATTGTGGAAACGTGTAGAAGCTTTGACATTTGCCAATTTGCGTCAAATTTTAGTAAAACGCCAGCTTTCTACAGATTTGGCAAGACGTAAGATGTGGCTACCAACAATTTCTTTAATAGGTGTCATGTGTTTAGAAGACTATAACAACGATGCGATATCACTTCAAGCATTACACTAAACTGTACTATCAAAGATTGAAACCTGATATTATAACCAGGGACGTAATAATGAGAAGAAGATTATTTTTTGAAATAGTTCAACAGATATAAGGCACTTGAAGTGAAAAATCTAGTACCTACATCTACACATTTCTTATATCACATTTTTAACTTTTCATAAAATCTGTCGAAAAAACGTAAAAAGTTAGGTAAGGTTAGGTTAAGGTAAGGTTAGGTTATGTCAATATGAATGAGTTAATTCACGTTAGTTTTATGAGTAAAAAAGTTAGGTAAGGCTTTAATTTCAATTCCTTTTTTTTTGCGGTACTTAAAGATGGAACAAGTACATGGCCCACCTGATGTTAACCATTACCTATCACAAAGCATTGCATCGACGATGCATCGCCCTGCGTCCATTAACTTGAGGTATGAAGATGACGTGCATCTTATGCCTGTAATTTCACCAGCACCCACACCCTTCAAACCAGAACACAACGGCAGAATAGGCATGGTGGCAGTACTTCCCCGGACGAGCCTTTCACAAACAGCTCACCTACTACTAAAACCAAATTTAGAGAATCTACTAGGATCTGATAAATGAAGCTTTGTATTGAAAGGTCACATCCCTAGCCAAGCCAAGAAACCCATACGCAATAATTACAAAATGTTCTCACATATTGACATAAGGATGCACATGTAATGACGCATACAGAACGCTGGGGCAATGAACTACTTAGTCCACTATTGGATTTAATTGCAAAATTGCATTAGTGTTAAAGTCACTTGTATAGAAATAATTAAACGCGTTGACTCAAATTACAGTGATGCTTCTGCTCTGTTTGGGCTCTATCATCATCATTGAATGCCTTTTCAACTTCACTTCACTTATGCTTAACTATAAGCCTCTTCTTACTAATAACATCACTGTACAGGCAAATACACTCCACGAGATCGCAAGAAGATGTGTTTTTGTAACGTTTATTTCTGATATGTTATTTATTTATATTAAATAACGTATTCATTTTTCCTAGTCCGCAATGGATTATAAAATGTATGTGTTTATTGATATAACACCATCGTCTGCTACAGTCTTTTAAGTCAAGTCCATCCAAAGGTTGTCTGGAAGAGATCGCTCTAAGTGATAAGACCGCCCATTGTACTTTCATTATTGTTATTGTTTATAGTTATATTTGTCTATGTTGGTGTGAGTACAATAAAGAGTTTTCTATCTATCTATCTATCTATCTTCTATACATCTATCTATCCTCAAAATCTAATGGCTTTAGGAGTGTGGAATGTCTAGGTAGACAACATTGTCAAAGCCGCGTGTCGTACGTGGATTAGACTGGCGCAGGATCATGGTGGATGTCACAAGTTTAGGCTTATACCCAACAGTATGTGTAGTCGGGCTGTGGATGATGATTATGATCCTCAAAATTTATGTAAATTTAACGCGTTTTGTATGTGAGCTTACACTAATAAGCCAATGGTTTTAGTGACTAAAATACAGAAATAATTCATGAAACTGTAGGGCTGACATGAAATCTAACATGAATATCTTACTCGATAATGAATTTAACTGCTACTAGCAATTCGTAGGAAATTAAATAAAATGAAAACTATCTGGAGTACATTAGTTTACGGTTCGTATCTGGACCATGCACTAATGGATGTTTCGATTCGAAAAAATATGAGCGCATCAAAACAGTTAAGGAAAACATCGCGAGAAAATCCGCGGCATAGTCTCCTCCACGCATATTGACCATGCATTTCCTGTGGGTTAAGTACCTGAGTGGTTTAGGTGCTGGGTAAACCTTCTCCAACTAACAATGTCCCAGGCTCTACAGCGTCCCAGTCAGTGAGTTAATGTTACCACTTACACTATTCAAATTATAAGCTAAAACTTAAGAATTCACTGAGCCACCATATGCTACATAACGCAGGCTCCAGCCCTATTAGAAAAGTCCAGAGTCGCAACGAGTAAACAGTGCATTTGCAGTGCAATCTGTTTGGCAAGTCAATAGACAAGGTCAGAGTGAACGGCGATCTTCAAAGGATTTCATTTGTACGCATTTATAGTTTCCCAGAACTGCATACCAATAGTTAGCTGAATACATCTAGTATTCAGCTAACTATTGGTATGAACAGATCATGCAGGTAAGTTACAGGTTTTACAGTAATTTCAATTAGATTAAACCTTACTATCACAGAAATAAAGTGTAAATACGAGTTGAAAGTTTTTTTTCTATCAATGTTGTTGGCCATCTGCTGTTACCGGACTAGAACATCGTTACCGGACTAGTTAGCAGACTTTTATAAAAAAAAAACTTCATAACAACTTTTTTTTTTTTCAACTCTAGAAATATTACAAAATGTGAACATGATGTAAATCGAGATTTTTAATATGTAGGTAAGTAAATAAAAAATATATCAATTTGAAGATTTACTTTGAACTTTTCCTAATCCTATAATTCACATAAAAAAATATAATAATATAAGATTACAAAAGTTTAAAAAGCTACGCACGAAGGCGAGAGTAATCTTTTTCTAAAATAAAGCATGAGCAATCTTTTTGACAAACATTAACATCTCAATCTACATATGCTGTGAGCATCCAATCCTTTGAAGGTAATTTCCGAGAAACTTCGACATTACAAAGTTACACGCATGTGTGTCGTTTCCCAGTGTGATGAGATGTTCCCGGCTGTGGGGGTAATCACATGCAATATGACGCGATCCGACTAGAAATGACCACCACTTGCGCATACGCAAGTTGCAGCACAAGTTCAAGGCTGGTCAGTTCCCGCTTCCCATTGCATGTGCAATGTGCATACGCATTAATTCTGCGCGCAAACGCGTCTACTACCATTGTCTATCACGTTATTGGGCACAGAATAATATACAGAATCTTTACTTAATATCATACAAAAGATTATTTTCTTTTCCAGATTATAAAAGGACATAGACCTATCTAGTTGAGGGTAACAAGCATTCGATCACGGTCATTTAAGTACGTGGTAGCTCTAGTCGAGAGGTTTGCCATAATCACCATACATGACAGGTGGATTGGTGATCAGTGATTATCTGCTAAATGAAAGATAAGGTATATGGAGTCCAATTGCGGGAAAGGCACTCCCCTTACATTTACAAGATACTTAAGGATAACTTATTATACCATTTAAACAAATATGTGAGATGTGAACACTAAGGCTGCCAGGCGCGATTGGGCAGGACACGTCAAATGGATGCCTTCCAGAGAAGGTGGGCGATTATCACCATAGCCTGGAAACTTGAAGGATAGTGGCGTCGGGGTCGGTCGAGCATGCGTTGCCGGACCGAACTCCATGCCTTCAGAGGAGGATAGTGGGATGTAGCTCGGGACAGTGATGTTTGTAAGTCTACGGGAGAGCCTTTGCCCAGCTCCAGAACGAGAAAGTCTTAAAAAATCAAAATTCATCGATCTACGAAGTACTCTACCACATTTTTGGAGGCTAACCAAAGACTTTGACCTGAATGATAAAACGCAACAATAGGTAAAAAAAATCGTCGTTCTAGCCTTAACTAATATGAACCGGTAAGTAAGTTGAACCGTAGGCACTTTCGCCGCGTCCCTACTCCACTGGGAATGATGCATCTCCTAGCGCGGAGTCGAGGACCTCATAAAGGATTAATGACACTATTGTGGGTGTACACGTTTTCATGTTCCATTTTTATGCAACCACCTGCGCCCATTTATTGCGGGAAGGGACGGTACGGGAATTGGTTTAGATGAGGTAATTTTAGATGGTCTTTCCGTTTAATACAAGCTCTGCTTAGTTTGGGGCTACATGAATGCTGTGTGATAGTCTCCAATATTATTTATTTCCACTTAATAAGCATGATCCCGACTTGTTGATCGTTTACGTTTTGTCAAAAGTCGTGTTCTCTCAATGCATGAAGGAAACAGTCAGATATGAAAGTTGTGCAACTGTTCCTTGATTAATTTGATTAGATTCTGTTTGGGAGCATAATTTTTTTCATCTTGAACGACGGTTATTGTGCCATTTATGTTTTATTTTATTTTTCTATTGTTTATCTGATTTGTTGTTTAATATTTAGTGGCATTTTAACCACTATACGTTAGTAATGTATTAAGACACAAGTGTGGTGAAATGAAATAAAAGTGAATTTGTACTGCAATTCTCTGATGAAGAGAAATGTTCACCGATCGTTGTAACAATCACCAATGCTATATACCTGACTGAAAACTGGATGACTGGAATTATAAGCCGTACTACGATGCCTCATCATCAGCCTATAGCAGTCCACTTCTGGACATAGGTCTCCTATAATGAGCGCCATTGCGTCCTGTCCTGAGCTCGACGCATCCAGCTTCTACCAGCAGCCTTTCGCAGATCGTCACTCCACGTGGCCGGAGGGCGTCCTACAGTACGTTTGCCGAGCCGCGGTCTCCACTCAAGAACTCGTTTACCCCAACGGTTATCGGTTCTTCGGCAGATATAGCCAGCTTCTATGTCGGATAAACACGTTTCGGATTCTATCCTTTAGAAAAACTCCGAGCATAGCTCGTTCCATAGCTCGCTGAGCGACTTTAAACTGGAGGACTAGCCGTACTGTGAGTTTCCACGTTTCGGCTCCGTATATCATGACATGACGCACTGATTGAAAACGATAGTTTTCAATCAGTGCGTCATGATAACGATAGTTTTCAATCAGTGCGTCATGATATACGGACATATTATCATATATTATCATATATTGTCATGATATTGCTGTATAGGTGACGAGAAAACTCGACGTAGTTTTCCAAATGCTGCCCAACCCAGCTGAATCCTCCTCTTGGGCTCCTTCTCGAAGTTGTTTTTACCCAACTGCAATATCTGCCCGAGGTATGTATACTCCGAAACCACTTCAAGAAGGTGTCCATTAACGACGACAGGACTCTGATCAATTCGGTCATTGACCATAACTTTGGTCTTGTCCAAATTCATGCCGAGACCTATCTTTTGCGAGGCTGATGCTAAGCCGTCCAGCATCTGTTGCAGCTCCTCCAGCGATTCCGCCATTAGGACTATGTCATCAGCCAATCGCAAGTATGAGATGTGCTCGCCGTTTATGTTTATACTTTTCCAGTCCAGCGTCTTAAACATATCCTCCAACGCGCTTGTGAACAGTTTCGGAGATATGACATCTCCCTGTCTCACTCCGCGGCGCAGTAGGATGGGTTTAGACTGCTGGTCCTGTACTGCTCCTGTACCTGTACTGTACATTAATAGTGGCGGCTTCGTACAGACATCTCAACACTTCGATATAACGATAGCCCACTTGGCATCGCTGCAAGGATTCCAGGACAGCCCAGGTTTCCACAGAGTCAAAGGCTTTCTCATAGTCCACAAACGCCAGACCCAAGGGCTACGATGCCTCATATTATTATAAACAATATACCTGATACTGGCGAAATTGAGGAAAATTATTCCAGAAACCATTGAATAAACTATGAAATTAATTACTGTTTATTGACTTGCACGGTTAGGTTACAGCTCCAACTTCTCGGTGGCATTATAGACCACTGATAAGTAAGAGGTGCGAATTCCATTCCCATCCTCAATGATTCCCGTGGAACAAAATATGTTTGTATGATCTGCAGATATTTGTTTCAGTTTTTTTTATAGTGATTGCTGTCGCATTACTACATATTCCAAAATGTTATGTAATTTATGGGCAACCCCCTTAGTTCTTGTAAGGGGTTCTAACCTCGTATCTTTGGTACCCGAGCCAACCTCATCTGCCTGTGGTGCACCCTGCTGTATAGCGAACGGGCCTCTGGCAGACGGCTGACTGCGGCACAGCGCAGCCTTATAGCGGGGCGCAGGAACCATACCGATTGGGAACGGTGCGAAATGCAAACGCGAAGGTGCGAAACCATCTACACTGGCGTTTCATGGCTTTTGCGCCCATTTCGGGAGTGTAGTTTACCTTCTTGATTCTGTGGGTAATTTTATTGATTAGTTTCCGGAGCGTAATGATATCTTTTACATGAAAAATTTATTATGTACTGTACGCCTACTACTAACATTTTTCCATTAGCAAAAGATAGGTATTCCGAATGGCATTGAACGGAGAACGATGGAAGGAAAATCGAACCCGCAATCTCTTGCATCTCAGCCGGCTATTCGGCCAAGGCGCCAACGAGGTCGTCGAAATTAGTGGTTTCTTTACGATTTCTTTACTTTTCGTTTTTCGATTTAAAAATCTGTACTTACCTACTCACGTGACTAAGTAGTAAAAAAGCTTTTAAGACTAACGGTCTCTTGCCAGGTAATAAATGAATGCCAAATTCTTCCATTCATTTTGTATTGCGCCTAAGATATTTTTTTTTTACATTTTCGTATCTTATCATTTTTCATCTTTTACTTTCTAAGGCTTTAACAACCTATATATCAGTCCACTGCTGGACATAGGCATCCCCTTATATGAAGGGATGCGCATAATCCCCACGCTGGGCTTGCGGGTTGGGAATCGCAGGGCACAGCTTCTCGCACCGACGATGTTACTGCCCGTCGGCGGTCAGAGGATGTAGCTGTGCCGGTATTAGGCTGTGCTATGCCGCCATCAGCCGGCCGCCAGAGCCTCATTTGTCAGCTGATAGGGAACACCACGGGCGGGTGAGGTTGGCTTTGGTTCCGAAGATGGAGGTTAGAATCCCCCTTGTAAGACTTGTTAAATTCAAAATGTCCTATAGCAGCTACTTTTCAACTCTGTTATAGTATTTTCGATGATCTTATTCTATTATGTACGACTTTTCCCCATTAAAAATATCCTAATAATCTTTGTGAGTCAAAGGTTTAAACAAAGATGTGAAATATAAAAATGTTTCTTTCTCCGTTCTTTACGCCAAAGTAATAAACGGTTTCAGCTAAAGATTATGTAGTTCTAGAGCAAAATCAACTTAAAGGCTTTTTATTCAGATAATATCGATGCCTTCAAAAGAGAGTGGAAGGAGTTGGCTCGGGATAGAGATGTTTGGAAATCTATGGGGGAGACCTTTGCCCAGCAGTGGGACGAGAGAGGTTAATTAAAAAAAAAAAATATCCGAGCCAAGTACGGAGCTAGGCTTTTGATATTGCTCAATATGCAAATTTTGGTAAAAAGTTTATGGCGCTCATTATGGGAGACCTATGTCAAGCAGTGGACTGCAATAGGCTGATGATGATGATGATTAAAACATTGTGCCGTTAGAATATTTATAAGGCTGAACGGCCAGATTTTTTTTATAAAAGCACTTTGCCTGTTTAAAACAACCTCAAGTCTACACTCTACTCTACATCAATACTTGCTGTTTCTTTATCAATAGAAGGGTTTATAATGCACAATCGTTATGTAAGTCTCTGCCAGTAGGACTAGCATTTGACAATAAAATACTATCAATTCTTAGCAAATATTGTAGGACCTCGCAAACTCAGGGTTGCAGAGTAGGTTGCAGGTTCAACGGCCGGCCGACCGGTCGCGCTTAAAGCTCCAAGCTAACATAGTCGGACAAACTTGGCCTACTTTTGATGCTATTTGACGAAATATATGAAAGAAGCTGAGCTGTGAATTATGCAAAAACTTGACAATCACACTATTTACAGATTTTGTAATATGACAAAGTTCTTCTTTTAAGTAACCTAAATAAATAATGCTGGGCAATATCACACAGCATCATCTAGCCTCAAACTAAGCACAGAACGACATAACCATTATGGAACCACATGACTGATAACTATACTATTTTTATATTTTTTATTGTAAAAACATATATAGAAAACACCCAGACCCAAAACAAATATTTGCAGATCATACAAAAATTTGTCTCGCAGCGGGAATCGCACCCGTAACCTTCTGCGTCACAGACGGGCCTTCGCCCACTGCGCCACAGAGGCAAAAAGCATCAGCATATTGTGTGCTTCGCAAATCTTTTTGCTCATAAAATTACCTATTGTTTATCTACTTAATAACATGGAGGAACTACCTGTACGTATTTATACCAGAACTTTAATTTAGCCAGAACAGATAATAAACATGAATCTTTACAAAGCTCCTAAAGGAGAATGCCGAAAATCCGTACCAATTGCGACAAAACCAAACGTATCCCATAAAAATTATTATATTTTATAAATGACATTAGCATTTTCTTTAGTTTTACACACCGACGGGATTAATATTCAAGTAAAAAAATATTTTGTTGATTTGGTTTCCGCCGCACGCCGCCATTAGACTGCAACAACCAATGATATATACGTCACTATGGCAACAAACATTGGTGTAAAGTGTTACTATGGCAATTACCCTCATTTTTGATTATGTTGACAGTAGAATCGACTAAAAACTTATTGGAATTTTTTTGACGCACTCATTTTAGTCTTTGTACCGAGCGCCATACATCAGACGGCATTCTCCTTTATAAACTATTTTATTTAAATACAAAATATCGTCGTAAAAATTTGGCATAAATAGCCAAAGCACTAAACCAAAACGGTAAGTATAAACCTGATTTATATAAAATAAAAGTCCAAAAACATATCGTAAAAAATTTAAATGAATTTCAAACCTTCAAAGAAAATCGAATCAACATGTGTGACAACACTTAATTTATTTTAACTTTTTAGCAACCTTGAGTGCTATTTTCCGTTAGTCGTAATCATCATACTCATCATACTACCCATAAATAATGACGCTTGACATATCGCATCCTAGTTCCGCGTTACCAAATGATGCTGGTTTTTAAGTATTTTAGCATTGAATCGCTTCCAACTTTTAAGCTTAGCTTTTCATCAAAATTGTTTGAAAAAGCTGAGCTGCTATGCAAGGAATAAATCACCCAACAGGGTTAATGGTATATTCTTCCTCGCTAACAGCTCAATCCACCAAACACGGTTTAAGTACTGACTTTTATTTTCTAGAAACTTATTGATCGACTTGCTGCCGTCCAGCTGGACAGTCTTGTGAAGTACCTTCTGGTGGAAGAAAACTCACCGTGGTGCATTAGTCGACCATAATATTAATCGCACTTCAAGACTTGATAGGGATAGACCAATTGCTGATAGCTGGCTGATGGTTAGCATGCAATCTTAGTAACGTACTTTTAATTTTTTGTTGTTCCGTACTACGACTGTTAAGACGTTTTTCTATAAAACCCGTAGCAATTGTTATCGCATTGCATGAGCATCTATCGAATGTAATGTTTGGACAATAAACTTTAAACATCAATCATATTCATTTGAATAATTTACACCAAATCGTAACGCAACCAATTGAATTGGCAAGAAACTGAACCTATGTAATGTTTTGAGCAATATGTGATAGGAAAAAAGATATCTATGATAGGAAAAAAGTCGTGATGAACCAAGCAAAACTATATTATATTGATAACTACTGAGTATCTAGTTATAAAATGACGTTATGTATCGATTCATGGAGCCCTGCTCCGACCCGTCATTAATCAGCTCGGTTACTGTGTCGAGTAACGGTACAGAGGCAGATGGAGTCAACCTACACTGCCGTCAAAGAGCAACAGACAGACATGAATGCAGATTTTACAAATATTATAAAGGCCTCCTTCATGCCAAAACAACTGTACGGAATATGCTGAAAGTTTCTGATCTTTTTATGTTTTATAACCTTTATGCTGTTTTTTATGTTTCATGACCTTTGTAATTGACCATGTTTGGAACAATTAAATAATTTGTATTTGTATTTGTATATTTTTTATCCGGGTATCGTGCATGCGAGGGATCATATACAATTTAGGCGAAGTAGGATTCCTGCGGGGAAACTTTGAAGTACTACCATCCTAGTGACCCTACCTATTTCTACCGTGAACCAGCGTTACTGTTGCTAATGTCATTTATTGATGATCGCAGGGCGTTGCATGGTAGGGCACGTTCCTATGTGTGACCTACCAGTAAAAGTTTATTTAGAATTTAACAGCATCCTTTTTACGATTTCATAGCTCAAATAAATAATTTGAATGGTTTTCAAAATTGAGGTTATTCTTCAGAATTTTCAAAACTCAGAAATTACAACGCAAGTCAAATATAAAAATTCGAGTCGTTACCTACAATTCAAAAATGTTGTTCCATACAGTCTATTATGAATTAAATCTTTCAAATCTTGCAATCTATTTCTAGAGCTGCATTCACGCATTCACTGCTGTCCTCTCAGAGGTTATAGCCATGATAAAATGTAAGATATTTAAAGCTGACTCACTCTACGCAGAGGCAAAACGACAAGTATTAATGAGCTATCCGAATGGTTTCCTCTTAATTAAATGCAAGTGTCACGCGCTATGATAATATCGATTGAAATTAAACGAAACGAGTGATAGAATTGTGTAAATTTAGAAAAAATATTGGTAATTTTTAATTTCAGTGATGAGTTGAACTGTGTATGTTGAACTTGTGTATGTTTATATGAACTATCTGTCGAATAGTTGACTGTGCCGTAGTTGGTTCGGTACTAAAAACAATTTTATTTGTTTTTTCAATTCATTTTTGCTGTAGTCGGGTAAAGATGTACCTACGCTTGTAGGCTGCGCGTGTAGGCTAGTTTACACAATTATAATCTGGAATGCTTCCACATACTATCTATGGTCTATAAATATAATTGTCTGATAGGACCAAGTAACCTAAGTAATTTTAATAACATATAATATAATATATAACTAGCCTATTTCGTCCCACTGCTGGGCAAAGGCTTTCACCAAACTCTTCCATATCAATGGAAAAAAAAACAAATTTTAATAAAGGAAAATAAAAATGTATTTTCTTATAATTTCTTACCTCATCTTTGCCTACTTCCAAAGTATTGAACTTGAGTTGTATTGTGTCATGAGCAGTTATGTGTTGCATGTGACCGACATTTTGGTAATTGAGCAAAAAATGTATTGACCATTGTTCGCCACTCAATTAAATATTGTTGCCACTTGATGGTATAGAGATTACTTGTTTTATTATATGTAAAACTAGAAAAGCTATTTTGTGCGACTTTTTTATGCATGAGTCTGTATTGTCTAATCGGCAACTCATTATAATTTAGATAGATGGTCGGATTTTAGGAAAAAAAATAATAATACAATGTACCATCAAACCAAAACATACACGTACGTCAAAAAAAAAGAATGTCAAAACATACACGTACCTATTTTACAAACAATTTGATTGTTTACAGAGCGCTTGTTTTGGTGTTGATTGTCAAGCTTATAAACGACGATTTTATCGATTTTAATTTAAGAACTACGATAGTACTTATAAGACTTCGAAACGAAGATCTTTCCTATTCCCAGTAACTAGGTACATACAGTTATCTATCGAATCATAACCTATTTATGTATATATCTATCTATCTATCCATATATATAAAGGCAGGACCGATCGGAGGTCACTGACCGCTGCATCTCGTTTTTTTATTTTATAGATCTAGAAAAACTTGATGTAGCTAGTAAGTTTAGGAACTGAATCGCCAATAAAATTCTTAACATACTTTTCCGTACGGTGACTCCACCATTAGCTAAGTTATAGCGGCGTTGGTAGTTTTAGGTGTCAAATTGCCCATTTAAATTTATTTATTATGTTTAGGTATAATCAAACAGGAAGCTTGTATCATAGAACTATAGGACAGAGGTTTTTCTTGTTTTTTGAAGTCAAATATACAACCAACTTGACTAAGGTAGATAGGTACTAATAAAAGCATTGAAAAGTGCAGTTAAAATGAAAAATAAAAAACAAAAATATAATCCCATAAAATATGGGAATGGCAATCTCAGTGCCGCAGTGGACGAGCGACAGTCACCAGAAGCAAGGGTCTGAATACTCTTAAGTACAAATGTTTTTTTCCTGTCAATGAAAAAATCTAAATATGCCAATCTCCCAAATCTATCTAATAAAGATCTTAGTAAATAATAGTCTGAAAACGATCAAAGATATAAGTAAACGTAAAAAAAGAAATAGAACATATATTATTCGTAATTAAAATAATAATACTTATAAAAAAATTAAAGTAGGCACACAAATACTTAATAACAAACCTATCCTAATATTATAAATGCGGAAGTTTGTGTGTATAGATATATGGATGGATGGATGGATGGATGTATGGATGAATGGATGAATGTTTGTTACTCTTTCACGCAAAAACTACTGAACAGATTTGGATGAAACCTGGTATATAGATAGTTTGTGACCTAGATTAGCACATAGGCTATCACGCGAGCGAAGCCGCGGGCGGAAGCTAGTAAGTTATAATTTTTTAAGTATAAATCTGAAAACATACAAAAATATATATAATGAAGCTGACGCACGGACTGACTGACTGACTGCCTGACTGACTGACTGACTGACTGAATAACTGACTGACAATAAACTCATAGCCAATGCCGTAGGTCACATGTTATAAACTGTAAGGGAACACTAAGAATAATTTCCTGAACTTTCAGCTCTTGAAGCAGGAAAAAGCTTTTACGTGGACAAAGTCTCGAGCCATTTGTGTTCCATAAATACTACGAGTAAATAAATACATAGAAGTACAGAATAAGGAATAATTGCTTGAAGTTTGTAAGTGCATCACAAGTCCGGTACAACTGACACACAAACCTCGCTCTCACTCCTAATTGCACCGACACAGAATAGCTCATAGTAACTATATACAGCTCACAGAATAAAGCATACTCACTATATATCGAGACAGCTTAGACTTTAGTCACTATAGAAATACTACTGACTGTGGGACTGTGGGTGCAATGACCGGAAATCTGCTGGGTTAATCGCGAAAAGAAACAATGACATTCCTAATAGGACTGGAAAAGGAAGAAGTCGAGGCCTTTGGAATATTTCTGAGTATTTTCCTCCTAGAATTTTAAATTGGCTTTGTTACTACCTGGATCAGACCAATCAATTTGTTTTTTAAGTTTTATCCGAAAAATCGATTCACATGGACATGGGGAAGTCACTGGTTTAATGAAATAAAATCCCGCCTCAGTCAACATTTTCGGAATGAGTGTTAGAAAATCAATCGTTGAATAAACTGTTAGGTAAATGCAGATTCAAAGAAAATATTTTTACTTATAATAATAACCTACATCATCTTTAGAAAAATCTAGTTATTCATTCATTCGTAGGTCGTAACCACAGATATAGAAGACAACTAGATAAAGCCTTAAAATTCACTATGCTCTGAACGTCAACTCATACAGCTGATCTCTACTTTCTTATGTCCATATATCATTTGCTAGAAAGGGATGCATCCTTTTAACTTAATGCGATTTCTGCGAGTGCGTACAGTCAGCATCAAAAGTAGATGATGAGTTTCAGAATGTCAATACAGCTGATAGAAATTTGCGTCAGAATTAGATAGCACTAAATTGTTCCATAAATAGGTGATTGAAAAATATACCACAATAAGCTGATGATACTAACCACTACATGTACCTGATGACTTTAAGGTTCAAAAGTATCTGATGTAAAATAGTTTTATAAATATATGAATTATGTTACTTTACAATATTTTGGAAATTAAGACAAAGTTTCAGAAATAACTGACTATCTATCATACCAAAAATAACTGATTATCTATTTTAACTGGCCTCTTAGCTCAGTTGATAGTAAGTTATTCTTAACAATTTTTATTTTTATTCATATTTTAAGTATTACTATCAACTGAGCTAAGATGCCAGTTAAAATAGATAATCAGTTATAAGTCAGTTATTTTTGAACCTATGTCTTTATTTCCAAAATATTGCAAAGCAATGTAATTAATTCTAATTGTTAATTCCTAATCCTATCCTAATAATATTATAAATGCGAAAGTCTGTGTGAATTTTTGTTACCACGTATCTCCGTAACCACTTAACAAATTTAGATGAAATTTGGTACGTAGAAAAATATTCGGTATATTCGTATTTCGGTATATTGGTAATATTCGGTGCCAGAATAACACAAAGGCTAATCAAATTTTGAAGAAAAAAAACAACCTCAAAAGTGGTAAATGGGGGTTTGCCACCCCCAGTTTGTATGGGGAATAAAATGAACTTAAAATTTTGCACAGAGACTCTCTACTGAAAATAAATGAATACGTGTTAACTTTCGGATATAAATATTATATTTCGAAAATAATATTTCGAAAAATCCTAAAGATTTTTCGAAATTCAATCGAATTAACGGGAGAGGCTAAGTTTGTACGGGGAACAAAAGTCTGTGTGAATGTTTGTTAGTTTAGCTTAGTGAATAATACAAAGGCTAATCTAATTTTGAAAAATTTTACTCTAAAGTTGTAAACGGTGTGGCAAAGTTTGTACTTTGCCACCCCGTTTACAACTTTTTGTTCCCCATACAAATCGGGAACAAAAAAACTTGAAATATTGTACAGAATCTCTCCTCTAGAAATATATGGCCTGTTTCAGGATTTTTTGCAATTCAACCCCTAAAGCGGTTACAAGTAGGGGGAAGTGGGGCAGATTGATACAGAAAAATTTAAAATTCTATAAAATGTGTATAAACATATATTTCTCAGTAGTTTTGCATTATACGTTTACCTAAATAATTAAATATTATAATGTCATAGTTTAAAATTGTTTAAGTTATCAAAGAAAAGAAATAATTGACGTTTAGTAAAAAATGGCTTTTGTATCAATCTGCCCCACTAGCGGGGTACTTTGATACACCACGTGGGGCACTTTCATACAGGGTGGAAAATCTATGAAAATGGTCACATTTAAACACTTTTACATTGATTCCACTTGTTTATTGTGATGAGATCATAATCAGCCTTCTATTATATTAAGATACTTTTGTAATTATTATAACAAATCTTAATCACAGTCAATCGCAAGTTCGCAAGCAATCAATAAATCAAACTATCAAACTTAATATTATTTGAATGAGCAATATAAATATTTTTCTTCTTTTGTTGCACATTATATACATTCAATTAATAGAAAAAGAATACATAGATGATGTTCGAGTTGTGCCTTTCGTAAAATTTGGTGTAGGCAGGTGTAAAACAACATCTCTAAAATCAACACTTGCGTTGTTTTCGACATCTGGAAAAACAAAATATGGCACTTTTTTCATAAGTACTCATACTCAATCAAATTGTATTTAAAAATGACTTTGGACACTTATTGGCGCACTTTTTTCAAAATTAATGTGAAGGATAACCCCAACATTTATATTTTCAGGGTCATGAATGTTGAAATCAGGTCCACTTTGTACGTCTAATCCTTTATAATAATCTTTACCACTTAATTTCAATAATTCAGTCTTACATGAATCAGATTCTAGCAAACGAGGACAGACTGTCTTCTTTCTGGGCTAGAAATGCGGTACCTTAATAAAGAGACGGGGCACAATGATACACATCGATGTGCCCCTCACTTTGTTGCATCAAAGTACCCCAAACAATTATTTTTCAAAATTAAAATTATCATAGTAAAACTAACTTTGATTTTAAGTAATATTAACGAAAATCATAATAATTGATAGTTTAACTTACCTTTAGTATGAAAAGATCCTCGTTAGATGTTATTAAAAAGCGTCTAAACACACTCACATATCGCGTCAGAATTTACTTAGGAGTGCCTAAAACACGTCTCGAAATGCCCAATGCTGCCCGTTGACAGACGGTCGGTGCGGTTACGATGGATTCGTTCGGAAGTTTTTCCGAACGTTCTAGAGATTGCGCCACTCAAATCCATTCACTCAATTATTAGATAAGGCTGGTGTATCAATGTGCCCCTTGTATCAATGCACCCCACCTCCCCCTAATCAATTTTTTTAATGAACTTTCATTAAAATTGATTCCTAAAAAGTACATTAAGAAAATAAAACTTGAACAGGGTATGATAGGGGATGAAAGTTTGTATGGGGAACCAATCATTTCTCAAGTTAGGTAAGTTTATTAAAATTTATCATAAATAATCGGCTGTTGAATTGGCATTTGGCAACCAAAACAGGAGCGCGAACGGGAACGAAAAAGGGAGTGAAAGTGGAAACGGGAACGGAACGTGTACGCGTATGCTAGGTAATGCTAGGTAATATGTTAGTACTTTTTATTCCGCGCAAAACGTGGTAAAAATAAACCTTTATGTAAATAATGAAACACATTTTGACACATAAATTTCCACGCGGGCGAAGCCGCGGGGCGCAGCTAGTATATTTATAAAACTATTTTTTATCAGATACTTTTGAACCTTAAAGTCATCAGGTATATGTAGTGGTTAGTGTCATCAGCTTATTGTGGTATATTTTTGAATCACCTATTTATGGAACATTTTAGTGCTATCTAATTCTGACGCAAATTTCTATCAGCTGTATTGACATTCTGAAATTCATCATCTACTTTTGATGCTGACTGTACCAGGGCATTTGTATGAACCTGCATAGAGTTTTGTTCGAGCACCCTGGTACGATGAACTTTTTGATCTATTTTGAAGTCGCATTGATATATGTATGCGTCCCTTTCTAACTGATGATATTGGACATAATAAAGTAGAGATCAGCCGTATGAGTTGATGTTCAGAACATAGTGAATTTTAAGGCTTTATCTAGTGCTCTTCTATATCTGTATTCGTAACATAATTTCAAAAAAAATCCGAAACTGCGGACATATAATCTAGCTAGGGACAAACAATTTAGACAAGAAATTCAAACAAACCTGCCTAAAATCAGTGCAGTGCAGATGCTCATAAAAATGTTTATTCAAAATCTAGAATGAAAATCTATAAACCGTTAACTGTCCCACTATTATATACAAGGGCAAAATAAATCGAAGTCTCTCCCCCGACCCCTATTCTTTACTTATGCATGGCAGGTGAGCCGTGTCATATCTTCTACGAGGCAATACAGGTTGAATCGATAGAACCAGGGCCGGCGACAGTATTGTTTTCAAAGCACATTCAGTGAAATAGTAATTTATGTTTTTTTTTATGTGATATGGGCAATTTCTTAATCTTGGGATGAGGTTGACAATGGCGCGAGCTATCCTAGGAAATGCCTAATAACTCTCTTCAGAAGCCATTATGGTCGTTAGCCAATAGAAAAACACTGACAGCTGATTCCAAATTTTAGCAGTGCGCATTAAATTAATGATGTTTGAATATGCTTAGTCGTGGAATATCAACCCGATATCGATAGTAGTTAGATAAGCGCCTATGGAAGAAAGGTGAGGACGGAATAACACATGTAGCGCAAGAGCGCGCTCACTCTCTGATATAATGTATAACATTAAGTTAATGTTGTTACCCTAGACACGTTATAGATGAGACTATCCTATTGCACTAAGCCCGCACAAAATCGGGAATGTTTATTAATTATCTTTGTTTATTTATTTTGTTGCATAGCAGTTTTCTCTTAGTTTCATGTGCATGTAAAGTTACGCGTGGCTCAGCTAGCCAACCATTAAAAAATCGTCCCGCAAGATCTTTACGTATAAAACAGCCTGACTACAGTTCTGTACCCAACTCCCCTACATTCCGCACCTTCGAATTAGGTAAATTAGTGTCGATAAACAGCACGAATGGGCAATACCATGACTCACAAAGTTAGTGGACCCGATATTGACCCAGCTTGGAGCTTTCAACACTAGCTCCAGGCTTGCCCTACCAATATTGGTCATAAATAATGCTGGACACTATCACACAGCATCATGTAGCCCCAAACTAAGCACAGCTTGTGTTTTGGGAACCATATAATGGGAACCATATTGATATATTACATAAATGCTTTTTTTTGTAAGTAGGTACATACATTTCATACATAGAAAACACCCAGACCCGTGACAAGTATCTGCAGAACATGCAATCATTTGCACCGTGGCGGGAATCGAACCCGCAACTGTCTACCTCTCAGGCAGACCTTCGTCCACTACGCCACCGAGGTCGTCCACTGCGCCACAGAGGTCGTCATAGTGTCATAGTTGATCGGATACAGGGCAAAATCCTCGTCAGCCAATTCTATAAGTTACCTATAACGACGTAAGCATAAATATATTCTTGGGTAAACATATCATATAAGCACATACTCTATTCTAATCATTAAAAGGGTTACTAGTTTTTCTTAATTCTTAAACGCCTGATAGAAAATGATTTGCAAAATGTAGTGTTAGAGATTTGACAATATCAGGCGCTAAATGCTTGTGCAGCGACATTTATAAATAAGTTATGACATCTACAGGATTTGGATTCCCTTACTACTTGAGCAGGCCTGCATTCAAATAAAATTTGAAGGCATAAGTAGGTATTCTACTCACAACTATCTTATCAACTATCTTATTCTGAAATTATCAAATTAGCTGCAAGTAGAGATGTGTTTCATTTTGGGTCGTATTGTACTAGGATTGGTCCACAGATATAAAAGACAACTAGACGACGTCTTAAAGTTCTGAACGTCACATCATACGGTTGATCTCTACTTTCTTATGCCTATATATAATTTGCTAGAAAGGGATGCATACTTTATCTCAATGCGATTGCTGCGACTTCGTACTAGGGCATTTCTATGAAACTGCATAGCATTTTATTCGAGCCCTGTTACGATTTTCTTTTTGAACTCATTTTAAGTCGCATTGAGAGAAGTATGCGTCCCTTTCTAACTGATGATGTTGGACATAAGAAAGTAGAGATCAGCCGTATAAATTGATGTTCAGAGTATGAATGAATTTTAAGGGTTCCTCCATGCTTAAGTCATAGTTCTTTGGAGTGGTCGAATCGTTTGCTGAACCTAACTTCAGAGGGATAAAGGTCCATTGACCTTGTTAGAGTTACTGTTAAAATGATACTTCCAATGTATATATTTAAGTTAACGTGAAGACATAATGCGGAAGATAGAAATCACGTAGATACATAGTCTCACGTAGTAGATATTACTAAGATATAATAACATAAGAACTTAGGTAACCTTGATATAACATGCACTGCCTGAATAACAGATTGTACCTTTTACAGACCTGTTAGCAAGCTCTCTTCGTTTGATAGAGTACCCACTACACTAAAACATCTTACTGCAGAAAATCTATTGTATGTATGTTTATTTGATAGGTATCTAGGGTATTTAAAAAAATAGTAGAACTACATAATAACAAAATAATCCGTTTCCGGATGTGCTGAGCATTACCTGATAAGATCACTACATTATCTACAACAACTAAAATTCATGTTCATGTACCTAATCATAAAAATATCAATAAACGTATTAAAACGTATTTGCCTACATAAATGTTTTATAAATAATTTTCTATGACAAACGACAGTTGTCCTTGATAAATATAACAACGATATCGATTCTGTAAATGGATAGAATACTGAAAGCCATTATTAGAGACCACCGTGTCAGGACTATCACAGAAATGTACCTACCTTTAATAACATGATCGATCAGTCACATTAGTATTCATCATGATCCAGAACCCAACTTTATCCACTGCTGGTTAAAGGCCTCCCGAAGTATGTGCTATCCACCTTTGTATTTTGTTGGTCGGATCCATGAACGTCCAGCGACGCGCACTGTGTCGTCGACCGATCTCTCTCGCTACTGGGTCTAATTCATTTTTTATTTTAGTTTTATTTATGGCACTTGAAGATGGAACAGGCACATGGCCCACCTGATGTTAAGTGGTAACCATTATCTATCACAAAGCATTACATCGTAGATCACGTTTTTTTTTTTCGGAACGTGCTCTACATTTTTCAGGACGATTTTCACATCAGACATATTTCGAGAGAACTTTAAAAATATCAATGGAGATTTTTCAGTTCTCGCGAAATAAGTGTGATGTGACAGTTATCTATTCCTGAGCCTGATTCTCAGGACCCTTCTTCTAACAACCCTAACATATTCATTAGCAATTAATTATTAAGAAAGTGCAAGTTTGCAAAGGGATATATTTCCTTCTTATGGCCCGTTAACAGGAAACGAACATGATCGTGAATCAAGAACAGATTTTTTTCTCCCCTAGTAAGAAAGCAGATCTGGATATGACCATAACATTCGCTGGGCAAGCAGGTTGGGGATCGCAGGACACAGCTTCTTGCATCGCTGACGTTGCTGCTCGTCGGCAGTCAGGGAATTTAACTTTGCTAGTTTTAAGCTGTTCTATGCCACTATCAGCCGGCCAACAGAGCCGTTTCTCAGTTAGCAGGTTGCACCACGGGCAGAGAGGTTGGCTTGCAGGGTATGGGTGGGTGGAGCCCAGCCCAGCCCTGCATTGCAGGCGTCTCCAATGGTGAGGGATATCCGTCATGTTCCGGGACATCGAACTACTTACCATCAACAACGATGACCGATGGGGCCGTGCTAGAATCATACCGGGACCCCATGACCCCGTCAAGTGCTACTGCAGCGTCTAGCCCTTCATCAGGCGATGAATGGTTCGATGATGCATTAGCACTACGGTGAGTGAAGGAACACGGTGTATTTTTAGTCGGTAGGCCGCCGAGCTAGCGAGAGCTAGTCGCAGGCGGAGAGCCCGACAGACCCCTCTAACTCTCCCCGAGTTTGAGGACATACACGTAACGCATTTTCACACTTTTTGTTGCACACCAACAAAAAAAAGGGTTCCGGAGATCGAAGCCCTACGATATATACAAAGCAAATGTTTTAAACGTTGATATGTTTAGAAAAATCAATTACCGTGCGTTAGTCTCGCAAAATTTCGAAAATGGCTTAACCAGTGACAGAAAATAGTAAGTATTTTCTGTCACTGGGCTTGGACCGCTTTAGATTTTTTTTTATTACTGCCGTAGAAATATAATTTAGGAAAAACTTAAAGGAAATCAATATTCGAAGAAATCGAAATTGGTAATTTTGTATGAGAATTGCCATTTCATTTCCAAATCTGTCATTAGCCCATCACAGATCAATTTAAGGTAGGTAGTACGAAGTTCACCATGGGACGTATCTAGTTTATACGTCATCTTGTCTATAATAAAGTCTAGATATACAAACATGTACAAAACTTTTTACAATACATTCGAACATTATTGGAATAGAACATCGATTTTCACAACATTGTATAGATAAACCTTATCAAAATGCTCTAGTTGCCTAGTTTACATTTTGCTCGCACTTCACTCTCAATAAATCATATATAATCTTGCAACATTTTTCAAATAATTTGGTCTTAGTAGGAAATACACTAAAGAAATCTTTTTAACCGACTTTTAAAATAGGAGAAGGTTCTCAAATCGGTTAGTTTTTTTATGCCTGTTACCTCATTACTTCGTCATTTATATTTGGAGTTTTTGGCAGGGTCTTAGGTACTTCCGATTTATTCCCATTTAAATTTAAAGACAAAAATACTAACCCTATCTAATATCTACTAATCAATTTCTTTGAAATCGTTTTTTTTTACTACGCAGAAGGTTACGGGTTCGATTCCCACCGCGGAACAAAATGTTTGCTTCATTTGCAGATATTTGTCAAGGGTCTGGGTGTTTTCTAAGTAAAATATATGGATTTATTATACAATATTAATTTATTCCTATTATGCAATCCCTTTATTCCCCGTTGCACCCCTTTAGAGTTCAAAATCCTTACTGGGGTGGATGTTAAAAAACCACTACGCGAACGAAATTCGTGGGCAATCCACTAGTAAAAAGATAAAATTACTCACATTTTGATGACGTCATCCTCGGCCGGATTCAAAGCAGCTGGTCTGGACCTTGAGTTGAAACAGAATATTTTTATTGCACAAATAAATTCAATAACACTTCGTTATTTTGTTATGGAGCACACGACCGTATCAGACGATGAATTTGGTGTATATGATAACATTATTTAAATAAGTAATTATTATGCTATTAGGGAAAAATATATCTGAATATTTATTTACATTTACTATACCTACTAGTAATTAGATGTAAGTATCGTTTTTATGTTTACAAGTCTCTACATAGACTTGTTTTCAAAAAGATAGAATGGCCAGAAGTGGTGAGAGTAAAGACTTAATAGTAATCCAGAGTTCAATTAGTCTGGAAAACAGAAGTTCAACAACAGAACCATTATCAAACATCAATCATGAATGTAATCTAATTGGATTGTTTAACAAAACTAAACAGACTTAGTATGTACAATAATACATAACAATAATGCTGGAAATTATCACACGGCAATCTCCAAACTAAGCAGACCTTGTTATTTGTATGGGAACCACAGTGACTGTTAAACTACTTATCTAATACCAATATATTTGTTTTTAAATACATACATATTAACAATATAAGTACATAGAAAACACTCAGACCAAAGAAAAATATTTGCAAATCATTCTAACATTTTTCTAGCGGCGGGAATCGAACCCACAACCTTCTCAACGTCTCTAGGCGGGCCTACGCCCACTGCGCCACAGAGGTCGTTTAGAGAACATAGAGAACTCTGCATACACACGTGAATTTTTTTGTTTGGGTACAGAATACATAATAGTATCTCCCTAGGCAAAAGTATGCATACGCTAGACTCTAGAGTCGTAGAATGAAAATACCGCAAAACAAAGCAGTAGTTACCTAATTAACATGACTTCGCATGCGACCTCCAATTCATGCAAACAGAAGATGTCACTTTCAAGAACACTTGCATGTTTCTCAAAAACATTAAAAAAACAATAAATAGCGATCTCATAGGTATTTTAAAGCTGTAGATAAACTGATCTATTTACGCACGGTATACCTACCTAAAGAATTATTTGTCAGTTTTCGATTAAAAGTAAATTCATTCTCGAATTAAGCTGTCAATTTTTTTTGCTTAGAACCTTACTTTTAAATAAAGTATCTCTACTTGCGTATCTAATATGATTTCAGGGATAAGATAGTTCTGGAATACGGTCTTATGGTATAATTATATTGTTTGTAACATGTAGGAAGATTGATAATGATAACGGTGTAAGGATAACTAACAGGTAGTACAAAATACCGGATACAAGATATTTATTTGCATAAACAAGTGTAGGTGACTTAGGTTTTAGGATTATTATTGGAGGTACAGGACTTAGGTATTTACCCTTTTCAGGCATTGTAAATTTAGTGAAGTAGAAGCATAACTACAAACAACCTCCGAAATTAACCTCCGAATAGTTCTCCTCACTGATTTTGATGACGGCAACCCTAGAAATAAATTTTGTTGTATAGAGCAGGCCTTAGTATGGCTGGCTAGACCGAACATCGTTTTAAATACTCTATCACACGTTTGACAATAACATGACCCGCAGATTTTTAAGTATATGTGTGGGAAGACTTAGGTCTTTCTTTATATGCTTTGCGTTTATATTCTCAGATGTTTTAACTTTATCAAAGAGCGCCAGGATGACCTTTGTGTAGCCAGCTCCTCCTAGTAACATGAGGCGTCAATAGCGCAGGCGTTTATGTCTTTTGAAGACACCCTTGTTGCATAAGTGTGAATTAACCACTTATTAAAATAAAATACCTGTTTTGTATAATCTTCTATTTAGGGCTTGATTCCGCAGTCAACTGTAGAGAGCAACAGCAGCAGGCGACTATCGCCGTGACACAACTGCTTTCTATGTATTTCTATAAAAGCAACACGAACTAACTACCCCGAAAGTATTTAATGGAAATACATAGAAAAAGTACACGGCAGCCTCCTGCTGGTGTCTGCAGGCAGCTACAGAAGGGTACTTTCGGACAAAGCCGGAATAGGAAAACACAAAAGTGGGAAAGGTAAAAGAATTAACTTTGCTGGCATTAACATTTACCTTTGAACGGTGTGTATTTATTTCATGTGGGTATCACTTTATTCACAACTTCAGTGCATGATTCAAATATTTTTAGCGCAAAAACTGAAAAATCCGCGACCCAAAAAATACCAACTGAAAATGACATTGAATGTTTTTAATGAATTGTCAAATAATGTACTCTACGCTTTTTAAAAGAGGTCGTTATGTTTTATTTGTTTTGTTTGCAACGCGATTGCCACTGAAATGCCAATGATTGAAGGATCCATCAAGCAAAATAAACTATTTTACACATTGTATTTGGCACATGAATATAATAATTTTATTGTTTTATTACATGTTCGGATAAAATGTTTTAAGACGTGTGAAGGCGATAATATTTAACCTATTTTAACAACATAATAACTCTTTGATTGATTCAAAAAGGCGGCACCAAAGAGTTGTGATTTTTTTCTTTTTCAAATAACTTTGGTCTGCATGAGTCCATATTTTTTCTTTGGTGATAAGAGACTGGCCAGTACCTGGAAAAGAAACCAAGAAACAGGGAGTGGGTTTCGATTTCTTTTGCTTTGCGATTATGTTTGCTACAATTTTATATGAATATGAATATTAGTCCTTGGTGAAGTCCATTGCTAGTCCCAAACTTCATTATAACAGGTGAGACGGTCAAACCTCAGGATCAACGTAAGCCTCTAAACATCCTCTATACTATTAAATAAACCTCCATAGTGTAGAATATTACTCAACATTATTATAAAACACAACAAGCTGTTTAATCATTCATTGATTAATTGTTTATTTTATTCGTGCATTTTAATTTTTATTTAACAGGTCTGCTGGTATTTTTGTAATTTTTTTAGCCTTGATTGTTGTAAACAAGCAAACTGAGTTTAATGCAAAACACGTGGCTTTTCCAAATATTTACGTACCACTTAATAATGATGTTAAAACTCACATGAATCTAGCGTGGTACAAAAACACTGTATAAAAATATTGGGTAGGTAATTAAGAAAAATTATGATTCCCAATAAGTAGAGCTAATAAAAAAACGTAATGTAGGTACTTTCTTATTCCCTAAACGTGAAGTCAGCTCCATAATAACGATTTTGCGTCAAACTTATGGATTTTCGGTAACTTGATATGAGTTCCGCATTAGTTCCCAGTGCTGTACCTACTGAATAATGGGCTACTCAAGACTTACGTATTTAATTTTTTTATTTACAACCTAATGTTACGCGCTTAATTGTTATGTGTGTCCTTATCCTAAGAATATTGCATGAAAATTGCCTTATTGTTTTCTAAAAACTTCTTTTAAATGGAAAACAACAAAAACACCAATGCAAAAAATAAGCAGAAAAACCAATGGAAAAAACAGATTTCCTCAAAAATACTTACTGTAAAATGATTGTATTGTAGGTCGACTAACACAGAATTATCACAACGCGCAAGTCCATAATCACAATTATTTGTCTAATTTAACTATATTATAATCCTAATTATTGCTACTCGTACTTTGTACATTTGCTAAATAAAATAAAAAATAACTAAATTAATTACGTGTATGTAACAGTAAAATAAATGCACAATTTTTTATGGTCACCGCATTTCTCCAGACCGCTGGGTCACAGCGGCTTTACGCTTTTCCGCATGATACGGTGCTGCACATGCGTGTAACAACGCAGGTTTATACGCATGCGTGCTAAATTTAACAGGTTATCGTCTCTCCCTTTTTATTTTTACTCAAAGAAGGGAGGTGGGGATAGTGTAGAGAATCTACATGCGCAGTGGTATTGATAGAAAGTGTTGGCGGGAGTTTTTCGGCCGAGAAGGGGAGCAAGTGTATTGGGGTTGGGTAGAGAAAATGAAGCGTCAACCACGACAGCTGATCTCCCGTCCTGCGTATTGCGTCACAATAATGACCGATTCTCCCCATATCACAGCTCCATTTTAGGAGTCACTGAAAATGCTTATGTAGGTGCATAGCCTTATTAATGGACCTCCTCGATTAAGTCACTTTATTATTTATATTATATTATAGAGCCAGAATTCTTCGTTGCGTTCATGATTCAATATGGCACCCGTGGCGTAAGACACTGCTTTATTCCTTGGGTAACTAATTTTATAATAGTATTAAGAAAAACTCTCGAGCTATAGCGGTGGAGTTTTTGTAATAATTGCTCGCTCCGCTCGGTAGTTAAAACTAGAATTCTGAGTGCAGCGAGGGATTCAAACTCGCCCAAGACGAAGACAGGCCTCCCGCGCCATTTCCGTGATTAACCGAGTTAGTAAATGAGGCGTCAATGTGAGTCTGGACTTGTGAAACTTGTGAAACTTTGAAACATATTTTGTCCCGCTACACTTCTGATTTGTCATCCAGGTTTGACCCATTGTGCCAACTAGTTCGTCAAAGACAAAGGCGAGATAGTAGAAGCATTACGTGTAGGTACCTACTTACATAACTGTAACTAAAACCTATAATAAGTAGTTAAAAATGAGTTGATTCATAAATCTCTTGTGGAACGTTTTTACTACCTACCCATATTTTATACGGATGCTACCTTTACCCTACTATCTTTAAGCAGTGTTTTTGCATTCGAAACTTGCTAAATTCCGCAGACTCCGAGGAGGTTAGTTCGGATTGGTAAATTCTTTTTGGTGCTGTCTCTTTGACCTTCGAAAGCTCTGCAGGCTCTAAGAAGGCTAGTTCGGATTTGGAATCGATAATTTTTTTGGTGTGGTCTCTACACAAAAAAGTTAATGTACCGTCCGCGTAGCGTTTAATTTCTCTATGCAGTCCGCGCCACGACTCATGAACGACAGACGCGGGCCGCTGGTAGCGCAGAACAAACAAGCATTAAAAAGAAAACATTTGGTTGTTATTTAGTTTTTATTTACAATATTTATGCTCTGCTGGTCTAAGAAGTCTTATTGCGGACATTTCGCAGACAAAATCTCTCGTAGATATCCACTATTTCACTTTAGGGATCGAGTGGGGTATACGGGGGTTCCAACCTTCATCTTCAGAACCCAAGCCAACCTCACCTGCACGTGGTGCACCCTGCTTAACAACGAAAGGGACTCTGGCGGCCGGCTGATTGCGGCATAGCACAGCCTACATCGGCACAGCTAATTCCCCTGGCCACCGACGAGCAGCAGCGTCCGTGGTGCGAGAAGCTGTGCCCTGCGATCCCCAACCCGCATGCCGAGCCGAGCGTGGTGTGGTGATTTCACCACACCACGGTCGGCTCGGTTAACTTAATTATTAAAACTTAACATTGAAGTTCAGAAATAACCCAAAACGGTTAGCAGGTATTGATAGGTAGACTGAATCAAAACAATACAAAGTCACTCCTAAATTATTTTACTTTGTGTAACAGAAACGATGTGCAACTGAAAAAAATCTTCGTATAGATTTTAATTTTATAATTATTAATTAACAAATAAATTATTCTAAAATCTTATAAATAATTAAGTGTTATAATACAAAACTTATGTACAAGAATCAAAACATTTTCATTCACAGTCGAGATGTTTGGCGACAATCGCGCCATCTGTTTATTAATTGAGGCACTTACTGGGGCCAGGGGGTTCCGAATTCTTGTAGTGCGGCGGATCCGGTGTAGGTCCAACTCTGCTACGTAGAGTTTTCGTCAGACGCCAGCACCGTCCAAATTCTGGCTTCTCTCTGATGGCACTATCGCTCATCCTCCATCCATACACCCAATTACTACACTCGGGAAAGTAGAACTTCTTTTCCGGCCATGTTTTGAACCTCTTAATCAGATATTGTACACGACCGTATTCTGGTTTTGCTTTGTAAAAGACTTCAGTGAGCTTCGGGTCTACGGGACGCATGACAGGGTCGAGGGTAAGACTTTTTTCGGGGCGTGCAAGTCTTGGGTCTTCTTTAGGATCTCCGAGACCGACATCGACAAGGGAATGTCCATGTCGAAGGTGGTCTACGCCTGGTATGAAGACTGCGTCTCTTAGTGCTACTTTTCTCCGGTTGCGTTTTGCAACGACGTGGTCTCTCGTTATGGTGGCCATGCCCTCTTTCATGTTATGTGCGATGACGTCTAGTTCGAAATAGTTGGTTGGAGTTCTATGGAGGGTGGCTGCTTCTTGGATCTTCTCACGGTTGTTGTTGATCCAGTTGAGGCGGAGGCGATTCTCTTTCTCGTAGGTCTCATTGAGGAAGATGATAACCGCAGGGTTGTTTATGTCTACTGACGGCATTTTTGCACTTTAATAGTTATTGAGTATACAATAGAATACAATAGCTGCTTATTGGGATGCAAGCTTTTTTCAATTATGTAGGATTTTTCGAGTGACAGTAGTGTCAATTGTTTTATATTTTTTTATTCGTGTAAGAAATGTGCCAGATGCAGAAACTCTAATCTCATAGAGAAATTAAACGCTACGCTCTAGATCTATGCTCTTTTCACTGATATAGAAGAGAACTAGATGAAGTCTTTCACTATGTTCTGAACGTCAACTCATACGTCTGATCTCCACTTTCTTACACATATATACATATACACATATCATTTGCTAGAAAGGGATGCATAATTTATCTAAATGGATTGCTGCGACTTTTTCAATGAAACTGCATAGAATTTTGTTCGAGCGCCCCGGTACTATTAAGCTTTTGATCTCATTTGAAGTCGCATTGGTATATGTATGCGTCCCTTTCTACCTGATGATATTGGACATATTAAAGTAGAGATCAGCCGTATGAGTTGATGTTCAGAACATAGTGAATTTAAAGACTTCATCTAGTTCTCTCCCATAGAGTATAAAGTTAAATACCCCCTGTCTATCTTTATCCATAGTTTACATAACTATAACCTTAGTTTTTGCGTATCCTGTTTCATAGTTCGCCGTTCACTGCCGGCATGGCAAGGCATGTCTTGGCAAACTAACTAATCAAGTTATTTTGAATCTTATTACAATTAATTTAAAATTCATGTTACTTTATTTCAATAGCACGCCGCGCAATGCTGCGGTATGACGTGTCATGCCGTTTCATTCCACGGGTTGCCGCGGCGCGCCATTGCATCCCGCGAGACGTATGGGTTACTTTGTGTCGAGGAATTATGATTGCCGTGCTAGTTGAAATAAGGTTGAAACTTATGCAGCGGTCATTTCGGTTAATGAGGCGTTAATGATAGAATTTTCTGCAAGTCGTACGGCATGCCATGGGATACCACGGAAGGCCACGACATGCCATGGAACGCCGTGGGATGCCAAAGCAGAACCTGCCGTGCCATGCCGTGCCACGCCGTTAGTGAGCGCCGACCCTTAGCGGCTAAACTTAGCACAAGTTACTAGCCGTACTGTGTGTCGGCTCCGTCATGACGGGTAGGAGCTTAGGTAGGACGCACTTGTTAAAAAAATTCGTTTTCAGGCACTGCGGTAGGTACCTACCACCTATTAATCGATCATTTCTTATCCTACCTATTTACACATACAATTTGCAATTTTGGGAAAAAAGTTATATAATTATTACGTCTCATGACAAAAAGAAAACCACAAAATATTTCAAAATTGGTTTAATCATAAATAAATAACATTTGTTTGGAACAAAACAACCTCCATATTATTCACACACCATACAGCTCGTCATTTAATGAATTAAAAATTATAATTTTCTAATTAATTTCTAGTAATACTTACAGCAATCTTATAATAACGTTGTACATATTTATTACCACAAATAATTTGAGATTTTTCAAGTAAACTAATTCTAGAGAGATAATAATCCAATATTTTATCGAAGTATTCATTGGTCATTTTTATTAGCAAGAGGAAATTTTGAAAATTTGTATGATTTTTTTTTCGTAAATCGATAACTCGATTGAATGAACTTGAAAAATTGAATCAAATAGTAATTGAACTTTAATTTGAGTAAAAATGCCAACAATCGAGAACAAGATTTTAAGAACTTTCGGCATTCCGTCTAGAAATTTTACGATAAATATTTTTTAAGAGTTTTCAATACAGTTAACACATTGACTGCGGGCTTCGGGCATGCCACGTAGCGTCATAACCAGAGCTAGTTTTGCGGCAGGGGCGCCGGTGTGTTATCAGCACTCAAAGAGTCAATAGGAAGTTAGACAGTTCCTTTACTAAACTAGTGTCTGTTAGTAGGTACTGGATGTCAGTTCACAGACAAGATAGTGTCAAACATGCTACTTTCTATAAAGTGGTTGATATACGTACGTACTTTAAGTACGTAGTTTCTTAAGATCGCGAATTTACTCGACTCGACGTCAGTGACACACGTGAAGCTTGCTCACACTTTATTGTGATATCTTCGAGAGAAGAAGCTTTGTGTTATTTGGGAACTATATCAAATCATATTTTCAAAACTAATTTCATCTAAGCAGGATACTTGTTGCATGAGAGAAGCTCAAAACAAGAACAAAATGTTGGATCGCGGCTCGGCAACGAACTTCCTCGGCGGTTTTAAAGTACGCGTACAAGCCACAAGTTCGCGAACTTACTCTCACTCCTATAACCCCTTTAAGAAGTTAACCGCCGGATGCCTACTTATAGATACTCGCACATACTTAAGAACTTCCATCAATGTAAACAATTAGAGGCTCGATCACGAATACTAGTAGACCTAAATTTTTTTTTGCCCATTGAGAAATTGTACATTCAGAATAATATGATTTGCCATTGACCAAAATGTTTTGCTACGCTAGGGATACGTCAGATTGATTCGTGATCGCTCTACTGAATTTATGCAGAGATAGAGGTTGCTGTATCTTAGCTAATGATATCTTCTGAAGGTAACCGAAAGCACATAAGACATAACACAGCATAGCCCATGCCAAATTACTTCGAACCATCTCAGCATTCGACTTTTAACCGGTTGAATTCAAAACGTTTCTCATTCTTTATTAACTGCATAGGTATTTAAAACAAAAATTATCTTTGACGAGACATACATAAAATTCTAGGTGATAAATTTACAATGTTTAGGCGTTTTTACAATCCAAGCAACCTACTTTACGTAGTGCATGTAATTGACAATATAATGGACAGCACAACATGGATTAACTATAATATAGATTTATACAATCAATAATATGATACAGAACCTATAAGATACAAGATAACGTCATTCTTGTAACATTTTTGTAAAATTGACAATGTGACAAGCATTCCATCTGTCTTATCTCAATTAACACCCGCAAAATTACACGGTCAAACCCTCAATTTAACTGGGACCACCCGCAATATTACAAGGTCACACCCTCTATTTAACTGGGCCAACCCGCAATATTACATGGTCACACCCTCAATTTAACGGGACCAACCCGCAAATTTACAATATCACCAACAGTTACACGGGTAAAACAAGTAAAATATCGAAGTCATCAACAGTTAGTTACACAGTCACACCCAAAGAATATGATATCACACCAATAGTTACAAGATCGCCGCAATTATATGAACTCACACGAACAGTTATTATGATCAAGCCCGTATTAAAGCTACGAGGTCAAACCCTTAAATTTACGAGGTTCAACCCGTAAAGTCACGAGGTCAAACCCGTAAATTTACGAGGTCAAACCCGTAAATTTACGAGGTCCAACCCGTAAAGTTACGAGGTCC
This sequence comes from Horisme vitalbata, assembly GCA_951804965.1. Lineage (NCBI taxonomy): Eukaryota > Metazoa > Arthropoda > Insecta > Lepidoptera > Geometridae > Horisme > Horisme vitalbata. The sequence goes on from OX638091.1 coordinate 9,820,695, forward strand.
AACCCGTAAAGTTACGAGGTCAAACCCGTAAACTTAGGAGGTCCAACCCGTAAAGTTAAAGAGGTCAACCCCGCACCGTGAACCCCGCAAAACGTGTTAAGTCAATGTCTCTAAACTGAAACTTATATGCATGTGAATAATTTGCATAATAAGGGTTATAAATAATAATTATATGAAAACAATATGGAATGGATAATTTGGTGTAACTGTCTTTGTTCATTAACACTATTGCGAGATTAAAAAGTTCCTTTAGCTACCTGCGATTCAAAACACAGTTTTTTTATCATCTACAAACGATTTTGACATGGTTAATTTGATGTGTGGTCGTGATCTCAACTTTGATTACAATCTAGTGTTGTCAAAATTATACTTTACACTTCACTTTAATAGAGATTAATTAGAAGTATGCGTTTTTTGCCATTATATTAATCATCGTAAAATATATGGTATTTGATTCAAGAAAACCCGGGGCTCGACAGCTAGGCTTAGACAGTAAAAAAAAATTCATTTCATTTTTCTTGATACTTTATCGACCATCGATGATTTCATTATATTAAAATCAGTTGCATTTGAAATAAGTACGGTTGTTTTAAAATTACATGCACTGCAATTTTAAAAATCATGGCTAGATATTTCGGTATACCTATTCATAAACTAATTAAAGAAATATTAAATCAGCCAATGGTGGAGGATAATTTTTACACATAATAAACAATTGTTTATATTCAAAATGTATCATAAATGATACTAAAACTAGCGACACACGAAATCAATTCATGTTATAAGTAGGAATAGACGAATGAGGTAAAATTAAAATACATACTCTAATTGAATCCTAGGTTCTTAAATATGTAAAGCTACCTTACGAATTGTACAAAAATAGTGCAGCGTTGATGGTCATGATAATTATCGATATTCACGCTATGCGTTCCATTCATTTATCCAAATTCGATTATAATCAACTATTCAAATATCACACTCTCAATAGCGCACGCAATACAATACTGCGAATTTCAAACAAGAGTAGAACTGATCAGATGCCATTTGTGTTTCTCTCTTTGTCTGACTTCAGAGAAAAGAGAGAGATGAAAGACAAAATGGCCTCAAGAGATTCTCTTATTTGATATGCGGCAATCACGATTATTACAATGTCATACATTTCCTGCTGACCAATAGGAACATGATATGAATATCAGTGCGAATGAAAATGTTATATTGACAATGATGACGAAATAAGGTACTAAAATGCAACAAAACTACTTTAAACGCATGACAGAAAATAATGTCTCCAAACTAGACACCTATGAATATTGGGCTTTATTTACAGAAGGATAAGCTTACTTGCTGTAAGAACGTTAATATTTCATAATAACAGCTAAAAATAAAATTATATCGATATTCACATCGAAATCGATAAATTCATTGATAATTAATATTTACAACACTATTTTCTGTCATAATCAGATATCTGATGCATAGATAACTACTCTAACTTAGGATCCTAAGTGGACGATTTGGCTTCTCTATTGGCCTAAACTCATTATTTATCTCAACATAGAGTCCCAATACTAGTGTTTTATATGTGCATGTGGTCCCCTTATTTTCGGGTTAAGCTAGTCGAACTAAAGCTTAGTCGATCTCAACAGTTCACAACTAGTCTACATATAGTTCATATTTGGTTGGGTTAGGTTAAATTGCTCTGAGAAATTATGTCTGTCCAATCCTGTATAATACTCACTAAGCCTTCAAAGGCCTTTGCACGATACCAAAGATGGTTATTATTCTATTTAACCAGCATACATAAAATGAGCTCTGAGAAAGCTGTCAATTTAACCTATGAAAGACAGTGGACCATCGTAAACTTCTTGACAATAACTACACAGTTTGCCATTATGTGACGAAGGACAATAGCGACAATTGTTTCCAATCTCGGCATTGACTTTAATTCTTCTAATCACTGGCATCGAATTTATTTGGGGGCAGCATAGCAAGAGCGGTATTAGTAAGTAATCCGACCACAGGGTTCTCTAGATTCTCATACTTTGAATTCGTTTCTGAGGATAGGCTGACGGCACCGCTGCTGTCGCCTTCATAGGTATTTTCAGTGTCGTCGACATGAGAGCTGGTGCTCGATTTGTCGTTTCTTTCTGGTTGGTTGTCTTTGTCGTAATTGTCGTTGTTGGATAGTTCTATCCAGTGGGCTCGGTTGCTCTTCACTCGGTCTAGCATTGGCTGCAAAGAGCTCGATAGGACTGCGAAAGCCTGAAAATAAAGTTTAAATCTTTAGTTTTGGAGGAGCATAATTTTAATGATAAAGAAACGTTTATTTGAATCACAAATTATACAAAAATAAACAAAAGGTAAACATGCTTTAATCTAAAAAGAGAAACAGTGACACAAAAAGGCATAGGAGCAACCGCAGCACTGGGTTTTAGTGACGCCACCGTGCAAAGGTACTTTCTTGCGTGTTTTTAGACATTACTAACCAGAGTATTTAAAAAGTTTATCTAATAAATAAATATCTATCTATCTTGAGAGCCTAGTAAAATGTTAGCAATTTCGTTTCGATAAGATAGACACCACTCAAATGGAGCTCAAAATGGTGAAGGTGAGGGAAAACATCGTGAGGCTTAGTCAGCTCCACCCGTATTGACCATATCTTTCCTGTGTGTGAGGACGGCTAGGCTGAGAGGATTGTATGTGTGCTGAAAAAGCCGTCTAACCATGTCCCAGCTAGTTGTTATCATGCTGACTGACTGATTGACTGAACATGTGAAGATTGTTTGTTCCACATTCACGCCAGAACTAAAGAACTGCATAGACCAGGTATGAGATCTATGCTACTTTTTATCTGGGCACCACGCAAGTCTTAAGCGAAAGTTTAAAATAAAGTTTCTCATTTCGTACCATACATGTAATTTTGAAGAGATCTGTAATGTGCTTCTACAGAAAACTGTATTTATGTTAAGTACCTACACTTCTTTGATAACTTACCTCATAAATAGGCAGGCAGATGGTGTCAATGAACTTTACTTGCATAGCGGGAAGTTCGTCCTCTTTATCTCTGTTCATTATGTCCTGAAAACAAATCACTTGTAAAGAAAATATTTAGACACAAACTTAGGCACAAATTGAATTGAGCTACTTCTATATCTATTATTTCTATATCTATTTCTAGAGGTCTGATCGATCCGAAATTTCGTATTCTGTCGAATCAATGATATTGCAAGAACATGACACCTTGACTTAATACTGCATCACCGGGAATCTGTAGGATACCCAACTCTTCACGAACTTACAGCAGAGCTATCGTGTTTGTGCGATCTAAAACCTATTATTAAGAGTCTCGATAATAGGTTTTAGATAGATGGTGATCAGGATCTGATAGTAGATTAGGAAGGTGAAATTAGGCTTTTAGGCCGGGGGTTTTATTAATTTACGACGACCTCAGTGGCGCAGTGGGCGAAAGCGGGTTCGATTGAAACGAGACAAATGTTTGACTAGTAAATATTTTTCTCGGGTCTGGGTGTTCTCTATGTATAATACATATGTTTACAATAAAAAATAGTATATCAGTCATGTGGTGCCCATAAAACAAGCTCAGCTCAGCCTGGAGCTAGATGATGGCGTGTGATAGTGTCCAGCATTTTTAATTTAATTTTGAATTTATACTTGACTATACCGATAGAAGTTTTCGTGAATTACCTATCATCTTAAACGATGGTTACATAGAACTGTTTTGTGCCATTTTGTCATACAATACTCGAGTTCAAATGGTACTTACAACAAAAATAACAACACCAGCCTATTCATTCCACTGCTGACCATAGCCCTCCCCTATAAGGGGGATATGCCATAAACCCTACGCTGGTCGTGCGGGTTCGCAGGACGCTTCTCGCACCGGCGACGCTGCTGCCCGTCCGCGGACATGGGATTTAGCTGTACCAGTGTTAAGACTGCGGTATGCCGCATTCAGCCGGCCGCCAGAGTCCCGTTTCTTAGTTAGCGAGGTTGGCTTAAGTTCCAATAATGGAGGTTATAACCTCTTACACTTAATGGTACTTACAATAGGAGTCAAATTGAGATTCTGTCGCTCCAGGTCGCCTTGCCTGAAGAACTCGCCAGCCACTAGGGCTGCCACTCGTCGCTCTACGGGCCACGGTTTGGTGATAGCCGCGAGATCACAAGCCGTCATCAGCATAGCTCTGAGTAGGCCGCGACGTTCAACGCACTCGCCCCATAGTGGAGTGACCACTCTGTCTGTGCTGACTAGCTCGATGAATGAATTTCTTTTGCTGAAATCATGGGAAATCGTTATTTCTCAAACATGCTTGGAAATTGGAGCATTATTTTGATAACCTTCTTCGAGATAAATCGAAATTGCTGTACCGTCCCAATACATGCGAGCAGCGGCCGGCAAAAGTTGTATGAAAATTCATATCTGTCGTGTTTAGCGGCCAAATAAATTACTATGAAAACTCATATGCTCATATCTGTCGTGTTATTTAAAAATGGAATGATCTTTTACTCCGAAACATGCAACCAAGGAGGTAACTAATCAAAGGGTTTATTTAAATTTCGAACTGGCTTGCAAATTGAATGCTGTTTATTGAAAAATGTACAAGTTCTGTTTAGGAACTTTTTTGTTTTAATTTCGGCGCATTATTTGAGAAAAGTACTATACAAGCCTTGGCCACAACTGGGCATTTATGGACTCACGTATGTGTGCCTCGGCATTAATGTATTAATATCAGTGAGATACGTATCATGTTACCTTCATATTGCTTAGACTAAGTTACTTTTACTTTTTCTTGTATGAATGTGATGATAAATAATTATCATCCTTTGAAGTATACGTATCTCATAGATGATATAGTATACGTACTATATAACTATACTTCGTAGGTATACTATCTATTAAACATATTTGGAAAATGTATGTAAGTAGGCGAGTTTCATATAATTGTGAACTAAGAAATATTATCTGTGCAGATTTAGGTGGTGAATAAATGACTTTTTATTTTATTTATTTACATATTTTTGCGCCATTGAACATATTTGGAAAATGTATGTAAGTAGGCGAGTATCATAAAATTGTGTTTTATGTTATCTTATTAAGAATTAAGAAATATGATCTGTGGAGATTTAGGCAGTGACTTGACTTTTTATTTTATTTATTTACATGTTTGCGCGGTATCAAATTAACAATCGATTTTATATTAAATAGTATCTACCTGAAGTAAACAGCCAGATCGGTGGAAAGTATAGCGTCTTCAAGCACTTTGACGACCTTCTCGTAATCGTCAGACGACAGGTTCAGCAGTATCTGATTGCCGGGCGAGTTGAGGATCATCAGACATTGGTCGAAGTGATGATGCTCCATCGTTGATGTTGAGTACAGCTGTGCTAGCGGTGATGACGCCCTGGAAAGTTGCCGTAAGGTAATTAATGCTTGACACTAACACACAGCATCATATAGCCCCAAACTAAGCAGAGCTTGTATTGAGGGACACACATGACGGATATGCTACTTATATGTATTTTTTTATAAATACATAGGTATCAGACATGGGAAGCACGCTGAGCAGATGCATATATATCGAGAATAAATCATTTGTCTCGCGGCGGGATTCGAACCCGCAACCTTCTGCGTCCCGCTGGAGACGCCCACTGCGCCAGAGGTCATCTAAACTGTATGTATAACTTCAGTTTTTAGTTTTAGCGTATTTATTTATTTAAAACTTTATTGCACAAAAGAAAGGAATTGTACAAAAGGAGGACTTAACGCTAAAGCAACGTATGTATTAAATGTAGATAGATAGTAACCAAAATAACTATAATATCAACCTTATCTTCATCTGCAAACGGTTGTAGATAAGGTTGTTTAAACTTATTCGAAATGATTATTTCTCTTTTCCACTTATGAATGATCAGATATAGCCGTCCTTTTTTACCTCTATTTGAGATTTTTTTTGTTCTGATCCAACCTTTGTAGTTAAATTAACTGTTCAACTTACTTGATTTGAAATGAGTTATTCGTCCCCCGATGATCTAGGTCGTGACACAGGCAGCCGATGATAAGAGCGAGGCATTCCAGCTCGCCAAATATCTTCCACCATTGCGTTTCCTGGAGCATAAATTATACGGAACATCTCACACGCTGTCAACAGGGTGCCTAGTGCGAGTTTTTTTACCAGCTCGATCGCATTTGCGTTTACGCAAATTTGTATGGAAAGGAGTAAGTACCACGCGTTTATCACTAGATGGCGCTACCTCGATTCCATATAAATTTGCGTAAACGTAAACGCGATTGAGCTGGTAAAAAACTCGCACTAGGCACCCTGCTCCCTAACAATGCAGCTTGAACTGTGGATACGTAAAATACACATGATATTGAGTCATTTTAAATGGATTAACAGGAAACTTAACATCGATTATACAAATATAAATAATACAAAGTATTTATTGAGGAACAATATAAATAATGGCATTCAATTGTTTTGAAAAGGATGACATATGTGGTTGTTGAAAAGCTGTGTCGCAGTTACCAACACCTCCTCAAGAATAATTTAGTTACTCTGATTATCATATAGATTAACAGTGATCTTTGTCATATAATTGTCATCGGAGAAATTTGACATAGAATTCCACCAATGAGAGCTCATTCTGAGATTCGAATGCCAAATTTTTTATTGATATTGATTGTTGATTGACGCATAAGGACACCTGACAGAATAAAAACATCGTATTCATGTTCAGTTCACGATACAAATGCTTGCAACGGGCAGGGATCCAACCTACTTTAAGCGAGAAGGCAGAGCTACTAACAAATAAAACTTAGGCCAGTTGAATTTTTCTCATTATTAAAATCACAACTATTAAAAAATTTAAGAAATATTACGCAGAAAAATAATTAATTTCATATTAGGTAAAACTTCAGTCCCTGTGGGGCGGATTCTTAATAGCGTTGAAGTCCTTAAGCTTCACAGCTTCGGAAAGTATTCGTATCATAGACGTCAAAGTTTGGCCAGTGAGAAACCTTAGATTAAGAATAACGCTTTGTCATTGGCCAACATTTTTATTACGTTTACGACACGTCATACTGAAACATTCGTGATCGCCCTGAACATGTTGGTCCCAGCTTTTTCAGTCGTCAAGCTATCTCAGTTAACTACAATACCAAAGATGACACATATATTTAGTATGAGAATACTTACAGTTAAAATGGCGAACATCATTTGAGCGACGTTGAAAGCGTGCCTCCAATTGTGGTAGGTTACGTTACGGTAGTTTTTCTTCACGCTAAGCAGCCAACGGCAAAGCACCGCGTAGTCTATGTGAAACCTGTCAAAATAAAAAATATAATAATGGCGATTCCACTTTAGGAGTCGTATTTGTTACTTATTTTTGATAACAAAATAAAACATGATATAAAAAAATGAAATATTTTTTTATGTAACCGTACTAAAGTAAAAATCTCTTTAGTAGAAGAAGAAGGAACCCTAGGGTACACTTTGAACTTTTTGACTCTTTTTTTTTATAGCGGACATTTCAATATGAGAATATTATCCCATTTTTATGCAAAAATATTGATTAGGTAGAGCGAAAATAGAACATATCGAAAAATAAATGACATAGCCATCGTTATTCGCATAGATTATAGGTTTTGAAAGCGATTTGCATTAAATTGACTAAACTAATGGATTATTTTTCGAAAAAAACAAAAATATATGATTTTTAGTTGGCGTTATGGCGCCATCTAAAACAAGTAGTGAAGCTGTAAACAGTGGCGACCGCTATCGTATCTTTGTTTTGTGGTTTACTTGCTAAAGCGTAGCTTCGTTATTCTTAGCAGATCATGAAAGTTGATGGTAGATAGAAAGGCTGTTGCGAGCGTTCTCCACCATACCACCATTTCGATATGTGACTGCTCAGTTTAGTTAGGATTGGAGCGCTTCGGAAGGCACAATAAGATGCTGATTATGCGAGTCGTCATCGTCACTCGTATCAGCAGAAGTGGATCATCATTATCATCAGCCTACAGCAGTCTACTGCTGGACATAGGCATACCTAATAAGCGCTATTGTGTCCTGTTCTCAGCTCAACGCAGAAGTGGATCGGAGAAGCAATATCACTTCCATCAGCTCAATCACACATGCATTGCAAAAACGAAAGTTTGTGTTTGGTTGATATAAAATTAGGAGAATTGGAAGAAGTGTTGTAATCTCCACAAAATGCTGAACCTTTGTATTGTTATTTTCTAGGCCGTGAAGGTTTGCTATTTTGCATAACTACATTCAGTAATTTTATATCTTCTAAAATTTAAGCCTTAAGACAAGCTCAGCGGGGTTATCGGCTAATTCTGTTGCACACAGAAATGATTGACACCGAGGATCGGTTTTTACAAACTTTGACAAAAATTCAATGAACGACAATAGACAGACTGTCACAGTTTGTTAAAACAGGATCAGTGTCAATCATTTCTGTGTGCAACAGAATTAGCCGATCAACCCGCTGAGCGTGTCGTCATCAGTCATGTCCATGTCGTCAAATGTGAGCGTATGCATGAAAAATTTCACCATAGCCAATGAGATAGGCCAAAACTCACCTCTCAACAAAATCCAGATCCAGGAACATCCTAAGACAAGCCCTGAGCGTGTCGTCATCGGTCATGTCGATGTCGTCAAACGCGAGCTCGTGCAGGCAGTAGTGGACCGACGAAGGTATCCGCAGCGTCTGCGAAATGGAAGCCTTCGTCAAAGTCTAGCGGCACTGCTAAAACGGAACAGGGTCTATAGAATAGTTAATGGATGATAGAATTAAATTAGCATATAAGTTTCAATATAATAAGTGTAAAAACTGTTGAAACGGAAAAGTCTAATTAGGTTCCTTTAGAGATTTTTTTTTCTCATATGTTTTAACTGATCATAACGTAGCCATTAATGTCAATGATTTTAATGTCAGTTTAAACAAAGTTAAAAGTTAGGAATAAATTACCTATTCCAATACGAAATATTAAATTTAGTTATAATCATGAAATATGGATATAAACTGGGGCCTGATTCGGATGATTTTATTAGATATATATCGCGAAAACTGTCAAAACTGGATGAAAATTGACAGTTCTCGCGATTTATATAAAATAGAATCAAATATTTCTAATCATCAGAATCAGGCCCCTGGATCGTGTATACTTAATGTAAAAACAAATATATTGATAACCTTAACCTAATTAATATTGCGACATTATTTAGGTTAGAAAATATTATTATTATTATAAATGCGACTGTGAGTTTAATTGTTTGTTACGCTTTAACGCCTTCACAACTCAACCGATCATCATGAAATTTCGCATAAACATTGTCAGGGGTACAGAAAAGAATATAGGGTGCCTTTCCTTCAAGAAAAATACTATTATAAAAATAACTTTAAACACGAGCGAAGTCTGGCAATAGTATTGTATAATCATTATTATTATTATACTAGCCATCTATATCCCACTGCAGAGCAAAGGCCTCCCGTCATTCCTTCCAGACATCGCGATCCTGAGCTATTTCTACACAATTTATTAGAAATTTATCCAGTTTGTCCCGCCATCTTCGTTTCGGTCTACCGCGTTGCCTTCTCGTTGTATAATTATGCTGAATAATTTGTAAACTTACCCGTAACCTTTGAGCATCGTCCAGCGACGCTGACGCGTGGTAACTTAATACCTGTAAATGGAGGAAAACAAATTAATTATAATACCAAACTGCTTTTGTTTGACATACATTTTGTAAGGCACTTGTGGCAGATAATGTGAGGAGACTTGCTTGCTACTGCGATGCGATTGAGAAGGATGTGTGGTGTGACGAGAATGGATAAGATAGGAAACGAGAATATCAAGGGAAGTCTGAAAGTAACACCCGTGAAAGATTCAAAATTCAAAAATAATTTTATTCTATATGCACATACAATACACTTTGAAACGTATTTTTATTAAATTTAAATTTACACCAGTTCGTAACGCGACCAAACAGAGAAGAATAGAGATAAGGTGAGGAGCGGTAGACTAGCATGCTACTGAGATGCGAATGTTGAGATGGATGTGCAGATCGTGTGGAAACGAGTAGGTTTATCATGGAAAGTCTGAAGTGGCACTCGTGAAAGATAATGTGAGGGGCGGTAGACCGATGATGATCATGATGTCCTCCTTGACGTGTCCGTCAACGGCGAACCTTGTTAGTTCAGGACATGAGAGCGAAAATGGCTTGCAAAGCCAAATTTTGTTTTAAAAGGCCCTATTACAGGACACACTGCAACTGACCTAAATAATTGTAGGTGTATGTGTAGGAAGGCTTGGGACGGTTCTTTTTTAAAAGGCGTTGGGAATCCAGATCTTGTAGTCGATATACTTCAAAATTAGCCACAGCCATATTTAAAGAGTTGCGCCATTCTCGTCTCTGCTGCGCATTGCTGGTATTGCTCTGGGCCGGTAGACCGATATGGTATGGGCATATCATGAGGAGAGATGAAAGCCATGTACCGGCTTTACTGGCCCGATTAGGCTGTGTATCAGACCTAGCTGAGCGCACCACGAGGAATATTCTTGAATGAGTAACGGTGGGTGCACGAGTAGAAGAGATGAGTGGATTGTGTGAAAGTGGATATGAGATAGAAAGGAGTGAGCGCAGACTTGACGGCTGATAGAGGTGGAAGGTGAAAAAAATATGCCAACCTCACCTAGCGTGGGAAAGCAGGAGAATTGTGTTGCTGGGCATTTAGCACACAACATCATAAAACCCCAAAGTAAACAAATAATATGTTATGGGAACTACATGACTGATACTACTTACATCCTTATTTTGTCATACTCGTATTATTTATAAAATACTAGCTTCCGCCCGCAGCTGCGCTTGCATTATACCCGGATAAAAACTGTGATATTCCAGGTTAACTAAATAATAGGAAAGATTAACATCTGGATAGGGGATACCCTAAGCACCTAACGGTATGAAATATACTTAACGACCTATTCGCATACCAAATATATATATAAAAATACGTTATCTGTGAAAATGTCAACTGTCTAGCTCTCACGATTCATGACGTACCTGGTGACAGACAGGCAGACGGACAGTGGAGTTTTAGTAATAGGGTTCCGCTTTTACCCTTTGGAACCTTTACAGAACCCTAAAAATCGGTCGAGCCGTTTCAGAGGAGTGTGACCACAAACACGGTGACATGATATTTTTATATCATCATCATCATCATCATCATCATCATCAGCCTATAGCAGTCCACTGCTGGACATAGGCCTCCCCTAATGAGCGCCATTGCGCCCTGTCCTGAGCTCGACGCATACAGCTTCTACCAGCAGCCTTTCGCAGATCGTCACCCCACCTGGCCGGAGGGCGTCCTACACTACGTTTGCCGAGCCGCGGTCTCCACTCAAGAACTCGTTTACCCCAACGGTTATCGGTAATATATTTTTATATATTAAATATATATTTATATAAAGTAATACTTACATCTAATGTAACGCTCTGTTTCGCCATCGCCGTGATCGCCTTCTCGTACATATGCGTGTTGTGGATGCCCATCCCGCAGAATATCGCGAAAGCCTCCACGAAGTTCTCGTCGTTCTTTGTGAAGAGCAGACCGTCGAATTTGTTTATAAGCTGCAAAAATATAATCTGAATTAAAACACTAGTATTACTATGTAGGTATATAGGCAAAAGTTTATAAAAAAAACATGTGAAATGTTATGTTAAAATTTTATCCGGTCTCCTACAGCCTGAACGAAAGACCAGTGTAGACTAAGCTAGCCTGCATATGCTGATTTGAGACTATTTGTATTTGAGGCTCTTTGTGTGCGTTCCGATTCGCGAGATTTATCTTAATTAATTATTTTTTTGGTTCGAGACAAATGTGGATACGAATAGCACAAGACCGTGGTGGATGGCACTAACTTCGGGAGGCCGATATGCAGCAGTGTATAAAGTCGGTCTGTGGATGATGTTGATGATATTGATGGTTGCAATTGGCTAGGCGACTGAAAAATTCTAATTAGTCCGTTTTTTTACATATACAAAAAATATTGGACACGTATTTTTAATTTTGTCAATTTTACAAAAAATAACACAGATATAGTGCGTTAAAGTTCCGCGTGACGTCACGATATAGTACATTTTTTAACAGAGCCGTGATGTCACGAGCCCCCACTCCAGAACTTTCACGTTCTTTTTTCTCCGTCAATTTCTATTGATTCGATAAATAAAAAAATACATGTCTAGTATTTTTTGTTTATCTAACTGACGGACTAATTAGAATTATAATTTTTTACCCATTCGTCATCCCTATTAAACAATTTTAATTAAAAAGTAAACAATGTATGTTTGTTCCTCCTTCACGCCAAAACTACTGAACATATTGAGCTAAAATTTTGCATATTTGTAGTCCTGTACCAGGCATAACATTACATTATTATCTTTGTCTGTCTGTCCATACTTCCAACTTTAAAGCATAACTTTGAAAAATCTACCTGTGGTATCAACTTGTTTGGCAAAAAGAGCTAACTAAATTCAAAAAACGCAAAATGAATATAAATTCAAAATTCAAAATCAAAAATCTACTTTCACATTTTTATATAATAACTATTAGAAGAATTTCAATGATCCATTCTGTAGACTAAAACGTTGCATCTTTTGTTTTTGCATATTTTAACATGATTGTAAATTTAAAAATATCGTTGAGTTATGTTAATTTTAATATATAAAAGTCTCGATCTTTTTTTATGGCAATTTATGAATTACGACTGTCTAAAAAATTATGTGTAACATTATATACTACGTCTAGACTCTAGACTAGACTTCAGTTTCCAGAACGTGGCTAAGATTTTAAAAACACAGATTTTGGAAATTTTCTAGGTAATATGAAAATTATATGAAAGCATTTTGTATAAATAAATAATTAATTAAAAAAAAAGTGCTGGACGTTATCATATAACACAACCTCATCTAGCCCCAATCTAAGCAGAGCTTGTAGTATGGGAACTACACGACTGATGTACTGATTATATATTTTTTTATAAATACATACATAACGTACCATATAAAACATTTAAACAACTCGAGACAAATATTTATAGATCATATAAACATTTGTTTCGCGGCGGGAATCGAACCCGCATATATTGTAAATGTAGCCAACAGAACAATTTGTAATTTATATTGTGTGAGATAATATTAATTTGGTTATTACTAGCTTCCGCCCGCGGCTTCGCTCGCGTGGTACCGGGATAGAAAGTAGTATATGTGCTAATCCAGGTCCAGGAATCCAGGAAAGGGTAACAAACATTCATCCATTCATCCATCCATCCATACATCTTATATATACTTACAAACTTTCGTATTTATAATATTATATTGTAGGATAGGATAGTAGGATTTACTTATTTATAAAAGGAAACTATTCCGACACCAAAGATTGTTTAATATCCTTGAAATTTCGACTCAGATCGGACTTAAATCTGCAACTTTCCCATCATTAGTCGCATGTTATTCAATCGATCAATCAATCAATCAAATACATTTATATTTTGAGTACAGATACAATAGGTTGATATGTCATGAGAACATTACAATGATGTTCTCATGACATATCTTTCGACGATATATACGATATGGCTTTTTCGACAATCGGTAGAATACAAAATTTAATTAACTAGTAGGTATAATGTATAATGCAAATACAAATTCATTAAATTAAATTTATCTTCTTTAATAGTATAACGTTTAAGCGTATACAATCAATTCCAAAGAATAAGATTTCCAAACGATCAAATTACATTTAAATATTACTTTACAGACATCGAGATATTATTATACTCTAGAGTGGAAAACGTGGAAAAAAGTGTCTGCACCAAAACTCGGCGGACACTGTCAATTGCGCCGACTTTTAACACTTTTCAAGCACATGAGGTCTAAATTAGTGCAAAGGAGAATGCCGAGAACCCGTATCAATTGCGTCAAAACCAAACGTATGCCATAAAATTTATTATATTTTATAAATGACATTAACATTTTCTTTAGTTTTACACACCCACGGAATTAATAATCAAATAAAAAAATATTTTGTTGATTTGGTTTCCCCCGCACGCCGCCATCAGACTGCAAGAACCAATGATATTCACGTTACTATGGCAACAATCATTGATGTAAAGTGTTACTACGGTAATAACGCTCATTTTTTATTATTTTGACAGTAGAATCGACTAAAAACTTATTGGAGATTTTTTTGACGCATTCACTTTAGTCTTGGTACCAGCGCCATACATCAGTCGGCATTCTCCTTTGGCAAATCGAAGTTTATTTATGTCAAATACGCTTGGACGATTTTAGTCAGTTTTCACTTGAAGACTGTTACTCTAAAGTAGTAGTATATAATATTTCAATGTTTACAGATAAATATTTAAATGTAAAATTATTAACTAACTAGCTTCCGCCCGCGGCTTCGCTCGCGTGGTACCGGGATAAAAAGTAGCCTATGTGTTAATCCAGGTCACAAACTATGTGTATTGACGGACTCTGTGGCGTAGTAGGCGAAGGTCCGACTGAGACGCAGAAGGTTGCGGGTTCGATTCCCGCTGCGGAACAAATGTTCAATAATACCGAGTTTTATAGTTCACTTCACTTTTTACGAATGGGCAATGGCACTATCATTACATTATAATTGTTAATTATTTATTTAATAGAAATAGTTTTATTATTGATTTCTTACAAATATCAAATTGTCATCCATACGTCATTACACATCTGTCATTATACGTCAATTACATTGCTGTCATTTGCGTTTTGTTATTCCAAGTTTCTTACAAATATCAAATTGTCATCCATACGTCATTACACATCTGTCATTATACGTCAATTACATTGCTGTCATTTGCGTTTTGTTATTCCAAGTCTGATTCCTTTTTGTTATACCACGTTTTATAATGACTGACGTTTCATGTCAAGTCACACGGGAATGCTGTCGAATGGGATAAAAAGTATCCTATGTCCTTCTCCTGGCTCTAAACTACCTCACTGCCAATTTTCAGCTAAATCGGTTCAGCCGTTCTTGAGTTATAAGTGGAGTAACTAACACGACTTTCTTTTATATATATAGATTGTTTTTAATAACCTATGCTGTCCTACTGCTGGGCAGAGGTTTGTTGTTAAATTAAAATAATCAAATGCTTTTTCGATGTCGATGATTCTCTTACCACCTACGGTAGTGGGCGGGACTTGGAGATAGACCGGCCAAAATACTTTGCCGGAACAGCTAAAGCTAAATATCCTCCTATCCTACTGATAATTTTATCCTAACAATATTATAAATGTGGAAGTGAGTTTGTTTGTTTGTGTTTGTCACGCTTTCACGCCATAAACTACTCAAATGGCCATCATGAAATTTCGCATACTTACACGTTGTTAAGGATACAGAAATAGACATAGGGTACCTTTCATCCAGAAAAATTTACTGTTCCTGATAGAAAAATAACTTTAAGACTGACAAGATTGACATTAGACGAGCGAAGCCACGTCTTAAGCATAAGCTAGTTATAGTAATAATATTAATTAAAAGCAAAAATTTATGATAGGAAATTATTCCTCTTTAACGCGAAAACTACTGAACGGTTTGTGGCGAAATCATACACAATGAACCTTAAGACCAGCCATTTTAGTCCACTGCTAGACATAGGCCTCCCCTGTAAGGGGGACTACCCTATTATAAATTTTGTACAGATTCTAAACCTGGAATAACACAGGCTACTTTTTATCCAGGTACAACGCGAGTGAAGTCGCGGGCGGAAGCTAGTTTAATATTATTTATCGTTATTAACACTGAATCCATTCGCTTTGTCGTTTTGCCCGATCAACGAATGCAAATTCAGTTTATAACAAATTAAAAGCATTTATTTACATCATATTTTTGTTAAATGGCATAATTGACCCATACATTTAAAATATTCATAATTTTATAAATCTGACATGTTAATAATAATTCATGATGCACTTCTAAATTACTTATTAAATTATGCGAGCTCGTTGCATTTTTAATGTTAATATTTTTTGTTTAAAAGTTTGAATAAGTATGTTATTTGGAAGCAAGTAAGTCAATATGGTATGGAGCGAAGCATGATCAACATCAAAAGGAAAGACAGGAACAGCTTAAGATCCAAGGAAAAGGACAAAAGTGAAAGAAGTCTGATACTACGTCAAAAAAATTAAATGGTGTTGGACTGGACATATCATAAGAGATTAATAGAGGAAAATGGACTAAAGACAATAACGGAATGGTACCCACGTGATGCGAAAGGACGAGAGGCAGACAAAAGAAACGATGGGAGGACGATGTTAAGGAAGTCTTTGGAGGAGACCTATCGCAGAAGACAAGCTGATGTCAACATGAATATGTATTAGAAGAAGAAGATTAAAATAATTAAAATTAAAATTGAAATCGAATGCATGATAAATAAGTTAATAAGAATAATGTACCTATATAAAGGCTATTTGTATTGTATTTGTTATTGTAATAAGAATACCGAGCCATGGGTTACAATACCAGTAACCACAGGTATTGGATTGTTACTAGGAATTCCTCATTGTATAAATCTTTCTGAGAACAGGTTCAATTCTTGCTACAGATCGTGGCTAGTCTATTTGATGCAATGGAACATAGTAACTACACGGTTCATCGTCGTCATTATCAGCCAACAGCACGAGTCTACTGCTGGACATAGGTCTCCTAACGAGCACAATTCCGCCATGTCCTCAGCTCGACGCATCCAGCTTCTACCAGTAGTCTTACGCAGATCGTCACTCAACCTGGCCTTGCTTCCTACACTAAGTTTGACGAGCCGAAGTCTCCACTCAAGAACTCGTTCATCCAGCTGAGGTAGCGATTATTACGATTATAACGTTTGCTTATTCTTTAGCTATGTCGACAACTAAAGTCGTATTTTTTTGTACATCTATCTGATTTTTTTTTAGAATAGATCGTACTTGTTCCTATAGAAGCAAGTTGTAGCCTATCTATCTTTTAGGATTAACCATTCATACTACGGGACCGCTTGGACCCATTTTGCCCTTATAATTTTATATAATATTATTAAACATAAAAATTTCCTTGTCGCAAATGCGTTATTTGTACGAGTTATTTAATTGTTTTCGTTTTACTCGGCTCCAGAGTAATATATTTTAATTAAAAAAAATGTTATGTGTAAAGTTTTGGGGCGGATTTGTTGAACCGAAGTACCTAATATAACTTAAAGTACTTTTTTGATTACAATACAGGACAGTTTAGAAAAAGTATTAACGAAGACTCTGACTCCCAAAGGCCCCATAGCATATTCCGTGTATTTCGTAGTTTCAAAAGTATACTACTTTCTTTGAATTTCCCCATTGCTTTTTTTATTAATAGAAATATAAAAATGTCATCTTTACCAAAGTAATGTAGATTTTGATTTTTTTTTCTGTGAACCTGCAGCAGAAAGCAAAGAAAATAAGCATAAAAAGCTGAGACGCAATTATACATAAATTAAAGTTTTAATACCTTTAATAGAACCAACGTTTAACAGAAACCTTCTAGTCTAGGCTATAACTAAGCCAATCCACAAGAGCCTATCTCTATCTCAAGAGTTATTTTAATACATAAAAACAGAAAGTAAAATTTACGACCGTGAAAAGCAGTCTATATATTTAAAATTGTACTAAAACGTAGAAAGAATTCAAAGTTCTTAATTAACGAAACAACCGCACCGGAATGCGTAATTTCAATTTGAAATTCCCACAAACTGTCTAATGTAGTGCCTTACGTTTTGGTACAGTCAGTAATGAAGCACGTGAGAGCACTAGTGCGAATGTCGTTCGCAAATTGTCAAAGAGATTATGGTTTTGCAAGTTGAATATCGCACCGTTTTTCAATTCATCAAATTATGTTTTTGTATTGTTTGTTTGTTTTTGTAACTGCGGTTTCATTGTTTATATGTTTTTTAATAGAAAACATCTCTAATATGGTTTGAACCGTTTATGAGCCTCTTTATTGTTGTAATTATTTATTATACCGCTTGTTTTCTCATAGAGGAACTACGTTAATACAAGATTTATAAAAAAATACCTATATTGCCAACAAGAAAATTTAATATCCACATACATGTCTGGCGATGTGAAACAGTAGGTAAGTAAATGCCTAACTCTACATATTATTTGTATACTATTCGTATTATTTTATAATATTCCTAGATTTTTTTTCAATATCGTCAAATTACATTACGTAGGCAATGTGCGCTCTAAAACAAACGGAACAAAACGAGACAATTATGACGTAGACCGTTTCTGTACGAAAAAGATGTGACGTCACAAGTAGTGTTACAGTTTTTGCCTACGATTGTACTGTCGCATGGTACCCGCACTGCGCTGTTTCAACCGGCGCCCTCATGTTTGAATTTTTTATTTATTCGTATTCGAAGCTTGAATTATTATATGTATTAACGTTTGCGGGATGTGTTAATTTTACACCGCAATTTCATATGTCAAACAAAATATAGAATTGAATATAAGAAAAATAGTTTAATTACTCAAATATTTGAGCTTAGTGGTCAATAGTCGTTACCGAAACGTCAATCAAATTGACGAGTATCGATTCTGAAGGATGGCGGCAACTCAAATGATTGAGTAGCGTTTCAGAAGCTAGATTACAAAGACTAACAAAAAAGTATTCGTATCGTAGGCGTACAATTTTTGGCCAATGAGAAAGCGTAGATTCAAAATGATGCTTTGTCATTGGCCAATATTTTTCGTTACGCTTACGTTAAGTCAGGTTGAAATATTCATGATCGCCAGTTTTTCCGTTTATCCCAATCTACATAGTTGTCGTGGACACAGCATTTTTTTTTCAAACCATTCCTTTCACACTCATTATCCGCTTCATAATCACATTCCATCCATGTCATGTTTTTATCTGGATCTCTTTTCCTTCCAAGCAGGTCTTCAATAGATACCGTTATACACGCATAATAATAAAATATACTCTATTATTGGATAAACACATCATCACTGTCAGTTCACTGCTGTACATAGGCGTCCACTAATATACAATTAAAATATAAAAATCTAAAAATCTCACCTGAATAACTCCAATGATCCTTCCCTCCGAGTTCTTGATGGCCATACACAGTATCGTGTTATGCTTGAAGCCGGTGCCCTCATCGACTGATGGATCAAACCTCGGGTCCTGATATGCATCCGCTATGGTCACAGTCTGCAAAGAAAACATTTCATTAACTTTTTTTCAAATGTTCAAAACATTTCAGAGTCGAATGCGACAGTTACGATTGAGCCAGAATTACATTATTTACGAGGATTGTGTAGGGCTAAATACAACACGGCATCAGCAGCTTTTAAGATCCTAAAAATCTACCAGAATAGAAATATAATTGAACAAAAATTCGACGGATTCGGGTTCGAAACTTTTCTAATGTTGGTATTAAAATATGCCTGCTGGTATCACGAAGGGTTCGCAAGCCCTCATTGTAATGCTAATTTCAATTTCAATTATCATTATATATTTACAGTATATTAACAGATTGGTAAATATATTATTATATACCCTTCTTGTCCATAAAGATTTGGGTACAAAGTCAAAAAAGCTCCATGGGAAATAAGCTTCTGGTCGTCATCTTTTAGTTATGCAACGTCAGCAAATACTCTTAAGAAACAAAATTGGCAAAACAAACGAAGTTTTCTTTGAATTTTCGATAACTACCACTCGTTATATTTTAATCCAGTTTCGCACAAAGCCTTAACCATTATTATTCATAACATAAGGTAACAGGGACTCGAGGGATCCGCAAAGAACCAGAGATAAGCATTATGTATACCCACCCCCATGTGCTCCCGAAGAAAGGGTCTACATTGTTTATTAGGAGTGATGTATGATCGTAAGATGAAAGCCTTAATATTTCGTTTATTTTTGGCTACTTTGATCTTATACTTTTGAATTTTTTTGCAACCTTGTAACATTTCAAAACTAAAATCTGAGCGAATCTGACTCAAGTAAAAATATTCTTTTTTACTTGAAAAAAAGAAAGTAGTCGCCAACTCTGGTAAAAAATGTAAAGTTATAGTGACGACCTCGGTGGCGCAGTGGGTGAAAGCCCGAATGAGACGCAGATTGTTACTGGTTCGATTCGCGCCGCAAATCAAATGTTTGTATGATCTGTAAATATTTGGTCTCAGGTTCAGACCTGATAACACTCAGATGTTTTCTATATCAGTCATATAGTACCTACCCATAACACAAGACTCACTCACTCTGATTACTTTGGGCTCAAAACTTCCGGCAACTGCTTAAATAATTAATTAAAATTTATTTGTTCTAAAGAACACGAAAAGAAGTTTAAAAAGCTTGAAAAGATAAACAGAACAAAAAAAGAAAAAGTATAATAAAGGCTACCAAACAATCCATGTTTAGGCTCTCGATTTGTACGAATTTATCTCCGAAAAACAGACCAAAGTCAATTATGCAAAGAAAACAAACTTTCCTGAAACGTAAAGCGAAATTGAAAGCGACTCGTCACAAAAAACTTTTATATTATACCAGACATATTGTTAATGAATCCATGTAATAAATTAGCTGTTCTGAACAATTTGGAAGTTGGGGATTGCACGTCTGTGATGATTTAACAGAGCATACTTATGTGACGTTAACAATGTTAGTTTACACGCCGCCGGAGCACGAATATTTTGAAATGTCGTATGTCAGAATATGCGTGCCGTAAAATGTCGTATCGTCAGCGTTTTGAAAATTTGGTCATCGAAAAAGTGTATATTCGAAATAACGCATTGTACTGTAGTAAAAAAAATAACCTAGCCGTTTTTGGCTTCGGTGACTGGCTTTTACTTTTTGTACTATGTGCTTGGATGCTTCGCCCTCAAGTGACTGATATAATTATCCTATCTTCGCTTTGAATGTTCGTAAGCGAACAGGACACGTTAAAATTGTACTGTGTAGTGCCATAAGGCAGATAGCTTAGTAAATCGGGTTTAGTAAGTCTCTGGCGTCTTTGGAAGGGGAATTTAGTAAAATAAAATACAAAGTATTAACATAATATTACAAATGCGAAAATGAATAGTTTATTTGTTTCGCTTTCACACTTTAACTAATCAACCGATCACTACCATTCATACAGAAAAAAGTACTGGATCCGAGAGATACAAAAATAACATTTAAAACAACTTAACGCGAACAAAAATTAATTTGTAATAAAGGTTAGTAGAATATTTTGAAGAATAGGTTTTTTAAATAACAATTTTATGTACCCACCTCGCCAGTAGTCGCCACATAGCCGGTGATACCAATGTTTATAGGAAACCGACTCTCGTACGGTGATGTCCGGGGCGTGCCCGGATCCGTGTCGTCACCTGCCTCCAGGTCGAAAACCCGTGAGAAGCTGCCCTTGGACGCTTCGTGGACTAGGAGAACCTGGGAAGAGAAAGTTTAATTGCGATCATGCTTTTGAAGCAGTTAATTGTGTAGTTTTGTCTACGCTTGGTTGAATAGCCTCACAGCCAAATTTCTACATAGTAACTCTGCTTTCAGAGCTGTATTGCTGGTTGTGGTTCGATCCCCGCCCAGGACTAACATTTGTGTGGTGAACATTGATGTTTGTTCGGTGTCTGGGTGTTTTATAAGTATCTACTTGTCAGTCTCTGGCATCCATGAACAAGCTCTACTTACATAGATTGGGATCAGTCGACCGTGTATGAGATGCGACATATTTATTTATTTTTGTATTTGAAGACGTAGTTGTGATGTAAGACTAGAACGGTGGCACAGTGCATTGCCTATGTTATGGTAGCCTGGTACTTAAGCAAAATTTAATACAGAGTAGACTAGGTTTCGCCCGCGGCTTCGCTGGCATGGCTTCCCCGATACCAAGGAATATCATATGGGTCACATTATTTCATATGTACAAAACATTGACGTGTAGTACAAAATTTAAGCAGTTCTGGCGTCAAGAAAAAAACACACCTTTCACCTTCATAACTAACAGGGTAGAAACATCGGTAAAGATAAGCATAAAACTTTCTTCTACAAAAAACAAAACAACCTAAAATAATTCACTAAACTAAAACGTAATTTTCACAAAAGATCAGATCACAAAGCAGCTCTCGTTCCGAAAACAAGGGCATTTTCACGAACATTTTTAATTAACATCTGTCAACAGCTATAAGTAACCAGAGCAAAATTAAACTTCAATATTGTCTTGCAAACAGCAGTAATTGGGCTGCCCAAAATAAACTATATTTCATGACAATATAACATTTTAATCAAAGAAATAAGCATAGAGACACGGTACTATTAGCTAGACTCTCCTAACTGGTATTAGTTAGGATAGTCTAGCTATCAAAGACGAAAGTGAGTATATTTGTATGTTTGTTACGCTTTAACGCCTCTACTCAACCGATTATTATGAAATTTTGCATAGACTTTGTTAGCAGTTAGGTTTTTTTTACACGAAAATGATATAGGATACCTTTCATCGATTAGGACGACTAGGATTTCTATAGCAAAATAAAACGAATGTATTAGTAATACATTTTGCTAATTCAAGCAACAATGCAAGTCACTTCTGAAATGTTAATGCTTGCAACCAAAGTCAAAGCTTTGACTAATCTTGTTTTCATTTCAACTGCTCAGGTTCTTCAGTTTACCTTTGTACTCTAGAGAATACTCTGTGCTTTCAAGAAAGCATAATTGCGCAAGCCAGGAAAATTAGATACAAACAACTTTAAGATTAGCAAGCTAAATTAGCTTAGATTTTTAGTCCACTGTGGACGGTCTTCTAAAAAATTATAATTATTTTATTCATTCATAGTTTTTTTTATTACTTCAGAGTTCATTTATTTCCACCATATTTTAAAATATAACAAGAAAAAGGAAACGGACAAGAACATGTTTATGACCTACCGGTATATCTGTCACAAAATAATAATATTCATCCCATAGCTACTTACAACCATCGTTAAACTATAATATTGATGCTGCTGTTATAGCATTGTCAAAAAGTAATCATATTAAAATAATTAAGAAATCTTTAAAAGGAATACATCTAAATAACGACACAATAAATTTAAATATAAAAGGATGTCCAAAATTGTGATGAAAATTTGCTCGCTGCTTCATGATCTTCATCAGCCTATAACAGTCCACTGCTGGACATAGCCTTCTCTAATGAGCGCCAATGCGCTCATTGCAAATATGATGAAAATAATTACATTATTATTTTAAAACAATTTGGAGAAAAAAAACTCAGTTGCACTTCTTAATGCGATGATTTTTGTTTATTAAACGAGTAAGCGAAATTTTAACAGATTCTGAAAATGTTTTTAATGGTAATTGAGTGTAGATTTTATCGTGTCGCTGTTCCGTTCAAACATTAAGGTACCTTCGTAAAGGGATTCGTATCGAAATTGGCGGTTTGCTAAAATTACTTCGAAATAGGCAAATAAATAATCGGTTTAATTTTTGCGAATCTCGTTTAAATATAAAGCACCAATTTTAATAAAAGTGTTTTGTAAAGCAACTCCAATAAATGTGAAAATATAAAATTAAAACTAATTATTTTTTCTGCGTACCTCTAACTGATCCTGAAGTTATTCTAACTCTCAAATAGACCCACAAAATTACTAAACGAAACTTACAAACATAACAGTAAAACTAATCACCAAACAAACCACTTCAAAAAGCTCTTTCAATATTGTAACAACAAAAACAAAATTAGGCAACTATTTTGTTGTTAATACTGGTTGGCTATGTGGTTGTTCAAGTTAACTGTCTGATAGATAACGATAAGCACGTAGATACGAAATTTTAGGCTAAAAAGAGAGATTGATATTTCAATACAGTCCGCTTATGAATGTGACCGCAATGATAAAGCGTCCTTCAAACACAAAATATAACGCCGGCGAAAAAATAAACATCCATTTATGAGACGAAATACTACTTTTATTTACAACAAGCTTCTCTGCTTAGTTTGGGGCAAACATGATGCAGTGTGATAGTGTCCGGCATTATTTATTTATTTATCACTTCTATGCGGCACTACTTTTCCAATGTAGGTTAGATTCACATTATTTCCCAGGGGTGGATATTTTACAAAAGGTGGTCGTTTTTCATTCCTATTAGCCTTATTTTTTATATCGACACCTAGATCTAAGAGCTTGACCAGTCAATATCAAAGTGTTAGACTTAGAGAGAGAAGGGCGATAGAGTTTAAAATGCCGTAGAATTAGGTCCAAGTATTGGAACCGGATGTCTCATAAAGATTATACTTGTAAAAAATTTACCCTCATACACTTATAAACGCTACTTTGATTTAAACCATTGCCTTGCTTGATTTGACTAGTGTTGCCATTTAAACTATGAATGTAACTTTCATAGTTTTTCAAGTATCCATATTATGTTAAGAAGTATAGTAAAACCAAATACGTTAATTTGTTCCTGTCACTGATGGCCATTAACCCCGAACGTTAAGATGAGAACGTTAGAACAATATACAATAACAATAATGAAAGTACAATGGGCGGTCTTATCGCTTAGAGCGATCTCTTCTAGACAACCTTTGGATTACCTTAAATAATAAATAAATAATCCTGGACCATATCACAAGAATCTTGTAGCCCCAAACTAAGCAGAGCTTGTATTATGGGAGCCACCACCACCACCACCACCACCACCACACCACACCAGCCTATATCAGTCCACTGCTGGACATATGCCTCCTCTAATAAAGGGGGATATACCCATAATCCCCACGCTGGGCATGCGGGTTGGGGATCGCAGGGAGCCACATGACTGCTAAACTACATAGATAATTTTTTTTTAAATACATAATAAATAAACATTGTTTATCGTTTATAAGGCCATATTATATCGATTTATTTTTTCGAAAAATCACTGCGCACCTCAGCACAAATAACAGCTTTGACAGCATATCAGGGTTATTTTACTCAACTCACCCCCCCCCCCACTATACAATTTATACTATGTAGGCCCCTCGTCGCTGCGCAGTTTTACCAACTAGCCTACACATAAATTGCTAAAAAAAACGTACAAAAATATGCAAGTTTTTAAAAATTATGCGATAAATTAAAATATGACATCAAATTACACTATTAATGCAAATAAATATCACATATCAGACGAATATTATAAATTAGCACTGCCCGCGGCTTGGCCTGCGTGGAATTGACGGGGGGACTTTATTTTTATTGAGGGAAAAAAATTGCCGGGACTACCCCCTCCCCCACGTGAGATTTGGTGAGATTTGACTCGACCCCTTCCCCCCCTTAATGCCTCACGTAATTAATGGACGCCCCCCCAGGGGTTATTCAATCATATTGCGCCGAAAATATTGGGAAAACTTATTGTACATATTGGGCCCGTCTAAGAGAAGAAAGATAATCGAATAGTGGCCAAATAGTAGCCATTATCCCAAGGTTCCATTTGACTGATGATATCCATCCATCAGTACCGAATAGTCTCTTTGACCCTACGACCGAGATTCCTTATTATATTTCGATTGACGAATGGGCCTACATAAATTCACTTGGACATATCAGATCGTATTCTCGATATAACAAAATTGACAAGGTGCCTTCATTTTTAACGGGTCCCAAGGGTTATTTGATACAGATACCAATATAACAAATCCGAAAGTTTGTGTGTGTATGTTTGTTCCCACTCAACTCCGCAACGGCTGAACGAATTTGGATGACACTTGAAATAAACATAGTGTGAGCAGGATATTTATAACATAGATAGATAGAAAATTCTTTACTGCATAAGATAAGAAAAGTACACGGGCGCACTTAATGCTTAAAAGCACTTTCTTCCAGATAACCTTTATGTAGTATGGAGATAGAATGGTAGTGCTACAAATTTTCTAAATGAAATGGTAGAAAATATAACTAAACACTACAAAAATTAATAAGTAAATGAGATATAGAAAAATGATAAAACAATAATTAAGTATTAAAATTAAAATAAACTTACTAAAATAAATTAAAAATAAATATATATTATTTGACTAAAATATTATAAACATTCATACATTACTGGAAGTACATAAAACCTAGAAGCTCAGTTTTATCAATATGTGTTAATACAGGGTCACAATCTATCTATATTTCAAGTGTCATCCAAACTCTATGGAATAAAGTGGGAATAAACAAACACACACACACATACACGCACACAAACTTTCGCATTTATAAGTGTGATGTGATGAATAATATCAGGAAGATAGATCTGGGAATATGCGCTTCGAGACTTCGTTTGAGGCGAAAATGAACTTTTTAAGGTCATCGCATATATATCGGCTCGGTATTAAATAGATTCACTTCGCCCCATTGGACTTTCATTCATTGGTTTCAGCTGATGTTACTACGGTGAATTCATACGAAGCTTTCTGAACACCTCGAATTGAGAAGGCATTGGCTTGTTCGGTCTGCTTTGACCATTACCCGTACATATTGGCACAAGTCCAGCGGAAGGATATGATACAACACGAGACTGCGGAACACCAAAACAAATGCCATCTGACACTGGTCGTAAGTGCCAAGAGCTTTCCAGCGATAAAAGTTTAGATATACATTTTATTTATTGCCTTTGACGGCGCAATTGTGATACTAACACCGCCCCGCACTAGAATAAAATAAAATAGTATCATAAATATTTCAATAAGAAGTTATAGGGTATCAAGACAAGATGTGAATATGGCTTTTGCCAATCTCTTTACCTAATACATTCAATACCTTTTTAACCAAAGACATCGATCAATAATTCTAACTATAGCGTGTCATCATCATCATCGTTTTCATTGTCATCATCATCTCTCATTTTGTTTTGTTTTGTTTTCTATTTAGTGTGTTTAGCTGTTGTCGTGTAATGCTTAGGTATAATGTAAATGTTGTGCGTGCCTGTTATTGGTACACATTCTATAGTATTATCAATATCAATGTTTTACAAAATGCTCATTATGTGTACTGTTGGCTTTGCCTAATAAATAAAATAAAAAAATAAAATCGTCCACAACTTAATTTCACCCACTACAGGGTCTATAGGCCTCCTTCAACTAGTGCCATCCACCATGATCCTGCGCTAGTCTAACCGATGTACGATTTTGACAATTTCGTCTGCCCATATTGCAGCCGAACGTCCCACACTCCTAAAGCCATCCCTAGGACACCACTCTGCAACTATAATACTCCGCCGGTCAGCACCAGCGTGTACTTACACCGTATGAAGTCTTCTCACAAACATTCAAACAGTAATATAACAACACTTTGAACACATTTAACTAGTACACAGTGAAAAAAACCAGTATTAGCGAGTAACAAATCTCGATTAGCATTCCGATGGATGGCGGAGATAAGTACGCCCGGCGCCTACTATCATCAACGCAGTAAATTAACAGAAGTAGCGCAACTACATAATGCATTTGATCTAACACAGGCACAGGTTTGCTTAAGATTGGGCAGATGTCTGGACTCTGGACGTCTTCCTCCACTGAAGCGCCCTTTATGTGTATACATTTTAGATTTTAGGGTGACGTTTCTGAGCCGGTCAAACGAACCCTTATGGTGGTGTATTTAAATTATTTATTTCCCCATTAGATATAATGAATAAATGTTATAAATGATGTTGATAAAAAAAGCATTATGGTGTTTTTTATTAGGGACCTTTACAAAATATATATTTTGTTCACAAAATTATCACATCTGACGAACAAAACAAATCGTAATATTATTATCATGGCATTATATTTACATTATCATTTGCACATTTGACTAGAAATAAAATATCCTCCTCCTCAATCGTTCATCCATAGTTGAGGATCGTGGATTCCGTGCAAGGACTGTTAATGGTTCTCCTCCATCTGCCACGGTCTTCGGCTTGATGGAGTGCGATGTTTACTGGAGTTTCTAGCTGTTCCG
The DNA here is from genome assembly GCA_951804965.1 of Horisme vitalbata. Taxonomy (NCBI): domain Eukaryota; kingdom Metazoa; phylum Arthropoda; class Insecta; order Lepidoptera; family Geometridae; genus Horisme; species Horisme vitalbata. Next base: position 9,848,720 of record OX638091.1, read on the forward strand.
AAACCAAAACGAGAAATAAAATATAGGCTACTTGTAATCCAGGTAGCATGCGAGCGAAACCGCGGGCGGAAGCTTATAAAAAATAACAATCTATACTTAGTTCCAATGTAACAAGTCCCAGTTATAATCCCAAGTAGAGATATCACCCCTAGATATAAGTAATAGAGCTACAATACTGTTTGCCAATCGGATGATGTGTACAAGAGTTCAATCATCATTAGATGGCGTCGATTAAACACAGCTCAACTGGCGACACCTAGACGCAACACCACTATTATCTATACTGGGGCACTAGCAGCTAATAATGTAGATTCTAGCTAATAGCTTACATGAACTACAGATACAGCCGTTTGTGACCAAAAAAGAAACAATTCTTGAAAATAGAACAAGCACATGGCCCGTCTGATGTTTATTGGTAGCCGTTACTTTTTACTAAAGACTGTGTACTAGAGTAGAGAACGCGTTTAGGTAAGCGTAGCGTAGAACGCCAAACGTTTGCCATTGAGCCCAATCTCCGCTCTTTTCATCCACTGTCTACATGACGCAGATTGTCAATCCATCTAGCCAGAAACTTGATTTTGACGATTCGCTAAAGGAGAATGCCGAGAACCCGTACCAATTGCGTCAAAACCAAACGTATCCCATATAACGTATAATATTTTATAAATGACATTAAAATTTTCTTTAGTTTTACACGTCGACGGGATTAATAATCCAGTAAAAACATATTTTGTTGATTTGGTTTCCACCGCACATCATCATTTGATTGCAACAACCAATGATATATACGTTACCATGGCAACAAACATTGATATAAAGTGTTACTATGGCAATAACCCTCATTTTATATTATTTTGACAGTAGAATCGAATAAAAACCACAGATATAGAAGAGTTCTAGATAAAGCCTTAAAATTCACTATGTTCTGAACATCAACTCATACGGCTGATCTCTACTTTCTTATGTCCAATATCATCAGTTAGAAAGGGACGCATACATATAACAATGCGACTTCAAATTGATCAAAAAGTTAATCGTACCAGGGCGCTCGAACAAAATTCTATGTAGGTTCATACAAATGCCCTGGTACGAAGTCGCAGAAATCGCATTGAAATAAAGTATGCATCCCTTTCTAGCAAATGATATATGGACGTAAGAAAGTAGATATCAGCCGTATAAGTTTACGTTCAGAGCATAGTAAATTTTAAGGCTTTATCTAGTTGTCTTCTATATCTGTACTAAAAACTTATTGGAGATTTTTTTGACGCACTCACTTTAGTCTTGGTACCGAGCGCCATACATCAGACGGCATTCTCCTTTGATTCTATTGGATATATATATCGCGGAAACTGTCAAATTGTATGAAATTTGACAGTAATTATATCAAATCCTCAGAATCAGGCTTCAGGCTAGATGGATTCTGGCTAGATGGATTGACAATCTGCGTCATGCAGCTGGCAGATAGAGGATGAAAAGAGCCCGGGGATCGGGCTCAGTGGCGAACCTTGGGATATACCCATGTCCAGCAGTGGACTACTATAGTTTGATGAGGAAGATGATGATGGCCTTTAACAAAGCATCGTAGGTCACGCATGATTAGAACATGCTCTACGATCAACTTGAGGCATTTTCACCGGCACCCACATCCTTCAAACCGAAACAGCAATGCTTCTTCACGGCAGATAAAGGTATGATTGTAGTACGTTCACAACGACCACAATATTTACTTTCAGAAGAAACATCGGTAGACTTTTTTTAATCTACTCACAAATATCCGTTTTACATAATTTTGTTGAGTATAATCTAAAACAATTCTACGTCAAACAATACAATTTAGTAATCGAAATCTATTCAACGCCAAAATTGTATAAATTCTAAAACAAAGCAACCTCAGATTAATTTCCATTATTCCATACAATGTTTGGATAGGATATGAGCGATCGATAACTTGTGTGTACCGCATTCGCCTTTCGACTGATTAAACGCGTAATCAAGTAAACATTTCGACAAAGGACTGTACAGTGTACATAATAGTTTAGGATTTATTATATGGGCGATTTCGACACAGTAATTAATCTAGTATGAGCCCCGACGGCCTTGTGGGATGTACTCGGACTTCCGATCCGTAGGGCCTTGGATTCCAATTTCGGACATGCACCAATGGATTATTGTTTCGAAAAAAAAAATGTACGCATTGCCTCGTGCTCAAAACAGTAAAGGAAACATCTCGAGTAAACCCGGGGCTTAGTCAGATCCACACCTATGGACAAGCAACTTTGGCACTACGTATAGCTAATTAGTCACATACAAAAAGAAATAAAAATATTTAAAAAAAAATACGAAAATAACTCTTTCCTTCTTTTCCTAAACTCAGTAATTTTTGCCCCAGTACGATGAGATTAGCATTGGCGATGCGAGAATTTGTACCCGGCGATCTCCAATCTTCCTTCTAATTATTTATTTATTTTATTAAATTTATTTTTATTTATTTCTTGATTCTTGAATTAGGGGTCTATGTCCAGCAGTGGACTGATATAGGTTAAATTAACGATGTCGATGGTTCAATGAATTAGCACAAAAACAACAACACTTCCTTTACCGATTAATCAAAGTGGTCCTAGGATAATAATGATGAGATTTTGACCGAGTACAAAACATTTAAAATCTCACCTGCACCCGCTGACACCGTATCAAGCTCTGCGTGTGCGTCAATATCCTCAGCACCATGTGCTCTATCGTGCTCTGCTCCTCAAAGACCATCCTCGCTAGGTCGAGCAGCACCTGATTCCTCTTTACTTCCAACTGGGATCTCTCGTAAAGCTGCGCGTTCCGGAGGCCGATACCACAGAACTGGAGGTAGGCGGAGAATACTTTCTCGTCGTATGATGTGAACGGACCATCGTTTTGTTTGTTGATAACCTGTATACAAAAAAGTTCTTAGTTATTTTTTATGTCCTTTCTTCCTTTTGTTGTATGAGATAGTGGCCAATTTTGGTGTCGGAGTTTTTAGGCCACCTGAGGGCCTCGAAGATGACTTATCGACTGGAAAAAGTCGGGGTCTTTTCGGTAATCTTAATTTTTCTTAATGACATAAATGATTACATAATGCTGGAAATTCTTACATATCATAAAGCCCAAAGTAAGCTAACTTGGGAGAGAACTTTTGTGAACCATACGACTTTATAGATTATAATTTGGCGGATTTAGAAATCTAGCTTAACACTATGTTAGGAAAGAAATACATCTATCTCCATAATTCCGAAATATTTGTACTGTTAAAATTTGAGACACCAGGATATCCCTAACCTCTAGTTTCAGCGAAAGTTTTTCAGAGTTCTAGTATAGGAACATAATTTTTCCATCCCTGACATTTAAAATTCATTTTCCCTTTGGGGACGTTGCCAACGGGCAGATGCCATGAGATTATTCCAAGTTCAACTAAAATTTACGAAGCGATTTCAATTTTGCCTCTTGCTTTTAATGCGGCAATGTTGCAAAAACTTTTTTGATTCCATTATTTCACGTAATGCCCCCATTTTCCCAGTTTCCACAGCTGCTATTCGATCTCGGTGTAAACAATGTTTTAATTTGCTTTTTGGAAGCTCTCACAAAAACTATTGAAATAACATTTGTTTGGAACAAAAGCCGCGAAAATTCAATTAAATTCCTTTGACAGCTAGAACCGGGACTTATAAAAATGGTACCTGAGCGACACCGATGACCTCTCCATTGATGTCCTTGATCGGCATGCAGAGAAGTGATCTCGTCTTGTAGCCGGTCTGCTGATCAATGTCGTGGTTAAACCGCTCATCCTAAAACAAAACAAACTGTATCAAGGGTTGGACAAATACCATTTTCATTCGCTGCTGATTGAGCTATTATAAAGGCTTCAAGAGGATGTCAAAGTCGCATAATAGCGAGCGGGTCGAAGTAATCAGAGGCGAACTAGTGACCGCAAACCACAACTGTCCTCCACATCCTCAGGCTCTCCATATTATTGCTACTTCAACATACTCATGCCCCGGAAACTAAATTACGGAGATTCTGTTTTATAACGACTTTTAACTTTTCTGTTTTGTGAATTTAAATAGTACCTAATGCAAATAAAACATTCCTCTCAACTATAATTTTCAAACTTTGGTTCGTGTTTAAGTTAAGTTTTCACTGCAGTCACAATTTTAAAACAAACAATCTTTAGGACAAGTAAAATTGCAATTTAAGAAATACTGCGTATGTACAGTGAAATTTACGATTTAATATTGCGGCAAGATACCAAGAGTACATGAATGATTCTACTGGAAAATTGGACGTATGGCCAAAAGCCAAAATGAAGGCTCTGCTCAAGCCCCTAATTCACTACCTAATACCTGCGCCTGCCAGCAGACCAGATTGCCTTTAAACTTCAGGAACGTGAACTCAATTTAAAAAAAATGATATCACAAAATTAAGCACAAAATTTTCCCGACGTCGGTCGAGCTGAATTCGCTAAGTTTTACACTCGATGGCAGTAAAAATCATACAATATTCACATGTAAATGTATAGTCACGATCTCTTACGTTTCATTTGTGTTTACATTTTTGTTCAGTCATACCCAAATTGGATTAGATCCATTAGAACTCCATTATTTGATAATGGAGATTAGTTGCGCTTGGAAAAAAATACTGATTTATGCAAACTTATTACTGAACTCATCTTCCTATAGAATATTTGGCACAAAGACAAAAGCTCTTCCAAGTAACAACGCACGTTCCAATAACGCAGAGTATTCAAAAGGTTGGAATAAAAATAATAAAGAGATATCCCGTAAACCGCTGCAAACCGCTGCATGAAATTCGATTGGTTGTACAAGTTTCCCGGAGGAGTAATTTCATTTCTTGCGAGCAAGAGAAATATCTCTAAGGAGTATCCAACTTCCAGTTTTCTGGATCAGAGATTCCAGAAATCAAAGCTAGAAACGAAATAAACCCAGTTCAAAGTTTCTTAAAGTTATGGATACTTGGAGAAAAATCGTTAACGTAAATGGGCAGCGAGATATAAAAGTGTATAGTGCATAGTTGCAGAATAAATTATTTTTTTATTCCTGTTCGTACTGTTTACGCAATTTAAGATACAGTTTGTTAAATTTACGTCAGCACTCGACAGTACGAAAATTTATTTGAAAGCATAAATTATACGGAAAAGAGAATATTTCATAATAATATGGAGACTGGACACGTAGAGACTCTTCAACAAGCGTACGTGTAGAATCCTCGGAACACAATATTGTTGCAGTACAGCTTATCTTGAGGAAACAACGTTCAGAATAAACATTCTCTCATATTTTCAATGCTGCAGCATTAGTACACTATACTGAGTAATTCTCTTTAGAATTGCACGTCGGAATATAAAACATGTTTTACCATGATGCGCAAAGGTAACTTCCTGTCACCTTCTTATCTCCTTATTGTTATTGTAATTTGCAACCTCTTTGCCTACCTCAATAGTTAACACAAGGAGTTTTATCTTGAGGTTTCTTATTTGAATACTTCAAGTCGTATGTTTTGCTTTATGAGCAAGGTATTTTAAATATGAGCCACAAGATAACAAAATGCTATAAGCCGATTTTTATTGAGGCGTTGCTCGTAATTTAAAAGACTTATTAATATCCTTTTTGAAAAAGATAATCTGTTTTCTTCTCTTTGTAAGGTCTAATATGTAGTGCTGTCGGACATCTCACATGCCTATCAACGGCCCTATTAAAAAATAATTGCTATAAAAGGAAAAATACGTTTGCACAAAACAAGAAACCGCCTTGTTTTATCATAATGCTGAATGTGTATGAATTATTCAGGAAGCGTTCATAATCGATTTAAGTAAAACCGGATTTTCTGGTTCCAGGATAATTCAATGACGCGTAAATCAAATGATGAACAAGATAGAAGTTAAATGCCAAATTCCTTGATCTGGCCTAGTCTGGACAACAAGGACGACAGACCTACCTAAACCGGTGAGTGCCGCTGGTTATAGTTTATTAGTTAGTATGTTTATTCCCACTTAACTCGGTAACGGGTGAACGGATTTGTTAAGTTGAAGTTTTCAGGATGTTTGGCCGCCATATACCCCGAAAACTTCAAGTTTATGGATGAGGTTGGAACCCCATACAGTATGGGGTGCACGTATGAACGTGGTGCACCCTGTTAACGAGCTAACGGGCTGATTGCGGTATAGCGCAGCCTAACTCTGGCACATATAAATCCCCCGGCCAAAGACGGATAGCAGCGTCAACGATGCGAGAAGTTGTGCACTACGATCCCCAACCAGCATGCCCAGCGTGGGAATTATGGTCATATCCCCCTTTGTTAGGGGAGGCCTATGTCCAGCAGTGAACTGATATAGGTTGGTGTGTTTGAAATATACATAGTTTGTGACCTGGATAAACGCTGGCTACTTTTTAAAGAGGTACCACGGGAGCGGAGCCGCGGGCGGATGCTAGTATGTGTCATATTGTAGAAAAGGCTGCGTTTAGCAGGTAAATGTTAATTTTACAGTCAAGTTAGTACAAGGTATTTGCCGACGTAGGTTATTGTCAACGGAGCAAGACAGTGTGAGCAAATACAAGCGTGTTATGTTAAACCACTCAGAAATATGTATCTACTCTTAAATAATGTTTACATTTACAACAGGTTATTTGCTTATCTATCTCATACTACATCCCTTTAATATCTTTTACGATTAACTTTATGGAGCCATATTTAAATATTTAGTGGCAATTTTTCACCATTTGATGTAGATCAATAAATATTTGCAATAAAGTAGAAACTTGTTTTTATAAAGCCGTTCGATTAAACTTGTTTTTCAGATAAGTATTAGGTTCAGTAAAAACAAAAAAAAAATAGTTATCGTCTGAGAAATTAGTTTTCAAAAAGAAAAATATTCCAGACGTGGTCTGTCTGTGTGTTTTATGACTTTTGGGTTATGTAAGAAGATGTTTGAAGTGTCAAACATCTACTTACATAAATAACCCAAAAGTCACAAAATAAATATTAAATCATTATAATAAAGGAATACTTGAAGTATAATTGCTACTAGCCAAGTTTTCCTAGAATTCCGAAAGATAAGCGTCGACAAACAAACGTAGGCACTCGTAAAACATACAATGTCTATCGATGGTTTTTATTACAACACTCTTCATGTCTATGAAACATCATACTAAAGCGAGCTGGCACATATTCGTAGAGCAACAAATGGAATTGCCGTAGGTCTCATCACAGGCCAAAAATGAACAGCAAAGACACTCCGTAATAAGGCTTATTCAGTCGATAAGACCTTCGAGCGTTCTAAAAACTCCAACAACAGAGTTGGGTTTATATAATCAAGGTAATTTGTTCAGATAGTTCTAACAAAATGCCAAAACAAAAGCATGAACAGGTTGAACGAAGAGACCGCAGAAGATAATCTTGCAAAAGCGTAGGGAATAATAACTACATTTACTCAATATATCATCTAGATAGATCTTATCTTATCTAACTAATATAATATCTTTACTTAGAAGAGATCTTACCAGGAATAAGCCGGTTTTTAATTCATAGAAAAAAAATGATAATTATTTTTATGTTGAGCGGTTATTTCTGGTTAAGGTTTAGCAAACGGTAAAACTGGTAAAACTCATCAACCACTTTCATACGCCGGTGGTTTTCAGTATATTTAACATTCACTCTTTAAAACCCACTATAAAATTAACATTCAAATAGGTTCCGAAAAGGACTGAAATTGGACGACCCATATAAAAGAACAGAATGAGTCCATTACAAATTTGCTTATTTTATTAATTTCAAATATTATGTAGGTTTGGGAACATAGCACGATTAGGTTCACAACAGGCATTCTATGGATAATATGGAAAAAACCCCTGTCCTTAATCTATAATTTCACATTAATTTTATGGATAAATGGAAAAAAACTAACCTTATTCTACAAATAGATTAGGTAGCGTTTTTTTTCGGCAGAAAAAATCTTTCGATCCTTGCATCAGTTATGCCGAAAAGAGTATAGCTCTTAAATTGGTATAGTAGATTAACGGCCGGTTTCTATATTATACCGTTACCGATTACGCCTCGTTTTCCCTTGAAAAACTGTCAAAAATTAACAACGAGGCGTCGAAAATTTGACAGTTTTTCAGGGCAAAACGAGGCGTAATCAGTAACGGTATAATATAGAAACCGGCCATTAGAAGATCTTTCTTACTAAAACGTAGGTTGTCCGAAGTGATGATGCCGTCCACAAGCGACTACACTTTCTGCACTATCTGGTTAGTGCGATCTCACATACGCATTTGTATGCAAATCGTTTTCATAAATAGTTAGTTCGTGAGCACGCATGACAAGGTCATGGTTTTGGAGACCAGCCAGGGTGAGCCGTCCTATCGTATACCATCAAACATTAATGAATGGGCGACCTTGAACCTGACAGAGATGATAATCGAAATGTTTTATGTAGGAATACCATTCTGTAATTCTTTCGAAGCTCTCGCTGGAGCTATTCATTTCCTGTGTAACTTTTCTATTAAAATATAACAAAAGAATTGTTTTGAAGATTTTTCAAAGCATTATTTACCACTTGAGTCAAGGAACTTTAAACGTTTAGTCTCTATCTGCGGACTTTAGAAGGTCATGTGTTCCAGAATGCTGAACCTCGGTTAAAAGCTGCCGTTTTCTAAATAAAACAGCAGGTAGTACAATATTCACGCAGAGTCTCGAGAAGCGCTCCCTCAACTGTAAAATCTCGACGCAAACATTTACAACTCCGCGGAGATAATGAAATTTCAGTGATTTCCAACACGCTGCAGGGAATTGAGGCTTATTCAATAACCAGTATGAATCTGAATGAAATCTTGTTCCGAAATGTAATAATATGTATAGCATCTGCGAAATTTGACGACCTGTTTTTCTCTGAATGAGTATGTTACGACATATTTTTTTGTCCAAGAGTCTCCATATTTATATTTTTAAAATGGTTTCACAGTAGTATAAAAATGTAGTACCTATCAAATCAAAACTAAACAGATAATTCATAAGTGTGATGTTTAAACATATTTTTGAGTCTGCCCTGTACATGTACAGCCATAGTGCGCAAAAGCCCTAGTATGTATGATTGCCTATCCAAGAGTGCCGAGTTTTGAAACTTTCTCAGCATAAAAGAATATTTCGTATCACGATATATTTACGTACACAAGTTTAGTTAAATATACAAGACACTTACGTATCTGTAGACACATCTATAAAATATGATGCCCACTTATGACAGCGTATACCAAACACTTTTATTGTAATACAGCAATATATCAAACTCAGTACATTACTTGATTTAATACAAAATGTAGCGAAGCAATAAATGTAGAGCTGACTACGAGTACGAACAAGTAAGTGATCTGATCAAAAAAATGGATAATCATTATCATCATCATCACTCTATAGCAGTCCACTGCTCGACATATGCCTCCCCCTAATGAGCGCCATTGCACCCTGTCCTTATCAAAAGTTGGATGGAAGTAGGTAATTATGAAAAAAAAACAGTATAACCAAAATTGTGATAATTTATCTTAACCATAGAAAAGCAATTATTTTTCTTATACATAGTTTATTTCCTCAAAACGGAGAAAAAAAAACTCCAAAGCCACTTTGGAGTACCTGCGAGTATTCCCAAAGTAGTTTTACTCTTCTTACTTATTCTATGGCGCATGTTTTTTTTTTACTTTACTGTAAGTTGCGCACTGCTTTGTCTGAGATGGGTGATTGCCTCGTGACACTGGATCAACAAAGCGATGATTCAGAAAGACGTTGAATTTGATGTAACCGTAACTTTATACTGAAGTTAGAGCTAACATCACATAGCATTATGTTCATCATCATGTTGGCTTCAGCTTTCTCAACCAAGTCAAGAAAACCTTCGGACGGCTTAAGATTTCCAAAACCGGCTGGCACCAGCTTATAAAAAAGAAGCAGGTTCTTTTTAGGCGAATCTAAAGTGAATGCGTTTGCAACGCGCGAATAATTTTTGATTCAATTAGACATTTGGGTTACATTTAAACGAAAACAAATTAAGCCAAAATCAAAGATTTACAACCTGTCATAACTAATATCATAGTCAATAAATTGCATTAATAATTTGATTTATAGTTGTGAAAGTAACAGTTATATTTTATTAACTTTACGTTTTAATCTTAATCCTAGAAGAATGGCATAAAATAGTAAGCTTTCTATGCGATAAAATTTGCTAGATGTTACGAATGAATATGAAGTGTCTATTATAAATTGGTTATCAATGTAATCCGTCATTAAACCAGTTTTATAAGTTAGGCTACTAAAAACTAGGCGGTAAAGTTCGAGTTAACTCGCTCACCGGGGTTGACGTCAATTAAGTCTAATTCATACATTCAGTATTGTATTCTCGTGGATATCATAGATTGAGAAAGTGAGTTAAGAGTGAGGGAAATATATAGTTTTTCTCACTCACACTCGATGTATGAAGAGGGGTAGGACTTTTTCTACCCCTCTTCGTACTTCGCTTTTTATAGGTAGTAGCATCCACGTGGCTGACTACCATAATATGAAATAGTAAGTAAAGGATTATCTAGCAGTTTTTTAACCGACTTCAAAAAAGGAGGAGGTTCTCAATTTCGTTGTATTTTAGTTATTAGTAAGTTTTGTTCGTTATTTAAAAACTGTACGTCTTAAATAAAGATAAAATCCTGTTATAGAATAGGCAAATCAAGGCCTTTCAGATAACCCATATTTACCCTTGTTTTTTGGACGTTTTTCATCATAAATCTGAAACTGATCATGATAAAAATTGTTTGAAGCTGTTCAAATAAAGCCATTTCATTTGATACCCCACTCGACCTAGCAAGCCCCCTTTTTATTTTTCATGTAGGTATACTATCACTTCGTCGTCTGTCTGTCTGCTGTCAAGACCCTTTTTTCAAGAACGCGTGAAGGTATCAAGCTGATATTAATATCAAATACTCAGGTTGTAAACCATTCCTTGGAGTTAAAAAATCAAACTTCTATGTCAACACAATCAAAAGATTCCGTTGTTAGTGCCGCATATTAGTTGACTAGAATTGAGAAATTTGACAAAACCAATGTCTTATAGTAAAGTAAAGGAAAAAATCCGAACACCATATATTTGTACTTACATATCACCAAAAAAATATTTCTTAACTACAAGTTTGTACGGACCCCTCGGTGCTCGAGTCCGACTCGCACTTGGCCGGTTTTTTATTTATATGGTAACCTTACTTCAGGTCGGTCTAAACGGACATCCAAACAACAAATTCTCTTTTCGTGAAAAACAAAGAAGTCCTACATTTCTGTCACCGCTGCAGATTTTTGATCCATTGCTTACCCTACATCTATCGAATTCCACTATTTGAATTTGTATTAGGACCCGATAGCTGAAGATTTATTGCAAGGATCGTTCTGAGAGCAGTGTTGAATTGGTAAGTTGGCCTAGTAATAGACAGAGGCGGGACTAGGGCTCACCTTGAGGGGTCAAATAAAACTGCCAAAACAATTGTATTCAAAAGTTTTCTAACCAAATCGAGTCCCGTTGTCTACCTTTAACCTAAGCCCCCGACACAATATCCACATTTCTCTTTCCTGCTTCTTCATATGACCCTGATAAAAATATCAAGCTTTTTCTTACATATAACACAAGTAATTTCCTTTTATTCAATACCGTTTCTAAAATAACCCTTCCTAGATACGTCCTGGTTCCGAAGTACCGATGCGAGGAGCATATCTCGAAGTTCGACCGTGACTTTTATTCATCGACGTAAATTTTTCATTGGATCTTGTGCGGATCAGAATCATTTCCTATTCATCATTGGTGCAGAATCTTTTGAAAATTCGAACTTGTCCGAAATCAAAACTGAGAATATATTCAGCTCGAAACGTAGTCTGGCTAATAGTATAAAAAGCGAATTTGTTTGTTCGTAACATCTTCACTGCTTAAGCCAAAAGACAATTTTATGAAAGGACCAGCGGGGTGAGCAGCTAACTCCTGTTTTAACATACTGTGACAGTTTGTCAATTGACGTTCATTGAATTTCGACGGATGAAATTTTAAAATTTGTAAAAACAGGATCGGTGTCAATCATTTCTGTTTATTTCCTTTCATTTCATATTCTTTATTGCAATAATTATGTTAGTTTACATTGTAAGGTGTTAAAGTTAAGTTAGTATACATAATTACCCAATTTGGGCGTAACAACAGAGTTAGCCAATCATCCGCCGGTAGCAAGTTTGGGGAAGCACCAGCCTAATAGGGACCTGCCTAAGCTCGCATGTTACCAGATGCTCAATCACAAAGACTAGCGAAAATTATTCGTATCGTAGACGTAAAATTTTGGCCAAAGAGAAAGCGTAGATTCAAAATAACGATTTGTCATTGGCCAAAATTTTTCGTCACGCTTACGATATGTCATGTACTTGTGATCAGCCTACAGGAGGTAATAAATACACAAGCGCAGTCGTGGGCAGAAATAACTAGCTTCCACCGTCGCATCACTATCAATGAAAAAGTGTCAAAATCACACCTTCAAATTGAAACCAGGGTATCTCAATGCCCAAAATATAAAAAGTATAATTAAGTCCCCAAAATGTCTTACGAAACACCAGCCTATTAGTCCCATGCTGGACATATGCCTCCCCCTATAAGAAGAGGATATGCTCCATATCCCCACGCTGGGCATGCGGGTTGGAGTTGGTCTCGCACCGCGGGCCGACGCTGCTGCCCATAGGTGACCAGGGAATGTGTGCCGGTATTTGGCTGCGCTACTCCGAAATCGGTCGGCCGCCAGAGCCACGTTTATTAGCCACGGACAGGTAAGGTAGGCTTTGTTAACGAAGATGGAGGTTAGGACCCCTTACACCCCAAACACACAAATATCATTCTTAAAAAAAGGTGTAATGTAATAAAGTTTCGCGCAAAATCTCTACATGATGTCGTAATGTTGTAACAAATGTATATCACCAAGATTCAGTACCCCACTGAGAGTCCTCAAGAGCTTACAATAAATAATTCTGTAGAACGAGCAGTACCTTCATAGAAGCTATACAGTAATCTTGTTTGCCACGGAGTAAAGAATAGTAACTTAAGTAAGCAAATGATAGGTACGTATAAATTCTTTACTTTCTTAAGAATCGTGGTGGAAGTGTGATTTACCCCGACTTCCGATCTGTAGACCCATTTAGTATCTTAGTTGCACACTGAAGTGATTAGCATCGGACCTGTTGTAACAAATTTTGCCAGTTTGTCAGTTGAATTCGAACAGATTAAATGTCAATGTTTGCAAATACAGGTCCGGTGCGTATCATTTCAGTGGGCAACTGAGATGCTAAAAAAGACCATCTGGAGGTCGTGAGTTCAAATCTGTGCCCCACGTTTATGTGCTATGTACCAAGTTTATGTGCGCATTATGTATGCTAAAAACGGTGAGAAAAAACAGCGCGAGGGAAACCGCGGCTTAGTCAGCTCCACACGTATTGACCATGTCTCTCCTGTGAGTAAGGCCGACTAGGCTGAGGATAGTATATGTTCTGATCAATACTACTCCATCTAACCACGTCCCAGGCATTACAGCATCCCGATTAGTGAGTAAATAAATAAATAAATAAATAATGCTGGACATTATCACACAGCATCATGTAGCCCCAAACTAAGCAGAGCTTGTATTATGGGAACCACATGATTGATATATTACATATTTAATTTTTTTTTGTAAATAAATGCATATCATACATAGAAAACAACCAGACCCGAGACAAATATCTGTAGAGCATGCAAACATTTGTCCCGCGGCGGGAATCGAACCCGCAACCTTCTGCGTCTCAGGCGGACCTTCGCCCAGTACGCCACAGAGGTCGTCGAAAGATATCGCTTGAGCATTAATTTGCAAAAACCTAAGTAGGCTTTCTCAAGCTATATCATATAAGAAGATTAAGTTTAATCCAATGATTTGCACAGTTTTGGTCGTAAGTTTAACTTCATAATGGCCCCAGATGTATTTGAACTTATCATAATAATCCTATTAATATTAGAAAAGTTGAAATGTGAAGGCAGCTCGGCCGCTCAAAAACTCGGCCGGTCGAGTTCTGTAATTCGTTGAACGTACGACTAAGCAGTCGTCCGTTAGCAGTAATTCCGTTATACTTGTTTCCGCCTGCGGCTTCGCTCGCGTTAAAGTTAAGTGTTAAGTATTTTTCTATCCGTCGAGAACTTTTTTCGGGTTGAAGAAACCCTCTGTCCTTTTCTGTACCCCTGACCAACGAGGATCCGAAATTTAATGACAATCAGCGCGAAAGAGTAGACAAACAATAAACTTACTTTTACATTTATAATATTAGTTAGGATTTAGAAGATTGTAGGTTAGAAAACGTTGTGTGAAATGTCAGACTTATTATTAATATTTATTGTTACACGGCTGCAACCATAAAACATTAAATAATAAATAATGAGCCGGACGTCAAGTAAATTATCATTGACTACTTCATCATCAATATCTGTGAGAAAAAATGCAAATATAATACTGTTTTTCTTATCTTATAAATCTTAATGTCATGTAATATGATCGTTTGATGATAGCGAACTAGCTCTGCCTAAATTGGACATATTTTTTACTAATTAAAGTCCATTCCTAGACAAAAACAAACTTCTGTTTCCCGTTATAAATAATATCATTCAGGTATCTTATTGTTGAATCAAAAAACCTGTAGATCGATCGCCGATCACGATTATTTCAACCTGACGACCGACGTATCTTAAGCGTAACGAAAAATTTTGGACCAATAACAGCTAAGCGTAATTTTGAACTGACTACCGCCCGCGGCTTCGCTCGCGCTCACCCAGATAAAAAAATCAAAATTTCAAGTTTTATCCAAATCCGTTAAGCCGTTCTGGCGTGATTAAGTAACAAACATCCATTCATCCCCACAGACTTTCATATTTATAATATTAGTAGGATAAGATCTACGCTTTCTCATTGGCTAAAATTGTACGTCTACGATACCAATACTTTTTCGCAAGTTTTCGAGATACAGTCTCTGTTACTATGATACAAAAAAGCTTTTTCATATAAATCAATTATAAATAATGCTGGACACACAGCATCATGTAGCTCCAAACTAAGCAGAGTTTGTACTCCAGGACTACCCCATACTATTTATATAGATACAAAAAGAACCGCGAACTTCAATGTTTCAAAAGTTAGACCGGTACTGAAATCCCTACTCATAGTTGGCTTTTACATGATTGAATGACGTAAAATTTAATATCATCCCTAAAATCTTCTTCGCCTACACAAGCCACGTTTGACCTAGAAAAATTGTCTCAACGAGATACGAAATCAACCGTGAAATGTAAGACCCTCAAAAGCCTTAATATCTGCGACACTTTTCGCTTCACACACTTTGTAGATCGCGACCCTTATCAAAAAACATGGTATAAGACAGGCGTTTAGGGATGCCTGCGATTTGATGTACGTCATATCTTTAATATCGCCAATTTTCATACTGATTTCAACTAATAATATAAAGACTAAGGTTAATGAAATGTAAAGTTTGTTAGTTGTTAGTTTCACGCCAAACTGAAACAACTGAACTTTTGCATACAAGTAGTTCTAGACCAGGAATAAAACAAAGGCTACTTTTTATCTGGGTACAACGCGAGCCACGTCATTCTTAAACCTGCCGCACAATAACGACACATTGTCAATAGATGTTGCTTATCATTTTGTATGCGCATTAACATTTTTGTGCAGTGCAACACAAAAAATTATATTCGAGGAATGAACACTTTTTGCAATTGCAGGTAGTATTCTACATGACAGGTTGCATACCAGCGACAGCGCCGGTGCCTAGGGCTTATTTTGGCTTGGGGCAAATTAATATTATCTGACGCCCAACGCTTTTAGTCACATCATTATCAGCCGCATGCTTTGCATGCATGTTGCTAGAAGCTGCAGTCGCATAGAGCTTCTAGCAACAGCCTTTCGCATATAGTCTTGTTAAATTATCAAGTAACACTTTCATTCTGTTCCCCGAGAAACATCCCCGCTAAAAGTGTCAAAACTATAAACTAATCTGTGCTAAGCCGTAAATCTCCCGGATAGAATGTTAGGGTTCCTGCGGCTTAGCGGTGTGACTGAGATGTGGGTCGGACGGATTCAAAAAATCCCTTCGACCTCATGACTGACAGATGACGCAGGTTTGCAGAGCAAGGACACAGATAAAGTTTTCAAGAGTAGAGTACAACTACGCAAATGCTTTCATTTCAAATTAAATTGGAACTAAACGATTTTTTGTATTTTAAGTGGGCAATGTGTCGCCTGATCCATAATTTTTGGGATCTTAAAAAAATCTTGGAACTATCATCATTAGCCTATAGCAGTCCACTGCTGGGCATTTTTCGATAATGAGAAACCGTAGACTCAAAATAACGCTTTTTCATAGGCCAAAACTTTTATGACGCTTACGATAAGTCATGTCGAAATATTCGAGATCGCCCTACTGATGATTCATCATCATCATCATCATCATTAGCCTATAGCAGTCCACTGCTGGACATAGGCCTCCTCTAATGAGCGCCATTGCGCCCTGTTCTGAGCTCGACGCATCCAGCTTCTACCAGCAGCCTTACGCAAATCGTCACTCCACCTGGCCGGAGGGCTGATGATTACATTTAGCGAAAATAATTTACTGTGATATACCTAAGCTACCGTCATAGATACCGTCAAGAGGAGACCTTTGCCCAGCAGTGGGTCACAACAAGTTAACACTTTGTATGCTGAAAACACAGATGTGGTTCTGCACTTCCTTGTCTTCCTCGCGCATGGCTCGTAGCGTCATGTGCAAGGCCAACAGTCAACGCGTTAATAAACAAGTTTAACGTTGACCTGATGTTAGTTTTATGTACTGAAAGTACGACAAAAAGACGTCATTGAGAAAGGCGAAAAAGAATATAACATCCTTGAAGACATGTTGGGAAACTTTACGATATGGCGAGCCGTAAGCATAAACTTGGGATGAGGAATAAGACCGTACCTCTACGCGGACTGAATAAACTAACCGCTCTATTGGTTATATTATCTACCAAACATTTTTTATGTTAATGTTGGTAGAAGAGCATACGGCCGTCTGATGGAAAGTGCTCAGTGATCACGTCATCCATGGATTTTCACCACAGGTGATGACCTTCAAACCGAAACACAGTAATGCGCCTTCACGGCAGAAATAGACATCTACCACGTCTACTTTCTCAGACGAGCCCTTCGCAAAAGATTCTACTACTTTTCAAACACTGCCACTGTTCAACTTCTCAGCAGATCATCTCCCCAACACTCCCCGCGTCAATACTTTGATGGGTGAACAATTAGTATTATTTCGTCAACTGACAGCTTCCATACTTCAGAAGACGATGTTAGACCAGGCTTTTTCAGTCGTTAAAGCCAAACCAGAGTTGACCATCAGCTCAAAAGCTGAAGAAGGCATACAAACATCGGTGTTAAAGACTCGTTATATAACACATATTAGACGGCTCGACACACAAAAAGCCCATACATTTGGTATATTATGTAGAAGTAAATAGTCAGCTATAAAAATATTCAGTTCATTTAGTTCAGCATAGTATTATGTATGAATCATTCGATGTCTCCATCAACTCAAATGGTAACTTATATGCCATCAGGCATACCGACCAATGTAAAAAACTGTTGTGTGTTGTTGTGGTGTATTTTTTACACAGGCACATTGTTTGTTAGCAATGTTTATAATAAATGTACCTAGCGCATAAATGTTGAAAGCGATTCCGCGAACCCATTTCGCTTGTACATTTGAATGTCAATACTTAAAAAAAGATGGCTATTACTTATTTATTTCGCTATATTTACGGCTTTTCTGAAAAATAATTCAATTAAGGCCTTTCTTGGAAACGTATTAAATAAAATGAAAAAACGCTTTTTGTACGTTATTGTTCCATTATTCAAAACTAATCGTCTTTATTCATTGATTATTTACACGATCTTTATTGGGCTTGATTTATCTACAAAATCGAGTTTACAGTATTATCCGTTTATATCGAGCTTTTCCACTGATTGTCTCCACACGACCGGTATCGCCCTCGTCTATTCGGCTGCAGAGTACTGCTCGCCAGCGTGGCTGGAAAGTGCCCATGTGCACAAGGTAGACAAGAAGCTAAATGATTGTATGCGCTGCATACTTCTGAACTGTGACGTCAACACCAGTTCACTGACTACCTGTCCTAAGCCACATTGAACCACCCTCCGTCGAAAAGAAGCGCTAAAAAGAGAAGCTGATAAGATACGGTCGCAGCCGGCACTCCCTGTTCAAAGCAATTTTACTTGTCCTCCACATCACAGACTGAAATCGAGACATCCCCCTTACGCTACCTTCAAAACTTCCTCCAAAACTTCAGATAGCAGACAGTTGGAAAAGTGAATGGTTTGAATATACTAGTGGCTCGCGTGCCCATTGCATTGACCCCACTTCCAAACAATAAAGGTTTCTGCTTGCCCGCAAGTTATAGTGTCGCCTGCCGGCTTCAAACAGGACACGGCTGATGCAACTACTTTCACCAAAAGTGGGGCTGGACAGATTCGGCGATCTGCGAATGTGGAGAAGAGGACCAGACAATGGAGCACATCATCCTGCGCTGCCCTATCCACTCGGCAGTCTCTTGGCTTGAAAATATAAATATTGACCTATAAATTAGCGTTAAATTTTGATTACATTTAAGATTTTATTATATGTTATTTTCTATTTAGAATGTATTGTATTGTAAACGCCTAATTAAAGTCAAACGATTAAATAAATAAATAAATTTCGAGCCTTGTACTTGAAACACCCTGTATCATTTAGTTAGCAACTAAGCCGATTGTTTTAAATCAATTTTAATTCTCTGGCATGTTTTCGAAACCCCGTTAGAAGCGCAAAAAAATCGATTTCTAAACACATAATGCTTATGTTTTTCGAAATAATATCAAATTTTTTATATATTTGAATGGCAATTTGGCTTTCGCTGGACAGATTTATATTACTGATTTGCAAAAGCTTCAAATAACACGCTGTTTACGAGACAAAAAATCAATATGCCTATTGCCCATTTGATCGCTATCACTAATAATATACAAGATGTTTTTATTTGTTTTTTATACAGTCAGTGATTAAATTAAGACTAAAAAGCGCCCCGCGAATTCGTCCGTGTAAGATCTTTTTTCGTTGCACCTTCTTTCAGGAATGAATTCACTTTTTAGTGCATCCATATATTATTCAAGGGAAATTATCCTCCAAACAAGTTTCGGATAGAAGATACGGTGCCACAAAAATAAACCTATTGGAACCAAGCTGCATAATATTTAGAATGAATGCATATTTCCGATCCTGATTATTGTGGTCCATGGTTTAAAACAGCTGTCAAAACGCTCCTTCTGGAGCATGTTTTACAAGCTAATATATTTATGTTTATCGTCCAAAGGGACGATATGAAACCATCAATAGAACCTCACACGACAGCAGACAGCTACCAGCTTGAACTTTTCAAAGCTGGTAATTTTGGTAATTTCATGGATTAAGATTTGAGGAGGTAGCGCGTGCCACATTACGAGGCATTGTGATGACCGGTCGGGAAGGAATTTGAATGAGTGATGGCTGAATATTGTTCGTCAAATCAGCGTTAAAAGACCAGTACTTAGATGGGTCGACGACACAGTACGCATCTCCGAGCGGTCGTGGATGCGACTCGTACAAGATCGTGGTGGATGGTACAAACTGCCTACACTCAGCAGTAGCAGTTGATTACTGTGGAGTTGACTTACCTTATAGGCATCAGGTATGTTGACTGGCTCCCCACTCTCCGCGACGTACCCGACAATCCCGCTGCCCCAGGGTATTCGAATCTCCTCCAGCTGTTCCATCTGCTCCGGCGTCGACTTCGAGCAAACATCGAACAGTTTTGATACTAAGCATCTGTGGACAAAAACAGATATCATTTTAAACCTTGATACATATATAGTGAGTCCGCTAAAAGTATATCGCGCTTTCAGAGGAAAAACTAGGCAAAAAACGTTCTTACCAAACATAATTTGCAATTAATGATATCATAAAAAGAGGCAATTTTTTTAAGGAAAAAGTGCTATTTCCTGAGTTCTTCTCAAACACAATTTAAATTCGAAGAGTAATAAATCTTTTCCAATCGGAGATTTGTCAGTTAGATTGATCTGTTCCTAATAACATCGGAGTTTTTAAAAGGAAGAGAGAAATACCTTTTTTATTTGTTTTTTTGCTTCGACTACGTAAATGTAGGCTATATTAGTCTTGTTTAAAGCACTCTGATTACAAACTCTACATCATGTTTAGACGCAATCGGTCACTATACAAAGGATTTAAATTTATTTTCGTTAACCCTTCAATATCGTTATGTAGCTCCACTACAGTTCCTATAATATAACCCTCAAAAGATTGATTTTATGAATAGAGAGTGGAATAATGTATAAAAGCGACCTTCCAAAATAGAGCCTTTCAGAAGGCTAGCCAATATTCAAATCTTTGGGACAAGCGTGTCTGATGCTGACATATTCAGGTCACCTGTATCTTATTTGCTCTTAGGAAAATCGCCAAATTTTTTGACGATGTAGATATATAATTTCTCATTATGTGGTAAACTTTACTCACGAACTACTTGCAAGTTAGGTATTTCAGGTCACAGATTAATAATGCTTAATGGTGGCCACCTTGAGGTTACTAAAAACGCTTTAAAAACGTTTTACTCAAAGCTCATTGTGAGCAATGCCACCGTGGGCATCGCACCTGTAGGTGTAATAGACATTCATTAAAATCAGATTCATTTATTTTTGGAGAACCGTGACTGACAGCCTTGATATGTGCTGTTTGCAGAGCTTTATGTAACTGTCTTTAGACCTGCATCATTGTGAACTTGTCATATCATCAGTATTTTACTAATGCAGAAAAATATAAAATAAATCAGCAGTGTGATAGAGAAATGAAATCTTATGCCGATATCACAACATTTCGAGTAAAATCAAGCTTCTGAAGTACCTCGTAACATAACTTTTATGTTTCCTGTTTCCCGTTTGGTGCGCTATCTATGGTGGTTATTCGAATACTTTAATAAGAAACTCATTTTATTTTACTTCTTAGGAAATAATTATATTGAGATTTCGCTTTCGTGGATCAAAGTAACCTATGCTATTGGGTTTGTTCTACAGTTATACAAAATGTTCATCCAGATACATTCAGTTACATAAATGAGTGGGAACAAACATAGACACTTACACACCCTCTTATTCACAAACTTTCGTGTTTCGGATATTACCTTCGCCAGTTAACCACAAATAAATCCAACATTAGCACGCATTATTTAAGCAGTGCCTCAGAGCTCTTTATTTTAAGAGCTACTCACGTTCAATAAAATCTCAGTGGCGTGAGGCAGAAGTGACGCCACTCATTCTCCATTTCCGTTTAATGAATTCGAACAATGTTAAAAGCCAGCATCCATTATAATACTTCGGCATCAGACCAGGGCCTCTAGCCAACCGGTATTTGCTACGAAGCGATTCTATTTCGTCCGTCGTCATCGTTTGGGAGCGACACATCCAAATATTGTACAGCTCAATAATTATTGAGCTGTATTTTGTACGCGGCTAAATAATTATTGAGCTGTACAATATTTGGATGTGTCGCTGCCGAACGATGACGACGGACGATATAGAATCGCTTCGTAGCAAATACTGGTTGGCTAGAGGCCCAGCTCATCTAGACAACATCGAGGCACCTGCGGAGAGAAAAATGTATGAAAATGACATAAGCCACAAAACTTTTCTCAAGCTTTTTCATTTTCGTACAATTTTCTTTCCACAGGTATGACAGAAAAAGGATTTCTTCTAGACAAGAGGTTACCCCTTGGTAGTGGTGGTACAATAATGACGCAGATAATGCAAATTGGAGGGATTATATTCTTTTACTGATCTAAAATGTACCGTTTGTCAGATAACATATCTATGTAGCTTCGTTTTTCAATAGCAGAATTATGCAGCGATGTGGTGCTGCTCTGATTCCAAAGTGTTATAATAGACGCCGATCCTATGACAGTGTTACGCTGAGTTAAGCAACACTCCAACCGCTCACTGCTTGACCGATTAGTGCTCAGCTTATTAAAAAAAATATAATGATTTATATAACAAAAAAGCTTAGGATGAAATTGTCTCCAACTCTCTCAAAAACAATGTAATAAGAAAAAACAAAACACAAATCTTCACGACTTTTTTTATGGATATCTTCAGATATTGCTCAGTACGCAAATCTATTGAGGATACCTTAACGGGGGTACTCAGAGACAAGTCCAAACATTACGTTCGATACATGCCCACTTTTTGCAAGCAGCTATCATTCCACATGACAGTTTGCAAGCCCATCGCCGCTTTTGATTGGAACACTAACCTAGCACATACCTTTCGAACTTTTTAGTTCGAGGGCATGCCGGTTTCCTCACGATGTTTTCCTTCACCGTTTCGAGCTCATGGTAATGCGCACATAAATTTTTCGAAACGAAAAATCCATTGGTGCACGGCTGGGAATCGAACCCACGACCTCCCAGATCTTAAGTCGGGGTACATCCCACTAGGCCACCACGGCCCTTTTGTATGTTTACAATGTAATATTACAGAATAATGACAAAGACAGAAAAAGTAGCAGTAAAGTCAATTAATATTCGTAAATCCGATAATGGCTTCACAGTATGGACGGCGCGCCCTCACTTACTGAAAATGATCTAAATGAACAGCTAAATATTGGCACAGAACATCTCGCCATTCTATATATAAACCTCAAATTGAATTAGCACTTTTATTTCCATCTGTGATCTATTTCAACACGTTTCTACAATTCTTTTCAATCTTGCGTATTTTTGTCAGAAACGTATTCTGACGCTAACCACGTGTCAATGTCTTAAATCTTATTGACTGGATTCTCCATTTGACCGATGAAACAAGATAATCTTTAATCATAAAACTTCTAATTTTCATTAGCTTGTATTTCTTCTTCGTATGACTTAGACTACGTTCAGATGACGAGCTCTTGTCATCTGAACGTACTCTTATTGGCCAACTTTGATGTCGTAGTTTTTAGGCCGCCCGAAGGCCTTCGTTTAGATATAAATGCTAATAAACAGTCATCCCATCCAAGTGGTGACCGGTCAGAGTGTTGCTTAACAAAGATGATCCGCACAAGAACGCTGAAGTAGGCCAACCATGAGCGCTTCATATTTGTACTTATATTGTACTTTAACTCCGATATCGTATTTTAACGTTGTTCAAGGTTAGTAGTATATTTAGGTGTATTATCAAATCATATTTTATCCCATGTAATTATATTTTCTATGTTACCGATTGTGGCAGAATACAGAGCCAAGACATTGCTTGGCCATCAGTATACAGTACATCATTATGTACTACTAACATACCAATCTATTGCACCTGTGTTCCTCTATTCACAAAATAAATGTATTTGATTTGCTTTGATTTGATTTGACTCTTAGAAATACTGTGACCCCTATTTCTTAACAAATAAAGTGCTATTTGTATTGTATTTCCGGGGCGGAAATATTCCACTCGATTCGCGGATCGGAAAAAGACATTTCGAGTGACACTCGTTTAAGTGCGAACTTGGGATTAGCAACAGCGTTGAACATCTGCAGATTTTATTCTTTTTTTTATGGTCTGGGCACGAAATTTGGTGGTTGACTGATAAGGTTTATATACGAGCTGTAAATTTCAGGCTTTTTTCGTCTGTAATGCGTATATTTACTTTTTTATGAGTACAATAATTCCAAAATAATAAAATAATTTTAAAAAAATACTCGTAAATTTTTGAACCAGATATCTGTGTCTTAAGCCAGAAGCGCACTTATTCAATAGTGTAGTTTCGGTGGATAAAATATATCTAATACCATGCATTACTTAGAGAGTCGATCATCATAATTTTACATCATCCACAGCCCGACTTTATCCACTGCTGGAGTTCCTCCTGGCCTCCCGAAGTTTGTGCCATCCGCCACGGGCTTGTGCCAATAGTCATCCATAGCCCATGATTAACATGGTGTAAAGTTATTATTGTTAATATCACCACCAGTTAAAGTCAAAGTATATTTATTGCTTGAAATACATGTAGTATATAGATGTTAAACTTAATTTTTGTATCAATGTATTCTACCTATTAAGGCATGCAATTATTAAAAAACGCATTACATTTAAATAAAAAGAGGATTATATAAATTAATTAATTAACGGAATATTTTTACGATACGATAAAATAACATAATAATAAGAAGAAAATGTCAACAACGGCAAAATAATAATCAAATTAGTTTAAAAATTTGCAAAATCCTTGTCAATTAAACATTCATTTACGGTATAATAGCATTTCTTTGTCAATAGCGACTTCAACTTCCTCTGAAACATCGAACTCGGTAGCTGTCTTAATGATTCGGGTAATTTATTGAATAAAAATGGAGCCATACAAAAGATACTTTTGCGCATCATTGTGGTTTTGGCGCTATGTATACAGACTTTATCATTATCTCGTCTATCACGAACAACAATATCAGAAGGACGGCAAAACAGATTTGGGTTATTTTTTACAAATACAGCCGCTTCCAAAATATACAGCGACGGTATGGTCAAAATATTATATTATAGTTAGTACTGATATTCCATCTGAGACAGAATCAAAGCATCTATGGACATTATTCTGATAATACTAGCATCCGCCCGCGGCTTCGCTCGCGTGGTAACGGGATAAAAAGTATCTTATGTCTTAATCCTGGTCACAAACTGTGTATATTCCAAGTTTCATCCAAATCCGTTCAGTAGTTTTTGCGTGAAAGAGTAACAAACATTCATCCATCCATATTTACATCTATACTCATAAACTTTCGTATTTATAATATTAGTAGGATAGTAGGATCTTCATATACCTCACAGGCTTTATTTAAACTAGTTAAGTTAAAATTATTTAAGAAAAATATTAATTCGCAATCGTAGTCTTTCTACAATTTTAGCGTTCTCCATTTCATCCAACAATTAATGCCCCGGAATGGGCCATTCAACACTTACACAAATGGAAAATCCCGTCTACAAATCTCCAGTATTGTTTAACCCAAACCCTTGACCTTGGCAAGCTGTAGTCATTTGTATTGTGCCAGAGCGTTTTGCGAACAGTAACAATCTAGCTTTTAGGGGCCAGTAGATAAGTGTCCTGTTGGTCGATCACGAACATTACAAACTGACCTATCGTAAGCGTAACGATTTTTTGCCAATGACAAATAGTTATTTTGAAAGTACGCTTTCTCATTGGCCGAAATACGATACGAATACTTTTCTCTAGTCTTCGTGATTGAGCCTCTGATATTTCGCGCGTCGTGCCGTGCCGCGGCGTCGTCAGCATAGGTTTAGTAGTTACAAGCCTCCGTAATTATGAATGGGAATAAAAGGAAAGGAATATATTTTTTGTATCACTTGAAGATGGAATATCCAGATGGCCCACCTGATATAAAGTGATAACCATTACCTATAACAAAGAATTGCATCGTAGGTCACGCATCTTAGGAACGTGCCCGACATTGCGATACCCTTCAAATCGAAATACAACAATGCTGCCTCACGGGCTTTTAGGCATGATGGTAGTACTCTCCCCGACGAGCCCTTCACAAGGAATTCTACTTCTACTAATTATGCCACCAAACGTGGGATAATAGCTGTGTTACTGGGATTTGGGCTCCGTTCTAAGTCATCCAAAACACCTGAACATTGTGTGTAACTGAATACTACACAGTAACAGGTAACCCTTTTGCTTGTAGGTAATGTTCTCAGTTCATTTTGTTTCGTCCCTTATTCTTGAAAATACATTATGAACGCAAGATTCATTTCCTAGTCTCATTGAGGCCATAAGCAGATAGGCTTTTTTCAGAACATCTAGCGATTTTGCGCTACGCAAACTGTCGCATGGACAATTTGTTTGAGCACGCAGGGGGGTCACAGCGGCAATAAATATTGTACGTCATTCTGGGACGGAATATAATTCGGGATTTGCAATACGGCTGAAAATGAATTGGTGTGATCATGATTAATTTTATAAAGGGTTGGAAGTGGAACGAATAAATAATAACTAAGACGTACTCTGGGAGAATTCTTCAAAATCGTTACTACATTAGGATACCCATGAGGGTATGTATGATGACTTAAAGGCAACATAGGCATCAATCGAAGCATTCGTGGCATAATTTGCTCGATTGTTTTATCAGATCAAACCCAGCAACGGAGATTTTTTTATGGTAGATCATGATCGCCTAGTGGCGTTCAGATCCTAGCTCTTCCATACTTCAGACGCCGTCGCCAGATTTTCAGTTCTCAAGTCAAAACATTCACACTTGAAAATAACTCTTGATTATAAGTTCATACTAAAATATGCTTAGACCTTTATATGTGGTCTGCATGCATTGATACCGTAGTTAAAAATAGTTAATAATTAATTGACGACCTCTGTGGCGCAGTGGGCGAAGGTCCGCCTGTGACGCAGAAGGTTGCGGGTTCGATTCCCGCTGCGGGACAAATGTTTGCATGTTCTGCAGATATTTGTCATACATACATTTCATACATAGAAAACACCCAGACACGAGTCTGGGTGTTTTCTATGTATGATATGTATGTATTTACAAAAAAAAATATGTATCTATGTAGTATATCAATCATGTGGTTCCCATAATACAAGCTCTGCTTAGTTTGGGGCTACATGATGCTGTGTGATAGCGTCCAGGATTATTGATTTATTTATTTATAATAATGTTAAAATGTTATTCGTGGTCTAGAACTACATATATGTGCAATTCAGCTTATTTCGTCCTGTAGTTTTGGCGGGAAGGAAGGACAAACATATTAAATTTCACTTTTCACAACCTTTCACCTTTATAGGCTAGGCTCAAGTGGTAACTTATAAACACCAACCGGGACGAGTTCCTGGGACATTGTAAGATGAAGTAAGCTAAAATAATCATAGTTACGACAAAAAGCAGAGTTAAATAAAATTGTATGAAATCGGAAGTTCCCCAAGCGATACAAATAAAAGCCATTGAGAAACTTGTCAGCAAACATTGTGGAAACGTCCTACGACATAGTGCCATTTTGAAGCTCCCCGGTCCCAGAGGGGGAGACATGAAACAACATGTGCGAAATGGGAACAAGAAACAAGTGGAAGCATTATAACTTTCTACGGCGTATGTTTTCACATGAAATGTATTAATAACTAATTCTGAGATATAACTTTTAGTTGAGCCCTGGAATTTCCGTATCGGGTTGTCGTTCTGAATTCTCTTAATGTATGCTTTACCAAAGAGAACATCGCAAGGAAAGCCGCAGCTTAGTCAGCTAAATATGAATTGAACATGTCTTTTCTAGTTATAGCCGACTGGGCAGAGAGAATCGTATGTCCTTCCTAGACACTGCAAGCGTTCTGTAACAATAAGTAAAAAAAAATTCGACAAGGCGAGGAGTTGACTCGGTAGCGCAGTTGGTTAGCGCGTCCCGGTATTGATGGGAAGGTCGCGGGTTCAAATCCCCCCTAAGTCGAAATTTTGGGATATATCTTAGATTTTCCCTGAAGTGTGGGCAAACACTTAAAATACAAAAAATCAATAAGTAAAAAGTTTATAGTCACTCTGTATAAATCATGTAGATTAGGTGCAGAGGTCTGACCCTTACATAAGCTTTAACGTTTGTTTTGTATGTTTTAGAGAGTTGAAGCTAGGCGAAATAGGTAAAAAGTTACTTACTTACACTTAAAATTTATAGCATTAGACGGCTTACTTAAGGCGAAATAGGAGCCAAACCAGACATTTCGGCTAACGGTAAATCAATTTAAGGGCTATGAAAACTAAGAATTCGTGTTTTATATTTAGATAAGATAAGATTTTTTATTAGGCTCAAACAATTACAGTACATGTAGGTACAGCACAAAAAACAAATATAAAAACACTTTTATACAAGTAGGTAGTACATTAATAAGTATAACAAAGGTATCTTGCAGGGTAAAAAAGAAACTAACGTATATTAGAAACTAATATGATTAAATAAAAAAGAAGTATTTGTACATAACTAAAGCTAAGAAGAACTATAAAGTAACACTAAAGCTGTGTGGGTGTTATCGGTGCTGCAACGGTATGTGTCAAAAAGGTCCCTTCTCAGCTTGATAATACTTTGCCTGGGGTGGGCTAAGCAGCGCGGATTTTCAGGAGCCTGGAACCTCCCGACCAAAGTGCAACGTGTCGTCAACTCTTGAATGTATGTAATAAGTAGATTAGGTAGGTGAATATTATATAAAATTATACTATTTACTTTTAAATCATTATGTTATTATATAATAATATTATTAACTTATTTATTAAGTGAATAAATAAGTTAATGTCACGTATAATATTACTTAGGTTTATTATAATTGACTAAATATAGAGATGCAAAGAAAAGTACGTATACCTATATAGACCAAAGTTCGGTTTCACATATCGCACCCCTAGAACAACACGGAATTATGTCGAAAGACTACTTTTTTCAGAATCGTTGAAAAACCGTTATCTGCTTATGTATCGGATTCGAATATGCAATAAAGTCGATTTTGAGATTTTTCGACATAATTCCGTGTTGTTCTAGGGGTGCGATATGTACTGTCTGTATGTAATACAATACATTTGATGATGAAAATTTAATATTTTTTCTTGTGGATTATGGAAGTAAAGTATTTTTATTGTGGATTCCTCAAAATCATCATCTTTCAAGACAGTGTTTTATTTGTTTGTTACTAATAACTTTCCTTACTAAGTTCTCTGTTGTGTTCGAAAATGGTCACTGCTGGGCAAAGGTCTTCCCCAAATTTCGCCAACCATCTGCATCCTTCGAGGTATCTCGCTATCGTCCCTTGAATGAGTTATGTACGATTCACACCTACCGGTGCGCGTCGGAGAGTATCGAAGCGCAATTTAAAACATGCTAGAGGAAATTTAAACATCCATAAAGCAATTAAGTTCCTTACAATGTTGTTACAATATGCTCTCCGATGCTCTCCAACGCGCGCCGGTAAGTGTGAATCGTATATTATGGAATTACTTTTTTCGATTCGGGCTAGAAACTCTTTCTCGCTCCCACTAAGTCGCCTCCACATCTGCTATCACGTTCTCCGAAATTACGATACTATTCCGCTTAAAAACTTGAAACGTGATTCCTCGGGGACTAAACAGGATTTCAGCAGAAACTAACATTTATTATGAAAATCTAGGTCATTTTTCTACAGACGTAAGAACTATCTATGTTTTACCGCGTAACTTTTTCTTCTTTAACCTTTAAATGTCTACTGGACATAGGCCTCTACCTATTTGGGAGGGTTAGATATCACAGACTTGTAGTTTGCTATTAATCACACGTGGGTTGTTTTTTTTATGGTACTTTTAGATTGAACAAGCTCATGGTCCACCTAATGTTAAGTGGTAACCATTACCTATCACAAAGCATTGCATCATAAATCAGGTTTTTTTGGAACGTGCTCTACGATGCAATGCCCTGCGTCCATCAACTTGAGGCATGATGTTGATAATCCTCTTGTGCCTGTAATTTCACCGGCAACCACACCCTTCAAACCGAAACACAGCACAGCTGCTTCACGGCAGAAATAGGCATGGTGGCAGTACTTCCCCAGACGAGCCCTCCACAAAGAACTACTACTAAAACTACTATTGGTTCCCGCTAAATTGATGTAAACAGATGGCTGATGCTGCTCATCATCAATTAACATCAACCTATTGCAATACACATTTGGACGTTAATCTCTCCCAAGGTATACCACTGGGCCCGATCCTCTGCTCTTCTCATCCATTGTACGCCGAATCGCCTCTTACAGATATTCCACACACACACATCTACCCATATTCAGTTACATAATTTGTTATTACTCTTTTGTCTATTTTGGTTAGATCACATGTGTTTCTAATGTGTATGTAACATACACATATCACTTGTATCTAACAATTTGATAGCCGAGTGCCTATGTAAGAACGTATGTATTTTGTATACATCGGGATTGTAATAAATTATCTTCGCAACTTCGGGATTATCAACAATCAGTTGGGTCCTTGATTTGGAGTAATGAGATATAAATTGGAGGATTACTCGATAACAAAAGTTATGGCCACACCTGCGCGCTAGCAACCGTGTCATATAAATTCAAAAATCGCTTCATGCTTCAAACACAAAATCTTAGTTATTTGCTTGTATAATAAACATAGGTCATAACTACATTTTGTTAGATACACTTTTCAACTAGCGTTATTATTTTTATCTATCCTATTTAAAAGTAAATTAGGAAAATAGAACTGAAGGATGTTGGTACGGTACTGGCTTTTCAGTTCAGTACCTACTTTTATCTTACGGACACTTAAAACCACCGATACCACAGCAAAGATAGTTATCTCGTCCGATAAGATGAAATCCTGTGATTTAAAAACGTCAGCCCAAATCAAGCTCTCGAATAGCCGCTACTAAAGCTTTGCTCAAACTGAAACTACCACGAGACTCGTTTAGCCAAAACTCTATGCTTGCGACTTTAACCCAAAATATCAAGACAAATTCATCACAGATTAGTTTTGTAATAAGTCAATTCTGTTCCTTTGAACGCTTATTATAATAAAAATTTGAAGATCAAGTACAATAATTACCGTCCACCAATGAATGATTGATACATAATCAATCTATCAATTTTAGATTGATTGAAAAAAAAACATTAGATAATTTTAATTGAGTTCCGCTCGTGATGAAAGGACATACACTATTTACCATTACTTTTACCGCTCTGGTTTAGCCGGATCGTAATAAGTGTGGTCGTGACTTTAGCTGAAAATAGCTCCGTCTAAGTTAATCGCAAATTGGTTTTATATCATAAATTAATTTTGTTTTTGAACAAGTACAAGAGAGGAATCGAAATTTCGTTGACAGCTATTTTACGACAGATAGACAGTAAACACGCCGATTTTATAAAGTTATATTATAGCTATAAAATATATTCCCCTGATTCCTCTTGACTCCTTTGAGGTTAGAAAAAGATTACTTTAGCGATAAGGTATTTGATATAAGTAAGAAAAACTGATAATATAATTTTGGTTTGTTCCCAAAAATAACTATCAGTTAAAATAGTTCAAACACAAATAAACATTAAGCTTAACCATAAAGTTATATTATAGCTATAAAATATATTCCCCTGATTCCTCTTGACTCCTTTGAGGTTAGAAAAAGATTACTTTAGCGATAAGGTATTTGATATAAGTAAGAAAAACTGATAATATAATTTTGGTTTGTTCCCAAAAATAACTATCAGTTAAAATAGTTCAAACACAAATAAACATTAAGCTTAACCAACCACCCACACCCTTCAAACTGAAAAACAGCGATGCTGTTTCAAGCAGAAATAGGCATGGCAGGTGGTAGTTCTTATCGAGATAAGCCCTTCACAAAGAACTCTACCACTTCTAAAGTTGTTTGTAATTAAATTAAAATAACCAGCAAACATATGATGTCTTATTACAAAACGAAGAATAAAGATAGTCTAGGTTTAAAACTGGTATTTTGTATACAAAATGTCATATTTAAACTAGACTATCTTTAGTCTTCGTTTTGGAATGAGGAGGTCAGAGTTTTTAAGTAATAATAAATATAAGTATTCAAATAAAAGAGTAGGTGATCTTTAACAATGTTTCCTGTAGAAGCTGCTAGTATTGAACTTTAAGGTTAGTAATTTTACGAACCGCTTCAGGGCACAAAAATAAAAGCAATCTAGTTGGGACAACTTGTTTTCTCAGTAAAAAATAACTACAACGCAAAGGGCACAACGTAACTGCCAGTCTATTCTCCAAAGGATTGGACTACACTGTACGCAGGCTTCCGCACCGCGATTAAATACCGTATCGTCAACTATCACAACATAAAATACCTATTTACACAATATTCTAACAATTGTAATCTAAGTCAATTTATAAATAACAAAAAAAAATGATTTTAAAAATTCCAAAAATAAAGTATCTTTTATTTCTATTACCACAATAATCAATTGACATATATTACAATTTTTTTTATTCAATCACATGTCTCGTTAAGTTAACTACTGCTGAACGTTTTGAAGTTATTTTTTTTTGTTTTGAACCTATCTACATCTATCTACATACATATCATAGCAAAAATGTAGGTTTCAAGATAGCAAGCTTTTTTGTAGTAATACGTAGACCTACAAACTTTTTTATGATCGAAAAAAAGGATTGAAATGCTTGCCCTTCACTCATGCTTACGGTACGGAACCGTGCAGTTAAGCGTGGTCTAACGATAATTCGCCCTCACCGCAGACCTTTGTAAAGCTGATGAAAACCGCAATCTTTAATTAAAACTTTACGCAGTTTACACAAGGTTCTGTTTACAGTTTTACTAAGTAAGCAGATAGTTTGAGATAGTGTAACAGAGTAAGCGCTGCAGTGTTACGTACGGAGTTACTCCGACAGTGATTAACAGAAATTTTGATTTTTTTTTCTAATGGGCATAAATGTTGGCGGCGATCTGATGGCCGTGACAACGTTACCAGAGTTTATTTTTGCGATCATTCCAATTATCCTAAGGACTACGTTTTTTTTTTTCAAATATCCCCATTCTACGCCGTAGACACGCTACAGCGCAGCGGCGTAGCATAAGGAAACTTACTTTTACTTTCTTCGGCGCTACAACCCATTTTAGGTCTTGGCCAGTTCTTCGATAGACTGCCACTCACTTCGAAACTTGGCTTTCCAGTTGGTAAACGTTTCCATGGCCTTAAGATCTTCTTCAATGCAGTCGTACTCTCTTTTTGGTCTCCCTCGTGGTCTTTTCTGCAGCGGCTTTTCAGTGATCACTTTGGGTGCCCTAATTTCAGTCTCAGACGTTGTAATTTGATATATTTGGCGATCATCTCCTGATTCATCGACGCATCCAACTCATGGTTCATCCGGTGGCGAAACCCATCGATTCCATCTCTGAGAGGAACAAAAACATAGAACTTTCCTTAGAACATGGCGAGTTTCTGTTGCTTTCTCACCTTTTGTAACCATATCTCACATTCATTATAGCAATAAGGATAATTGGAATGAAAAAAATATATCCTTTATTCCAAATCTGTGATCAGGAAGTCGCCTACACTACTAACACAAAAAAAATCAAGAACCAGCGAAAATAGGCAAATAGGCATAAATATAAGTCAGTCAAAATGACATTATTTCTCATCTCTTTTATCTGCGCCGAATCACAGCCGAATTGAGATATTGACTTTGATCCCATCTAATCACCATCAGATTTACATCAAATGTCAGATTACTCTCCAGCAAATACCTTCATTCTACAAATTAATGGTAAACCTAAAATTATAGTAAAATTTTAAGGTTTACCATTA
Organism: Horisme vitalbata; assembly: GCA_951804965.1. Lineage (NCBI taxonomy): Eukaryota > Metazoa > Arthropoda > Insecta > Lepidoptera > Geometridae > Horisme > Horisme vitalbata. The sequence goes on from OX638091.1 coordinate 9,882,284, forward strand.
ATTCGTAGTAGAACCCAATGTTATAACTGCAATGCGTACTATCATAAAGCAAATCAGGAGTGCACACTACATTGAAATTAGTTTGATAATACGAGCAGTTTGCAAACAATAGCATTGTACAACTGTGAACATTTCCGATTCGAAGAACATGGGGTGGATCGTTGGTGGTGGAAATCTTAGTGTCTAAACACACTATGCTGAAGTTACGCGACCGAAGTTCGGCATGATTACGCCTGCAATGATATTTGAGTTACAGATGACACATTATGCTGAAATTACGTTGCATTATGGCGTACAGCCGAACTTCGGTCGGGCGTAAGTTCAGCGGCAATTTGGCGGTAGAGCACACATTATATGCGACCGAAGTTCGGTTCAACTACCGAATAAGATCCGGGGCGGGAAAAACAAAAGTTACGCAACTGAATTTCTGCCGCGTAAGTTCGGCGCTTATAGATAGATAGATAAATTCTTTATTGTACACCAAATTAAAAAATATAATTTGCAGGAGCTTATCGTGTGTCATATCAGCCGAATATGTCGGAACGTAAAATCAGCTGCGGAACTTCCGTCGTGTAATTTCGGCATAGTGTGTTTAAACACTTAGCCTCAGCTGTGGCAGACTATTGAATATTATATTGATAAGTACGTGTATAAAATTCAATGACATTCAGACGATAAACAGATAAATAAGTTAAAATGTTGGATACCTGTCAAATGCTAATACAAATATAATTACGCCTACAGTGAGCATCAGTGAATCAACACAGTGCTGATGAAGGCAGAAAATATATAGTGGTTTTCTATATTATTTTAAACAGCTTTCCAATGGCGGATTTTACAGATTTTGTATTGTTAACTTGAAAAAAAAGACGTGTGGCACTCGGGGACTGCCGCGGTAAAGCTATTGCATAGCATTTTGTATCAACTTATGCAATTATAATTATTTATTTATTTGATTTATGCAGTATTTCTTTTTCTTTGATATTAATTCAAGTTACACTTTTTGAGCGTGGTGACCGAAAAGAAAACAATTTTTAAAATTTTTAAATTGTTAACAATTTTTTTTATATTAAATAAAAAAAAATTGTTTTTTTTTTTATTTCCTTCAAGCCACACCTCCGTGCCCGTCGGAGTGGGGAGCGTGAGGTTTTTTTTCGTTACGGAATTTCTGGATTCGGTCCCCGCGCTCAAGGCCCTCGATAGAAGCTATGTAATAGCTTAAAATGTCAAATTGGTGATTGTAAATTCAAATTATTTAGTGGAACGATATAACGTTTACTCTCGGGCTACTTGTAAAAGCGCCATTACTAAATTGAAGTAAATCAGATCCGAGATGCCCACACCAGCCGTCCCAATTCGGTTAAGTGAAGCGATTAGCAAGTCAAATTGTCGATGTTCCCATTAAATCGATCCAAAAGCAATCCAGCTTTCGATGGATACCACACAATTAGTGTCCCTTTCGAGATGGATGGCAGAGGGACTGTAAAAACATATTTTTCACTTCTCTTGCTCAAAAAGTATCATAATAGTGTAGCTTAGCGGGCCTAAAACTCGAGTTTAATACCTCGGGCTAAAAAGTATTTTTCTTTTTATTTTTTGTCTAAAATCATCAGCCTTCTTGGTGCTCGAAAAACTCGACTTCTTGGTGCTCCGTCAATCTTTTTTTTTGAAAATAGAACCGTCTTGGTGATATTTTATGAAGGTTGATTAATTTTTAATAAAATTTCTAAAAATTGTCTAATTTTGAATTGTTTTATTTTCTCGCAATCGAAGTGAAAAGTAGAGTGTTTTACTCGGGCCAAAACCACCCATTATAACTCGCTCGGGAGTATAACAACCTCGTATATAATGGGATGGTTTAGTCCCTTGTAAAACAATCTACTATTTATCCATCATATTCATGATTCTTAAAGCCAAGCGAAAACTGACAAACATCGTTCTTTATATATATTAGACATAACCTTCAAAATGCCAAATTAGCACTAATTTTGACCTTATGTCGCTTGAAAAGTGTTCAATTCCGGCGCAATTAACAGCGTGCGCCGAGTTTTGGTGGAGACACTTTTTTGCCACGTTTGTGGCTCTATCCTATCCTACTAATATTATATGTGAAAGTTTGTAAAATGTGAACAAATGGAATATGAAATGTTTGTTTCTTTTCCACGCCAAAACTATACTGAATGGATTAAACTAAAATTTGCGCGTAGTGCTAGACCATGAATAAAAATAGGCTACTTATTATCCGGATACCACATCCGGGTATCCAAAACAGCCACAAAATAAAATAAAAATGTTTTAATATCGCAAATTCGAGGCTTTGCGTCGTTGCACTAAATCGTGTATCGATGGCACGTTAATGTGCCAAGAGAGTGCGGTATATCACATTAAAACCAACATAATATGGAACGCGACAAACATCGGACAAAACATGATAGCGATTTTCTGTCGCAGCCGTTCCCCGAGTTTTAATATCTATTGTGGATGACAGGTGATGCGTGTCTCTGAATATGATCAAACATTGAACTAACTTTATAAAAGAACACATAATAATTATAATGTAACAAGTACTCAGCAAGATAGCGCATTAGCATTGGTTTCGAGTCTCAACTGTGGAAATAAAGGTGAAAATGGATTACTAAAAATGTATGTATGTATCAGTTGTAGGGAGAATTTCTTGAACTAAAGAATTTGATAATAAAAGATGACGCTGCGAACGTGTCGCGTCGCGTCCGAAGTTAAGGCTCAGGCCTCCTGTGGGGCTATGAATTTATCTCTGAAAGCCCCAGCGCTCAGTAGCCTTTGTACGACAGCCATTACGCTGTGCATCGGGGACATAGCGGGGGGCATGCTAACAGCTTTCTGTGACTAATCATTATGTGCTCAACTACGATGATACTGCTACAAAAACATAGATAGATGGATATGAAATGTTTATTGCACAAGATAAAACAATGATAGAAGCGACCTTAATGCCAAATAGCATTTTCTTCCTTTGTGTAGTGTGGAGAGAAATCGGAAGTGCTACAAATTTGATAAATTATGTAGTAAAATGTGGTGAAATAACAGGCACAAGAGGCTTATCATCTTCATGCCTCAAGTTGATGGACGCAGGGTGTTGCATCGTAGAGCTCGTTTCAAAAAACGATCTACGATGCAATGCATTGTGATAGGTAATGGTTACCACTTAACATCAGGTGGGCCATGTGCTTGTTCCATTTTTAAATACCATAAAAAAAACAATATTAGAAAATATAAGTTAACTCTAAAAATAAATAATGATACAATAAAATCATAAAACTATAAATAAGTATACTAAAGATAAAAACAAAGGGGTTCTTCTATAATATCTACGCAACAGTATGGGCTGAAGCATCCATCAATTTACAAATGCGAAAACTGAGATTTAAGAATTAAGGTCTCATCCGAGGAAGTACTACTATCATGCCTATTTCTGCAATGAAGCAGCATTGCAGCATTGTTTTAAGAGTTTCGGTGCCGGTGAAATTACAGGCACATGAGGTTTAACACTTTTATGCCTGAAGTTGCATCGTAGGCAATGGTCTACCATGCGTGAGCTACGAAGCAATACTTTGTTATTAGTAATGTTTACCACTTAACATTAGGTGGGCCATGTGCTAGGACCTAGATACCTGAATGATACCTGAAGATGGACCTAGCAGCTAGGGCCATCTTCAGGCATTATAAAAAAAGATCATTAAACTGCGTGATAAGCGTAGCGATTAAGGCACCTCCTAAACTCTGGATGCCTGTTGATGTTTGTTGCCTTAATAATCAGCGTGAATTTTTTTGCGAAATTAATATGTTATGAATATGTTTTATGTCTGTACCCCTGTTCAGAAAAGGATTAGGGTACCTTTCACAAAAAAAACTTAGGCCCTAAAAAATAACTTTAACGCGAACAAAGCTGCGTCCGGAAGCTAGCTTCTCCTATTTTGTTAATACATTTCCTTTGGTGTGATGCACACAGTTCAAATCTCTTAAACCAATAGCAAGCTGTGTGGAGCGTCTCGGTTATAGTAACTGATAGTGACAAGCCAAATTCAGTTTTTGAATAAGATTTTTGAGACATTGAACTCTTCGTGAAAACGTACAACAAAAAATAAAATCCTTTCAGCAAATTGCGGTGAATCACGCTCAGAACAGTCTTCAATTGGCCGCGTCTGGTACATCTAGGCCGACAACCGAAGGCTCCACCGCCAGACCGTGACGAACCAACGGAAACGTATACAATGCACGAGGAACTTTCATTTGCGCCTTTGTTTAGAACAATACCGCTCGTTTTGGCTCTGTCAGTTTCTAGAAAAGTATTTTTTTATTAGTGTCGGAGTTTGTTATTGCTGTATTAAATTATCTATTTGATACTGGAATAACGGTGTAGCTTGATTGCTCTTTAAAAATCTAGTTAGGTAATCTAGGTATTACGATTAGAAATGTAAAGTACTCCCCCTGCTACTTACTTACTCGGGTTCGGATTGCTTCGAAGAAAGATCTTTTGATACAATCATGATAAAACCAAAGAATGTGGTTTTTTTAAAGATAGAGATACAAACAAGGAAAAGGAAAGGAGAAAAACTAATAAACTTTTTGGATTTGAAAATTTGACAAGCACTTTGTCAAACTATCTGTGTCCGCAAATTAGGCCGCTGATTATCAACTAAACTTCTAGTTTAGCACAGATGCGCACGTGCGAACAAGAAAAATTTTCAATCCAAAAGTTGTTTAATATTTGCGATCCCTCAGGTTCATCTACTGGTAATATACTTATGGCCTTACTTATGAACATCTTTCAATAGATAAACGATGATTAGACTATTGCCATCACTTACCGTTGGATAATGACAAACAGTGACAGGGATAACTTTGAGCGATGATTAACTTTGAGAAGCGTTCATAAGTAAGGGGGTAAATCTATGGATTAAACTTAATTGATAAGTAGTTGATTAGCTGCTAAGTCATCAATAATTTTCATAGAACGTTCTATAAGCATTCTTACTATTCAAACATTTGTTTAATATACATCTGTATCTAATATTCACCATACAAAACTTCCGTAGTTATTAGTTATACACCGCTAGGCTATATAACCATTGGGAGAAAAAAAATACACATATATTTCGTAAAATAAATTCATTTCTTCGAAAACAAGTACTTCTAATTTCCGACTTCCGTACAGCCAAAGATTAATGATCGACTTCCGAATCCCACCATTCTGGTATCAATAAATGCCTTCCCTTAGTTATTTGTAAAAATAACGCGGTAACTCTGGTATTTCCTGGCCATTAATTTTTGTTTTTATTCCCATAATGGGCTGCGATTGGGGTGTAAGTGGTTTTATATGAAGTTATTCACTTGGCTGAGTTTATCTTCGGAATAGATTATTCCTAACTAGGTTTTGCCTTCAGATTCACTCGCTTTCATGTAGATTTTAGCAATCCGTCTAAAAGTTACGTTCTTTTCCCTCGGCCACAGTACTTTATTTGTATAAAAGCCCTTTCCTTTGTGTTCATAGGAGAAGAATAGATTTTTTTTACTTTAATATCAATCGGCTAGACGGCATTAATATTATACCTAGTTTATAGTGTTGATTTTTTACTTCTAAGCGAAACCGTAAACAGCGTCAGCGAATGCTTGCAGGGTCAGTTTAGTTTTATAGTATCTCTGAAATATTTAATCTCAGAAAACATTTTACGGACCTGAAAATGTGCTTCATACACACCGAACAAACCGTCGACAACGTTAGAAAGCACGTTCTCAATTCACATTTAAAATGAATTCCGAAGCGAAACACCATTTTATTTAAACCTCAAAGGGTTGAGTTGTGCAAAAGTACGTATGGAATGGTTAAAAATATTTTATGAGTTCTTTTATACATTTTACGAGATGGACCGGGGTTTTATGAGAGTAAAGGTATATCCCTACATCGCAATGCCATGAATACGTGCTCACAATTTGTATGTGATTTTTATAACGATAGATCTGAAAGACAGCAATTTTTAATATGCTATGTCAGTGGCAAAATTTCAGGGTCACAGTATCCAATGTATACTAAGTAGCGCCAATTTTTCGGGAAACGCCAGATTCGGTTTTACTGGCTATTGCTACTAATTTTGTACAGTCAGCGACGAATATTTACGCTTTTACGCCTTAACCTTCGACCAATCATAATGAAATTTCATATAATCACCTAACAACAATATTTTTTTTCTGGATTAAAGATATTTGGAAACCAGAATTTACTCCAGAAAAATGTTGCCGAGGGGTAGTAAAATAGCTATAACGCGAGCGAAGCCGCGAGCGGCAGATAGTGCGTTCATATAAATTCAACCTTACATTCGATAAAAATATTTAAATAACGTTCAGAATATTAAAATGCTAAGGGGTGTAGGTAAAACGTTAAAACATTGCGTAAAACGTCCATGAGTATTTAGTGATTCACTCTTTTATTATCATTTCACGGGCCGTTACACATAATATCCATAATAATGCACTGTTTGACATAACTGTAAAATATCTTCAAGTTGAATTATGATTCATCGCTTCACTTTCGTATCCAAGCATGCGTACCAACGTTATTAATACTGGTAGACCAGGAGCGCACTGTGGAATATGTAACCTCATTAAATAAGCAAATCATGAAAGCTTCTATATTACTTTTACAAACCACTGCTAGAAACTGGCCCGAATTACTTTTGAAACTATCATGGTTATAAACACAAATCATGGTAAATACCCCGTTGTTATTAATAATTATGTACCGAATCTTTTTTCAATGAGAAAGCAATTGCAAATGGGCAAGGCAATACTAATCCAGATAATGTTGATAATGAAGTCGCTCTAACTTTTATTTCATCATCATCATCATCATCATCATCGGCCTATAACTTTTATTTACTTTGATTAAAATATAGGTTTACTAGCTACCCCACAGACGTTGTCCTGTCTCAAAGAGGGTATCGAAATCAAAGAAACATTCAAAAAATATATCTAAATGGAAAAAACAATCAATGAGGATAAAACAAAAACAACTACCCTACCCTACCCTACCCTACCCCTACCCTTATCCTACTCTACCCCCAACCCTACCCCTACCCCTATCCCTACTTATAATATCCTCTCCGTTCTAAGCAACCTCTCCACAAATTTTCAGCCAAATCGGTTCAGCCGTTCTTGAGTTTTATATAGTGTACCTAATACGACTTTCTTTTATATATATAGATGAAACAAAGCGGTTGGGTGAAAGTATATAAAATATATTTTAAAATGATTCTGGTCTCGCGTTCTCTAGTAGCTGCAACATTAAAACAACATGTCAGTTTCACTAAATACAATAGACTTTTGGCAAACTTTAGTCTATCACAAAACTAAATTTAATCTGGCAAATTAAATTATGTTTAGTAAACCAAATTATATTTTATTAGTGTGTGGCCTTATCATCCTTAGCATACACTGGGACCCGATTATGTAAGTTTTTCTTATATGCACGCTCGGTCTACGTGTTTGTGAGTTATTCTTCATCCAGATATTTCGAGGTTGTATTTACATTGTATTTTGAATGTTAAGTGCGCCATTACTTTGTAAGCATTGGGGACGAGATATGGTGCGTTGTACTGTTACTTTGGTGCCATTTGAGATATCATCAACAGCCTGTAGAAGCCTCAAAAGATTTTCATGAATAATAGTCTTGAGCCCTTTCCATTCACTGATATCCATAATTATGGTTATGGATATCCAGTACTCCATACGTAAGAACCTATTCTAATGGAAAAAATAATGGGGTCAAGTTACACTATCAGAGCTTCCGCACGGACTTTTCTAGACATTGCATTAACGAGTATATACTAGGTACTAATACATAATTATCTTTCCAATCTTGTTCATGTTGAAAAAGCGGTGTAAAGTAGAGCAGTAGATGAAGGTCCGCCTGAGACGCAGAAGGTTGCTGGTTCCATTCCTGTCGCGTGACAAATGTTTGGAAATATTTGTAGATATTTGTCTCAGGTCTGGGTGTTTTCTGTGTATAATATGAATGTATTTACAAAAAAAATGTATATGTGTAGTGTATCAGTCATGTGGTTCTCATAATATAAGCTCTGCTTAGTTTGGGGCTATATAATGCCGTGTGATAGTGTCCAGCATTATTTAATTATTTATTTATTAGACTTTGACCATGCCCCGTTAGTCTTCGTCGTAGGTAAAGTATACACAGATCAATCTATCATTCTAGTTATTAAACTTTCAGCTCCTTTTTAACCGACTTCAAAAAGGAGGAGGTTCTCAATTCATCGGAACTTTTTTTATCGACTTTTTTATGTATGTTCACCGATATCTCCTTCAATTGTAAACTTTCAAAATTCTTTTTTTGTTTAAAAGCTGGTCCCATATAAATTTTGTTCCTGAGGGATTGGTACTTTTCCCGGAAAACTCAAAAACCTCATTCTCACTAGTAACTTTCGCCCTATGATCACCAATATCTCCGTTTATGAACCGATTTTCAAAATTCTTTAGGACAAGAAGTTATTTGAAGTCGGTTTATTTTTTTATAAAAAGATTATTATTGGTTACCACAACAATGCCAAACGCAGCGTGAAGAAAAGCCAGTGACACACTGCATAAAACAAATAAAGTTCAATAACATAAAAGTCATTAAAACACCAGTTGTAATTAATATTCGAAATTAAATTCTGACCCTCGAAATGGAAGCCACCCTCAAAGTCTAGACATTTCAAACGCAATTACTCCTTCGGTAGGCCACCTCATTACAGACAGACCACAGCTAGAAATTATAGCACACTTGTTTTAACCACGCAATTTCACGAGCAGTAATTTTTCATCTTCCTTTCCAACTCCCTTGGAAGTTGATATATGAAAAATTTGACGATACGCTTACTTTAGAACTCTTAGTTGAAGGTGTCACTAAAATTGATTTTACAGTAAGCCGTGAAGGCAACGCGATAAAAGAAAAACAGATGACTTTCGCATAAGCGAACATGTAAATAAATAAATAATAAATAATGCTAGACAATATCAAACAGCATCATGTAGCTCCAACTAAGCAGCGTCTGTATTATAGATAGAAGCATAGTTACATGCAGTACACTAGTTTCATTTCTAGTAAAGAACCAAGCTAAAATTTAATATGATCCATACTACGTGATATTGGATCTTAGATCAAAATATGATAGTTTTATTTTAGCCCTTTTGTCAGAATTACAAAGATCTCTGAGCCACCTTGTGTTCCCTAATACCTCATATGCATAGATGGATAGAAGCATGGTTGCAGGCTGTGGTTGCATGCAGTACAGTAGTTTCATTTCAAGTAAAGAACCAAGCTCTAATTGAATATGATGCACCGTAGGCAACAATGAATCTTAGACCAACGGATGATACTTCTAACCCCTTTGTCAGAATTAAGAAAGATCACTAAGGCACCTTATGTTCCCTCGTATCTCACAGAATTCTCAATCTAAATAAAGTAGGACAAAGCTCATTTTACATTGCAAGTGTAAATGAAGAGATACACCTGAACAAACCCTATAAGAAAATAAAGTTACCACATAGTAAAGAATGTTACACTATGTACAGGAGAAACCTCTATGAATGCAAATGTAAAATGCATCCATAAGCTTGAGAATCTCAACCTTACAAAGAAACCAAAGCTCATAAAAATACTGCAGTGTGGCATAATAAAGTCTTGAAATGAAAAGCAATAAACGCTCATATAAAACATATGATCTTTATAATGATAAAATGTGTACCAGTAGGGACGCGCTGAATATTCTTTAGCTATAGTGTTCTGGATACTCGATCCAGAATGCCGAACATCGGCTAAATCTCGGCGTCAACAAAAATCAGTTTTTTTTTATTAAGGTTTTACGATTTCATTAGGCAATAAATAATTTCAATCTTATCTTCATAACTAATATTATAAATGCGAATATTTGTTGGTTTGTTTGTTAAGTTTTCACGCTTTAGCTTACTTGACCGATCATCATGTAATAAACAATATATTATTATTTTTGTAAATCAAAACTAGTTGAATCATTTTGTTTTGTATAATTTATCTCTTTCTTTAATGATAAAGAGAAGATGAGTTCTGATGACCGATTACGGTCTGTTATGTACGAAATGAAAAAAGTTGAATCAGTCTGGACCGAATGTCCACACTTTGCGCATCACTAGCATCAAGAATTTGAGAGCAAAACAAAAATGAATAGAATTATAACGTTTCTTTTAATCACCACCGCTAAAAATTGAGAACAGGAAAAGGCTTTGGGAAATTAAGACCGGAAATTCTGCGTCTCTTTTCAACGTAGCGATTTTTGTAAATCAAAATGGGGTAGGTATAAGTTTGACTCTCAGACGGATCGGATTACACAAAGCGTTCGTCTCGCCGGTTGAGAAACGTTCCTGGAGCAATAAATTCTGATTACAATCGGGTCGGCTGCACTCAGTGCAAATTCTCATTTCGATTTTCTTTTTCTTATTGGAACACCTTATTCTAGATTTTTTCTATTGTTTCCGGTTTCGTTTTCAATTTGTTCAGTATTTCATTGTGGTTAGATTTTACAGTGTTTGTTTTGGTTTCATTATTTCAATATCTACGCCGCGTCCCATGCATTGAATATTAAAACCCCCTATAATTAAATAAGGTTAGCTATAAATCTAAGTTTTTATCAAAGGCCACCGAAATTCAACATTGTAAACTAATAATGAAAAAGCAATGTTCGCTGAACATATTACACAAATTTCTTTGTAGATTCAATAATTAATCATCACATTGTAGACTTAAATATTGGATGTTTAAAATACGTAGTATACAACTCTACAACGACTCCACTATCTCTTCAACTGCGTCTAAGGCTAAAAACATACGAAATATCCCACAAAAAGTTCCTAAAAAAGCGACTAAATAGCGAAATGGAAAGTTTCCCTCAAATACAGACCCACGTTTGATGGACCGCAAACAGAAGCATCCGAATGGAAGGATACTTTTTATCTGCAACTTATGGAAAAATCAGGACCGACCTCATTTCGCTTTCATCTCCTGGCAGGAAATTACCATCCTGCCACAATATTGGACACAGAATATATATGATGGCCGTAAGGTTTGCACGTTATTGTTTTTCGCAGACTGCTTCTGTTTGTACACACCCTTTGTGTCACAAAATTGATTTAATGAGACTAAAGGCATTACCGTCTAATGATGCCTTCATATCAGTTGGTATGGTAATAGTTTAGGAGTTATCGCTCACCAGTTTATTAAGTTTTTTGGAGTTTGGACCTTGACGCCATTCGATAAAGTTTGGTACAAAAAGTCTAACTACACTTCTCATGTATAAAATCACACAAATTTTAATTCATACTCATATTTTAAATGTCGAAATTGTGAGGATTGATTTTTGTATCTCGTTCACGCAACACTACTCAACGGATTTTGATGAAAATTGGAATATCTTTAGTTTGTGACCTGGATTAACATATAGGCTAGTTTTTATCCAGGTACCACGCGAGCGAAGTCGAAGCGGTAGCTAGTACTGTTGATAGATTTTAATGCTAAAGATCGATGGCTGATAACGTTCTCTCAGAGTTTTATTAAATGTTATTTAGACAAATATGGACATGGGCTATAAAATCAGAATACAACTATTTGTCCTGTAAGTTTTTTCTATTGACCACTTTTATAATAATTATGCTACGTTGTGTTTTACTCTTTCATGGGTAAGGACCATTGTTTGAAATAACAAAGGAAGCCTAAAGAAAAACATGTGAACTCACAGGTGGCCGGAACATAACCATACGGGAATAATTAGCATTTTTACAATGAATCAAAGTGGTTCATGAACTCATATACTGTAATCTGTACTGTACTGTACTGTATCAAAATAAGTACTGAACTCCGTGAAAGTAAAGCTCGTAAGCATCGGAATGTGTGATGGGTGATGAGGCACGAATGATGGTTAAGCTCTTGAAATAATTTTTGTTTTTTGTTTGTATATATAAAATATATATTCGCAAAACCGAGTTAAATATCGGCAGATCATCAAAATTAATCCCGCAGCGGGAATCGAACACGCCACCTTCTGCGTCTCAGGCGGCCCTTCGCCCGCTGCGCTACAGAGGTTGCCAATTTTCAAAGATGTAAAAAACTCAGAAACCAAGCTTGGTCATTAGTAGCATATTTCGAAATCCTCAAACCTTTGAAAATCAAAACAGTGAAAAACCCTTGCATTCAAAATCGTTATCGAACTCCAGCTGCCAATAACCTTCGTTATTTCAACTTTATAAAACTTAAAATAAATATTTTTCATATTTTAAAAGCCTTAATCTCCATTCAAACTCAACACAAAGTGTCTTTACAATTCTGTCTTTCAAAAGAAAAACTTTGACAAAGACAAAACTTGTAAACAGAAAATTATATTATCCGCACCGATGACCAACAGAGCTTGGGTACAACAAAGTTCAAAAGTTAAAATGTCAAAGAACTTTAGGCATCTTACTAAAAGAGACAGAAAAAAAACCTTTATTTTCCCTATTTTAGCGGTTGTCATAAAATTTTGTGCTCTTATATTTTTTTTAAATCTATACTAAAAAATCAATGCGTTTTTGTCGCATAAGATCGATAACGGCTCGACCGATTCCATATTTTTTATGTTTAGTCTGCGGTACACGTTTCTTTACATAACAATATAATTACATATCAACATAAGTATATAATACTTATTACATATTTTACTACACTAAAATTCACCTTAATTCAGGGGTGGTTTAAAAAAAGAGCATTGGGAAAAACACAAAACATAGCTCAGAGATGCTAATTCTCTGAGCTATGTTGAGCTCAGCTGAAGTGGCAGTGGGCTGGCCATATCTGCCGAAGAACCGACAACCGCTGGGGCCAACGAGTTCTTGAGTGGAGACCGCGGCTCGGTAAACGTAGTGTCAGACGCCCTACGGCCAGCAATGGCTCTCATTAGGGAAGGCCTATGTCCAGCAGTGGACTGCTATACGCTGATGATGATAATGATGGTGTGGTATACACCTTTATTGGATCATCTCAGTGCAATATGATTACGGTATATTCCAAAATTATCTAACTATATTAAACTAAACTGATTTTAGACAAAATTGAAATGGTTTCTTTTGATAAGGGAATTAATTGAACTTTGAAATTCTTTTTTGAAAAGAACTTTGTAATTTCATATTTAACCTGAAATTTATTTAACCTGCGTAAGCTAAAAGCTTCTTAATAAGTTAAACAAAGATTGAAATCGGGAAGAATTAACGGTACAATAATCATTATAAGAAGGGCTAGCAATTCTGGTACCAACTTGTAAAGGAAAAGTGGAGTTTTGAAATGTTGAATCCTAAGATGAAAGTTTGTAAAAAAAGATGTGAAATGTAAAGATATATGTTTTCATATTTCACACCAAACCTTATGAACGGATTCGGTTGAATTTGCTGCTAACTAACAAACAGGGCTCTGGCGGCTGGCTGATTGCGGCATAGCGCAGCCTAACACCGGCACAGCTAAATCCCCTGGCCACAGACGGGTAGCAGCTTTGGCGGTGTGAGAGGTTGTGCCCTGCGATCCCCAACCCGCATGCCCAGCGCGGGGATTCTGGGCATATCCCCCTTTATTAGGGGAGGCCTATGTCCAGCAGTTAACCGATATGGGCTGGTGTGGTAGTGGTGGGTTGAATTTTGTACATTCAGTTCTAGACCGGGAATAATATAGGTATAGGCTACTTTTTAACCGGGTACCACGCGAACGAAACCGCGGCCGGAAGCTATTAAACAAAAAAAGTTATTTCAATATTCTCATAAAACGCTTTAAGAAATCAAGTTTTTACTTGATCTAATTACAAAATATATATTGTAAGAAACCTGATCTTTATAAAGACAAAGGGATCTTTTTTTCTCATGGATGAAATTTTTTCTCGTGAATGAAGGCATCTTTTAGTGTCGTATAAGACCTAAAACACGAACCCTATAGATTTGCCTTGACTTCGTTTGGCACAAGCATCTGGTGCAAATCGAAAAATTCAGTGAATTCAATGGAATGCCAAAAGATTTATCAAACAACTTGATATTTTTCATATCAATTCCCATTTTCAATTAAAAGATTACATGAAAAAGTTAGGTCTTTTTATCACGAAACCAAGGTATTAGACGACCATTTTTGTTAGGCTAAAATAAACTTTTCTTTCATCATCTTCAGGTTTTTGTTTCAAGTTATTAAAGCGTTTAAGAAGTTATTAAAAACTAAACAGCAACAGTGTCTGTGAGCTTAAATCCCCATATTTATGTATTGGACTCAAGCCTGACTGCCGATATCCATATCCGTTGCAACAAATATTAGGAAAAAAAACTGACCTGCCATTTTGTGGGTGAGGTGACGCGGCCCTTTCACCCTGCACTAGGAATAGCGACCCTCGGTCCGCGTCGAGTAGTATCGACACGTTCTGAAGGATCTTGTGGCATAGCACCCGAACCTCTAGCTCGTTGCATATGTCTTTCACCTGTAACAAACATAAAGCTTCCTTATAATCCAAGCCACCATAAATGCCAAAGGAGTTTTCTGCAAAAGAGAACGGTTTTTATTTTACTTCTTTTTTTGCACTGGTTTAGTCGAAGAAGTGGATAAAGCATACTTCGTTATCCGTTATTCATCGAACAAAAGGTTCAAAATATTCCCAAAATAAGACTTTTGATCAAATCACTTGGACTTTTCAACTGCTATCAAAAACATTAGTTAGCAGTTTCTGAAGGCCATTGAAAATTTTATGCATGAGAGTAATATATTCGCAAACTTTTTATGCTTATTTGATGGATCTGGATGCATTCGTTGGCGTCAATTGTATTTTGATATCGTCACTGAAATTCAAGACAGCGAACTTTTGGAATGTTGAAATTTCACAAAGTAACTACACTTACAAAGTATATCTACCATATGCAATAAAATTTGCATATCTAAGCGTATTCCGAGATGCAGTCGCGACATGTCAACAAACTTCGGAACGTTCTGTCCACGTACGACCATCGCAGGACCGAGGGGTATTGACACAATATAAGTCTAGTACATGTATGTCAGATGGTTTGGTTGTTCTCTATCACTCTACTAAAATTTTTAACTTGAAAAGCATTTATCTAAATGTAAATCGACACTCTGCTAGAAGCGACATATGACAGACAATAACAAGACACAGTAATACTAATATTGTACATTATTCTAAAATTGTTTTGATCTTGTCTTGTGTAATGTAGTAATTATCAGATGTAAAAAGTTGAAAAACGACATAACCGTATTCGCTTAGTTATAAGATAACTAAAAAAAATAGGCGAACGCGGAAATTACCTAAGACATCATCAAAATTGCAAAAAGTTTGTCGATAAAAAGGGCTCGTCATGGCTATAAATCGTTGAATTTTTTGTAAGTAGCCCCTGTTCAGCAGAGTGTGATTAAGATATCGTGCAATCATTTAAACTACGAGCATTGCAGATACACTCTACGTAGCTAGATTGTAGCAAGTAGCAACGCTATGATTTCCGACTTAATTTCCTTTATGCATATATCTTATAGCGTCCACTACGTTTGATGAAGTCATGAAGTAAATTTCTGTTAACACGCTGCAGGGGTCAGCTTTACAAATTGACGTTATAAATTCAAACGGGTTGAATAACTTAGTGAATGCTGTTTGAGTAAAATACGACGGAACCAACTTTAAACCAAATAACTTTGCAGCTGTGAATATAATATTGTTTTCATTATCAACTTCAAAGAACAGCTACAAAGAACAGCCAGTAACATAACAAAAGGTGAGTTTGTTTGAATTCGTTTGTTATTCCGGAAAGGGGTAATTTAGACCATGGTAGTCCACAGGTTGCGCGAGCTTCAGTTCTAGGGCTCGTAACTCTACAAGCAAGTTTTTCAATGAGAAACTACAAAATATGAAAGTCGAAGAACAAATGTTGTTGACCTTTGGGAGGAGATTTACCACTTTTCGGGATAACATACGAATTAAAACTCACCTTGTATAGATAAAATATATCCATTTATCGAGTCAAATACAAAGAAAGAAATAATTCTCGGGCAATCGCTCATAGAGGGTGATTTGATTTCATTAGACTGATTACAATGCGATGGGATTTCTATGTTTACATTAGGTCGGGTTTATTATAGCTGTAATGCCAACACGATATGATTAATTATTATGGCGAAATAAATTGGACTTTCGGTACAGAAACCCAAGTCGACTTCGTCGGAAGCTTGTGAGTAAATCAATCAATATCCAAGTTGAGGCTAGAATGAACGTTGGCTAAGGGAAATTCCTTGTATGGTTTCTCTTAGGGAAAATTTATGGTGTCGAATTCTGTAGGTTAATATTGCCTTATAAAACTTAGGTAATATGCTGCAATGTTTTTTCTACTAGTGTTTTGCTATTTTGAAATAATAACCTACCCTGGCTTTATTGATAAAAGGGTGATCTACTTGATTATTAAATAATTTTTAAATTTTTCAACTCAATAGCATTCATAGAACGAAAACGATGCTAAGCTCGGCATTGTTTGTTGAGTAACGGTGTGTATACGTTCATATCCATAAAAAATACATTTATCTCTTCAACGTTTGTGAATTTACAAAAGGCAGTTATTTGATAAACATACATTCATAAAATTGAAACATCCTCGTAAAGTCAATATTGTATGTCAAATGTTGTGTTTTATCGGTGCAGTTGCATCATCTGTTGCTTCAAAGCCTCATGTTTGCCATACACTCTACCAACTGAATACACAACAAAGCAGAATCCTAGGAAACATTAAATGTCCAGGAAATCGTCATTTCACATTTACCTTTTGGAAGAAACGCAATTCACTTTGAATGGTTCGATGGTTTAACTTATTTGCACGTTCCGATATAGAAAAATATATCGATTTTGCAAAATGAATGGTCTATGCATCACATGTTACTGAAAAATATTTCCAGCGAACGAAGTTTAAAAGAAGAATAAAATATTTTTATTTCGTACTAAATTGAACTAGTCACATCATATCATTTATATGGGCTGATTTGAAACCTAGAAACAAAATATTACAATTCGTAGGCATTCTATAAATTTGTAAAAAGCTCAAATAACAATTAAATTTATGATGGCGCCGGTTTATCACAGTTGGTCGGCAAACGGGAGCTGACAATCGAGAAATATAATATCTAGAAATGGCTTTTGAATAAAACTGATTTTGTTTCGTGTGTACATAAACGGTCCTTAGCGTACTTTCGTTGATTTGAAAAGTACAACGAAAACCATCAAGTAACACTGCTTCATAGATTACATTAGATTCTTTTAAAGTTCTGGGTGCCTAGTGAAATTTTTTTACCAGCTCAATCACGTTTGCGTTTACGCAAATTTATATGGAATCGAGGTAGCGCCATCTAGTGAAAAACGCGTGACAACTTTCCATACAAATTTCCGTAAACGCAAACGCGATCGAGCTGGTAAAAAAACTCGCACTATACTCTAGGATCTTGACACGTGTAGAATTCAACAGTATAGTTAAATAGTTACATCATCAAACTTACTATTCCATAATTCATATTTGCTATACATTTGGTTATTCTTAACGCAGAGCAGTGAAATCACATTATCCTTCATTTTGGAGAAGCGCAATGAATACGCAAGTGATCCCCGTGGGCTTGGAAACAACTGGTTTTGATTGTAGTTTTGACTAAAAGTAGCACACGTGCGTGATCTGTTATCTTGACTACTGTATTTTGTGTAGAAATAATGAAAAAGCTGAGTATATTATATCATCATCATCATCATCATCATCATCATCAACCTATAGCAGTCCACTGCTGGACATAGGCCTCCCCTAATGAGCGCCATTGCGCCCTGTTCTGAGCTCGACGCATTATATAATATTATGTATAGTTACTATACTATTATATATGATACTATATAATAACTAAGTAAATAACCTTATAAAAATCGGTCAAAAGATCTAGTGTCATCTCTATCCGATGGACGATGACAAACAGTGATAGGACAATTAAGTTAAAGCAATGGATAAATTTAAGCAGTTTTAAAATAAGGAAGGGGGGGGGGGGGGGGTCTTTATTCATGATTTAACGCCATTTTAACTATCCAAGGTTTGTTATGAATAGGACGATAAATGAGTTTATGTTTAAACTCAATACATAAACAAAGAGTTTACATAGATACCCTCTCGAAGACGAACAGGGTTGAGCACGAGAACTTTAAGAACTCCATTGATCATGAATTAAAATACTTTTCAATAAAAAGGAAAAAAAAGAAATGTCTGAGTTAAGACTATCATGATTCATGATAGAGCTAAAAGTGTACAAGAACGCTCATTAGAGCATAATCTATAGTGTAAAGATATTGTTACCCGATATATTTGAAAATAAATCTTTTAGATTTTCTGATACAGAATCAGCTTTACATATCAAATCTATCATACCGACATAACGAACGTCATATCTCAATTTCCTGTTTAATTAGTTTGCCATTTCTCATCAAATGCCATGAATACTTGATATTCAATTCCG
Organism: Horisme vitalbata; assembly: GCA_951804965.1. Classification (NCBI taxonomy): domain Eukaryota; kingdom Metazoa; phylum Arthropoda; class Insecta; order Lepidoptera; family Geometridae; genus Horisme; species Horisme vitalbata. Next base: position 9,900,870 of record OX638091.1, read on the forward strand.
CTCAACGTTGCATCGGGCTACACTAATTCACAGATTCATTTTGAGTTTCAAACTATCTAACCCGACTCAAGAAAACTATGCAGAACTATTTAACAAACCGTATTCCGTACAGTAGGTACGATGTTTCGAGAGTTTGAGGATTCAAATCGTCCGTAAGTCGCTTTATAGTAACAGATTATTGTGAGTCAAGTTTTAATTCGCAGCAAACCGTGGTTCTGCCTAGCAAGTAAAGAAGAACCTCTGTTAAATTGGTAAAATAAACAAAAAAATAAACGTAGAACATATATTCCATAACAATCGTAACTTAGATGCAACATTTAAAATCATGGTACATAGACTGCTAAAAACATTACCCTCCTTTTGGCTTTGCCGTAATCGGGTAAAAAGACAAAGTAGAAAATGTAAGTAGATGTGAGACGGCTTAATTGTCCATAGCGTTTAGAGGTAATTTTTTTGTCTCACTATCTTGAGACGGAAGGAATTCATGAAATCTTACCTTCGCAAATACCTTTGCTAGAAACTTTAGTTAGGGCACTTAAGTTATTCATTCCCACAATTATGCATCTCACGAAGGTTAAAGCCCATGAAATCTATCGCTATTTCAAAAGCATAACTTTCATTGACATTAACCCCCATCGGATACAATGCTACCTCTAGAGATGCGGGTTAAGAAGGGTGTTGTATTTTATAGTATTTGTCAGTGTTATAATTATCGATTCCTTTAAACTTTACAAAATCTGTTTTTATGTGTGGGGCGCAGTGAACATACGTGACCTTATCTGCTCGATCAATGGAAGTATCTAAAATATTCGATCAACCCTTCAATGTGCTCTTAGCATACGAACCCGACAGCACGTATGACTAAACTTGAATGCTGGTCGGACGTTCGGATTCGCCCCTCAGTCACGGCACTAGGGAGCAAACCGCAAACTGCGAGGCGGGACCCATTTGTAACAATATAAAGGACAAGCTTTATTCGTTGCCCTCGACTGTGTAATATCACTCGGTTAAGTAATATAAGCGATTTGGGTCTGCGATTCATGCATAATCTAGTAATTGCGAGGGCATGTGGTGTAGGCTAGGTATCTGGGAGAGTGTGTTTAATTAATTACACACCTGTTTACTCTACGAACTCTACGAAAGCTTTCATTTATATTCTGCGGAAGCAAAATGAAAAGGAAATAATTGAGATAGAAAAAGTGGTTTGAGCTCGTTTATACATTCAGCATGAAATGTAATTAACATTAAGTAAATACAGCTGTAACCTGTAACATTTAAATTATTTAGAAGACACCATCTGACTAAAATTTGCAATTTTTGTTATGATGATGAGTGACGTTGATATCGAAATTTGTATTAGCTTTATCTATCCGTAAAGTTATACCTTTCATGAATCATTATTAAAGGCTTAAAAAAACGGGATAACCCGGCACACTTCTATGCAAGAAAGAGCGCGGAGGGAGGGCTGTGAAAAAGCATGATAACTGAAGCTTTAGTATACCCACAATCAAGACGTGAAGTAAGGCTTGAATATAAACCTATTTTTTTCAGATTTTTCAAAAAGTTTCACAGACGAACCCTTTAAGCTCTTCCATCAAACTATACATGCATGTAAGACAGCATGTTTACAGTAATTATCAATCGTTATCTTCAACCTCAGCGGCAGACCGACACAGGCCTAATTTAGATAATTATGACAACCGACACATAACTTTTTAATGTTAGTTCCACAGCTGAATTGGAACAACTAGTTTTCTTCGTGCTGCATACCATCAATACCATCATAGTCACGCGAATAGTACTTCCAAGGAATATTCTAAAAATGTAGGGAACTTATACTCTTTGAGCCATTGAATAGAATAAACTTTTACACTTTGCAACTTTTGCACAGTTATGCTGGGTATTATTGTTTTTGGAATTGTAAAATTCAAATGTTTGGTAAATTAGCCTTAGCTTTGCGCTGAAAAAATCCAAAATTGTCTATGAACTGTCCCATGAAAAACGTGTGTGTTGTTATAAGCTGTATGATTACGCAAAATGGCAGTTTGATCGGCTGCGCAGAATAATAAATAGGTTTATTCATGTCTGGCGCCTTACTCATACTGACCTCATTACGTCTGATTAATTAATATTGATTATGCATTCCAACAGTGTGATGTGGATTCCTTTTCAAAGATTAATTATTGGACTGCTACTGCGAATAGTATTAGTTACTTTAGCTACGACCATTTATTATAGTATTCAGTCACAGTCTCCTAGTGAACTGTCAAAAATTATCCTAGCGTCGTTGACATAAACATCAAAATGACACATTTCGCAAATTTAGACGTTATGTCGCTTGAAGTGTCCAGCGTGCGCTGAGTTCTGGTGGGGACATTTTTTCCACGTTTGTGACTCTGAATATCGGTGGCTACAACGATTTTTTTGTAATGGCCTGACTGAACTCATGAAATTAATAAGGATACACATAGTATTAATGATAAACGTTTTGAATACAAAACGCAATGACACCACACTATCCTACTATTAGTATTTATTAGGTAAAAGTTTGTAAATTAAATGTGAACCTGTGAAATGTGATGCTTTATCGCGACTGCCCAAAAATGTCGACAAAGCGACCAGTTGGCTTGATAGCGCCGTTCGTAGCCAGACTCGGTCTTTATGGGAAGATCGCGGATTCAAAGCCTGGGTTGAAACTTTAGGGATATTATAAAATCTTATATGTGAAATATATGTTTCACCCGCTATTAATCACGCTATCGTATTAACGAGTTGAGCTGAATTTTTCTTTTTTAGCACGTGTGTAGTTCTAGACCAGGAATAACACCAGCTAGCACATATATTTTTAAAAGTTACATTTAAAATCGAATTTAAAATTACGACACATACGACCGTATAACAATATATTATTTCTATTTAATTCATAAGGCAATTCAAAATTTTAAAAACATCATATGTCACCCACTTCTAATTATTTTACAGACCTAAAAACTTTTTCTGTTTTGCAAGAGAATAACAAACTTAGGTATCGGCTCAATTATTTCAATTAAAATGTGAACTCTGGTCCAAACATTTCCCTTTCAGCCTAATAAGGCGTCATGCGAAAATATTTTTGCTTTCCACATTAAACGGCTGGGGAGAAATTTCAAATTCCAGGACATAAATCAATTCGTATAAAGCCTACTTGAGAAATGGTATTTCCTAACTAATTGCGTTATCGAGGCAGTTCAATCACTCAAAGCATATTCTTGAGTGAATAACTGTTGTCTGGTATATTGTGCATTATTTATTACTAGCTTCCGCCTGCGGCTCCGATCACGGATAAAAAGTAGCCTATATGTTAATCTAGGTCACAAACTACGTATATTCCAAGTTTCATCCAAATCCGTTCAATAAATATTGCATGAAAGAGTAACAAATATCTATCCACCCCTTAGCAAACTTTCACATTTATAATATTAGTAGGCAGTAGAATAGGACTAGCTTCAAGTTCCGCCCACTTGGGACCCGGATAAATAGTAGCCTATATGTTATTTCATTTTTATGTTCTAAATAGTATTTTTTGCGAAAAAGAAAAACCAAAATACATCACATCTTCTTCTAGAATCTTTCGTCTTTATTCGAGATTACCATATTGGCCCTGGCCTTGGCGTCGACGGGTACGGTACGACGGGACGTTGGGTAAAAGACGATAAAGGAATTAAAAGAAGACTGGCACCAGCATCTATCTGTGTTCTCTTTATCTAGCCTAAATACGCGTTGTTATTTTTTTTTTATTACAACTCCAAACTTTGAGATAAATATATTATAATAAATAAATCATGCTCAACAGTATCACACAGCAACATATAGCCCTAAACTAATCAGAGCTAGCATTATGGGAAACATATGACTGATATACGATAATCGTGTATATGGAGCTAGGGCACAAATGGATGTAAATAGGCTTAGGATATTTCAGTTAGGTCCAGCTGGTTCGGTGTAATAGGCAGCAAGTCATTAATACCCTTAAGAGTGACCCAGCTGCACTCATCTGTCAGGGAAATCATTACAAATTAATTTAAGAGAAAACGTTATGTAATATTTTCCGTTGATTAGAAACACGAAATAATTCAGAGAATATGGATGCTTATGTTTATTCAGAAACAGAGTAGTTGGAGTAGTTGGAGGACTGGTCTTTGACGTTATTAAATTTAAAAAGCCTGAGTATCTGCACTCAAAACTTAACTTCGTCTGTGATAAGGGGTTACGGTCAGTAAGGTCTGCACTTTCCTATCACAATCACAAGACTGCAGCTTTTAGAGGAAGTTTTAGGTATTCGGCAACGAAGTGCTGGAACAATATTCCACCCCCCATCCGCAATGCTAACACCAAATATACATTTAAATTAAATTTCAAAAAGTTTTTGTTGCAAAAGCAAATAGAGGGTATTCCCAAGCACTTCGTATGCCAGAAATAAAATAAGACTCCCATAAATTATTTTTTACACTATTGTCATTATTAAAAACACATATTATTATTACACACTTTAATCAAAATTCAAAATTTAGGAATGTTATTTGCTACACAACCATTATATTTCATAGCTAGGTACGTAACCACACATTATTTTGCGGCTCGTTCTGCTCGCTCTCGATTAGGTCTTGACTGAAAATCAGTGTTTTTGCTTTAAAGCAAAAAATTTCACTGAGGCAAGGCCTTTTTGTCTTGCTGCAGCACACACAAACTTACATAAAAGTTCATATAATTCGTAGGATCTTTGAAATGTTTGTGTTTTTTTTTTTCTCTTTCTATTAATGTTATTTTTTTGTGCTTATATAGACGTCGGCAGTGGGAGAAGCTGTGCTCTGCAATCCCCGCATGCTCAGCGTGAGGATTATGGGCCTTTCCCTACTAGGGAAGCCTATATCCAGCAGTAGACTGAATCGGCAATTGTTGTTATTAAAATCAGTGGTGTATTGTTAATTTTTATGTTTTCCCAACTTTTATGACGGCTAACTTCTGCCGGGAACAGGAGTTATAGCAAACATTTATGCTAGTATTTAGGAGTAGCTAGAGCGTAACGAACGGGGCCAGTGGTAAAGGAGAGTGAACAAACGCTCACAACAGCAGGTATGCTCCACTGCGTTAATTGAAAGCTGGTGGTTCGTATTTAATTGTCGTCTTTACAGTTCGCCGCAGCCAATAACTAGACGGTGTGGGAAATAACGAGCTGCCTCAACTCAAATATCAATAGTTAACCTACAATAAATATCTGAATCAAATCTGACGGCCTCTGTGGCGCAGAGAGCGAAGGTCCGCCTGAGACGCAGAAGGTTGCGGGTTCGATACCCGTTGAGGGACAAATGTTTGCACGTTCTGCAGATGTATGTATTTACAAAAAAAAATATTTGTGTAGTATATCAATCATGTGGTTCCCATACAAGCTATGCTTAGTTTGGGGCTACATGATGCTGTGTGATTACGTCCCGCATTATTTAATATGGCGGCCGCTGTATCGTAGAGGACAAAGGCCCGCCTGAGACGCAGAAGGTTGCGGGTTCGATTCCGGGTACAAATGTTTGTATGATCTGCAAATATTTTATCTCGGGTCTGTTTCTATTTCTAATGTGTATGGATTTATCAAAAAAATATAGGATTAGTATAACAGTCATGTGGTTCTCATTAAACAATCTGCTTAGTGTGGGATGATGTGATAATGTCCAGTATTATTTATTTAATTATTTATTTATCGATGTCTCACTAGCTTCTGCTTGCGGCTCTGTTTAAGTCTAGAACAATGCAGTTATTATTATCATCCGTACATCCAAACATTTAAAGAAACTTTTTTTTAATGTGGGATGGGATCGGTATGCAAATTTTTAATCATACATTAGTAATCGAAAATAAAATAATGCATGAAAAAACTTAGCAGATGCACGAATACCAACCAAACGTATTGCGTTTTTAAAAAACGAGTTACATCATACTGTATGTAGTAATTAGCAGACACATTTACCGAAATATAAGATCAAACCGAAACACGTTGCTTGGCGCCAGTAATAGACATAGTTGTAGTACTCGGGAAAGTCCTACCGGGTTAGTTAGCAGTACAACACGTGCACGATGTGCCAATAAGGTTGGAGGTTGGAAAAAAAAAGCCCTAAAGCTGGGTACGGATAGCGTGTTCCTGTACACGCGTAGTCGAGGTTCGCTGTGCACGCGTATATTGGATTCGCGTACAGTTAATGTGGACCGCCGCGAACCTGAATGCGAGGTTAATCGATCCATAGCACTACGCGAGCCGAAACCGACTGACCACGGATCGCGCCGCGCGGCACGCGTTCCTAAAAGGGTACGCGTAGCTGCAAGTATAGACATGGCGTTCCAAGATACGCGTAACCCGACTACGCGTACCAATATACACGCTATCCGTAAGCTTGGTAGCTTTACATTCGGACGATCCCCACTACCAGTAAACTTGTATCTGCTCAAATCATGGTGATAGTACTTCCCCTGAAGAACCATGCTACCAGTAAATATGTACTTACGAGTTCAAATATAAGTTCCTTCTCGTCTAACTGCCGCAACTCGTGCCGCGACCGCCGCTGCGGGCGGGACGGCGTTGCGTACGGCTGGTCGCCGAGGAATGTCGGCGTGCCGTCCACTGTGGTGACGAGTGGCTTCAGGAGACCACCCCGCTCGAACTCGTGCGCTGAGATCTTCCTAGAGAAGTAAACGTGTGTTGGATTATCGGAGAACAAGTTTCTAGAACATCGGTCTTTCTTCTGTTGAACATTTTTTCGGTAAGGGCTTCTGCCTCGCTCTACGGTATAAGAGGGGTTGCCAGATGCATAAAAGAATTCTGTTAAAACACCAAAATATTGTTCAAGTTATCAACATAAAGGTTTCATTATTAAAAAGTTGATTTAATTCATCGCTGGAGTATGACGCTTACAGTACCCATGTGTGTAGCGATAGCAACTAGGACTTAAAGCGGAACAATAACCATTACGAAGATTGACAAACGGAGAAACAAAACATGATAACTATTTTAATTAATCTATTATAGGCAAAGAGAAGTCTAGAAAGTTGATGACAAAATACTAAGCTCTAAGAGTCTAGGCTAAGAAATTAGCTTTTTCTAAAATCAGTTTGAAACGTCGGCGGTAGCGAACACAAAGAATACTCAAGTCCCCAACGCAATTTTAATAGTCTTGTGTTAGCATAAAATTACTTTTATCGGCCGAAGTAAGCCTGTCTGCAGAACTTCTAAGATTCGAAACTTGCAAAGTTAATGAAGGCAAGCTTAAGTTTCCCTGCCGATTTTTTTGCACCTCAAATACTTCAGTCATGATTGTGGTTATAGAAGTGAAATTGAAGCACATGCAAATATAAACTCAAGGTGAACAACAAATATACTTAGAAAACGAAAATTTTGTTGTCCTATTTTGAATCAGTTTTCCCTTGGACTATTCTTGAATCTTTCAACGTAGAGTGGCGTTGTTGTGATACAGACTATCAATACAAATTTTCATAAAGAATTAACTGCTTTCATCCACAATTTGACAACACGTCAACACTATGTATTATCTGCGAGTTTGTGCGTTTAATAGCTTCCGCCCGCGGCTTCGCTCGCGCTTAAAGATATTTTTCTATCTCACGGGACCAGTACTTTTTTCTGGATGAAAGGGACCTTTTATCTTTTTCTGTACCCTGATAACGTAAATATGCGATATTTCAAGACGATAGAGTACGCAGATAACGCGTCAAAATGTAAAATATTAGTTTGGTTAAGGGATTTTTTATGCCAAAGCTAGCAGATGAACAGACGGGCCACCTGATGGGAAGTAGTCACCGTTGCCCATGGACCTGCATCACCAGAGGCGATACTGATGCTCTGCCAGCCCTTGAGGAAATGAATAAAATACCCACTTTTTCACCCCATGTTGACGAAATTCAATTCGATGCGTTTAAATTACTTATTTTCATTCATTCAAGCCCATAACGGCAACCGCGGTATCTAACCAGTAAAGTTAACTTCCGAAAGTGTTTTACAGCCTGTTTTATGGGCTCTTGAGGAAATGTTTAATTAATGTAGACCCCGCTTTTCATTATTCGCTTAGGAGATCAAATTGTTAGTAGGCAGTTGAGTTTTGCAAGGCAATTTTTCACGGACTTTAATGTTTTAGTTACCAAGTCTTGAGCTGAAATCGGGGAGTTTTATAGGCAGACTAGCTTCCACCCACGGCTTCGCTTGGGTGGCACGGGGATAAAAAGTAAAAAGCCTGTATTAATCCAGGTCATAAACTATGTACAGGTCATAAAATAACTAAGTTTCATCCAACACCGTTCAGTCGTTAGGGAGGACGGAGGACACACACACTTTCACATTTATAATATTACTGTGATTTTTATTTGACTGATCTGCCTACAAAATTCTTTACTGATGAGATTGTCACTAGAGTGACCTTTTGCAAAACTCTGTTTACGGTGTAGCAAAGTTAAAATTAAATTAAAATCAAACACAAAACTTTTGAACAAGATGGAACTCTAATTTGACAATTTTGTCAGAAACCAGCATAGCATATACTAATTGTGCTGGCTGAGAACAGTTTCAAGTGTGCCCAAATAATTATTTCGACAACTTCCAGAGTGCAAATAAGCGCAAAGGCGTAGTGAATAAAAACTCAATTCCTTCGTGCGATCTAGATACAACACAAGAACAAAAGACCACTTTATCTACCATCTCGCGAGCTACACAAACACATGTGCAATACACGAGACGACACTAGATTGATGATAGCTTTAAACCGCTTCCACGTTAGAACTAACCCAAATTTATTGCTTCTAGTACACTTTTATGCTTTAAAAAGCGCTCGTGTGATTCTAACTTTTACAGTGAAATATTTAGAGAATGTGTTCATTCATCATTTTGACTATTATCATTAATCAGTTACCGTTTATATCTGAGCGCTTCCGTGCTTTGGTAGGCACGTTAAATCTTGCTACCGGCTTTTTCAGTCATCAAGCTATGTCGGTGTAAGGGGTTCCAACCATCATCTTCGGACCCAAGTCAACCTCAGCGGCACGTGGTGCATCTTGCTAACTAACAAACGGGGCTCTTGCGGCCAGCTGATTGCAGCATAGCGCAGCCTAACACCGGCACAACTAAATTCCGTGGTCCGATCCTCAACCCGCATGCCCAGCGTGGGGATTATGCGCATATCCCCCCTTTAGGCCTATGTGCAGCAGTGGACTGATATAGGCTGGTGTCGCATGGTGGAAGCTATGTCGGAGGACTAAAAACTCCGCCTATAAAGTTCGCCACTAGCTCATATGAAAAATAAAGAAGGAAGGAATCATTAATTAGTATATTTCGCCTTCAGCATTTAATATGTTGATAAAGCTAGCCTTTATTCCAAAAGTGGCTAGATTTTATGAAAGACTACCTACGCTTCCTTGCATCTTCTTCGAATGAGCAGATGGCCAACTCTGTTGTCGGAGTATTTTAGACTACCCGAAGGCCTCCGAAATGGCTTAACGATATAAAAACCGGGACCAACATTTTAAACGTGCCTTCCGAAGCCTAACTACGCTCATAAACGTTTCCAGAAACAGATGTGTTGTGTTTTCACTGATGACCAGTTAGTGTATAAATATCAAATACGTGGAAAATAGCAGGAGAAAATCATCTCACAATTAGGCGAGTGGGAGTATGCCTCATAAATTCCATTCTCAGTACGTTTATAGTATTTTGCGTAGTAGTTTATATATATATAGTTTATTTCTACAAACCGGTACATATGTATACTTAAACACAACGAAATAAGTTGTAGTTAGACTATCGTTTACCGGTCTCTGTACGAGACTACCGAAATATAAGTTAGATCACGAATTTTTCAACCTGTCGTATCGTAAACATATCGTGAAAGGAGAATGCCGAGAACCCGTACCAATTGCGTCAAAACCGATACGTTCGATTTGGTTTTTTTTTATTATTTTTTATAAATGACATTAACATTTTCTTAAGTTTTAGTTTTTTTTTTTATGTAAAGTGTTACTATGGCAATAACCCTCATTTTTAATTATTTTGACAGTAGAATCGACTAAAAACTTATTGGATATTTTTTTGACGCACTAACTTTAGTCTTGGTACCGAGCGCCATACATCAGACGGCATTCTCCTTTTAGCCAATGAAATAGCGTAGATTCAAAATAACAGCCAACATTTTTCGATACGCTTACGCCCAACGTCAGGTTGAAATATTCGTGGTCTCCCCTTCGAGCAAAATAAGATGGTCGCCCTATAGTTTTCTTTTTGCTTGAATGTAATAAGTGATGTGTCAAGATGCTTTTAATTTTTAAACTGACGCAAATAGTTCTTATTTGAATCTTCGTAAGACTGAAAGTCAGCGTATTCAACGGTTTAAGTTTGACAAACATTTAAACTAAGGTGTTGCTTGTGGATCGCCTAAACAAACAGATCCCTACCCGGCTTCGCACCTGGTGTTAAAAGTATATTTGCTTGGGATACATTAAGATACCTAAAGTAGCTAACCAACAAGAGCGCCTACGCACTAAGCACCTTTTGTTTTAAGTATTGAAAGAAGCTTTTGTATGTGACAGTAATAATGTTTGGTATACATTCGAAAAATAATATTGGATACTTTTTATTCTGGTACGAAGCTGTGGGAAAAAGTTTTTACTGATACCACTACAACAGTCGTTCTGCTTGCTGCTGAGCCAAAGCCTTTGATTACAAACCTCACCGGCCCGTGGTGTACCCTGCTAACTAACAAACAGGGCTCTGCGGCCAGCTAATTGTGGCATAGCGCAGCCAAACATCAGCACGACTAAATCACCTGACCGCCGATGGGCAGCAGCGTCGGTGTTGCTAGAAACCTGCCCTGCTGATGCCCTGTGATCCTCAACCCGCAACTTATAGGGGAGTCCTATGTCCAGCGGTGGACTAAATTGAATAGACTGGTGTTTTGTTATTGAACATAAAAGCCATGATGCATGCCAAAGCGTTATTCTGTATTATACTGTATTGAAAACTTACTAGGGTATGTAAGGGTAAAGCTCAAAAGCTTACCGAAATTCTTCATATAAAAATATACTTAACTAAAATAGTTACTAGATTTATGCCCATTTCTTTTTCTTGGGATTTAAATGGATAGAAATAACCAGCATTTTAAAACGAGATTTCATTATGAATAAGGCTCGCAGCGTTTAAAGTCTTTAGACACGGTAGTGCTGACAGAGGAAAGTTGTAGGTGGCCCATGTTTTGTTTGTTATCATAACTTTACCCTATTTGGTGAATGAACAAAGGAAATAGTGAAAGGTTGAATGAAAACATCAGACAAACATTCTAGCGCCATACTCAGTATGTGGTTCTTTGTTTATTTTTACATGGATTTTAAATATAAGGTTAGTTTGAAAGAACGCGTAAGACCTTTTTCAAATTTACACCCTAGATATTACCTGAATTGTCTGACAATTGAAAAAACCGGACCTAAGAGCTTTTAACAACGAAATTTGAAGAGAATGAAGGAATCAGAGCACATATTAACTTGCAATGGATATCGAAACATAACATAAATATGCGAAACAATTATTTATCAAGATATATAACTGTTTGTCCCTCCTCCAAACGAAAAATACTTAACGAATTGAGCTGAAATTTACATTATGTCGGTCTTAACTAGCCAGGAATAGCAATATAGGCTACTTTTATCCATGTATCTCATAGCAAAGAAAACTGTGTAACTTTCATGAAAGTTTTTCAAAACTGACGGATGTTTGTAACGGATATTAGTAATTAATTATAGGAATTAGTCTTTATAGGATGATCATGTATAGGTACCTAACAGGTGTGGTCGCTCCGGACCCTGATCCGGCTCTGGAGGGCGAGGCGAGCTCAGCACTTGGCGGCGTCGCGTGAGAGACCAGCCACGCGTCCACAACCTGCCTCGTGGCCTTCCTGTTGATAACACTTGAGGTTAATTTAAATAATAAACACAAAAAATGTACCTGCATATGTCCGTTATAGACTTTGAAACCATCCAACAGGTGTGTCCCAAATCGATTTTATTATAAAGGCAATATCAATATCGACGGCCTCTGTGGCGCAGTGGGCGAAGGTCTGCCTGAGACGCAGAAGCTTGTGGGTTCGATTCCCGCCGCGGGACAAATGTTTGCATGTTCTGCAGATATTTGTCTCGGGTCTGGGTGTTTCTATGTATGATATGTATGTATTTACAAAAAAAAATATGTGTAGTATATCAATCATGTGGTTCCCATAATACAAGCTCTGCTTAGTTTGGGGCTACATGATGCTGTGTGATTATGTCCTGCATTATTTATTTATTTATTTATTTAATAATGCGAAGATGGTTTTAGACCACTAAATAAAACAATACATTAGGATTTTTTCTTAATTTAGCGTACCTAATAGTACATGCAGGGCAAATAAATAAACTGGACACTATCACGCAACATGATACAGCCCCAAACTAAGCAGAGCTTGTATAATGTGAAACACAATGACTGATATACAACTTAAACTTAGTCTATATTTTTAAATCCTGCAAAAAATTTAAACAAAGTAATGTCACTGAGAAAGTGACATGTAGTTATTCTATGGTGACATGAAAGTGGACTTAAACCTTGTTTTCTATGGCTTAATATGGTTCTTGCCCGCAGCTTTGATTGAGTAGGAAACATTCTTATAGAAGGACATAATTATCTAGCTAGACTTGACAGCGCGTTAGGCAACTGCTGCCATCATTCGATACGAGTAATAATATTATTGACAAATAAGTATATGTGTGTGTATTTCTAAAGTCATTGTCAAATATTAGTAATTTATGTAAGTAACTCTAATAATGTACCTATAAGCTCTCGTAAAAAACGCACATAAAATTGTTGTTATTGCTCGTTGATATATATGATGCATGATACCATCCAGCATTATTTAAAACGAAGTACTTACTATTTACATCGGGCCGTAAAACGGATAAACCAATTGTCATCCGTTTTTTTAACTAAGTAGTCAACTAGGTAGGTATTAGTAGTATAAATGAAGATTATGTAAAGGGATATTGTCAATAATAAAAGTAAATCATCATCAATATTTGCTGGACTTTGCTAGTAGTCGATTGAGACTGCTAGCCAAGGTATGGACGTAGGTATCTCCCTAGGTTCGCCATTGAGCCTGATTCTCGGCTTTTCTCATCCACTGTCTGCCATGTACGGAGACCGTCAATCCATCTGGCCAGGGGGCGTCCTACACTACGCTCACCTAACCGGGATCTTCGCTCAGTACCCGTTTGGTCATAAAAGAAAATATCTGCATACAATACAAAGATTCGTACCGCAATAGAAATCGAACCCAGGCGCACGCTCTTTTGTCAGAACCACCAGCTGTGCCAACGAGTTCGCATTATAATTATTATGCAAATATTTTTTTAGTATTCTCTTTCCTTTCGTTTTGAGTAGCCAAAACTTTCATGTCTATTAAAAATATTTTGAAAACCGACCAATCAGAAACAGTCGAAGACGTTGCGCAACTTACTTAAAAATACAGTGAGACTTCCGTTTTCTGAAACTGGTTTCATGCATTCTCGTCTAAGAATTACTTATGCTGGACTCGAACTCGCACATTTGTATCTACGCACAGTACTAAGGGCAGATCACGGACGCGAACTGCGGCGCTCTTGTCTTTATTAACCCTTAGCTGGAGTCGCTATTTTCGGTACTCACTTTTTAATGCATAAAATTTTAAATCATAATTTGAATGTCACCGATTTGTCAGTCCAGTGCTGTTGCCTTTAAACTCCAACAGAGCGTAGTTGTTGCAAAGTTTTGCAAGAAGCGCATAAAAAAGGACAGCAAATTTACACACACAAATAAAACTAACCAGAAAATAGGTAAATAGAATCGCTTTCAACGACTGCTCTACATTATGTTAATAAATTAGAGTATTTGATCTATTTGCAAACAGTAGCTGAGCAATTATGATAACATTTAACATTATTCTATACAGTTAATTTCACTAAGACTTTACGCACATCTAGCGGACGAACTACAGCGGCATATCCGCTCTGTTTCAAATAAAAAACGTCATAATGATCAAAGTAGATTTTGTAAAATATAAGCGTGAAACGTCAAGGGGATAAACCAGGGAACGGCGTCCGCTCATTATTAGAATAAATTTATCATTAATTATAATTAAGGCAGAATATTCATTAAAATATTTAATTATTAACATGGAAACAGTCACACCTGAACACCAAAAGTTTGACATTAACATACAACATGCAGAATATATGGTACCAACGTCTTACTTTAGTTAGTTCTATATTTTCCTATGTATATGCATGGGAATTAGGAGCCTTCACGATAAACTATCATTTTAACCTAGTAAGAATAATATTCAACTAGTTAACTTCCAAGTAGGTATTGCAATGTTGATAAGCTAACACGGAATTTTAGGCGCGTTCTTAACAGTTTTCGTTTTCATTGGTACATTTCCGCTCATTTTATTAACAAGTTTACATTACTATAAAACATTAAACAACATTATTTTGATATATTTAATCAAGGAGCTGTCACATGCGCTAATGCTTTTAGAGTATATTGAGTTGAAGTCAAAGATCTGAAACGTCACCCGCACGATAGTTTCACAATAACTTTGTTTTCTTATTCACGACAGTACAAACAAACTACGTCACAACACGACATGACCTTTCAGACATCGCGTGTATCGTTAATGAACTAGTCATTCATAAAATAAATGAGAATATTGAAGATCTTGATCTGTTTGTAGGTACATTTGTACACGCGAGTCTTGTTATTGGTATGGCGACGCACTGCCATGTCTTCTGGATAAATTTAGTTCATATTGTTCATTGTTCAGTCGTACACCTTAACTAATTTCATACGGATTTATTCGGTTCACAGTAGACAATAATAATTTCAACGTTATTGGTCACCCACTTACATTTTGGTGTACGAGCTTATCTTATGTCTCTATTATCCTATTATGAAATTGAGGTAACAACAGAATGCAAGTTTTTATTTCTGCTTCACATAGGTAGTTCACATGTTACTGCCATATCTAAGACACAAAAATGAAAAGTTAACTTAACTAAAAAAACACTATAAAGACGTAATACCTCAATGGAGCACTGTCTCATGATTGCACAGTATGCACTTTCGTCCAGTGCCTCATGAAGGCACCATCCCCTTCCATCCTCTGCGCTTTAACGTGCAGGTAGCTGTTGGCGCTGCCTCGCACCCGGCGCAACTTAGACTCTGTTCTTTAGCGGATGATTGCGTAGAAGTCGTCTACGCGTGCAACATTAAGCTTTCCACTTTAAAATTATCTGACAGATAATGCTAACTGACGATTTCACGCACGCCATTCTATAGGCAACATTTTTGTTCCCCTGGGTTACATTCTTGCAATTATGTAAGGGATCTCAATTTTATTAACGCTGATATTCTTTTTCTTCTTCTTTGTCCTCGCTCATTCCCGTTACTCGTGCTCGAGTTTAATAATCACGCTAATAGTAATAAAAATAGAGTATTTCCTCTTTTTAATAGTAGATAATATGCAATTATTATTTTTGTTGTACCTTAGAATAAATAAATAAATAATTCTGGACTTTATCACACAGCATCAAAACCATTTAACTTAATCTTGTACATTTACCTGTTAGAAAAGTCACAGATAAAATAATAGTAATGTTGAACCCACGACCTTTACATAGGAGGGTTAAAACTTAAAAAAACAAATTATTTTTCAAAAAAAAATACTACCTACAAGTATCTACCTACTTACTACATATATAGTATCTATTTAATACCTATTAGACTTGGCTGGCATATAGCACCGACTTCAAACAGATGAGTTGGTAGCGCTTACAATAATTATTTATTAACTAGATGCCTTATTTTTTAGAACAAGCGATGTATACAAATATCACGTGTAGTAATAATATTTCCAAAAAATAAACATAAATATAAAATTTATTTCCATGACAACCAATTTCTTTAATTAAATTAGGATAATTTGCTGTAGCGAGCCCATTACTACTAACTACATTTTTAAATGGCTACATTAGAAACTTATTTGACTAATATGGGAGAATGTACGTTTAACAAAATAATTTATTACACTCTTATTATGGCGACGATACATGTCAAACCTCCCTCTCGCTCGCACTATTCAACATTTTTGAAGATATAAAATCACAGAATGTAGTTATGCAAAATAGCAAACCTTCACGGCCTAGAAAATAACAAAACAAAGGTTCAGCAAGAATATCATTTTGATTTTTGAGCACAATATTACCTCATCAACACATTTAATACCGTGGAGCTTGTCTAGTTAGGTATGGACCTAAACATTTTTTTAACCATGATAATTATCATTACTGCTTTGCACCATGAGCACTGAATTAGAAAAAAACAAAATAAGGCGTCTCTTTCCTTGATTTCCCAAAGGAACGATTCAATCGTAGCAATTATTAGAGGAATATAATAAAAACGTCAAGTACGTGACCAGATTTCTCTATAACCACAAAAGAATGGCAGAAACTAAGGTATTAACACAAAAGGAAACCAAAATTTCAAGAAGCAGCACTGAAGGAGTTTCACAAAACTAAGCAAATCCAGTTGGAAAAGTTAGTGACTAACAAGAACAGAGTCCGAAACTTGATAGCGAGCCGCAGAGAACTGGTAAAACTTCTACCTCCACTTATCGAAACAATGGACGAGAGTGGTGACTGTGACAGTAGTCTGTTATATAAAACTGTTGCGTGTACTGGTAACAATCAACACAATATCACATTAGACTAAACATTGGAAAGAAGATCGGTAAGGTTCATACAAGCTGTGACCTGAGACCCGACCATAAAATGTCGCGTCTAGAAATGACCTATGTCCTAATTGCTAGTTCTTATTGCAGGATATCATGTTCACTTAATCGTTTTAAAGCCGGAGAATTTTTCTGGCTATTTATTTTATACTTTTAGGTTACGATCGATTAGGACACTGGCGCCATTATACAAAAACTAACCAAAAGCATGCTTTGTTAGTGGCAGTTTTGTTTTAGATGGTTGACATTGGGACGAGAGATGCACAATGTGAGAGTGCGTTCAATAACCATGATTCGTTATGATAGGGCGTATTGCAATCAATATTTATCATTAATTTATTAAGTATTCCGGCTTTAATAAATAAAGTTATTAGTTATAATTTCAATACTCCATTATCAAGAATATTTTTACATAATTCGCATTTTTAGTCGCTTCCATTTACGGTCAGGTTTTAAATGACCGGCCTTCTTTACGCACATGTTAAAAATGAGATGAAAAAAAAAATCATCTTTTTATTAATTCGTTTATAATAAAGTCTCTTCAGAACTTCTGTAATTATAAATTATTTTGTACGTGGTTTGATTATAAGATGAACAAGTTTGTAAATATAAGTGAGTAATAAACATTACTTATCAAAATGTTACGAAAATGTAAAGGAATCCATTTCATTATTCATGTCTAGCAACCAACCTCAGAATGTCAGGATACATTTCAATTTTACATTTCAGTTTTTCAGACGATACCGCGTGCTTGATTTATTAAGTCTACGAAGTTGGTGACATGTTAATTAGTCTTTTCCATACAAACAGGGTAGAACAAAAGTTTCACGATGACAGCGGAATAATTTGCATAATTAAGTATCTTTTAAGCTTTAGAAAGATATTCTTTAGGAATATCATAACGAAAACAACAACCAAATAAGTATTAAGAGTGAACGCCTGACTTTGCAACTTTCATCTTGGAATTCAAAGTACAATATTAGCCTTTACAAAGAATAATGGAGTAGAAGTAGTTAATTAGAAAATGTAATCTACTTTATAATGTATGTAATAAAGCAAACCTTACTCAAGAAATCACAAGGTAATTTTATACAGATATTGTAACAAGCCTGGGTTGAGAGATAAGTGAGACATATAATACAAAAATTACCTAATGGCAATCAGCATTTCTTCAATACTGTATGCGCAAAAACCTTTACCAAAATGCTATAAAACGATGTGCTACTCATACTAAAATATATTATTTACTAAGGCAGACGAGAAATATGAGGGTATAAGCCTTTTTTATGTCACCGTCGATCCCACGTCAATCGGCAAAGTGATAAAAGAAATACAGGAAATAAGAAGGAGCAGACATACCAGTTTGCATTCCATTGCAGAACGGATACTATGCCATGTTAAAGAATGATTTGTTATGATAAGGCATCATAACGTATACTCATTCATACAACTATCCCTCATTGTTGTATTAACAACTTTCACACAGCATAAGCATTCCCCAAAGATGACTGATACTACTTATATATATTTTTAGGTTCTGTAACACAAAAGGAAAAAAGGAACCCTTATGGGATCACTTTGTTGTTTGTCTCTGTATATCAAGACCTTTTTCTCAGGAACGCGTAGAGGTATAAAAGTAAAATTAATATCAGCTACACACGTCTGTAATTCTTTGGAGATGTCAAAAAATCAAGCTTCTAAGTCAACGCAATCAAAAGATACGACCGTTTATGCCGCACATTTTGCAACTCTCCGGGAAATCAAAACCTATATGACCTAGAATCTCGAAATTATGAAGCAATTGTCTAATATCATAAGTAAAAGAGGTGTGTACGGAACCCTCGGTGCACGAGTCCAAATCGCACTTGGCCTGTATTTGTTTGTAAATACATATACTTGTATATTATACAAAGAATACGCCTAGACAATTGCTGCTCCTTCTTATTTCTCGTATTTCTTTTATCACAACTATTCCAATGTTATCAGTTCTTCTTCGATGGCCATTCATCAAGAGTAGCAACCTTGCTCTGCTCTTTACCACAGTAACATAACTATTCCGATCTTTGAGTATCAAAGTAGTTGAAACTACCATCGAAATAATTTCGATTCAACGAATTACGAATGTTGTGTTTAGGAAAACAGTCAAAGGCATGGATCGATTTCCACAAAGCGCTTATAATATGGACGTCATGCTCCAAGAAAAGCAGAAACAAATAAAACAGCAGCCTGGAGTCATCTATATGTTAACTGAGTTACATAAATATAACATGAAGGTGTAGCACGTGCGTGGAACGCGTCGCAAAGATATCTCACTGGTACTTTGACAAGGTACATTCAACAAACAGTATCTAAGGTTTTATAGTAAAAATGCATTCCATTCTCATTGCGATGTTTAGTTTGTTTAACACGAGGTGTACTTTTATTTTAACAGTTTGTGAATTGTTTTTTTTTTCAAAACGACTAATAAGATTTTTTTTTACTTGCCTAGATGTCAATTAAAGTTTCCATACTGTATTACATTCATTTTTATTCATACACAAAATTGCTGAACAAATATTTGCCTGGGCAGAAATGAAACCCACACTTCCCGTGGACACTACACCTACGACTAAGGTAGTAAAGGCTGCAAATAGTACAAAATATATGAGTTACATCATTTTTTTTTTTACTTGTAACTACTGGATTCCTAATATTTTCCGTGATCACTGTCTAGTCTGCGATCTTCGTAATGTCGTCGACCTAGTTGGCAGTTACTAATGTCTCGTCGGCACCCCACTGTTTTACGAGTGTCATACCTCCAGCCCCATCTGTCATCTCCCCGCCTCACGCCTTGAAAAAATATCGCGGAAATCTTGTGTTCGTTGCTGTTTTTCATGCAGACATTTTCAACCACGAGTATGCTCGATGTTTACGTTACGTTGCGAAACTTTGTGTCCATTTACTTCCCACGCTATTATTTTGTATAGTATTTTAAGTAGTTTATCGCAAAAATTCATTTTAATTGTAAATCAGTTGTTTTATGATTGGATTTTCTGCCAAGGTTCGTCCGCTTAGTGTGCATTCAAAACAAACACAAAGTATACACTGAATACAAAGTGAATTCTCATAAAGGCCTTTAACGTGTTACATCGTCCTATAGGTAGTATACACGGAAACCACATTACAACAATATTAAATGCGCACATCAATGTGAAATATAAATAATTTGCCGTGATTATGCTTCCCGTGGGATACAAATTACGAAATTAAGAGACAATTTGCGTCCAAAAAGTGGAAATGCTTTTATATATTTTTTAGAGCACACAATTTTGAATTAGGGCTATGTTGCCTATACTCGGGTCTGGGTGTTTTCTATGTATGATATGTATGTATTTACAAAATAAAAAAGTATATGTGTTATCAATCATGTGGTTCCCATAATACAAGCTTTGCTTAGTTTGGGGCTACATGATGCTGTGTGATAGTGTCCAGCATTATTCATTTATTTATACTAGCCTACACACTTTTTTGGTATGTAAACAGGCATATTCACTGCTTATTTACCAAAAAGAGTATGGAATGGAATGACATTAAAAAAGATTATGGTGGGAGGTAGCCCGGAGTCAGAGATGTTTGAAAGTCTACGGTCTAAGTCTAGTCTAAGGTCTCCCATCTTTGCCCCGCAGTGGGACGAGAAGAGTGAAATAAAAAAATACATACTCATGGTCTCTTGTTGGCACACCCAAGGTTAAATAAAAGTATATTTTCTTTCAAATGAATATAAAATTAAATGTGAAATGAGCGTTACTCTTCAAACGATCCAAAAACGCACAAAATAAGTATAAAAGTACCTCCTGGTAGCGAAGCCTATGCGGTAATGAATGAGCATAATTATTCCGTATGGTTTACGTGAAATAAATACAGTCCGCAAATAACCAAGTATTTCGTATGTTAAAATACCAATGATACCAAATAACACCTTGATGGTATCACATATTACGAAAAATAAAAATGTGTCTTCGCATTATGTGGTGCAACGTATTGAGTTTACGTGCGTAAAATTACCATGAACCAGCATTCTTTAGGGTCCTATCAGACAAGAGCGGTCCCGGGTTCGAGCGTTCCGCGTTGTTTTTTCATTGCATAGAGATATTCATACAGCAGGCGTTTGGTGTACTAACGTGTACTGGCATAGGACACAGAACTCGAAAGCGAAACGCTCGAACGCCTCACCGCTTTCTGTCTGATTGGACCCTCATTATTCACCTACTTACCTTGTGAATTAGACCTGCCTTTTAAGCATTTAATCATTTATCATTTTTAATTTTCATCATTTTTAAGTTTGTTGTTGTACAAGACAACTGTCTTGTACACAAATGCTAGATATGGGTACCTATATAAGAGTCACACTTACCTCAAGAAGTAATCATGCACGAACTCCTGGTTTTCGTCGAGCCAGGCTTCTGTGCGGGCACACTCTGCATCGTAGCAGGTGGACGCGGGCACGCCGCCGCCCGCGCCCCCTGCCGGCTCCTCTATGCTCCGCAACTGTAGACCTAAAACAATAGAGATAGGGTTTAGAATTGTGAAACTCTATGTACAAAGTAGGTAGGTAAAGATAGTACTTGGCACGTGTAGCTCCCACCAATCACAACATCCACTAAACACACCAGTCATCCAAGCTGGGAAATAGAATACTAGGTATTTGTTCAGTTTACATAAGGTACTTATATTGCGAAAAGAAATTACGCCTAACTTTGCTTTGTTGACGCATAAAATGAAATAAGTCAACTAATGTCAAATTTAAAAAAAGTTTATTACATTCAAAGAGGTCAGTTCAAGAAATAGCCTTATTCATATTCATAGTTGTTTTATAAGCCGAAGTAGTACTTTTGACTAAAATGTCTTTCAAATCTCTAGTTCTTGCAAGTCCACATTTAATTGATAAGGACAGTCTCTTTGACTGCTGAGAACATAGAACTCGTCGCAGGAAAGCTTCCCCTTCTCGTGCTGATGCGGAGTGCCATAAAGACACGCAGCCAAATGTCATTTGATTATAATAAAGCGCACTGCGACCAAGATGACAACACTTTTACGGGTAAAAGACAAATCGGGATGTGTAAGAAATGTATGCAACATCATCGTCATCATCATCAGCCTTTAGTAGTCCACTGCTTGATAAAGGCCTCGCCTAATAAACGTCATTGCGCCCTATCCTCAGCTGGACACATTCAATATCTACCAGCAACCAGAATATCCAAAGCGTACTGCATTTTAGAAACAATTCTAAGAGCTTTTCCAGACGCGCGCGTCGACTTGCAAGTAGCCAATCGCGCGATTGCCGGAGATACTAGATACTAGAGCTTCTTACATTGCGTCAATGTGCAGACGTTTTGAAACTCGTGCCACAAGCAAAAACGCGCGACTACACGTAACTCAACTCGCGCGTAGATCGCTAAATATGGACACGGTCGCAAAACAAATTTAAATACGCAAAATAAAAGCTTTGAAAGGCATAAATCAAAAATTGCTATGCATAACGTACGACTGGCATTCACAAAATAAAATAAACTTGATTCCCTCAGGACAACTTTATAGAACAAACCACTAGAGTAGAGTAGTATTATTAGTAGTAGTCCGAGTAGGGAATTTTAAATATGAACACTCAGGAGTTCTGAGTGTTTGAGAGTTAAAATACTTATATTCAAAAAAAAAAATGTCATTTTGAGAACACTTCAACTCGAAATCAAAGTTAAGATCAGTTTAATAATAGACTACGAGTGCAGGTTCAAATAAACCCTAAATGTGACCATCGTACAAGATGTGACTATGACTATTTTTTATTATTTCTTGTTGTAGCGGCATTAGAACACGATTTTTTATGAGGTACAGCCCGCTGACAGACAGACGGACGTACGCGAATAATAGGGTCTCGTTGACACCTTAACAATGAGTAAGAAAACCTGTAATATTAAACACCAAAAATAAATACATAAAATAATAACAACGCTAAATCAATATTGTAGAAATAATGTCAACCAAGCTTTTGTATTTTGTACCTCTAAGGGTCAATAAATGTATTTTCTTACTTTCCTTCTTCTTCGTATGAGCTAGTGAGCGACTGAAAAGCCGGGACCAACAGCTTAACGTGCCTGCCGAAACACGGAAGCGCTCAAATCTAAATGTCACTAAACGGTCACCCATCCAAGTAATGACCGGGCGGAGTGTTGCTTAACCAAGGTGATGTGCTAAGAACACCGAAGTTAACCACGCCACGAGCGTGAAAAGCATTTACATACTAATCAGCTTTTAAACCTTTTTGAGTGATATAGTACTAAATGTACGAATGTGCGCAGACGAAAATAATTCATCCTATCAAGTAAATAAAGGCGAAAGTTAAACAAGATGTGAAATGTAAGTAAGTTGTAAAATATTTGTTCCTTCTTCTACACCAAAACTAATCAATAGATTTAGTAGGTTTTTTTAATCCGGGTATCACACAAGCGAAGCCGCGGGCGGAAGCTAATAAAAAACTAGCACTGTGCCGTGTAATAGTTTTTTATTAGCTAAGCAGTTTTTTTCTTACAGTTGCATTAGAAGTACCATTGCTTACATCTTCACTCTTATTCCAGACATTCAGAACAAACGTTCTGCGTTCCACCGGGGTTAGACTATAAGTTGTGGACGGGGCGAGTCCTGCGATTCCAGAGTTTTTATTGTTCTTGTCCGAACTAGCAATACATTTAGTTTATCCTAGATTTACTTTGTATTCAGATCTCTACCTTAGTACGAGTTGCATAATACATAAATGTTCATAGTTTTCATTTTCGAGCTTTTAAAATAACTTTTTTCGGCAATTAGGTACCAGCGGGGTGATTGGCTAACTCTGTTGCAAACAAAAATGATTGACACCGATCCTGTTTTAACAAACTGTGATAGTCTTTCAATTGACGTTCGTTGAATTTTGATGGATGAAATGACAAAGTTTGTAAAAACAGGATCGGGTGTCAATCATTTTTGTTTGCAACAGAGTCAGCCGATCACCCCGCGGATCCTGACTATTTTGAGTGAAAAACATTGTAACCTGCAAGACTTATGGATCTATGAACAGTTTATATTTGAGTCCGTATCATACATTAAAATTGAGCTCGAAAACGAAAACTAAGTAAGTTCTGTAACTAACTAAGTTTCCGTATTGTGCACTTCGTGCTACTACTGAAACATTGTTTGGTAAACTAAACAAGTTGAAAATAAAATTATCAAATATTTAGGAGATTACCAGACATTTTGAGGTCAATATGTTCAGTGCGGAGTGTTCCATGCATATTCAGAACCCCAGCAAACCTCACCGGCCCGGGGTGCACCGTGCTAACTAAAAGGGCGGTAGCTGGCTGTCTGCGGTAAAGCGCAGTCTAACACCGGTACTGCTAAATCCCTGGCCGCCGATGAGTAGCAGCGTCGGCGGTACAAGGAGCTGTGCCTTTTTATCCCCAACCCACATGCCTTGCTTGGGGCAAGTCCTCCTTCTTATTAGGGGAGGCCAATGTCGAGCAGTGGATTGATATAGGCTAGTGTTGTTGTTCTATGTTTAGTGTGCAATACCTTCAGTGCATTCGATCGTATAGCGCCGAAAAGGAAATGACTTACGCATGTTCTATACACCTAAATAGCATAGCCCTCCACAGCCCGAACCAACTATGGGGCACATTGCGCAATACCTTCAGTGCATTCGATCGTATAGCGCCGAAAAGGAAATGACTTACGCATGTTCTATACACACCTCAATAGCATAGCCCTCCACAGCCCGAACCAACTATGGGGCTAATGTATTTATCCGCAGATCCTGTAATTATTATAATCTAAATTTCTCCGACATAGACATTTTTTCCCTCTCCCTCAATAGTTTTAAAGGTAGTATTTTAAGTTTTTTCGAGCACAATCCATATGTTTTTTTAACTCTTTTTATTTGGTTTGTCTTCATTGTACTTGTTTTTGTTGTTTACTGTATTTGTGATAGTTTGTCCACTATCTTCTTCTATGTGTGTTACCTAAGTGTGGAAACTTTTTGGATTTTATATTATTTTAAATATAAGTTCCACTATTCTGTTTGTTTCCAGAATAAAATAAAATTCAAAATAAATTCAAAATAAATGGTCAATAAAGTTGCCATCTCCGTTTTTTGACATTTGAACGATAGAGATAGACTTATCGAGCGTTAATATGACATCGGATTATCAATAAGGCTATTGCTCTCCACACGAATCAACCATACGCTATAGATCACATCTCTTTTACAAGGCGGTAAGGTCGATAATCCCACATGATCATAGAACTCCATAATAGAACTTTGGATCTTTTGAATCTTATTATGAACTGTGTACTGTTTATTCTGTGGTGTTATCGCGTGATGTTAATTAACACAATGATAACGTTTTCTTTCGCCTAATTGAAATTGACACTGAGCTAGTTACTAGTGTATGTTTCTAATTGAATGCTTCTAGCATTACAAGTTTGAGTAACATCTAATGACAGAAGTAGATCAGCACGACATAAATTAGGAGAGATTAGATTTAGAAAAATAGAATTATGAGCTGTGCTTATTTACATTTTGACTGCGTACACCGGCCGAATCTAGCTGTATTCTCGGCAGTCAAAGCGTAATTGTCAAACATTTCTTGTTGATATTTAAGAAGTTTTTTCCAATAATACCTATGTGAATAATAATAAAAACATAATTTAAATTTCAACAAGAAATGTCAAAAGACAATAACGCTTTGACTGCCGAGAATACAGCGAGACTCGGCCCGGGGATCGTAGTCAAAATGCAAATAAGCACAATCTATACATGTTGATAAATCATTGGGCAATAATGTTTTATAGCATCAGATCACATCAGATATTGCTCTCAGAATCTATAAAATCTTAATCTAAAGCCTTTCTTTAAAAAAGGAAAAAAAAATAATGTTATGTACTAGGTACGTATAGGGCTTGTCTGTGTTAATATCCAGACAAGATAGGTTGATCAAGAAATTATTGAACTGGAAGATGATGGAGAGATCTCTTTACCAAAAGAAACATTCAGTGAAAGAAGAAATCGTTGTTTGGGGAGATATTGGCAACATATTCCCTATTTAGTGTTGCTATTTGAGAAAACTCAAAATAATGCAGTGGAAAGTGTATCTCAAATAATAATAACTACGTTAAATGAGGACAAACAATGTAACTTA
Source organism: Horisme vitalbata (assembly GCA_951804965.1). Classification (NCBI taxonomy): domain Eukaryota; kingdom Metazoa; phylum Arthropoda; class Insecta; order Lepidoptera; family Geometridae; genus Horisme; species Horisme vitalbata. Next base: position 9,926,944 of record OX638091.1, read on the forward strand.
AATATAAATGCCTTAGGTGTTACTTAAAAATAAATTAAATCTTGTACTTATTATATAACTGGGGCCAATATACGTCAAACGCATATCTCATGCAAATACTATTTTGATATAGTTTCCAAGAAAAAGCCATAGAGAAAGCTCTAAGTACTTGAGTTTTGTTTCAGCGTTCTCTATATACAAAAATACAAACAGTCAGATCAAAGTACACGACCGTACAACTGTTCATCCAAATTATAGCAAATTTTGATGACATGTTATGAAGCTGACTCCCAGAGGCTTCGCTGGTTTTCACATTAACTTTATTTACATATTGAACACTATTTTCCGACATTTTATCAGTGGCACACTATTTGCATGGAAATGATTTATTTAAAACAGTATGTAGTTGATTAAAGTTTTATCGGGTTTCGGTTTAATCAGGGTTTTAATCAACGTAGAAAGATCATTAATTTGTTGACCACAGAATGCCTATCAAAGTTGCGCTGTGGGCTATAGAAGAGCATAGGTTTTTAGGTGATCGATTGTTCTTTTTTTATTTGTTAAACCAGCTCTTGATCTCGAGGCTTGAGTGGGCAAGGAGGTCGACAGTGGGGCGAACTTTCCCAGAAGATAACTATTAATTCTCTTTCACTTTATTTACAAACAACTGTGATAAAAAAGTTAAAAATTTACCTTATGCTCTCAATAGCATGTATTGTGGACCACGAATAATCGACTAAATCAACAAACGATACTTAATTAATTGTTTTGTTATGATGAATGACGCAAGATAACGTAGAATTTACTAAAGGGTGCTAAAAAAGTGCTTGAAGCTGCTTAAAAGAGGGAAAATCAAGAAAAACATATTTTTTCTCTAGGTCTTCCTTGGAATGGAACTGATGGCCCATTTAAATGGGTGTGTGCCCATGCTGTGTTCGCCTATAATTGGTTTCTATATCATAATGAAAACTTTGTCAGTGTAACCCTACAATGTATTAATATTTAAGCTGTTGGCGTTCCTATTAATAAATGAATAAATACATAAATAAAGTTCTGAAAATCTTAGAAAATCTGTAGATGAGTTTAAGAGTCTGCTTTTGTTGGCTCAACTGATGCTTCACCCTCCATCTTAACATGATGATTCGTGTTATTTATCCTTGGTCTCTCCCTACTAGAAAAAAAGATCAGATCTCTTTATTGTACACCAAAAAAAAATGAACTAACTTTTCTATAAAACTAATTCACGGTTGATTTATTGTATTTTAAGTGTAAGCCCACACTTCAGTGAAAATCGAAGATTATTTATATATCCCAAAAATTACCCACGGTTGTACCATGGTCGGATTTTTCGCTAAAAGCCAACTCTTCTAGGCCCTTTACTTCTTTTTCCTTCCACTTATCCCTATACGATGTTGCGTATGTAGCTCTCATATCGTATAAGATGACCGATTATCTTCTGTTTTCAATAAACTTCATTAAAACTCTGTTTTCGTTAACTCTATACAAAACTGTGTTTTTTTATGACAAGCTTTCCAGCCAGTCATTTCAATGTTTATTCTCGGTCTCTGTCTATTCAGGAAATAGACGACTTGTATTTATATTGTTTCAAATTTATCTCGATGTGTCATACTACAAACATGCTATTTCGTTTTTCAACTTTTGAATGAAGTCTACAAACGATTTTACTATTTAGTAAGTACACATGTTCTGAATTGACAACCACAAATTTTTATATAGCCACATTATACACATAATCGCTAGAAACTAATAAAATAACATTTTTTTCTTAAGTGTTTTTCTCTGTTATCCTATTTAAAACCTCTATTAAAATGAATGGCTTTCTTATGTGGCAAATTAATAGCTTATTACGTATACGATATATAAGTTGGGTATTTTATGAGCTAGAGTAATGTTATAGCTGTTTTGATAGTGAATTGATTTACTAATGCAGCTAAAATGGTTTTCGAATTTCGTTGAAGGAAACCAGTTAAATGCATCGAATATGGTTCCGTACTCCACTCGATAGTTTATTTTCTGTTCTGTTTGTCCCGTGTTTTCCAAACCTTTTTATAAAACAAGAAATACTGTAATTAAATGGTTGTTTTTTCACCTTCTTCTTTTTCCACAACCTAGACCTTTCCCTAATTGGGGAGGATATGTCATATTGACCACGCTTGGCAAGCAGATTGGGGATTTATTAGTATCATTCTACCAAGTAAAAAGCCATTAAAAATAAATTTCCGCTTTTGGCTACGGAACTCTAATAAAAAGCAATTCAAAATTCGAAAATAAAAGAATTAGCCTTTTGGAGCACATTAAAATTTCAAATTCTTTATTGCTAGCTTTATTTTAGCGTGACTTCGAATATACTAAATTTAATTTAGCTGTTTCTAGAAATGTCCTTTACCTAACGCACAGACTGATTTTCAAAATGTTAATTATGTTTAGTAAACCGGTCCAAAAAAATATTTTTGATGCCTAATTTTTTCAAAAGACAAAAATGGCATTTGACTTCGTAATTACACTATTTTGCATATTAACGTATTGAATAAAAAAATACAGACATAATTTTGTATTTTTTAAAAGTATACACTATTTATTCAACGAAAATCAAGCCTCAACAGACTCTACGGTCAAACTGTTAAACTTAGTAAATAAAGGCCCAATGCTTCATAAGATAACAAAGATAATATATAAGTAGTGGGGCACTGAGGCGACTCTAGTGTCTAGTGCAGGTATCGCAACCTTTTGAGGCGGAAGAGCAAACACAATAGAAAATCTATATCGCGTTTCGGCACATATGTATGAAGTAAAAGTTGACTTCTCAGTGCATAAGCACTTTATAGAAACAAAATCGGCGAGCTCAGCGAGCCGCGAAATTTTATGTGCACAAAAGAAACAAGACAAATAACGGTGGCAATTCTGTTTAAAACACAGGTTACTGCAACAATAGATGTAAAAAACAAAGTCGCGATTTTTTTATTATATCTAACTAACGCTGTTGTGTTCTAATTCGCCATTGTTTCAAACGTTTTAGGATGCGTTTTGACCATTACATCCTTATTCGTGAATATTTTAGTGCGTAGTTATATGCCATTGAGAAACAAAGGCTGGGAATGAAAGCGGCGAGCGGAGCGCATAAAAAAAGGTGTGCATACAAAATATAACAAAGAAAACTATTCGAATTTCAAGCAATTATAAGGTTATAATTATGAATTCATAATATATTATTACAACCATTACATGACTCAAAGCTTGGTCCTAAAAGAAACCTACGATTTATACCTTATATCAAAAAAATAATTAAAGCTTGGTCCTGGTCTGGTCATTTCTGCGCCCCCCTATGGTCTGCGCCCTGTTCCTGGGCATGCGTGGCACCGCCCTTTTTACGGCACTGAACCTTTGAATCGTTAGTACGTCAGCCATACTATCTGACGCATGTTCCATCTGATATGCATCCGCCATAAAAAAATTCGGCCCGTTTTTTCGTGGTTCTATTATTTTGTCTCATTAATGGTACCAAGGGGAGAATTGTTTCTCGTAGTACCATTAGTACGTGCACTTGTGATTTTTTTTGTCTTGTACATATTTCCTGCATATTTTATACTTTTTCGAGTATGTCGTGAAGAGTCAGATGATTAATAATCGGGATAAAATCAACATATGTGTTAATCCAGGTTATAAGCTAAAAATTTCATCCCAATCCGTCCAGCTAGATCTCTAAGAGGTAACAAACCTAAACTCCAGATTTTCAAAATGAGATAATTTTCCGTCACGGCGGGGGCAATGATTATTCTGTGGTGCAGGTAAGACGCGAGTGAAAATAGCAGAGAGCGCAGATAGACATAGCAGCTATCAGCAAATACTCACTTATGGATTGATTGTACGATGTTTAAGGGTTTTGATGATCAAATTTTAATCTTTGCGTATTCTTCTTCTTCTTCGTATGAGCTAGTGACCAACTCTTTTTTGCGTATTGAACTGGAGAGTCGCAACTTTACATCGAAAGAGCCGCATGCAGTTCACGAGCCGCAGGTTGCCGACCCCTGGTATAGTGTATTAGGTATTACGCTTTGAGTGCTAAAAGAACTGTCGATATGAAGCAGGTCAGCCACCTCGAGCACCGAGGCCAGCATTCAAAGTAATAAAACTCCGACACTAGCTCACACCGTAAAAAGAGTATATACTAGATAGCTAGTACATAGCTCCTTTTCAGTGCAATGTAGGGTAGGCTTATTTATTTATTTATTTTATTTATTTATTTAAGCTTGTTACGATGTCGTGTGTAACCTATAACCTACTTCAGTCTTTGTAACTTCTTTACACTCAAACGTAACGAAACAGAAATACTTTGTGATTTCAAGACGTTTTTATTTTAAGGTTAAAGGAAGTTATAGCTATAGACTAGCTTGAAAACGTGTTATGCCGACCCCACCTATAGACAATGGCAGGAGAATGATGAGACAATACAAGTTCAAAGTGTACATACGTATTAAATTATTGTAGGAAAGGCTTTCTCAAGTAAAAGTGGAATAGCTTACAAAAAATAAGCCCGACAATTTGGAAAGTAGTTGATAGCAATCGTAGATTTCTTATCTGACTGGTCCGGTTTTTTCAAAAAAGCTATTTCGATTAATTAGAAAGATAAAATTTATTTATAATACTAATTACACAAATTAGCCATGTAAGTGAGTAATTAATATTTTGAAACTTTAATTATAGTGTTGATTGACGAAAAAGTTACTTATCTTACACATGCCAGCTATAATATTACATTGGTAGATAGGTAATCAATTCCTATTTATTTTTAGCATTATACTGACTGGGGGACGGCAAAAAGTGAATTTTTGAACCTCTAATAAAAATAAGTATGATCGATATCCAATTCGAAGACAAAACTAAACAAGTCAAACCATATCCATTTGTTTTGATGACGAAGCTTGAAGCTGAGACATTGACCTTTCTCTCACTCCTGAAGAAATGGGTGCAAATTGCAATTCGATACATGTGATGATATCTGACACCCGTCATGCTGGGTACGGATAGCGCATACATTGGTACGCGTAGTCGATTACGCGTGTCTCGGAACGCCATGTCTGTACTTGCAGTTACGCGTACACTTTGAGGAATTCGTGCCGACTATGGATCGATTGACCTCGCGTTCAGGTTTGCGGCGATCCACATTAACTGTACGCGTAGCCAATGTACGCGTGCACAGCGTACCCCGACTACGCGTATATAGGAACGCGCTGTCCGTACTCAGCTTTACGGACTTGTACACCGTAGGTAGTAATAGAGTTCTTTGTGGAGGGCTCGTCCGGGGAAGTACTGCCACCATGCCTAATTCTGCCGTGAAGCAGCTGTGTTGTGTTTCGGTTTGAAGGTTTGGGTCACTGTGGGTGCCGGTGAAATTACAGACACAATAGGCTTATCATCTTCATATCTCAAGTTGATGGACGCAGGGCGTTGCATCGTTCCAAAAAAACGTGATCTAAGATGAAATGCTTTGTGATAGGTAATGGTTACCACTTAACATCAGGTGGACCATGTGCTTGTTCCACCTTCAAGTACCATATAAAAAAAACAAGTACAACGCTGCCATATTATTATGAGAACATGGCGACATTTTTAGAAAATATACTATGCTAGATACCCGAAACCCCATGCAATGCCAACCAAAATATGTTATTAGTATCACCTATTATATGTTTATAATATGTGACACGCGTCATGGGCCCGCAATAATGAAAACATTAACCTACACTTGACTACCTAAGACTGGACGACTCGTACGGATTTATACACCGTAGGTACAACGTTACCTCATATTATTATGAACATGGTGACATTGGCGAAATTGTGGAAATTATAATATACTAGCTTCCGCCCGCGGCTTCGCTTGCGTGGTACCGGGATAAAAAGTAGCCTATATGTTAATCCAGGTCACAACTATGTGTTTCCAAGTTTCATCCAAATCCGTTCAGTATTTTTCGCGTGAAAGAGTAACAAACATTCATACATACATCCATACATACTCACAAACTTTCCCATTTATAATATTAGTATATAGTATAAAAGTATATATTATATGATCCCAGATGCTTGACGATGTAAATTCTAATGGATCGAAAAAACCCCTTGCAATGCCACCCATTGTACCTACTATTTTTTAAATATATTTTTTTATTGTTATATGTTTCACGGAAAAAAGTGTTCATTCATTAATTGAAACTAAAGAATTAGTGCCGATCGATGATGGAGGTTGGAGCTGAGACATTAACTTCTCTCACTTCTGAAGAAATACGTGTTAAATACAATTCGATGCATGTGCAGTGACGTCATGTTAACTGACGCAAGTCAGCCGCTATAATGCAATTCAACATGCATGCTAACCATAGAGATAGTGTACTCTAGAGCCACAAACGCGGAAAAAAAATCCAGAACAAAATTCGGCGCACGTTGCCTATTGCACCGACATTGAACACGTTTTAACCGATTTCAAAAAAGGAGGAGGTTCTCAATTCAGTTGTCAAGATACATAAAGTATTACTTTTAAAACAAGACGTTTAACGTTTTAAGATCGCGTGCACATGACACTATCATATCGATTTATACAGACAGTTCCAACCAAAATATATGGCATCGTAAAGTAAAGCTGATTTTATTCATCATAAAAAAACTCGTTCAATATAGGAAATTAACTTGACCATAAAATTGCTCGTTTGGATGCACGGCCGCTAGATAAAAGGCGGACAAAACAGTGCAAAAATGAATTTGAGGACATTGGATGAACCATATTTGGTCTCAAAAAAGCTAAAACCTAATGAATTCGGCCACCATACCATACGTATTGACTTGCGTGTACCCCCTTATATGGGTATGCAACTATGCCGCTACATAGATTCTTAGTGATCTGTGCAAATGATTCTACAGATAATCTATAATGAGAAAATTTCATGTTATTATGTTTGTTTTGTTGAAATGCTTATCAATAACTAAGCAAATAAATGAACATGAATATGAATATGCCACAGCACTTGCACTTGTCTTACCCAATTGATTATAACAAGTAACTCGAATTCCAGAGACCCAAGACACAGGCTTACACGCCTAGTTTGGGCCTTGCTGATAATTTTGTACTATTAAGGAATTGTAATCATCTCAGTGTGTTTGTAAACTAACTACTGTAATAATGTACCTATACAACTGTTTGGCAATAAATACATTCATTCATTCATTCATTCATTCATTCATTCATTCATTCATCATATTATCATCATCATTCATATTACATGCATTTTTTTCTTCGCAAACAACTATAATAGCCATTTATCTACGGTCCAAGGCTTCAATAGGAAACAGAATATTATAGCTTCGTAAATGTATCAATAGCGATACACATTTAATAGGATCTAAACCACATTATTTAAGTTTATAGGTAGCTAAATTATAATATTGATGGTCGTCATTATAATGCATCATTTGATTACCTAATTATTTAAAGTCGTTCCGCTACTGACTGACGGCATATATGTGCAAAATCGTATATTTCCGAGAGATAATCAATTATTCTTATTCCTTAGAGCCTCTAAAAAGGAGAGTTTCAACCTGTGTTAATATTGCATAGTGTGCCTATTGGGGTGACCTAAAAAGAATTTACTGAAACTTGAATGTTAAATATTGAATGTCTCTTACTTTGCGTGCGGGCCTACCATAGGGTGTCCTGTGCCGGGCCCGAGACGCTGTTTTCAGCAATTAAAGCGTTATAGGAGCAATTAAAGCGTGAGGGTTAAAGGTGGGTTGAAAAACGTGTACGTGGCATTACGAGTGCACTACTAGAGATGCATAGTACCTATAATGATAATATTTCGCCATCATTATTCAAGCATGGATGAAAATGAAAGAATTCGTGGATGCTACAAACACAAGACCTTGGCAGATGGCAGAATCATCGTGAGCCCTATATCCAGCAGTGTATAAAGTCGGGCTGTGGATGATGATGATGATGGTGATACCCAAGCATGTGTGCACAGAGTATCAAAGTAAATGTTATGCATATAATTTATAAATAATAAAATGTAAAGGAACTGAAGGAACACTTGGATGACATAATTACAGCTAAACGGTCACATAAGACTAATTTTAAACCCGGAAATGTCATACCCGCTAGTTTGCAAACTAGCATAGAGTATTCTATGGGCTTAGAAGCTCCCAATCACATAAAAATCCGAGAAAATGACAGCCACTTAACACGAACAGCTAATTCGTAGAATTGCAGTAACTTGATTTAACAGTTAATAAATATGCAGATTATGCATATTACTCGTAAAGGCGCGACCACTGTACGAACCAAAATCTTTGAGTATCACGCAAACACAGTTACCACAGTATGAGGTCTCTTTTAAATACTGTGTCTTTAAACTAATGATTTGTACCCATCAAAATAGTACTACAATCTCCAAGTGCAAAATGTCAAAAATCGTGCGAGCGTCGTTGACATATAAAATGAATAAAAAATAAAATAAATAATGCGGGACGTAATCACACAGCATCATGTAGCCCCAAACTAAGCAGAGCTTGTCTTATGGGAACCACATGATGGATATACTACACAATTTTTTTCACTTCTCTTGCTCAAAAAGTGTATCATAATAGTAGATTAGCGGGCCTAAAACTCGAGTTTAATACCTCGGGCTAAAAAGTATTTTTTCTTTTTAATTTTTGTCTAAAATCATCAGCCCGTACAAAGCATTCGTTCTCTTACATAAAAACTCGACTTCTTGGTGCTCCGCAAATCTTTTTTTTTTGAAAATAGAACCGTCTTGGTGATGTTTTATGAAGGTTGATTAATTTTTAATAAAATTTCTGAAAATTGTCTAATTTTGAATTATTTTATTTTCTCGCAATCGAAGTGAAAAGTAGAGTGTTTTACTCGGGCCAAAACCACCCATTATAACTCGGTCTTGTCGGTCTTATTTTTTTGCAAATACTTACATATATCATACATAGAAACACCCAGACCCGAGACAAATATCTACAGAACCTGCAAACATTTGTCCCGTATATACATAACATATATGTATAAACATCAAATAAATAGTTCTTAATGCCACATTTCCACTAATAGACGGTTTTTCGCTTGAATAGTGTACAATGTCGGTGCAAGCGTGCGCCGAGTTTTGATGCAGACATTTTATTTTTATCCAATTTGAGGCACTAGATCCCAGAATATGCTATCTCGATGCTTGCACCCTATAAACCTTTAAAGGCTCATATTAATTTATCATTTGAATAACAAGAATAGACTTACTTTATCGAAAGTTTTAAAATTGTATGTGACATGTGAAAAATGTCTCCAGTTCGTAAAACTAAACGGATTGAACTAAAGTTTTTCACATTATGTAGTTATATACCTGGAATAACATATAGGGTATGTATCCGGGTACCACGTGAACGAAGACGCGATCGTAAGCTAGTATTTTATAATAAATTGAGGCTATTCTAAATTTTGCCAACTTTTCAGTATTATATGTTTTATTACATACTACTATATACTATAGACAATAGTTTTGCATGTAACAAAGTGTTACATGCAAACGTTTAGTTGTTAGTGCAAAGATTAAGACCAATGAAATGTTATCACCTAAAACAACAATAAATTCATTTATCATTTTACTAAATTACTAGTAAAATGATAAATGAATTTATTAATTTATTATAAGTTTATTCAATGCTTTAGAATTATCTAGACACTGTTATGTAGACACCCCTCTAGCCAATAACTCTGCCTAGCAAATTGGCAATAAAATTTGAGTCTAAATCATTCGAGATTTTGACACTAATCGATTTTATAAATTGTAGATAGGCTTAGCTTTTTGCAGTTGCTAAAAGTTATTTATCCCTATGCCAAAAACTCATTACGATAAGTCTTCGCTTTTTGACAGAAACCGCTAAGGCTTGGTTAAGCAGAAAGCGTTAGCAATAAGCGACGCTCTGTCAGCTTCAAGCGCTCAGTTTATAACCTCCTCAGAGAACCTAACAACTCGGAGTTTTGGCGCGCCGCGGCGTCAGTACGCGGTGCTTTAAAGCTTTGACGCGCGCTAACGCTTTCTGTTTGACCAAGCCTTATCATGTGAAAATTGGGTACAAATCCCTTACATAACTCACTAGATACTAGGCACTTTGCTCTTTTAGACAGTGGGTGGGCACTATCATTATTCTGTGCCATGGGCCCACAAAAAGCTTTATTCGCGTGACAAATTCTTCGGCAAGTTTTATATTGCGTATCCTCAAGGGACAAGACAAATAGGACTCTTTCTAAGTCCTAATTCGCTCTCAAAGTTATACTGTAGTACTGTCATACTCGTATACGTGCAATCACATTTTAATATTTTAAATGCAAAACTTTGTTTGGAAGTCAGAATATTTGTTTGGTGACTAGATTGAGCTAAAACTTGCATAAATAAAGTTGCACAGACCAAGAAGACGATACGTTATTTATTATATTAATCGGGGTACAAAGCAAGTGAAACCGCGCGAAGAAGTTAGTCTTCAAAACGATTATATTGTTCAATAATGCGATATGACGACCTAAAATTGCTTTTGCACGGGCAATATTGAGTATTACACAATCGTTTCAGAGATGTGCCGTTCCGCCATTACATGGTCATTAAAACAGAAAAGTAGAAAATTTGCGGAGTGCCATTTACACTTACTTCAATGGAAAACCGTGAACGATCAGAATACAAATAGATACTCTAGATATGTGGCGTTCGAAGACAGAGCTTCTGTAGAATAGCGTCTTCCTAATTGCGAAGCGTCGCGATAAAACGAATGGCGTTGTTGTTTCGGCTACCCCATTGAAAAGTTGGATTGCTGTTGGCCTGGACTGGTCGATTGGACCAAAAAATAAGAAAATAATTCAATTTTCAAAACATGATGTAAATATTTTACATCGGTTAAAACGAACATTGAACTGAATATGTATAGTTTGGCGGTTTGGCAAAACTTAAAGGTTTAAAAAGGTTAGTTTTAAACGTTTCGCCATTTCGTCGGCGATTGCTTTGGTCTGTGGGGAAAAAAAACAAAGCGAAAAACTATTTTGGCGTAAAGGTATCGTAAAAACAAAATGAGTACAAGAAACGAACGACGCAAAACGAAACAAAAAGCGCGGACTATTCGTTCGGAACAGTTTAGATGGGGAATAACAGTTTTGGCCACAGCTATATTAGGAGTACGATCCTATCGCAATATTATGCCGGGCCCCAGTCAAGTGTAGGGACATTGTTGTATTAAGCAAAATTTGTAAAATTTCATACTTCTTAAAAGTTCACCGTCATGGCTAGAAGCATGTTTGTCGCAATATAGTAATGTCAACTTTGAGTGCTGAATAATACAATTGCGCTCCACATCGCATGTTAGGACAGGGTATAAAACTATGAAATATATTCACATTTCGGAATGTCAGCAAGTTGTTTTTAATTTGAATATTTCGAAAAATCTTGATCGAATCAACTTGTGTTAATGCGGTTTATAGGCAAAAGTTTTCTAGTGTATGACAAAACCTGGCATATGGTGGATTAAGCAAAGGGACTAACCACAACACTGCGGTGCGACGACGCTACGCAAAAATCTACGTCTCACAACGCATCGTGAAAATTTCCGATGCGATGCCGCACCGCGATGCCTCCATAACGCTAAGTTGGTATATATTTTCAATAAACAGAAGAACTCGTGCAAAGAATGCAACGTCGTTTTTGCGATGCATTGTGTTAATAGTGTTGTGGCTACGCCGTATCGAAGATAATCGATATTTGCCATAACTGTTGAGACGTTCACTGACATTCCGATAGGTACAAGAAATATTCTCGTTCTACACTTAAATTGTTTTTTTATACATACTTTTCTTGTGGTGAAGACATGATCCGTGAAGGCGACACATGCTCGCCGCTTGCCCCATGCGGGCGCTAACCCGCTCTACTCTCCATGACGGCAGTCGAACAACGTGCAACACTATCGATACATTTTAGCACTTCACTGGTTCAACACTATTAACACAATGTTTAACACACGATTTACTGGATCACTGATTGACATAAGTCGGTTGAGTTACAGTACTGGCATCTGAAGAAATCTATTTTAGAAAATCTGATACAACTTTTGTAGTTCTAGCTACAAATGTGAAAAGTTTCAATTCAGTAGTTCAGTAGTGAAGGGAAAGGAACATACGATATTTGGATATATTTAAACCGACTTTCGCATTTACTCGTATATTAGATGTAAAAGTTTATGAAAAAATATACACTTTAGCAATATAATTAGAATCATTTGAATCAACAATGGACGGCTAATTATATCTCTGTTATAAAGTATATTTTTTTATAAACTTTTACTTCTATATAAGAGTAAAGTAAATGCAAGAGTTGGTTATACGAGTAAATGCAAAAGGTCTAACAAGATTTTGGAACTTTTACCACATTTATTATTAGGTATGCATAGGTAGTGCTAAAAGCTATTCAAAATAAAATCAGAGATGTCTCCGAGTTCATTAAGTTTAAAGGAAATAAAATTTTATTTTTTTCATTCTGGTTACTCACTAAGACTCTACTTTCCACTATGCTATTTTACTTCCTACTAAAAACTAAAGATCTGGAGGAGAAATTGCAAAGATGTGAAAATGTATAGAATTACTCCGTCTCGCTAAAACTACCGAACGGATTGAGCAGAAATCTGGTGAAATGTAGTTCTAGGAACTGGGAATAACATAAACAAAGTACCAGGGATAACGTATTACCAGGAACCACTTTTACTCACGCAAACGAAGTCGCGTTAGTTTCAACGAGAGTTCTTCCACGCGTTTCATTTTAATCAAACTCGGAGCCTACTCACGAATGTAGGGTAAATTTGCTCGCATATAAAAAACAATAGAGAACAAGAGTATCACTTATGCAGATTTTAATCTTCTTAAAAGCGGGAGCGAGTTGGAACGGCATGTAGAGGTTTAGTAAGATACTCGCCTTGTTTGAATGAGGCATTAAAACAAACTCACCTACGGTACCTAATTTAGTAAAGCGTGCTCTACCGAAAGGGGTGTATTTTGAGTGGTAATCATAATAAACTTAGAGAGGTACAGTAAACATCAAAGTAAAGTTATAATAATTTTGAGATCCTTGACATGATCAAAAACCTCGTGACTATTCAATACACCTACGTTTTTGGCACCTATTTGTGAGATAAAATCTAATATTGTATTTTGATATATTTACCGTAGGCATAGTAGATTATTTATTTTTAGGAATCCCTCTACTATCTTAAATAAACGGAGTCTAGTCCGTCAGAATTTAATATAGTAATGGACCTATTGTATGTGCGGCAGAAATAGGCATAAAATAGTAAAATCAGTAATTTAGAGTAAAGTTAGTCTATTCTCATAACGAAAAGCAAAAAATAATATATTCTCTTGTTTCGGTAAAAACCTCAGTGTATGAAATTGGAATCCAATTTCATATTGCAATAGAAAAAGAAAATAGTTTTCAAAATTTCGCTATTCCCGGAACATCACAAACCCAGAAATTAAATGCCCTCCAGGCAATTCGATACCACGCTACACAAAAAATAAAGGCAAACACTGAACCGTACAGTCGGAAATAGAAAAACAAATGACAACGAAAAACCAATTGTCATTGATAAATTGTACGAGGATTCATGAATGGAACGGTATAGCAGTTTAGCGGAAGTAAATCACTATACCGGTATGCCCCAAACCTACCCCCTTTATGACGTACGATCACACAATACGTTTTGGTTTTTGCTGTAACATTTTTTGCTGTATGGTTTTGTGATTGCAACGGATTTACGTGTTGAAGTAATATTTTACGTCGTCGCGTCGGTTGGTCGTCATCGTTACTATTTCGAATAAGAATAGTTTGAATATTCACAGAGAGCATAATAAAGCAGTGAAGTTACGTATCAGCTGTCGTAATCGCAAGATATAAGAACATACGTAGATGGGAAACTCAGAGATGGACGGAAGACGGCCACTCCTCACACGTCTTTTCATGAATAACTAAAACTGGTTGGTACAGCTACCATGCATATTTTTGTCATTGGTCTATCGAGAGTTGGATAGAAACTCTGCATCTTGATTGGTAGGTTCGAAAATTGTTAGGAGAACACTAATCTCCGTTATGTAATACGTTGTAACTTATGGCCTATTTCACAAATCGAATTGTTCAAACCTTTTTCCGAAGAAAAGAAAAATGAGTTGTTAAAAAGATAGACCCAAAACTTTTTATCCTGCACATATCGAAAAGTTGGAATTGGGACTGTAAGAAAAGTCTTTATAGAAGTTTTATTATCTACTAATGATCTTAGCGATTACATGAATGGATTTGGAAATCTCTGCTCTAACTTCTTAAAGCCAATTAAAACTAAAACTTTGTTTTTGATTGACTTTACGAAGCTAAGATTTTTATATTACGAAGTTAGTTATTTTTGTTCACCACTTTTAAAATCATAAATTAAACCTATGTTTAGATCCTAAGCTGTATCTATATATATATAATATAATATATATAAATTAATTGCTTTTCATTAGTAAGCTCGAGAACAGCTGGACCAATTTGGCTAATTTTGGTTTTGGAATATTTGTGGAAGTTTAGGGAAGGTTTCCAGCGTGAGAAAATATGAAAAAATTGCGATGAAAATAGTAAAAACAACAATTTTATTTTCCCTTGTAAATTGTTCCTACCTGTCAAGTATTTAATGATCGTCCACGTTTAAGATCTTTGCAAAAAGGTTGTAAAAAACCAAACTATTTGACCTTCTTCTGGGTCTAAGACCTGGCCTGGCCCAAGGAGTTTAGTACAAGATAGTATTTTATGCATGGGATATTATCTAGGACCACACTAAGGAATAATAACACTGTAGTGAGAATTGTTAGAGACTGTAAGCGTCTCCTTAATTTGGAAAATATGGAAAAATTGCGAGGAAAATAGAAAACACAACAAGTTTAGGGAAACGTCGAGGAGTGGGAGTGGGATAGGACAGGGAGTGTGATTGGACTAGGGCGTGGTAATAGACCTGGAAGTCAGATTAGAACCGAGAGGGAGCGTGGGCCTGGGATTGGGGGTAGGAGTGGGGACAGGAGTAGGCGTAAGCATGGTTGTAAGCGTAGGGTTGGGAGTGGGAAAAGTTACAGCAGAATAAGCACTTTTGTTTTTTTGCATGCCAAAAAGTATCTTCATTGATTCGAACCGCGTTGTGACACCAACTAAATAAATATTCTTGATCTGTTACCCCCTTCGCGTGCAGTCTTATCGAGTCAGTAATAAAGTGAACGGAAAATGGAATACTTCGCAACAACCCACGTCCCACGAAGTAATTTTTCAAAGACTAACTTTCCAACGTAGGTGGATAATAGAATTTGCAAAGGCATTTGTCAGAGATAACTCCAACAATTCATCGATTGGAGGCACTATCGCTAATAGAAAATGCTATGCTATGAAAACGCTATGGCTAGAGAATAGCTGTTTCTGTTCGAGCTATTAAGCCCATTATTCAAGAAGATGAGCGTAGAAAATCGACCAATGGAATAGCGTATATATTACGTGATACTATTTGGACACGTTTGTTATTGGTTAATTTAACGGTCGAATTATTTAGAAAATTATCAAGACGGTTCATCTACGATGGTGATCGTGATCTTTGAAGAATACAACAATGATAATGAGAAAGACTCTCAGTTCCATAGGAATATTTCGTGATCTCTAAGGGAACAAAAACCGGCCAAGTGCGAGTCGGACTCGCGCACGAAAGGTTCCGTACGTTGCATGGGAGCCCCACTTAAATATTAATTTATCCTGTTTTGTTGTTATAGCGGCCACAGAAATACATCATCTGTGAAAATTTCAACTATCACGGTTAATGAAATACAGCCTGATGACAGACAGACAGACAGACGGACAGGGGAGTCTTTGTAATAGTGACCCGTTTTTAACCCCTAGGGTACTGAACCCTAACAATAAAAACCAAATGAATAATCGTAGGACGTTTTTTTAAAGTTATTTGAAGTTTTTGAAAAGTTGTAAAAGAAGCTTGAATAAACTGGAGCGTCCTAACCTTGACGTCAATGAGTAAGAAAAAATATATATTTGAGACCAAAAAACGAACGGAGTTTAAGAGAAATTATTTATTTTTTCTCGTTTCAGTATATAATATTATTTCCCTCCCTTTTTCATCGATGACATGAGTAAGGAAGGAGGAGGTGTTGAGACGTCAACTGATAGAGGGAAATGGAAGGAGAAAAATGTTGTGTCAACCTCACATACAGGGCTTCCTGCCCTAATTCCACATTATGTGAGATCGTTTGTAAAGATGATGTAAGTGAATATCGAAAATCGTATGGTTTTGATGACAAAATTAGCAAAAAATCTCCCTTAATGACGACGACAACGAATGTTTCTGGGAATTCTAAAACTAGCAATACAGCTATTTTTATCAGAAGGTATATATCAATTTATCAATTACTCTAAGTAAAAAGGAAGTACTACGACCATGCCTCATCAAGCATCACGGCATGGCGGCAAGCAGCATTATGTGTTTCGGTTTGAAGGGTTTGAAAGGCTCCGGTGAAATTACAGGCACATGAGGTATATCATCATCATGCCAAGATCCATCGTAGGGCTCGTTCCAAACATTCGTAACCTACAATGCTATAGGTAATGGCTACCACTTAACATTAGATGGAACAAGCACATGACGTGCTTGTTCCATCTTCAAGTCATCATTCATCATTCTCCTAAACCGTGTCGCACGCTAGGTGGGGCAGGTGGCCTAGGTGAGTTGGGCACAACATCTTCCATCTTTAAGTATTAAAAAAATAAATATTCGGTTCTCAGTGAGCTTTCTAAGATAATATTCTTCTATTGTCTCTGAAAGTGGTTGAAGCGTAAAGGCAATTTGCTAAAATAGCAGTTTCGCAACTCGTTGTTTTGTCTGTGAAGGAGAAATTAATGGAGTGATAATGAAAAGTGAACTCGGTGCAGTGTCGATGTCTGTTGATAGATGAATTAAAGTGACTGAACGCAAAGTTACAAAGTTATTTACGCAGCTTTTGAGACTGCTGACTTTGTATTTTGAGTCGGGCTGCGCTTTCACAAGTATGTAGGTATAGCTAATTTAGATTTGGTAAAATTATTCTGATTAATTTATTTACTAAAGGTTAAGTTCAGGTCAATTTAAGAATAGCTACGAGCATCGTTATTTTTAAACCACAAATTGGTAAAACGTAAGAAAATTAATCAACTGAACATATTTTAATTATTAATTTGGATTTGGTAAATCAAAACATCCTTTCTAAAATGAAGAATCGTCTCCCTTTTAAAAGTGATTATCCGAATACCACCCTAAACTTAGAATTTAAATCTCTATTCCATCTTTTCGCTAAGCGAATATACCGAATCTCTACACTTAAGTTGTGGTTGACGCAAATTGCTATCCGTTTTAATTTATTTAGTTTTACAGTAAGGTTAGCTGTACCTCGACCACCGCCATTGATTGTCTAGAAGACACATTATTCATTTTCATATCCCAGAAGTAGATAATGCTTACGGTATGTCTTTGAGTCGATAAATATTATATACAAGTCGTGACAATAGACACTTTTAAATGTAACAGAAACTTTTTAATGTTACAATAATAAATTGCATTGAAATCCTCATTAATCTCACCGAGTGCTGAGGCTACCGCTCCACAAAAACCAGTATTGTAAGGGTCGATAAAAATTTGTTCTCGTGAGGTTTGTTTTTGCAGTCGTTTGTTAAGAGAACCATTTTGTTTTCATTAATTCTCCTTTGCAGGTCAGGCGAAGTTAAGAAAAATAAACCGTTTGTTGTAGACTACGTAAAATTACATTATTTTTAGGTCTTTGAGTGAAAAAATGCACGGTTACAATTTTTTGGAAATGGGAAACTTTCCAAAGAAAACTTTGTTGTAAAAAACTGTTTTAAATTACGGGTAATTAATAAATTACATAATATAGGAAGAAGGTTCTTTATTTGAAGAAACTGAAACACCCAATGCCATGAAGTCAAAATGCGTTTTCATCTGAATATGCTTGAGTTTAAAATGCATTTATTTGTTACTAGCTTCCGGCGGCTTCGCTCGCATCTTGAACTAGGTAGGTACCTAATAAGTTCAAAATTAGCTCATCTGTTCAGTAGTTTTTGCTTGAAGGAGGGACAAATATATTCACATTTCACATCTCACATCTTTTTACAATTTTTGCCTTTATAATATTAGCAGGAATATACTTGCGTAGTTTTTTATCAAATCTCTTTAAATCACATTCATAGCTTTTCACTCCACTACGTTACATTGGTACTAACTGATTCTTACACCTAATTATCTTTCACACGATCCATCTCTTCTTCTACCTTTCCCTCTCGCTAATTATGAATGCATAATACCGAACAATTACAATCTATGAAACTTAACTTTCACTAGAACTGTATATAGTTCAATAACATTCCAGGACAGGCGTGGGCCTAACTACCATTATGTCTGTCTGCGTTTCTGCAAGGTAAATTGTAATTAATGACTTCATAAGATGTTCAGAGCTGCCTACGCAGTCATAAGTCTCACATCGGGTGTATAGGCTACGCAAACGTAACTTTGAATTCAGGCAACTGGCAACCCCTAACTAGTTTCTGCTACCGTTTTTCATTAATTCAACTACGCTGACTATATTTGATAGTATCGATTATCGAGCTTGAAACGAGAATGGTCAAGCTCGATAGAAAATTAACCTAAACCCAACGCAAAAAATACCTCTACCTCGAATTTTTATAACGCATTGAAGCTTCACTTCTTTTCAAAATATGTGTGTGATTGCCGAAATGAGTGGCATTGACAGATTGACATAAATATGGTAATTCTTGCTTTAATTCCTACCTACATGGCTTAACAATTAATACGAATACCTACACCCACACGAAATAATATACTGGATTAGAGCCCCTAGTTAAAAATATATAAATTATTTTAGAAAATAACAAATATTTTAATTATAATCAGTCTTTTTAGCGATTGTGCTTTTTTTACAATCAAAATAAATAAGTTCTATTATTATAAGTGAAAATTGAGTAATATTTTTTTTGCGACTAGTTTTAAAGATTTTATGGCCAATTTTAACAGTATATAGTATGTATAACAAGCTATTAAATAAAATGCCGGGAAACATGAGAACAACCATCAATGAATGGCATCTTATCTAAAAACTCGATCAATATTCACGAACAACCTGTTTTATCAGATCAAACTGTGCAAATAAGATAATAAATACGACAGCGGTTGATACCAGATTAATTAGAAGCTTAATTTTGAAGGAGTGGCGGTACGAAAAACATGGCAAGTAATTAATTCCGACTGATTGTTTTGAATTCTTACAATTTCTTATCGGTACAATAGATTCCACATTTTTATTTCAAAAAGTTGCGCCAGTTGACCCATAACTTTTGAACAAGACAAAGTAAGAACTTTTATATAATCTTTCTTCATTCAATAATAATGGTAGATGCTTAGTACACACTTATTTATACGCTACTTATGTTATCATTATCGCTTAATATTCCATACGTATTGTTTACAAATTGATATTCGCCTTCCATTGTTCAAAACAATACTGTTTTTCCTCCCTATAAACTCGAGCCAAGAATTTCATAACCTGACTACTTACTGTGGGATGGAAGTACCTACAGAGAAATTCATGTACAATAACGTTACCCTATTATAAGCGGTATTTTATAAACTTTATCTTTATTAAAGGTACCAACCATCCTAATTAAAACAACAAGTGAACCATATTTCCTATTGTGTTTACTTGATAAAAAATTAAAGTCGCTCAGCGAGCTATGGAACGAGCTATGCTGGGAGTTTCTCTGAACGATAGAATCCGCTACAAGGCTATCAGACATAGAACTAAAGTTTTCGACATAGCTCAGGGAATTAGCAAACTGAAGTGGTAGTGGGGTGGCCATATCTGCCAAAGAACCGATAACCGTTGAGGTAAACGAGTTCTTGAGTGGAGACCGCGGCTTGGCAAACTTAGGACGCCCTCCGGTAAGGTAGACTGACGATCTGCAAAAGGCTGCTGGTAGAATGCTGTATAAATGCAGAGTCGAGCTCAGGACAGGGCGCAATGGCGCTCATTAGGAGGCCTATGTCCAGCAGTGGACTGCTATAGGCTGATAATGATGATGATTACTTGATAATTATTTATTTTATTCCTTTGATATCCAGCCTTCCGTTGTTTTAATTACTTTTTCTGTCTGTTGTGGTCTCTAAATGATGAATGAAAAAGTTCGTATGAGCTAGTGGCCAACTCTGGTGTCAGTTTTTAGGCCGCCCGAAGGCCTCCGACTAGGCTCGACGACTAAAACAGCCGGGACAAACATCTAAACGTACTTACAAAGCACGGAAGCGCTCAGATACCACTAAACGGTCACCATCCATGTTGTAACCGGGCGGAGTGTTTCTTAACCATCTTTATTAAAGATGAAGCTTATAAAATATGGTAACTTTATAAATTGTACATGACTTTATGCGTAGGTACCTACTTTGGTAGTACTTGTCAGTAAATATTCACATATTTCCTCAACAATAACAGCATCCGTATTCCGTATTAAATTGCATGTTGTCGATGGATCTATAGTTGAACGAGAATATTCATCTCTATAAACAATATTGCTTTTGGATTCCGATTCTCGTTTGCATAATTGCATACCTTTGGCGCCTGTAAAACTCATCAATCATTGATTGGAATTGGTTCTCCCGTCATATACTCGTTTTGAGTTTTCTGTCATGACTCATAGCAAATATCTGCATTGTATATTATACTAGAAAACTTGTTGACACTTGAAGCAGGAGCAAAAAAACTGAGCTACCGCTTCTTCGTATAAGATAGTGGCCAGCTCTGGTGTCGGAGTTATTAGGCCGCCCGAAGGCCTCCGATATGGCTTAACAACTGAAAAAAGCCGGGACAATTAACGCGCCTTCCGAAGCACGAAAGCGCTCACATTTAAATGTCACTAAACAGTCACCCATTCAAGAAGTAACCGGGCTGAGGGTTGCTTAACTCAGATGAACATAGAATAACACAGAAGTCAGCCACGAAACGAGCACTTCGAATAATTATTCAAAAAGACATTGCAGTCAATTCATATTGTACTAATGTGCCAAACAGCAAATGTAACTATTTATGCATACAGACTCCATACCTAAAAGTTATGACAACATTATAGAAAATTGCATTCCCTTCACATGTAGCATTGTAATTCAAAGTAGTTAAACTTCATAACGTTGAACTGCAACAACAAAGCTCCCAAGACAATGTTCAGCATCAAGATTCCATAAGGAGTTTATAACAATCCTACGGATTGCAATATGCATCGTGCCCCTCAAGGCGACAAGGTAAAGTAATCTGACATACTATTATAGAATACTAAACATCTGAGTATTCAAACGGGGAAAATCATCCACTATGTACGAATGTATCGACAATATTGTCCACTTCCGTCCATTAATCATAATGCAAAATACCCTTTTGCACTCAGAGATAATGTAGCTTTGTATTGATGAAATAATTTCTTTAGTGAAGTCAGTTATATTCCAGAAACTATCCCTTTGAAACATACTCGTACAGACTTAGTTTAGTGAAGATTGACACGTAGACATTATCATTGTTACATTTTAGGAACTTCTAGGACACGATCACTAACGACTAAAACTCGAGTCCTAAAAAGGTACAATGCTATTATGAAATGAAGGCCAATAGATTGTAGTTCAATGTCGGTTTAATAAATCAAATAGTGAATGAAGCGATACAATAATTATTACGAATATAATAATAATATTTACGAGTGTTGAGATTAATTGTATTTTACCTAGACATATCATAAATACACACACAAACCCACCTGGACAATCATCATCATCATCATCATCAGCCTATAGCAGTGCACTGCTGGACATAGGCGTGGGCTAACTAGCGCGATTGCGCCCTGTCCTGAGGGCCTAGTACGAGTTGCACAATTCGAAAACTTATATGATACTATATTGAGCTCAATTTAAATGTACGTTTTTTGGAAATTACGCAACTGGTTTTAAGTAGAAACACATCGATCGAACAACGTAGATAATGTAATCTTCTTGCAGATTGCAATAATTATCACTCAAACGGTGAGATAATTAACGAAAAAAGGTACCTACTTCAAAATTGAGTTCGATATCTATAAAAGTTTTCGAATTGTGCAACTCGTACTGAGCCCTCTGAGCTCGACGTCAAATTACCCTCTCGCAGATCGTCACACCATCTGGCCTGATACTACGTTAGCCGAGGTAAAAAGTCGATATAAAATAATTAACAATAAAGTTTCCAGAGATATCTTGGAGAAGAAATCCAATCAAGATCATAATATACTCGTAATGTTATCTTAACCCCAATGCTACGTCAATAATACATGTAATCTGATGGGAGTCGAGAAAGAACCAATTTTCGACCCTGTTTGCTATGTCGACCGAAGGAAAACTCATTTAGTGTACAAATAGTCAGGCTTTTGCCAGGAGGTAAACGACAAAGACATTATGCTTACGATAGCTCTTTTGATGCTACTTCAAAGACTTTTAATCTTTTTTTGACAGCGAAAGTGTTGAAGTCTCAACAATAACTAAGGCAAGGTAACGTGGTCTTGGATCTGAATTTATTGAAAACAACAAAAACAACGGCCTATTCATTCAGTCCACTGCTGGACACGGGCCTCCCCTAACAAAGAGGGATATGCGCATAATCCCCACACTGGGCATGCGAGTTGGGGACCACTGGGCACAGCATCTCGCACTATCGATGCTGCTTCCCGTTGGCGGGCAGGGGATTTGCCAAACACCAAAATGATCAAACTATAGGTATTTCACTGCTATAGATAATGTCTAATAACTTAACTAAATTGTATTCTTTAAAGTGTTTTTATGGTTGGTTTCCTAATAATTATGTCCTGGTCCCAGGATCGATTGACAGTTATCCTGGCTTTATTAAGAAACAGTGAAAATGGCTGTCTGCAATTTTCCTGATAGAAACCCACAGTAGTGCAAATTGCATGGTAAAATCCTTGGAGATGTCTGAGCATTGGTAGAAGGCAATAAATTTTCCAAGTACAACATTAAAATCTCGTTAAACTCTATATTCCATTGGTATCCGTCTAGACTACAGCCAGGAAGTGCATAAGCAATTCACTTTGATGGAGGTAAGCGAATATTTTTTTAAAATTGGTGGTAAATGGAGAAAATTTAATGGTTCTTTGATAAATTAGCTCATCGATTGTCTAAATGCAGGATGCTTTGAATAATTCGATGTAATTTTTCCTTAAAAATCGTGAAACGCAACATAACTATTAAAACAAATCCATAGAATCCAAAGAGCGAGAAGAAACTGAAAATTAACCGTAATGTATAAAAGTATAAAAAATTGCATGTTATTTTCAAAGCTTGGGAGCTAAGAGACTAAATGAACGTTAGGGTCACTTCTATAGACTCGCTAACAGTTTCATAAAACTATGAGGTGAAAAGTAACAGCAGAAGCAACAAGTGTTTCCACTCAATTGGATCGTTTGACAGCAAACGTTGGACAAACATCTGCCAGAGTCAACTTTGAAACCGGGAATTCTGGAAACTTCCAGTGAACAATTGTTCAATTGCGAAGATAAATTCTACTCTAGTGAACTAATACTCGTGTGCATGACTTATCTCGAAAACGATATAGAGGAAAATCCATTCGTTGTTACTCGGAAAACAACAACTGCAGTCGTGTATATACGCCAAGCTTACGTAATACTAATCAACATTAATTGGAATTGTTTTACGATACACAAATGTAGGTACGTTAAATTTACTAACAGAGGTACAGCAGAGGGTATGATAAGTAAATGTAGAGTGTAATTTGTTTTTAGTAAGAGCGAGTTAAAACATGTTAAGACCCTTCAAGCAAAATGATGAAAAATAAATATAAATATCAAATGTGCGTTATAATTACTAACAGAGATACAGCAGAAGGTATGATTCGTAAATGTAGAGTGTATTTTATTTTTAGTAAGAGCGTGTAAATACATGCTAGAGCTATAGACCCTTCAAGCAAAATAATGAAAAATAAATCAAACCAATCAAAATTTTACTGCATGACCATTTAACGACTTACGTCCCGGAGTCAGAGTGTTCAAATTGGCGTGTCACTGGCAAATATAGTTTGGTTTGTTTTCCACGAGTGAGATGCCAAAGATGTTTTTGACAGATCAATATCTTTGCACAGCTGGGTACAACACGGGCGATCGCAAAATATCAAAGGTAATTATTATTGTTAGCATCAGAATATTCACGATGTCTGTATCACTTGAAATAGTGGTACTATTTAAAGTTACTAGTAATGCAATGATAAATTAAACTTTGAACATTGCAGATTCAAGAAATAAGAAAAAATATTCGTAATATATACTTTGGTTAGATATAAGCTGTGAAGCAATCAAGCTTAAGTATTATTTAATGCCATCTAAATAAAAAAAAACAGTTTAGAAAAGGGTATTTGAAATTTTTATTTTCTTGCCTTGCAGTGTCTTCAATTTGCTTTGCGAAGTGTGAATCTTGTGTGATGTAAGTAACTATTAATTCTTCTGTGCCATCACTGAGATCGGTTAGCGGAGGAATGCAGGCAAGGTCGTGTACGTTCAACGGCCGCGACCAAGCGCCAGAGATTAATACATGTCTGAATGAGGTAATGTGAAAATGCAAGACCAGAATTGCGGAATCACTGGGTTAAGTCTAACTATACCTACTCTAGGTATCTATTTGAAGAGATCTGAAGAAGCGCTTAAATTCAAACCTTATAAATTTACTACAACGAATTGATGTTAGTGGCGCAAGCCGGGTATCGCGAAACAAATGTGTGTAAACATTTGTGTGCAAATATTTCTAGCAAATTTTATTAAATGTATTGTGGTGTATGAATGTTGAAGGGAATCCAGATATATGGATGTTGAATTGATGACTGACTATTGGCTTTATTTATTGACTCGATGATTTATCGATTGACTCAGGTTTCTAGCGTAATTAAAAAACTAGACTAGAAAATAGATTATCAGATCCCAAGGCCAGTGATGACGATGAGATCCCACTATTAATTGAAACAAATATGTTTTAATTAACAGTTACAGTTGATCTAGACTTATTTCGCCAATTACACATCTGGGTTTTGCAAGACATAAGTCTTAGATTATATTGTTGAATTTGATGAACCTAAATGATGTATTTAAACTACTCTCAGAGTTATATACGGTTTTGCACAAGTTTCGTACTGAGTTCAAAACCTGGTCACGAGATTAAATGAAATGTGAAAGTGTTTTTTTTTTTTGCCTAAAACTTATAATACAAAAACAAACAAATTGCCACTATGACTGTCCGCGTGATTGCAAATCATCAGTTTCATTAGATATGTAAATTATAAACTTAACTTACCAAACTCACGTGTGTCAATTTAAGTCCCTTACTTATGAACATCTTTCAAAAGAGAAACGTTGCTTAAACTATTGCCATCTCTTACCGTTGAATTATGACAAACAGTGACAGGGCTAACTTTGAGCATTGATTAACTTTAAGTAGCGTTCATAAGTAAGGGGGAATATGTTTTGCGACGATGGCAGTTTATATATCGCCTGTTGTCAACCTAATATTCAAATTAGTCATTATTGAGAAGCTTCTCAAAGTTTCTATCAACTGTTTTTGCTCAAATTTGGTTATTAACATAGATAACATACCATAATATATGTACATCTATATTATATTCAATGTCAACAGCACTTAGTGATCACGTTTCATTTTAAACCCAAAACCATAAAAAACTAAAATAAAATAAAATACTATACCAAAACATTTTCTAACGAGTGGGCAATTCATCAAGTACTTCCACGGCGTGTGGGGGGCTTGTTTTTTCTTCTTACACCCCCTATGGGAGGGATGGTGGCACCGCTCAGCGGGCTTGCCGTGCTTCGTGAACATTCCGAGCACACGATTCCATAGACTGTCACATCACTGGTACAAGCAACACTAGCCACTGGCAATTGCAAGACACTGCACAACCACTCACTAACTACCAATCAAACTCATCCGTAGCCATCACCGTGTAACACTACTTGACCGTCGAACGAAACTGAAAAGAAAAAAAAGAATAATTGTAGTTGAAGCCCCGTACCACGGAGGCGAAAAAGCAGCTAAGCTCTTTGAAAGAAAACGGTACTGAATAGTTTTCAAAAACGGTGTTTTGCATTTTCACGATAAACGGTTTTTTTCTCCCCAATTTAATTACCGTGAACGTGGCAATAACATTCAATTATTCTCTGCTTTAATAGCTCTAGTTTAGTTTTATCATTAAAATCTACCAAATAATGCTAACAGGTTGAAAAACAAAATCAAGATCAAGCACAAGTAGACGAAACCGGTTTTTCGTGACATTATTTGGATCTCATTTTGGAAGGTGCTGTAATAACTCGTATGGAGTACAATTTAGGGATCAAAACGACGTGAGTGGAATGGCAGGTGCTCCAATAAGAAACCAGTTCGACGCATGTTTTTGCCTTCAAGTAACAAGTCGAAGTACATGTTTTTTCGGCAAGTGACAGTGTAATGTTTAGTATAATTAGAGCACTTTTTTCTAGATCTATGTGCCAGGCTACATGAAACGGAACATTGAATATTTTGTCGCTGCTGCTACATCGGCCTAGCCGTATCCATAATGAGGAAGAATCTTGACCGGATTGGGTTTTCTTTAATTTTTGAAGCAGATGGTATCGATTTGAAAAATTAAAAAGAGGCACACCAGCAAATGTACGTCGGACACTTCATATTAGTAGTTAAATATTTAAATCGACTTCTGTGGGCGTAGCCGACTGAAATGCGTAATCGTAGTTACCACACAGCATAAGAGGAAATCCTAGAGCGGAGTCGGGACTACGTAAGTAATTGTTGGGTATTATATTAGTACTAATTAATACGCCAATAACTTGTGTAACTGGGAGTTTCCATATTTTGGTCAAGAACCAAGGCAAAATTGCTTTTAGAAATATCGTTAAGGGATAATTGGAAACTGTACTGTTCAACTCGATTTTAAGGTCTCTCGAACGGTCATCACAGGATAATTTGGCTCATTTGAGTTTATTTAAGTTTAAGCGGTCACAGACCGGGTGCGGAAGGTCAAGGCACTCACACATACACGTGTGTACGCATCATAATCTAACCACACACACAATAGCACGCATCTAAACAAGGACAACCTTATCGCTCTTCCGTTTACTTTATGAAAGCGGGTGTTGCTAATATGAGACCAATCATATGATTAGTTACTGTTCTAAGTTATCAATGTGTGTGTTCGGTTATGGTACCGTACTTCGGTACTCCTATCTTTAGTGCATGTCTATTCCTAGACAATTTTTCGAGTACTAAGGTTAATTTCAATTGGTCTCTTTGTCTTATTTATAAATACCAGTTGAAGTAGGTACTGTACTTATACGGTTTGTCAACTGTGTGGTTTTTAGAATTTAACAAGCATGTCTTTCATTTTCAACTATATATATATTCTAGACTAGAAGTGAACAGCCAGTCATATATTTCTCCCTCGTTGGTATGGTTTGGTTTTATTGATTGGCATACAAAGCTTTTAATTGAAATAGCCGCGTACAATGTCATCAAACCCGAAGTTCCGCCTACTCAATAGCATGACGAGTATGTAGGTATATTAAGTCGAGTGCAAAAACCGAAGTAAAGCTTGTTTCTGCGAAGCCCTTGCCGTTTTAGGGAGGCGCTACGTCATAATGCCCTATAGGGCTCGTATACAACGTTTTTGTTGCTTGTTTAGTTAAGACGAAGTTTCTCTACAGGGTGAAGATGACTTGCATTTTTTTTATTTATAAGCCTATGTTTCCTTTGAGAGTATTAACTTGCATAGGACTCTGTCCTATGCCAAGTAGCATCAGTAGTCGCTCTGAAGGTCTAGTTCCCGTAATCGCCGCATTGTCCTTCCAAGTGGGGATATCTGGCTCAGGATCCAATATATCTATCTTTTCCCACAGGTATCGCGCTGTTGCGACTAGCTTACTTCCAAATAGATTTCTAACATGAGCATCTAATGATTATCTTCATAACATAAGTAGGTTTGATAATCGGATGCAAAACTTTTGGTACCTGCATTCATCATCATCAGCCCGTAGCAGTCCACAGCTGGACATAGGCCTCCCCTCATGAACGGCATTGAGCCCTGTCCTCAGCTCAACGCATACAACTTCTACCAACAACATGCAGATTGTACCTGCATTGTCTTACGATATTTCGCATATATATATACATAAATTTAAGATACTACTATGAAATTTTAAAATTCATAATCCGTTTTTTGGTTATCATCAATCATGTACCTATGTACATTCACTTACAAAGGTAGACAAAAAATGTGTCGTATAAACACGATAGGCATACAAACACGCGGTCGACAACAGAGTGGTATTGCTGAATACTGTCAATCCCTATGACAGATAGGATAAGGGGAGCTGGGATGATTAAACCTTGAATATTGAGAATTTTCTTTAAAAGCCGAACGAAAACACGATCGGAGGCTTAAAAATGCCAGAAAATAGCACTAGCTCCAGCTCCAATGTCCAGTGTTCTTTAGAGTCTTAGTAAGTGATGAGCTGCTCACGCCACCGATATGATTTTTATACTGAATCGTGCTGGACATATAAATAAATAAAAATAAAAATAAAAATAAACATATAACTGGCATGGACGACGATCTCATGCTAACACAAGCAGAGAATCAGCCTCATCAATCATCAGCATGTAGCAGTTCATTGCTGGACAGAGGCCTCCCCAATGAGCGCCATTGTACCCTGTCCTCAGCTCGACGCATCCAGCTTCTAACAGCAGCCTTTCACAGGTCGTTACTCCAGAGGGCGTCCTACACTACAAACAGATAAGACATCCAAATCAGTGACAAATCGTATAACCAAAGTTGATGGTTACAAATTACGAGGCTCTACATCCCTCGGTTTTATTCGATCGATTAGGATTCTCCTTAAGTCGGCCTCGGTATGGCATTAGTTTGCTCCGGTCCTTATGTGCACACAGCTCGGATGACTCACTGCTAACCAAATAGGGAACTTGACCAAGACCTCCGGATGCACTACACGCACGATTTTCTTACTTGTGTTTTATCTCTATGTGTGTACACTGTACATACATACTAGTCTCGTTTTATATTTTACCACCATCATTCAACTATCTATTATTTTAAAGTAGACTAAAAGAAATAGGTGGATCCCATGTGGCTAGAATTCCTATAAATATTATGGTTTGACGTCATATTGAATTGGTCGCAGTGCAATTATGTGATAGCTCCCTAAAGACCCTAACCGACCCTTGAACCAGCTGGTTATTACAGGCACGCAAATTGAGTTGGCTTTCGAACAGAGTGGATTATTTCGCAATTAATGACATCGGGCTTAGCAGAGCATACTTTCAAGCGTAATTTAGTTTTGTGGCTCTGTATTTAACTGCCAGACGTTTTGGGAATTTCAGTATAACTATCAAAGTCACTATTAACACCAGCTATGTTCAATAAAATACAGTCCAAGAACGAATTACGGACAGCAAGGTTGATATAAATTACTCTTTTGATTAAGCCGCTTATTGCCCTACTTAAGCCGTTGTCCAGGGGCTACTATCTGGACAGAAATAAAACTTTCTGTTCCACATGTTATTGCGCGGTACAAAAACAAAAGTTGATTCGAAATAACGACAGCTGTTTTTGCTAAGTTATTGGCGCTCATCGCTCGTGTTGAAACTGACCACGGTGTCAGGGGGTGTTAGGTGGTGTCAGGGTAGGGGTCACAGGGAGATGTTCATTCATCTGAGGCGTGACGTCACGCGCGAGGTCGTGCCCTCGTGTTGTCGAGAGAATAAGCGGCGACAAAAACGACGCGTATATCAACACGACCTTTCACACAAGGCTCTCAAAAATCCATTTGACGTTTCAGCTGATTACTTTCTTAAGACTTTCAGCTTTCTAAATGTATACAAAGCAGGCCACTTTCTCTCAAATAACTACTAATAGAAGATGATTGCTATTATTTTATGATTGGTAGATACCATTAAATTGACATGTAACTATCATAAGAAGCAGTTACCAAAATAAAACTAATCAATCAACATTCATGCCCGCACAAAATATTGGTTGGCAACCCATCGGCAATTCACCACTAGAGGGGTTCGCCCCCTTATGATCGTTTTCCCGATACTAACGCCACAGATGAATCAGCAGCAGCTATTCTAAGACCGAAGATACGCGGATTAGTATTCCCGAATCGTACGACAAAAAATAAAAATCGTGAATCAAAAGACCCGTGCCGGAATAAATCTGGATTTTTATCAAGCTAATGCATTTATAATGTTCTTGCAGCCGGGTAGCGTAGTCAGCTGGTTGTGCCAAATTACGGGACGGCATAAAAATTACATCAATTCTCTATGTTATAAGGACAGGCGTTTATCACTTGCTCTTATGGGCACTTGGGGTTGGAAAACACGTAAACAGTATGCCTCTTTAGCTATTACTTGAAATATATCAGACATTTACTTGCTGCTTTGGCACCTTTGAGAGCACACACAATTCTTTTATCGGGCTGGCTCTTTCCCAACGTTATCCAGTAGAGGATCTATTACAGTCACAAACTTGTTGAAAGACGATAACATAAAATAAGTACAATAATTTCACAATAAATTAACACGCGAGTACTCCTGACAAAAATAATGTTACGACGGCAGTTACCGGCACTAGGGCGTTTTAATTTTTTTTCTATACTCCGAAGTCAGAGATTAATGACTACAAATACGACACGCCCGTTCCCTACTGAATTTCAGGCCACGACACGGACACAACATTGACAACGTGTGCACAGTTTTGAGGGCACATCAAAAACAACCCTCCAAACCCTGTGGGTTCAAAAGGAAACATAAAAGGGCAAAGAGGAAACGCTGCTTTTGGGCTTTGTCAGAACCTCAAACAGGGCCTGTTTCAACATTGTACACAGATACACATCTAAACGTAACCGGTTCGCAGAGCAATAAAGTAATGCTATAGCATTCGTAATGTTCACTGAGGGCGTATCGATTGCATTAATGAGATGTGGGCACACGTGTGGTCCGTGCCGCGAATAGTGTTCGATAGCTATAAGGACTTTATGGCCCATTTATGATATACAGACAATGGTGGTTTGATCTTTTGTAACACGCAATTGGAGCGTGAATGGTTTGAATTGCGCAGCCAGTGATTATATTCGGGGGACAGTATTCATGTGACTCAATCGGGCTTGCTCTAGGCACCACGTTCGTACCGATAGAAATGAATAAGCTAATGAGCTCATAATATCTCAGCAGCTGCTGAGATAGATTCTGACAGGAGTCACACAATAGTTGGAACAGGCCTCACAGACGTGCAACATGTTATTCAAAACAGAAGTATTCATAGATTATGAGTCTATTTTTCCTTGATTGACCTCTATGGAAAGCTACCTATCCTAGCGTTATTAACTTGTTACTGCGCCAACCTTAACGGGTAATTTAATTCGATACCATTTTGGAGTGCGAAAAGGACCTTCTAATACCCCAGAGAATGGATACCACAGGTAAATGGACCTGTCACAGGCAAATTCCACCAGGAGCACCGGGATTTAGTTACCTCGGACGGATTTATAAGGGATTTTCATACCATTAGGTTCTGGGTTCTGCGCAAAAAATGTGACACGTCTTTGTTTAATCTTGAGAAGTTAATCTTGTGGCTTTACGAGTCTACATATTATTAGAAAATGTCTATTCATGGCCGCTTTGGACATAACGTGGATAAATGCGGTTTTATTGAAGTTTGTGTTAAATTTAATTGAATTCGAGGTAATAATATACCTACTCACGTTAACTAAAACATATTATAATTAACTTCTGTCTAATTAAAAAATATGTAGATTAAATCTACATTTAATCTGCTGATAAATATCAACATATTTTACTGATAAAGTGATAATAATATACCCACCTACGCGGAGTTAACTAAGTGAGTAAACATACCTATAAGTAAACTTGGCGCCATATTCGAGGAGTTTCATGAAACGCCATCTTTCCACATAAAAAAATCAATCTCGAATCGGATAAACATTTAACAGTTACAAAATAAATATAGATTTATTTCTTACGACCTTTAATTATTTGTATTCGAAACATATAATTTTGAAGATAAATTAAGTAAAATTACTTTTGTTAATATAGACGGATAAGGTTAATAGAGACGCTATTAACCAAGTCTTAGCCAAATCTTAATAATGGTTAAGATTTGGCTAAGACTTGGTTAATAGCCTTAAATATTAAAGTTACTAAATATCTTATTTCAATCTTGGTAGAAAAACTAATTTTCATTATTATACCTTTTATCTTTCATCATCCTCACCATAAGAGCCTATAGCAGTCCACAATGGACAGTCCGCTGGTCATAGGCTTCCCCTATGGAGCGTAAGGAGCTACGTTCGCCGAGCCGCGGTTTCCACTTAAGAACTCGTTTACCCCAACTGTTATCGGTTCTTCAACAGATATGGCCAGGCCACTGCCACTTCAGCTTGCTAATTTTCTGAGCTATGTAGACAACTTTAGTTCTATGTCGGATAGTTTCGTTGCGGATACAATAATAATAAAATATATATTATAAAATTATTTTATTTAGTTACAAAAATATATTATTATTGGTATTGGTTGGTAAAATCAACAGAAACAGTTAATGACGCGTCATTACGATAAGGCAGATGACGGCGGAGGCTTGTCGCGATAGCGAGGTCAAACATACAATAATAATGACAACATAAAATATAGACATACATAATATTGTTAAATACAGATACTTTGGTTTTTCCATGTACCAACGACATTTTCAAGATTGCGGGCAGTTAATGGAAACTGGAAAGGACTCAAGACCATTCGTGAAAATCTTTAGAGGAGCCCAAAATATGTTATCCTTAATTTCACAGTAATTTCAGTGATATTTATATACTCAGTCGCCCGAGTACTGCAATGCTTTTTAAGTATTTGAGACGCCGCTATCCTTAAAATCAGTAAAATCAGTAGAGCGATCACGAATATTATAACCTAACCGTGGTTTGGTGAGCGTAACGAAATGTTTTGTCCAATGGCAAAGCGGTATTTTGCTTCTACGCTTTCTCATCGGCGAAAATTTCCCCCTACCGTACTGAAACGTCACCACATCACTTATAAAGTTCAAAGATTTGAGCGTTTCTGTATACAGGCGTGACACTCTTCTTAATACGGATCTTAATTCCTTGATCAAGTAAACCAATGTGAAAAAAATAGTTTTTCTATTTCATAGATAGATATTGCTAGACAGTAAACATAAACAAAAGTTCCGAGCCAGCGTTCGTTTCATCCTGAGGTCAAAAGGTTCATTAGCTAGAATGGAAAACGATAGAAAATTGTGTCCTTCCTGGATATTTTTATGGTGGCAATCCATTTGGTCATTGACATAGCAAGGGAATAAGAGTATTCAAAGCAACAATAGTAATTACTATTCCAGACGAGACGTCTTGGAAGGTTATTCACCCGGAGAAGACTCCAAGACTCCAATGCCACGTCCTAACCTAAGTGCTTTAGTACTCTAGGCCTTCATAGGAATCATGATACGCCTGTTTCAATGACCAATCAATGTGCGTGTTGATCTAAAGCGAGATAAAACCCAAGACGTCAATAAACATACTATTACTAATACCACGGTAGGTACATGCTTGAGTGGGAGAATTACTAAGATCGGCCAAAAAATAGTAGTAGGTGATTGATGATTTTTTGCAAGATTTTTTACCTGATAGAGTGGTCTCCACTACACAGAGGCTGTCATCAACTTTAGGCACGTTACACTACTACATTTTATATAGATTTCTATATTGATTTCCGTATGACCAATCTTATGTCGTATGACTTTGGTTCATTTTTCCTTTCGTCAGGATTCTTAATCCTGTGTAAGCAAAATACTGCTGAAAAACTAATTAATACAGACCACGTGTATGTTAAGTAATAAAACTAAACATAACACCTTAAGCACGAGTTTCAGTTCGTCTAGTCAAAAAATACAAAGAGGTAAAAAATATCCTAGATTGAAGCCGAAAGATTAGTTTAGTTAAGATGAGCCATGACTCAAACGCATTTTTTTTTTTTAAGTTAAACTTTTTATACACGCTAAAATAACAAAAAATATTATGAATCATTGACATTTGCGACGGAAAGCGGAGGTTTTTAGCTCATGAATAAAAGCACAAACAACACCTAGCTCTCCAACTTCCACTCAGAGTAAAATAAAATCGCTGCGGTTCAAATTAAAATTCAAAGCATTCTTTGAAAATCAATTTTTCCAATGCGTTTCAAGGTTAGACGTGCAATTTTTTTAAATAACCAAGGTTATAAGCACGAGGACAAATTTCATGGTAGAGATGTCATATGACGCTTTGTGAGGCTTTGAAGGGATATTACGTACGTATTTATTTTATTCATACAGCATGAATAAAATAAATACGGACAAGTATGAGTACAATGCGTGCCCTAAGTATCCCTGGTTGTAAATAGGATAATTATGTTTTTTATCGTAGAATGTCCGTTTATTATCAGTTTTACCGTTTCATCTAGGGGTAAAAAATCTCGATCGAAGTAGAAAATGATATTTGATTGGTCTGTCCATTTAGTACTACGATTTTTATTTTTGTGAAAGACTCGCTACAGTATTTGCAGTATGAGCGAGTCAAGTCTTTCAATGATTCATGATCTGTGTTATTTCTGATCGTTAAAATCATTCCAAAGAAAAGAATGCGCGTAAACACGCACCAACATTTCCACGTATTGTTTTCTTCATCACTAACATCATCAACCTGTAGCAGTCCACTACTGCACATTGTTTTCTTTTATTTATTAATTTATTATTCAGTAGTATTACAAAGCCCATCATCATCATTACCGTTGGGGTAAACGAGTGAAGACTGCGGCTCGGCAAAAGTAGTGTAGGACGCCCTCCAGCCAGGTGGAGTGGCGATCTGCAAAAGGCTGCTGCTGGTAGAAGTTGGAGGCGTCGAGCTGAGGACAGGGCGCAATGGCGCTCATTACATGAGGCCTATGTCCAACAGTGGACTACTATAGGCTAATGATGATGATGATCAAAATGTACCACATGAAACAATAAATACATGATTATGATTATATGATAATATTGCCGTATTCATCTTCAGATATTGCTCAATACCCTAATATATTAATGATACCACGTAGGGCTAGAGGCAAGTCCAAACTTAATATTCGGTTCATGCCCACTTTTTGCGATTGCAGTAAGCATAAATATATTTCTTGGTATTTATTTGCGGTAAAGTGCGGTTTAACCGCGTAGCTGAGTAGTCTAGAGGCGGGGTACCGCACGCAAGCTGGTAATTGCTGATCTGAAGCTATTAAGAGGCGCCAGATACGTTATAGATAGTAGCTTCGCCTGTTTACAGTTATCCATCTTCATATGCTAACCGCGCATCGTTCAGATAAGATGGCTCAACTTATCTTTACATAAGCAATATAAGAACATAATGCAGGGTTTATCCAGTAGGTACCTGTTTCAATTTATAGAATTTTGTCTCAAACTTTTTATTTCTTGGTCATGTCAATTTTCCTTCAATATTCGGAAGCATAACGATTACCAATGTAAAAACCCATTAGGACGGTAAGGCCGGCATTACAAAACACTAGCTCAGGAGGCAAAAAATAAAAGGAGTGAACTTGACCTCGAAATATTTTATAAAAAAATTAAAAATACGAGCATTGTCAGAGGGAACTGAAGGGACACAGTCAGATCTTGTACCCAACCACTGCTTAAGAGTTTATAGTTGTAGTACTCAGTTCAGGTTATACTATGGTTGATACAACGCCGGATCTATCTCGACATAGTTTAAAAGATAGATATCGCGGGGCCTTTCGTTAGCGTCCGGGAGATAAACGAATTTTACAATTTGCATTCCTCCTTTTTATTATTTTCAGAGCTCCATAGGCAACAGGGTATTTTTAGAAAAATCTTTAGAAATGTCAGCTCTACATTGCTCATCGGGATTCTATTGTATTTCAGATGGATCGATTGTATTTTCTCTTCATAACGAACTTCAGGCTTTCCATTATATTTAATCTAATCGTAGTAATAAAGCTAGGGATTTAAACGTTCATATCGCTTCAAAACTTAAAATGAGGACTCAGCATTGCCAGAGGTTTCAGTTTTAGTAGAGCTTAGATATATCTATTTTTACCATCAAACAGTTTTCAGAAGTTTTACGGCAAAACAAAGTCTCAAAGGCGTTGAATCTGTCAGCGACTGATTCATACCAAACCACATAAAGATAAGACCATGAAGTTGCAACAAGCTTCACCTTAAAAATTTCCACTGGTTCCATATATTTCATCACTGTGAGTGCCAGAGACTACGCTCGTGAAACTTATGAAGCGATCGTGGCGTAGCTAGCTTGATAGAAACGAATAGAATATTGGTTGTTTATTGAAACAATTGCACAAAAAAACATACAAGGCAGACCAACACAAATAAAGAAAATATTTGAGAGTGTAGAGCTGGTAAGGAAGCAATAAATTATGGCTAACTTATGGCATAGTTCTGACATTCGAATCTAACTGATCAACACGGTTTGGCAACGTTGTGCCACCATTTCTACAGCTTGGTATGAATAGGTAAAGGTATTTCCGCGCTTCTAAGCGCCAGTGAACAGTTAAGCGATGTCGAAGGTCTCCGACTAAATTGGCCTCTCATACCTAAATTAATTATAGCCAGCTTGTGGAAAACTACAAACAAACAATTTATGAGATGGATTTGCGTGACTTACTACAATTTACTGCATGTATGTCAGACTGTTGTGATGTATTATTAAATAGAAAATGTTGACATCCATGCTCACGCATACAAGATAATATATCATTTTTAAAGCATTAACTGTTCGTAGAATTATGCCGTTCCTTGAATTATAATTTCACATTGTGCGCTTGTAATACAATATTTTAACGCAGAGACAAGGTATGGCATTATTGCGTATAGTGTCGAGTCACATTGCAATCCTGACTTCCATTTAATGGATTTATGGAATAATTACCACCACGATGGCAGTGATTTTTATTTTAAAACTTCCTTATGATAATACTCACCTTCATCAGGGTCATTTGAATGTTATTAAGCACGAGCGGTACCAGAGGTGAACATAATGGAAGAACGTTATGACTGAACAACTTCAACAGGGTGATAAAGAAAAAATAAGCAAAAGTTGTACTGATAAGCTATATAAATCTTCAAAGGTCTTTTTAGCAGTCATAAACCATGTGAATAAGAAGTGCGTATTCAGATCTAGCTACTACAAATCATTTTTGTTGGAGGGTCGGTGAAATTTCAGGCACATGTTGATTTAGCACATTATCGCCTATGATGGTTTTGAGGGAATTCATGGGCAGTGGTAACCACTTCCTATGAGGTGGACAGCTGCTTTTTTTTTAAATAGTTTTGCATGATGTTTTACTTAGCTATATCTGAAGATATCCATATTGGCACAGTTCTGATGATGTTTTTTTCTGTTCTTGTTTTCATAAAACATGTTTTTCAAAAAAATATTACATTATAACCGTTTGTAAAGGATCTGAAACAGTGGCCATCAAAAATCGCTTAGCGTTGTATCATCAACGTAGTATTGCCTCGACGAAACGTTTACCAATATTTACAGTCTTGTTGGTAATAAAAGTTAATCGGTAAGACAATTATTCCTTGAGCCAAATTGTCATTACCATTTGCTACATTGTATTCTAGTTACTACATATTCCTTCTCCTTTTATTTTCGAGATTAGTTTCAATAGGAATAAGTTAATCGTCTTTTGATGCGCCGAAAAAAAAAATTGTTTACGTAGCTATTTTTACCCGCAGTCCTCTTCAGTCGGGTTGTCGGTCGCTGTGCCCAAACGGCTGGACCACAGATATCAAGGCTGGACGGATTTTGACAAATCTGGTGTCGTATTTGTCTAGATCACAAGGGTGACAATGGCTATATGAAATGTCAAAAATTCCAATATCGCGTCTGTACGAAGCCATTTCAATTTACGATGAACTGAAAAGGTATAAAAAACTGATAGAATTCCACAAATTTGCTTGTTATTTTGATATTTAAATGTTTTTTAAACTGTTGAAACTCCAGCGTTTCGGGGTGGAACTGCTATTTTTAAGCCCCCGCGCAGTCAAAGTGTTAAAATAAATTAAAGAAGTTAAAATAAATAAATGATTGTAACTAGTCCTTAACATACATTAATCACTCCCTAATGTGGTTTTGTAGGTTGTAAGGGTACGTTTATCGCAAACATAAGGCGAAACAGGTCAGACGTTTTCAAGAATGGTTTTGGCTGCGTAAATAGGCACCCTTTGCAAGTTACAGTCTTTAATCTGTTAAATTACAAATACATACAGAGAAATAGAATATATGACGAAAATAAATGTTTCACACGTGTTATCAATAGGTGCAGTCGATTTTAAACCGACTTCAAAAAGGAGGAGGTTCTCAATTCGTCGGAACTTCGGACTTTTTTATGTATATACCCATAACTCCGTCAATTGTGAACCGATTTTCAAAATTCTTTTTTTGTTTATAAGAATATACTTCACAGGTCGTCCCATATATTTGATTCCTGAGGAACTGGTACTTTTCCTGGAAAACTCAAAAAACCTCATCCCTCACTTGTAATTTTCGTCCTATGATCACCAATATATCCGTCAATTGTGAACCGATGTTCAGGGCAAGAAGTAAGAAGTGATTTATTTGAGGTCGGTTTTTTTTTAAAGTCCTACTTGTGCCAGATAAATATTATATAACCTACCTAAGCAAAGCCGCAAATGACGATCGGGGTATCTTATTTCAGGGGTTCTTTGACAGTTTGACGTCACGTTATTCGACGTTCAATAGGCGAAATAATAAATATAGTATCGACCAGTGCTCATCATTTTCATTTACAACTGAGATAGGGAATACATCTACTGATCCGCCTTGCTCTGTACTTCTTTAAGTTTCAGCATACAACAACAGCAACACCATCCTATATCAGTTTACTGCTAGACATGGGCTACCCTAATAAGAAGGGAGTTATGTCTATAAACCCCACTCAAGGCATGCAGGTTTGGCTGCACTATGCCGCAATCTGTCAGCCGCCCCGTTAGCAACGTGCATCACAAGCCACTGAGGTGGGGTTAGGTTCCCTAGATCGAGGTAGGAACCTCTTAAGTACACCTTAAATTATAGCATTAAGCTGTAAAATGTTCAATTTAGCATAACAACAAAAGGCTCATTGTAATCCTCGATCCATCATTCGGAGGCTCGGTACAACAATCAGTTATTCTGTGCCCCATATACGTCTAATGGCTTTTGGAAACAAAACAAACTACGCATCAATGAAATCGTGTAAGAACAATTTAGGTTTGTCAGTAAAGAAGCGAAGCTATTCCATTATGGTGTGCCAATTACAATATATTATATGAAGCCAGGATGAACCAATATCGAATTGTTATGGATAGATTCGACATTTGTTTAAACTATTTAAAGAACCATGGAACTTATTACAAAATCAATTTATCATACGATGGATTTGTCTGTAGATGTTAGATAATACCTATTGATGAAAACGGCGTTATACTAGCAGTTTGGTTTTTATAATAAGTGCTCTAAAAAATGTAGAGATTTTAATATTTGTTAAGTAAAACTTGATACTTGTTGGCATGAAATCAATCATATTTTATGGAAAAACTGATTTCTGTATATAAGGTTCATGAAGGTACAGTTTTTATATTTTATGGAAAAACTGTTTTCTGGATTACTACACAATTTATTACCATATAATCTATTGGAAGACTAGAAGTAGGTATCACTATTTAGTCACGAATCTCAACTATTAAGGCCGCCCACAAGCGTTCACTAAAGACACGGCCTAAGTAACGCTTTAACCAGTAATAATGAGCAACAGTATTATGCTATTCATTAGAATAATTTGTCATATTACAGTACTAAGTGCTTCTACATAGATGGGGTCTACCATGAGTTTGCCAATTATGAAGTCACGTCACTTACTATCGTAAGGACTTCAGTTTTTTTTACAAACAATTCTCAGTTTATCACGTTAAATTTCACGCATTGTACCTATTAGTCAGTTTAGTTATGTAATGTTACTACCATTATTCTATTTTTTTTAACATATTAGCAGCCAAGCGTTTGACTACTATCACACCTAAAACATGTGAAAATGTCTAAGATGGAGCATGGTTGCGTAGAAGGAACAGTTTCTCTCTGGTTTTCTCGAAAAAAAAAAACAGCTAGCTATTATACTATTCTACGACGAAACTGGACTGAAGAGTAATCCCGCATTCCGCAATAACATTGCCTGGATTCAGCAAATGTTCGCCTTAAAAAAAATATTACTATTATTAAAAAAAAAATTACTTCTATTACTAGATAGGACCACGCGAGACGAGATTGAAGTCAGTCTTCAGAAGTAGAGTAGAGATCTTTGTGAAGGGCTCGTCCAGAGAAGTAGTAGCACCATGCCAACTTCTGCCGTTAAGCAGTATTGCTGTTACGATTTGAAGGATGTAGGTGTCGGTGAAATTACAGGCACTCAGGTTTATCAGTGATCACCTTCGTGCTTCAAGTTGAGAGACGCAGGGCGTTGCAACGTGCACTACGTTCCAAACATGAGTAAATACTTTGTTATTGGCAACGGTTTACCGATTTAAGAATATCAACTAATTTGCTAAAGGCAGCCCAACCAAGCTATATTCTTTTCGAGGCATCATTCAGTTGATGCTCTTTGCCAAAGGAAAGAATATGTCCAAGATAAAAATATACAGATTCACTCTCT
Source organism: Horisme vitalbata (assembly GCA_951804965.1). Taxonomy (NCBI): domain Eukaryota; kingdom Metazoa; phylum Arthropoda; class Insecta; order Lepidoptera; family Geometridae; genus Horisme; species Horisme vitalbata. The sequence goes on from OX638091.1 coordinate 9,968,005, forward strand.
CCAGCGTCTCACGGTGACCGAAGGAATTGTGGCGCTGGAGAGGTTCGCCATAACCTTCGTCTTAGACACATTTATCCTCAGGCCTACTTTTAAAGACGCATCGTAAAGATGTTGAAGCATATTCTGGAGGTCTTCGAAATTTTCTGCGAATAATACGAGATCGTCGGCAAATCGTAGGTGAGACAAGGGGACACCATTGATGTTTATGCCGAGGACCATGTCAAAATATTGATTGGTGCTCAAATGGGAATACCTCTGGTGCTCAAAAAATTGGTGCTGAAAAGGGAATACTCCCATATTTCTCCCAATCTAGGAATTTTATGACATCCTCTAGAGCAGCTGTCATAAGCTTTGGGGACATGGTATCCCCTTGTCTCATCCCCCGCTGGATCGGTACAGGATAAGTCAGGTCGTGAACTCGTACTTGCAGTGTGACCGAAGTGTAGAGCTCTCGGAGCGGATGGAGAGCGTGGAACACGGCTTAATGTTCGACACTGTCGAAGGACTTCTCGTATTCGACGAAGGCCATAACAAGGGGCTGGTTGAATTCGTGACACTTCTCCATCAGCTGGTTCACCGTATGGATGTGGTCAATGGTCGAAAATCCACTCCGAAAGCCGGCTTGCTCTCGGGGCTGCAATTCGTCAAGCTCGCGGGTAAGCCTAAGAGTGATAATTTTTGCAAAGAGTTTGTAAATCTGGGATAGAAAACTTATAGGGCGTTAGTTGCTTAACTTTAATGCTTAATTTAACGAATTATATGGTATTCTTAAATCGATAAAAGTTCCTGAAGACAGCCTTGCCTTCAGTGTGTGTGTGTTCTGCCGACAATGACTTATGGTGCTGAACAATGGACACTTACTCATGAGGCTGTGTATAGAACGAGAGTAGCACAGAGAGCAATGGAGCGAGCTATGCTCGACATCAAACGTATAGATTGATAACGTCGAGATCAGAAAACGGACAGCGGTAAGTTCAGGACATTGGAAATCGACTTATGAATCTCAAGTGGGGATGGGCGGGACACATTGCGAGACGTGGTGATGGCAGGTGGAGCTAGACATTGACCGAATGGTGGCCGAGGGTAGGCATATGAAGCGTCGGAAGACAAGTAGCGAGATGGATCAACGACATAGTACGCGTCGCCGGGCGTTCGTGGATGCGACTAGCACAAGAACGTAATGGATGGCACAAACTTCGGGAGCCCTATATCCAGCAGTGGATAAAGTCGAGCTGTGCATGAATGATGATGATGACAATTGTAAAAGTCAGCTGTAGCTGTAGTAGAGAAACCCATGGTAGGGGTAACAGGAATATTAGGGATTATACATTCAGATCCATCGTTAATTATGTAGATTAGGTCGTTAAAGCATTCACGTTATAAACAATGATGTCACTAAACACGCGCGCACGTATCTCGATAAAATAAACTATAAAATTAATTTGTTTTGAGAAATACGGAAATGTGTTTATTGAAGGAGAAGAAACAGTTTGCCTTCTTTTTTATGGTAAGTGGTACACACAGGGTGACCAAGAATGAACAAGCAACACAATAAACATGTAAATACTAGTTTGAAGCGGACATAATGTTTTGCTTTAGATAGATATTTGCAAATATACATAAATCTTATAATTATATGCCTTATCAGATAACTTTATGCTCTTAAGAATTTAACACAGACACACCCTTTGATAGGACTATTAATGTATAAAATGATGCATTACTGACTGTCTGAATAATTCGCTTATAATACCTGAAATTATCCCTTCATCATCCCTATGGGTGTTAGAGACAGGACACAGTATGAGTTGCGGTAGACAGCACGCGACACCTGAGCGAAGGCATTCTCTGGCCTGGCTCAAGTATCATAATTCATTTCAAACAAAACGACTTCAAAGATATAATAAAGCCAAAAAGTCACAAAAATACACGAGCACAGACGCGGGCGTTGCTAGTTCAAAACTTAAAAACTAGAGATGCCATCAATAAAAACTTTATCAAGAACTCATTCATACAAATGCTAAACAGTATCTAGTAGCCAACATATCTCTGACACGTGACCTCCAAGGGAGGCAGGTCTCCAATCATTACAACCACATTTGTGTCACACACTTTAGAAGTAGCACTGTATTACTCAAGAAATAAGGTTGAGAATGATAACTCACGTGATGTATGTGTGTGTTATGTATTGTTGTATGTTTGATAAAGCGAAACGATGTGGAATTGTTTTGGTTTTAGAACTATCCGGTATCTTCATGCTGTATCCCTAGGGGTAAAAGGTCATCTTGAATGACGGTCCGTCATTTTTAATCTACTTCCAAAAAGGAGGTTGCTATTAGATAGGCCGTAGTAAATAGTTTATTATATTCTATGTTTGAGAATGTTTATCATGAACAGCCAAAGTTGCAAAGATTTTTGTATGATCTTGATACTTTTGTATACTTTCAGATTTCAAGCATCTTTAATGGAAGCAGACAATGCAAAAAAAGTTCTTTGCTTGCCAAAATTATATACAAATCCAAGTTTATTTTTATATAATATTTTGGACTTCACAATTTTGGGAACAGTTTTTTGGCCTTCAAACGTTCGCATTCTGACACTCAAGTTAAAAGAGTTAAGAAATTAAGAAGTTATTTTAGAAGTATTCCATACTTAACTCATCGCTGTCCCAAGCTTCCAACATACAACCTTTTATTTCCAGTATGCAGGTAATTTACCCCTTGAAAATACAAACCCCGAAAGGGCTGAGGGTCAGTAGAATAAAATAAAAGGAGTTTTTCTTTGAAGTTGACTAATTATGTCCTCTCATTTTGTGTTGAGCAAGATATTTATTCTATGTTACTTTTGCTTATCACTATCAATTCCAAATGGTGCAATTTTAAAGTGCAAATGCAAAGGGCTCTTAACATTGCACCGATGTCTTTAAATGCAAATGTTATTTAATAAGTAAAATTTAGAGTTAGACAAAATCAGAGACAAAAAAGATTAGTTATCTACGACATAAGTAAAGAATTTCAATGATATATAAGACATGTGCACCAAGGCGTTTTAATAATTAGGTAAAAAACATGAGTGACAAAATTAAAAATGTATGAAACTATTTTGAGAAACAGACCCTAGTCCTGATCCCTTTTACCATGAAAAGAGGGTAACTAGACAATTTGCATTTTCTCGTTGAAGCACGAATAAAAATGATAATATTATAGCTTTTAGAAATACAAAGTAGGTAAATGGTGCTTTTGTAGTAATAAGGGTCTTATTTTATTTTGTTCAAATTAATTTAGCCTCGTGTTCTCGTCGAATGTCGTGTGTAGTCTGGATGAGGTCACGTAACTTCGTGTTTTCTTTGGAAAAGGGAATTCACGTAAAATATTTCTTAAAGAAATGTCAATAGTCAATCTCTTAATCCTTCAACTTACAAGTATAAGACGAATACATATTATAATTTGAAGCAAAATTTTGGTCCTAGTTTAGTTTTGGATAGAACTGTTCGTATTTATTTTAGACTGTTCTGTCTGATCAGATATTTCAACTCTATGCTCGGACCGGACAATGCAAGTAACGTCCTAAAAATCGTGACCCTGGCCTGCATAGAGTGTGATCGCTTTAAGCCATCAGAAAATTACAATACCTACGCAAAAAAATAAAACCAACATAAAGAACACGTCAGCCTATTCGGTCCATAGTCATTCCCTTGTTATTCAAACCTTAATAGCAATGCAAATAAAGAAATGGTAATTAGGTTCGATGTACTTGAGATTGAGAATCACAATATCGCCTAACAGGTGTAGATAAGTGTAGTAAACATCAAATAAATATTCTGCTTGTAACGCGGAAGAGTAACGAACTACATAGGTACAAAAACAATAGAATATTATGTAAATAGGTACCTTGTTACATACATAAAATATCTGCAAAATAATGAACCGTTGATAATATGAGTAAGTGCGTAGGTACTTACTTAACTACAATCAGTATTGTTATTAAGTACAGTGGCTGTATACATACATGGTACAATATAACTAGCACTGACAAAACCGATGATATGTACCGAACCGAATTATAAGTAGGTAGGTAAAAAGACCCACATAAAAACATAATTCCCCAAAATTATTAAATCGTCAATATTTGACACAGGACGGTGTTATGAAGAAACTCAATGCAATATGCATAAGGTTCATGTAATATGCTTGATTATATATTTGTATCGACGCACAACAGAACACAGCTATACTGCCATATAAATACGCACTGGCACATGTATGATAATGTAGGTATACTATACACGTATGTGTGCATAAAACATTCGTAGTCTCACTCTACTCAACATACGTTTATACCAAGACACGATACGTAGAACTTAGTTTAGTTTTTGCAAATATCTGCCTATACATATATCCATGAACCTTATTAACGTAAGAATTGATGATCCATAACATATGCATTACATTACTTTAAATTATCACTCATTAGTACATTGGGAACGAAAGAAGCCAGTATCGTAAATCAACCGGGGTCATACTTACAGATAACGTTCTCGGGCACGAATGTAGAGGTTAACAACAAAAATCCGTCAACAAAAACACAAGAGACGAGGTGCAGGCGTGCTGCACACTGCGGCCGTTAACCCGCCACCGGCGGACTGCGTTTCGAAAACTTCACGTCGCCGAAGCGTTTAGAGAATATTCAAAAATAGACCGACCGATTCGACCAAACGCGCAACAGTGAACCCTCTCACGTTTTTACTTCAATTCGCGACTCGGAATTCAGAACGAAAGCGATGCGCGCCCGTCGGAACCGTCCTGTATTGCTTTGAAAAGTTTCCAGTGCACAAAGTTAGTGTGATCGCGAGTGAGGGCTCTACGCGGCGAGAACGCGGCAGCCCCGTGGCGCTCAGAAGTGAACTGGCGCCGACCGCTCCGTCGGCCGACACCGCGCCTCGCACAGGAACACCCACACCGCGGCAGCCACTCACACGCGCGCCCTGCTCACACATGTACGACGCTCCATCGCACTCCCACACACTCAATTCAAAACTGATAAACACCACCAAACAAAACATCGCTTGCAACTGCATAATATTAACATACGCAGTTTTCCCATTATTCACCATTGATCTTATCAGTTGCCAGAGCGTTCACTGTTCTCGCAAATTCGGTGAAAAAATGCAAACATTTGTGCACAAGATGGATATAAAACAAAACACAAAACAGGTTTCGTACGAGGATTGTAATGGGCACTCAACGACAGAAATGTCGTAGGTCGGACACAACATGTAATGGCATATTGAACACAGACAAAGCAGGAAAACACGAGTAATAAACAGAGAGGTCGAGACAAGAGTACAAGACGGAGTACACATTCGTTCCTACACATTAAGGTGGAGCTGTGGGATGTGGAAACACATAGAGACTGCTATCAACGGCAGACACGCCAAGAGACATTACGATATATGAATGAAACTATTGATGAGTCTGAAATAGATGCAAATGACCTTATAAACAACGACACTGCATACACACAATGAAGAAATACGATGCTTGCACTCATAACACTCATACAGCGAATATATTTTTCACTTCTCTTGCTCAAAAAGTGTATCATAATAGTGTAGCTTAGCGGGCCTAAAACTCGAGTTTAATACCTAGGGCTAAAAAGTATTTTTTCTTTTTAATTTTTGTCTAAAATCATCAGCCCGTACAAAGCATTCGTTCTCTTATATAAAAACTCGACTTCTTGGTGCTCCGTCAATCTTTTTTTTGAAAATAGAACCGTCTTGGTGATGTTTTATGAAGGTTGATTCTTCCCTTCACGGTAGAATGCGAACTGTTTCGTTGAGGGTTATTGAAGGTATAGAGATTTTAAAAAAAAGATGGTATTGGCGCTAAATCTCTAGAATTTTCTTCATTCCAAATCACAAACTTTTACGTTTAACTTCCTGACTTTAACTTTCAAATTGTTAACGTGAAAAATGTCATCAAGTGATAGTGAAGATGCTAATATGCAAATGGAAGAAAAGGGCAAAGAAATAATTATGAATCTGTTGCCGACAAAATCACGTGAAATATATTTAAAGAGTTACGAAAATTTTATGAAATGGAGAGATGAGAAACGTGTGGATTCTTTTACAGAAGGGGTTTTTCTCACTTATTTTGATGAATTATCGAAAAAATTCAAATCGTCGACTCTTTGGAGCACATATTCAATGTTAAGAATGACCTTAAAAACGAGACACGACGTCGATATTAAAAAATATGTAAATTTAACGGCTTTACTGAAGAAATTGTCCACTGGATACAAGGCAAAAAAATCTAAAGTTTTGACGACACAAGAAATCGAAACATTTTTAAATAACGCTCCAAATAAACAATACTTGGCAACAAAGGTAACCTACTTATGTACTCTACTCAAACTAAATAAATAGATACCTACCTACATACCTAAATTATGTACCTAGATTATTACGATTATTAACACACTTATTTTTTTGTTCAACAGGTTGCTTTAATTTATGGAATCAGCGGTGCATGCAGAGGAATAGAGCTTGCCAATATAACGCTAGAAGACGTAGAAACGGATACAAACCTACAAGCTGTGAGTCTGCCGAACACGAAAACAAACAAAGAGCGTAAATTTGTCATCAGTGGAGAATACCTTAATATAGTTAAAGCCTATCAGGAGTTACGTCCCACTAATGTTTCAACGAGAAGATTTTTTCTAAATTATCAAAATGGTAAATGCACAAGGCAAGTCATAGGCAAAAATAAATTTGGTAACATGCCTAAAGATATTGCCACTTATCTAAATTTACCAAATCCGGAACTCTACACGGGCCATTGTTTCCGCAGAACATCCGCGACTCTGTTGGCGGACTCTGGTGCGAATATAACGACATTAAAACGCCACGGTGGATGGAGGTCCGATCAAGTGGCTGAAGGTTATATAGAGGACTCTATACAAAACAAGTATCACGTCACGCAGCGGATTATGGAAGGAATCAATATTCTACCAAACATTACAGAACCCCAAGCATCTACATCGCGGGATTGGATGAATATGTCAACTCAGCTGAAGCCGCACTCAGATCTTAATAATGCAGGAAACTCAAGCATGATTCGAGTCTCTCCAACTTTTACTCCACAACAATCAACTCAAAATATTATCACATCCCAATCACAGAGAACCGAAATAAAATTGCCCGGGAAAAACATATCACTAAACATTCAAAATTGCTCTAACTGCACATTTAATTTTTAATAAAATTTCTGAAAATTGACTAATTTGGAATTGTTTTATTTTCTCGCAATCGAAGTGAAAAGTAGAGTGTTTTACTCGGGCCAAAACCACCCATTATAACTCGGTCTTGTCATCCTCCCTCGCTAAGCTCGGGAGTATAACAACCTCGTATATAATGGGATGGTTTAGTCCCTTGTAAAACAATCTACTATTGTTGTGCAACAGTCAATCAATTTGATCTCGTAACGTAACTGATAACTAAGACTAATTTATTTGGTGGCGAATGTTTTTATTGATAATATTGTTAGTTTGAAATGAAATGGGAATTGATAGTGATCTAAAAGATTTATCAGTAGTTGCTAACAAAACCAGTTCCTACTATAAATATTAATGAATAATATAAATTTACATAAAAAGATACTCACGCATGTAAAGTCCGCATTGTGGATTGGTAAGAATATTACCTGAAACCAAAGACAAAATATCTAAGGATAAAAACTAAATATTAGAAGTAACTTATTAAAAACGTATAATGGAAAACAAGCGGAAAATTTACTAAAAGGCAAAACAGTAATCATCGTTGACCTCAGGAATAATATAAATGTTTAATGAGAGTATAAGGGTTTTATCAATAACATTATAGATCAAGGTAAAATTTTTAGTGAATCTGAAGGAGATCCTTTACTAACAAGACCGGTAAAGTGCGAGTTAACTCGCCCACCGCGGGTGACGTCAATTACGTCTAATTCTTACATTTAGTATTGTATTCTCGTGGATATCACACGTAGGAAGAGACGGAACTAGGGCTTGTCCCCATCAACACGTCAGGACGTCGTCCACGTGGAACGTTGCGGTGTTGCAGCGCGGCGCGTTGACGTGAAGTGCAAATTTACACGTAAATTACTCAAAAAAGCGGTCGTTATCGTTTTCCTAGTTTAAAAAATACTTTGTAACAAATCCACGAGGTAAGTAAAGAAACAAACTACAAAGGGTCATGACAGGTTTTTGAAGAACGAGATAGATTGAGAAAGTGAGTAAGAGTGAGGGAAATATATCGTTTCTCTCACTCACACTCGATGTATGAAGAAGGGTAGGACTTTTTCTACCCGTCTTCATACTTTGCTTTTTAGGGTGACGTTCCCGAGCCGGTCAATTGAACCCTTATGGTGCCGCTTTGTCTGTCCGTCTGTCACACCTGATTATTTCAGGATCTACAAGCTATCGACTTGAAATTTGGTAAAGATTTAAAATTTAAAAATAATTTCGTTTTCTTCCCTAAGGGGCCAAAATTAAAAATGTCAAAATTTCAAACTGAGGTCAACAGGTCGAGTGGGGTAACGTGTCCCCTCCCCCCCCCCTTAACTCCGAAGTTTCCAAAATGAGAAACCTGTTTTTTTTATATGTTATAACTTCTGTAACATATAATAAAATTACTACTACGGCTGACTATAATTTGAAACAGTAAGTGAAGGAATTATTTAGTAGTATTTTAACCGACTTTAAAAAGGAGGAGGTTCTCAATTCCGTAGTATTCTTGTTATTTGTAAGTTTTGTTCGTAATTTAAAAACTATAAAAAGTTTTAAATAAAAATAAAAACCTATAATAGAATAGGCAAATCAAGGTCTTTCATGCACTGCTATAGGCTGATGATGATGATGATGATGATGAAGGCCTTTCAGATAATACCCTATTAACCGTGTAACTTTCCTTATAGCTTGACCACCGTTTTTCTTACATTTATTAAATTTTCTGTAAAACTGTTTTAAATAGAGACTTTGTCTAAATTTTCCTGTAAAATATAGATATTTTCCTATAATATATCAAAACTAGTTGACCCGCTCGCAACTTCGTTTGCGTTTATAAACTTTTTTTACATATGTCCTTTCATGTGAAATGCTTCCCAGGCCCGGTAATTTGACATATGAATGGATTAAAAAGTACCTACATATTACTACATTACCTACCCCATAATGTTCTCACTCCTTTTTTCGTTCCTGTTTCCGTTGGCAACCCGTCGCCAAGTTAACAGCCGGTATAGGTATGATGAATTTTTATATGCCTCACTCTTGATTATGATTGGTTACCCATGCAAACTTTCATCACATAAATCACCCTCTTTAAGTTTCATTTTCGCTACCAAAAGCAGCAAGTCCTTCTCCAAGGTCCCACCCATGGTTCAGCGTTTTAGGTGTTTATTTATTTTCGTTAGTCTCTGTGAAAAATCTCAAGTCTTTATGTAAAAAAAAAAACTTGCTATCCCCGTGGTATTCAAATAGCCAAGAACAAATGAATGAAATTTAAATTTAGAATTCTAATCCGATTTAAATATTATTTTCTATTTGACATTCCAATTTTAAAGAGTATCGCATTGCACCAAGCTTTTAAGGCTCCCCCACACAGGTGTGTTATTATCGGCGATAATATCGCATGCGTTATTGCGATAATGCGTCCCAATTCCTTGCACATAATTGCGTTTTCACGGCAGTATGTAACTTTTTAGCCATCCTAATACATAATGTACTAAATCTCTACACATCTCACATTACGCGCAACTATCAAAGGCATTGAAAATGTAATTTATAAATAAAGCACACGATAAAATTTGACTATAATGTACTGACGAATAAGTGAACGGAGCGCAGAATGGCTTAGCGCGTAAAAGCCCTTCTACTGCCTACAGTTTTTGTCCGTCTGCCTCCTAAGATGGCTCAAGCTGTAGCTTAATTCAATCTCGAGATATCATTTTTTCCGTTTCTTGAATAGCGAGCTCAAAAAAAAATTGGGAAATTCTCGATCCAGAAAATTGTTAAATTTTGACAAATTTTGGAAAATCTCAAAAAGTTACCACCCGATTTTGGAAATTTAAATTGCACTTCGAAGCCCTCCGGCAGACGCAAATATTGAATAATTGTGACCGATCACTTTATTCAATGCCACATCTTTTTTTAATGCATGTGACGAATTTACTTTTAATGTATGGTGTTTCAAAAATGTGAAGAAAAGAAATATCTGTGAAACTACAGGCAAATGTCAGAATTTCATGAATCGGGCACTATACTCGATCAGAAAAACTTAAATATTTTTAATATTTGCGCATGCGATATTGCGATATATTCTGTTATATTGTCTGATATTATCGCCAATAATAACGTACCTATGCCCACGCACCTGTGTGTAGGAGCCTTTATATGAGAATATAGGTTTTTGAATAAATTTGGAATGAGTTTTCAAACATGACATAGTGTCAAAATAAAATGGCATAACATGTGTCACTAAGGAGTATTGATATCAACTTCGATGCAAATCACCCCTATAAAACTTTCTACCACTTTTTAACCCCGTTAGGCGATAAATTTCAATAATATACGAAAAACGTCTTTCATCCATTTTGTTAAAGAATGTTTATGCAAAATTTGAAGTAGATTGGACCAAGGAATCACGTTGTTCCATACAAACTTTGCCCACGTTTTTCATCCCTTTAGGGGTAGAATCTCGAAAAATCCTTTCTTATCGGATGTCTACTTCATACAAAGAACACGCCCTCCAAGTTTCAGGTCTCTACGATCAACGGTTTAGGCTGTGCGTTGATCCGTCAGTCATTCAGGACAAAGGATTTTATAAGTATAGATTACCCTCCATTAAGGTATTTTTTTCAAAAACCTGGTATGCGGTCTTTTATTATTTAATATTCAAAGTGTTCTGACGAAGTTTAAAAAAAATCACATCACGCGTTAAGATTTTCCCATACAAACTTTACCACCCCATTGCAACCCCCTCAAGGACTATTTCAAATTTTCAATTACACAGGTTTGTTGACAGGGTTTTCAATGATACATGTCTCAGGTTTCAAGTTTCTAAGTTCAAGGAATACGATTTTTCATACAAACATTTTTACCCCTTTTCACCCTCTTAGGGGTTGAATTTCCAAAAACCGTTTCTTAGTGAGCGTTCACACTTTTTAAAGACTACCTGTACCAAATTTCAAACCTCTAGGCCCTGTAGTTTCTGAGATTTCGTGATGAGTGTGTCAGTGAGTGAGTGAGGATAGTTCTCTTTTATATATATAGATTTAGGGTTTCTCACTTTGCAAACTTGCAAAAGGGGGCAATGGTCATTTTTTAGACGTTTTTCATCCAAAACCAAAACTGTGCATGATAAAATAAAATAACTGTAATGGTTACAGACTTCGCTATAATTTTCCTTTTGTCTTATTTTGACGTTTTTATCATTAATCAAAAACTGTGCATAATATAAATAAATTAAAAACTGTTTCGAGCAGTACGAGTAAAGCCATTTGATATGATACCCCACTCGACCTTTTCGCCCCAGTTAATTTATTTGATCGGGTCGGTAACTGTAAAAATTGTAAAATACAATAAAGAAGTCAAATGGAACAATCCATTCACCTATACTGAGCCTAATAATAAATCAACTTCAAAGATTCCTGCGCCTCTATATTATTTACAATAAGAAAAGGTCTCATGACGAAACGTTTCAATTTACTTTGTCGCTTTCAGGAATTCAATTTGAGCTTTCCTAAAATCTATTTGTGTTTCGACACGAGTACCGGTCTACAGATAAAAATGGTCCCTGTAAATAGATTTATCTGAAGGGAACTTCAGCAAGGAAGGAAACGTAGGATCTTACTGGTTTCGCATTTTGACTAGCCAACTAAGAGACCCGTATCCAATAACTGACTAGCATTTTGATGCATCAACCACAAGGTAACAAACCCACGTGTATGTTACCTGAGCATTTCTACGAAAATAATACAAATCTTTGAATCGATAATGAATAAATACTACTAAATAGCTTTTGTTCTACTAAACATATTGTAATTGTATTACTGGATTTTCTGGATTAGGAATACATCATATAGTAAAAGGATGATATTATGATAGTGAAGAATATACAGTGTACTTACCCACAACAACCTACTGTGAAGTCGCGTCATCATATGCGCCTATAGTAGCAACTATACTGTTCCTCTAAAACTAGGGAATGTTACTGTCATACTGTCCATATATTAAAGGTTCTGTATACGTTTTATTTGGAGTCTGTCGGCATAAGCGCCATTCAGCGAAGGCTCGCATTGGACTTATAAACCGTACTACGTTGCCTCATATTATTATGAACTTATATACATCATTATATCATATTATACTTGATACTGGTGAAATTGTGGAAACTATCCCAGGAGCCATTTAATAAAGAAGTGAAGTGAAATGACTTTACATTTGGCTTTTCTGTCAGTTTTAGAGGAACAGTATAGCTGCTACTCTTCTTAATTACCTGGCAAAATAGAGGGATTTAAAGGTTGTAGAACCTAGGGGGGTCCACCTTGATAACAATTGTTATATACTGTTACTTATATTGATGCTGGTTAATAAACGGGGCTCTGGCGGCGGCTGATTGGGGCAACCTAACACTGGAACAACTACATTTTCTTCACCGTCAACGGGCAGCAGCATTGTTAGAGCTAGAAGATGTGCCCTGCAATCCCCAACCCGCATGCCTAACATGGGGATAAGGGCATGCCCCCTTATAGGGAAAGCTTATATCCCAGCAGTGGACTGATATAGGCTGTTGTTGTTGTTGAGTGAGTTATCACTCCTAGTAGTGTACCAACAAAGGCACTAAGAATGACGTACATCTAGATTTCCATTGATTTCGCAAATTCGGTTCATTCACTATTCGAATGACGTAGTACCCTAGCGGTGTAACGAAAACGTGACCGGCGAAAAGGGAAAGTTAGGTCGATTGATTGGGACAAAAAACACTGTGGTTTACGGACCAATGCATCAATCAATTTGCTGAAGACTTCGAGAATCATCTATCTTATTTTAATGAGCACCAGTAATGAAACTCCGGGCCTAGGTAGGTAAAAGTAGACTTCTAGGTTAATATCACAAAAAAATTACGCATACGAAAATGATTTTTTTCTAGTTTAATCTCTTGATCTCTTCATCACTTAGATCAAACACTATCCGCCATACTAGCCATTGTACCTAAATTACTATTTCATTTCTCTGTTTTTGTTAATTTTTGGTTTTGAATTGGTGTTGTGTGCAATAAAGAGTTCATCTATCTATCTATCTATCTAGAGTCTAGATTCTAGACTATCACTTAGAGAAAACCAGTACTTTTTTGCTTGTTTTTGGCGCATACACGCTACATCAAATGAATTACGAAATACATTAAAACATCAATTTTGAATGTGACTATAATATTGTTACTGTTTGCTCTTAAATCCCACTCGAATCGAGTACAATTCATCTTCCGAGATAAATCCAATGTATTTGTATCGGACTTCTGACTACAAATTACATTGTCCCCGAGAGTTACAGCTGAACTTCGGATCAGTAAATAGTATCGATGTGACATGATACACTTTGTTACCGAAAACATACTTTTAATCGAAAAGTATCTGTTTTCCTATTGAATAAATTATAGATACGTGTTTAAGCAATCCATATAATACATACTACCCCACTAATATTACAGGCGAAAGTTTATGAAATCTGAAATGTTTCCTTCACGCCAAAACTAATTTTGGCGTGTCGTGTCTCAATATATTGAGAATTGAGCATTTCGCACAAATGTTGTTCTAGACCTGGGGCCTGAATCTGATGATTCGACATATTTGATTATCATCATCATCATCATCATCATCATCAGCCTATAGCAGTCCACTGCTGGACATAGGCCTCCCCTAATGAGCGCCATTGCGCCCTGTCCTGAGCTCGACGCATCCAGCTTCTACCAGCAGCCTTTCGCAGATCGTCACCCCACCTGGCCGGAGGGCGCCCTACACTACGTTTGCCGAGCCGCGGTCTCCACTCAAGAACTCGTTTACCCCAACGGTTATCAGTTCTTCGGCAGATATGGCCAGCCCACTGCCACTTCAGCTTGCTAATTCTCTGAGCTATGTCGACAACTTTAGTTCTATGTCGGATAAACTCATTGCGGATTTTATCCTTCAGAGAAACCCCGAGCATAGCTCGTTCCATAGCTCGCTGAGCGACTTTAAACTGGTGGACTAGCCGTACTGTGAGAGTCCACGTTTCGGCTCCGTATGTATTTGATTATATCAGATATATATCGCGGAAACTGTCAAAACTGTATGAAATTTGACAGTTCTTGTGATTTCATTTCATAATGTGTATATTTTGTTTTAGGAGTGCTTTCTAATCATCGTCCTCATTATCAACCGTTTTTGACCCACTGTTGAGCATAGGCCTTATTATTATGTCACTCGCCTCGATCCAGAGCTAGTCTGACCTAGGTGCCGGCCACGGTCTTTCTAATATCGTTGAACCATGTCGTCTTTAAAAGTACTCATATCGAATAAATTTAGACTATATTTTGTATTTTAACATAACATGAAAATTATTTGATCATAAAAATGCAATTTAGTTATGTTTACAATAGTTTATCTTAACTTATTAATACAATTCTTGTGAAATACTAGGCTAAGCCTGTATTGAGGAAACTTTCGAAACATCAATTGTTTTACACACAGTAGACAGTAAAGTACTTCCAACTTTACATTTAACAATAAACGATATTAATAAAAGTTTAAGCGATATAATTATCAAAGGATATAAATATATTATTGTAAGTAAGTAGGTACCTACTAATTATAAAACTGTAAATGAATAAATTATCATATTATATTAAACATATACACTCGAGAGCAATGAATCCGGGTCACTCAAAGAATCCAAAAAATCTCGGAAAGTAAGAATGCTAGGTTAATGCAATAAATTGTATTTAATAGACAATTTAATACTCCTTAAATGAAAGTTAAAAAAATATGAGTCACCATACATTTTATTTACACAAAATTACATAAAGAAAAAAAACTGCTGATCTCTCCTTAAAACAAAAATAGGAAACATGAAATTTTTGAACTTTATGACGATTTTCTTGAATTTCAATACTTCGTATTACCTCCTCGTGCTTCCATTACTGCGTTTACGTGGTTTGGCATGCTGTACACCAAGTTCCTTATACGATTTTGGGGAATATTCTCCCATTCCTCTGTGAGAGCAATTTTGAGCTCAGGAAGCGTGATTGGGGGAGGGTTTCGTTGTTTTACGCATCTCCCTAGCTCGTCCCAAGCATGCTCGATCGGGTTGATATCCGGGCTGCGCGCTGGCCACTCCATACAAGTAATGTTCATCTCTTGAAGCTAGTCATTCACAATCCTACCTGTATGAGGTCGGGCATTGTCATGCATAAATATAGCATCCTCACCCAAATTGACCATAAATGGACCAACGTGTTCGTTGAGGATTTCTTCCACATATCTTACGCTAGTTAAAGAGCCGTTTTCTATGATCACCAGCTCTGTGCGACTTTCAGAGGAAATTCCGGCCCACACAAGTACAGACCCACCACCGTAGGCTACTTTTTCTTCGATGCATGCTTGCTTGAATCTTTCCCCTGGTCTTCTATACACTCTGTGTCTTCCATCGTGCTTGTAGAGCATAAATTTTGATTCGTCGGAGAACATAACTTTCGACCAATCTTCAATACTCCAATTTACGTGTTCTGGGCATATCTTAGTCTTGAAATACGATGGCCACGCTCCAGTTTAGGGCCGTTTGCAGGTCTAAGGGGTTTTAAGTTAGATTCAGCAAGCCGACGTCTTACTGTCCATGCACTTGGGTTACTTCCTCCGAGGCGTCGAAACTGATTTGTGAGTTCAGTTCCTGTGAGAAAGCGATTTCGAAGCATGGTGTTCACCAAGTATCGGTCTTCTCGTGCTGTGGTACACCTAGTTCTGCCCGTTCCTGGTCTGCGTAGGTTAGAACCAGTTTCTTCGTAACGTCGGAGAACTCTTTGTACTGTTGACAGCGACACACCGACAGTCCTGGCTGTATCGCGCTGACTCCGGCCGGTTTCCACCAATGTAAGTATTCTGGTGCATTCTTCAAGTGTAAGCGACATGATTTCAGCTTGAATAATGAATATTGAGCACTATCAACCTGGTTTATGTACCAACATAAATGACAGATTACAAACAAAAGCAAAAACAAATCCTGTAATTTCGTAGTTCCATCTTCGACAGTGTTCCCTTTTCAAATTTGATTTTTTTATGATATAACTTTACAATAACTAAGAAGTTTTAATACTTTCATTTAAGGAGTATTAAATTGTCTATTAAATACAATTTATTGCATTAACCTAGCATTCTTACTTTCCGAGATTTTTTGGATTCTTTGAGTGACCCGGATTCATTGCTCTCGAGTGTAGATAGGTAATAATCATAAATAAATATGAATGTGTATATTAATAATCGTAAATATATATGTCATTTAATATAACATGCATAAAATAATTTTAGTTAACATTCATATTTTAAAATCTTTTCCGTGTCTTCATACGATAAAGTACTTAAGACTTTTCCTTAAATATATAGCTTTAATTCGTAACATCATAGTCTAGATTCTAGATCTTATTCATCTGTACCTACCTACTACAGTACATAAATATATCCGTCCTGTCTTTGGCAAGAATATAATATTTTAAATTATGTGGGTCAGAAGGTCAGCCAAAACTGTGCTCTATGTGAGAATTTTCACTTTATTTCATGATCGAATAGATAAATGCATTTGTTCTGCCAAGAATTGTGAAGAACCTTACCAGACTACAGAGTTGGCTGGCATTGGCTAAGTTATCGATTACCGTGCTTACTAAGAGTAGAATATGTGTACCTACGGATTTGCTTACGTGGTATGATAAAGGATTTTAAAGCTTATCATAAAATATGTAAAACCATCCAATCCGATCAGGTTAGAAAAATAGGATATTCTACCAAAGTAAGGATGTTTGTTAGTGCGTTACGTGCGGAAAAACTAGTGATGTATAAAAATATAAGCTTTTCCCCAACTTGCTTTTAAAGATTGTCTTTTTTCAAAAATTATGGTCAAGGATTTCATTAGTCAAACCTTCCTTTGTAGGACTTTCTCTTATTGTTTCTAATTAAAGCACAACAAATTACAGAACAGACAGATTTGGTTCCTAAGAAATTCTGTCAACAATTTCCCAGAAATAAAATCGGAAATTCTTTGACACCACTTTAAATTTCGCAAATTCCTAGAATTCTACGACCTGTAGAAAAGTGAACAATGTGAAAGATATAGTTGGCGCAAATGCGCTATTCATTTCTTATCTTTAGTATGGAGCTATAATGGCCAACTCTGGTGTCTGAAAAAGCCGGGACCAACATGCCTTCTGAAGCACGGAAGCGCTCAGATCTAAATGCCACTAAATGGTCACCCATCCAAGTAGTGACCGGAAAAACCAAGATGATCTGCTAAGAACATCGAAATAATCCACACCACTAGTTTATTAATATGAATCATAAGATCATCTATTGTGTTTAGTAAGTACTAATTAAGGTATTTTCTTATGGTCTTAACTATTTTTTATTAACTTCAGTAGAACATTTAACAAATAGAAAACTGAGACCCGAGAGTGACCACAAGTGGTATATATAGCAAGCAGGCGGATGACACGCTGAGTAAGTTCGATTTCTGAAACTTGTCAAAAATGTTTGACCAATTTCCAATTGTTTATCACCAAGATGGGAATAAATAAATAAATAAATAAATAAATAATGCGGGACGTAATCACACAGCATCATGTAACCCCAAACTAAGCAGAGCTTGTATTATGGGAACCACATGATTGATATACTACACATATATTTTTTTTTTTGTAAATACATACATATCATACATAGAAACACCCAGACCCGAGACAAATATCTACAGAACATGCAAACATTTGTCCCGCGGCAGGAATCGAACCCGCAACCTTCTGCGTCTCAGGCGGACCTTCGCCCACTGCGCCACAGAGGCCGTCAATGATGAGCTGTGGCATGTGAAACCTTGGCTTGAGTTGCCGGTCCAAATTTTTAGGATCAAATTTCATCACCGTCCATCGTATTATTATAAAATTATAATACTTGGACAATACCACACGTGCCCGTGAGGATTTGCTTCACGATCGGCCTCGCGCGCTTTTCTTATGGAGCTAACTTTGTCTAGAAATGCTCAGGATATTTAATAAGAGACCAAATATAACGACGGCTCATTTTACAAGGATGAAGATCCTTTGAAAATAATATCGTTTAAATAAATTAGAGTCGAACTACTCTCTGTAGTCTTTAGGACTTTGATAAATTATGCTCAAGATATTTTCTCAAGTTACATCGTGAAGTTGGTTTTGTTTGATTGATTGCGGAAAACAGCGTCTTTTTTTAGCAAATACTTAATCATTTTGGCGTTCACGAACGTCCCCACGTCGTAAAATCTTTTCAACGCAAAAATCAACAACTAGTTTTCATTTTATGAATAAAGTTATTTCATTTTCACACACCTTGATCCCATCCGATTTCGGAGCAAAAAATATATTTAACTTCCCACACGATTTTATATTTTAGTAACCTGAAAATACAAGCTGGTATCGCATGTAGGGTGAGACCGGATGTGAAATTTTCCATCGGGCTTAGGATTGTTCCGAATTGGCGGGATTCGTTCATTCATGAGTGTATTTTTGTCGTGACGTGGAAATCGTGGAATGGTGTCATAGCGGCATGAGACGTGTGGGGAAGAAATGGTATCGCACTTTGGCGATTCTTTTTGAGAGCAAACATGCCAACAATATGTAGGTAGTATTTTGTATATACAGTACCAGCATTCGCTAGCGACTTCGCTCGCGGGTACCTGGATAAAAAGTAGGTAGCCTATGTATTAACTCCGATTATAAACTATGTATATTCCAAGTTTCGTCCAAATTCGTTCACTTGATATGGAGTTGAGCGGGAACAAACATACTCACAAACACAAACTTTCGCATTTATCCGACTATCCTATCCTACTACTGTTTGTTAGTCTTTCAGGCAAAAACTACTGAACTGATTTGGATGAAACTTGGAATACACATAGGTTGTGACCTGGATTAACATATAGGCTACTTTTTATCCCGGTACCACGCGTGCGAAGCCGTGCTAGTATACTATAAGTATGATATGAATAGTGATAGTACCTAACTACATAAGAGTTCTTGACAGACCTCAGTTTCAAACGTCGAGGAAAATAAAGTTGTAAGTCGAAGCCGCTCGCTCATTGCAAAGCTCAATGTTGAAAAAACAACCTTCAATCTTCAAGTATTTGCCTTCGACTGTACATCACGATTTACTAATTAAACTTAATTCCCAACTAACCTTAGTTAAAAAGATCGTAAAGCTATGGATTGCAGTAACTGGGTTAATTTCAAAGAACTACATAAAATTAAAGAAGTGTTTCATACTTCGTGTCCTCCTATTTATTAAAAAAAATAAGTGTTAGTGTTTTGGAAGGCACGTTTTGGGTATAAGGGGTTCCATTTCCATCTTCAAAACCTAAGCTAACCTAACCGGCCCGTAGTGCACCCTGCTAACTAAAAAACGAGACTCTGGTGAGCGGCTGATTGCGACATGGTATAATCTAATACCGGCACAGCTAAATCCCCTGGCCGACAACGCACAGCAGCACCAGGCGGTGCGAGAAGTTGTGCCCTGTGATCCCCAACCCGCATGCAGCGCGTGGGGATTAAGGGCATATCCCCCTTCTTACAAAGGAGACCTATGACCAACACTGGACTACATAGGCTGGTGTTGTTGTTATAAGACTCGTTGGTAATATAGGATTGTGGTCCTAGCTTCAAAACCAGAGCTAATAACAGTTCATACAAAAGCAATAACATGAACCGCCCCATCGTCGACCTCATTTTTGCCCTCGAAGGTGAAGAGCTCATAACTTGTCAAAATACATACAAACCCTCGCAAATCAAATAAGGATTTTTTTTTAAATTGACCGATGAACTTAGTGCAAAACAAAAGTATTCAATCATTTCTCTGTCTTTTCCACTTCGCTGTACTTAGCTATTTCAAAAGCGCAGCACTAAAAGTAAAAGAAAATAAACTAAGATATGAAAACTTGCTCGTAAAACTGAAGATTGGCTGCAGAACTAAGTTAAGCTGTTACTTCATCTTAGATAACTCAGGTCACTCACCTACATTCTCTTATGAAGTTATTTATACCAAAGTTTTAAGGATGAGTCCACTTTATACAAACAAGCGCACAATAAATCTAGTATTTTGATAGATTTAGTTTACGAACGTTCAAAAGGACTTTGTTTAAAAACATGAATTTTACGATTGGTTCTGTTATCTGAGTCACGTCAAGCGGGCGAAGCCAAAAGATAGGTACCTTTTTCCGATCCGACTCGAACATTTTTCAGGCACTTATAACTTCGTTACAGCTTGAAGAACTGTGCTGAAAATTATATCACAGTGGCATATTACCGACCATATATAAATTACAAAATGTTTTTTATGGTACTTGAAGATGGAAAAAGCACATAGCCCACCTGATGTGGTAACCATTACCTAAACAAACAACATAAAACAAAGCATTGCATCGTAGATCACGTTTTTTGGAACGTGCTCTACGATGCAACGCCCTGCCTGCGTCCATCACCTTGAGGCATGAAGATGATAAGCCTCTTGGGCCTGTAATTTCTTTAATTTTTTGTGTTTGTAGCTTTACTAGTTGTGAAGATTATGGTTTCACATCACATTACAATGAATAGTTCTAGAAGTTTAACTGTTTATATATATTCAGAGTGGAGTGTGAATTTATTTAATGATAATCTGTCATTTTTTGCTATTTAGTTTGAAAAGTAGTAATTGCCACGCTAATTTCAAAATCTGACTTCTTTAAAACCTAGATTGGGGACTACGTTCTGCAGGGGCGCGTTAAAAAAGTTTATAAAAACTGCAAGAGCGCGACTGCGCTCCTAATAGAACTGCAGTTGGATGTCGCTTGCGACTGCCAACGACATCCAACTGCAGTACAGTACTATCATAAATTAATTTAACGTAAGGCCCACTTGCAGTACCACTCTCTGCCGACGCAGAGCCTTAATTAAAACGAATTGTGTCGTAAATCGCAGAGCAACAACTAGAAATACTGAAGCGCGTTTTAGTGTTCACAATATCCTGGGGCACTACCTACTCGACAAACGATTTCGTTATATCCGGATAGTGCTCAGAGTTGATGCTCAGATAATGCTTAGATTTTGACGGCCTTTGTGGCGCAGTGGGCGAAAGTACGCCTGTGACGCAAAAGGTTGCGGGTTCGATTCCCGCAGTGGGACAAATGTTTGCATTATTTGCAGATGTTTGTCTCAGGTCTGGGTGTTTTCAATGTATAATATGTATCATGTGGTTCTCATAATAAAATCGCTGCTTAGTTTGGGGCTACATGATGCTCTGCGACCGTGTCTAGCATTATTTATGAAAAAAAAAACGAAGTTATTCGGGCGACTCGCATATCAAACAAATAATGTAAAACACAGGCTTATAAATATACGCAGTTTTCACTTATGGTTATATCGTCCCATTCTACAAAACGCTGCACGTCTGACGCCGTCAGACCATGGAACAAAATAAAAATAATGCTGTTATAGTCAAAAAACCGTGCATCGTTTAAAAAAATTAAAAAACTGCGCTAATTGACCCCTTTCACATGATATGCCACTCGACCTATTAGCACCAGTTTGAAATTTTGACGTTTCTTATTTTGGCCCTTTTGGGGATGAAAATGAAAATATTTTTTAATTTTTTTACTAGCAATCTTATTCAGTAAGTGAGTGCATTTCAAGTCGGTAGCTTATTGTAGTTCCTGAAATAATCAGCTGTGACAGACGGACGGACGGACAAAGCGGCACCATAAAGGTTCGTTTGACCGGTTCGGTAACGTCACCCTAAAACCGTAGGATTTGTCTCAGTGCCTAGAGTAGACCAGTAGAGTTACCAGAAAAGGAAAAAAAAGAAAAAAAAATGTATATAAACTAACGAAACTTAATACTTATAATGATAGGAATAAAGTGTATTATGAGATTGCTATTTATATTATAACAATGTTATAGAAATACGTATAGGTATTATACTTAGACAAAATGTAGGTATTTTATAAGTTTACGAGTGGTTTATTGTGATGCATGTATAAATGAGTGAATGTGTGTGTTTGAGTGTGTGAATGTAGGTGGGTTATCCACCACTGATAGACCTACAACAAAGCAACAATGAATGGTAACCATTTATAGCGAAGTTGCCTTAGGCGACGAAAATGACTAAAACTGAAAAGAGTACGGTGTTTCAATGAATAGATTTTCATTTTTCCACTTTTCTGAGTTATGTAGAGTGATTGTGGTAAACCTAGTTAGGTAAACCTACATCACGATTCGCGATTCGCAATGTCGCGTCAATACGCGATAAAGGTATTGTTAGTCGTTTTGCGGAATAGATCTCTTATACGATATCGTTTTCGTGTCGATAGGTGCGCAGATGAGGAAAACAAATTAGTCAATTAGAGTGGACGCTTCTATTATCAAAAGAAAGGCTGATTTGTCGAGCATCTAGCATGCGAATATAAATTCAATTTTTGATCCATTTTAAAATTTTTTGGCTATTAATTTATCCAGGGACGATAGCCTTACACAAATCATCTAACTAAGTTATGCATGGAATTTGAAATAATAGTAAAATGATTAGATTAGGCCTAATAGTTGCTAATATTTTATTCATAAGAATATATGAATATATTTTGAATTAATTTTGGCGTTCCGCAATTTAATGAAATTCTCAGTTTTTTTTTATTATTACCATAAAATACCTAATATTCCTTTCAGTATCAAAAATCGTATAGCCCCTTTTATTTTCCAATAGAAAAAGCTGACATGAGGTGATACTTAGAAATAGAGGAATCATCTTAATTATCATCATAGGTGCTTATTGGCGGTCAATTTAATATAGTTGTTAGTTAGAACTTATTCTCTTCGCCAAAATAAACAATTCCATTTACAGAATATTATTTGCGGAATCCAGTTTCTCTAACATACAACAACAGACTTTGCAAAACAATATTTGCTAATATTATTTTTGAACTGATAGAAAAAAAATATTATTTGGCTCGCTAGGGCAACTGTATGCTTAAATCAAGGTTAATAGGTGTTAATTAATTCTTTAAATTATTTTATTATAAACCACTAAATATTTTTAAGCAGAACATTCTTACATGAAATCTCAAACAAGTTCAAAGCATTTTCTTTGGTGGAATCATCTAGATGTTGGAATATTCCTTTCTAAATATTTTCACCAAAGATTTTTGCTTTCTTAAGCTATTTTATGGGAAAGGTACTAAAATATTAAACTTTCCTCCAGACGTTAACCACTTCTGAGATCTAAGGCCAGCCGCGCACTGTCATTTCAAGAGCAAAGACAAGCCATAAATTATTAAGCAAAAGCAATTCCTAGAGCTCGTAAGCACGCACTTATAAATTATCTTCAAGCGAACAGCTTTGCCCGTCACTTATGTTATGTTATGACGTTCAAATAAAAAATGGAAGTAAAACTTTCACAGTGCGCGCTAAATCATATTTTTACTGGCAACTGAGGGCGGGCCTAGGCAGTCGCAAAAATCATTCCATCGGCGATATCCAATGGTCATAATTCCAAGGCGGTAGTAGAATCCTATCTTAAATAAAAATATTATAGAGGCGAAGGTGATAAAGATAAAGATCATTTATTCAGTCGTAGTTGTGATATTTTAGAACGACGCTTGACTATTTTATGTAAAAAATAAAAGTAATGTATTTGAATAGTTTACACAGGTCTTAGGGTAAAAAGTAAATAAATAATGAATAATGGGCATTCTACCAGTTATCATCCTGGTGAATATTTAGACAATAAATTATTATACATTTCAATTTGTCGTAATTTTTTTTCATCATCATCATTATCACTGCCGACTTCACCCACTGTTGAGTATAGGCCTCAATCCTTGCTCTTGCCACTTGAGGCCTAATTTTTAAATTACGATTACGATGAGCCTGTTATGTCCCACTGCTGGGCAAAAGCTTCCCTATGATCCCTCCAGTCATCTCGATCCTGAGTTATTTGTACCCACGCTCTATTGAAGGTTTCTACCCGCTTTTTCAATTTTTAAAGATGTTATTATAATTATAAAAATACCTAATATCAATAAAACAAATTAAAAAAACTGTTTAAAATTGAAATATTCAATGCTTGATACATTAACAATAACCATTTCTTAAGCTTAAGTTTGAAAAAAGTGTAGAGTAAGTACCTACCTATATTTGATTGTTTGTTTGTTACGCTTTGACGGCTTAACTAATCAACCGTTAAAAATGAAATCGCATACAACGTGTATTCGTCAGAGGTACTGAAAAAGACATAGGTTAGGTTTCATTCATAAAAATATCCCGAGGTATATAAAAATAACTTTAACGTGAGCGAAGTCGAGGGCGGAAGCTAGTATTACAATAAAGTAAATGTGACGATATGTGAAGATATATATCTGTTTCTTCACACCAAAACTACTGAACGGATTGAATTGAAATTTTACACACATGTAGATCTAGACCAGAATTAACAAATAGGTTACTTTTCATCCGGGTATAACGCGAACAAAACCGCGGGAGTTAGTTTATTCGTATTTGTATTGTGTCCATAAAAGAGATTCTTTTATGAGCACAATACGAATTTTCTTTGAGCTATCGTTTCAAAAGGGCCATTCATTCAGAAATGATCGTGCAACTATTCATTTTATTTATATATCCATCCTATACGTATATCTTTTCCTGAAGTCGTATACTCCATAATCCGTGGTTGGGTTACGATACCAAACAAACAATAGGCACGTTGCGATCCCGAAATATGACGGTCAGAGCCGCATATTTGGTTTGGATGAGCTTCCCGTGACGTCATCAAACCTGGAATTGTACCGTAACAAAACCAACAAACATGACCATGTGGCCGCCGCGTGCTCATTCATTAAGATACTCTCACTTTATAGGTTTTAAGGGCCAAGTTTTTGTTTTTCTCCGGCTATTTTGATTGGTGAGTAATATTATCTGCCGACAATAATTTCCGCTTTTTTTAGCTTATTTATTATCCGTGGCCGAAGTTCTAAATTACAGTAATTCACACGTTTTTGTCATATTTTTGTATTCTTAAAAAAACATTTATTGTTTTGACGGCTGAATGCGGCATAGCGCAGTCTAACACCGGCATAGTTAAATCCCCTGGCCACCGACAGGCAGCAGCGTTGGTGGTGTGAGAAGCTGTGCACTGCGATCCTCAACCCGCATGCCTAGCGTGCCTATAATGGCTAATTATCCCCCTCTATTAGGAGGCCTATGTCCAGCAGAAGACTGACATGGGTTGGGGTGGAGTGGTTATGACATGATTTCGTATTTCTTAAAAATAAGGCGTCAGTATTTCGCAAAAGTTTTCAAATAACTTCAGAAAAACAAACCTGAAGGTTTGTTGTGCGAAAACATTGGTTGTCAGGGAAAGTGAAATTTTCCTCCTCGCTATTTTCCTCAAATATTGGTTCCTGACCTGCCGCAATAAAATCCTATTTCAATGTATATTCAGATGCGAAAATCAATATTGCTTAGGAAGTTGGTGAACCATCAAGGAAAATTCGATAAGGCAACTGGCTTTTTCTGTTTACTTACCCCAGTCCTACTCAAAACATTTAACTTTTGTGTGTATGTGTGTACAGGATATTTACATATTAGCATCGATATACTTAACTGTAACGAAATTCGTAGTCAAAGTTGTCCGTAACCAGAATAGTTGGTAATAAAAGCAACTATTCTTTCTCATTTAAGTTTGCCTACTCGTACTGCAGAAAGGATAGGACTGCAATTAAAGAAGATTCCTATGTGTAGTGCAGTAGAAATTAAAGGAAGAAAAATATATTTGAAAAAATCTCTATGTGACTTTGAAGATAATGCCTGATTATGATCAAAGTTTTCTAGGCACTGGACATTGGCCCCGTCAATATTTTTGTATGACAAAGTTAGCATGCTAACATATGGTACCCTGATGGAAAGTGGTCACCGCCGTCTAAGGCGGTCCAGTCCACCAGAGGCGATGCAGATGCGATGAACCACTGCATCAACTTGAGACATACCGAATGGCAAAGCCTCTCGTGCTCTATACCGGCAAAGAACCTATAATTTACATTTAAACAAAGGTACTAACCTACTACTTGTTTTGCCTATTTAAAATTATTAATAAAATCAGGTAGGTAGTTAGATAATTACCGGCCTGATTTGATTAGGAAATTAGGTACTAGGATAATAATTAAATCAAATAAAATTTAAACCTATATACCTAGACCTACCCATGACTTTGATACCTATATACTGTTACCATTTCTACTTACATTAAAAATTAACTTTAACTTTCACTACCTACGTATACGAGTATTATCTTGTCATTGTCACCGAATTCAAGTGTTCCCTTCCCTGTGACCACAGAAAAGAGGAGACTCTTCTAACACAGGTTTTTTAAATATAAAAGAAAATATCCTAACCCAAATGATTGTACAACTTGTTTTTATTAATGAATTATGTATTTTGTATTGTATCGTATTTTTTGTACTTCTTACATCAATGTTCGAAGGTGGCAGATACATACTTAAACAACCGAATCCGGCATAAAGAGCCGTACTACTGAATAATTCGTACATACACAATAGAATAGAAGTTTCTAGCCACCTGTGCGCCATTTTACGGGCATTAAAATCCCTTCTAACGGAAACAATAATGCTGCTTGGCAGATGCATGCTTACCCAGACGAGCCTTTCATAATAGCTCTATTTAAAAAATAAAGCCAGGTGAAGCGATGACTAGCAGAAGGTAGGTGGCAGAAAGTGGATGAGAGCCGAAAATCGGGCTCATTGGCACTTACTGGGAGAGGCCTATATCCAGCAGTGGACCGATACAGGTTGAAGATGAATGATATTCATAATAAACATAGAAAACACCCAGACCCGAGCCAAATATTTTGCAGAACATACAAACATTTGTCTCGCGGCGGGAATCGCATCTACAACCTTCTGCGTTTCAAGCGGGTCTTTGCCCACTACGCCACAAAGGTCGTAGGTAATTAGTACTGATACGGTGTAACATAGAATAGACGTAGGTATACCGAGGATTCTATTCACCTGCAAACTACAATTGTGCGTGATCAATTAATCATCAACAACAACAACAGAATCAATTACAGCAAGGGAACAAAAGCAGCCGGTGGATTACAGGCATAATCCGTCACAATTTCAACCGAAACTTAATTATAATGGCAACACCATTAGCGCGGCTTACGATATAATTGTGATGAATGCTTTTGCTGTTTACTTTTAAGTACATAATAGCTTCATTTATAACACTGTAAATATTATTCCTAGGAATTACCTGCAATATGTCATGCAGATGATCGCTGTATCGTGCGTGCCAGTGGTTCCGGCAAAGAAGTTAGGCCTCTGAATGTCTTCGGTTCACATAGTCCACTTTCGTTTTAAAATAAAAATGCGGATCATTGATTTTTATCATAAGTTTTTCATTATTTTTATGGTTCTGTATCTCAAAAGGGAAAAAATGGAACACGTATTATTACTTAGCCTGTATAGATTTTGGATTTTTACCCGGTTCATGTTAGTTGGCATTGAGATCTTGCACAGATTAATAGTTTTATTTTTAATTAACCCTTTACTTCCCACTGCTGGACAAAGTTCGCATATCACCCGTAATTTGAAAACATCCTCATCCTCTCAATACTGAGTTACCTCCAATCATCGTCTTTGATAAATCGACTAATAATATAAGATTAGAAACATAAAACCACAGCTTTGGACCAAAATAAAATGTCCCACAGAATTAACACAGCCTATATCTCCTCCGGTACAATTAAAAGGGATGGTCTTCTAAATGAAATTCCCAAACTGCCTACAATTACAATTAGAAACTCAATTTGCATATATTCCCGAATAAAGTTATGGTTTTTACTAAATTACGGGAGACATGTAACACAATCTAATTCTGAAAACGGTACGGCGGAGTTCCTTATGAATATTTTAACCAGCTTCTTAGTAATTTTAATCACAAACATTAGCATAAAGAAGTCCACTTCATACATTAAGCCTTCCTAATTTTTAGGAAGGCAACAGTGATGCCATGTTATCCTTGCAATCATCTAAATGCCAAAACAGAAATTAGGATACTCTTGGAGTACCTACACAATTTCAAACTAGGTCTATGATATTTAATATGCATTTTTATTTAGTAAGATTAAGTAGTAAGGAAAAAACCAGCTAAGCACGAGCACCGAGGGTTCCGTACAAACTTGCAGGTACGAAATATTTTTGCTATATTTTACGGAGAAATACGCCAACCACGTCATCTTGGTTGTCGTTGAAAATATAAAGCTTTCCGTTATGCCTCGTCTTGGATAAGGGGAGATGCGAAGCGACACAATGCAAAATGATTAATTTACTCCAATTGGGGCAAGTTTGGGAGAGAACTAGCTTCCGCCCGCAGCTTCGCTCGCGTGTACCTGGATGAAAAGTATATCCTGATCATAAACTATGCATATTCTAAGTTTTATTCAAAACCGTTGAGCCACTATGGAGCGGTAAGTTTGTCCAATTTGAATGTCGAATAAATATTTATATCAATCCAATAAAAATACCGATGATCAATATTTTGAAACTGATATCTGACGCTCAAAGCTCGCTTGATATCGCACGCAACGCAACCTAGGGCGCAGGGGTAAGCCTTTTGCTGCACTTTTCACGCAGCACTCTTTGACAGGGGCTTAACTTGAGAAGCATCTTTTATAATACCTACTGAAGTATAGTCACCGTCCGCAAGATAGGTTTTAAAAGAAGGATTATCCATGGGGAGACTCTTTTAAATCTTTCGACATGATTTTTATACATCACGCATAAGTAGCCCAACAACGGCAAGGGTGACCTCTGTGGCGCAGAGGGCGAAGGTCCACCTGAGAAAAAAGTTTTTATGATCTGCAAATGTTTGACTCGGGTCTGGGTGTTTTCTATGTAACTATAACATGTCTGTATTTGCAAATAAAAGGAGAATGCCGAGAACCCGTACCAAATGCGTCAAAACCAAACATATCCCATAAAATTTCTTATATTTAAAATTCTTATTTGTAAATGACATTTACATTTTTTTTAGTTTTACACACCGACAGGATTAATGATCAAGTAAAAAAATATTTTGTTAATTTGGTTTCCGCCGCACGCCGCCATTAGACTGCAACAACCAATGATATATACGTTGCATGTTCGCAGATATTTGTCTCGGGTCTGGGTGTTTTCTATGTATGATATGTATGTATTTACAAAAAAAAAAAATGTATATATGTAATAGATCAATCATGTGGTTCCCATAATACAAGCTCTGCTTAGTTTGGGGCTACATGATGCTGTGTGATAGTGTCCAGCATTATTTATTATTTATTTATTTATGGCAACAAACATTGATGCAAAGTGTTACTATGGCAATAACCCTTATTTTTAATTATTTTGACAGTAGAATCGACTAAAAACTTATTGGATATTTTTTTGACGCCCTCACTTTAGTCTTGGTACCGAGCGCCATACATCAGACGGCCTTCTCCTTTAAATAGTATATACCAGGTGTGGTTCTCATAATACAAGTTCTGCTTATTTTGGGGATACATGATGACGTGTGATAGAGTTCATCATTTTTATTATTTTTTATTTATTTATATATCAGGCCAATATAACTAGGTATTTCACAAATGTATTGAATATTTGAAAAATCATTTCTGACTTCCTTTTTATAAATAGGTATTATCTTTACTTTTAATAACTGACTTCTATTAAGTAAAATAGTTTTATTTTTAAACTAACATGTATATGTACGTGTTGTCTATTCCCAATTTTTGAGCATTCATTCTGTGTATTTCTGGTAAACATAAGTATTGGCCACCGACTGATGATGTTCAAATGTGCCACGAAGTTGGCTAAAGTTAATTAATTGCCAGTTAATTAATGGCGGAATGGATAATCCAAACATTCCGGAATAATTGTTCGGAAGCCAATGTCAAAACGCAATCAATTTCTAAAATCACAGTGGGATATCAAATGGCTTGGACACTATCAACCTCAGAGGTCAAATAATATTAACCAAGAGCCTAACTTCAGTTTTACACGCACCGTAGACAATTTTACCAATATTGTTATCAAACGATTTCATTTTGAAATTTCTTTCACAAAAACTGTAATCTGAGACTTTTACAGTGAAGATATAGGTATATATAACATTAACGACACATTAATTTCAAAAAGTATTTTAGTTACTTTGGATGCATAGGTACCAAAAATAGACGGACTTAACCAATGGCGTAGCTAATCAGAAATCAAAATATTTCCAGAGTGGTAGCTGATGTTAAAGACGGATACGCAATCAATTTTGCGAAGCCCCCTTAAGTACAGCTTATTCAAAAAGCTGGTTCACTTTACCAGAGGCCGGCTCAGGCAAAGGTTTTCGTGTCACTTTTGTTTTACTATATCTATCTCTTCTATTTTCCTTATTTATATTTCTATATTACAATAACATCTTATTACCGAATCTCGATCACCGAAAAAATTAAATACCGAATCAATTATCATGGACTCTACCTATAGTAAAGATGGTCTTCCTGTAACTTATGTATGTGTACGTATGTAAACAGTGTCTCGCACTGTTTCTGGATCTAACTACAATGTCATTATAACACTGCGTATTTTAATTATAATGGACAACACACCTAAGTACATCATTCTTTGATACCTAGAATGAAAATATCACAAATGTATATGTGTCGCGAGCCGCGATGCACTGCGATGAAAATGGTCAACAAGTCCACAGTATTCTACAACAACAAAAAAGTCTGAATCAGTCCACTACTGAACATATGCCTCCTTCTACAAGGAGATATGCCCATAATCCCCACGCTGGGCAGCGATGCGGGTTGGAGATCGCAGGGCGCAGGTTCTCGCAATCGCACCGCGTGCCGGACGAGACGCCACGACACTGCTGCCCGTCGGGGCTATGTGTCGGTGCTAGGCTACGCTATGCCGCAGTCAGCCGGCCGCCAGAGCCCCGTTTGTTTGTTAGCAGTGTGCACCACTGGCAGGTGAGGTTGTCTTGGGTTCCAAAGATGGAAATGGTACTCAAGCAGAGTTCTACACCTATAATAAAGATGATGTAACATAAACAAAAACGTAAAATATGGTATTTCAAGAACGTCGGTTAGCGACAATCTTGTCATTTACGAATTTGCTTGTGAACCAGCTATTCGCTAACTCACCTTTGACATATTTCTGTAAACAAATTCGTTATGAGCCCCGCTCGTCATGCCTTCAAATCAAGCGTCAGGAATATTAGCGAATATCGGGAACTGAAGCACTTCGACAAAATTTAATTTAGGTATGAATGGTTAATCATTCTGCGAATTACTCTTTTATAGAGTGAAACTCAATTAATTTTGCCTAATTACTTACTGCTTCTGGCGCTGGCACATGCCACGAAGCACAAAAGTGCTTATTATAAAGCAACGGCCCCATCTTGGATAAATTTAAACAAATTAGTAAATTTTCAATTTAAGTCAAATACATTATTTACTTTTAAAAACTCACGAGCCCATAACTTAAGAAATAAAATAAATTAGCCCTTCCTTATACAAAGTTTAAATTAGTTAGAACAGGCACACATCATATGGCAATTAAAATATTTAATAAGGTACCTTCACAAATTAAAAACACACTCTTTTCTATAAAAAACTCAAAGTTTCTAATATCTAACTGTTTTTACAATTTGCAGGAATTTACAATTTGCAGGAATGTTTCGAGTTTAAGGAATAGTTTTAAATAAGTATAACTTCATTTTATGCTCTTAAACCAACTGTGATTTTTATTTTAGTAAACCTCTGTCATTTAAAAATTAAAATAGATTAGTCTGTCTTAATGTAGTATGTGATACTAACTAATCATAACTTTGTAGGTAGATAATATTATTATTATACTATATGTAACTTTATAGTTTATACCTAGGCTTAAATTATTCTGATAAGAACCTAACTATTTAAGTGCCCCAACGGGGCTCAAGTTGCGGACCAAATTTTGTTTAAGAATTCCTTGTAAGTACTCTACCACATGAAACATTAAATAATGAATATGAATATGAATACAAAAAAACGGTGTGTTCTTTTCTTTTTTCCAGTTTTTTTTCAATAGTACCATACTAATAGCAATTACCATAGAAATGTGATTCTTTCGACTCGCCTATTTCACGGCTTTTGGTAGTGTAGTCAGCAATTCGCCCTGCCCAGGCGGAAGACGTTAAACTCCACGAGTTTCCACAATCCGACAATCAATTCATTTAACAATCAAGTGCATTTCTATAGCCCCTATAACAAATCCATAGATTTTATGATTCACGAACAAGGTTCACGTGGAATAGCAGTATTTTACGAGTTTATTTTATCATCATCGTTTCAAAGCTCGTAAAGTGAATCAGTTTTACAGCCGAGTTCAGTTAGAACATGTTTTATTTCTTAAAACCGCTACGTAGGTGGTTGTCTAGTCTATCTTAAGGATAGGTGTTGATTAATTCTTCCTGTTACGAAAATGGACCTTTAACAGGAACCTCGTGAACCTTTTACGGTGAAAATTGTTGACGATCCTAATGTTTATGAAACTCAATACATTCTATATTAATGCTCTAAATAAAAGGGACTTGTGACCTTGTTGTGATCACCATCTGTTAAGGCCAGGTTAATAGGAGTATACAGGCTGGGGCAAAATTTTACCTCACTGAGGGCAGCTACCTTATCTTTGAAGTTAGAAGGTTTAGGTCTTAGGAAACTATAAAGGTTAACTAACACGAAAAGCGAAAACAGACTAAAAATTATATGTACCAGGATGGATCAGGTCAATGAAATCAGGATAAGAATGGCTACCAAGATAGGTCACCGTCAGCAGAGCATCATAAGTGTATTTTTTCATATAGTATATTTTAATATTTCATAATTATTTTTGTTTTAATATTAATTTTTTACTTATTAAATTCCTATGTTCTATTTGTTAGCTCTCTTCGCCTGAAACACAGGATTACCTAGTTCAGGCTCTTTTATACCTATGTTTAATTAAGATTTCAGTACCTTTTAATATTTTTATGTTACCATTTTAAGAAATTTTGAATAATTTTTTTTTATTTTATATTTTATCAATGGCGTCTTCTGTGATAAGAGCGATGATTGGCTGGAGCATCGACAATGTTGCTTTTAGCCCAATCAAACGAAATTAATTAGATATTACTCAAGCGGCGTGGCTTACTTCGGTGTTCCTTTCAGATCATCTTGGATAAGCAACACTTTGCCCGCACACTACTTGAAAGGGTGGCCGTTTAGTGGCATAGATCTCAGCGCTTCTGTGCTTCGAAATGCACGTAAAGAAGATGATGATGGTTCGTTTTGGTCGAAGAAAAGTTTTGGTCCCGGCCTTCGGGCGGCCTTAAAACTCCGACACTAGAGTTGATCATTAGCTCATACGAAGAAGGAAGGAACATTATCCCTTGTCCCTTCATCCAGTGTCCCTTAGATAACCGTGAACTAATCCCGCATATTTTGTGCCTCAGCTGCCTCCCGCATATTTTGTGCTCTATTCCTCTCGGGTAGGTACACACTAATGATTGATTACTAATGATTGGGACATGTCAAATGATTACATCCTTAAGTGATGCCACTAAACAGGACATGAACCTACAGTTTGGTGGATAGTGCATTTACCTGGTTTTCTCCGCATACGCCACTGCACCGGCGGCGGCGCCGGGCTACCTGAGCCCGACGAAGCCAGTTTGAAGCCGTCACCTGAAATTTAAGAGAAAATCTTAGTTTCAGTTTCGTTCTTTAAATAATCAGAATTAAACGTGGTGGTAAACAAGAATCTTTCCTGAAGATCTATGCAAACAGCACATAGTTTATTAAGCTAATATCCTACTAATGGCTAGCAGTAGTGAAAAAGCAAAGTGATTGCGGGAATCTGTTTTACTGTTAGTCTTCTATGAAGTCATAAATTAAAGCTTTTATAGCGTAAGTAATAGAAGATTAGGGATTAGATTTCATAGCAATCATTATTTTATACCGACCAAGATGCTTTCATAACTACATTGCGTAGGTAGCTTTAGTTTCAGCGTTTGAGCGACATCTTTCGATTGCAGATCGTACCACGTTAAGATCGTACTCGCGAAACCAACCGTCATGAAGTTTTGCTCGAACCCTTATAAGAACTCGAACCTCAGTGCTGTCTTTATCAGATGTTGTCGCAATGGACCGTTAGATGGCGCTAAGAAGAATTCGTTAGGACAAAAGTAATTTCAACTCTGTTCGCTACGAGTGAAGTAAGTACCTATACTTATTATGTAAGTTAAGTCTTAACCTATTTAAGATGCTAATAAACTTAATAATAAAATATTGACGCCGACAAAAAGTTGTAAAAGCATTTTAAATTAGGTTGCGATGAAATTATTTTCAAGTACGAAAATACTTTGGCATATTATATGGTTAGGTACGCTTTTTTGCATTAGGTACTTGAAGACGGAACAAACACATGGCTCACATGGTCAAAGAATTGCATCGTAGGTCATCCATGATGCATGGTTGGAATGGAACGTCCCATAAGATGCAAAGCACTGCGTCCATCAAATTGAGGCATGAAGACATTGATAATAGCACAAAAACAAAGCACCAATACTGCTTTACGGCAGAAAAGGCATTGTTCTTGTGTAGTATTTATTTCCCCTTCACACAAAGCTTTTTTTTACATTGGATGGACCATCGTTTGACCACGAACTCACCTGATGTTAATTAACATTGTGGTCTAAGATAGAGCACGAGGGTCCAGAAGACCCCTTTTCACTCTAGACTTAAATAGTCCCGGATTATAGTTATCAGGAAAGACAGAGGCCGGTAGTGAGTTACAATCCTTAGCAATTCGTATAATATAGGTAGAAGAAAACCGCTTAATGCGAATAGTTGGTTTATCTACTAAGTAAGGATGGTACTGAGCCGTGCGTCTGTTTGACCTATGGAATGGAGATGGTGGGGTGGGATCAGTTAATACTTAATATCATCGACATTTTATCTCTCACAAGAAGAAGAATTGAAGAGGATATGTGTGTGAGTGAACTGCTACTGGTTAAACATCAAAGTTCCGATTCTAAAAACCCATTAGAGTCAGCGAGGCGACAAAAATTCATATTGCACATATGCCGTACCTAATTCCAGCCAAGGTACCTATACAGTAAGCTTTAAATTACTCTTTAATCCGACTAAAGCTTCTACTTTTAATTGAGTTAAGTCACACTTAATGAAGGTCTCCCTTAGGATTAAGTTAGTAACTTAGTTATCGGGAACTGCTGAGAACTTTTCCAAAATTAGAACAGGTGGGTGTGTTTAGAGTGTGAAAATGGATGGTAAATATAAAATAATTTACATATTCACTTTGAACTTTTAACGGAAAAACTTTGATAACGATACGAGGGATAACTGCACCATTTGTACCACTAACCAAGTCGTCTTCTTAAAACAGGTTTTGATAATATAGTAGAAATAAATGTATGAGAAAGTAAATAAATAATGCTGGACATTAGAACACAGCATCATCTAGCCTTAAATGCCCAAACTAAGCAGATTTTGTATTTGTATACGTAAATAAACCACATAACTGATTAATAAATACTACTTATATTTTTCTGAATACATAGCTATTATTCATAGAAAACATTCAAACCCGATACAAATAAGTACATACAATTAAAATTATTTTATTTATTTATTTATTTTAAATATTTGTAGATCCTTCAACAAATATTTTTAGATCATACAAACATTTGTCTGAGCATAGATTTAAAGCGATGATAATGTTATTCAGATGTACTTATTCCTTTATTTGAAGCATTCTCAATCTCAACTAGGCTTACTCAGGTGTTATTAGTCATATTAGATCATCTTAGTTAGTATTCTCCCGGTAACTATTTGGATAGGTGACCGTTTAGTGGAATTTAGATCTGATCACTTCCGTGCTTCGTAAAGCAGACTGTTTTCGGCCTCCAGGCGGCTGAAACTCCGACCCCAGAGTTCGCCACCAGCTCATACGAAGAAGGATAAGATTATTTTACTTTTTTGTTCATCGATTGCAGAAAGACAACTAATCTATGATTTCCTGAAAAATCTGTCAGGTGTAGCGGAGTTTGTGCAAACATTTTTACATAATTTTCATTTTCCTACACAGTTTTTGTGTAAACTTACTTACTGGAACTATTTATATTTACGAAGAAACTTATAGATAACAAAAAGCTATTTAAAATACAAGGTATCTCGTTCGAAGAACTAAGATACTCCATAGAAGAGATTAAACACAATTTCATCAGCATCTAATTTATTCGCCCACACGCCTCTCGGATGCACCATGTATTGTGTACAAGCAATGAATATGTGGTAGCTATGCCTTCTGCCTTTGACGCCAATTGTGTCAATCGCATCCTTCTTGGATTTCATTGTAATCATCAGACAGAAAAGTGGTTTAATACAATAGACTCTTCGACACCGGATTTGGCGAAGAAGAATCACAGAAGTCGGCGTAGAGACAGGTAGAACCTTTATCACGACCGTAACACATACATGGACGTGGATATGGTTTGGCAAAGTATTTTATGGTACGAGAATTACGGGATAGATAGAGTCCATCTAGTCGGTGCTGAGACGACCGATCAAATATCTAATAGGCAAAGGATAGAGTCGAATTTACATTGCGAATTGGCTATCAATTTCACGTGAACGTCTAGTTTTATGCACGGCTTTCCACGTCATTGATTTACTTTCGTGCAGCGCGCAATTTTTCGGTAAAATTAATGGCAATGAATGAAGTAATTTTACCGTGTAAACGCCACGCGAAATTAGTGCCGCGAAAGTGTGTACGTTGAGTAGAATGTTTTTGACTGAGCGAGTTTTTCCACGCATTATTGTATTGAGATCTTGATTTTTCAAGGCAACCTTTAATTAATTTTTATATTTACATCTGTACAGACAATATTTTGCATTGCAAAATAAAGCTTTGATGCTGGCTGACGGAACCTTGATCACAGCAAGACTGTTGATTTTACGACACTTATTTTCACGTGTGTGTTTTACAAGTACCTACCTACTGAAACAAGTTACGTGAATTTCATTTCATCATGCATAAAACTTGTTTCATAATGTAAATTCGAGTGTTTTGTCGTTCTGAATAAGTAATTATTTTTCTAAAGAGTAAAGACACGATCATCAAACAGATATAGTAATTACGGTTTATGATGACCGCATCGTCACAACAAAGTAACCTACAGTCAATTCTCGAGTAGCAAAACTAATCACCTAAAATATCTAGAGCAAGCAGTACAGTTATAGCACAATAGGAACTGGTACAGTTTGCTCAATAAGTTACTATACAATCTACGTAGCAAACAAGTTCAGGAAACTGAACGCAATTAGTGCTGGTAAAGTAAAGTTAGGAAGCACTCGTTTGGTGTTGATAAAATACAATTTAGCTCCTAGAAAGTTGCTAGTTGGAGTTGCCACAGGGGTCCACTTTCCTTCGTTAGGTAGTAACCTATTATTACGGTTCGGTCAATTAGGACGTTCGCTACAAAACTTCGACGCCTCTGGCAACTAGCACATTCGCTCTTTTAGTGCCTAGGTGTGCCAAGGTTCGTTAGGTACTAAACGTAGTATTTATTCATTGTTTTCTGAGCGCATTCATTGCTGAATTGCTTTATAGTGCTCCCAAAGAACTTTTTCT
The DNA here is from genome assembly GCA_951804965.1 of Horisme vitalbata. Classification (NCBI taxonomy): domain Eukaryota; kingdom Metazoa; phylum Arthropoda; class Insecta; order Lepidoptera; family Geometridae; genus Horisme; species Horisme vitalbata. The sequence goes on from OX638091.1 coordinate 10,006,042, forward strand.
CGATGCCCGAAGAGAAGCAGCATGCGGTCTAGGACAATTGTGTTATCTGCAGTCAAAGCGATTTACACTAAACTCTTAGCACGCTGCCTGCCTCGAAAATGACATTACGGGCCATGCCAGAGGAGGTGCAGCATGCGGTTAAAAGAAAGCAAGTGTGTTTTAAGCTCTCAAAGCGACACTAGACGCTAGGGTGAGGCTGTGTTGAGAACGAATACGAATGAATGTAATGTAAGATTTACGTATTTTGCCCCACGTATGTACATCACTATGCTTGATTGATAAAGGAATTGATTGATGTAGCGTAACTAAACGCAAAATTTACACACCCTTTGAACTGCCAAACGAGCTCGCAATCAGAAAGCAAAGTACTAATAGTATACACGAGTGCTTCTAAGTTAGCGTCCAAATTAGGCTAACTTATTCCCGTATTCTGGGATCCCTTGGCGACCAATTGCTTCATGTTGCCAAATGCGGAACATGATTAATGGTGTGAATGAGAACTGATGCTAATTTGGCCTAAGTGGCGAGGATTAAAAGCCTTGGTTCGTGCTTTTGCTAAATAATTTGATTGCTTCGAAAAAGAAAAGGTCTTCGACAAACTCTATACAAGGAGTCTGAATTCATATGTTATCCCGAAAGGGTTTGATTTGGACCATGTTTGTTTTACAAGTTGTGAGAGCCTCAGCTTAAAAATAGGCGATTCAAAACTTGTTTTCAAAAACTTTAAGCTTATGTTTGTTTTTTTTGTCAGCCCTAAAATTAAGATACTACAACGAGCATCATCTTTAAGTCAAGGACAAAGATTAACAAAATAATCTGTTATGGGTACCTCAAAAGGCTCAAAATTATGGAATTATGGAGTAACTTTACAAGTCATTTCTTCAAAGAAAAACTACAAAATTCGAATAGGGCTTGAACAAACGTTGTTGACCTTTGGGAGTGGATTTACTCCTTTTCGGGATAACATACAAATTCAAACTCACGTTGTTTATTATTGTTCTATAAATGTTTTAAACTTTGTAGTGTCATTTTAATGAAAACCGACATGCAATGACGTTATTTATGTGTAAGGAAGCCTCTTTGAGTGAGTAGCATTTTATCCAGTAGATATCTAAATCGATTATCATCGAACAAGTTTAGCCACCACCCATGACCACCGTTACGTAAGTGTTTTGTCGAAGTACCTAGAGAAACATCGTGTGGAAACCCGCTGATTAGTCAGTTGTACACGTATTGACCCATGTTCTGTTAATGCCGACAAGGCTATGAGGTCATAAGTGCTGAGCAACTATAACACCATCAAAAAGCATGTTCCAGGCACAGCCAGCGTCCTGTGCTAGACCTTAGACTAATCAAGTGTTTTGACTAAGTAGGTACAGACGTTATTGAGTGTGTAAATTATTGCCCTATGAGAAACCGTAACGTAAATCAAATCTTATGGTAGGCATAACATACAAGCTTTTTCGTGAACTTCATATCAAATATGCTACAAATAGTGTTTACAATGTACCTTAATTGGCCTAACGGCGGTGATTTTGTTTATAGACCCCTAAATATTAATTCAACACTAAAACTAAGTTTTACTTGCATATTTGATTACAAATCTAAGATAAGAAATATGTTTTTTTCAAATTTAGTTAACGCTAAGTGCGCTTCAAGCGAAGAGTAAATATTTAGATACCAACAAGTGAGATGGCGGTGAAACATACCTAAGCCTATAAACTATAAAACAAAAATGGATTGTAATCTGTTTTGCGAGGTTAATAAATATGTTCTCGTTCATATAGTAGATAAGAATAAGAACGCTCATGATAAGTAGATAGGTGGCAACGTTTTTCATCCCAGCTATAGCATAGTTTCCTCGCAAACTCCCACGGGCTCCGATTACTGCATACTCTCCCGTCCCAGTTTAATTAGTTCTCGAGTTGAAATGACGCGTAAGCTACGGCTGTACGTTTGTTTTGCGTTTTATTTTATAGCGGCAAAGGTAGATGAGATTTAGGAAAAAAAAGAATCTATGTCCTACTAATGTTATAAACGCGAAAGCTTGTAAAAGAGATGTTAGATATGTTAAATGAGATTTGAGATGTGAAGTTTTTGTTTCTCCTTCACGCCAATACTACTGTACGGATTGAGCTGAATTTGCACATTATGAAGTTCTAAACCAGTAATAACATTAAGCAATTTTTAATCCGAGTACTACGCACGCGAAGCCGCGAAGCAAATCCTTACTAATTTTAAAAAGTGTGTATATTTGTTTGTTACGCTGGCACACTTTAACTACTCAACCGTTTATCCCGAAATTTCGCATGTACACGTTGTAACTTTAACGAGAGCAAATTCGCGGGCGGAAAGTAAATCAAAAGTAAGATGTAGAACTCCATTTAAGAATTTAAGCCTCGTTATGAACTCCAACCTAGGTTTAACCCCAATGTATCGGGAACGAGTACCTACAGTGATGCAACAACACTCAGACTAGTAGACCATTTTTTAGGTCATTTTTCCGGTAGTAAGACGGACACACATACACATCTGGTACATTGTAATGATGAGAGAACAGAAGTCAGCAGCGACCTTACTACACCAAGAAAATAAGTGTGCCTAATTAGGGACGGAATGTAAACGCACGAATTTTCAGGCAATTATAAAAAGTAAATTTGGGTCCGGCCCGCTGTTATTAATTTTTACGTAAAAATTATAATCATGCCCGGAATTATGAAAAATAATAAAGAAAAATTTTTGAGGAAACCGGTATACCTACCTACCTACCTACATGTAATAATTTTCTATTTGGTGCATTGATTCATTTCATATGGTAGCCCTAGGACCTAGAGAGCTAGTAGTGCCTACTAATATTGTCTAGAGAGGTTTGCTACTTGAACAATCACTATCTAACGAGAGTTACGAAGAAGGCACCAAACAAATCAAGAAACAAGAACCAGTCAATAAACAAATTAAGAAACAAAGAAACACAAAATGATTCTCTATTAACCACAAATAAAATTGCTCTCATTGAAACGAATAATTTGAAGCTCTCATAACCTTCAAGGAAGTTGGTGAAACTTTTTAAGATACAAAATTTTGTGTGTGTTCGTCTTCAAACGAAAGATTCCAGGATCTATCTTGGGACCAGAAACGTTGTGATAACAAATGAGATATGTTTTCACTAACACACGGTCTACCATTGATCTGTGATCAATCTCTTATACGAAAATATTTCAGTTTTCAGGGGATCTTAGTGTAACTTGCCGAAAATGAGCTTACAAATCACGATAAATATTTCGTTTACTGGCAACATATATCAGTACTCCAGTAGTAGTACTTCTTTGTTGGAGAAGTACTACCGCCTTGCTTATTTCTGCCGTGGAGCAGCATTGCTGTTTTGGTGTCGTTGCTGGTGAAATTACAGGCACATGAGGCCACCACTTCAGGTGAGCAATAATATGCTCGTTCCATCTTCAGGTATCATATAAATAAGTAACTAAATTCTATATTTACAAGGTACGCTTACAAGATTGATGGTAAGTGCGAGTATGTGTGCAATTACTGCTCCAGTTTTCATGAAATCTTGAAAAACCTTGTTATATCAAACTTCCTACTTCTATTCCCCACTTTGCCGTGCCGTGACCAAGCTTCATAAGAATCAGAGCTCTCCCTTAAAAGCACAGACCGTTACAATAAAGACGGTCATTAGACGGTTATAACTGTAACAGTGATTTTGAGCAGTTTATCTTTACAGCGTCTAAGCAATAAGATTGCCAGCACCCTCTAAGGCTTTGGTTATTGGGAATTGATTTACAGTTAGCTATTAGACCACAACCATCATCAACTTTCTATTTTCCTGGCCTTAAATGATTTTATGTTACCTTTTTATCAAACTTTCTTAGCGATACAATACCTATCCCGTAAATCAAATCTATTGATATCCTGAAAAAATCTTATGAGAGTTATTTATTAACTAATCAGTGTCTACTAGGGATGCTAAACCTGTGGCACGCGTGCCATTGAAGGCACGCACGCATGAAATAAAGGCACGGCGCCTGGTACCTACTAATAATAAATTATACTGTCTGTGTAACATAATTTGAGATTGAACAACAAAATCCAATAAAGGTTCGGCATCCCTGGGTTATACTGTAACCACGGTAAACGAATTAACAGTAATGGTACCATACTTTAACTTTACAGATACCAGCGTAACTGGCTGCGATCGAGTGTGAACAGCAAATACCTCCGGCCCTCGCACGTAAATTTGATAATTCCTAGAACTAGCTGTTATATATTAAACTAGCTGACCCGCTTGCAACTTCGTTTGCGTTTATACTGTTTTTTTACGTATGTCCTTTCATGTGAAATGTTTCCCAAGCCCGGTAATTTGACACGGAACCCTAAATAAGAATGGAATAAAAAGTATCTACATATTACTACATTACCTACCCCGTAATGTAGTAATATGTAGGTACCTGTTTCCGTTCCCGCTCTCACTCCTTTTTTCGTTCCTGTTTCCGTTGGCAACCCGTCGCCAAGTTAATAGCCGGTATAGGTATGATGATTTTTTTATATGCCTAACTCTTGATTATGATTGGTTACCCATGCAAACTTTCGTCACATTAATCACCCTCTTTAAGTTTCATTTTCGCTACAAAAAGCAGCAAGTCCTTCTCCAAGGTACCACCCATGGTTCAGCGCTATAGGTGTTTATTTATTTTCGTTATAGTCTCTGTGAAAAATCTCAAGTCTTTATGTAAAAAAAAACTTGCTATCCCATGGTATTCAAATATCCAAGAACAAATGAATGAAATTGAAATTTCGAATTCTAATCCGATTTAAATATTATTTTTTATTTGACATTCCAATTTTAAAGAGTATCGCATTGCACCAAGCTTTTAAGGCTCCCCCACACAGGTGTGTTAATATTGCATGCGTTATTGCGATAATGCGTCCCAATTCCTTGCACTTAATTGCGTTATCGCAACAGTATGTAACTTTTTAGCCGTCCTAATACATAATGTTCTAAAATTCTACAGATCTCACACTACGCGCAACTATCAAAGGCATTGAAAATGTTATTTAGGAATAAAGCACACGATAAAATTTGACTATAATGTACTGACGAAAAAGTGAACGGAGCGCAGAGTGGCTTTGCGCGTAAAGGCCCTTCTACTGCCTACAGTTTTTGTCCGTCTGCCTCCTAAGATGGCTCAAGCGGTAGCTTAATTCAATCGCGAGATATCATTTTTTCCGTTTCTTGAATAGCGAGCTCAAAAAAGTAGTTAAGAAATTCTCGATCCAGAAAATTGTAGAATTTTGTCAAATTTTGGAAAATCTCAAAAAGTTACCACCTGATTTTGGAAATTCTAATTGCCCTTTGAAGCCCTCCGGCAGACGCAAATATTGACATAACTTTGACCGATCACTTTATTCACCTACACATCATTTTTTTAATGCATGTGACGAATTTACTTTCAATGTATGGAGTTTCAAAAATGTGACGAATTTACTTTGTGGCAAATGTACAACAACCCCTTCATATCTGTGAAACTACAGGCAAATGTCAGAATTTCATGAATCGGGGCAATATACTCGATCAGAAAATCTTAAACATTTTCATTATTTGCGCATGCGATATTGCGATATATTCTGTTATATTGTCCGATATTATCGCTGATAATAACGTACCTATGCCCGCGCACCTGTGTGTAGGAGCCTTTATGTGAGCACAACGTTTTTTGAATAAATTTGAAATGAGTTTTCAAATACGACAGTGTCAAAATAAAATGGCATAACATGTTTCACTAAGGAGTATTGATATCAACTTCGATGCAAACCACCCCTAAAATAACTTTCTACCCCTTTTTAACCCCGTTAGGCGATACATTTTAATAATATACGAAACACGTCTTTCATCAATTTTGTTAAAGAATGTTTATGCAAAATTTCAAGTAGATTGGACCAAGGAATCACGTTGGTCCATACAAACTTTGCCCAGGTTTTTCACCCCTTTAGGGGTAGAATCTCGGAAAATCCTTTCATATTGGATGCCTACGTCATACAAAGAATACGCCCTCTAAGTTTCAGGTCTCTACAATAAGCGGTTTAGGCTGTGCGTTGATCCGTCAGTCATTTAGGACAAAGGATTTTAAGTAGATTATGTATAGATTACCCTCCATTAATGTATTTTTTTCAAAAGCCTGGTATGCGGTCTTTTATTATTTAATATTCAAAGTGTTCTGACGGAGTTTCAAGAAAATCACACCACGCGTTAAAATTATCCCATACAAACTTTACCACCCCATTGCAACCCCCTCGAGGCCTCTTTCAAATTTTCAATGACACCAATCTTCATTGATTGTATGGAATAATACATGTCCCAGGTTTCAAGTTTCCAAGTTCAAGGAATACGATTTTTCATACAAACATTTTTACCCCTTTTCACCCATTTAGGGGTTGAATTTCCAAAAACCGTTTCTTAGTGAGCGCTTACACCCTACAAAAAATACTTGTGCCAAATTTCAGATCTGTAGACCCTGTTGTTTCTGAGATTTCGTGATGAGTGTGTCAGTGAGTGAGTGAGGATAGTTCTCTTTTATATATATAGATATATCACCCACAACATCTAGATAATCTATACAGCCCTGAAGATTCAGACTATATAATAAACCAACAAGCACGTGGGTTCATTCACGTGGATCACATGTTTACGTTGTAAATTGCGAGGCGATTATTGCTAAGGTCTTGAGTTAGTTAGAAGCTACGTGGAGGGAACGATACGTAATCGTAGGCGTAGGCGAAATAGCTAGAATAATCATAACCTACACCACAACACCAATAACCAGACGTATGTACATAAATTAACTTTTTAGCCGACAGGCTCTGCATAGCTTCTTTTTCTAAACTAGTTTCCTCCCGTGGCTTCGCTCGCGTAGTAAACGGATAAATAATACCCTTTAACGGATAACTTAATACCTTTTAACGGATAAATAATACCATTAATACCACCAGGTACCAGATTTATAACTACATACAATAATCTGTTCAGTCATTTCGGATTGGAGAAGGGACAAACATTTCAAATATAATGTAGGACATTTATTGTCACATATAATGAGTACATTAGTGCAGGGGCTCAGTCTAGGCTTTACGCAAGCCAAGTTTTCAGTAATTTCAGAGAAAACCAATGGGTAATTTTATGCCTAAAAAGAAAACTCGCTTAGGTACCTATGAGTACTTTAGAGCAGGAAAGTGTAACGGAACAGAACCCTATGGTGTGTTCCGTCACTCACAAATATAGGAAAATATAGTATCTAAATAAACGTTTTGGTAGACCAGTCTCTTTGAACGTAAAATTAACTCTTAACTCGATGGTAAATAAATAAACCTCTTGTTTTATTTGAAAATACGCGGGCAAAAACACTAGCGACAAGAACTAATGCATTAAAGAAGCTTACAAGAACTAATGCATTAAAGAAGCTTAGACATAATATTGCTTAATAAATTAAATAGATGGCATCACTGCTTGCGTTATTTAAAAATACGCGAGTGAAAACACTAGCGACATCAATCAATGCATTATAGAAGCTTAGACATAATATTGCATAATAAATAAAAAAGATGGCATCACCGCTTGCTTTATTTAAAAACACTAGCGACGTCAAACAACGAATTATAGGAGATTCAACCATTTATTGAAAATATAATATGAACTCTAACGTATCAAGTATAAGAACCATAATTACTAGTTCTAAATAGTTGGGTGGGTCAATCAACAAACTGAAGAAAAGTTATTTAATTATTGCTAGATTAATTGAATTCATAAAGCTTTATAAAACATCTTGAATTTCACGAATGAATATAATCATAAAGTTAGCATAACAATAACTATTTTATTGTAATAATTTAACTGCAGAAATGCTACATTTAATATAAATGAGGGTAGATTATAAATGAGCTAACATCCGGATTTTGTTATTGCATTTTGTGAAAAATGCAGCGTAAACAATAATGAGTGGAAAGTTTTAGGTTGAAAACACACTTTAAAGCATAATTTAAACCTTAACTTTATAAACATAAAGACCATATTGGACTGGATGGGTCTGATCATTGAGTTAGCAGAGCTGCCAAGCGGGACTATATGGAGATTCACTCAAATTTAGATAGTGAAATGAACTCTTAACTCAATAGATATAATGTTCAGAATGGCCTGTTTTAGAATAATCCATCAGTTCAAGCAACGTAATACGAAAGGTATTTATTATCGCTAAATTAATGGAAATCCTGTAAGATAATTATTACTATTCATAACTGATTAAAAGGATAAACTTTTGATAGAAATACTTTATATAATGTATCACTTTTCTATCAAAATATTGACTGAGGTAGATTTAGATTGAGCGTAACTTCCGGAACTTGTTATTGCGTTTCGAATGCGATGAGGCGGAACGAAAAAAAAAAAGGGGAATTTAGGTACATTCGGGATCATTCCACAATTATCGGTACGGCGAGATCATTCCACAATTATCGGTACGGGGAGAAGCAAGAATAAGTCGAGGCGAAATTACGGACGGACGGTCCACGGTTCCCAAGAAGTTATCGTTCATCCAAGCCTTATCGCCATTTTTATACGATTATAATTCGTAAAGTAAATTCAGTGTAAATTATCAAGTGATATTACGTGGCTAAGACACCTTCATGCCCTTAAATTGGTCTAGTGAGCCTGCTGACCAAGCGTAATTTAAAGTGAACTTTCGACTATTATCTATTACGTGGCTAAGACACCTTCACGCCCTTAAATTGGTCTAGTGAGCCTGCTGACCATGCGTAATTCAAGACAGATAATAGACGAGAGTATAGCGAGTTCAGAGATGATCTGCTCTTTCTTTGCTTCTCAATACGTGGCTAAGACTCCTTCACGTCCTTCAATTGGTTGGTGAGCCTGCTGACCATGCGTATTGAGCAAGTAAATGAGAAGTGTAGGAGGCTTGTTTGAATGATCACTTCAAACGTAGTCCGGAAACCTTGCGGTGTTATACCCTAGGGCTACGTTCCTTGCCCTTAGCTTTGTGGGGTTCCATCATCCTCTCACTGCGGCCAAGACACCTTTAGCCGTCAGCACCCTGATCGGTCTTGTGAGCCTGCTTGACCGGCAGTGAGAAAATCTTTCCCTCATCCTTACTTCCTACCCACTTTCCATCTGTTGCCTTAGGTCGCTTGGTAACAGACTTCCCGTACTTATCTATATATTTATCTATCACACTTATATGTTTAGGGCTAGGGTGGTAGGTACACGTACATATTTGTAGGGACGTTAGGTCTAGCAGTTAGCCAGGTATCTCATCATTACACCCCGATGAGAGACACGCACGTTTACATGTAAATGAGAAGGTCGTACTTCTAGTTTTGAAAGAATCACACACTTAGCTATTTTAGGGCCTACGTAGGTTCAGGTTCAATGGTAGGCTAGGAAAAGTAGGTAGGCAGGAATTTATTTAGTATATTTGTTAAATCTAGGTCCTGTATTTTCTTCACGTTAAATCCGGCGGGCCAAGCCGTCCTTTTTGTAGATTCTATAATATATATTACGTTATAAAGTCAAACCTGCCAGAATAGGCCTAGCAAAGTAGGCAGGCAGGAATTTATTTAGCCTATTGGTAAAATCTAGATCATTATGGTGGCAGCGTCCTAGCTAAGACCAGCAGGCCAAGCCGTTCTATTTTTAGATTCAATAATATATTGTTTTAAAATCTATCTAGCCTGTAAAGGTATATTATATATAATTATCTATCTACCTATTAACTGGAGAGAATGAGCAGTTAAGTTCTATGATTCAATATAAAATTGTCCAGGAATGGAATCCTTTGTTTTCAAATTAAAATCCTCGCACAAGATGAGGTGATTGCCTAATAAGGGTATTGATATATTTTATCAAGCTATTGAAGCTACTAAGACAAGCAGATGCAGTTCTTATCTACACAATAAATCCTCGCAATAGATGAGGTACAACCAATAAGGTTCACGCTACAAAGACAGGCAAATGTAAGTCTTTGATACTATCAGTAATCATGGTAAAATATATCATTGATTTCATATTCAAGTGTATAGCTAAGCTAACATTTTAGGAATCTAATTCCTTGGACATTTCGTATTGTATTAGCAGACAAAAAACTGCTTCATTTTACCTAAGTTATGGGTATTATCAATATCAGTGATTTGATGCACCTTAGCTGAAAAATCACTCCCTCTTACTCCTTTGTTTGTCAAAAGACTGACCATACAATTACAGACAGTAACGAGGCATGTTCTCAACCCCCAAAATGAAATCTTGGTGGGGGGTACCCAAGTATGGAGACGAAACCCACAGGACGCGCGGGGCGGAGCGCGTCCCTATGCCAATTTAGAGTCAGAATGTGAGAGACAAAACTATTCATGATCACATGCCGATCAACAGAGCCAGTATGAAAGAGAATTAGATTCAGAATGAAAGATTCATATCAATATAATGTATTACGTTTAATTGATAGCATATCTAATATACTATTTAATAACTATAAGCTGTTATACCACTAGATTCAAGAGTAGAGAATAAAACGCCAATCTTAGGCCGTTAATTCGTTGGATAAGTATAGGAATAATAGAAAATAAGTTCAGGAAGAGTTTTCGATTAAAATTTGTGTTAGAATAGGTAGATAATCTTAGGGTAGGCTAGAGAAATCGTTTTAAAATACCTCAAAAGAATCGCGGGTTATGTACGGTATATTCGTAGGGTTCTAACCAAACTAGACATCATATGGCCAAATGAAAATATAATATAAAAAGAAAAGTAATTAATGGGGGAGTATTTTTAGGGGGGGGGGTTACAATTTAGCGTGCCGTGAACAGGATTTGGTATTAATACAAGTAATGCGGTTTATTTTAGCAGTATAGATTATTGATTTAACATAATTTAGTGTTATTATCTGTTAAGATTCTACATAAAATGTAAGAAGTATGTACATATTTGAGAAATTATGTAGGTTTGAAGATTTGCTTAGGTATAGTTATAAGTAGTGTACAGTGCGGAATTATTTCGCACAATTTGTTGCCGCGTATAGAGGAGAGGTTTTAAAACGATTAAGTAAGTAGTACTACCTACTCTAAAATAAGTAGCAAAAAAATAGTTTAAAGTAGGTAGCTCAGTGTCGGTATATTTATTTAAAATTCAAGCAGTGAACTTCTTCGAACTGATGGTGTTACTTTTAGTCGCAGATTATTCGTAGGGTTCTTATTCCAAAACTTGATTGATAATAATAGGATAATGAGATAAAGTAATAAATAGATACGTATATTCTTAAGTTTATACGCAGAATAACTAATAGTACAGGTGATAATTTAACATATAATAGACTGAAATTTAGCAAGAACGTGGGTTAGGCTAGATTGCCATTTTACGTCCGACAGTGTTAGTGCACATAGGCCGTGATCGTCTAGTAGCTCGTGGCGTAAAAATAAATCGGAAACTTACTCGTGGGGTAGCTCATTACACGAAAATAAAATAAACAAAACAAGTGCTCGTGGCGTCGCTTCAGTTAAAAAAATTAAAGTCTGTAAAAACGATCGAGGCGTAGTTTATTTGAAAAAAAAAGTTTGCAAAAACGCTAGTGGCGTCGTTTAGTTCTGTAAAAATAAGTCTAGAAAATGTTGTTTCGTAGATTACTTAGTTTTATATTTCGGTGAAAATAAAATTTGTAGAAAGTTTTCGGAGTCATAAGTAGTTCAGCAACTTTTCGTTCAGACACAGTTTGGAGGGGGGGCCGTTTGATGACGCGTAGGGATGTAGGTTCTCTCTCTCTCTCTCTCTCTCTCTGTAGGTTGTTGGTTTCTGACTCTTGGGAAAGAGTTAGGTAAATGCAACTTAGTAGTTCTCGTGTAGATCCCTAAATTGGAACTGCCCAAATGCAGAGTTTCACCTAAATTAGTTCAGCACTTAGTTTATTTTATGTTGCGATAGGAAGTGAGTTAGTTTAGATTATTACTGGTAAATGTCTGCGGATTCGCTTGTGTGGATTCCTAAATTGGAACTGGCCAAGTGCGGAGTTTCACCTAAATTTGTTCAGCACTTTATTTTTAGTTTAAGAAAGAGATAGACGTGTTTACATATTAAAATTCATAACCTTAATTTCTGTATTCGTAAGATTTCACATAAAATAAAAATAGAAACAGTTGTTTTCGTAAAATTTAGTAAGTAGGTAGTATTCATGCATTAGGACTTCTCGAGTTTGGGAGACAACTAGATACTGAAATAAGCATAGTATCTACTTGAAGTAGTAGGTAGTCGTAGAATCACGCCCTCTCCTTCATTTCGATTTTCGGCTAGCCTGAGCTACTTACTTACTCATTGGTGATAGGTTTGGTTTGTAAGTTATGTACGATAAATATTATGTTAATGTAACACAACATAACTAGGTAAGATAAAATACTGAGGCAGGTAGATAATTGAGATAAGTTACACTTAATTTACTTTCATAACGTTATAGGAAGGTAGGTAAGTTACACTTAATTTACTTGCATAACGTGATAGGAAGGTAGGTTCGTACAATACTTTTATTAAAATTTCCAAGCGTTCATTCTAGGGTAGGTAGTGGCTTGTTTTAAGGTAGTCTAAATTTAACCATTAACTCTCATAACTACTGATACTACTAATGAAAGTTTTTACCGGTACACCGCTTTCCTCAACATTGCTTTTTTTAATAGGAACCTTATAACTTACATCTACTTTTAGGTGGATACTTATTTCACCGTTTGCATAAGTATGATTTATATAGATAGAACGGAATTAAGAATAAAGAAAACTAAATTGAGGGTTTTAAGTTTAGAACTTGGATCGTTTTGTTAAATATTATGGTTTCGTTAATTTAAAAATGCAATTTAGTTTTCACTTATATCTACTATTAGGCAGATAGATATTTTACAGTTGGGATAAAATTCATATAGATAGAACGGAATAAAACTAGGTTTGCGGTTTTATAGTTTAGAGCCATCATTTGTCTTTTATTAAATATTTTGGTTTCATTAATTTATAATAGCAGTTTAGTTAGAATAGTTTACTTTTTAAGTAGAAGAAAAACAGAAACAAAACATTGTTACGGTTTAGTTTAATTAATGGGGGGTTGGAATTTAAAAACAGAAACAAATCATGGTTGCGGTTTAGTTTAATTCATGGGGGCTTGGTATTTACAAACAGAAACAAATCATAAATACGGTTTAGTTAAAAAAATGGGGGGTTGATATTTAAAGTTTTGTCGTAATACTTTATATTAAGTTCATTTTCATGAATTTTACTGAAAATAAAAATGAAATAAGTAATTAAAGGTACATATAGATATGTAGGTATAGTAGGAATTGTCAATTATATCGGAAATAATTGAAGCCTTTTTACAAAATAAATATATATTCTTTTAATATTAAAAAATAAAACAAACACATGTAATTCTATATACACGGTTATCAAGCAAAATAAATAACTAGATAAATTAAAATATAACGAAGATAAATGAAAAACAATTCAAATAATTTAGAATATTTTATTTAGAATTTTGGGATTAAGCGGATTATGGGGATTATATAGATTACATCTAAAATTAACTTAAACGTCTCTAGTTGGTTTATAGTTTGGGTTCAGCACATACTCGTAGGTCAATAAAGAAAGAAGGTAGGTATAGTTCATTTAGGCCATATCTAATAGGATCTACTTACATTGTATGGTACTATTTACATAGAAAATAATTAAAGTAGAGATTAGGAAGTATTCGTTGTTAGCAATTTCTTCAGTTCTTTTGTTTTGGGAAAAGAACTGAAGTAATTTGAAAGTTATATCAAAACTTATTTTCAAAAAGTAACATAAAAATCTAGAAAATTAATTATAATCTAATTTAAGACAAAATTACCGGAAATCTAATTTAAAGTTAATTATAAGTTTGTACTCTTAGATTATAGTAGTAAAAGAGTTATTAACAAATTATTGTTAGTTAACACCTAGAAATTTCAAAATAAGTGAGTATTCTTTCTAAGAAAAACTGTCAATTATACATAGAAAAAAACGTCGCTATAAACGTCATTCAGTCTGTCAAAGAGATAGAAAATCAGATTAGATGACTACCTGAGCTTAATTTATAGATAGTGGATAAGTTAAGTCATATCAAGTAAGTAAATAAAATAATTTAAATAAAATATAGCATACATTTCAAAAAGGGAAAGGAAATATTTTAAGATAAACAATTTAGTGAACTGCAAAAATCAAATAAATTGCTAGTTTTCAGTTAGAATTTGATTGATTTGGGTTTGACGTTTGTCAAATACAAACATTAAACCAAAATTAATTAAATTTAAAAATAAAATGCGGTGAAACGTGAGTGGGATTACCCAACTGGGGGGTTGTTTCGTTACATTCAACAAGGTTTTGGCTGTTAGAGAAACAGTACAATTTTTTCGTAGTTTCTGGTTTCAATGCGTTGATTAGTTGTTTAAGGTGGCGTGAATGGCAATGAAAGTTAATGCAATGCAAGTGTAGTGTTTATAGAAAAAAAAAATATGGAGGGCCTAGATGATTAATCAATAACATGACTAGAAACGGTTTGTTGACTTTGAATGCAAATAACATTTAAGAATACATACAAGGACCTTTTATGGGGAAGTTTGGTGTTAGGTTAAGTCGGAAGACATTCATCAGTATATTCTAATATAGCTGATCTCATAAAGAGTCCTACTCTACACGCACGAAAGAAATTTACGCACACTATACATGCTCTGTGATATTAATCAAGTTTTAATTTAGTTAAAGAGTTTAAATGCTCTTGATGAATTTGGGTTTGAGAGAAGGTGGTGTAAGTGTTCGTATTACTGAGGTTCATGGGATGCTCTTACATCAAATCATTAGGATTGATTTGCTTCACAACCAAGTTCTTTTTTCGAAGAATCTGAATTCAACAAGAGATATAGACTTTGAATATTATTCTATAAAAAAATTAAATGCTCATTGATGCTTGTTTATATTTCAGTTTAAACACATTAACATATTGTAAGAACACACAACATATTTACATACAGGCGCCAATTCAAAAATTTGGATTCAAATGTTAGCAAATTAGAAATTTGTACTTAGTTAAATGACTTATCAATGAAATAATATTATATATTTGTGAATTTAATGGTTTAAAATTTTTCCTTCGGTTAAATATTTACTCACCTGCGTAAAAATTGGGGGTTGGCTGTAACGGAACAGAACCCTATGGTGTGTTCCGTCACTCACAAATATAGGAAAATATAGTATCTAAATAAACGTTTTGGTAGACCAGTCTCTTTGAACGTAAAATTAACTCTTAACTCGATGGTAAATAAATAAACCTCTTGTTTTATTTGAAAATACGCGGGCAAAAACACTAGCGACAAGAACTAATGCATTAAAGAAGCTTACAAGAACTAATGCATTAAAGAAGCTTAGACATAATATTGCTTAATAAATTAAATAGATGGCATCACTGCTTGCGTTATTTAAAAATACGCGAGTGAAAACACTAGCGACATCAATCAATGCATTATAGAAGCTTAGACATAATATTGCATAATAAATAAAAAAGATGGCATCACCGCTTGCTTTATTTAAAAACACTAGCGACGTCAAACAACGAATTATAGGAGATTCAACCATTTATTGAAAATATAATATGAACTCTAACGTATCAAGTATAAGAACCATAATTACTAGTTCTAAATAGTTGGGTGGGTCAATCAACAAACTGAAGAAAAGTTATTTAATTATTGCTAGATTAATTGAATTCATAAAGCTTTATAAAACATCTTGAATTTCACGAATGAATATAATCATAAAGTTAGCATAACAATAACTATTTTATTGTAATAATTTAACTGCAGAAATGCTACATTTAATATAAATGAGGGTAGATTATAAATGAGCTAACATCCGGATTTTGTTATTGCATTTTGTGAAAAATGCAGCGTAAACAATAATGAGTGGAAAGTTTTAGGTTGAAAACACACTTTAAAGCATAATTTAAACCTTAACTTTATAAACATAAAGACCATATTGGACTGGATGGGTCTGATCATTGAGTTAGCAGAGCTGCCAAGCGGGACTATATGGAGATTCACTCAAATTTAGATAGTGAAATGAACTCTTAACTCAATAGATATAATGTTCAGAATGGCCTGTTTTAGAATAATCCATCAGTTCAAGCAACGTAATACGAAAGGTATTTATTATCGCTAAATTAATGGAAATCCTGTAAGATAATTATTACTATTCATAACTGATTAAAAGGATAAACTTTTGATAGAAATACTTTATATAATGTATCACTTTTCTATCAAAATATTGACTGAGGTAGATTTAGATTGAGCGTAACTTCCGGAACTTGTTATTGCGTTTCGAATGCGATGAGGCGGAACGAAAAAAAAAAAGGGGAATTTAGGTACATTCGGGATCATTCCACAATTATCGGTACGGCGAGATCATTCCACAATTATCGGTACGGGGAGAAGCAAGAATAAGTCGAGGCGAAATTACGGACGGACGGTCCACGGTTCCCAAGAAGTTATCGTTCATCCAAGCCTTATCGCCATTTTTATACGATTATAATTCGTAAAGTAAATTCAGTGTAAATTATCAAGTGATATTACGTGGCTAAGACACCTTCATGCCCTTAAATTGGTCTAGTGAGCCTGCTGACCAAGCGTAATTTAAAGTGAACTTTCGACTATTATCTATTACGTGGCTAAGACACCTTCACGCCCTTAAATTGGTCTAGTGAGCCTGCTGACCATGCGTAATTCAAGACAGATAATAGACGAGAGTATAGCGAGTTCAGAGATGATCTACTCTTTCTTTGCTTCTCAATACGTGGCTAAGACTCCTTCACGTCCTTCAATTGGTTGGTGAGCCTGCTGACCATGCGTATTGAGCAAGTAAATGAGAAGTGTAGGAGGCTTGTTTGAATGATCACTTCAAACGTAGTCCGGAAACCTTGCGGTGTTATACCCTAGGGCTACGTTCCTTGCCCTTAGCTTTGTGGGGTTCCATCATCCTCTCACTGCGGCCAAGACACCTTTAGCCGTCAGCACCCTGATCGGTCTTGTGAGCCTGCTTGACCGGCAGTGAGAAAATCTTTCCCTCATCCTTACTTCCTACCCACTTTCCATCTGTTGCCTTAGGTCGCTTGGTAACAGACTTCCCGTACTTATCTATATATTTATCTATCACACTTATATGTTTAGGGCTAGGGTGGTAGGTACACGTACATATTTGTAGGGACGTTAGGTCTAGCAGTTAGCCAGGTATCTCATCATTACACCCCGATGAGAGACACGCACGTTTACATGTAAATGAGAAGGTCGTACTTCTAGTTTTGAAAGAATCACACACTTAGCTATTTTAGGGCCTACGTAGGTTCAGGTTCAATGGTAGGCTAGGAAAAGTAGGTAGGCAGGAATTTATTTAGTATATTTGTTAAATCTAGGTCCTGTATTTTCTTCACGTTAAATCCGGCGGGCCAAGCCGTCCTTTTTGTAGATTCTATAATATATATTACGTTATAAAGTCAAACCTGCCAGAATAGGCCTAGCAAAGTAGGCAGGCAGGAATTTATTTAGCCTATTGGTAAAATCTAGATCATTATGGTGGCAGCGTCCTAGCTAAGACCAGCAGGCCAAGCCGTTCTATTTTTAGATTCAATAATATATTGTTTTAAAATCTATCTAGCCTGTAAAGGTATATTATATATAATTATCTATCTACCTATTAACTGGAGAGAATGAGCAGTTAAGTTCTATGATTCAATATAAAATTGTCCAGGAATGGAATCCTTTGTTTTCAAATTAAAATCCTCGCACAAGATGAGGTGATTGCCTAATAAGGGTATTGATATATTTTATCAAGCTATTGAAGCTACTAAGACAAGCAGATGCAGTTCTTATCTACACAATAAATCCTCGCAATAGATGAGGTACAACCAATAAGGTTCACGCTACAAAGACAGGCAAATGTAAGTCTTTGATACTATCAGTAATCATGGTAAAATATATCATTGATTTCATATTCAAGTGTATAGCTAAGCTAACATTTTAGGAATCTAATTCCTTGGACATTTCGTATTGTATTAGCAGACAAAAAACTGCTTCATTTTACCTAAGTTATGGGTATTATCAATATCAGTGATTTGATGCACCTTAGCTGAAAAATCACTCCCTCTTACTCCTTTGTTTGTCAAAAGACTGACCATACAATTACAGACAGTAACGAGGCATGTTCTCAACCCCCAAAATGAAATCTTGGTGGGGGGTACCCAAGTATGGAGACGAAACCCACAGGACGCGCGGGGCGGAGCGCGTCCCTATGCCAATTTAGAGTCAGAATGTGAGAGACAAAACTATTCATGATCACATGCCGATCAACAGAGCCAGTATGAAAGAGAATTAGATTCAGAATGAAAGATTCATATCAATATAATGTATTACGTTTAATTGATAGCATATCTAATATACTATTTAATAACTATAAGCTGTTATACCACTAGATTCAAGAGTAGAGAATAAAACGCCAATCTTAGGCCGTTAATTCGTTGGATAAGTATAGGAATAATAGAAAATAAGTTCAGGAAGAGTTTTCGATTAAAATTTGTGTTAGAATAGGTAGATAATCTTAGGGTAGGCTAGAGAAATCGTTTTAAAATACCTCAAAAGAATCGCGGGTTATGTACGGTATATTCGTAGGGTTCTAACCAAACTAGACATCATATGGCCAAATGAAAATATAATATAAAAAGAAAAGTATTTTATGGGGGAGTATTTTTAGGGGGGGGGGTTACAAAAGTAAAACTATAAGCTCACTAACCGAACAAAATTTATAAAAAAATATGAGTAACTAGCTTCCGCCCGCGGCCTCGCTCGCATGTGGATGGGCTGTGCGTGATATATTATCCAGACAATGAGTTTACTATTTAAAATATTTAGATGTGTTATTAAACCTACTTTAACAGGAATATCTCAAAATAATTACGTCTCTCATACTACATATGTTATTGTATCCATAACAATAAAATAAAACAAGAAAACTTCGTGTTCGTCCCGTTACAATATGTAGCACAGCAATGTAAGTAAACACGGAATCACATGTCTGTGATATGATAACAGAATGGGCGGGCCAGCTGTGAACACTTAATTCGAAGCCGGTAACTGTGTTAGAACTAAACTACTGCGCAAGCTAACGGTATTTTATTACTATACCAATACTACTGCTAGTTGTTATTTGCAATTGTATTTCTTTTGTTCAGAAATTCGCATGTTCATAAAGCGCTGTAAGTACCAATACCTACTTCTAATAATTTATATAATGCTGGACATAATAACACAGCATATAGCTCCAAAATAAGCAGAGCTTGTATTTTGGGAACCACGACTGAATATACTTCTTACTAATTAATTATTTTTTTTGTACATATTATTATTTATACATAGAAAACATTCAGACCCGGAAAAAATGCAGGATATAATGCAATCTATTCAGCAATTATTTTTCTCTAATAAATTAATTGGTTCCTCAGCGGTAATCGAACCCGCAACCTTCTGCGTCTGAGGCGGGCCTACGCCCACTGCATCACATCGTCAAGTCGTCTATGGTTAGGTTTAGGTATACCAAGAAGTTTTATTGCTTTTAATCAGTTACATTCACGTCATTATGAATCGCTCGTGCGTTGCGTCTTGCAACGTATTATCTCGAAATGAACAATCTAAGACATCATCACGACCTCTCCCCCAATATGTATATTGTAAGATATAGCTCGGTACGCAAATCTATTGAATAGTCAATAGAAAGGCAAGTCCGACCAAATATTATTATCTATATTCGTTACGGTACTTACAAGCCCACTTTTTGCAAGCAGTTACCATTCTTCGTGACTTTGGTTGGTTGCAAGCCCATCGCTGCTTTCCTTGGATTTAAACAGATATCACTTAGACTGTTTTACATGAGTTATTATTAAAAGCCTCTGCCCACAACTTCACTCACGTGGTGCCTGAATAAAATTTATATACTGTTAAAACGTTATTTTATATTTATGTTACTAGTAGGTATTGAGGCTAATTTTTCAACTGTAGGAGACAATCTAGTAAATAGCTAATTGGCAGAATAAATTCGAGAACGTTAATTATTCTTTCTGGCAGTTGAAAATTTAGGCTTGAGTGATCTGTTGAAGAGTGAAATAGTGTATTACAATCTGTATTGCTTTGTATTTATAATAATATAAGTAAAATTAGGCGAGATATTTTATGATACTGTCGATGTCAATATGTAATACTCGTAAAATGTAAATCCGACTTTGGCTTTCAGTTAAGGTGATAAGTTTAATTTATATTATACTCAAGAGCTGTGGATTTTGTTTTCAAAATAAAATAAAAAAAGTAGCCTAATTAAAAGTATGTGAGCCTAATGTTATTCCTTGTCTTGAACTAGATATTATGTGCAAAATCCGATCAGTAGTTTTGGCGTGAAGGAGAATAAGATATCATATTTCAAGGTAGTCAAACATATTAGATCCTTACCTATGAAATTGGCCTTTTTTCTCTCTATTTTATTTTGCACATATTTTATTTTATTCAGTCATTTAAAAAATTAATTTATTTTTGAACGTTATATTATTGCAAAGATTGAAAATTCAATAAAAGACTATTTTTGAGAAAGTTCATCCGCAAAAAATAAATCTTAAAAACAGTTCATTTCACGTGTTGTCACTTTCAATGCTTAAATCCGTGGTATTTTTGGTGTTAGTTTTCTTTCTTAAATAAGACTACGCATACTTTTCACAATATTGTCCAATCATATACACAAAATTTAAGGAGATTAGGATGAGCAGTAATTCTAGAAAAAAAATACAAAAATGTATGTATGGAGAAATCAATTTTCTCGAAATTCTCCATACAAAACGCCAATTTCATAGGTAAGGTAATATGGACTCGATAAAAGTTCCTCCCACGGCATTTCGGCAGAAATAAAAAATAACGTAGGTAAAATATAACCTGTATATCAGTAAGTAATCAAAATCGTTACATATCCCAAACTTTTCTTATTTTCTTCCAAAGGTAAATGAAATTAATCCGATTGATTCCCAATACGAGTCTGTGTTTGAGGTAGGTACCCCTGAAACCAATACTACAAAGGAAAGATAAAAGCAAATAAGTAGGTTATTTGATCAAATAGGAATACTTTGATAATAATTTAGCTACTACTATTATAACATAAGTAAAAAATGTGAAATATATTAATTGAAACTTAAAATGTTTATTTTTCTCCATCACGCCAAACTGCTGCTGAACGAGCTATAAAGAACATGATTCTAAGTCGAACAGTGGACAAACACATTTTAAAGTGAAATTGTTGCTTTAAAATTCAAACGTCTAAGAGCGAAAAACAACCCACACAAAATATAGACATTTGTTCTACGCGTGCTGTGTTTTCATTGATAACTGACGTGGTGAGATAATAAATAAAAAAACCAGCCAAGTGCGAGCCGGACTCACGCACGAAGGGTTCCAAACCGTTTTATGGGAGCCCCACCTAAATATTTATTTGATTGTTTTTAGTATTAGTTGTTATAGCGGCAACAGAAATACATCATGTCTGAAAATTTCAACTGTCTAGCTACCACGGTTTATGAGATACAGCCTGGTGACAGACAGACAGACGGACAGTGGAGTCTTAGTAATGGACCCTATTACCCGTTGGGTACGGAACCCTAAGAACTAAATATAAAATAATATATTATATATAATTATTATAAAATATCTGGTAAATTATAAATATGACAAAAAAGCTTGGCATGAAAAGTTAAGAAAAAATATTGTAAAACTGACATTTAAAAAAATATAAGCCTAGCAGAGTTTCTTGCCAATTCTTCTCTGTTGGGTAGTGTTACGAATTGGTGTAAAGTTAAAAAAAAATGACGATTCAAAGTGTACTGTAATGTGCGTACTGAATAAAGAAATTTTCACTTTCACTTTCACTAAAATTTAAAAGAAAAATTGCTGAAGCGCCCATAAGTTGAGGTGTGCTTGTGGCACACTCGTAGATGTTAAGCCTCAAGTACCTGTACCACCCGCACGAAATGCTGTGTCGGTAGTGGCAGTGGAAGGAATGTCCGTCCACAGACGATGCTTTCAATAAAGCCCTTCTTTTTATTTAGATAAATTACGAACCCAGACCCCGAAAAAAGTTTTCAGGAACCCTACCTTTTCATTATTGTTATTGTCGGTTTTCTTTTGAACAATTATGTTGTCGTGAGTACAGTAAAGCGTTTTCTATCTATTTATCTGTCTACAAACGGAGCCATTCACAAAAGCTAGTACTTAACGAATACCTCATACGGTTGAGTCATACTTATATCACGAAAACTGGGGCGTTGGTTGTCGCGAGTCGTAAACTACGGACGACTGAATCGAGATCTCGCAAGCTCGTAAAGTATCAGATAAACAGTCATATTGTTTTTCAGTTAACAGCCTTACTATGTTCGTGCCTGGATAAATAAAGAGGTTAAGTGCGAGACGTACCTACCTACCCAGTTTGATTCGTAAATAGCATATTAAATTAAAAACTGGTAAGAGGCAAGTTGAGTATTTTTTCAAATGGTCCCCTTTTTGTCTTCCGAAAGCATGGCTAGTTACCACAAGTAGGTAGTAATAATAGTTAAAGCCAACTTAAGTATCAGATGCACCATAGCACTGAACAGTCATAGCCTTAACTCCACACTAAAATTCCCTCCTGTTTCGCAGGTATCAGGAACTTTGAGTACACCAGAGTAGGTAAGGTAACCCTAGCATTCGCAACAAATATTTGCACTTTCGATATTTGTCCCGCATCGGCAATCGTTCGTGGTGCACTCTGCTATTGCTAAAAACTACTAACAAGGTTCAAAACAAACCAAATTCAGTTTCCTGGGTTCAGTAATAATAACTCAATTTGCTGTGACAAAACGGAAGACCCTTTGTCTTTATCGTTTTTCAATACACATCGCTCTCTGAATATTTAACATGAGACCATAAAATACAATGACGACGCTTTGCTCTACTTTTAGATAAGGAAGTTTGGAGGAGTGATCAGATTATTAACGAATTCATGTAACATTTTGCGTGACGAAAATAGGATTTTATAGAATAACTAATGGGCACCCCGCGAATTCGTCCGCGTAGAAGTTTTTCGTGCTGCACCCCTTCAGAGGCCGAATTTAAGGAAATCCTTTCTTAGTGCACCATGCAAGAAACATACATATTTCCAAATTAAGATTCTCTGGTACTTATGGCTTAAGCTGTGTTAATGTCAGTCAGTCAGTAAGCTTCATTACAGTTTTGTTTAGGTACTAGCTTCCGCCCGCGGCTTCGCTCGCGTGTTACCCGGATAAAAAGCATTTATGTTAATCCAGGTCTAGAAGAAGTACATACGTGCAAAATTTTAGCTCTTTCCGTTCAGTAGTTTTGGCGTGAAGAAGGAATAAATATTTCACATGTTCACACTTCACAAACTTACGCATTTATAATATATTAGGTATAGTACACGAAAATCACACACCAGATTTTGTTTTTTAATCTAATTTTCTGCCTTTCAAAACGGGCCACAACACGGTTGATGAAGCTCCTTCGAACTTTTTGTTACCTACTAAGTAAACGCCCACAGATACACAGATCCCCTAAAAATCTTGCCAAAGTGTTGTTCATAGCCAATAAAGTAAATATATACGAAATAGAAACGTATAAAAACACGGAAAAGCTAGGACGTTGACCCTGTGACGTCTTCAATTTGTCTACCCCTATTGGACTGAAGATATCTCAGCGAAATTTTATAGTGCCTTAGTAGGACCCTAACAGGGTTCAATAGTGTCATAAGGAAAATAGTTTCTTGGCTTTGGTATCCATGTCCATCTGCACTAAAGAACGGAAACGATGAGCAAAATACCAATCTCACCAAAATATCAATAAGTATTGAATATAGCTAGCGAATGTTGAGGGCACAGCCATACCTAATAATTTTGATATGTTTCGAGTACTTGGTAAAAAATGTTGTTTGTCTAACCTAGGTAAATTAACACACAACAATTGGTAACATTCGCAAACCGGAAGTCGGTGTATCTACTCAGCTACCATTATCGTTTGAACCCCCAAAACTTCCCTACCTCAGCTTTGTAAACTTATGAAATGTGGTACAAATTCCGAACTTTATAATAGCCCTGAAGAGGCAGCATAGCCAGTCAAATGAAATAAACCACCCGTATTAAATGCTTTATTGGTGTTAAAATTAGTTTCGAACAGCCGTTGGTGGTATACATAAACGGGATAATACCTAAATCAGTTTCTATTAGGCGCCTGGGGCGACCGACGCGGCGGCGATGTGGCGCGAACGCCGGCCAATCATTCTTTGCATATTCTCTGGTTACCTGGACTAAAGTCAATGCTGTACAACGCCAGCCTGTATCAGTCCACTGATGGACATCCACGATCCACATCAGCCTATTTCAGTCCACTGCTGGACATAGGCCTCCCCTAATAAAGGGGGATATACCCATAATCCCCACGATGGGCATGCGGGTTGGGGATCGCAGGGCACCACTGATGGACATACTACCCAAATAACAAGGGAATATGCCCAATCCCCACAATAAATAAATAAATAAAGCGAAAAGAAATGTGAGGTACGCTTCGTTGTAAATGGGAATCCGTGTTGGCACGGATTCCCTCAAGGAAACAGCTTTGTTTTGGTGTATTTAGCTAAAGCACGCTCAAATTCAGGTAGGTATAGGTACCTCATAAAGGCATTCAAGTAGGTACCTACAACATGAAGTAAGTACGTTTATAATTAGATGAATGAAGTTTAAAACAGAGACTCAACTGAAGAGTTAGACGCGAGTTGGAAAAGCTTGATATGAATTGATCGTAAAATTTAATCTTTATAATGAAATCCTGGGAGAACTGAAAGGACAAGTATATTATGAAAAAGTTTCCTTTTTGTAAATTGTAGATCTATTTTCAACTTATTTCAGGCATTAGTAAAAGCATAATCTTGGCCAACGTAGTGGAGTTCGCCCGCCGACCAGCCCAGATTCGATATCTCAATGGCCAACTCAAATGATACGCATCGGAGCTGTATTTTAAAAGTTAGACATTTCATCCGTTCAAATTCTAATAACGTTATAGTTTATAAAAACAGGTTCGATGCTAATCATTTCAGTGGGCAACTGAGATACTGAGTAGATTCACAGGTGGAGTGACAGCGTACAGAATTTTTTAGTTCCCTATCGGTAAAGATATTAGAGGGGTTAAATCAGCGCTGTATATGTTATGGACAATGTGATTAATTGGTCATTATACATAATGACCGGGCATTATGAATAATGACCAATATGTGAGGGTAATGTGATAAGAAATATTGAATTAATCAATATTTAATTCAATAGGGCAATATACATAACGCCCATCACCTGTTGGGCAGAATAATAAAAGACACAACATTTAACTATTATTTTTATTTCAGGCTTTAAATCAAAATTTAAAACACAAATTTCTTCCTTTAGCGATGCCTTATGAACTTCGTTTTCTTCGCTAGTCTTTCTTCACTTTAGTTACGAAACTGAATTACGAAATTATCCGTCTGCGTCCGTCCGTATTCGCTTGGAATGCAAAACTGAGAGCTGTGTAGTGAACAGTGAAGCGATGGACGTTCGTACGCCGCCATGACGGGCTCCCTCACTTCATCCCCAAAGTAGCTATATTATCACATTGCCCGATGATCACGTAGCATTATTCATAATGACCGGTCAATGTGATAAATAATGAAGTTTAGGTAATAATTAATCACTTTGCCTTAAGTAGCTGGTCATTATTCATATTGCCCGGGCACTATGAATAATGCCCGCATTAATCACTTTGTCCATAACATATACACAACATACAGCAACATCTGAATTTACGGACATTGCCTCACTCGAAGATCCTATTACGACCTAATTTTCAGTTCAGTAAAATCATTATTATATTGAGGCAATAAACTTTAATACAATTTTTTTCAAACAATAGTAACAGTACCATATCGATGCGTGACAATCATCGAGATATTTGACAATGTATAAAATTATAAAGGCTGTTTGTTTTATGAAGTTTATTATTCTTCTTGGTATTTACCAAGAAGAATAATAAACTCCGTAAAATGAATTTAAATTCGTACCTATTATCTTACAGAACTCTTAGGGAGGGGCATAACATCGCTTTTGTAACCTTCCAAAGTAATTGCCAAATAATTATTTAGTAATAATATTTCGATGGTAGTACGTTGCAAACCCATTTCATTTTACGATACATTCCATCATCGTTTTACTGAGCTTTTAGCAAAATTGGTTGCAAAACAAACAATTTAATGATCGTTTCATGCCTCTTACTTATGTTTACTTTAAGGAACATAACAGTGACTTTCGTGTGTAAATATTTATTTGTCCATATTTCGTCGAAATCACTTAGAATACATAACATTTGAAAGAAAGAAAAGAAAGAATACATTTATTTGACCACAACACAATAACATATCGAACTCACAAGTAGACGATTCAAACCAAAATAGGCACAAAAGAACATAATTATACTAACTGGCACTAAAAGTGTAGGTAAGTGCCCACCGAGTGGTGGAAAACTACGTCGAGTTTTCTTGTCACCTATACCGCAATGTTTGAAAACGAAAGTTTTTAATCAGTGCGTCCTACCCGTCATAACATACGGAGCCGAAACGTGGACACTCACAGTACGGCTAGTCCACCAGTTTAAAGTCGCTCAGTTAGCTATGGAACGAGCTATGCTCGGAGTTTCTCTGAAGGATAGAATCCGCAACGAGACTATCCGACATAGAACTAAAGTTGTCGACATAGCTCAGAGAATAAGTAAGCTGAAGTGGCAGTGGGCTGGCCATATCTGCCGAAGAACCGACAACCGTTGGGGTAAACGAGTTTTTGAGTGGAGATCGCGGCTAGGCAAACGTAGTGTAGGACGCCCTTCGGCCAGGTGGAGTGACGATTTGCGAAAGGCTGCTGGTAGAAGTTGGATGCGTCGAGCTCAGAACAGGGCGCAATGGCGCTCATTAGGGGAGGCCTATGTCCAGCAGTGGACTGCTATAGGCTGATGATGATGATGATGATGATGATGGCATAACATTCAACAAAAAGTCATATTATCTCTCTTGTGTCGTGGATATTTATTATAGTACTTACCTATTATACCAGCTTCCAACATCTGTCCCGCAGAGGGAATCGAACCCGTAATCTCCTCTTGCGTCTCAGCCAGGCATGGTGTGCACCAACGACGTCGCAAACTCTAAATACTTTTAAAATCCACTGATTAATTCATCCACTACTAGATACTATTCCTATTTTCTTTATACCGAAGTTAAATATGGCAGACTCTCCGAAAGCAAGCCTCACGTCCTACGGGGTGTAAGGGTCCTCCATCTTTGGAACCCAAGCGAACCTCACCTGCCCGTAGTGAACCATGCCGTATAACAAACGAGGCTCTAGCAGCCGGCTGATTGCAGCATCGCATAGCCTAACAGCTAAATCCCCTAACCGCCGACGGGCAGCAGCGTCGGTGGTGCGAGAAGCTGTACAGTGCGATCTCCAACCAGAATGCCCAGCAGGAGGATTATGGGCGTATCGCCCTTGGAACGCCTATGTCCAGCACTGAACTTTAATAAGCTTAAGCAGAATATAATATAAAACATATTAAGACCCCTTTACTCTTATCCCAGACAGAAAGATAATAGAGATCTAGAAAAGATTAATTAGACGCACCACAAAGCAGTCTTTATTACGCATATTACAGATAGAGATAAACGACGAGATCTAGGGCATTCCGCTCACGTTCCCGATACTTGAGTATTTGTTCGCTCCCTGACTCGCTATGACCTTTTTTCCGAGACTCGGGTCAGTAACGGTAGTTTCTAATGGATGTGGCACGCCAGGATCCGGCCTAATAGTGTTGGTGAATAAGTAAACTCATTCAAAAATAAACTTTCCGCCATATGTAATTGACATGTAGGCGACAGGGAATTGCTGATTTGGGGATGTCCAAAATGTTTGCCTCAAGTCGACACAGTGCATCAGTATCGTGGTATTGCAGGTTCCGTCAGTTGGCACATTGGGTCTTCGCAAACTTTGGCACTAAACAAGAAGAATATATGCGACTTGCTTGACACGCAAAAGCTATCAGTTCAAAGCTCTGGCCTATCTTATCTACGCTCCTCTCGCGCCGACGCCGATATCAAATCGTGTCTTGTCATCGTGTCAACTTTTTAAAATAATAACGCTCCATGGTATGTAAGTAGATTATAGTGCAATGTAACTAAACATTGCGGTTTATGTCATTTAACACTGCTCGCTGTTTTCCGCACTGTGGTCAAATGCAATTTATAGCGCTGGCATCCATTACCATTAGGACATTTCTAGCTCCTAGACAAAGTGCTCTAGTTTATTGCTCAAATAGAGAAACAATTTTTTTCTTTGCCTAAAATAGTTAAGGTTCTACCAACAACAGTCTC
Organism: Horisme vitalbata; assembly: GCA_951804965.1. Classification (NCBI taxonomy): domain Eukaryota; kingdom Metazoa; phylum Arthropoda; class Insecta; order Lepidoptera; family Geometridae; genus Horisme; species Horisme vitalbata. The sequence continues at coordinate 10,034,639 of OX638091.1, forward strand.
AAAATCCACCATTAATCATGTAAAAAAACCCCAGAGGATTGCTTGTTTACTCTAAAACAACTTACATTGGATTCCAGGAACATTTCATACATAAGATGCATTTCGCCCTGTTGTGGTACCCTGTATCTTGATAGTGTATGTTCCGTCATTTAATAAATGTAGTGCGAAATGTTCCGCTCGAAACTAAACCCAAGAAAGAAAGAAACTCCAAACCGAGCTGTCGAGGCGAGTGGACGTACAGTTGTGCAATTAAAGCTAGACACGCGGCAGCGTGTCAAACCAAGTTCAAGCTAACAGAACTTATTACCTGAGAACTATTACCCGAACCATTTGAAGCCACTTTTGATCCAAGTTTGGGTCATATATTGAGAATTGCGAGATACAACAGGCTCCAATTTCATAAACACACCTCAAACGGTTATTTAGATATTAAAGTCCAAAAATCGTCAGTTTAATCACTGACTGACCATATGACCTAGAAAGTTCAAATTTGGCATCCGGATAGGTAGTTGGGTGAATACAAAGGAAATATATATCAGAAAGGAAATAATATCTTGGCAATCGACGGGCAGGACGGTTGTAAGCCGTACTTTAAAAAGTTTAAAATTCTAACTCTGACGTCAATCTACATATTAGAAATGGGTAAATTTGTTAGGAAATATCCACATCTATATAAAAATCTAAACGACCTTCCTAGACGACATGCTCTTAGACCGGGAAGCAAAAAACTTTATCAACCACCATCAAAACTTACAATTCATAGTACAGGCCCTTATAAAATGTCTATAAAAATCTCAAATAAAATTCCTGAAAAAATTAAACACGCAAAGATAGATTCGTTATTTATTAAAAAATTAAAATTATTCCTCATTGACAAATGTTATTATGACCTAAATGAATTTTTGACAGATAAATTGAAATAATCTAATGGAATACATACTTTTGACATGAAATTTGTTATTAATTTTAATTTTGTTTCACTAAATCTTATTGTTTTAAAATTCAATATAAATTTTCTACTTAAATTTTATTATTAAACTTAAAACCTAAGATAAACTTATATAATACCTACTCATAAAAATCTACCTACCTAAAATCTAATGCATGAAAGCCTCGGTCTGCCTTCTACATATTGCCATGGCCTAAGGGGTCCACATGTGATACTACCACACTACTGTGTTAACTCTGTTACCTTATAACCATGTGATGACAATAAATATATTGAGTATTGAGGAAATAACCTTTTTTTGAAGTCGGTAAAAATCAGAAACAGATTGTTCCGTCACGGAGTCAACAAGTGACATAATGGCTCCATGAAATTAATGGTAAATTGATTTTCTAGAGTGTCGCGCTGGGATTTTGCGTAATTATAAGGGAGCCCGACTAAATTGAGCTTTGGAAAACAACGATTGGGCATCACAAAGGTTTCATAGCCAAAAAAGTGACTTTGCCCGTTGCTTCCCACACCAGAACCTCGGATTTTCGGACTTCCATCTTCGTATGAATTGTTGGTGAAGTCTGGTGTAGGAGTTATTAGGACGCCCGTGGGCCTACGACGTGGCTTAATGACTGGACCAATATCTTAACGCGCCTTTCGTAACACAGAAGCGCTCAGATCTAAATGCCTCTAACCAGTCATCCATCCAACTGGTGACCAAGTGGAGTGTTGTTTAACCAAGGTGATCTGCTAAGAGCACCGAAGTAACGAACGCTACGCTAACTGCGCCACGTAAAATCCAGAGTAGGACTTAGCATGTACGCCACTTGTAAACGAAAAGAAAGCATTATCGTTATATATATGCAAAATCGTATAAATACTGCGTTGACTTCAGCATGCTAATGACAAGGATAAAATGAAGACTTCTTTATAATTGTAGCTGGTCACCAAACTATGCGACCAACAAAAGTCATTATGTTACGTTATACTTGTCTACGTCAGCGTGTTTTGGAAGATTTACAGCATGCAATAACTGTCAGGCCGCAATGCGTTTGCGCGACCAACGACGTGACAGAGAGTACAACCTATTTATTCGATACAGGGCCAAAAGAAACATAAAACGACAAATTTTGGTGGGCTTCGTCGTCGTACTAAAACTGTCTGCACGTACACAAAATAATGGTAAATGCGCGGGCCACGTTGGATATATAAATACACATTAATATTGTAAATATCGCGTTAATTATTATTTGCCAAAAAAATTATAATGATGAATAGAAGTCTATTGGATTTATGAATATTTCGCTAGCGACATCATTTAGTGCTGGTTTAAAACCTCAAAAACGATACCCTTTAAAATATATATTTCTAATTGAAGCTTTTCGATTGATGCGTATTTTTTTACATAACAGGCAGATTTTTCAAAAACGCCTTGAATTTGATAACTATATATAAAAAACATACTATACATAAAAGCGAGATTCAAGATAAGGAAAATTACCAAACACTTAAACGACCTCGGAGATAGAGCGATAAACGGGGTTTGCCAGGACACCTGGGGTTGTGATGGCTGCATTACCCCGGCTGGTTCAGTTCAGGCAAAATAAATTCTTCTTAAACTATACCATCGGGGGAGTATTCATACTAATAAAGTACTAGAAGATAACGCAGTCGGATAAATACTACTTATTAGGAAATTAAATTAGAAATAAATACAAAACCGCAGATTGTAAAGAAAATTACGAGCAAAACTAGCTCAGCTAGTTAAAAACAAATAAATTTATGATAGCATAGATCTGCGAAAGGCTGCTGGTAGAAGGTGGATGCGCCGAGCTGATGATGATGATTGATTTAACAAATAATCTGTTGAAAAAAACAATTACGTTAAAGCATCTTCAAAGGGCACAAGACAAGCTTTGAACAATAATTTAAACGTCTGCTTCAAATAATTTGCATGTAATTTAGGTCAGCTCGCGTCGTCTGCGAACTCCAATAATGGGCACCATTAGTCTGTAACGGACGGAACGGTTAATCATTGTTTTTAAGCTTTATGTTGAGTTTCCGTAGTCGGGCGGAGAATTATTAATAGTAATTCAGAACAATTCACTTGTTAAAACCAATTATTACAAAAAACACATTGCTGTAGGGCGCGAGGCCCGCAGTCAACTTGTTAAAATGTTTTTAAAACAAATAATATGGTCTTACTAAAATTGGGAACTTTTACTCATTAAACTAATGTGAATTAAACTCATTCATATTGAAATACAGGTAATTTTACGTAATATAAGATCTAAGTCTTGTGTGTTACTTACCATTCAATGCTAGATGGGACGCGGAAGGAGAGCGTCGCGTTCACACACCTTGATGAAAACTTAGGAGTCAAAACGGTGTCGGTGCCTCCTCAGATGTAACGTTCTTCGAGCAAAAAAAAATAACGGTACGTAAAATTACCGTGATTCAATAATGTTACAATTTGGAAACTTGTAGCAATGATTGTTTTTCTATCATCGCAGTGACTTTATGTTAGGGTTTTTCTTACCTGACACCTCGGTGTCTTTTTATAAATACTTACGAGGTTTTTGAGAATGAATGAATACATTAAAAGAAAGAAAAAAACTTTTTTTTTTTATTATAACATGGCTTTCGCGTAGAATGCTGAATACAAATCTGTCCTCCTGCAGCGGGACGTGCTCCTCGGACATGGCGCTGAGCATCATTTGCGAGGCCTGTAGACAACGTGTGTAGAGAAAAGTGACAAAAAATAAAAAGACGTGTGGCACTCGGGGACTGCCGCGGTAAAGCTATTGCATAGCATTTTGTATCAACTTATGCAATTATAATTATTTATTTATTTTATTTATGCAGTATTTCTTTTTCTTTGATATTAATTCAAGTTACACTTTTTGAGCGTGGTGACCGATAAGAAAACAATTTTTTTTCTTTTATTAAATAAAAATACGTCTAGGTGCACGCACACAAACACCGTGTCGAAGGCTGCCGAAAAGAAACGACGTTAGACAATGCACGGCCTTCAAGCCACACCTCCGTGCCCGTCGGAGTGGGGAGCGTGAGGTTTTTTTTCGTTACGGAATTTCTGGATTCGGTCCCCGCGCTCAAGGCCCTCGATAGAAGCTATGCAATAGCTTAAAAGTTAGAAAACAAACGAATAACACAAAAGTATTACAAGAAAGACCTTGGCAATGTTGTGGACCTCCTGAGGGACGAGGGGACAAAATTCTGTCAACTAATGCGTACGGGCAAGAAGTCTAAGTACTCAGATGAGGAAACGACGGGAAACACCTATGAACCCATCGACTCTGTCAGAACACCAGGCTCTCAATAAAGCCATTTCAAAGCGCATACGATATGACCTCCGACGCTCCAACACTCTTCGCATCCAGCAAGCGATTAAGCAAAATCGGGGGTCTTAAGTATTTATGCAGCGACTCGGTAAAAGCCATCTGAAAAAACTCAAAGTCGAGCGGGGCAACCGCCGTCTCCAAGTCGGAGATCACGACAGGCATCACTTCCCGAACCCAGTACTGATGATCTTAGAGCCACATTAACCCGCCACTATACGGATGATCTGCGAGAGATCAAGCTGGACGAGATCAAAATGGCCCTAAAACAGTTGCAAAATGGAATAGCCCCAGGGGAAGACGGAATCACTTCGGAGCTCCTGAAAGCAGGGGGTTCTCCTGTCTTGAAGGAAATTCAACGGGCTTTTAATTCCGTCCTGAACCATGGGAAAACTCCTAGGGTATGGAGTAGGAGTATTGTGGTACTGTTTTTAATAAAAGACAAAGCCTTGCTGAAAAATTACAGACCAATTTCACTCCTGAGCCATATCTATAAACTGTTTTCTAGGGTGATCACAAACAGTCATGCAAAGAGACTTGACGAATTTCAAACACCAGAGCAGCGTGGGTTTCGGGGAGGAAATAAATTATACCATTGATATATATTGTTACTATCGTAACTAGATGCGTAGTACCGGCCAAAATGCGTGTAGGCTCAGGTCTTGGCCATGGCCAAGATCCTCTCCTTTCTTCATACAGTGGCCATCTTGACATCTATCCGCGAAATAGGCAAATAATGTGATGAAAAAGTGCATTTCTTGAACTCAATTGCGTAAAGAATCACGCGGAATTACTTTTTTCATGAATATCTATAGATTTTTTGCTAAAATTGCAGCAAATATTAAAGAAAATTTAGTTAAATAGTTCATGCCATGTAATGTTGCCAGCAAAAAAATTTGTAGTTTTCCCGATTATGGTGGGAGATTTTGATAACGGATAAAATATTTGTTAAGCTCTTAATTTCTTAAAATAATTCATAATACATATAGTAGCAAACCATCTTGTTAACCCGTATATTAATATTATGGAACGCAATAAATGATTGAGTATTGGGTATAGGGTATTGAGCATATTTAAGATCATTTCAAATAGATCACTCACTTCTATTGATAAATGCCATCCATGAAATTAAATTATTAACTCACAGAAATAAAAGGAAGAACAGACGACATTTGACGTTACATGCGGTAGTTGAGTGATATTACGATCGCTATTATATGTTGGCACAAACTAAAACATTTATTTTATTTCCACAGACAAAGTTTACTATTTCGATCTACTAATATGATTAGTGATAATATCACAAAGTTATGACGAACAGTTATTTTCTTAAACAATTCATTTTTCAACTATATTATGGTGGTAATAAATGGTGACTGGAGAACAATTTGTACTCTATGAAAACGTAAAGCAGGCTAAAAGAAAAAACTAGACAGGTACTGTTTTAGTGACTGACAGTCACATGTAAGTTTAAACTTCAGGGAAAATCTATAATCCTATTCTTCTTCCTACTAATATTATAGATGTGAAAATTTGTGAGAAGGTATGGATGTATGGGTGTTTGTTACTCTTTCACGCAAAAATTACAGAGCGCGTATAGAAATTTAATAATAAATAAAATAATAAAATAAAAATTTGAAATATACATAGTTGTTTATGGCCTGGATCTAACACAAAGGCGACTTTTCGGCCGGGTACCACGCGAGCAAAGCCGCGGGTGGAAGCTAGTATCCCATAAATTTCGACTCAGTGGAATTATCATCATCAGGTGGCATGAGCATCAACCGTGGGCCAAAACTGGATGAGACGAGCTTTGAACCGTGGGGATTGGCACATACAAAGGGAGGCCTATACCAAGCAGTGGGTGACGTCGGGCTGTGGATGATGATGATGAAGATGGGATTAGAACCCGTGGCCTTCCCATAAATACTGGGAAACTACCAACTGCGCTACGTTGTACGTTGTTGTTGTTGGTAGAGGGTTACTTATTTCCAATAATTAATGAGTAAAAAATATTCATTCACATTCATTTTCGGGAAAAAAATCTAGATCAGGCAACATCGAGCTTTTTATTTCAAGCATTGTAGCTATCTCTATAAAATCAACTGCCATTCTCGAAGCAGGCCAGTTTAAATAAAAGAGATAAATATATGTTTCCTTCAAAATGACAATTATTTTCAAAGCTACGTAAGTAGCATGAAACAACGAATTTTATTGGACGCAACACGCTGATGCCAATTTTCGAACACTGAGATGAGAACCTAACTGGCTCAACAGCTCTAACCGTCCTATTGCGATAAATAAATGCCACGGTAGCGAGCTCGTATCCTACCAGATATATTAACTTCTTGCATTTTTTATTTTTATTTTTACGAAGATGGATAACGAAATGTTGGAAAATATTACCCAAAGGAGACCCAAAACAATGATTTCAGATTCGTTCTCCGAACATCAAAATATGTCTTTGGATACAACAGCGTCCTCCCTACATGCAATGAGCTTGCAAGACCTATCCACACACTTACCGTCTGATGAAGTTCAAAGCATGATGACTGAGATAGAAACCCTAAAGTTGCAATTGAAAAGTACCCATGCTGAAATCGAAAATTTAATGGGAGACAATGAGAGGTTTAGAAAACATATTCTGGAGCAAGACAAAAAAATCGTCTTACTAAAGCAACTCTGCACAGACAATACGGGCAGTCCAAAGAAACTAAACAATTCACTTTTGCGGAAAAAAACAATGGAACCAAAACGCCTGGTAATGAGCCCATCAACAATAATAGAATACACCCCAAAACGACCAAGTACGTGCGCAAGTTTAGACACCAACGCAGATAAAAATCAACAGCCAACAGAAAACCCGCTAACAAACGTTTCAAATACATACTATGGGTCTAACAACACCCCACTACTAACACAACGTAAGAAACAAGATATACAAAGAGGGAAAAAGATATACATATTTGGAGGTCAACAATGCTGCGGATTATCAGAAGCTCTTTTGAGGAAAAGAGAACTGACAAAAACACAAATATATAAATACAATATTGATTCATTTATCCAACCTGATGCGCCAAGCGAGGAGATCACAAGAAGCATGGCAATATACGACATACAACCAGACGACAAGATCATATTAGCCCTCGGTGAACATGACTATAACCCTCACAAAGTGTACGCGGAACTAAGTTCAGTACTGAAAAGGTTTGAAAAAAATTGCATTTTAGTACTTGGTGTTAACTTTAGCAAATACTTGAATGAAACGAAAATAAACAATAACATTAAACTACTATGTAAAACCTTCCTGAATTGTAAATACGTTGAAACTAAATATAAAACTAAGATTGACATGTATAGAGAGATAAACAAGGCAATTGATCAAACTGACTATGATTCGAAATATCTGAGTTATAATAAGATTAAGACAATCCTTCATGCAAGTAATATTAAGCCTAGATATAGACCCAATACCATACCGTACTATTTTAAGTTTGTAAACAAGAAAAGTAACATTCCTAAATCCGAAAAAAGTAAGGAAAACGTAATTAACCAAGATGCGGGACGTAGAGGCACTATACCTTTTTATTTCCCGCGCAAACAAATACTACACTCGACAGAAGTTAATACTGTGCGTAATGACGAGCTTTTTCGTTCCTAATAGGTACATAAACGTGTTACATCAGAATATACAAGGATTTTTATCAAAAAAAAATATGCTTCTCTTGGCCATTAATGAACTCACTGAAAACAATACCCCTATTGATATAATATGCCTGTCTGAGACATTTATCAAAAAACATAATGAATCCCTTATAAAACTTGATGGCTTCGAACTAGGTGCAACCTTTTGCAGAAGAAACGGTAAAAAACGAGGCGGCACTTGCATTTTATTAAGAAGTCATCTACAAAGTAAGGTACTTAAAACATTAGAAAGTATTTGCGAAGATTTTGTTTTCGAATGTTGTGGAATTGAAATCCCGGTTTATAAATGTATTGTTATTTGCGTATATAGAATCCCTAGTGCTTCTATTGAAATCTTTTACGATAAACTTGAGTCATTGCTCCATCTCCTTCGTAATAAACTAAACACACATAAAGTTATAATTGCAGGTGACATAAACGTAAATACTCTTTTGGAGACAAAAAAAACTAAACAATTATGGAAAATACTATAGTCTTACAACCTGCAACAACATATCAAAGAAGCAACCAGACAAGATAGCTGTATAGATCATATCTTTAGTAATATGGACAATGCAACAGGCAGCATTCGTCACATCGCCCTTTCCGATCACAATACAGCGCAAATATTAAACGTTCCAGTTGTTAAAATTATAACACCTATTTCACACTTTTATAAAATGATAAGAGACTTTAACTCGGACAATGTGGAAAAGTTTAAAGAAATTTTATGCAACCTGACATGGGCTGAAGTTTATAAAACACCCTTTTTAAATCTGGCATTTGACACCTTCTATGAAGACTTTCGCCTTTTCTATGAGCTTTGTTTTCCGTTGATGAAAGTAAGAATAGACACAAATCTCAAAAAAAGACCCAGATGGATAACTAAGGGACTAAAAAAATCGTGTATTACAAAAAGAAAATTACGTTATGAATATTATAAAAAGCAATCTCTAAATAATAAAACCTTATATAAAAAGTATAGCAAAATTCTTCAAAAATCTATTCAAATATCCCAAAAAAATATTAATACGAAATACTTACACGAATCAAAAAATAAATGCATGGCATCTTGGTCCATAATCAAAAACAAAACAATAATCCATCCAGACCAATGCATAGAATCTATAAAGGTGGACAATAACATGATCATTGACGATCCTGTGAGTATAGCTTCAGAGTTCAATAATTATTTTATTGGTTTAACCAACAAAGAAGGTGATGATGGTCTACCAAAACTATCACAGAAGACAGTAACTCACACAACATCCACCAACTCCAGTATATTTTTAAGACCTTGTGACGAAATGGAAATGGTCAAAACTATTGACTCTCTAAACAATACAAAATCGACGGGATACGATGAAATATCGACCAAGATACTCAAGCTATGTAAATTCGAGATTGCGGGAATCTTAACTCATCTAGTAAACGTCTCTTTTGCTGAAGGTGGTTTTCCAACCAAACTAAAAATGTCTATTGTAAGACCAATACACAAAAAAAACGAGACAAATAATATGAGCAACTATCGTCCAATAACCCTGATTCCTATTCTGTCAAAAATATTTGAAAAAATAATGTACAAACGAATGTTCTCTTTTCTAGACAAACACAAAATCATAAAAAACGAGCAGAATGGTTTTCAAAAAGGAAAATCAACTAGCCTTGCGTGCTTTAATCTAGTAACAAAGCTAACGGAAGCAATTGACAAAAACAAGCCGGTCCTAACGATCTTTTTCGATATGAGCAAAGCTTTTGATTATGTTTGTCATAAAAGATTGCTTACCAAATGTGAAAGATACGGAATAAGAGGACTTGCAAATGACTGGCTCAAATCTTATCTCACCCATCGAACTCAATACGTTGAAATAAGAGGTATAAATAGAAATAAAGAGATTGTAACATTTAAATCAGAAACAAAAGAAAACAAATATGGTGTACCACAAGGTAGCGTGCTCGGGCCTTTGCTATTTCTGCTTTACATAAACGATCTACCTGACATCACAGAACACATGTGTACTCTATTTGCTGACGACATCTCAATTGTAATAGAATACTGTCATACTATTGACTATGAATCAGACATAAATTATACTGTAAAAAACGTTATGAAATGGTTAGAAGAAAATAATTTACATGCAAATACCGAGAAGACTACGTTCATGCAATTCTTTAACAGAAATAAAATATCCGAAAAATCAAATCTAAACATATTTATAAATAGACAAAAAATTACCGAATCTCAAACGTACAACTTTTTAGGGATAACTCTCGATCAACAGTTATCATGGAAGCCTCAAATAGAAAAAATTGAAAAGAAAACAAATAGATTTATTTATGCCCTTAGAGAACTTAGACGTATAGTCAATCAGAAAACATCTCTGACTGCATATCATGGGTATGTTGCCTCTGCGCTGCGTTACGGTATTACTCTGTGGGGTAATTCAGTAGATGTGACAAACCTATTCATGTTACAAAATAAATGTGTAAGAGCGATATCTGGAGCTGGCCCCCTGGAGTCTTGTAGACCCTTATTTACTAATCTTAATTTATTGACCTTGACTAGTATCTATATTTATGAAATGTGCAAATTTGTGAAATGTCAAGAAAACTTATTTATTAAAAAAAATGACCAAGTGAGAAGATTTGAATCACGTTACCCTAACCGCTTAGTGCTACCTTTAGCTAAAACCGCTCTCAGATCAAGGAATTGCTACAATATGGCAATAAAGATCTATAACCATATACCAAACAGCATTAAAGAACTACCAGAAAAAAGGTTCCAAGTAAAATTGTATAACTGGTTAGTAAAAGGTTGTTATTATAATCTAAATGAATTTTTTGGACAACGTTAAAATTTATTTGACATGTATAATTTAATTTATAAAAAAAAATGGAAAAATATTTTAATTTTTTAATAAGGATGACTTTTTAATTAAACTTTAGAATAATGTACCTGCTGACTCAATTAAAAAAATGATTTTACTCTAATCAATGTATGATTGCATGCTTAGTTTTAAGCAAAATATGTTGGACCTACATCTAAGTATTATTGACATCTTGTTATTACCACATTTTATGCAATAAATTTCATTTTATTTCATTTCATTACGTCTTCGTCATCAATAAGTGGTTACTATATTTTGACACTTGTTAAGGAGGTTTGCATCTCTTGTTATTTAACTCAATGAATTATACCATATACCACATTCACACAGTACGGCAGGTTATACAGAAGACCGAGGAGTATAGCCAGCCCCTGTGCTTAGCTTTTGTGGACTATGAGAAAGCTTTTAACTCCCTTGAGACCTGGGCTGTTCTGCAGTCCTTGCAGCGATGCCATGTTTATTGGCGATATATCGAAGTGTTGAGATGCTTGGACAACGAGGTCACCATGTCCGTCCAAATCCACAACCAGAAGTCTAAACCTATCCATTTGCACCGCGGAGTGAAACAAGGGGATGTTATATATCCCCCAAATTGTTCACAAATGCACTGGAAGATTTGTTTATGACGCTGAGTTGGAATGGCATGGGCATTAACATTAATGGGGAACGCCTTCCACACTTGCGATTTGCGGTCGATATTGTCTTAATGGCAGAGTCGTTGCAGGATCTGCAAGTGATGCTGAATAGTTTAGCAGCTGCTTCCCTACTTCTGGGAATGAACTTAGATAAAACTAAAATTATGATCAATAATCGTACTACCCCAGAAAGGATAACAGTCACTGGAATGCCTCTCGAAAAGTCGTGCAGGAGTATGTCTATCTAGGGCAATTCTTACAGTTCGGTAGAAACAATTTCAAGAAAGACCTAAACGGCAGAATTTACCTGGGCTGGGCAGCATTCGGTAAGCATTTCGGTCAAGTCTTCTCGTCACCCATCCCTGAATGACGATGACTAAAATCTTCAACCAGTGCGTCCTACCTGTTATGACGTATGCTGCTGAGACGTGGACACACGGTGGGACTGGTCCACAAACAGCAAGCTATAGAGAGAGCTATGCTTGAGATAGATTAAGAAATGAAGTTATCCGACAGAGAACGAAAGTCACCGACATAGCATAAAGGATTAGCAGGCTCAAGTGGCAGTGGGCAGGACAAATATACCTCAGAACTAACAACCAATGGACTAAACGTGTTAGAGTGGACACCGCGTTTAGGTAAGCGTAGCGTGGGGCGCCCCCTGGCCAGATCGAGTGATGATCTGCGTAATGTAGCTGGCAGATAGTGGATAAAAAAAGACCGAGGATCGGGCTCAGTGGCGTACCTTGAGAGAGACCTATGTCCAGCAGTGCACTGCTATAGGTTGTTGATGATGATGATGATTACAAGAAATAATCGTACTTTTTGCGAATGACTAACAAGGGTGAGATGAGAAGTAGAGTTTATCAACCAACGACACCTATTCTACGGGTCTTCCAAAGATTTTGTACTGTTAAGTCCATTGATGGTTCCCCTTATTTCACGCATCCCATCTGTCTATGTAAGTACGTAAAACTTCGTAGGTTTATCTAAATGTTTGTCGTTTTCTAGTGTGAAAAACAACAATGTTTACCACCACAGTTCTCATCAAAGGCGCGGTAGACTTTTAGCACGTAGTTGTGAAGTTACTAAATAACAACACAATCTTGATTAGGTACAGTAGAGGACCAAAGATTACGATAAGCTACGATCGAATACAGAGATTATAGCACGATCCGTTTGTACCGCTTCTGTATTATCTCAAAATGTATAATGAAATACGGCATAGAATTCATTACATTTGATCAGTAGATCAAACTGATAAAAAGATCCATGATTATGATTAGATTGTAGTTTCCTAATCTTTTGATATAGTACTGTCAATAATTAGAAATTTATTCAAGTCATCTGATATACGATAAGAAGATAGTCGCTGATATAATGGAATATCATCAGATTGATTAACATCAAAACAAACTTCACCAAAGTTGACCAAATTATGATAGAAATTTGAGAGTGAAACTGAAACAGTGATAGGAGAGATAGTCGGTGATAGGCAGAGAGACCACGATAGGAGTAAAAACACTAGCTAAAATATGGTTTGGAAGTGTAAGCGAGAGAAGAGATAGCGAGCTAGCGAGGCGAGATGTGTGCTGTGACTGCTGTGTGCCACGCCTTAAAATCTTCATTTTGCTCAAAACATCAACGAAGAACGCAATTTTTTTTATCAATATCAAGCAAGATTAGTGATAAATAAACATCATGTCCACGATCAATATGTACATTCAGATAAGATAAGCTAAATCAGGTTTCGTACACTGATTGGCGTTGCCATTAAATTAGATTAGGAATGAGATAAGTCAATATTTTGTCTAAAAGCATTTTGACAATGTTAATAATGGAATGACAGTAAGTAGATATTGAGATGATTTATTTGAATTAACGTTGGTGACACCCTGTGATCCCATCATGTGGGTGTTCCATTAGTTTCGAAACATAAATTCATATTTATCTGCCCACTAGCTAAAGCTGACCCGTTTTAAACGTTGTTTACGTGGCGAGGTATACTTTGTATCTAAATTGGAGTTGTTTAACCTTTATATGTGTAGGCAAACTATACATATAAAATTTTATATCATTGAGAGCAGCCATCTTTTCTTTTGTAGTTAGAAAGTTTTGTTCATAGGAAACTATTTGTTTATTTTGAAGAAAAACCAATAGCAATTTCAGAATTTTGAAAAAATGTACAGTCAGTTTTGAAAATGTCATAAATTGTCAAAAAAAACATTATAACATATTTCGAAAATGCAATTAATTTTTCTTCAAAATTAACCTATAGTTTCCTCAGAACAAAACCTTCAAACTACAAAAAGAAAAGGTAGCTGCCCTCAATGAGGAACATTTTTGAGTCGCGGCGCGTTAATTATGGAGCTGTGGGTGAAAAGCCTTATCTGCTACCAGCTAATGCGCTAATCAATATTCAAATGATATTTCTTAGACAAAGTGTGCAAAATGTATATATGTATACTAGCTTCCGCCCGCAGCTTCGCTCGCGTGGTAACGGGATAAAAAGTAGCCTATGTGTTAATCCAGGTCACAAACTGTGTATATTTCAAGTTTAATCTAAATCCGTTCAGTAGTTTTTGAAAGAGTAACAAACATTCATCCATCCATATATCCATACTCACAAACTTTCGTTATGTATAATAATTATTAGTAGGAAGTAGGATAGGAACTAGGATATTTATGATATCTTTTGATGTAACTAGCACATGGGCCACCTGGTGTTACGTGGTGTTTAGTACGTGCCCTACCTTGCAACACCCTGCATCCATCAACTTGAGACATGAAGGTGTTAAGCCTCATATGCCTGTAATTTTACCGGCACCCCCACCCTTCAGACCGAAACACAGCAATGCTGCTTCACGGCAGGAATAGGCATGGTGGTAGTCTTCCCCGAATGGGAAAGGGAATAAAATGAATAAAATTTGTAGGATAAGATAGATGCAAATCGAATTCTTTGATCAAAGATCCTAGAAACAGACGTGACTAAATCAAAAATATGTTGGAAATAGATGATATAATATTTTAAAAATGATGTTGAAATTATAAAACTTTTTGTTTGACGCAAATGAAAATCATTTCAAGCTGAAAGGAGAAAAAAATCTACCTTTTCTTAGTCAGTTTAAGAAAAAACCTATTAACCGAACGACTGAGCAAGCCAAAGCAATCGAGGAAAAAGAAATGGGATGGTTGGTGGCAGCAAGCGGAAATGATCTGTCCGGTCAATGCTGTCGATCAGCAGCATTTCCTAAGGCTTGGGAAATTCATTAGATTTAGACATATTATACAACTTCGTTGAGAAGGTACCGTAAAAATATGCATAATCTAGTTGGAATAGGTAATGTAGTAGTTTTGTCGTCGTAGGTTAGGTTGGTACTTTTTATTCCGTACATATTTAGGGTTCAGTGTAGTGTTTTTTTTCTTCCACTCCCATCATATCACACTAATATGATAAATGCAAAAGTTTGTGTGTGTGTGTCTGAGTATGTTTGTACCCACTCAAGTCCGTAACGGCTGAATAAATTTTCTTGAAACTTGGAATATAGATACATAAACCTGGATTAACACACAGAAAAAGTGCGTGCGAAAGCCGCGGGCGGAAGTCATTAGTGATCCTATAAATGAATGTCACTGAACTTGATCACTTGTCTGACTGGGTCAAAATAAATAAAGCATCATGTGTACGGTATGCCTGAAAACTTGCACAAATTATAATTCGTACTTTTAAACAAGATTCGTAAATTTTAGACAAGATTTTCAAGTAACTATAATAGTGGCTAACTAAAACGAATTGTTAACTTTATTCAAAAGAATTTGGTTCCCCTTGTAGTTAATAAAATATCAGGACGTGAGCGTGGCCTTTATTTTATTATTAGAAAGACATACCATAATGTATACAAAATACAAGGCCTTCCATGATTTTTCTATGAATAATAATAAAATCGCCAATTGTATGTCAAACTGAGAGACTGAAGGTCCTATCCAATTAGCATAATTTAATTTATTTAGTCCCAATTGTATACCGGTTAGATAATTTTAAAATATAACGCGTAATTTCATATCATATTTGTGGTTGATCAGTGGTTATAAGTTAGTAGGTATGTGGATAATTTGATAATTGAAAAATTAGCCATGCATAGAACAGTAATTTTTGAAAATATTTCGAAAAATAGAGCTTTGTTTTATTCTCCTTAGAATTGATTTACATACGAGTTAACGTTGACTGATGAATTGATGGTAAATAAGATAATTAAATATTTGAGTCGATAAACAAATAACACAAAAACGCCCATCATGTACATCCACAATCCAAAAACATTATAAGAATAATAATATACTATACTATACTAAGAGGTAACAACCTACTCAATAGCAATAAACGTGCACTGAATTTCAATTTTATTTGGGCAGACAACATACAATAAAATCAGCTTTGTTTGAGTTTCCTATTCGATTTCCTTAATGAAAATGTATTAGCGGACCGGAAGGGATCGTCAGTCGCCACTCGCCACAGATGGCCGATAGCTTACACAACAGATTAGTTAACTGTCACCGTAACTGTTTGGAATAGTAAACAAACCCCGATTTCAGATAACAATATTGGCAGCACAGAATACTGGATTTAATAGACTTTTTTTATTATTATTTTTTTGCCAAAGCTGGCAGACGGACATGCGGGCCTCCTGATGGAAAGTTGTCACCGCCGCCCTTAGACACCTGCATTACCAAAGGCGAAACTGATGCACTGCCAGCTCTTTTAAGATACAAGGAATACCCGCCTTTTGAAGGACCCCTTCGAGCTCCGAGGGGGAAAAACAGTAGGGAGTTGATTCTACAACTTACACGTACGTGGCAGGAAAGATCAGAAAGACAGTTGAGGAGAACCAACCATTCCGGTGGTGCATATAAAAAAATTTGTTTTGCGGCGTGTGGTGCGATTGTGGAAAGGCTGCCCCAAACTAAACAACTCCTCAGAACTATATTAAGTACGCACACCAAATACATCTAAATTAATACCACAATGCTTTTTTTACTTATCGCAGAGAAACTAGAGGTGAGCCTCTGTGATTTGATTACTACTTACTGAAAAGTGTTTAATGTCCTAGACAGCATTTTAAGCCTATAATACGGAACCCTAAAGGGTAAAGACAAATATTAGTTTGAAGACGCCATCTGCAGAGACGGGTCGTTTGCGCTTCCAATATTATAATACGTACATGGCATCATAATGTAGTATTGGGATGGGAATCCTAGGTCAATACGATCTGGGATATTTGAACGAGTTCCAATCACAACTTTTAATCTTATCAATCAATCAATCAATTCTTTAATTCTTTATTGTACAGAGAAACATAATACAGGAATAAATTTACTTAAATGCTATTACAAAGGCGAGCTTAACCTTGACAGAGTTTTCTTACAGCAAACCTTTGGGTATTGGGAGAAGATAAAAAGAGAAGCATAGATTACCTACTTATTTATTTACATAAAAAAAAAATAAACATATCTACAACACTACATACATATTCTTAACATATAAATATAAAAAACTATAATAACATTATGGTTCTACTAAGATTGTAGTGATAAATAATGCTCTTTCAACTTAGATTTAAAGATGTTAAGAGAAGGACTGTCACGGATCGAGTGAGGGAGGCCGTTCCATAACCTCACTGCCTTAAATGGTGAATGACTCACCATAGCTGCAAGAAGAATTTGAGGAGTAGAGATTTTGTCGATCTGCAAGGCACACCATGAGGGATAAGAAAATCAAAGCGCTCACGGAGGTAAGGGGTAGAGAGAGGGTTGTGAAGGAAGGAAAAGACAGAACGTGAAGGTAACGACGACGTCGTATAGGGAGCCATTTCAATTGGGTTCGAAAGTGAGAGACGTGATCGAGCTTGCGCAGACCGAAAATAAAACGGATGCACAAGTTTTGAAGACGCTCCATCTTATTCAGAAGCCCCTCCGTGAGATCAAGGAAAGATACATCAGCGTAGTCAAGAATTAGTAGAAGTAGAGATTGTGCAAGAGTAATCTTGGTAGTGAAAGGTAAGAACTTCTGAAGGCGCTTAAGGGATTGAAACGTGAAATTGACTTTTCTGCTGATATCGTTACTGTGAAAAGACCAAGATAATCGGCGGTCAAAAATGACTCCCAAATTCTTAGTCTTCTCAGAGAAGGGATGGCCTCATTAACCTCAAATAACACAGGTGGGAGAGGGCTTAGAGAAACTGATTTCAACATATAAGGAGATCCGAAAATAAGAGCTTGAGATTTTGCAGGATTTACGAGGAGACCAAAAGATTTAGCCCATTCACAGATTTGTGTGAGATCAGAGTTTATTTGTGAAATACCCTCAGATACAAGCTAATCAATCATTATTATTCAATTATTATTCAATCTATCTCCACACTACACAAAGGTTATCTGGAAGAAAATGCTATTTAGCATTAAGTTCGCCTGTGTACTTGTATTTTTACCAATTGTGCAATAAAGAATTTTCTATCTAACTTTTGATCTACATGACTCTATTATGAGATCATTGGTACAGCCAGGGCCAACTGTCGAAAGATTTTATTGAGATACTTAGAATAATCTAACTTCCGATTTCTTAATATATGGTATGCAAAATATTGAGAAGATATGAAAATATTGTTCTCTTTAAAGCGCAAATGAATTTAAATTTCGCATATTTTATGTAGTTTTAGACCAGGCTTAGCAAATGTTACTTGCATCTAAAATTTGCGAACTAGACGGTAGTTGAACCCGCATCTTAAAGCCATCAGCGCACTTAGCAGTATGCTACAGGACTGAGTGACGTCATGATTAAAAATCGAAAATTTTAGGGCTCCTTTGACCCATTTTATTTATAAACTTGCCAAACAGACTGTTTAGTATTTGTCCAATGGCGCCCGCGGACAACATTCCGTTATAACAACTGTTGTCAATGTTGAGCCGTTTGGCTGTATCAGAACAGAACAAAAATCTAGTGTTTTGTAAGGAAAATAATTTTATGCTATCGGCAAGTCTATGGAATTAAATATTTGACCAGATTTGTACACTGTCATTCAATACAAACTCATTATCATTACATTAAACAAGTGTTGCGGAACGGAGAGATAAGTTGCCCTTGAACGACCTTTTTAGGGGACCTCGATTTGGTCGACTGATGTTAAGACGCAGACTGTACAGAACGGTCCAATTCACTCGATCCAAACAAAACAAAGTTATGTTTCTCACCTTGAATAACTACTCACCGCCCGATTGTGTCTTTCAAAAGAAATATATTCACGTTGACTTCTGACATTGTGTGCAATGTTTTTTTACGCTTGCTTCGCTTTTGTTTATAGTAACGGTAAAGATTGCATCGCTACAACTTAATATCATTCAAAATTCATTAAATATATTTTATGTGCTAATAATGCTGGACTATCACCAGCATTATTTATTTTATTTCTTTAACATTCTGTTAACAGGAGTCCATAAGCTCCTTGTAGACGAAGAGAGCTAAGCCCATCGCCTAAGGCACGGTTTTTTTTTATCGTTAGTTACTTAATTACATTAGATGTTAAAAATAAAATGCGTCATTTTATAATTTTTTTCGTTTTTTTGGGCGAAAATTTAAAGATTCTTTACGTGATTTCTAAAACCATACCTACGAACATAACTCTGTCGTATCAAACCCGGAATCCCAGATACATTACTAGTATGTGGTAGTATGTGGTTCGTAGTACTTACTTAAAAAAATGTATAACTCGTCGTTTTGGATGGACCAGTCGAGCTGAGGACAGGACGCAATGGCACTCATTAGGGGAGGACTATGCCCAGCAGTGCACTGCTACAGGCTGCTGATGATGATGATGATGATGATGACACGTCATTTTGCAATAAGATCTAACTTGCGTCGTGCCAAATTCGTAACAAGTGTCCTTTTAGCGTTTCCAAGAAAGGTTTATGTAGGCAATACACGTGTCGTTCGGCTCGCCAGTTTCAGTTATTTGCATACTAACTTTCTATAATGCACCAAATTAGTATTAGCTATGCAACAGTGTTCAATACTAAATAAAGAGTAAACCTAGACCAAAAGTAGTAAAGTTAAACGAAATGGGCAGAATATGGAAAAAATATTTTCTTTTTAGGGCTCCGTACCCAAAGGGTAAAATTGGGACCCTACTACTAAGACTCCACTGTCCGTCTGTCTATCACCAGGCTGTAACTCATGAACCGTGATAGCTAGAAAGTTGGAATTTTCGCAGATGATATATTTCTGTTACCACTATAACAACAAATAAAAACAGAATAAAATAAATATTTAATTGGGACCATACAACAGTACGGAACCCGGAAAAAAACCGGCCAAGTGCGCGAGTCAGACGTGCAGAGTTTTTTTACCGGGTTAAACAGACAACTTTTCGAAGAGAAAATGATGGGTAAGTAATAGTGGGTCGAGAACTCATACAAATAAAATAGTAGGTTTTTGATCAATTGGGTGTGCGTACATTATCTAAATAATGATTAATAATTTATCTAACAGCTGGCTAACAGTGATAATATGAATTTTAAGACACATTATTGAATTCCTTACTACCTTAAATTCAATACAGAATTAAATACCTACGATACTCAATAGCTGAGTATTTGATATGGACCGATGGAAGGACGACCCGCCAGAAGGCCGACCTTGTTTGACAATCTACCAACCTACACACCAGTGCGAAGGTGAATGCAATGTTTAAGCGCTTTTAAACATGCCACAAGTACGTATTTCTGTACCTGATTCAACATAAAATTGTAACTTAAAACGAAGGAAATTCACTACGAAAAACCACTCTGTACCTTCTGGGTACCATTAAAATCCATTAAGGATGGCCAAATTCAAATTCCATCCAATGCATGGCTGTAGGCGGCCCGCATCAACTCTCAAAGTTGTATAAGTACACTTAGTTAGCCAAGAGCAAAGGCAGATATTGAACTCACTATAAACAATTTTTTTTTCAAAGTATTTTTTAACCTAAAATTCAACTTTTTGCCTTAAAAATATCAGTGATGACGGCAGTCTAATATAATATAATCCGTGAAGCTTCATTCACAATCGTGGCAATCGTATCTTATCTCTCTATGCTTGATTAATATTGCGTTGGTATGTGGTCTCTTCCGTATGCGATACAATGTGTTAGTGCATTCGTTTTATATAATACTACATACCACATATATTGTACAGTAGGCTAATTATTATGATATCCATCCACAGTACCCAATCATATCATATTGATTAACGTCCATCTTACCAACCGGTAGGTTATGAAGCAAACGACAAACTTTGCTAATACCAGGATACCAGGACCAGTATGCAGTAGGTCTTGCTACCGAGATGCAAAGTACATCACGGTACTAAGGCTGAGTTATTCGTGTCCATTTGTCGCTCACTACCCGCTAACCACTGAAGGATAGCTAATTTGTAACACAGCTTAGGCAGTATGGAGATGGTATGGAGATCCAACCACAGTTCAAACCCTATCAGGGTAAAAATAAAAAATATATTTTTATTGTTGTAATTGGAGACCGTCTCGGTAAACGTAGGACACTCTACGGTCAAGTGGGTATTTGCGAATGGCCGCTGGTGGAAGCTGGATGCGTTAAGCTGAGGACAGGGCGCAATGGCGCTCATTAGGGGAGACCTTGTCCAACAGCGGACTGCTGCTGATGCTGGCAAGGAAATCTTTATGTTCTAGATCTAGATATTTTAGGAGTTGGTCTTATAACAAAATCAGGATTTATGTAAAACTAGCATTCGCCCGCGGCTTCGCTCGCGGATAAAAGTACCTAGCCTATAATTATGTTAATCCGAGTCACACACTTCGTATATATATTAGAAATCCCAAATCCGTTAAGTAGTTTTTACGTGAAAGTGTAACAAACATCCCCATCTATACATCCATACTCACAAACTTTCGCATTTGTTAAGTAATAAAAATAAAGTCCTGATAAGTTGCAGTGGCACAGCGGGGGTGCCATTCTATCAATATATATCCATGGCGTAGTTTTGCAAGCTAAATCAATGACATTTAACGGATTATTTTGCATCATTAAGTAAGTAACCTAGTGCTGGAGCAATATTTTAAAAAATCTATTAGGTCATTTAATTTCGTCAGGCGACTCTCAAAAAAACAAAATCCTTTCGTAAGACTTTCGAAAGTTTCGAAAATGCAAATATTTCGAGTTTTTGATTATATTAACCCTGCTTTTGCAGTTACCCAACTTCTCGAAATTTCCAAATTGTCTAATCATTTATTCTTATTGGAAGCATATTTGCGAAGGACAAATCATAGATCAATCGATCTTAAGACTCAAAAAATGTCAATGTACTGTCCTTTGGAATACATTAGAATTCATTACCTTTAATTGACTCAAACCAGTCATTATTTATTACTTAGGTAAGGTAGATGAGGTATAATGATCTTATTCATAGGGATATGTTAAATCTACAAAGGTTATAATGAAACCAGTCCACAGCATGACGAATGATTATCAATCATAATAATTATACGGTCGATAACTGATAATTTTGTTAATGAAACAGAGTTTTTGCTGTTTGAACGAAACACGTGGATCGTTTCATTGAATTTTAATGCGAGCAAACTAGACTATTATTTTTTAAAGAGCCTTCATCTTGGCCTTTGTAAATTAAACTATATTTTTTACATTTAAAGTACATGAAAAATTCTTACGAATGCAGTCTCTATTATATCTCTATTATCACGACAAAAATAACAAGATAATGTTAAAATTGACTAGGTTAAGATTTCAGAGCGTTGTAAGGAACGGCCTATAAACTTCAACACCTGACCTGAGGTTGGCCTCCAGTCTAACTCATACGGAAACAATTAATAAAGTTAAAATTAAATTTTTAGTCTACCAAAACATTAAAATACTTATTTTTGTGCAATCTCAGCTAGATGCGCGGAACAAACTTATAGATGAGGCAAACGTTTCTCTCGCACAGTAATCGAACCCACACCCCGCAATCACCGCATCCGAGACTAATCACTCTAAGGCACTATAAAGGTCTTCACAATAAATCTGTTATATAATAATTTGGGTTATTTCCTGTAATGTAATTTTACGGATTTATTCAAATAATATGCTCAAGTATTTAAATAAAAATTATATTATTCATGAGTTAAAACAACGTCATTTTGGAATTTTCCATTCAAAAACATGGTATTTTTTATTTTCATAATACCTAGGTGTGTACATACTACATAGAGCTTAAATTAGGTTTGGGGCCAAATTATCTCAGTGGACGGTACCTTTAAAAGATTGACAAGAGATGCGTAAAATCAATCAACGACCTTGTATCAAGTAGCTAGTGAGGCGCAAGAGATAAGGGATCAATTCCTACAGTGAGACAATTTTTTGAATAAACTGCAAACATTTGATAGTACTCGCTAGCTAGCGGTACGGATTAACACATCTGACCTTGAAAGCCCAGAACACATTTTTACAATTTTGTATGGACTGTTTGGTCTTATTGTTCTGCGCGGCTAGCCCACTATTTTAGCTCAGGCCAATTAAACTAGTGCCGAGATCTATACCAGATAAGTTCTAAAACCTTTTTCTATTACGTACATGGCTGTTAACATATTACTTATAGCAAAATCGCTCGCCCCATGAGCACCCATATAACATTCGGGGTGATTTTCTCGAGCGCGTATCTCTCATACGAGACCTAGGCCTTACATTGGACAGCGAACTTACTTTTAATACGCATATAGCTGATACATGCATTAGAAGCCTTTCCGCGATAGGAGAACGATTATTACTTTATTCTTTGCTTTTGTGAGATCTAGGTTGGAGTATAATGCGATGGTTTGGGACCCTCATGAGAAGAAATATACAATCATGTTAGAACGAGCGTAGAAAAAATTTGCGCGATATCTATACTGCAAGTTATACGGTTACTACCCCTATCTGTATCCGTCGATATTTGTCGCTGGTATGGTAGGACTTAATACGCTTGAACTAAGACGCAAAACAGCTCTTATGGTTCACTACTTCCTGCTCCTTCGTAATAAATTAGATAATCCGAGTGCGTTGTCTGAATGCGCACTTTACGTACCGGAGCGGTACCTGCGAGCGCGCAAACGGCGGCTGTTCGCTCCGGCCGCGGCTCGTACTAACACCGCGCGGTACACAGCTACGACACATGCCCTCACACTGCTCAATGCTATGATAGCCCAGGAACCCCTTGTTGATATGTTCCACATGAAGCTACATCATTTTATTAGAATATGTATTAGTTTTTTAAGTTGTTATTAGTCTTATAGTACCTATATAAATAGCTACTCACCAATTTGATTATTTATAACTAGCTCATTGTAACGTTTTGGCCTCTAGCTGTTAGTTTCTGATTTTTTACAATAAATAAAAAAATAAAACTATATCACAATCATGATAGTATTTTACTTGATATCGTTTCGAAGCACTCGTGGCGTGGCTTACTTTGGTGTTCGAGAACACATCTTGGCAGAGCACCTTGACTAAGCAACACTCCGTCTGGTCACTTGGATGGGTGATCGTTTAATGGCATTTCGATCTGACCGCTTCCGTGCTTCGGAAGGCACGTGAATTCCTAGGTTTTTCAGTCTTTAAGCTAGGTAAGAGGCATTCGAGCGGCCTAAAAACTACGACACCAGAGTTGGCCACAAGCTCATAAGATGATGGAAAGAAACATCAATTTCGTTTGCGTGCAAACGCATAGAGTACCACCTACTAAATAAATACACAGTACAATAAAATCCTAAAAGAGACATAAGGTACTTTTTCCCATTAGGATATTACTCAGAGTTCACAGTTCCAAAGGCTGTCTGGAAAAAATCCATCTAAGCAAATAAGATCGCCAATTGTATTTTCATTTATTGTAATTGTCCGTTTTGTTCTATATTATTATATTATATATAGCTCGATTACCACTCACTCACTCACTCACTGACTCATTGACATGATTGTTCTCCCAGATGCCACCTCGTAGGGTTGAAATTTTTGGTGGATTCGTATAGAGGGAGTGGGGGCGACCTCAGGAAAAATCTGACATTTCCCCTTTTCACCCCCTTTCACCCCCACCCCCCATGCATCTCGGAAACTATAGGTCGTAGAGGGTTCGCGCTCAAACTAATGTTGCTCAGGGTTTATTTTTATGTAAGGATTCGAAAAAAAAAATTAGGGTTCCATACAAAAAAAAAATTGTCCCATACAAAATTTACACCCCCTCATACAAAACTTTTTTTTCTTTACTTTAATGACATGTGTCGATGTTTGGTGGAATTGTTTAGGTAGGACAGGTGTTGGGTAGTTGTAGGGTAGGTGTAGGGTAGGTGTAGGGTAGGTGTAGGGTAGTTGTAGGGTAGTTGTAGGGTAGGTGTAGGGTAGGTGTAGGGTAGTTGTAGGGTAGTTGTAGGGTAGGTGTAGGGTAGGTGTAGGGTAGGTGTAGGGTAGTTGTAGGGTAGTTGTAGGGTAGGTGTAGGGTAGGTGTAGGGTAGTTGTAGGGTAGTTGTAGGGTAGGTGTAGGGTAGGTGTAGGGTAGGTGTTGGGTAGGTTTTGGGTAGGTGTTGAGTAGGTGTAGTGTAGTAGTGGGGTAGTGGTGGGGTAGTAGTGGGGTAGTGGTGGGGTAATGGTGGGGTAGTGGTGGGGTAGTGGTGGGGTAGTGGTGGGGTAGTGGTAGGGTAGTGGTAGGGTAGTGATAGGGTAGTGGTGGGGTAGTGGTGGCGTAGTGGTGGGGTAGTGGTGGGGTAGTGGTGGGGTAGTGGTGGGGTAGTGGTGGGGTAGTGGTGGGGTAGTGGTGGGGTAGTGGTGGGGTAGTGGTAGGGTAGTGGTGGGGTAGTGGTGGGGTAGTGGTAGGGTAGTGGTAGTCGATTTCGGTTTCGATTTCGTATTCGATTTCGATTTCGATTTCGATTTCGATTTCGATTTCGATTTCGATTTCGATTTCGATTTCGATTTCGATTTCGATTTCGATTTCGATTTCGATTTCGATTTCGATTTCGATTTCGATTTCGATTTCGATTTCGATTTCGATTTCGATTTCGATTTCGATTTCGATTTCGATTTCGATTTCGATTTCGATTTCGATTTCGATTTCGATTTCGATTTCGATTTCGATTTCGATTTCGATTTCGATTTCGATTTCGATTTCGATTTCGATTTCGATTTTACCAACGATATCCTGTTTGATTTCTTTTTTTCTTTTCGATATCCTTTTGATTTCTTCTTCCTCTTCGATATCCTATTTGATTGCTTCTTTCATTTCGAAAATCTCTTCGATTGATTCATCCACATTCCTCATTCATTATCATTTCAATTTTTTCTCTTCGATATCCTTTTAATTTCTTCTTCCTCTTCGATATCCTCTTTGATTGCTTCTTCCACTTCGATATCGTCCTTGATTGCTTCTCTTCCATCAATATCATCTGTTATAGCATTATTCTCTTGGATATCCTCTTGGATTTTTTCTTTAATATCGATATCCTTTTTGATTGCTTCTTCTGCTTCTAAATCCTCAACGATTGCTTTTTCTACTTTGATATCCTCTTGATTGCTTTTTACTTTTCAAAATCCTCTCTGATAGCTTTACAATACAACACCAAAACCGCGAGCTGCGTGCAGCTCGCGCACCACCCAACCTCTAGTATATATATATATGTTGTAAAGTACAATTAAGAGTTCTATCTATACATATTAGCTCAGTACATAAGTTAATCTATAATGAATACCAACAGACAAAAATAAGAATGAATGTTGACAGAAGAGGCATGTAGGTAAGTTAAATGCCTAGTCACTACATAAATAAATAAAATATTTACCTTTGGAACTAGATAAACGTCGCTTTATCCAGTTATTAACTGAACCAATGAAAATAATTACTCTTGACTATTAAGAGATGATATCAAAGAGATTGGTTCTTGAAATAATCTGTAATACTCTCGGTAAATGGGACAAACAATTTTCTTTATTACTTGTGGGCGATATGAACGTCAAATACCAACATACGAAGCTACTATTGACGGCAAAATTAAATTAAGAATATTATTCGTACGCGTTGTTTGAGGCTGAAAGTAAACAATGAAGAAAATAAGCCAAATTTTTACAGCCAAGTATTTTGAACGCCGTGGCACTTTTGATCAAAATAAATCTTTTGTTTTTAAATCTTGGCATTCAATAGGTTAATATACGAAAATGTCAATAAATTTGACATGGGTAAGGCCTAGACTGGCCGACTGGACCACCGAAGTAATTGCAACTCAAGGGGCCTTCCACTAACCGGAATTATTGTAGTGAATAAAAATTATTGAAATAATTCGTTCGTTTGTATAAATGCGGTCCTCTGCCTCGATTTGCCATGGTTATTTATGCCAATCTTACAATGGTTGGCTTTGAGTTGAAGATCGTTTCCTACAAGAATAATGAATATCAATATACTAGGCTGTTTAAAAAAATGTTTGAATACAAAATTGTGTGGAATTAGCTTCACGTTGTATGAAAATGATTGTGTGGAATTAGCTTCACGTTGTATGAAAATGTGTAGTTCACGGAAACACTGGCAGTGCTACGCATGACAAAAGAGAGTGTCAGACACTCTTGGGCCGTGTGTGCACAGCATTTAGTCTGACTAATAAATGTGGTACGTGTACATGTTTTCGTGTTTAGGCAAATTATTGGTTGTAGGTATTATTATTGTCATGTAAAAAGATTGCAATTAATACTTTTGATAGCCAGACCCTCGCAATGCGGCGAGAAGTGGTTGGATTGAAATTGAAATTAAACTGTCAATAGTGGCTTGATATCTTTGCTTTTACTTTATGAGATAGATGATTTGTCTACGTACCACTAAGACGAAAAATCTGAAAAGCCTTTGTACAGGCTAATCCATTCACGGACAAAGACTCAATTATTGTACAAGATATTTTATTTATGTGTGTCGAAAGAAAATGGTATATTTACGAATGCTATTTTTCTCTTTGCAATATACTTTTGTATTTTTCTATCAAACTAGTGCGTCCGACGCGACTTTGTTCTCGCATTTTGTTATTGCATCCTCCTTCAGTTAATTACAGAAACCCCTTTCAAAAAGGATTCTTCATTAAGCCACTGCTCTACCTTAGTGCACTTTTACAATTACAAATGCAAGGACCTGCCCTCCCAAAAACATCTCTAGGTACCTATAGGTCCCGGCACGGACTTAAAGCCTGCGCAGTCCGGGACACCATGGCAAGGCATTTTCTCGTCAGTCAGCGCACACTAGCCGCTT
The DNA here is from genome assembly GCA_951804965.1 of Horisme vitalbata. Lineage (NCBI taxonomy): Eukaryota > Metazoa > Arthropoda > Insecta > Lepidoptera > Geometridae > Horisme > Horisme vitalbata. Next base: position 10,062,451 of record OX638091.1, read on the forward strand.
AGATACTGCGGAATTCTCGCACTTTGCCACAGTATGCCGCGGCATACCGCAGCATGCCGCGCCATGCGGAATTTAAAGGAATCTTAATCCAGTGTTGCCGGCAGTCAAACAGAAAAGATCCGAACCCAAGGTCTAAATAGTCCAAAATATGACAAAATAATCGGTTCTGTAATTCAATAAGTATTTAAAAAAAACCTCCAAATCATCGTAATTTCTCTTTCCTGTCTCATCACCGGACGGCATGGCGGCATGACATGGCATTATAGGCCTGAACTAAAATACATAGTGGGGATACTGCGCACACAACGTAGGCTAAAGCAGTTCATACAAAATTGTAAAATAAAATTACAATTTTGTATGGACTGCTTTGTGTCCTGCCTGCGCATTCAAGGCCAAACGTATTTATTAATATGTCATGTTAGCGTACTAAGGGTCGTCGCAAACGGGCCACACACGACAGCCACAAAACGCGGCCACTGACATATTCCCTGTAGTTTCCATACATTTTATATGGATTCGCCGCACTCGTTTGACGCCGGAAGCCGCCAAACGTCACGGCTTCTAGGCGTTTGTGGCTGCCGCGAGTGGCCCATTTGCGATGACCCTTAGGTACATTGCAGGCTAAACGTTGATAGTCCGAAAATAACGGGAAGACTATAAACATGATTTAGACTAGTAGTACGCCCCGCGACTTTTTTTTCGTCGCATATCTTATTGGCAAAATGTCAGTGCATCCCTACACTATGCAAGGAGAATACCCTGCGAATTCCAAGTCTCGACTAGGACTTATGGCTTACTGCTGGACATAACCCTAATCAGCGCCATTGCACCCTGTCCTCATTCGTTTTAATATACACTTAGATAGCATTAATTTTATTCCAAGAACACAAAATCAAGATTATTAATCGATTCCATGAAACGAACGAAAAAGTAATACAATGATAATGCCTAATGAAAATAATAGGTAGAAAAATCTTATGGAACCTTATATTATGATGGTTATGTTGACAAAAAATCTAGCTTCCAAAGTTAGAACTAGGTTTTTACAATACAAATACAGTTCAGCCGGTCTACAGTTCAGAACGGGGATATGACAGGGATCCTTATTTCAGTACCTAACTATGAATGTCACTCAGTATTAATAGTAACGTAAGTTATACATTTTTATTGTCACAGCAAGGCATCGGTTAACGAGGGGCATAACTGGTTTTGAGATAGTGCCTGAAATGTCGATGACGTAATCTGTGTTTTTAATTGGACAAACAATGCGGAAGGTTGTATTATACGAGCTGAGCTACTTTTACTAAATAAGCGATTACGTTGTTTTTTTATAATATATCCCTATGACAAGCCGCTTATTTTATACCGCATTGAGGGCAGCTACCTTTTATCTTGTAGTTAGAAGGTTTTTTTTTTATGTCATTTTCTAGGCTGAATGTTCATTTTTTCAAAAATACTAAAATCTGAAAATGCAATTATTTTGTTTTTTTTCTTCAAAATGAACCTATAAGTTATTTAAGAACCAAACCTAACTACAAAAGAAAATGTAGCTAGCTGCCCCTAATGCGGTAAAATTTTGCCCCACCCTGTATATAATTTTCTTATCATTGAATAAATGGTCGTATGTAATGGCTTCTTTTGACCTAAGATTTCTCTTATACATCTCCAATATGAACTTTTTTTTAACTATTGAACTATTGAATAATTTTAAAAAAGAACTACGTTGATAGGAGGTATCTTTGTTTCTAAACAAAATTTACTGAATTGACTCAATTTCCCGACCAGAAAGCATTCATTTACGTGTATTTATAAAAAAATACTAGCCGCAAATTCTGTAACTCTGTACCTGTTGTTGTAAAAGTAAATTGAGGATTGAATATACCAGATAATTTGATCAAAGTCGGTGTTTTATTTCATCTCATCACTGTACTAAAACAAGTATAAACTTTTTATAAAAAATTAAACCGACTTCAAATAAATCACTTCTTACTTCTTGCCCTAAAGAATTTTGAAAATCGGTTCACAATTGACGGAGATATTGGTGATCATAGGGCGAAAATTACAAGTGAGGATGAGGTTTTTTGAGTTTTCCGGGAAAAGTACCAATCCCACAGGAATAAAATTTATATTGGACCACCTGTGAAGTATATAACCCTTTCAAACAAAAAAAAATTTGAAAATCGGTTTACAATTGAAGGAGATATCGGTGAACATACATAAAAAAAGGTTCCGACGAATTCAGAACCTTCTTTTTGAAGTCGGCTAAAAATGCGATACCTTACCATCAGATAAGTCTGATGGTGGTATTTTGATGTAAAAGTGGGGTGAAGTGAAGTGCCACCCCAATTCTATTACCCTAGTTAGTTATGACGGCAACGCAATAAACAGGAATTGATACTTCCAGCGTGTTTCTCCGTTGTTGACATTCCGAAAATAACGTACAACGGAGTAGAAAAGTGTTTATCCAATGTCACTGGAATAATAGGTACACGAAACTTGAATATATTCTTGGAGTAGCATCCGCTTCACATGACGGTTGAAATGAAACTTTCATGTTTGTTTTTCTTTTATTATCTAGGTAGGTATCTATTTTACCTCACCACCACAATAAAACGACACTAGAGTTGGCCACTATCTCAAACGAAAAGAAAGAAAAATTAATGAAATAAAGGTAAATATCGGTAAACATATTATGTATTAATTAGTTTAGTTCAGTTATTTAAATATTAGTAGCTATGTATTATTTAAAGAGACTTTTAAATCCAATCCAACCAAAGTTTGTTTGAAAGAGATCGCTCTAAACGATAAGACAGCCCATTGTACTTTTATAATTGTTATTGCTACATAATAATGATACCTACCTATATGTTTATGTTGGTGTAAATGAAGAGTTTAATATTTTTTTAATCTATTTTCTTTATATTGCCTGCTCGCGTACGTAGCAAACATCTTGTTAGAATGAGGTAGATATTTGGCCAACTCTGGTGTCGGAGTTTTAAGGCCGCCCGAAGGCCTACGACATGGCTTAGCGAGTGAAATTGTACAAAACAGCGGAATTTCTAATTTATCGTGAACGAGTACAATACAAACACAAAGATACAAATTCACATCCAAACTTGTAGGATTACAACCATATTCACAAAAACCATTAGTTAGGTACCACTCCATGTCTCATTCAATTACTTTTTCTTACTTTAGGTACTGTACTTTGAGGGTTGTTTTAAAAGCACAGTATTTTCAAACAGATAGCTCGGTTTCTCAATCTTAATGGTCACAAAACCAAGAAACAAAACTTAGATATTCATCTCGAAGCCTGAGTGCGACGGACTACAAGCTAAAATTATGAAGTACACAGATCTCATTTAGCAATGCCTGCACGTCCACACAAAAGTAGGTACCATAACTCTAATGTCACAAACAATTCAAATGAAACAGTATACCTACCTACTTTTTATCATATAAATATTCAGGTACCTTGGGCTTCACATGTCAAATAAATATGGTGACACAATACCTTTACCTCGCGATACTCCTTCGTGCGTAAACGGCACACGTCGTTAGGCTAATCGCACATTTTTCGTGTTTATGGTAACTGCCATGTTCTCTCTCTCATCAATTTTAGATGGGTCACAATAAACACACAGCACAGGTCCAACGAAGCTTCTCATGTAGGTTAAAATGTTTATCTGCATTTCAGCTAAAAATTGCAGTCGTTATCAAGTCAAATCAAATCTTGTTGCTGATTTCCATGCGTATTATTTTTATTTCACAAAAAGCCTCTGTGAAAACACAGCTCCGAAGCTCCTTAAAAATAAGCTAAAATGTGTCTCAGCTAAAAAATTGCAGTCGGATTATATTAAACCAGCTAACCTGCCCACAACTTCGTTTGCAAGCGCATTTTTTTTCACAAGAGCCCTCTGTTAAAGCTCGTTAGGGGAAGTACCTAGGTACTACCACCATGCTTATTACTTCCATGAAGCAGCTTTGCTGTGCGCTTGTGAAATTAGACTGACATGAGGCTTAACACATTGATGCCTCAAGTTGAGCATCGAATCGTAGCGCACATTCCTGACATGCGTAAACCACGATAAAATGTGATGGTGATGGTGCTAACCACACCTCTAAGAAAACTAATCATCACGTGGTCTAATATTTATTTCACAATTTGTATTGCGCCAAACTGAAGTTATATTATATAACGTCAACAGTAACTCTTAATCCACGGTTCAAAGTGCGAACTGGTAGAATGATCCCTACTTTGGCACGGGCAAAAGATTACTTTGTATTTACTGTATTTCATGTAATGTTAGCCAAAAATGTTTTATTGATTTAGATATTGGAGTTGTTCCAAAAGTTTAATATGAAGCATGGTATTCATTGGCACCACATTTCGTAGAAATTCTTATTGCTGTCTGAATTTCAATTTATCAACTTCAAGACCAACATCTTGAAGAAAATAAAACAGAACTTCCACTCACTAAGGTACTCCTTCCGAGATAGTTCCGTCTTTCTTGTCTTCTGTTGTATATATTTTTATTATGTATTAGACTTTGGTAAGTTTTATTTTACTATTAGTGCTTAATATTTGTTATTTATTTATTTTTAGAGTAAATTATATTTGCTACTGTTTAGCGCTTTGACTGCTGAAAACACAACGGTGCACCTGCTGCATGTCGCCCTCCTCGAGCATGGCCCGCAGTTAACGTGCTAGTGAAAAAACTTATCAAATCTGTAACATTACCAATCTATCTCCACACCACACAAAGGTTATATGGAAGAGAATGCTATTCAGCATTAAGTTCGCCTGTGTACTTGTTTTTATCTTGTGCAATAACATATTATCTACCTATCTTCCGAGATACCTTGTTCCCGGAAAATATTCCTATTTCACGTTAAGATTCGGGAAGGAGATTCAGGGAGCGCTACTCTCTACTGCTCTCTACTCGCTCTACTGCTATAAATGTTCCCTTATTTCATAGATAGCCTATTTTATTTTTGCCTAATAATTTAGGTATAGTGTCGATAGGTGGGCCGTAAGCAACAGTGCAGTTCTCCTATTGGAGAATTCCCTAATCTTCCCCCAATACAGACAGATGCCACTGTACTTGTACTGGTAAAATACAATAAAACTATGTCTCAGTCGTACCACGTGTAATGAACGTAGCAACAATGTAGCGATAATCGTCACCATGTCTAAATCGCCCATTGTTTGAAGGATTCCTAATTAATAACAATAACTTTTCTCTTCGATTATACCGATTGAAAATAGGACGGAAATGTATGATGTCAGGCGTGTAAATAAACGATTAGTCGAACGAAATCGCAATTGTTAGTTTATTGTGAATTTAGGAACTAACAATACAAACATAAAAATAGTTCTTTATACACTAGCACGTTGACAGCGGGTCCCGGACATGACGCTACGCGCCATAACCAGCAGCAGCACCCCGGCTTTCAGCACTCAAAGCGTTACAACATTTCTGAGCACTACAGAAATATTGGAATTGGCTACACAGAACACCTACCTACCTACTAAGTAGATAGGTACTTGAACTCTTTTTTACAAATTTTTCATGCAACGCAGAAAAGTTTCCCGCTTATTTTTTGCGTGATGAACATGATGTACTTCATAAGTCCTGATCGTCTCCAGGAGAAAATTCTAGTGTGGGGTTAAGGCTATGTGACTAGGGCTCATCCTAAACAAAATACAACATTACATTACATTATCTGAGACAGTCTTTTCTGCCAGTAAGTTGGCCTTTAAACGTCCAGTGGTACAGAGCAGACCTTATTTACAGTCTAGACTAGACAGTACTCAATTCGCTAGACAGTACATGCGTAATAACCAGCACCTGTCAGACTCGTTTAAGACATCAAAGATATAGCGCTTTCTGTGTCTAGCTGTGATCGTGAACTTGCAAATCGCAATGTCACCCTGATCTTGGCCGCCCTATATAAATACAGGTAGATGGGACAGTTTATTAACCTGGTTGAGAAACGAGTTTCATGCCTGAATCAAGCGAAAGTGTTGCAGTATGGTTGCAATACCTATAGATTTGTCCGTGGCGGTTTCAGATAACGCTGGGGCCCCACGTGCGTAAAAGCTTCGACTTAAAAAACTATATAAGAAACTATGGCGACTATAGCCGATAATCGGTGGTCATCTGCGTGTATCGTATCGTTGCACGAAGCTTCGTCGCGATAAACACGGGTGCGGCCCCAGCAAAAGCAAATATCAATGTAGGTAGGTAGGCCTACTCGCACTTCGATGCCACGAAAATTAAACTACATACCTACCTAAGTGATTATTAGACGGTGGCAATCGACTGTTTACCCCACTAATGAACCGCCAAACCAACCTGGAGCCGTATTGGACTTTATTAAGTTCCCCAAACAAAAAATAATTTCTTTGGCGATCTGTGAGCCGCTGTGGATAGTGTGAAGGATAACATGCAAGGTTTATTATAAGTGACTTTCGATCTGATAGTACCTACAGTTCAAGGAAGGCGGCTACATTCTTTGCCGCTAGCCGCTACGAAGGAGGGGTGCACTAAGAAAATAATTTCTGAAATTCACTGAAGAGTTGTTGAAGGCAAAGATCTCTCTAGTCCCGAGGCGACTAGGTAGGTAGGTCTGTGGTAGGTACCTGCTTAAATAAATACCTAATATGTAAATGTTCAGATTAATCTAAAAAGATTAGGGCTTGGGTCTATATTTGGGTAGGTAATTTACCTAGGTAAGTACTATAGCTATATGGAACCGTTTATCATCGGACATAGCGTTGAAAGTAGGTTAATAGGTATATTTTACGTAGGTATAAGTTTGTTCCTTGCCTGCCTACTAGCTAAACACTCTTATCAGTAAGGTCTAGGTAGGTTACCTACCTACTTTCATAGGTACCTACTAAACAAAGACAGTGCTAACTTATGCAGTTACGCGTAGGTAGTAGGTGAGGTGCCTAGGTCCTACCTACCAGGTAAGCCTATGTAGGTAAATAGGTCACAATCCGGCAGGATACAGTGCAAAGATGTATATAGGTAATTAATTAATGATTATTGTTTATCGGCGTTATGTAGGTACCTACCTGAAATATAACCTTTTTCATAAGCTTTATCATTATCGAATGTAGATAGGAGATAGGTGAGCATTACACACCTTTCTATAGGTACAGAAGGTAGGTAACCTACTAAATAATGAGTATACCTACACTGATACTAAGTAAATGCATGCATATCTGAAACAAAAGGCTTACCTCAGACGCACGCAGTTAAAAGCAACAAGTTCAGGGTTAAGCAAACACGCAAAAAACTAAAACTGATCACTTCGACAAACAATTAATAACTTTGTAAACACAAAACACAGCGCGGCCACGGAACTTCAAAATCGGCGGGATACACTGCACACGGAATTCAGCAGTTGCCCTACGCCCGAAAACACGAATGTTTCGAAAGGACAAGTCACTTGCGAGTGAAAGTTTGCGGGCTAAAAGAGTTGAAGACGTGCTGAGGTTATGTTTTTGTTGTGATAACGCAACCTACACAAGACGTCAACATAACCCCGACTCCACACGATAACTGCGCCGCGCGCCGTTCGCACCAGTGCTGCCAGGCAGGGCCCTTTAGTCGTAAGTTACTTTTCGTTTCCTTATATGTTACAGTTTTGCTGGAAAAGTTACATTATTGTTTTTTATGTGTTTTTGAGGTCAGTAGGAGGCAAATAAACAAGCATCACAACGAAACAAAAGAAATCACAATCAGCCATGATTTCTTTCGACCCCACGAATCGCGCGAATTCGCGGAGTAGGGAACGCACACGCTCAAGTAAAATCAAATTTTTACCCATACTGGATACGTTTCAATTCATGGCGCGTTTCATTCAGAGCCATCTCTGAATGTACTAAAGAGTTAAATACTTTTTGGATGCACCAGTTTTAGGTACATTCATTTTGGATGCGTTCGTATGCTTTTTGCAATAAAAATCTGGTATTGCAAATCTCGTTTTCTTAAAAGTTACGAAAATTTCCATAAATTAATATAAAAATTATATGTTACGCGATGGGGTCAAAAGTTACGTGAAATGAAAGAAATGTAACCTTCTGGCAACGCTGGTCAAACGCAACTCATTTTCGGTCGGTTTGTTGGTCGGTGTCGGTGGGGACGGTAGTGTTGCCGTTTTTTATATAAATAACAAAAAAGTCGCTAGATTTCTGATTAAAAAAAAAATACTGATAAAAATCGCTCAAATAGCATTGTAAAATGTACTGCTTCAAAGTGCAATTTGAATTTTCAAAATCGGTCGGTAACTTTTTGGATCGAGGATTTCCCAATACTTCTTTTTGAGCAAGAAACGAAACTAACTAAACGCAACAAAACACTAAACATTACATACATTCGCTGCACTTGCTCAGCCACAATCGCTCACCTCAGCTCGTTAAGATCGATTTGACATCGGTTCAAATCGACTTGAACGGTTCGGAGCTCAACCCGGTTTGACCCGGATTGGTAGATCGAGTCGTAACATCGCTACCTAGAACATAGATTAAGTTTCTCTGTCTAGGACCTAGAACCTAGACAGAGATCTATGCAATTCTAAATATTATTTCGTTCATTCACCAGTAACCACCAACCAGCAACCAGAGTTCGGTTTTTTTTTATACCATCAACCAATCGCATCACGCCCTGTACGCACGTCGCGTTCAAACCAAAGCAAAAACCGTTTTGTTGTTTGTTTGTGTCTTGTCAGCTTTGCGTTGTTTGTTTGATTTTATTGTTTTGTTTATTTACTTCTCAGGAAAGACTTCAATTTCCATTGAGTTGAATCTATTTGTTTGGAAAAGTTATTGTTTCATTTGCGGTATGATAAAAAACAAGCCATGGACCGGTGGCACTGATGAGGAGTACGAAACCCAACACTTCGGTTTCGGTTCTCAGCGTCTTAAAATCTCCGTCAGGCAAATGGTGGAACAGAAAATAACGAACGGAGTCAAAGATATGGAGTCTTATTTGCAGGAATCTTTGGCCCTAAACGAGACAGACAAGTCTACGCTGACGAAATCTTGTGATAAGTTGGTACATTTGTACTGCGAGCGGGCTGGGCCTTCGCTTGATGTCGTCGACAGCGAAATCGAGAGAATTCTGAAGGTGCCTTCTAATGTTTTACTTCCCGGTGATGAGTGCCAGCTACAGCAGATTTCAGATTCGGAATATGAAACGCTCAAAGAGGAAGTAGCTGATCTCAGAAGGCGGGTTGAAAGAGGCGCACTGATGGAAGCTTTGCTCACGGCAGAGGAGGAAGAACTGTCCACAATTGAGAATGTCTGTGAATCTGCCAAAAAAGATATGGAAGTGTTTGATCTAATGAGTAAGAATAGCGAAAATAACTGTAAATCCGCATTGAATGAGACAATGTTTTTGTGTGCAAGTGTTAATTTTATGAAGGAAACTGACTTTGATGTATTCAATAACGAAGGCATGTAAAATACCCTTCCTATACCTAGGTACTAATGCAGGTCATTCTTATGCTTTGACTGCTGATAACACAAGTGTTTATTGTATTGGAGCATCCTCTTGTAATTGCGCTGTGCGTACAAAGCCTGCAGTCATTCTGTTAAGTCACAGTACAGTTTGTCGACTTACTTAGGTATTACCTCCAAGAACCACCCTTCACATACACTGTGATTTAGATTAGATTTAGGTACCTAGGTATGTGATCTATGAAAATACTTGTATTATAAATTTTTTAAACTTCAGAAATAAATAAAACAAAATCAACAGTCATTTTTATATTACTGTAAAAACAGAACTTTACAGATTTTATCTATAACCAATCAGAGAATAACAATACTTATTACACCAATTCTAACTATGTTATATTAACACCAATTTTTAATTTTATTACCAAATAAATTACAATAAAAATTATTAAAAAACATTAATATGTTCAAAATGTGTTTACAATAAAATACATTATAAAAATGCATTGGCACAAGATTATGAAATGTTGTTTATGTTCACACCTGCCATTTTACCGCCATGTAGAAGAAGGTTACTATAAAAAATATCAAAAGAAACAATAATTGAGTCACAAATTATGCAAAATTAAGGATAAGAGAAACAGTAATACAAAATGTTTCCACTTGTGATACAGAAGCATGGTAGCAATTGCAACGATGGTAATTTCAATGGCTCCACAGTGAGAAAAAAATTGCAATATTATTCTTAATGTTTCTGTATGTAAATATCAGTCAAATTTAACAAGCTGAGTAGAGTATGAGTACTACTTTTTCTTATAAATTTATACTATGTTCAAAGTTCAGAAAACTAAACCAGCATGGAAAAACTTACCTCAACAATAATTTTGTTTATAATTATCATTCATAGTACACCACACCTACTACATAACTGGATGATTTATATATAGAAACTAGAAATATTTACCTAATTTTGTTAAAAATATAGTTAATATTAATAACACTTAAAAGAAGTATGTAATACTATAATGCCTTAAAAATGTTTTAACAATTAATTTAAATAAAGGGAATAAAAAATAAGTTTGTTTTAATACTTAGAAATATTTAAAAGTTCTAGAAAAGACATTCTCTATGGAAAGGTATGAGTAGGTTACAATAATTAAATTACACAAACTACTTACAAGATATTCTATGTCCCTCTGAAATTGACTGACAAGTAGCAATGTAGTTCATACAAAGAATGACTAAAGCATAGAAGAACCCTTAAAATTCATTCATGCTCTGAACATCAACTCATATGGCTGATCTCTACTCTCTTATGTCCTTATATCATTTACTAGTTAGGGATGCATACTTTATCTCAATGCGACTTCAAATGAGTTAATGAAAAAGAAAATTCTACCAGGGCGCTTGAATAAAATGATAAGCAATTTCATAGTAATGCCTTGGTACTAAGTCACAGCAATCGCATTGAGATAAAGTATGCATCCCTTTCTAGTATATCATATATGGACATAAGAAAGTAGAGATCAGCCGTAAATGTAAATGGACTCCCTTTTCCGCAATTGGACTCCAGTTGGTCCATTGTGCGTGTTCAGCCGTATGAGATTACGTTCAGAGAATAGTGAATTTAAGACCATCTAATTCTCTTCTTTATCTGTGAGTTCATAATTTCGGGTCTGATTGTACTAGGATTGGTCTAACCATTTTCAGAGCCTAACATCATAGGGACATTGATCCGTTGTGACACCTATAATACTTCACTACATAGCAAACATGAGGATTCTTATCAGAAAATGGAATGATTATTGAGTTACTAGATTCCGCCTACGGTTTCGCTCGCATGATACCCAGATGAACAGCATACTGCTTTCCTGATGTTAAACTGTTCCATAAATGAGCCAGCCAACATACCAATGGGTGTAAGAGGTTCCAACCTCCATCTTCTGAATCCAAGGAAACCTCACCTGGCCATGGTGTACCCTGCTGAAAAAAACGGGACAGCTGTCTGATTGCGGCATAGCGCAGACTAACACTGGCACAGCTAAATTCCCTGGCCGCAGATGGGCTGCTGTGTATGCGGTGCTAGAAGCTGTGCCCTGCAATTCCCAACTTGCATCACCCTAGCGCAGGTATAATGAGCATATCCCTTATCCACCTTATTAGGCTTATGTCCAGCAACGGAATGACAAAGGCTGGTGTAGTGGTGGAGCCGCCAATAAATCTTCAAATACTATCGCATTTATAATATATTTATGAGGATATAGTGCGTATACAGCGACTTAGCTTATATACATGATTTCTTTAACCAATAACTACATTGCCGTATTAGAAAAAAATTGTATGCTAATTTGATTCTAGGCAATGTATGGAAGGATTAGAGTATTATTTTGCTCCATTCATCTTGTACATGAAATATGGGACATGATATAAACATTTTGAATGTGAAAAGAGGAAAGTAATGTTTGGTAAAGAATAAATACATTGGGCATAAAAATATTTTTTCAAAACTTTGGAAGTCAAAGCTAGTTTGGAAGAGTGAAGTTGGTAATACTGGTGTAACACCATAAAATTTTCATTTGTCCTTATGTAAAGATGGCTGTATTTATTTAATTTTACGTTATTCACACACATAGCATAACATGCTGCAGCCATTACGATTATCACAGATAAAAAAAACAAAATTATAATTACTCACTAATGAATATATGTACAAAATTTTAGAATTTATGCTTCATTTGATTGATTCATATTTACAAATTATTACATCTAACAACTTGAATAGATACTAAATTTTTCTATGATTATATTGAACTCAAAGTCTCAGTACGCACGACGTTTATACGCAATCATATCCACGTAACATTATTCTTAATAAAATAAGATTGTTTGATAAGATGCATGCAGCTTTTATAACTAATGTCGCGTATTCTATTTCCTTTAAAATCCAATGACGCAGATTGCAACATTTATTGTCTGCCATTTTTATGAATCCTTTCGCCACACATGTTCTTTCACTAATAGTCGTAAGGCGCCGTCCATCTTCTGTGGGAGCGGCGCCTAAGGACCTATTTCTACCTTATAGGCTAACCAAGAAAGAACAAGTGACACGAGAAGCTTCAGCCCTAAAATGGAACACCATGTGTTCCAATTACATTAAACATTGACAAAAAACATCGATAAATAAATATAACAATTACATCTATTAGCTGACTAGCATAATCAATGGTAACACTATGTTACAACAACACATCCTTAGTACTATTTTACGCCTATTAATATCTAACAGCACAATACACGACTGGAATGTAGCTTTAACGAACACATATGACAAAGGGACATTCAGTCCTAGCAAAAGCTTTCTTGTAGATCTAAAAGTCTTGTCATAAAGCCTATTTATAACGCTTATTTTTCAGTTATAAATCTTGTAATATTTTTAATGGGAGGAAATTGTGAGTTTATATTGTCAGGAATTGAAATTAAAACAAAGATTTAAAGAAACATATGATGGATATGAGTGTTGATGATAAATTAATGGGCCTCTGTTCCGGAAGAGTTTCCTATAATTTTGGTGGAGCTTGAAGTGTTTTTTTACACCACAGGAAGCCACGGGCGAGATAGGTAATATTCTATCTTAGAAGCCGTGTACGATGGTTAATGATAATATTGTAGAATGTTTGGAGAATAACAAGAGCATACCTTTGGTCTATTCCTACTCGGTTTCGTCAGGAAACAATTAGACATACTAAAAGTCACAACTAATCCTAACTAAAATTACTAAACTGACCAGAATTCTATCTTAGTTCTCCTATTGCAGTAAAACACAATATATAATACAACACTAACTTAATTTGACTAAAACAGCGACAACAGTTTAAAAGCAACTATTAACGAATTTACCGGCTCGTTCTATGATTTACAAACTGATGTGTAACTGGCCATTTTAGCTCCTTTCTATACTTATAAATTTTTATTTTGTGGCACAGATCGAATCAAAATTATCTATCTACTTGTTTTTAAAAGCAAAACAGATAGGTACATAATTAATTTTGATCTAGGCTGGCAATGCTGCGTCGTAAAATACATAAACTTTTATGGAGCACTTTTACTGTCAAACAAAACTTTTTTGTCCACCAGCCAAGTCAACATTATTCAACTTCATTCCGGTCAGCTATTTCTGATCCCCTTTTACAGAAGGCGGAAAAATATTATGGCCAGTCCATTATCAGTTTTGTTCGCAACATAACCATGACAAGTGGAGTTATTAGACGAATGCCGGCGGGCGGGGGTCGACGGCGGTCACCACCGATTTAGCGGCGGGACCTGGCCATGACCATCCGTTGTCGCTGAGAGCTACCAGTCAGACGGGCCCGCTCCATTCTGTGCTGTCCTGGAAATTATTGAATCTATTTATGTAAAATGCAGATTGCAGGTATACCGGGATTATCAGAGGACTAGGGGATCCTAATCCTACCGCGGTCGTGTCAGTAAAAACTTAACGATGACGGGTCTTTGGAGGATCGATTAGGAAGACAAGCAAAAAAGTATTCGTATCGTAGAAGTAAAATTTGGCCAATGAGAAACAGTAGATTCAAAATAATGCTTTGTCATTGGCCTAAATATTTCGTGTCGCTTACGATACGTCAGCCGTTGCCGTTGCCGTTGCCGTTGCAATTAGTTCAGTGGTCCAGTCGGCGAGTCTTTAGCCTAGGCCTTAGGCAAGCCAAGTTATTATTCGAAACTTCGGCTAGTTACCACTGTTTTAAAGCTAGATCGTTCGAGAATAATAGTCTCGATATTCTTGACGCAAAACGCCAAACACTTAAAGAGAGACTTAAGCCCCCCTATACATACATTACTCAATCTTGTGATTGAGTAATATAGGTCTGCGTGTTCTGCAGATCAACAGTATTGTAATTCGTGTGATAGGGTATTTAAAACCAAATTTGGTCTGGCCAGCCTGGGCCAGCCATATTAGGGCCCACGTTAGATACAAAAATGACTACGGTCGCCGTCATCAAAACCGATCAGGAGGACTATACATAATTATACAATATATACCACTGTTTTTGAGTAGACCTGTTCTTTATAGCTGACGTTAATAATATTATTGATATTTTATAAAGTTATATTCTTACTTGTGAAACGTTCACAGTATTAGTGTGAGTGGGAGGGCTAGCTGGGTTGTGGGTTGTGGAGAAATAGCTGCCAGGGCGCGGCCGCAAGTGTCGGTTATGCATTTCCATTTGTACTATCTTCATGAACTCTATTTGAGCGGCCAGTTTCTGTACTTCTTCCTGAAAATTATAAGGTTTAGTTTAATGCTCAGCCAGTAACACATCATCATCCTCTCTCTCTCTCTTTCCTGATGACCTCTGTGGCGCGGTGGGTGAAATGTGTGCGATCTGGGTGTTATATGTGTATAATGTATAATATTCATAAGGTTCCCGCAGGGCACAGAGATGTAAGGGGATTATGGACATGCCCCCCTTCTTATAGGGGAAGCCTAAGTCCAGCAGTGGACTGAATAGTCTGGTGTTGTTGTTGTATGCGGTTCCCATAATATAAGCTTTGCTTAGTTTGGGGCTGTCTGATAGTGTACAGCTTTTATTATATTATCTTCATTATTATCACCTCAGCCCAATATCTCCACAGCTGGGTTTAGGCCTCCTTTTGTTTTTGCAAGGCTCTGCCCTGTGCTTTTCTCAACCAGGTTGCCGGCATGAAAAGAAAATTAGAAAGCGGGAGGCTGAACTATTGCTCGGAAATTAACTACTCCAAACCATGAACTATTAGCTTTTGCCCGCGGCTTTTGTCATCATCCACAGGCTGACTTCGCCCACTGCTGAATATAGGCCTCCCTTTGTATGTACCAATCCCCACGGTTCAAAGCTCGTCTCATCTAGTTTCGGCCCACCATTGATACAAAATCGTTATAATAACAAAATAGCCTATTTTGTCAATTAGTCTAAAAGTTCATTTGAATTAGTAGAAAATTATATGTACCTTCAACTCTTCATTTTCTTGATACAAATCTGGCGGTTCATCTGGCACCAAACCGATGCCATTGAGTGAAGATGAAGCGGGGACTCCGCGTGCCCTGGCTCGACTGTCCCATGTGTCACCTGTGCCCCTTACAACACGCAACACCTGAAATTAACAATATCCATTATGAATTAACATCTCTCGTATTGAAAAGGGGAATTTTCATTTACCGTTACTTCGGTGAAGGCACCGACGGCGGCGGCGTTTAGACTCATTAAGAGAGTCTCCATCAAGGTGAGTAAACTTTTCACTGTGCCCGAAAATCGGCCAAGTGCGAGTCGGAGTATGAACTCGCTCATGATCGAAATAGTGCAGTGGCTGAACTTTTTTTTCGGTTACGGAACCCTTACAAACTTTCAGACCTATCACGGACCCTTTCGAAGGCAGTTGTTAGGAAAAAACCAGGCTTTATTAATTATGTGGTATTGACCTATAAAAAAAGTTAACACGTTGACTGCTAGCCTCTTATGTATAGGACGCTATGCGCCATGCGCGAGGAGGACGAGGACGTGCAGCACCACATCTATTTAATTTGTATTACGATTTTATACAACTATCAAGAGGTTGAAGTTTGAGGCACCTAGTTAGCAACGTCAAAACCAGCTAAAAATTGAGACTGCGAGCCGCGAATTTTATAAATACAACAAAAAGAAGTGCTCAATTTGTAGCGACACTGAGGCTAAGACATAAAAACGACTGAGAACATCAAAACAACTAAGAAATATAGTCAGCGAGCGAAACGAGCCCAAATTTTTTTTAAATTACCTACTACACATTGAATTATAACCCAACTCCTACTAGAGCCACCCTGACCCGCCACTATACCGACGACCTGTCAGAAATCAGCCAATACGAGGTCGTGTTGGCTCCGAGACTGCATAAAAATGGAAACGCCCCCGGTGAAGACGAAGCTACTTCAGAATTTCTGAAAGCTGCAGGAGCTCCTGTCGTGCAGGAGCTGCGGATCCTCTTCCGTTCTTCTGTGTGGGAGAACTCTTAAGGCGTGGAACCAGAGCTTATTGGTTCTGTTTGTATAGAAGGGTGATAAGATGCTTCTTAAAAATTACAGACCCATCTCGCTCCTGAGACACTAAGCTGCTCTCTCAGGTTATTAAAAATCGTCTCATGAGTCGAGAATTTCGAGAAAATAGATTTTGTCAATACATACATTTTTGTATTTTTGTTGGGAATTACAAATCCTATTCCCCTTAAATGTTGCGTGTTTAGACTTAATTACGAAAATTTTGCGTAGCCTTTTTTTTAAAAACAAACTAAAATGTATAAAAAATGCAACGAATTAAAGCATTGAAAGCGACAACACGTGAAATTAACAGTTTTATTTTTTCGGGAATTTCCCCAAACATAGTATTTAGTATTTATTGAATTTACAATCTTTGCAAATAATATTACGTTTAGTTTATAAATAATTTTCTCTATGACTGTGGAATTAAAAATAAATATGTACAAAATAAAACAGAGTGAACGCCAATTTCTTAAGTAAGGATCTAATACTTGCCTTACTAATGTACGACTCACATTTACCGGCACGCGTCGGAGAACATTTTAAAACATTGCTAGAGGAAATTGAAACATCCACAAAGCAGTACGTTCCTTATTTGAATGCTATTTACGCAGCTTTGTCGCGCCACCGGCGGCGCTCTAACTCCGCGACCTACTCGCGTACGCGGCCGGCTGCTCGCAGCTACTGTTTCGGCTCGTCGACGCGTCCATCAGTCTCCAGTCAGATTTTAGCCGTCAGGCGGCTCTGGTCGGCTGCCGGCGCGTGCCCGCGCTCCGATGTGACGCGTCAGGTGTGAATCGTACATTAGTCGACATATTAATGTTTGCTAATTTTATTTTAGACGACTTCTGTGGCACAAAGGCGTGCCTCAGACACGAAAGGTTGCGGGTTCGATTCCCGCCGCGAATTAAATATTTTTAGAACATACAGTTCTGAAAGTATTTGTCTCGGGTCTAGGTGCACCATGGTCCAGTAACGTTGGCTTGGGTTCTGAATGGAGGTGGGTGCCTATACACCCCCTGATAACATGTGACTTTTTAACTTATGTGCTGTTTATATTTTGACTTGAAATAAATGCATTTGATAGGTTGTTTACCTTTGGCCCAAACACCAATAGCACTGTAGTGGTGGTCGACAGCTGTGTCCTTATGAATCCTAGTAGGTATTTCATGTCTGGCCCCGCTCTTGGAAGGATCAACAAACTGTAAAAGGTTACTTTTTAATATAGGCATTACTTTTAAACTAAAAGCAAGATTTCAAAGAAATTGTAAGGTAAATGCTTAGTAAGGAGGGACAGATGCTTGTCTGCACTTCTGTGTTTATAAATGCGAAATGATTGTTTCTTTTTCCCGCCAATTACTAAACGAATTGAGCTGAAATATTGCATATACACGGTGAACTGGAGGTAAGGATTAACATGAGTGGCATGAAACCAATGGCTAAATCGATAGATAGAACATCTGACTATCGATTTAGCCCCCACGTATGTATTTAGTTGTTCAAAACTTATTCAGATTTTTAACATATTTTGGATTAAATACGATTTTAGGGATGGATGTCAGTTTTTTCTTCTCCAAATATTTCAATAGTAGACCTTTTGCTCTACAATTTCGTTTTCTCGTTATTTAATAAATGAAAAATGATCTTTACAAAAAAATCTGCTAAACTATAACGCATACCGTATCATTCGCTACATTAGTCAATAAAAATAGACCAATCTCAACCGCAAGCTTGGAAAGGTTCATTTGGTCAAACCTGTTCGTGATCAGAGGCCGAAGCAAGAATATTTTGACATGTCGTATCGTGATATTTTGGCTATTGAAAAAGCGAAATGTCAATGTCATTGGGTAAAATCTTCCGTTACGCTTACGACACGAAACCCATGTCAAAATATTCGTGCTTCGGCCTCTCAAGCCTAAAGCAAGGTTCTACTTACTGGAATGCTATCATAACCGAGTTGACGGTGAATATGTTGTAAATAGCGTAGGAAATAAGTCTAGCCTCGTTGTAAAGGCTCTCGGCATGACGGACGCGGTAACAAACACGTACGCCCCATAACAGGAACAGGATTTCACCTGAAAGTTTATGACATTGTATTAATTTATCGTGCCTTTCAAAAAGATATTATCTTTAAATATGAGGTCTACCAATTATATTTCGCAAGATCGCTCAAATGAATGTTATTATCCTTCGCCATCTATAGTAGGTAATGACAGATAAATTTTATTTATATAGTTTATGTCACTATAATTTTATTATTACATTAATTAATTAGAGATGTGCCAGCCGACATGAGTCCAAGCCATGAGTCCAGATCATGGTTTCGGCAGTATTCGGCAATTTCCGTGACAATTCGTTTAAACAACTAATTTACGCGCAAGTCGCAACCGCCGCCTGCGAGCGAATCGAACATGTTTTACTTCGCATTGTGGCCACTGGTCTGCTGTAAGGATCTTTCGTTAACCTTCCCTTTGTAAATAGCTTTTAAGTAAACATAGCTGTTATATTTTTCTGAGTACAATAATCTAGGAAATCGTACCTATTGCTAAACTATGATCCCACCAATTGTAAGTACATTGCTTGAACTTCAGTCCTAAATTATCTGTGATCTGAAACAAAATCATAAAATATACGTGAGTAGATCTTATTACTTAGGAAAATGGGTCTTCGTTGTTTGTATAAATCGACCCTGGCTGTGCAGTAAAAATTCCAAATGTTATGGGTATTTCTGTTTAATTTCCTTGTGAAAGTCTCGTTGTACTTCGAAGTTGATATAGGAAAGATCCACCCAGTCACTTCGCGACAAGATCAGGGTGCCTGGTGAGTTTTTTATCAGCTCGATCGCGTTTGCGTTAACGTTTTTAATGGGAATGAGGTTGCGCCATCTAGTAAGAGACGCGTGGTACTGACTCCATTCCATACAAATTTGCGTAAACGCAAACCCGATCAAGCTGGTAAAAAACGCGAAGCTTCGAAAGGCACGATAAGATGAATCCCGGCTTTTCAGTCGGTAAGCCATGCCGAAGGCCTTCAGGCGGCAAATTAAAATTTCAGCAAGCAGGCTCCTTTTTTCACATTAACTGTTAGATAGATTTGAAAAAGTTATTAATTTTTTTTGTATATTCAACAGCTAAGCTGTTTACTTGATTATCATAGCCCATTTAATAATACATTTTATAGCCCTAGTAGGTAGTATAATAGCTTACAATTTCAGCATCAGGCGGCGCAGAGAGCGTCCAAGTCCCAAGATACACCAACATGATAAGGAGTATCGGCGCCATCCACTGAAGCAATTGCTTATCTGTCAGCTTCAGCTTATGCGCTGACTTCACGCGGTATGTTAGAGACACTCTAGAAAAAATACAATTGAAATTATTATACAAGCAATTTACACTAGCAATTTTTGCTCTGAAGTTCTTTTTTCTGGGTCGGATTGTATTAGGATTGGTTGAAGTGTTTGTTAAGCTTAAATTCAGAGGGACGAAGATCGGTTGATTGTAATAAATAAAAATATGGTTCAGGGAATCCATGTTCTTTGTAGAAACTATTCTCCATCTAGTCAATGAAAGCTTGGTGGAAAATTTTAAATTCTTACACCCCAATACTGAAACGCCTAATCAAATATTTGAACTTTTATCTCTCTCTGTGCGTCGTTTCTTTACGGCAGAGGGTCGTGTCGTGACCTCTTTGCATGATCTTTTCTTTTATGGTCTTTTCCCATTTATCACGATTTTCGGCGACACAAATGGCGTGTTGTATTTGGGTATCTAGAGTAATGTGGATTTTGTTCGTCCAGCGTATGGGACTATGTTCCACGCCTTCAGCCTGGATTTTCTTCAGATAGGTTGCATTTTACTATTTGTCCAAAATATTCAAGCATTCGATTAAGCATTTCGATTAAGGCAGGCGAGCTTGGATAGTGGTGATCAAATGGATTTTTCAGTAACAATTCTGATGGATAGTGCAAACTCTACTTGTAGAAACATACTTAAATAACTTAAATGTATGAGTAGTGTTATTTTGAATCACTATTATTTGCCTTTGAGTCTTAATCTAGATAATTTATACAGCATCAAGTAGTATCTTTTACTCATTGGCCACGGTCTCTGTGGCGCAGTGAGCGAACGTCCACCTGAGACGCAGAAGGTTGCAGGGTCGATTCCTGCCACGGGAAAAATGTTTGCATTACTTGCAGATATTTGTCTGAGGTCTGGGTATTTTTTATGTATAAATAATGATTGCAAATACAAAAACAAAATGGGTTACATGGTGCTGTGGATAGCGTCCAGTATTATTTATTTATTTTATTTATTGGCCGGGCGGGATACTGCACTGCCTTAGGGTCAGATAGAGAAGGCTGGCCTAGCACCTATATCCTCCATCCCATCCTCCTAGCTAGCCTAGTCTGCCTTACCAGAGAAAGGGTATGTTTAGATACATATTAAATCTCATAGGTTGTAGGTTTTATCACTTTTATCTTGACATACAATAGTTCTTAGAATATTTATCGACCCTTTAATGTAAATAAGTAAAATTTACCTCCATGTCTTCATCAGAAGAGCAGTGTATGTGACACAGAAGCCCATATGTCGAGTCCACTTTGTAGCTATGCAGAAATATCTGTCCAGTACAGGAAATATAGCTGCCATCTGCAAATAGGTAGGAATATATTGTAGGTATGTATTTAGGTAAAATTACAGAATCAAATAAATTTTTTTTAAACAAGATAGAATATCAAATTTTAGCTTCTAGGATCACCACCACCACCAGCGTATTCAGTTCACTGCTGGGCATAGGCCTCCCCTATAAGGAGGGGGATAAGGTTGGCAGGTTGAGGATTTAAGGGCACAACTTCTTGCACCATCCACTCAGCTATCCGTTGGCGGTCAGGGGTTAGGCTGTGCCGGTGTTAGACTATACTATGTCACAGTCAGCCTGCTGCCATACCACACCTGCATACCATGGGCAGCTGAGGCTGGCTTGAGTTTCTCTAGAGCTAAAGTTCAACTCAGTTAAATAATCAGATGTGTCTTAGATTTAGAAAAAAATTCATAAATGAAAATCCAGGACCAATAACTTACCTGAAAATTATTTAGGTACCTAATAGTAACTAACCTCCATGTACATAATAACACAACCACAAAGTGTGATGGACAAAAACACCGGGCTGGCCACACGAAAGACTTTGACTCGCCGGTGATGTCTCGTGTAGCATGAGAGACACACAGTCAGTATCGCGCAGGTCACCGATATCACTAGGAGTGTTATCCTGAAATTAAATAGTAATAATGGATACAATAGTTTTCTGCTAACTTATCTCAATGATAAATTACCTAGGTAACTAGATGTACATTTCTAAACAGGAATAGTTGCCCTGCTACACCACTAGAGCGGCAGAATGCAAAATGTGACAAAATAACGTTCTTAGACTAGGTTAGCCTTGTGCAGGTAGAGGTTTAAGCGTGTGGTGGTATCCAGCAAATAAAATGCACCTCAATTTCCTTCGGTGGATGTTGCTTAAGGCTCTTGAACTAGAGGCTTGCGTGGGCAAGGATGAGGTCGACGATGGGGCGAGCTTTCCCAGAAGATTCCTATTAACTATCTTTTTGCAGCCGTTAGGGTCGCAAATCAATGGAAAAACAGATGCTGGCAGCTGATTCCATACTTAAGCAGTGCCGTAGTATGCATGGCTATGGCACAAAAATATCCACCTGTTAACTTAACATCATTACCTATAAGGGATCACTAATCTGCATGTTATGAGGTAAAACAAAGAAATCTTCTGATACAACCAAGTGGCAAAATCTCCCAGGCTTGGGGAGGCCTACGTTCAGCAGTGTTTACCTCCAGCGCGCCAGCCTTATAGGAGCAGTACCAGCTCACTCAATGACTCACATCTCTTTGGCAGGCAGATGGCGCTCAAGCCATAAAAATAGAGCCGATACAGGATGGTGGCTTTCGATAGAATGGGAAAAGAAGAAAGAAAGGGATTTACTGGCTGAAGAATAGGTATTCACTTATTACGAGTTAGGTAGGGCCATGGTAGGGCTTACCGGAAGGGCCAGTTGTATGTAGCGAGGCAGGGCTCTGGGCCTCGGCAGGTGTCGCAGCCCGGCTGACATTTGAGACATTCGTACGGCTCGTTCCAGTTTTCCACGCCATTCTCTTCAAATTCTTGATAGGCGACTGGAAAAGTAGCAAAGGTGATTTATTTAATTCACTTGTACTTGTACTTGTTGTAAAGTCGACTTCAAATTGTAATAAAACTTAAACGAAGAGATCAAGTTCATTACAATCTTTATTTTCTCAAATATTGAGAGGACTTTCGAATTTTCATTGAAATTCAAAAATGTAAACACAAAACAATCAAACAAGCATTGATATATATTGTTACTATCGCAAACAAGTATTAAAAATAAAAATGTAATGAAGTATTCAGAACAGAGTAGAAAAAGACAGTGTTGCTAGAAAAATAAGTCTTTGCTCAGATTGGCGGTTCTTTTACGTTCATACTGCCCAAGTGCCCAAGCATCCAATAGAGGTTAATTGCTACGATTGCTATAGTCTCAAGGTCAAAATAATCCACTTCCGGTGGAAGCGGCTAATTTAAAATAATACACACTTTTTATACTACATAATAACTAAAACTATGAAGTGACAAAGTAGAGTTGCTGAACGAACACCACTAATAAAATTTAAATAAGGTACATTATATTTACTTTCGACAAGAGATCCGTTGAAGCCCTCAGGATGGTGTATCGAGTAGTATCCTAGACGACATCTACAAATGTAGGAACCGCGAGCCCATCCCGATAGGCGTGCGCTCATCTCACGATTTGGCTTGTAGTCACACTGAAAAAAAAACATACACGTGAGTAAATAACTGTTTATAAATCAAAATATGTATGTAATTGTACAATAACGATTAAAATTCAGGGTTGGTAGGTACTGCACTAAATTATTAAAGGTACTATTGAAAATTTACAAAAAGTGTGCCGTTTTTTTACACTTACGTTAATATATTCTTAATGCGGGTTCGATTCTCATCGCGAGACAAATGTTTGTATAATGTGCAAGTATTTGTCACAGAATAAAGAAGGTACCGGTAAGGTTTGGGGCTACAGGATGCTGTGTGATAGTGTCTAACATTATTTATTAACCGACTTCAAAAAGGAGGAGGTTCTCAATTCGTCGAAACCTTTTTTTCCTGACTTTTTTATGTATGTTTACCGATAACTCCTCATATGTGGACCGATTTTCAAAATTATTTTTTTGTTTAAAAAAGTATACTTCACAGGTCCCATATAAATTTTATTCCTGAGGGATTGGTACTTTTCCCGGAAAACTCAAAAAACCTCATCCTCACTTGTAATTTTCGCCCTATAATCACCAATATCTCCGTCAATTGTGGACCGATTTTCAAAATTCTTTAGGACAAGAAGTAAGAAGTGATTTATTTGAATTCGGTTTATTTTTGTTTTTAGTCCTACTTGTTTATTTATCTGGTTATTATATATAATTATATAATAACAACTTTATTTCCATTAATTTTCCTCTAGGGTAGAGTGTAGTTATCACATCCATGATAGAAATAAAAAGAAAACTCACGTAAGTAGTTTCATTGGGGCATTTGTGGGTTCCGTGGAATGAGAAAACTTGGTTTTCGTTCTCGATTTCCATATCTTCTTCGCACTGGTTTATTTCCAAGTTTGATATGTCTATATCCAGAGAAACGATCCCTTTTAATCTGAAATAAAAAAGACACAATTTGATAAATTTTCGCGGCGGTATTTAGCTATAAACTAACTGTCTAACTACCTATTTAGTAATTAATCACCTTAATATCGAAAGGGTAACTAGGTAAGCACCTACATGAAATTGTTCTCAAATATAACTTAAATTAAAATTTCTTTGAAGATAATTTAAGATTAGGTTTTCAATAATTTTACTGTACTGATGTTTGTCTAAAGTTAGTAGGGTCAGAGCTACTGTGCTTAAAAATAAGAATTATAATTATGCATTTAAAAGTGTACCTAAAGAAGGGAACATAACTAAATAAAGGATCATGTTATATTCTCAAATAAAGCAACACTAGCTAGTTTCAAAGTTAGTTATAAGTACAATAAGTGAAGAAGTACTTTAGTTAAAAGTTCATTCTATACTTTGACGGCCTCTGTGGCGCAGTGGGCGAAGGTCCACCTGAGACGCAGAAGGTTGCGGGTTCGATTCCCGCCACGGGACAAATGTTTGTATGTTCTGCAGATATTTGTCTCGGGTCTGGGTGTTTCTATGTATGATATGTATGTATTTACAAAAAAAATATATATGTGTAGTATATCAATCATGTGGTTCCCATAATACAAGCTCTGCTTAGTTTGGGGCTACATGATGCTGTGTGATTACGTCCCACATTATTTATTTATTTATTTATTTATTTCAAGTTACTTGTTCTACTAAATAAGCAGCTCTTTTAGTGTAGTGCACTCACTAACTTCCTTTGTTGGTTTATAGCTGTTCCCTCAGAGCGTAAGAATCAAACCGCTATTGCAAACTTCGAGATATTTTTAAAGTTCTGAAGATTCTTACTTAGGAAGAACTTTTATTGTTGGAAGAGTTGTTATAACTATGTAAGCAGTTAGAATATACGAAAATATTATTAAAATATTCTCGAAACGGTTGCCATATCCAAACATTTATTCAGTTGCCCATTGAGTTTTGTATTTTATATCAATAGCAATGTAATGTACGTAATAAATAAGGGTGACAGGGGTTTCATTTAAACCTGAAGAACCCAAACCATCACTGGGTTGTGGTGCATCCTGCTATCAAACAACCGGACAGCAGCCTGACACTGGCACAGCTAAATTTTCTGCAGGCTTCTGATGAGGAGCAGCGTCTGCCATGCAAGAAACTGTGCCCTACGATCCCCAACCCGCATGCCCAGCTTGAGCATTATGGGTGATATCTTTATTAGGGAAGGCCTATGTCTAGCAGTGAAATAAGCTGGTGTTGTTGGGTAGGTAATATTCATCGTATCCAAGCTATGTACGTTGCGACGGTAACCGGTAAGTACCTACTACTGTTGTGACACGTAGCATAGGTCGGCATACGCTACGAAAAACTACGACGGCGCGTAGCTCTACGTTTCGTAGCATTTCGTAGTTTAGTAGCTGTTGAGCGGCACACGACGATTTTGGTTGCGGTTCGTGTGTTTTTTAAAAACCATGAAAAGACTGGACGACTGGACTTATAAACCGTACTACGTTGCCTCATATTATTATGAACATTATACTTGATACTGACGAAATTGTGGAAACTATTCCAGAAGCCAATTAATAAAGAAGTGAATAATTCCTTACTGACTTGGAAATAAGTAACTTAAACTACAACGTGTTATTTAGTTATTTAAAGATCTATTGCGAGTGATTATTTTTTTTTACTTAGTTTATTTTGAACTGAAGCAGGTAAGCTACATATTCAAACTTCTTGAAAGGCAAAATTAATTTTTAAGCTATTGCATAGCTTCTATCGAGGGCCTTGAGCGCGGGGACCGAATCCAGAAATTCCGTAACGAAAAAAAACCTCACGCTCCCTACTCCGACGGGCACGGAGGTGTGGCTTGAAGGCCGTGCATTGTCGAACGTCGTTTCTTTTCGGCAGTCTTCGACACGGTGTTTGTGTGCGTGCAACTAGGCGTATTGTACGACTCTACGAAGCTCGTTTATTTAATAAAAGAAAAAAAAAATGTTTTCTTATCGGTCACCACGCTCAAAAAGTGTAACTTGAATTAATATCAAAGAAAAAGAAATACTGCATAAATAAAATAAATAAATAATTATAATTGCATAATTGGATACAAAATGCTAAGCAATAGCTTTACCGCGGCAGTCCCCGAGTGCCACACGTCTTTTTGTATTAAAAAACTATGAGCGTTTGACTTTTTACGTAACTTACCCACGGATCGTAGTTACTGGTACAGTGTACGAAAGCAGCCAACGTTGTGCCTCACAGCTGTAGTAGGGGTAAGTCCACCAGCCTTCCATTGTAGCTCCGGGGGGTGACGACATGAACTTAGGAGAGCGAAGAGTTTCGCTTTCGTGGGCTGACACGTACCTAGATGGTGGGAAAATTGGAATGTTCATTTTCTTTGTTACTGGGATTTGCAAACAGTGAATTTTATGTATTCATGTTAGTTATGCAGGTGTCACAATGTCCCTAGACCAAAAATAACATAGGCTACTTTTTATCCGGGTACGACACGAGCGAAGCTGTGGGCGGAAGCTAGTTTAAAATAAAAAACAGTTCAAGATAAAATTAATTGAAACTTCTCTTTACTTTTTTAAATCTATAGTGTTACAGCGTTCGTTATACTTAGTCATTATTTGCTTGTTTTCGTTAACTATCTTTCTATAGATTGCTTGACAAACAGTGCTCTCAAAGTGGTATGCATCGATATTACTTGTAAGTATAATGTAAAATCTTATTTTAAGAATAGAGTTGGGATCAAAGGGGTTTTATTAGACCTTTTTTTTCCGTTCGTGACTATGCTAATGGATGATGTAATTATTGGAATTATTTGAATTATAATACTACACAGACTAAGTAGAGCTTATACTCACCACGGGTATTCAGGGTCGGGTGGCTTGTCGAGTTGTGGCGATACCACAGCCACTGGTTCGCCGGTACCATATCTTTCCCACGCTACAGCGCTGTTCACCACACCGTCCGATCGCAACGCCATTGCTCTGGCGGCCACCGCGCGTTCTGTCGGCATCGCCCCCATAACCAAACCTTGAGATACAGCCATGAGGACGTCTGCGAACGAAAATTGTATTTATGTAGATGGAAATGATGTCGTATATAATGAGCATAAAACAGTAGCGTTTAGGGGCAGCTTCCGGTACCAGGCAACCAAGTGTTGGAATAATATACGTCCACCACTTCGACTACCAAAATCAAAATTTAATTTCAAAAAACGATTTAAATCAATTATACTTCAAAATCAAAAACCTGGGTTGTCTGGTACCGAAAACTTCAGAGCGCCTTTTACCTGCTAAAATACTGCTTACATTTTTATTTTTATCGTTTTTGACATCATTCTATAATTTTAATCATTTATTTTACCATTGGTTTACAATAATCTGATATTTATATTTAATTTATCTATTACTATTCATCTATTTACTTCATCATTTCACATTTCATACTTCGATAACTATTTTTTTTATCCTGTTTGACATCACTTATCACGTACTAAATCAAATCTTAAGACTTTTATTATTTTCTATAATGCCATAAACGATAATTATTATTTGCCTAAATAGTGTTTACTATTTCAGGAAAGCACATACCTACCTAAACTAGTTTTACTTAGTCTCACAGGGTTTAATGACTCTACACATGATGGATTCGGCAGAATACCAGCTTCCGTTGCTAAAACAGCGGATATATTGCTGAGTCGAAGCCATTTTGCTGCTGTAGCACACATCCCACCATGTTTTATGTTAACTTTTTCTCTATTTTGTTTGTTACTTTTTTATTTTTGTTGTGTTGTGTTTTCAGTTGCAAATAAATATATGTCTGTCTATTTGTAACTAGAAGAAGAAATACATCTGGGATCGATTAATGCCAGGCCAAGTCTAGCGTAGTATACCTTTTCCAGAACCAACTCGGACAGTTTTCAGCCCCCTGTACGTTACAGTTTACAGCACGTTTTTCATCATCATCATCATCATAATAAATAAACGGCATAAATTCCAGCATCGTGCTGTAAACTGTAACGTACGCCGTTTATTTTTACCCAGTACAACACAAAATGGAAACACGAAAATTACTTAAAAATGCTATTGCTTAGGGTAAAAATGTAAAGGGTAAAATTCCCTATCTCAGCTGGTTCAGCAGCGCTGGTTTTTAAACAGGGCTTTCTGTGAATTCAGGAACCAATGTGAATCACTAGAAGATGTTATCTTCCGATCTTTTCAGACCGAGAGATTGAGCAATTGAATTGCACCGGTCCAGTTGGTTATCAAAGATAATATTTTACAGGCAAACAATGTGAATATGAAATTGATAATACTTATCCCGGTGAAACATAGCAAAGTTTACAATATCGTATAAAAGTTTGCAAGGCGATTCAATATTTCCAAAGAACCAACGAACCACCGCTTATAACCCTGCGTTGCGCTTTTTATTTGCTCGTAAAAATCCGGACTCGGCTCATGTCAAATCAGCAAAGTTTACGCGTTTTAACTTTATACGATTTGAAAAATTCTCTCTAGTATCGTGAACGAAGTTTAAAGTTTGGCAGTTTGGCAGGGCAATTAAACGTCAATTGAACGGGTTACTATTGTAATAGTAGGTAAGTAATTAAATAACTGAGTAGGTACTTCGTTACCATTAGGTAACTATTTATTTTCTATTAAGAAACAATTTAAAAAAATTTTTGGCGCATATAAGCTTTCTTATACAATATTTTTTATAAAGATTCTTACCATCGTTTTCTAGTCCCAGGTGATGCAGAAAGTTGGCAGCAAGATCGGCCTGCGCCCTAGCAGTGTCCCACCGTGCTGTGTAAAGCGGAGCCCTGAGTCTTCCATACCGGTGAGTCACGCAAAGTGCCCCCGTCGCGCCTGATGCTACCGCGTGCACCAGACGTAGAGACGACTCTATTTCTTCCTGCAATAAAGTTTTAAATTTAGTTTGACGGTTCCACTCGAACCTCCTTTTGCCTCCCTTACGGTCGAATACTGAAACGCTATTCAAATATCTGAGCTTTCAAGGCGACGATACATGTCAAACCTCCCTCTCGCTCGAAATATTCAAAATTTTTGAAGATATAAAATCACTGAATGTAGTTATGCAAAAAACCAAAAAAAAAACATGTACAGATGTGATCAATTTTGGAGCAAATTGTTTTGGTAGGAGAACGTGTTGGCTTCAACATGATATTCTTGCTCAACCTTTGTATTGTTATTTTCTAGGCCGTGAAGGTTTGCTATTTTGCATAACTACATTCAGTGATTTTATATCTTCAAAAATGTTGAATAGTGCGAGCGAAAGGGAGGTTTGACATGTATCCTTGTCCTTGCAGTGCTAATCAAATTGATGTTACAAAACAGATTTTGAAGGATTATTTATTTATTTATTCAAACAAAATCCATGGCCCCTAAACATAATATACAAGTTCTATAGCCTATCTTACAGCCAATAAAGGATTAACTATTTATAAAAACACAAATGACAGTCAAAAGACTTAAATAGCAAAAAAATTACATATCAAAATCAAATGAAAATGACAATGTCAAAGAATTTACGTTCACTGATTAGCAGTAAAAGAACTTCTACTTAATTGCTTTAGTAACTTACTATGGCGAAGACGATCTAAATGGTTGAGTGGCGTTATTCGGGAGTCAGTGTTTTAATTTTGAAATTGTCTCAGTCCGAAAACTAGAAACATTTCAAAATCACTTCTAGTGATTAGAGTTATAAGAATAAAATAAGTTTAACATTATTCTAGCTATGTGGAAATACTTTTCTGAAATGTCTGATGCACACAGTTTGCTTCAAAAGAACATTTTTACCGTAATAAAATATTTCTCTTTGAATGCATCGCGATACGCTTCTAGGAAAGTTATTTACTCTTATTTCCTTTGATGTTGGAAAAATGACAAACATGACCAATTTAATTTTGTCTTTGGTTCAGTGAAAGCAGTGAAAGTAACAAAAACCTTTTCTATTACTAATTAAAATATAAAATAATGTATGTAAATATTAATATATGTGACTGTTATAAAAGGATGCTTTATAGGAAACTAAAGAAACCTTATGAAATTATGGCATATTACACCACACCTCAAGGCCACAATTTGATATAACGATTGTAATTTGACTGAACACTGGTCACAAAGTTAATACCTACTTACCTAACCTCTAATCTATATCAATTTTGTCTTAATCTACTGATATTTGTTGGTTTTCTTCTTTTGAGCTAGTGCCAAGGAAAGGTTATAAGTCTTCTAGCTTCCGCTGGGTGCTTTTGTGTGGTAAGTAGGTACCAAGATTAAAAGTAGCTTATGTGTTGATCTAGGTCTAAAATCCGTTGGGACGTTACGGAGTTGAGTGGGAACTGGGAGCAAACACACTCACTAGCACACAAACTTTCGCATTTATAGGC
Organism: Horisme vitalbata; assembly: GCA_951804965.1. Classification (NCBI taxonomy): domain Eukaryota; kingdom Metazoa; phylum Arthropoda; class Insecta; order Lepidoptera; family Geometridae; genus Horisme; species Horisme vitalbata. Next base: position 10,093,159 of record OX638091.1, read on the forward strand.
AATATTAGTGTGATGAGACACGCATGGAGCTGGCTAACATGAGGTTTGATTAACGACCTAGCATTTAAAATTAATCAAACCTACAATTTTAGAAGCATTTCACTCTTTTTCTCGTTACATTTACTCAGTCATGCAGGCTTGTTACACACATGAATGCATGATCAGCTGTTACTCCAATGCAATTACGTTTATTTCATGTGTGACAAGACCGTTTTCCATCCAATTTGCAAGGCTGATTTATGGTTCATTTGTTATTGTCACTGTGTTCGAATTCCACTTGAATTCGATCGAGTTGACTGTAAGGATGTATGTAAATGTAATAAGTAAACGTATGTAAAATGCATATGTTCCAGGTTCACGCCAAAACTACCTACTGAGAGGATCAAACTGTTTTTTTTACATAACACGCCGCACTGACGTTGCTCCAGACCTGGAATAGCTGTTTTTTTCCTGGATACCACGCGAGCGATATCCCAGCCGCTTGTATGGAATCTAGTATGTAATTAAATATAATTACACACCTACATCATTTGTAAAGTCCTAATTCTGGATCAAAGCAGGTAAGGTGTACGTTTTGTAAGCGATATACAACTGAAAAATCCATTGTTGCAAGGTTGAATTTTCACCCACGACTTCCGGATCGAAAGCGTATATCCCACTAACCAAGGCTCTCGGGATCTCAATGATTCACAGGCCAGATTTTATCCTGTCCAAATTCTCTATTTCATACACAAATAGCATAGAAAAAAAAACATTTTCAGTTTATCATGATCATCATCAACCTACACCAGTCCACTGCTGCAATTAGGCCTCCCCTAATGAGCGCCATTGCGCTCGTCCTTTAGCCTTTTCGCAGATCGTCACTCCACCTGGCCATCGTCGGAGGGCATCTTCACTACGTTTACCAAGACGCGGACTCCAATGAAGAACTCGTTTACTCCAAATATTTCAAGCTTTTAAAATTTTTATGCCCCTAAAGATCTATTAATCCGAACAATTTGAAGAGAAAAATACTCAAATCGGTCCAATCGTTCCCAAGTTGTGAACACAACGTCACAACGCCAACCAATCAATAGCATTTCATTTGTATTATATAGATTTCCACAAAAAGAAGCTGCAAAATGCACAGGAAATTGCACAGCCGCTAGCTCACTAATTTTACCCAGGGATTTTAAATTATTCAACGATGGTTATTCTAATAGCTTTAATGAAGTCTCCGAGTAGGGAGACCATTTAATCGTAAACCTAATTATATATAATTAGGTTTACGATTAAATGGTCTCCCTACTACTAGTACTACTAGTACTACTAGTACTACTAGTAGGGAGACCATTTAATCGTAAACCTAATTATATATAATATATATTATATATAATTAGGTTTACGATTAAATGGTCTCCCTACTACTAGTACTACTAGTACTACTAGTACTACTAGTAGGGAGACCATTTAATCGTAAACCTAATTATATATAATTAGGTTTACGATTAAATGGTCTCCCTACTCGGAGACTTCATTAAAGCTATTAGAATAACCGCCCGAAGTACTCCGACATGGCTTAACTACTGAAAAAGCCGAGACCAATATCTTAACGTGCCTTCCGAAGCACGAAAGCGTTCAGATCTAAATGCCACTAATGGATATATCCATTCATAACTAATATTTTGAAGCGCTCATGGCGTGGCGTACTTCGGTGGTCTTCGCAGATCATCTTGGTTAAGCAACACTCCGCCCAGACACTACATGGATGGGTGACCTTTTAGTGGCATTTAGATCTGAACGCTTTCGTGCTTCGGAAGGCACGTTAAGATATTGGTCTCGGCTTTTTCAGTAGTTAAGCCATGTCGGAGTACTTCGGGCGGCCTAAAAACTCCGCCATTAGATTTGGCCACTAGCTTACACGAAAAAGAAGACTAACATTGTAACAAAATCTTTAAACAATATCTATGTAAGTACAGCTACAATCGTCACAACGGATCTGTCCCTGTGACGTTAGGCCCAGCAAGCAGCAAGGGTCATTTTTTTTACTTTTTTCATCCTAAATCAAAAACTAACTAATAAAAAAAATAAAAACAGTGTTCAAATCAATCATTTGAAGACTCCAGGGAAAAAGACGAACTTGTCACTTTTTTTCGAATTTAATCTGTGAATGCGATGGAATTACCGGTACTTTATTATAGTAAACCGAACAGGGTGCCTAGTGCGAGATCCACAAAATCAATCAAATTACTTTACCACCGCGTTTAACGAGTAAACAACAAACTCGTCGAGTAACACAAACGAGGGAGTGTGAGATGCAATCGTAAGTAACCACTCGATCCACGTTTGCTCACCTCGTTTGGCGTTTATTAATTTTAATTTGTTGGTAGCACATTGCGTCAATAGATAACCCTGCTTATTTTAGAAAAGTCAGCGTGGTTGTGGACTTAATAGAAGTAGCTACATACCGAAATTTGTAGTCATAACTCAATGTAAACAAACAACAAAAGTGTTTGCTTGGAGTTTTTATGTTTTGTTGCGGTTGAATTTTTTATTTAATTAAAGGTAAAAATGAAGACTAGCCCGACTCAATTCGACTTAATGGTAACATTCATGGAGCAGTAAGTGGTATTACTTTATCTACCCACCATAGCATTTTAAGTTTTGATGTGAAATTCCTTCCTTTACTTCCTCAGCACTTATCTTACTTTTAGAGAATTCCACTGAAATTTCTTAGACATAATTAATATTTAATAGGCCTCACCAAGACAGTTTGCTCCTATATGAATTACTAGCATGTGGATAGATAACTTATTCGCAATTGATAGCTGGATCCCAGGTGGATGCTGCTGCCGATCCCGATATGCGAGCATACAATGGTTTATTTGTAACTTTATTTTAAATTTTGTAGGCACGGAGACCTCAACAAGCCATCCTCCAATGCAAGAGGGAAAATTTCTGCATTGCGGCTATGGGAGGAATTGGTCACAATATTAAATAGTGATGGTAGTGGGGATCATAAAACTATAGAGAAGTGGAAAAAGGTTTGTCGTAACTTTTCAATACATACCTACTTCTCTAACTTATTTAGCGAATGTATCTGGTTAGCGGTGCGCTACAATACAAACTACCTTCGCTACAATATATGCTTTCTTCTGTATTTAAGGTGTGGAGTGATTATAAAAATAATATTAAAAAAAAAGCAGCTCGCCTTCATAGAGCTGCCAGTGGTACTGGAGGCGGGCCTGCTGATTTCTCAAAGTTGACCGATTTAGAGCTAAGGGTCCTCAACATTATTGGAATGCAAGTGGCTACTGGCTTGTTAGTTGCAGAGGCAGGAATACAGGTTTAAGCTTTATTACCATGTAGCAAACTATTATGTACTATCATATAATTATGTTTATGTAAATAGTCAATTAAAACATGTATTTTTTACAGGCAGTTAATATGAATGAGCCCATAAGCGCTTACCCCCAAGGAGCGCTTACCAACCTCTAAGCCCATCACCAATTTCACCACGTAAGCTATTATATATAAAATCAATACCTTAGGATCAATACCTTAATAAAATGTGTAAGGCTTCACCCAAATGAGCCACTAGTGTCTGTAGCGAGTGTGTCGTGTGCATAGACCCTCAATAATATAATTCATATAATGTTAATGTATGTTCATATAATTTTTTACTGTATTTCAGGCCCCACACCGCGGGATGAAGCTGGACCATCCACACAAAATAACACTGTTCCGCTTTTCCGAACAATGGAAGAAGTAGTCGTGGAAAGTAAGATATTATTACCCATAAGTTATACTAAACAGAATATTTTAACGATACCTCTTCAAAAAAAACTTGAATATGACCACAGTTAGTACAATAAATTCATCATTTATATCCAGCATGTATTTTTATATTTTAGGCCCTACAGGTGAAAGATACATTGCCCCACCACCACTCCCACCACCACCCCCATCACCATCCCCACTGGAGAGTTTGAGAGTTTTGTTAAACTCTCCGTTCGAAGAGGTTGATGTTCAAGGTAATATAAATAAATAAATAATATATAATGAACATGCGTATTAAAAAATAAATTAATAATGTTAATGTCCTTCTATAAAAGTTTAACGTTTTACAGATGTGCCTGCACCGCGTCAAATGCTGACCCCAACTCAAGGCCAAGCACAGCTGCAGCCAGCGCTGACTGGGCCTGCACACACCGAACAGGCAGCTCAACATTTTCTTAACTCGGAGGAACAGTGGAGAAAATTTAAAATTGAGCAGCACCGCGACTACATGGCCTTGAGGCGGGAACAAAATCGCTTAAGAGATATGGAAATACAGATGCAAAGGGAGTGGCAAAACTTGGGCTCAAGAGTTTTGGATTCGATAGATAAATTAGTGAATAAATTTTGTAAAGATTAAGAATGTGTTTTTTTATATCTGCCTATGAATAACTTGAATGTTTCGTTATCGCGTATATATACTTCATAATCCCCACTGACACGACTTTATTAATGGGGATGATGAAACAATAAGATACTACTATTACTGAAGACCTCTGCGGCGCAGTGAGCGAAGGCCTAACCGACTCCAAAAGGCTGCGGGTTCGATTCCCGCCGAGAGATAAATGTAGACATAGACACTTCATTTATGTTTGTATGACATGTTTGTATGGCAAATCACGGTCTGCAGCCTGGGTTTTTTTCTAAGTTTATCATAATTATGTGCAAGTATTTACAATAACGAATTTGCTTATTTGAGGGCTAGATGAACGGGATCTATTAAGAAACTCACACATCCAGTCCCAAAGAAAGCAGCGTGTTCATGGAAGCACAATTACTGATACTACTTGTATAATTACTTTATTTTACTTTTAAATTACATGTTATACATAGAAACTCAGCAGAAAAAACTGTCTTTAATAATTTCAAGTATACTTTTATTATTAGTTATATACATAATTAAGAGTAACTGGCTATTGCAACCTCCTAACTAATTGGCTTCTAAATAATCGACCCCTAATTAAATCAGTTGTAGCATCTTCACTTCTCACTGTGTTAATGTGCTCATCGGATTCTTGACTATCCATCCCGTTTTCCAATCCTAGAATCATATGATGTACTTAAATTATTAATGTCATGACTTTATTACGATAAATACATCATAACTTAAATAACAATTTACCCATGTCTTCATTTATGTCCATGTTGTTAATACATATATTATGTAAGACAGAGCAAGCTAAAATTATCTTTGCACATTTTGTTGGCCTGTAATGGAGAACTCTGTCTTTATGCAGACAACGCCAGCGATTTTTTATCCTAGAGAATGTGTTCTCTATAAGTACTCTAGCACTCATATGTTTATCATTGTAGTTGGATTCTGGAGTGCCAGGAGCAGCATCTAAAATCGGGGTCATTAGCCAAGGGCGTTGAGGATATCCTGAGTCTCCTAAAATATTAATATACAACTTTTTATAAGTAGGTACATCATTAAATACTACTTTATAAAATGATGTCATGGAAATTACCTAAGAGCCAGACCATTTCTCCATTTTGATGCAAAGATTGAATGTAACTATTCATATTGCTTTTCTCCCATATAAACGAGTCATGGTTTGCTCCACCAAACTTTGGATTTACATTTAAAATCCGGAGTTCATCATCACATACCTGAAAATTAAACATCTTTTATTTTATTTATTATATTAAGTGGGTACCTAATGGAAGTTGTAATTATGACTCATATTTATCATTTAACTGTAGAAGTCTCCAGCAATCTCTATTTCCTTCAATAGATGTTGTATTAAGCGACAATGTGATTACACCAGGGAATGGGCAGCAGAATGAACCTGTCTATTGAACACTTATACCGTAAAAGTCTCATGTTATTAGGTGGGCTCTTCAATCTAGTTCTTCAGACTAGAAGATTTACCATTTGAACATTAAGGGAATGGTAATGTTTGCGGCTATAATACCGATGCTCCTCTTCTTTTGGTGGAACAACTATTTTATAATGGCTCCCGTCAATACACCCAACCACTCCAGGAATTCCATATTTTTTATAAAACCTGAAGAAATTGAAAATTAGATGAAATATAGGTAAAATAAATCTTGATTTATAAATTATATTTCATAAACCTTAACTACATACTTTTGACTAATAGCCTGTCTGGCAGCTGGAGTATGTGGAAACGAAATATATTTATCTATCATGTTCTTGTGTGTCAGAGCTTGGGTAACTTCTTGGATGTACACGCTGCACATTTTTTGTGAAATATGCTTCGCAACTCCAACTGGCCTTTGATAAGACCCAGTTGCAAAGAAAAGAAGAGCTGTGAGCACCTACAAGGAAAAATGATGACTGGATAAGTACCTACCCAATCTTGTAAAAAACAATAATGAGATAGGTTTCAAAAAACTTACTTTTAATTCTAAGGAAACTCGCTGAGACGCTCTTAGACTAGTCCAACGCCTTAGATCTTTGCACAGGAGCTTAAATACCTTTTTGGATAGGCGATACCTATCCCTAAACTGTTGGTCGGTGAGGTCCAACAATGGATCTATAGACGCTCGGGCTTTTGCTTCCAGTTTAGCACTATATTTTCGGTCATCTTGGGATATGGCTGTCGCTAGCAATCTCCAAGCAAAATAAAAACGTCCCGCCATATTAAAATCGGCAAATATTGTATTTCTATCTTGGTTTAAAATCTTTTCACTGAAAAATCGTGAGTGATAACTTACTCGATCGCGTTTACGTATTTTTCTCAATTTTACTACTCGAACTGTCAATAATTACAACTCACACTCGCTAAATGTTCGAAACAACCAATCACGATCTCCAACGCTCTCGCTATCGACTATCGAGTAGTCGCTATCGACGCCGTAACAAACCCGCACTCATAAATTATATTTCTCACGTCTCTTACTAGATGGCGCTGACTCGATTCCATACAAACTTGCGTAAACGCAAACGCGATCGAGCTGGTAGAAAAACTCACACAGGCCCTCTGGGTAAGACACGAATTAGTCTTAGAGTTCTTGACGTTTAAAAATTCGCATACAGGGAAAAAGAAGCTTGTGTCAGTGTTGTACAGGAAAGGATAGGTGTAGGTCAACGAAGTATTGTTTTGTGCTGGCAATTTTGTTAGTTCTCATTGTTTACAAATTAACATCTGTGCGATAATTTTAGGTAATATTTATAGTTTTTCTTTTCATGTGTTCTTTACTGTTTGCTGGCAGCTTATGTAATGTCATGCTCTGAACTTCTAGACGATTCGGTGGAAGTAGTAAAAAATTCTAGCGTAAAACTATATATTCGTCAAAACAGGATTTAAAAAGAAAGTGCCTGGGAGACCACGATCATAAGAGTTTTTCCCACCAGATCAATGTTATGAAGAATAATTGGCAATCTCCAAAAAGAGATATAAAGATCTTCAAGATTTATCAAAGTTTTGTAGCTACAGATATTTCAAGAAATTGAAACATACGTATAAAATTCAGGGAAAAAAAAACGATTTTGTCAGTGACATAAATCACTTTTTCCCTGTGAAATCTGACATTAGACAGTTTTAATTTTTTTTTATGTATAAAAACTTTTTGATTTTTGAGTGTAATTTCGTCCTTTAAAGATCAAATATGGTTCAAAGGCTCAACACCACCACACCAGCCTATATCAGTCCACTGCTGGACATAGGCCTCCCCTAATAAAGGGGGATATGCCCATAATCCTCACGCTGGGCATGCGGGTTGGGGATCGTAGGGCACAACTTCTTGCACCACCGACGCTGCTGCCCGTCGGCGGCCAGGAGATTTAGCTGTGCCGGTGTTAGGCTGTGCTATGCCGCAATCAGCCGGCTGCCAGAGCCTCGTTTGTTAGTTAGCAGGGTGCACCACGTGCAGGTGAGGTTGGCTTGGGTTCCAAAGATGGGGATGGAAACCCTTACACCCCTATAAGGTTATTATATTTAAAAATATTATATATGTTAAATTTTTTAAAGACGAATTTATAATATGGTTATAAGTTTGTCTTTAAATAATCAAACAATGGTTATAGGTTATATTGTAGATTTCTATTCCGAATATTTTCCACATTATATCCGATCGTTTGGTGACCACCAGACACCGCGACTACTATTAGCAGCAGCGGGGCTTCAATTAAAATGAGACCGCTTCCAAAATTTATAGCCGGCGAAATGTCGGCGATAAGACTGAGCTTCGAAATTACGTTCACATGTTGACTCAAGTTCGCAGTGAGTAATTTTGTGAATGAATGCTTTTGTTATGACTACGGGAATGATGGGTTTCACATTATGCTTAGTTATTATGCTTGGTTGCCAAATAAACAGGTACCTACTTAGCTACCTTATAGAAAGGTTGTTTTAGAAGTAGAATTTAAATGTTTGAATGTATTATTTTACTAATTTATCTTCTGATATTATATCTGTGCTTATATTATAAACGAGAAAGTTTGTATATGTGTGTGAGAGTATGTAAGTTCTCACTCAACTCCGTAACGGCTGAACAGATTTAAATGAAACTTGGGTTATACGTATGTAGTTTGTGACCTGGATTAATTTGGATTTTTATAGCGTGGGCGGAAGCTAGTATAGAATAAAACCTTTATTATAAAATACTTCTGGTAGGTATAATCTCCAGATCAAATACTTTAATAGGTATCAACTTGGTTAGCCAGTGCAGTGGGTTGCATACGATGTTGACCATAATAGCTTAACACTTCGCTACGTAACTTGATCAGGGTCTACGCTCGTACCGAGTGCTACAGATGGCAGGAATTTATGAAGAGAGGTTATCTTTGGGTTATATTCTACTGGTTTATGTGTTTCTATGAATGAAAGAAAGAAAATAAATTTATTTGCAATATTAGACTACATTCCATAGTAATTACCTTCCATTGCGTTACTTTATCTGTATAGAAACTACATAATAACATAACTACATGTTATATACATAACATTCATATATATCTAAATATTTAGAAACTAGTAGTATTGTGGCGACACATCGCTTGCTGTTGCTGTCTGCAGTTGCCTACAGAATAGGTCCGTTCCGTGTGGTTAATTATTAATCAATTTTATTTATCCAATAAAAACAATTAAATTATTAAATTCAGCCAAGAATGTCTGAATTTAGCTCCTTTTAAAATATCTACCTAATCAGTTTCATGGAAGATACTGAAATAATCAAGTATCTACCTAAATCAAAACTAACATCAAAACCAATTTCTGCCGAAGCCAATCCAAAATCAATTATGTGTTAATTAAAAAGTACGTGTTCGTTAATTAACTAAGTTTGCGAACATTGTGAAATACGTCTGCCATATTGTGTCTAACGAGTTTTGAACAATCCGGTCTTTGGAACTCTAAGAAGCCTTTAGAAGCATCTTAGCATGTTTGAAGATAGAAATAAACAAAGAAACAAAGCTCAAAAGGCGTTATAAAAAATTCAAGTCAAGTTCTATGCGTGAGCGTGTCATATCTGTTATGTGTTGATTTTAGCATCATCACCAGTAGAAGTCTACTGCTGAAAATAGGTCTCCATCAAAGATTTCGGCGAAGATCGGTCTTGAGCCCTTTCCATCAATTTCGTGCAATCTTGACGATAAGTTACGACTAGCTGACCCGTCGCTAATTCGGTTGCGTAGACTTGTATCTTTTGACATAAACCTACTGTGCTTATATATAGCGAGTTTAACAAAAATATATTCCAAGGAGGTTGTACCTACTAGATTTGATTGCAGCTGTGTTTTTTTGGAGGGAAAGGACAGGCTGACTTTGATTTGTACTTACCTTATTGAGTTAAAATAAATGTTATTGTACTGATTGAAACATGGTTTTCTATTGCAAAGAAGTATTCTACATAAAGGAAAGGATGAGACGTTTATATCTCAACTGAGATAGAATAACAATATATATTTAATTAATATATATTATATTTATCTAGATAGGTACCATGGTATACTCATCGTTCCTGATACCTATGATACCGGAGAATATCTTAGTAAGGAGTTGATTCCTATGGCTATTTAAGTTACTGTTGGGTGTTCGCATAAGTTTTATGTCTAAATATAGAAATCACAAAACGTAAAACATAATAATCATGGGTAGAGGTAGTACCCTCTACAGTTTCACATAGAAAAAGCCGGTTTTACTTCTAATAACAGTGAAAGCCTTTATTCTCATTATCTCATTCTGCTGAATGAGATACAGATACAGATAGGACAAGAATCTATTGTTTGAAGTGGTGAAGGCCTGTCAGAGGCAGAATTTTGTTGCATAATTTCAAAGCTAACGCTCTGTAGTGACAGGAATGTAACTGGTAGCTTGATAGTAGCCACTATGCAGTATGTACGTACATGTAAATGTATACGTTTATAATAAATAGTTTCTTGTATTATTTAGCTTGAACTTGGCTTGCACGGTACCGCGGGTCAGATTTTAATAATAAATGTATAAGTAAGGGGACCAATCAACATCTCTCTGGCCCGAAGTCAACCTCACCTACCAACCTGCACCGGCCGTGCTCCCTGCTGAGCCTGCAAACGAGGCTCTGGCAAACCTGCCAACACGCACTAGACCACTGGGCATGGCGGGTTACAGTCCAACTAGATATTTAGTTACTATTTCTGATTTAACTTATTTTATTCCGCGCACGTTCTCTGTACTCACGCTGATTTATCGGAGGTATATAAAGTAGGGGATTGATGGGCCATCTCCAAAGAATTAGGTATGCATTGGTTCATGCGCACTTTTTTTATCTGCCGTCTTTTTGATTAAATACCCTGAAGGCCACGCCAGTTCCTTCACGATGTTTTCCTTAACCATTATTATTCTAAGATTCTTTTTCACTTACTTTTGAAAAGATCACGATCACTTCTGAGAAGTTTTACATAAAGTTTAATTAGTGAAGTCCGAGTTGAGTATTTTTCAGGTTTCGCTAATAACAGTTCCAAAAATTCCAGGAAACTTGTTTAGAGCAGTTCGAGAAATAAAGCTGTATTTTTCACAGGTTATTTAGTCTCTACCGACCAAACAACTAAATAGGTAAACGACTTGGCAGAGTTTTGTCACAATCATCAAGATTGTGGACAATGTGACTTAATCAGTAGCGAAGGTTTCGAGTTTCAATTTAGCCTAAGTATGTTACCGACTAACTGACTCTTCTGTCGAGGCTTTGAATAGAAAAAAAGAAAAGGATTTTCTTTCAATATCAATGGAATATAATTTACCATAATTTGTGAATTCAATTGATTCCCGATGTGAGTTCTGTAACAATTTAATAATTGCAATATTAAGTTTATTATTTACAATTATTGCAGCTTTTTTTCATAGTCTATGTTTGTTTAGATTTATTTGTGTAGGTAGTTTAGGGAATACTCCCATTTCTACAATATTTTCCCTTACCATTTTGAGCACGAAATAATGTGATTTTATACAAAATCGTGTGGATAAATGGTGTTCGCTGGGTCATCACAGCACGTTTATTTGAGTTATTCAATTCCATGTATTACATAACCAGTGCACCCAGCGCGCACCCCGTCAGCCATCAAATTGAAGAAACCCCACATTTTACATTTCAATCGCAGTGACAGCAAGGCTTCAATGCAATTTCAACAGAAATTCAAAGCGTATAAGCGATAAGTCTTCAACTCCGCATGAATGCTAACTCTGATGTCGGGAGTTTTTAGGCCGCCTGTCATGGCTTAACCACTGAAAAAGTTGGGACGTACCTTCCGAAGCACCGAAGCGCTCAGATGTAAATGCCAATCCAATTAGACCGGACTAAGCGTTGCTTAAACATGATAATCTATAATAGGGATCTATTCCACGCCATGAGTGCTTAATGGTTATGGTAGGTAAGGATAAAGTACTCACAAATCATGGTAAATATGCCGTTGATATTCATCATTAAGTATAAAGTAGTTTAGAGACGTTGAGTAAAATAAAGAAAATCAAACCTAAACTCAAACGACCTTCATCATGCAGAGGCTGTATTCCAATGTATCATTCAACTGACGTCTAGTTGAAATACTTGGGAATTCTGTGTTCGATACCCGCTGCTGGATAAAATTCGTCAATGATTTCTTCAAGTCTGGGTACTGAGTACGTAACAACATACCTACATAGTTTTAATCATAGCGCAGCAGGAATGTCGGGGTTGGGTACAAATACGGGGTGTAAGGTGTTTCAAGCTTCATCTTCGTTATCCAAGCCAACCTCACCTGCCCATAGTACACCCTGCTGTATAACAAACCGGGTTGGCTCAGCTAAATTTCCTGATCGCCGACGGGCAGCAGCGTCGGCGTGCAGGAACCGGTGCCCTGTGATCCCCAACCCGCATGCCCAGAGCGTGGGAATTATGGGCATATCCCCCTTTATTAGGGGAGGCCTAAGTCCAGTTGTGGACTGATATAGGTGTGTGGAGGTGTGGTGCAAATACTTACGGACAAAGATTATCAATAAACTTTACAGAAACCCAACAATACTTCGTTCCATTTATAAAATCACGGTCTTCCTAGTTTATATACATATATCTCTTTTCGCTTATTCAAGATCTAAAGGATTCATATTTCAATGCGGGCTTCAGAGAGATTAGGGTGGAAAAGGTTTTTGCCGGATCATAAAGGAATTTATTAGCTATCCCCTCTGTGATGATAATAATACGGGTTGTACCTATTTGAGCATACAGTATTTAGTTTTTTCTATATATGCTATAAATTTGCTCTGAATCTGAAAGCGAAACAACATTTGAGCATAGATATAGTTTTTTCATCCCCCCATCTCAGAAAGTGTATTTTTGTTCTTCGATATCTGAGTGCAAAAGCCGTTTTTATCCGTTATAATTATTGAGCTGTACAATATTTGGATGTGTCGCTCCCGAACGATGACGATGGACGAAATAGAATCGCTTCGTAGCAAATACCGGTTGGCTAGAGGCCCAGGTCGATGCTGACGTCTTGCGCGAAAGCTCGGGACGAAGAGTGTGGCGCGTAGGATAAAGTAAAATTGAATTTAGAACATCGTACGTCCAGTTTGTGAATTCAAAACATCATTAAACCTATTTACTTCTACCTCCATGGTGCCGAATTTATCATACCACTTTTTTTAATTTGATAAAACCTCAGACTAAGAATCTTCTTGGTGTACTTTTTTTTTAAAACGTTGATGGCCTTACTTATGAACATCTTTCAAAAGATAAACGCTGCTTAAACTATTGCTATCCCTTGAAATTGGATAGTGGGAAACAGTGCCAGGACTAACTTTGAGTATTAATTAACTTTAAGTAGCGTTCATAAGTAAGGGGGTTTATTTTAAACTGCCTTTAGTAATTTCCTCGCTGAGGTGGGATGAAAAGTTACGTGTTGCACTCGAGTGCAAAGATTTTTCACCTCGTGCTCTTTTGATTCTCTCGCTACGCTCGTGATTCAATTTTAGAATCATTCGCTTGCTCGGTCATCAAAATTGAGCACGCGGTTAAAAAGCAACTTTGCACTTGTATAACAAATAACTATTAACGGATTTTCATTAAATTTGTACCTACTTGTCTACATTTCTGGTTATCAAATGAAACCTCTTCTTCGTTTGTACGACTTCTACATGGGTAGATATTGCTAAATCAGCATACGGTAACATAAAAATTAAAATGGCTGAAATTTAGGTAATAGTTCGAGCAAAATGACGTAAGGGGGTGAATTTGTCGATAAAATTCCGACATTGGTAACCAGATACTTCACACACATTTCTTACTATTATTACAATCGCCTGTTAACAATTGGTATCCAATTTCTTCAAGCCCTGTACCTACCTACTCTTGTCGGCGCAACTGATACAGGTCCTTCCATCTGCTTCTCTCCAAAGCAGTCTTTGTTTCCCTTTAGGACATGACAGCTACCTCCTACTCTACTCTTTGATGTGGCTCATATAATTTATCCTTGGTCTTCCTACCTCTCTTTCCTTCTACTTTTCCCTCTGATGCTGCGTATAAAGCTGTCAGGTCGTATGATGTCCAAGTATCTTCCCTCTTTGGTTTTCTATATTTTTCTCTCTTCGAAGACTACTCAAAACTTATCAGTAACTTTTTCGGCCTAGCTTATTCTTTCCATTCTTCAGCACCACATTTAAAACGCTTCCAAAATCTTTCAGTTTCTCTGAGCTAGGATAAGATAGGCTATCTATAACTTATAAAAATAATATAATAGAGTATGTACTAACATACTACCTACAGTTATTCCCCAAAAAAATAGATGTATAGACGAAACAAGGGTCCAATTCTAATCTAAAACTCAAAACACGTCCCACAGTGTCCCGTACAAATAGTAAAAGTTCACACCTACCGTAATAATCTTGGTTGATGTAAAGGAGCACTTATGACGTTACCTCCTACACACCTCAAAAAGGACGAACGCTCATCAGCCGAAGCCATTACCGTTGTTGACAAAGAAACATGAGCCTCATCGACCCGACGACGGCCCTTACAAGGACCTATTTCGGCAGGTACCTTTCTATTACACTCCATTTAGGGGTAAGTAACAGTGTGGTAGCTGGATATCTAGGTAATTTGTAGGTATGTATTTAGTAGATTTGCGCAAGTTGTCTCGTTTGATTTTGAGTTTGTACCCACTGAATCGTACAGTATTCCTAATTCAGAGTAGGCACCAGAGGGCTTAGACAATCCCACATTCCATAAGCGATATTGCTAGTAGTAAGTAGTATAAATGTGCCTACCCAAATAATCTTCTAAATGTACATACATAAAAGACTGACGGTTATCGATATTTCAAAAAATAAATTATATAAAATATAAAATAAATTATTCAATTACGTATTTCGTTAGGTAGGCCCTTTCAACATGTTTCCGCTTAATCCCGTTCGTCTTTTCAATAACTTTTCCTTACTGATATGCTTCTTTACCTGCCCATAGAACATTGTTTTTATCTCAAAAAAATATTCTATGACTATACAAGTATTTTTCGTGCATATAGAATCAAAATTGCCCTTTGCTTAGCCGGCTTGATCACATCGCTGAGGAAAATATTCCATTTTTATATCTAAGTATCTTTTCTCGTACCTACCTACAATTTGCCTTTTTTCGGTATAGTTACATAATACCTACGTGGTTATTAGGTCTCCCGGCCAGTGAGTAGGTAATACTTACTTTCCACTTGCCTCTTTATATTATCATGTGATATGGGTCTATTTGTGTGGCTACAATAATCTGAATTTATTATTTTATTTTATTATTTATAAATCTAGATGCAAAAGTCACTTTTAAGCTCAGTTGTTAGATTTAAATGGAATCAAATCTGCTTAAAAATACTAAATCCTTCTGAGATAATTATAAAAATAATTTAACAACTGTTTTCTTCACGACTATACATGCGCTGAAGTCTGAAATGTGTATGTTCAATCCGGCCAAGATATTATACGAGTTGTGACTTTATTTATATAATACTGGACACTATCACACAACATCAAAGCGCCAAACTAAGGTTGTGATGATCAAACGGCATTGAGATAGAACACATTGCTAAACACAACATACCAAGTTATTCTGCTAAGCTGAGGTACCTACATTACCTTCCTGCCAATCCAATTACCTTTCATACTAACCTAGGCACATTATAATAGATACTTTTTTTTTTATTTATTTTGTATACTACTTGAAGATGGAACAAGCACATGGCCCACCTGATGTTAAGTGGAAACCATTACCTATCACAAAGCATTGCATCGTACATCACGTTTTTCCGGAACGTGCTCTACGATGCAACGCCCTACGTCCATCAACTTGAGGCATGAAGATGATAAGCCTCTTGTGCCTGTAATTTCACCGGCAACCATACCCTTCAAACCGAAACACAGCTCAGCTGCTTCACGGCAGAAATA
The DNA here is from genome assembly GCA_951804965.1 of Horisme vitalbata. Classification (NCBI taxonomy): domain Eukaryota; kingdom Metazoa; phylum Arthropoda; class Insecta; order Lepidoptera; family Geometridae; genus Horisme; species Horisme vitalbata. The sequence goes on from OX638091.1 coordinate 10,109,037, forward strand.
GGCACTCATAGAAATAGGCTTCACGGCAGAAATATACTTGTACTCTATAGGCAGTGTTGGCCTGACGTAGCCTGCACTATTGACGTGTATTCGATGAGGCATCAATGGCAATGGAGCTAAATATGCAGGGCACTTCATAGCAGCGCGGGAGCTGTGCCGATTGTCAATAACGCTACGATAGTCTAGCTAGAGCAAGGGATCTTGAACTAAAGCTAGATGATTTGATTTGACACGCATTGGTTAGTTGTTCTATCTCACGAAACGAAGACGGCTTGGCCTTGGTTGTAGTAGTGAAGAGTAAAGATAAGTGTATTTGCGTGCCTAACGTCAATAACGACGTATGTCCACAATATAATAATATATAATAGATAAGTAGGTACCGTCCACAAAAAAAATATAATAATTTTTAACCACTTCAAACAGGAGGAGGCTGTATAGAATCCTTTTTAAATTCCGACGCAAAAAGAGGGATATTATAAGTTTGGCGTGTCTGTGTATATGTATATGAAATTTAGTACTCTGTCACATCAATGATATTGCAAGAACATAACCTTGACTTGATGCTGCAGTATCACCTGGAATCAGGATACCCAACTCACGTTAACTGAACTCAACTGAACGTTAAGACACAGGGTAAGGGTTATGTTTCTACGGCAGAAAAAGGCAAATAAATATGTTTATATACACTTGTCAATCCGCAGTTATCTACGTACAAAAAAATGTTTAAAAAATTAAGTACAAAGAAATTACATAAAATTTAATTTAAAATATCTCAATTTTAAGAAAGAGCATGTATAATTTTTTCGAAATTAGATTATAAAGAAAAGCAGGAGGAACATAGACATACATATTTTATTTGATGTAACTCACCCGGTACGTGGTGGTATTGCCAGCATTTGATGGCGGGAGCGAGAGCAGCGCGATGGGTAGCAGCAGCGCACTGGACATGCGCCGCGGCCCCCCCATCACTGCGCAGCATTCGCGTCACCACCCCCACCTGAGACAAACAAATAACATTACAAACAAATTAATAGAAGACCAGTTTTGCGCTTTGGCGTGGCTTCATTCGGTGTTCTGAGCAGATCATTTGAGAAATTTAGATCTGAGCGCATCCGTGCTTTAGAAGGCATAAGATGTTGGAATGGATGGCCTAAATCCCTGACATCAGAGTTGGCCATTAGCTCATACGAAAGAACGAAGGATAGCATTGTATCAGAACCCAGAGGTTGAATCAGAAAAAAAATATGATCGGCTATGTTGGTACATACGATAATACGGAACTACAGTTAATACTTAAAACCTTATATAGTCGGTACAAAATATTCAGGCTCGGCCCAAAAACAGCGTGGGTTTACAGTGACATGTAAATTTTAACCAATTTTGTAATATTACAGCTGCAAAACGAATTAATGAAAGCGCGAGATAGCAATCACATCCAACAACACGAATGTGTGGTTTCGAATACAGATGTAATAAGTCAGGTGGAAATTGAATAAAAACTGCGGTTCTTTACATTGTTCGGCCATTTGTTTGTTGATGCCACATGTTTTGGAACCTTCTCTCCTTTAAAATCAAATCAAATCAAATTGTTTATCTGCAACCAATAAAAACATTTAACACACAAAGTAGGTAACAATTTATAATTAGCATAGTTGCAAAAGGTCCCAACTCAGCATATGCAGGCTAGGCTAGCCTGCGCTGGTCTTCCGTTGAGGCCGTTGGAGACCAAATAAAATAAGCACAATGAAAACAAAAATTTTTAGAGCCATGATTAAATTTAACATTAACTTAGGTAATATACACAAAGAATCAACAAGAATGCCTAAAAAGTTTATGAATACATAAAAATATAGTAATATACATATAGCAGTTTAGTGTAATATCGCATGAAATAAAGATACATATAAATATATAAATGTATGTGTATATATAACAATAATAATAGGTATAATATACTTAGTAAGAGAAGAAAAAAACAAAAGTATTACGGTAGGTATCTTACACATAATATGATATCGAGGTATACTGGTTATATAGCACTAGTATCATGTCTTAGGGGTTCCTGCTTCTTTTGCCAGTCCAGTAAAAACATTTTTAATTTTAATTTAAAACATTGGATACTTTGAAGGTTCCTTATCGGCGGCGGGATGTTGTTCCAACATTTCGATGCAGCGTAGCGAAAACTGCCTCTAAAGGCTGCTGTTTTATGCCGCTGGGTTGAAAGCTGCATCGAACATTGGCGACGCTCGCAGGATCTTGTGTTCGACAACTCATTAAGCTTGCAAAAAAGATAAGCTGGGGCAATGTGCTTCATGACACCAAAGAGAAGACAAGCTAGATGGAGTTTACGTCTGTGTCTCATTTTTAGTAAATTATTTTGATTAAAAAAAGGAGTTACATGTCCTCTATGCGGGATGTTGAAGCAAAAACGAGCGCAGGAGTTTTGGACTCGTTGTATTAGACGCCGTGTTCTCTCCAAAAGGCGCGGGCCAAAAACTACATCGGTGTAGTTTAATTTGGAGAGAACCAGCGACTCTACCAGCTGAATACGCAACTCTTCCGATAAGTATGGCCTCATTCTTGACGACCTCTGTGGCGCAGCGGGCGAAGGTCCGCCTGTGACGCAGAAGGTTGCGGGTTCGATTCCCGCTGCGGGACAAATGTTTGCATGTTCTGCAGATATTTGTCTCGGGTCTGGGTGTTTTCTATGTATGATATGTATATATTTACAAAAAAAAATGTATCTATGTAGTATATCAATCATGTGGTTCCCATAATACAAGCTCTGCTTAGTTTGGGGCTACATGATGCTGTGTGATAACGTCCCGGATTATTTATTTATTTATTTATTTATTTATTCTATACAAGACTTTTAATTTATAAAAACAAGATTTAACTAGGTGAGCTATGTGGTCTTAAAAACGTAGGTCACAATCCATTTGCAAGCCCAAATTGCGTGCTTTATAAACACGTTCAATGGGTTCATCCATCACAAGAACATCCGTGCTAAGGCTTAAACCCGCTAGTTGATATGAACTGCCAAAGATCATATATTTCGTTTTACTTGAATTGAGTACCAAACTATTACTTTTAGACCATTGAGCAATATTAGAGAGATCGTCATTTAATTTATTGATTGCAATATTAATTTCAGAAGGGATGCAAGAGATGTATATTTGTATGTCGTCCGCATATATATGAAACTTACAGTATTTAATGTATGATTTAATGTCTGCAGAATACAAAATGAAAAGAATCGGGCCCAGGATAGAGCCCTGGGGTACTCCCCTGTCTATTGTAACTGTGTTCGACATAGTTGGCGTTCCGTTACTGCGTGTTAGTTTAACGTGCTGAGATCGGTTGCAAAGATAACAACAAGATAACCTTTAGGGGTTAATTTTAAAAAAAATGTGGTTAGACATTGGATATCAGTGTGTGCTCCCTCGTCTGTATTTTGGGGAGTGTTATGAAGAGTTGTTTAGTTTAGTGCCCGTAGTGTGCTTTTCACCACACGCCGCTAAACCAAATTTCATTCGCACCACCTGGATGATATGTTTTCTTCTTCGTTCCTGCCACGTACGTGCAAGTTGTGGAACGAATTTCCTTCTGCTATTTTCCCTCAGAACTACCTACAACATGACATGCTTCAAAGGCGTGTATTTATTTCCTCAAGGGCTGGCAGCGCATAAGTATCGCCACTGGTGGTGCAGGTGTCCATGGGCAGCGGTGACTATTTCCTATCAGGTGGCCAGTCTATTCGTCTGCCAGCTTTGGCATAAAAAAATCATTCCAAATACAACGGATCAAATAAAAGTCAAACGTTCATTGTCTTCACAGTTTTATGTTTGCCGAGAAAAAAGTAGGTAGGTTATGTACCCACTCGTACATAAGTAAAGAAGTTACAAAACCAAATCTATTTTACATAATTTTAGCGCTCATTTCATGTTCTGAGCACCCCGTTTTTCAGAAATAGGTAGATAATGTTGTCGTCCTGTTTGTGACTATCAAAATAACAGTGAATTTCATGAATCCATCCATTGATTTATCCCCAGCTCGTAAAATATTATTGTGTGAAAATTTTATCGGCAACCAATAACCCACTTGAAGTAGCTTAGGATATTAACAGTCAGCAATGAAAGTTTTTACCCCACATTTTAGTTAGAGTTCACGCACTAAACTTATGTTCACTAGAGGCCATTTTGTTACGAAGCAAGAGTCAAATCTTTTGAGTTTCTACAAGTCAGAGGATATTTTTTTTTGCTATAACTATACTTTCTTGCAATCTGCTTGTCGTGGGCATTGAGCAAGAGTTGAGTGGTCGCCCCACGATCGACATGGCGTTATATTCATAGGTATTGATTCCTTCTGTAGTTTTAGATAAGGTCTTTAGGGGCTCTTTACCTATTCATTTGAATAGAATATGTATGCTTTTTTTTCTTGAGTTTGTTAGCATTTTTTTTTACTGTAAGTACCTAAAATTAAAATAAATATAAAATATGAAACTGTAAGATTAGAAATATAATTTTTTATTGGAGATCACGCAAAAAAATTTATTGTGATGAGACTTTCAAATATATATTTTAATAGAATTCTAGCTAAACGCTTTGTGCGCAAAAAACGCACTTGCTCTAACTGGCCTGCTGCTGCTCACCGAGCTTGTAGCGTCATGTCCGAGGCCCTTAGTCAATCTGCAAGCTAGTATGTTTAAAACAGGCTATATTTTATTTAAATCGGACAGGTAGAACTAACATAACATTGGGTTGGCATCCAGCAGCCTTTCGCAAATCAAAAGTGAATAGCTTATATAACATGATTGAAAGAAACGAACACACATTAAAATGAGTGGTCTTTTCACTTATCAGAGATCTATTGATATTACGAATATTTTCAAGCTTTTGTATCGTAAGCGTAAAGTAAATTATTTTTTTCAGATAGTATAAATCACACTAATATTATTAATACGAAAGTTTGTGTGGAGTACCTATGTTTGTTCCCACATAACTCCATAACGGCTGAACGGATTTGGATGAAACTTGGATAAGTTATAAGTATAATTATGTAGTAGTATTATGTATATTATGTTTATAAAAAATAGGTTACTTTTTATCCTTGTTAGAGATAACTCATTGTCATTGGCAAAAAAATTATGATACGGTTATCTATGATACGAAAGTTTGTGATTGCCCTACTAAACCTTTTACGTGATTCGTTAAATGTGTTTAAATGTTGTAGATATTAGTCAGAACTACTTATTTCCATAAACCTGGAAATATACTACTTATCTAACTAAAGAATACCGGCTTAAGTACAATAAAGGGAACTTGTTGAAAACCGTACGAACAGATAAGCCCTCTCCCTCTAAAAGGACATCCTTTATTTTCCCCTGTAACACAATAAGTCCCTGATAATTAGGGTTGATACCTAAACAAGCGATCAACGAAGGGTATTGCGGTACAAAATATGTAGAAAAGTTGGAAAGGTAATACATTATAATCGCTAAAACGCTGAAATTACTGTTCAGCATTGTTGGGTTTTCAGGTCACACTACATGTTAGTATGTGGTAATTACGTGTGTTTATCTAGGGAATTTTTCTTCCGTATGCCTATTTAATAACTTTAAGACAACCTTATTTTTCCAAGGCACAGTAACCAATGACCAAGGTACATCAGTGTACCGCAGCATACACTTTACGGTACGTACACTGTTCTAGACCACTAACATGTATGATCCAAGATTCATCCTACACAGTACGGAGTAAAGTAGGAACAAACATACAAACACTTACATTGCAAAGTTTCGTATTTGTAATATTATGATAAGTGTGAGAAGAATATACATAGGCGTTATAATACCTACATTTAAATAAAAGTAGCCCATTTATTTCATTTCAGCGCTTTTTTAAAAGAACGAAGCTTTTTGCCAGCTCAGCTTAAAGCGATAGGCCTGTTTTGAGCTCAGTAGGCTGAAATAAATGGAATTTCGTATTTTTAACAGACTGTTATTTTATGATTTAACAAGCCAAATAGATTTGTTTTTAATTCATAACTTCATAACATTTTCCACGTAGTTAAGCGACATAATTATTGCTTCATTAATATTAAAAGGGTAATCTTGTCTTAGTGATCTTGTCGTTATCCCGCGTTGAAATATTATAAAAAAAATTATTATATTAAAAATATACTAGTTGGTTTAAAGATTTATATGCATGTATAACGTGACCATACGCCCCGCTTTCAGGCTGTCTGGTTAGTCCCGCTGTCCCCAGTAAGAGCAAAAATGTCCCGCTGCTAAAGCTAAAGCTTTAGGTACTCAGTGAGAAATCACAACGTCCATGCTAACATTCTCTACTGTACCTACCAGCGTTCTTATAAATAATTTTTGAATACGTTTTATGTCTACCAGTAAAACACTTGTCGAAAGTTTTATCTCTAATGAATAAAATATGGATAACTGAAAAAACACAGTTCAGTGTTGCAGTTTTAAAAGCCTTATTGATCACTCAGATAAACATCAACAAATCATTGTAATCAGCTCCGTTGTTACTTGAAAATGGGAATGTTATAACATTCATTCACCTGCATCTTATTAGTAAATGTTTAAAATTCCGCAGGTGCTTGCTCTTACTAAAAATATAAACGGTCACGTTATGCATGTAGCATGTACCATGGTAACCATGACATATGCATATCGTAGTATTGTATCGTTGGTTGGATTGAATCCGAAACGAGTTTATTCGACATAGAACTAAAGTTGCTGACATAGCTCAGAGAATTAGCAAGCTGAAGTGGCAGTGGGCTGGCCATATCTGCCGAAGAGCCGACAACCGTTGGGGTAAACGAGTTCTTGAGTGGAGACCGCGGCTCGGCAAACGTAGTGTAGGACGCCCTTCGGCCAGGTGGAGTGACGATCTGCGAAATGCTGCTGGTAGAAGCTGGATACGTCGAGCTCAGGACAGGGCGCTCATTAGGGGAGGTCTATGTCCAGCAGTGGACTGCTTTAGGCTAATGATGATGATGATGATGATGATGATGATGATGACATATCGTTGGTCACGTCACGCTGCACGCATGTTTGGTAGACATATGGTTCTGCATCTATTAACTTAAGAAAAGTTTACACTGTTTCTTGCGCAAGAAAAATTACGTGATATTTGCTGGATCCAACGTGAGATTGGGTGAGGTTTGATTCGACCCCCTTCTAAATGCCTTACGTAATTAATGGACGCCCCCTAGACAAACCTGTAACATGTTTTATAATTTTTTTTATAAATAATAGTTACTGTATAACTATTTGATTAATAAATAAATATACAATACAATATACACTTTTCTTAATTCAAATAAATCCAAGTATTAGTAAACCTTAATACAGTTAGGTAAAATGAGTGTAACAAAAGCTGTAAAACTTTTTAAAGCTGGCAACACCACTAAAGTTAATTTAAGTTCCTACATTTGAGATTTGGAACCGTAGCAATTTCTGTGGATTGTTTAATTGTGGCAACTTCCTGAGGGCTTCTTTTATCTTAGGGATTTTCCTTATTTGAAAGAAGTGATGGTATTTCCATGTCGGTAGATAATGCAAAATTAATAAAGATTTGTGAACCTTTCTTACTTTTCCGACGGTTGGAAAAATAGGAATATTAAATCGGGGAAAAGATTCCTGAATCATAATTAATTATGTTTTCAAATCGGGAATGTTAAGTAAACAATATTAGACAATCATCATCAATTTGGAAAAGTTTTATCATTATCAACGCTATTCTTCTTCTTAGTCACTTTCAAAATCCTCATTGCTTCTGCATATATAATGTAGGTACAACATTAACAGTAAAAAGTATCTACCTAGATTATCAAAATGCATTTTTAAAATCATGATAAACAATATTTTTTTTCCTTTGTAATTATATATTAGATTGAAAATGAACAAATCTTTACAATAATCACAAAACACAATATTTGCTGATTGAACAAACATTGGCTTCGGGCGGAAGCCAAACTGGCAACCATCTGCGTCTCAACAGGCCTTCGCCCACTGCGCCTCAAAGGTCGTCTTTACTGGGTCACGTAAGACGAGCTAGCTCTGAGCCAACCAACTGAAAATTCTAAAAGTTCATGAGGAGCTAGCAACTTTCAGATAAGCTACATCTGCTTACAATTAAATCTGTAGGTTAGGTTAGATTTGAACTATCATTAAACACAACGCGATGCGAGCGAGCGTAGCGAGCGTGAATATTGTAAGGATTTCGCTAATTATAATTAGCAAACTCAATAGATTATAAACTAACTATTTTAATTAATATTCAGGTTATATCTATATATATAAAAGAGAAGTATGCTCACTATACATAAGCTATTTTTTGTCGTAAAAATAAATCTTCAAAAGTGTGATTTAGGAGACCTAATTTTTCACGGGGAACCAATCATTTCTCAAGTTAGGGATATAAAAACTCATAATTCCTATACTTTTTAACCGACTGTAGACTTCATAATGGGTCAACAATGGGAATAAGATTGGGATCAGGAACGGAAAAGGGAGCGAGAGGAGAAACAGTAACGGGTAGGTAGGTAACGTATTGGTTGGTACTTTTTATTCCGTATGTATTTAGGGTTCCGTGTAAAATTTACCATATTCGGTAAACATTTATCGTGAAAGTACATACGTATACAGAAAATGTATATACGCAAATAAAGTTGCCGGCAGGTCAGCTAGTATTAAAGCCCTTTCTAAGCTATTGAAAACCCAATGCTATATTTAGACGACATTGCATTTAGACGAGTTACAGAAATCTTGGTTACACAATGAACATGAACTAGCCGTCCTTTTGTAGTTATGCTTTGTTCCAGAAAGGTCTGGAAGTTTCCCTCTCAGGCACATGAGAAGGGTCGCGGTATCTGACAGCTCGCTTCCACCTGGTTATACAATGCGTAACCAATTTTACATATTTAGTCGTAGCCAGTGGAATATGTGGTATGCAGGTGTAAGCCGTTAGGCTTTAATTTAATTAGCATCTTGTAGACTATATGATGCACTAGCTTCTTCGCCTACGGCTCCGCTCCCATAGTAGATACTGGGATACAAAGCGTGTCCATACAAGCCGTTGCGGCGCGGCGGCGTTGAGGGAGAACAGACATGCTAACTAGGGCATATAAACTGATTAACCGATTAACCGAAAAACCGATTAACCGACTGATATAACATCGGTTTTCGACCGATTTTATCTAGAAAAATAACCGCATTTTCGTTTTTTTTAAATGAGTAATAAATGACATATTTATTTAAAAGAACTCCTTGGCGTGGAACAGGAGCTTGGTGGTTCTGTTTTAATAGAAAAGGGAGACAAGAGTCTTCTTAAAAATTACAAACACATCTCGCTCTTGAGCGTCTGGCCTTTATGGACTATGAGAAGGCCTTTGACTCTGTTAAAACTTGGGCTGTTCTGGAATCCTTGCAGCAGTGCCAGGTGCACTATAGTTATAAATAACGAGGTGTTCAAAAAATCTCGAAAAATAACCGATTAAAACCGATTAATTAAATTAATTAAAAAATAATAATCGAAAAACCGGTTTTTAAAAACAACCCGGTTTTTACACGCCTAAGGCTCCCCGCCCACGACCGATTTTTTGTAGGACAGTTAGGGAGGGGAACCTCATGCCAACCTCATCCACGGAGCGTATACCAACCAGGTTAGATCGACGAATGAAGTAAGGCCATAAGAGCTCAAATGATTGGATTGTACGTAATTATATAAATATTTTATGTTCTATTACTTTTTTTCGTAAAGTTCATAGTTTAGGAGTTAGGGCACTTTGAAATATGTATGAAAATTTATTTTTCTAGATTCAGAAAATTTGGTATTAAGGGCTTAATTGGTTGTAATTGGATTCTACGTTTTGATATAAGTATTTTATGTTCTATTACTTTTTTTCGTAAAGTTCCTAGTTTAGGAGTTAGGGCACTTTGAAATATGTATAAAAATTTCGTTTTCTGGATTCAGAAAGGCCTTAAGAGCAAAAATGGTTGGAATTGGATTCTACGAATTGATATAAGTATTTTATGTCCTATTACTTTTGTTCGTAGAGTTCATAGTGTAGGAGTTAGGGCACTTGCAAATATAAATTTAAGATGTAGGTTATTGTTTATTGTACGTTCTTATTAGAGGTAATTTCATATGTGAAATGTCTGTTCGAGTGAAATCCTGTAATGATAGTTTTTACATAAATTTTAATCAAGCACTTTGGAATTTGCAACACACATGGTTAATGATGAGGATGACAATACAATATTTAAAAAGATTTTTTGCATGAGTGCAAATTGTATATTAATTTTGAAAGGTTCTAGGTTTCTAATGAAATAAAATTATATTTGAAACATGTGTTCATAAAGTTTCTTGTAAACTAAAAAACTGAAACTAAATTAGGGATAAAATGCAAGAGCTCTATATTCTATACCATTATATGAGAACACTCCTGGTGCACAGTTATAGCAATTAAGTTACTATATAATAATTTTATTGTACATAGGTTGTAGTAAAGGATGTGACTAAACAAGAAAAAATAGTGACTGAAAAACTTATATTATTACGTACAATCGAATTCCAAACTTTTTAATCATAAAGGCCTTACTTTCTGAATCCAGAAAAAATAATTTTCATTTATATTTGCAAGTGCCCTAACTCCTAAACTATGAACTCTACGAACAAAAGTAATAGGACATAAAATACTTATATCAATACGTAGAATCCAATTCGAACCATTTTTGCTCTTAAGGCCTTTCTGAATCCAGAAAACGAAATTTTCATACATGTTTCAAAGTGCCCTAACTCCTAAACTATGAATTTTACAAAAAAAAGTAATAGAACATAAAATACTTATATCAATACGTAGAAGCCGATTCAAACCATTTTTGCTCTTAAGGCCTTTCTGAATCCAGAAAACGAAATTTTCATACATATTTCAAAGTGCCCTAACTCCTAAACTATGAATTTTACGAAAAAAAGTAATAGAACATAAAATACTTTTATTAATACGTAGAATCCAATTCCAACCATTTTTGCCCTTAAAACCTAACTGTCTGAATCCAGAAAATGAAATTTTCATACATATTTGAGAGTGTCCTAACTCCTAAACTATGAATTTTACGAAAAAAAAAGAATAGAACATTAAATACTTATATCAATACGTAGAATCCAATTCCAACCATTTGAGCCCTTAATACCTAATTTTCTGAATCCAGAAAAATATATTTTCATTTAGATTTGAAAGTGTCCTAACTCCTAAACTAAGAACTTTACAAAAAAAAGTAATAGAACATAAAATACTTAAATAATTACGTACAATCCAATTCCAACCATTTTGTCTCTTATTGCGTTACTTCATTCGTCGATCCAACCTCGTTAGTAAACACTCTGTGCATGAGGTTGCTATGAGTTTCCCCTCACTAACTGTCCTACAAAAAATCGGTGGAAAAGTCGGTCGTGGGCGGAGACGCTTATGCAAACACAAACACACTGATACTTACTTGCATTTACCGGTAAGGTTGGGTGGAAACGGGTCGCTTTGAACAGAATACAAAAAAACTGAAACTGAATATTTTTGACAGAAAAAAAGTAAAAGCCTTTTGCTTTGCCCTTGCAGGGTATTTACCTATCAATAAGTACCTACTATATTACTACGATCTAATACAAAACTGTACTGTACATGATGCAATAAACAAATATATAAATAAATACTAACTAACCTTGACTAACCTAACCATTTTAGAATTTTAAATCTATTTTTTCTGACATGAGCTCGCTAAAGTTATGTTCGTTATAAGCTTTGCACAAATCAAAGAAAACTGTCTTGTTTTCCTGTGGCAGCAGGCCTGTTCAAATAAAAACATGTAATGAAAATAATCACCGCAGTTCGAAATAATCCAAATGGATTCCGCTGTGCAGATAAGCTTAGGAAAGTTATCCCAAAGATCTTTTCTAAGGACAGTCATGGGCGTCTTAATTTAGGAGCGTGCTAAAGTTAGACAGTCGTTGATGTATTGTATGTGATGTGCCCAGATTTGTTAGTCTCGTATCTCCGGAACAATACAGTTCTATTTTCAGCTCTGGAACTTGAAACGCGGAAGTTCAGACGTTGAAGAGTGAAACTTTGCAGATATGCATGGTTCATGTATCGCAAATGGGTCAAACAAAACTGTGAAGAAAAACAACGATTTGCTGCAAAGTATTGATGCATTTAGAAATTCTCCTTAAAATTCTTTCTTTTTCATCTCTTTTTAACTCTCGTTGAACTTTTTTCTTTTAGTTATTTTTCAGTTGCTAAAACATAAACTAAAAACAAATCCAAGCTTCTACATTTAATCATACCACTCGTACTAATTTATGGTAAAAAAGTTATGTCAAAGTTAACTTTTGACTAACCGACTTCAAAAAGGATCGTTCATTTTTGTTCTTTTTAAATTTGCCGGATTTTTTTTTTCGTCAAGTTTTTATTCGTAGTGCATTTGCTCTCGGAAAGCACCACTTGGTGAAGGAGAAATGATGATGAAGACCACAGATGGCCACCAGAACCAACTCTATTTCAGAGATTTTAGTTTAGGTAAGTAAATAAGTGTTTAGAGAAGTAGGTATTTGAAGTCGGTTTTTAAGTTTTTTGAGATATGAATTTTTATTAGAAGATGGCAATCAAAAGAGAGAAGTATTAAATCCAATAGAACCAAGAAGATGAATCTAAAAATTACCATAGGTACTTAATTCTATGATAGAATAAGTTGGGTCCCAACTAAGCCCATAAAAAATTAAACGCTCATCCATTTTGGAATTTTGTCTAATAAATTCAAAACAGAGTTCCGTAACTCAAATATTAATCAGTGGAACAACGGCACAGGTCGTTCGACTAAAACTTTGTGATTGGTTCTTTGTCACCGCGGGAACTCATTTACGCTTATTAGATTTATAGAGGCAATTTTGTGACGCCGGATTCTGGTGGATAGCTTCAGAAGCCTATTTTCATAACTAGCTTTCGCTCGCGGATACACCTGGTTAAAGCTGTCTAGCAGATATTCTTCTTCCAGATCTTGTCCTTGAACATATTTTCGCTACAAAAAAGTAGAATGTATGTGCATATTAATACTCAATCATTTATTGCGTTCCATAATGTGATGAATACTTAAGTTTTAACATTTTCAGATAATTATAGACCCGGTTGGGCACAAAAATAATATGAGAGAAGAGGACGCCACAGTTATACAGTCCTCCTGTATAACTGTGGCGTATGTGTGTGTTTATGTGTGTGTGTGTGTGTGTGTGTGTGTTTGTGTGGCTTTCGGTCTAACATAAACTCATCGTTTGAATTTGTATTTTAGAAATCCGCATTTGTGTCTAGTCAGCATTTGTGTAACGCACTTAAGCTAAGCAGAGCTTGTATTATGGGAATTACTACTTATATACATTTTTTTTGTAAATACATACATATTACAAAAACACCTACACTTGAAACAAATATCTGCAAATAATGCAAACATTTGATCCGCGGTGCGAATCTAACCTTCTGCTTCTCAGGCGGACCCTCGCTCACTCGCCACAGAGGCCGTAATGACATAGAAATGACTTGTAATGTTACGCCATTTTATTCAAACAGCAGCCCTAGCACAGCTGATTTTGTTGAATTGTTCTTGACATAATGATGATGATTGTAGCCGCCACCTTACAGTTTGGTCTGCCATGCACATTACAGCTAAGCTTAAAGTTTTTGTATGGAAATAAGGAATCTCTTATTTTTGGGTGAGGTTCTCAGAACATGCGGACAACCATGGTTCAAATCAACCCTTTTCGGTATACCAAAACTATAACGGTATAACAAACTCACGTCGTATACCTAAGTGAAACAATAGTTTTATCATTTGTTCGTATTATCTGTATTTTCATGTTGGTGGACTGCTGAAACGGATTGAGTTAAAATTTCGCACAAATTACCTATGTTGTTCTAGACCGGGAATAACGGAATAAACATATTGGCCGGGAATAAACATATTGGCTTTTTAACCGGGTGACAAGCGAGTAAAACCACGGGCGGGAGCTAGTAAAACGAGTTTTGTTTTTAACTAGCTAAAATGTTTATCGACCTGTTTTTGCTCTAATTCTAAGACGAATTGAATTTTGGGATGTAATCTTTTTTTTTGTTTTGTTTGTAATTAGTTTAACTATCTATCTAAAGCCGATAGACCTAATCGTCTTAGCGATAAACGTTTCATGGAAACGTCCAACGTACGTTCGACTGTACGTTCCATAGTCTACATAGAGACTTATTATCGGAGCTCATGCGTGGTGTGATTTTTGTGTTCTCTATATTTTGAAATTAATCTAAATCTAAATCTTGTGGACAGTACTGTATTTTTAGGCATAACTTTAGATAATAAGCTTCAATGGGGCGCTCACATAGATGGGTTGTCGAACAGACTCAGTTCTGCAGCATACGCAGTCAAAAGAATCCGTCAACTTACTGACGTAGAAACGGCTAGACTAGTTTATTTCAGCTACTTCCATAGCATTATGTCGTACGGCATTTTGTTGTGGGGTAATGCTGCAGATATCAACACCATATTTGTGTTGCAGAAGAGGGCTGTTCGTGCAATTTATAATATGGGCCCCAGATAATCACTTAGAACTAAGTTTAAAGAAATAAATGTTATGACAGTGCCATGCCAATATATATATGAAAACTTAATGTATGTCCAAAAACATATTAACATTTTCAAGAAAAATAGCGACTATCATAATGTTAACACTAGATATAAAGATAAACTAGCTGTTCCCACTGTAAGGCTCCATAAAGTTAGTCAATCTTTTAAAGGGATGTCTGTACGATTTTTTAACAAAATCCCAAATGATGTGATTAATCTATCTGTAAATAAATTCAAAAATGTTGTGAAACGTAATCTATGTAATAAAGCTTATTATAAAATATCTGATTATTTAGATGACAAATAAGCTTGGGATGAAACTGCCTCCAACTCCATCAAAAACAATGTAATAGATATTAAGTACAATGACGTTAAAAAAATATAAGCCAAGCAGAGTTTCTTGCCAATTCTTCTCTGTTTGGTCACGTTACGAAATGGTGGTAAATTAAAAAAAATGACGTTTCAAAGTGTACTATACAGTTCCTACTGAATAAATGAATTTTGACTTGACTTTGACTTTAATCAATATCGACAAATCGCGTTTAGACCAGCGCGGTGATCAGCTGACTCTGTTGCAAATAGAAATGATTAACATCGATCCTGTTTTCACAAACTTTGACATTTCATGCGTCGAAATTCAAAAACAAAAACAAACAAACATCTTCACGACTTTTTCCCCATTATGGATATCTTCAGATATTGCTCAGTACGCAAATCTTTTGAGGATACCTTAACGGGGTTAGTCAGAGGCAAGTCCAAACATTACGTTCGATACATGCCCACTTTTTGCAAGCAGCTAGCATTCCACGTGACAGGTTGCAAGCCCATCGTCGCTTTTTATTGGAACACTGACCTAGAACATACATTTCGAACTTTTTAGTTCGAGGGCATGCCGGTTTCCTCACGATGGTTTCCTTCACTGTTTCTAGCTCGTGGTAATGCGCACATAAATTTTTCGAAACGAATAATCCAATGGTGCACGGCTGGGATTCGAACCCACGACCTCCAGATCTTAAGTCGGGGTACATCCCACTAGGCCACCACGGTATTTCGGTCGAAATTCAATGAACGTTAATTGAGAAACTGTCACAGTTTGTTAAAACAGGATCGGCATCAATCATTTCCTGTTTGCAACAGAGTTAGCCAATCACCCCTCATTGAGTTGGCAAAATTAAAATGTGTCTAGCCTTATTTTATTTTAGTCGTTGAAGCGATCGTTAAAAGTCCACGCCCGTTTATATGGTAACGTAGTTTCGTATGCAATGACCTAATTCGCATTACTGCTCGCAATACCGGGAAACCCAAACGATTTGCAACGAAACATGCATGGCTACGTCGAGGGTTATTATGTTAGGTAAATTGTGAAAAAAACATTATTACGTCCCTCACTATTATACTTATTGACCTGCTACACCACCACGCCAGCCTATATAAGTCCTAGGTACTGGACAAACGCCTCCCCTAATTAATAGGGATATGCCCATAATCCCCCACGTTGGGAACGTGGGTTGTGGATCACAGGGCGAAGCTTCTCCAGCCACCGACGCTGCTGCTCGGAAATCGGTTGGTGGTCAGGTTACCGATGTTAGGTATGCTATGTCACATTCAACCGGCCGCCAGAGCCCTGTTTGTTATACAACAAGGTGCCCCTTGGGCAGGCGAGGTTAGCTTGGATTCCGAAGATGGAGGTTGGAACCCCTTATACCATATTGGCCTTATTGTGTTGTTATACTTAGTTATATATGTCCAGCAGTGGACTGCTATAGGCTGATGATGATACTTAGGTAAAGTGGTCATCATTGAATACTAGTGAAACGCCCACGATTTTGTCCCTCCTCGGCAGACATAAATATTATACATACATACATTTAATACATACTTCATCCTTAGAATATGCAAGATAGGTAAAAATAGGTTAATTAGAGGTTAATATGCTCACTATTCAGTTTTAAAGTCTCAGATTTAAGTTTAAATAATTAGATGGGCTTTGATTTTCAGTCATTTACCTACAACTTTCACTTTGATTAAACTTTTTGTATGTTCTTTGAGTTTAGTGTTTAGTTAGTAAAGTATTTTTGTATGTTCTTTGAGTTTAGTGTTTAGTTAGTAAAGTATGATTTGAAGATTCTCGAATAGCAATCATGACCCAAAAAAGGAAGACAAGGTACTCCACCACATCGATATCGATGTCTCCCAAATTGTGGGAAGTCCGTATTATATAGGTAGGTACTATGTCGGGAAGGGTTTAAGACCAGTTTTGATAGAAATATTTTGAGGCCTTAGTTCAGCTTGGACTTTATTCTACAGGCGATGATTATGATTATAATTTTCTAGTAAATTTCAATAAAATTGGATATAGTTTCATTTTAGAATGTGAGCACATAACAAAGAACATACCAGACTCAATCATAGTTACAGAATACAATTAAATAGTGTAATGTTTGTCGAAGATAAGAGCACTGATTGGCCTTTTTTCTTTCTTTTCGAGTAAGATATAGTGGTAAACACTCTGGACGGAGTTAAGTGATTGGCCTATCAATATTTGCCGACGGTCGTACATAATTTGCACTATCTAATCTTGATGAGGAAGCTTAATAGAATCTGTAGACTGGCTTATCATGGTCACAAGATTAACTTTATATCGACGGTTCTAAGACGACCCTTGTATTTAGAAAGTAAAAATCAATTTACTTTGATCGTAGGATGGTTCAAAGATGTTTTTATATAATAGGTAACAGTGGACCCAAACCATGTGAGACCCAATCGTTTTGGGCACGATTCGGGTGCGATAAGTAGTTGTGTATTGCACACTAAAGTTTTACGTTAGTACTAGATTGCACACAATTTAGCTAATTGAAGGTTATTAGGTCAATATCGTTATTTCTCTTGGCTTAATTAGACGTGACTTATATGTTTGTTTAGTATACTTAGAAGTAATTTTATTTTTCCTTTTCTATTTCTCTTTATTAGGTATCTTATCTACACATGTTTATGCAAATATATCTTTATCTGTATGACTAACCAACTGTGGTGTGAAAGTTTTGAAAGTGAATCCTTCCAGAGATTTCTTTGTTCTCTTTGTTGCTGTCTACATTTTGGTCAAGTCTGTCCGCTATAATTTTGTAGCTAAGTGTTAAAAGATTATACAGGTAATAGAAGAAATTATACTTCAAGATTTTAATTTAGGCATTTCGAATTCTTCTGAGAGATCCATTCTTCACGTTTAATTTACAAAGAATGGGACGTCTCTGCTAAGTTGAAGAAAATGTCAGGTCGAAGGCAAAAAGCACATGTTTACGATTATCCTTTATTCTACTGCTGGACAAAGGCCTCCATGATCTCTCCAGTAATTTTGATCTTGAAATATCTGAAGTCTTGTGTAGATGGTTATTGTAAAAAAATGTTTTTGGATTTATTCAGACCCACCACAATGACGTATTGCTACCACCAGGCAATCAACGCCAAACATACTTTTGTGTAAACAGGAAACTTTCTGAACAACATTTCCCGTTTACCATTTCTTAAGTTTCATAATTTTATTAGATGTTTGTTTATTGCTGACTGTTACAATGATTGACGGCCTGGATCTTTGATTTTTTACATTTTACGAGTTGACCCGACCGCAGCTACGTTTGCGTGTACCTGCTTCCTTGAACTTGAATCTGATTATTTTACGCGGAACCCTTAATACTCGTAGTTAACGAAATAAAAGAAGGCAGGCACCTGCTAATAAATTCATGTACGCGTACTATTTTCAAATTATATCTGACAGATAGTGTTAACTTACAATTTCATGCCCAATTGGGCAAATCCTTGATACCCTGGATTACAATATTGCGCCCATTATTTTGTGTAATTACATTATCTTAGGGATCACATTTTTTTTATTAAATAATGCTATTATTTTTTAAACATTTAATAATAATAAACCAAAAAACACACAAAAAATAGTGGTATAGATATGCATGGTGTTTCCTACTTATGTTTCCTAAAACCTCTAGCACAGGAAAAAATCTTAATATTGGGTCAAGGCGAAGTATGAATAGGTATGTGGATATTGTTGTGATTAAACATACGAGGGTGAACTTGGGCTAAAGATAAGCAGAAAGTGATGCGCAAAATTTGCGGATGAAATCGTACAAACGTGACTTTTTAACATTTTAGTTCAGTACGTATTAGTTTATTTTACGCATCTTTGGTCGAATCTAACTTTCTCTCTCACTGTGCGTCGAATCCTCACTACTAAGGGGTGAGACCTCGTCACGATAATGGTAAGGGTTACCACTTAGCATCAGGTGGGCCATGTGCTTGTTCCATCTTCAAGTATCATAAAAAAATGATTCTTTCTCTTATGATTGCTTATGACTTCTTCATAGCTTTTTGCTCCACGCTGCAGCCCATCAGCGATAAGCGAATTTGGCTGTGCCGGTGTTAGGCTACGCTATGCCGCAATCAGCCGGCCGCCAGAGCCCTGTTTTTTTAGTTAGCAGGGTGCAACACGTGCCGGTGAGGTTGACCTCTTACCGACGAATCCTATATTATACCGTAACCGATAACGCTTCGTTTTCCTTTGAAAAACTGACAAAAATTAGACAGTTGTTCAATGGAAAACGAAGCGTCATCGATAACGGTATAATATAGGAACCGGCCGTAAGTCTTCATCCCTCAAATCGATCCTAACATCGATATACAATACCTACTGTCATAATCATCGAATGACTGACGGAGACTGGGCTCATAGCTTAGTTGGTTCTGTGCACAGGTCGCGGGTTCGATCCACACCCATTTCCGTGGTGAACATAGATGTTTGTTCTGTGTCTGGGTGTTTATCATGTATCTATGTTTATCAGTCTCTGGTACCCATAGCTAGCAGACTCTGTCTACTTTGGAGCAGTTGCCCATGTATGAGATATCCCGTGTAAGTACTTTTTTAATGGGAAGCTTAACGTGTTAAATACGAGCTTGGCAAGCTGCACTTCCACGGTTGTGTTGTTCAGCACTCAAAGCGTTAACCAAAACTGCACATGATAACCTCGAATGTGCAGTTATTTAAGCTATAAAAGCGAGAAGGGTGCTTTAATTACTCATTCCACTGGTAATTTCACATAATAGTAACACTTCCAACTTATTTTAGCTTGAATATAGCACTTCAAGCGGTTTTCAGCATTCTATACGGCTATTTGAATGAGCTTGGGAAAGTGTAAATTACCTACGTAAAATTTAAGTTAAGTATGCATAATCATCACAATAGGCTAGAGGCCTGAAAACTTCTAATTAGTCCATCATTTACATTATCAAAAAATATTGACAAGTATTTTTTTTTATCAATTAAACTAAAAATAACAAAAATATAGTGCGTTGAAGTTCTGCATGACGTCACGGATAAGTACACTTTTTACATACAAGTGACGTCACGAGCCCCCACTCTCGAACTTTGACGCTCTTTATCTTTGTCGACTTCCATTGATTTTAAAAATAAAAAAGTACGTGTCCAATTTTTTTGATAATCTAATTGATGGACTAATTACAATTATTATTTTTCTACCCAGGTATCATCCCTATTGGTAAGTAGTTAAGTAGTGGTTCCCATAACACAATCTCTGCCTAGTAGTAGCTACCTAGCACAGTTCAAGGACCGTCCGAAGGCCTTCAACATGACTCAAAAAGCCGAAACCAACATCTTACTCTATACAAAAATCTAAACTGTCAACCATCCAAATACCTAGTGACAGGTGGAGAGATCACTGAAGTAAGCCACGTCACGAGTGCTTCCTGATGATGTAAAGCGATAGGCTATAGCCGCTAAACTACTAACAGTGAAACTTATTACGTTACAACTGTTATTTTTCTGTGCTCCGGTGTCCCAACTCGGCGCGATTCCAACTAACTTTCACATGCTCAGATATCTGGGATTCTGTGCCTAACTAAATGCCAGCACTGTTCTAGTGAGGCAGGCAAGTTTTAGGTTTTGGATTTATGTTGAAAGATAATTTTCGTGATGATTTTAGCTTCCTAGTGGTCGAAAGGGACATTACCTTCATAAGTATAGAATTAAATTCTCAATATAACAACTAGAAATAATTATTAATATTTATCAAGTCAAATAAGAATAGAAAGGAGCATATTTAGTGGTAGTCTAGAAAAATATAAGATAACAAAAATATAAGTGAGTTTAATACGGTTTATATTAATGATGATAAAAAAACTTCACTCAGCGGGAATAAAAATTGAAACAGTCGTCATAGTAAAATTAGAATTGTGCAAAATTTGTTCCGAAGTGGGAATCAAACGTATTACCTATCCGCTAACGAGCTCATCATTGAAGAATATAACAATAATAATAATAATAATGCTGGACGATATCACACAGCATCATGTAGCCTCAAACTAAGCAGAGCTTGTATTATGGGAACCTCATGATTGATATACTACACATATATTTTTTTGTAAATACATACATATCATACATAGAAAACACCCAGACCCGAGACAAATATCTACAGAATATGCAAACATTTGTCACGCAGCGGGACTCGAACCCGCAACCTTCTGCGTCTCAGGCAGACCTTCGCCCACTGCACCACAGAAGCCGTCAATGTCAATGAGTCAATGTTTCCATCAACAAATGTAATTTTACTAATGTAGATACGTTTTAGATCCCGCAGAATTGGCATTGTTAGGACACTTTACTTATTGCTGTAGCCGTAAACGACCAAATTACGCAGTAAACTCAGTCACTGCTTTTAATTTGTTTGCGACAAACAAAATAGCACCTAATAACAGAACATTGTAATGGTACTGTAATGTTATTGCTACTATAAAAAAAACAATCGATGGCACAGTCTACTTTCCTCCTCCGGCTTTAAGCTCAAAGAAAGAATATCGTTGTTAGAATTTTCATTTTTAAAGGTAAATTTACCTGATAGATAGTTACAAAACCGTACTCTCCGTGATAGATTTGATTGTGTGACGGCAAGTGTCTTTTCTTACTGTATTTATACTCCCTAGGCTCTCACTAGCCTACTTATGAGCAATACTTACAGGGGATAGGCTTCCTATTTTACGTTTCAAAAACTTACATGAGGATATGTTTTCTCTTTGGATAGTTACTTCTTTTAAACAGTTTCCTCTAAGGGTCTTTACGTATCATTGCATCATTGCAAGGTATTTTAATCACTATCGTATGGTCTGCGAGGAATTTTATAGGCTAGAATGGAGAATATAATTACTTATTTGACGACCTCTGTGGCGCAGTGGGCGAAGGCTCGCCTGTGACGCGGGTTCGATTCCCGCTACAGGACAAATGATTGCATGTTCTGCAGATATTTGTCTCGGGTCTGGGTGTTTTCTATGAATGATATGTATGTATTTACAAAAATAATTGTATCTATGTAATCATGTGTGTATCAATCATGTGGTTCCCATAATACAAGCTCTGCTTAGTTTGGGGCTACATGATGCTATGTAATAACGTCCAGGATTATTTGTTATTATCTATTGTTGTACTAATATCTGAAATCTTAGATTATTCGCAATTTATGTAAAACTTATATGGGGTAGGCTTTTCTTTACGATTATTTCTGAAGGTTCCTTGTACACGATTGCACGTATTTATATCAGTATTCTCTGCACTCTCTGCTAAAAACAGCGATAGGTATTAAGTCGCTGGCTATAAAAGACAATTATGTTTATGTTACGTACATAAAAATTTATTAAAACTGCCTCCTCTTTCATTCCGTCTAGGTCATCTAGTTAGGCTAGGTTTTGCATTAACTTGTAGCTCCAATCTCTCTCTTAAAGAGGGATTGTCGCTACATTTAGTAACTTAAATTAACTTGTGGCTACAATTACCCTCCTCAAGGGGGATTGTAACGCTAAACAGGGTACATGCTTCAACCTCCTATAAAGTAATTTGTACCACGATACAGCGTAGTGGTAACTTTTACTCTCTAACCAAGACACTGTAGTGCCTGGGACATGGTTAAATGGAGTAGGCTTGCCCAGCACCTATCCTCAGCCTAGCCGGCCTAACCCTCAGAAAAGACATGGTCAAGACCTGTGGAGCCTACTTTGTAAGCAGCGGGTTTTTCTCACCATGTTTCCCTTCACCGTTTTGAGCACGTGGTAAAGCGCAAATATTTTTTTTCGGAACGAAAAACGCTTTTGTTCGCATCTGAGATTCGAACCCACAACCTTCGAATGGAAGTCGGGGTGCATCCCACCGCGCACCGCGTTTTTCGTTGTTAGAACAGTTTAAAAAAAACTTTTAAAAAGCCTCATTACTGAGTTCCTTCAGATTACTGAGTTTAAACGTTTTATAGAAGCGAAAAGTTCCTTTGAACACTAAGCAGATTAGAGCTGGCTACACAGGATTAAATAAGTCAGATAAAGCCACCAGCAAAGTTTTTAAAAGCTAAACCTCAAGTCACTTGACATCAAGATATAAGTACTTGGAAAGTGCAAGAAAACACCAACATCACGATTGAAGTTTCATTTACTTCTCCAACTGCTGTAACTATCCATTATTCTGTGTCATGTCACAACCTTTGAGGAAAATTAACAATTCTCTTACAGACTTGTGAACAAACTCATTTCGCAAATTGCATCTGGATTCTGGATTGAATCCAATTAGATCATGGAAAATTCTGCGCAAATATCAATCATATTTGGAGAGCAATAAATAACAAGGTATGTTTAAAGGTATTGAGGAAATTCGAGAAGCTTATTGGATCTCTCTATTCTCTTTTGCTCAAATTTTACTTGGATATCTGTACGGTATTAGATATATACCTTACTAGCTTCTGCCCGCGGCTTCGTTTGCGTAGTACCCCGATAAAAATTAGCTTATGTTTTAACTCAGCTCACAAACTATGTTTAAATTGTATATTATATTGCAAGATTCACATAAACCCGTTAACAAACAAAATATCAACAAAGTTTTTTCTCATCTCGTATATCTTCGGATATTGCTCAGGCGTAAAGATCTTTTGTGGAATCCATAAAGGGGTCGCAGGCATATTAAAAATCACATTCTATAAATGTCAACTATTTTCAATATACATTACACCAAGACATTGAAGATGATTTACTGTACCTAAATGTATGTTACTGAACCTGAACTGTTACTGAACTGTATGTATTTTCATCACTACATGTCTGAAGCTTTTGGCCGGCCCTAAAACTCAGGTTAACAAGGGAAATGTTTTAATTGAATAAAAAAAACTGAACCTTCTTACAGAAAATGCTTTCTATAATTGCCGCACCAGGTATTTGAACCCACGTCTTTACTTAAAACCAAAAGCTTCTCCAACTATGCCAACGGAACTTTAAACCTTGTGCCAAGTGTTTTTTGCAATTGGCAATTTTGCTCAAAATCTTAAATGGTAATAATGGTGTGTGAGAGAAAATGATGGCGATCGCCACCTCTTTATAAACCTAACCTATTGTAAATAATATAAGTCGTCTAATTTATTGCAAAAGGATTGTAACTAGGAATTCTGTTATTAGTTTTCTTGTTCACACCAAACAGCCTTGTTCATGTTTATTATTCAGAGTTCGTGTCTTGTGTCTATTGATTTATGGCATGGGTCTTCGGCGCCGGGAACCGGGAGTTATTAAATCTATAGGTATTGAATGTATGTTTTACTTTTTCCATTCATTTCGACTTAATATTACTTTGCAGAAGTATTTTATGATCTGGGGACTGAAGAGTACATAGTGGAACTAGCACATGACTCTCCTGATGTTAAGTGGTAACCATTACTTATAATAAAGTATTGCTTCGTAAATCACGTGCCCTACGATGTAACTCCCTGCGTCCATCAACTTGGCGCATGAAAGCTTCTAGTGCCTGTAATCAATTTTCATACCGAAACACAGGTCTGCTTCACGGCAGATATAGGCATGGTTTCAGTACTTCCCCGCGTGAGCCCTTCACAGAGTACTCTACTAATTCTAGTAGCACCTCTAGAGTTGGGGCTAAACTGCGTTAAAGTTATGTCTTTCGTACCAATTTTTATTAAAATCGGATCTGCCATCACGTTGATGTGATGGATCTAAATGTTTTATTTATTATATTAGAATGAATAACGATAGCGAATAATGAAGGAGGGTAGGGAGGCCTTTGCCCTGCAGTGGGATCAAAATAGATGAATAATAATAATGAATAACCCATACACAACAAAAGTTACAATAAGTTTTAAGTTACATTTCGAATTAACCATGATTTAGCCTTCAGGCTTGTTCAACTTAAAACACTGGAATCGCGTTACGTAAATATGTTTAGTTAGTAAGTACAAGAAATGCCCTAAGGGTTCGAAACTTTTGTACGAATTCTTAGAAAATTTGAAGGAAAATTTACTTCGTATGAAACATATTTCTCGAGAGGTTTCTGGAAAAATATGACAATTTGTCAACTAGAAGAGATAGATTACAATAATAATCTGATAAAAGTCACGTAGATATATAATTATTTAGATGGGTAAGCCTGAAATTATTTAAAATCACCTATAGACGATAGACGCAGAAGATTGCGGGTTCGATTCCTGCCGAGAGAAATGTTTGTATTATTTGCAGATATTTGTTTTGGGTCTGGGTGTTTTTTATGTTTATAGATAAGTATGCATTTACAAAAATATATATATAAACGAGTAAGTAGAACATCGCTCATGTGGTTCCCACAATAGCACAAGCTCTGCTCAGTTTGGGGCGACACGATGTGTGATACCAGCATTATTTTTTATTTATAAGTTGTTTCTAATAAGTGAAATAAAAACTACCCACGATATTGTAAAAATATCCTACGAAGAACGGAATAATGTCTTTTCTGAAATAATTATTGATAAAATTCAAAATTCAAAATTCAAAATTCATTTATTCAGTAGGAACTGTATAGTACACTTTGAAACGTCATTTTTTTAATTTACCACCAATTCGTAACGTGACCAAACAGAGAAGAATTGGCAAGAAACTCTAGCTTGGCTTATATTTTTTTAACGTCATTGTACTTAATATCTATTACATTGTTTTTAATGGAGTTGGAGGCAGTTTCATCCCAAGCTTTTTTGTCATCTAAATAATCAGATATTTTATAATAAGCTTTTCACTTCTCTTGCTCAAAAAGTGTATCATAATAGTGTAGCTTAGCGGGCCTAAAACTCGAGTTTAATACCTCGGGCTAAAAAGTATTTTTTCTTTTTAATTTTTGTCTAAAATCATCAGCCTGTACAAAGCATTCGTTCTCTTACATAAAAACTCGACTTCTTGGTGCTCCGTCAATCTTTTTTTTTGAAAATAGAACCGTCTCGGTGATGTTTTATGAAGGTTGATTAATTTTTGATAACATTTCTGAAAATTGTCTAATTTTGAATTGTTTTATTTTCTCGCAATCGAAGTGAAAAGTAGAGTGTTTTACTCGGGCCAAAACCACCCATTATAACTCGGTCTTGTCATCCTCCCTCGCTACGCGCTCGGGAGTATAACAACCTCGTATATAATGGGTTGGTTTAGTCCCTTGTTAAACAATCTACTATTATTACATAGATTACGTTTTACAACATTTTTGAATTTATTTACAGATAGATAGGTTATACTTACTCGTAGATCGTTGCTATTACAGGTTTTCTTCACTAAAAGTATAATAAAATGACTTATAATGATCGAGTCCCAAACGTCGGCGTCACTGGTCCCGAACATTTAGATATACCAGGTTATTGGAATTGACGGGAGCTGGGATGCCTATTTCCTGTGGTTCGGCACAGACTAAATATTCACAAAACAGCTGGTTTTCTCTGGTCGAAAATATTATAATAATCTGGTTACATACTATAGCTAAATATCAGTGAAGAGAGAGCTCTTCATCATGGTGTCGTGGAGACAAAGGGCCCTTTCTCATTAGTGAAGCATATGTCCAGCTGTGAACTGATTTAGGCTAGAATTCTTCTTCTTCGTACACTATGAGCTAGTGGCTAACTTTAGTGTCGGAGTTTGTAGACCGCTCGAAGGCCTCCGACATGGCTCAACGACTTTATTGCCGGGACCGACATCTCAACGAGCCTTCCGAAGTATGGAAGCGCTCAGATCTAAATGCCACTAAACGGTCACCCATCCAAGTAGTGACCGGGCGGAGTGTTGCTTAAGTCAGATGATCGGCCAATAACACGAAAGTAAGGCACGCCACGAGTGCTTCATATCATAATTTGGGCTGGTGGTGGTGGATCTCTGAAAAGCAAAGATCTGCACTTTTGAAAGTGCGTATAATCGATTTTTCCTTTCACCGTTACCTTACAAAAATTGCCTTAGGCCTTTTCAGCACAGTACTTGGATATTCTTTCACCCGAGAGTAACAGGGGCAAAGAAAGTAAATTGGTCCATGTTTTATTGGCTTTGAGATCACCTTTTGTGAAATAAATTTGATGGTTTCGGTGGGTTCTTATTCTTATTTAACGGTGGTTGCGTATTTGAGGACGATGAATAAAAAAAACAAACGATTGAGAACTTCCTCCTTTTATTAAGTCGGTTAAAAAGATTTTTCTAGCCGCTACATATAAACATATCATATCTTGAGACCTACTGTCAGCTTGTGACAAACATTCCACCTAAGACAAAGTCCCCCCGTCTGTGGTCCCCTCTCTTGAAAATATTCATAAATTCTAAGCCATTGGCTCAAGTAGTGTTCTAATAAAAGAGTAGGTATCATCATCATTATCCTGTAGCAGTACCCTGTTGGACATAGGGCTCTACTAGTAAACGCCATCGCGCCCTGTTCTCAGCTTCTGAATAACATCACATCTGAGTGGAAGACTTATTATTATTATTTCCAGTCGCAAAAGGTTATATAGATATTTTAACTAATAATAACGTGACCGTAGATTAGAATGGTTTGAATAGATTTTGAAGGTCTACTACCGAATTATAACATGAAACTAGCACTAAGACAACCAACTCGTCTGATAAGCAAAAACTGTATTGATAACTTTGCACATAATTATATAAAAAATGGTAAAACTTAGGTAGGTTAGGTTAGGTTAGATCTACCTATGTGGTAAACGCATAGATCGTAGGGGATAAATTTATAGAAAAAAGATGGATGAACCAAAAAATAAGCAATTATTTTTAACTTTTTAGTTTTACAGTTTTTTCAATAAATGTTTTTGAAGTCGGTTTTTTTATATTTTAAATTATTGTTTATTTCCGAAGTTTTAGTGAATTTGACTATAAGACGATTACTAAAACTATACATAAAATTCGAGCCCATAGAAATGTTATTACCTTATTGTCTAACCCCCGAAAAACACAACGAAAAAGAATTTTCCAAATTGGTTCATAAATGACGGAGTTATGAGATAACAAACATAAAACATGAATAAAATTCGAGGGCATAAAATCTTAGTCCTTGTTTTTTCACCTTTAGAGTAGGTATTTTTTCTTCAAATTTTTATGGGACCAATCAAAAGTATACCCTATACAAAAAACTAAAAGTTTTTTAAATCGGTTCATAAATGAGTTATTAGGTAACAAACATAAAAAAACTAATAAAATTTGAGCCCATAAAATTTTCATTCCCAGTTTTCTCACGCTTAGTGTTGGTATTTTTACTTCATATTTATATAGGACCAATTGGAAAGTATACCCTACACAACGACAAAATAATTTTCTAAATCGGTTCATAAATGACGGAGATATGAGGTAAGAAACATAAAAAAAAATTTAGCCCAAAAAAGGTTAATTCCCAATTTCCTTACCCTTAGGGTTGGTATTTTTTCTTAAAATTTATATGGGACCAATTGGGAAGTATAGGTATATACCCTCTCCAACGAAAATATAAGGGCCCCTAATAAAGGGGGATATACCCATAATCCCCACGCTGGGCAAGCGGGTTGGGGATCGCAGGGCACAGCTTCTAGATGTAGGCTGTGCTATACCGCAAAAAATGTTATTACGATATTCATGAATTTTTGATGGACAATTTTTTATAACTAATTTTGACATGTTTAAATTTTTTATTTTCCAAAATCGTTTTTAATTAGATTTTTTTTAAATAGAATAATTATGACATGTATCTGTAATTATCCAATTGATAAGGTATGTAGGTACTCAAATTTATTATAATTACTGACGATATACATACTGATAATGTTTATATTCTTAACTTGTTTCATAATATTTTTTGTATTAATCTGTTTCTTCTTTGAATTAATAATAGGTACATTATATTGCATGCACACTCTCTCAAATTTTTGCAATACCGTTAGAGGTCAAGCATGTTGTGTCATATTTTAACTTAACTTTTGTACACTTCAGCCTATTTTACACGTGTTTTTAAGTGAATAAATTATCTTTTATCTTTTAATAATTTCCTAGAATATTTTTCCTCGTTTTCCTTAAACTTTTTGCTAAAAGATGAATCATACATTTGTAATAACGTAAGTAAAATGGAATTGGCGTTGCTTTCAAAATATGCGAAAATTTTCTGAGTATTCATTGCAAAAGTTATATAAGGATCAACAAATAGAATATTTTTTTCCATTCATCCTAATATTTTTGCAGAACCTTGCACATCGTACAATGCTTATTCTATATCTCTTTTCCCGACTTGTGAAAAAAATATCAACGTTTTATCACAGAATAGGTTGCATGGTTTTACCGTGGCATAAAAATAAAAAAGTTTTATTCGGTCAAAAATACTACTATTGGTACTATTGTTATGGTGTAGTAGGTACCACTGACTAGGCAAGAGGTAGTACTTAATGATCTTTCTCACTTTTATGTAAGTATATCCAGTGGCCAACTACATAAAGATAACTACATAACTACTTATTTTTTGTTTTGATTGTTGTGTCGTGTCAAATAAATGTTTCTATTTCTATTTATTTATATTTCATAATGGTGGTTTAAATAAATAATTACATTATCACACATACTCATTATGGCCCCAAAGTTAGCAGAACAGGAAAGGGAACCACACCACTGTTTAACTGCTTAATAAAAAACATATTGTACTTACATAGAAAACACCCAGACCAAAGACAAATATTTGCAGAATACAAACATTTGTCTCACTGCGGGAATTGAACCCGCAACCTTATGCGTATCAGGCGGACCTTTGCCTGTTGTGCCACAGAGTTCTTCTATATTTTACTCTGTTATTTTAGATGAGGTTTGCCCTTTCAATTTGTCGGGGTAAATACACTGTTGAATTATGTGCATTACTTTGTTAACCAGCTCATTGAAATATTACTTTATACTTTATTGCCACACAAAAATGTCACACAATTTTTGAAGCTAATAGAATCACCTCCCGGGAGAGCCGAGCTGAAGCTCAACTACGTGTTCTTAGGCGTTCCAGTCGCCGTACTTTATAACGGAGGTTGAGATAAACTCATTTCCTTCGCCTGTCTTCACCCTCCCAGTTATTTAAACCTACTTCATTTTACTATATAAGTAAGATTCTTGTGTACCACGGCTGCGGGGAATTAATGTCCCCGAACGGCAATGCATTTTTTACATATTAATGTACCTACATAATTCTATTATGTACTCAATGTAGATATAAGTTTTTCAGTATTCTCAGTGTCAATGAAGTGTGATTTATTTAAGGCTTAAAGGGCTACATTTCACCGGTATACCATGGCGGCGCAACCAATCGCCGCTACCAACAAAATGTATGGTGGTGTCCGTTTGGTAGCGCAACCAAGCGGACACCAGGTGAGGAACTCTCTATAGAGCTGTATACATTTTGTTGGTAGCTAGCGACTGGTTGAGCTGCGATGGTGTCTCGGTGGAATATTGGGCCAAGAGTTGAATAACACAACTGCGCTGCACTTCCTGGACCGGCCACGGCTCCTTAGGCATGAAGCGTAGCATCAAGTCCAAGGCCCGCAGTCTAGTCAGTATATAAATCGATTTATATGTATTTCACGCCATTATATTTAAATTAGGTATAATGGAATGAGTTAGGTATCTCTTAAACATTTTATAGATTAACAGCGTAAGTAAGCGCGCTTTGTTGTTTACCCTACATTTGGGGGTAAAGTGAATCTAATCATCCCCTTATTAACTTGAGATGCTTTAAATCGAGAGGCCTGGGGGTACAACGTTGAGTAAGGGTTCTATAAATTATTACAGCTTTTTATCCTTATTTTCAAGAGATCGTACCTGTTTTATAAAACTCTTTCAACTCACACACTCCAAAGCGTATATCTTATATTGGTAGGTAGCTTATATTCACAGTGGTTTTTTCACTAGTAGGTGTTTCTCTATGCAAGTAAGTATAAAGTATAAAAGTATTTAATAGGAACACAAAGCATGCTATACAGAAAAAAACAATGGAAACCCGAACACTACAAAAGTTGAAAACTGCGTAGGTCAGCACCCTCCTTCATAAATAAACAGGATCTATGTTTCTATGCCACGCCAAGGCTAAAAACTGAAAGCTTCCTAATGGAACATAGTTATGAATAAAAACACATTTAAATACATTAATTTGAATGAAAGGAAAATTAAAACAAATTAGATTAATATATTTTGTTTTGTATTTTTAAGTGTTCACACTTCAGGAAAAATCTTAGATTTTTATATATCCTAAAAAAATTCGACTCAGGCGGGATTTGAACCCGCAAACTTCCCCTTCCCATTCATGGGAAGGTTGCGGGTTTAAATCCCTTCTGAGTCGAATTCTTATACTTGTGTTACTGTGAAAGAGTGTTTGAATGTGTTTGTGTGTACGTGTACGTGTACGTGTACGTGTACGTGTACGTGTACGTGTACGTGTACGTGTACGTGTACGTGTACGTGTACGTGTACGTGTACGTGTACGTGTACGTGTACGTGTACGTGTACGTGTACGTGTACGTGTACGTGTACGTGTACGTGTACGTGTACGTGTACGTGTACGTGTACGTGTACGTGTACGTGTACGTGTACGTGTACGTGTACGTGTACGTGTACGTGTACGTGTACGTGTACGTGTACGTGTACGTGTACGTGTACGTGTACGTGTACGTGTACGTGTACGTGTACGTGTACGTGTACGTGTACGTGTACGTGTACGTGTACGTGTACGTGTACGTGTACGTGTACGTGTACGTGTACGTGTACGTGTACGTGTACGTGTACGTGTACGTGTACGTGCATGTGCATGTGTATGTGTATGTGTGTGTATGAGGGTGTGTGTCAATGTGTGTAAGTGAGTTTTCATGTTCCTCCCAGTTTCTTAAGAGTAATGGGTTTATTTTCACTTTTCGCTTGATACAATAAATAATAAACCATTTCAAATTGTTTGCATTACACAGTGCCAGTAAAACATAAATGTTTTTAGTACTTATTTGACTAGCTTCCGCCAGTAGCCAATGTGTTAATACAGGGCACAAACAATGCATATTTTAAGTTTCACCCAAACCAGTCACGGAGTTGAGTGAAAAAAAACACACAAAATTACGCATTTAAAATGTGTGTTTTTTTTATAACTGGCTCTTTATTTTATTTATAACTTTATTGCACATGAACTAAAGAACTGTACAATACTAAAACACTTTACCCATCAACCTTTCCTGATAGAAAACAAGCTCATTGTAACGTTTTGGCCTCTAGATGTTTGTTTGTTAGCATTTTTATAAGCAAATACCTATAAAAGAACTACCAAGGAAAATAACGTTATAACTTAAATAAATATTGCTAGATACTTTACAACTCTTTTAATAAATTCTCTCCTCGCTAAACGTTTCAAGAGTATTTATTTAACGTTGTTTCTTTTACCTTTACCTGTAAGGAAAATCTTTCTTTATTTTATCCTTTAATTTAAAACGAAAAACGGTTTCCAGGAAAATGGGTGAATAGACGGTAAATTAAAATGAAAACAGCCGGTTATTTTACTTAAAATTTCTGGAAACTTCATTGTGTAAACTGTACTTACCTACGTTAATTAAAATCGGAATCTACATTTCAATTATAATTTCATTATAATTAACCTTATGCAAATGCATAATAAAACTATTTTTTTTATATTTTGTTCTTACCAAATATAGTGTAATTGAATAATACAATATTATTGATTATTATTATTTATTATAACTTATAAGCCTGAGTTGTCCCACTGCAGGGCAAAGGCCTCCCTTCCCTCCTTCCACTCCTCTATAATAATACAATAGCATTTTAATTTAAAATTACTTTTTAGCATCAATCGTGAACTTTAATGTAGTTTAATCAATATAAAATTGTTAACTCACCTAAATCCTTCAAATCATTCTTAAATCTGAAAGCAAAGAAAAGTTGTTGTTAACATAATGCTAAAGAAAAAACCAGGTAAATAATAATGCTGGACGCTATCACTTAGCATGATGTAACCCCAAAATAAGCAGAGCTTGTATTATGGAAACCTTATGAGTTATGACTCACTAGCTTCCGCCCGCGGCTTCGCTCGTGTGGTACCTGGATAAAAAGTAGCCTATGTGTTAATCCAGTCACAAACTATGTATATAAAAAGTTTCATTCAAATCCGTTCAGTAGTTTTTGCGTGAAAGAGTAACAAACATTTATCGATTCATCCATCCATACTTACAAACTTTCGCATTTATAACATTAGTAGGAGTAGGATAGTAGTATAGGATAGTAGGATAGAAAACCCCTGAAACAAATATCTGCAAATAATGCAAACATTTTTCCCGCGACGGGAATCGAACCCGCAACTGCGCCACGGGGCCCGTCATTAAATCCTATCCTATCCTACTTATATTATAAATAGGAAATATTACGAAAAGTTTGTCCATCCTTCACGCTAAAACTACAGTACGTAATTAGCTGAAATTTTGCGCATTATGTTGTATACCTAGCTCTTAGACCCGGAAACATTTATGCTCTATTTTATCCGGGTCATATGCGAGCGTATGCCCTGGTTGAAGCTATAACTTGCATTTAAAAAAAAATTGTAGGTGCGCGACGTGCGTGCTCACCACTCGAGTAACTTATGTCGACTGACTGAGTGAACGCAAGTCTGCGCGGGAGCGGAACTGAACGACTAGTGATGGCACCACGTTCATGAATCGAACAATTCAATCAATATAATCTACTACGTTGGTAGTAAGGTTGGGGTACGCCCTACAAAATTAAATAAAACGTGAAAAACGTTACTTCCTCGAAATAGCTTTATAAATTTCGGGAATTCGTCTGAAGAAAGGAAATTCAGCAAACCATTCGCGAATACCTACTGGCAAATCTAAGAATAGTAATTTTTATCTGATAATCAAGTGCGAACCGTGAGTAGGTAAAGCTAGCTAACACTAAAGTATTGAAACACTAAATTGACTTGACTTTTGCTTGACTTAAACTAAATGTAAACCTTTTTTGTAAATTTTCTTATTTTGGCCGAAGGTATAAACAAACACATTATTCACATAATTCTTCAAAGAGTTTTCTTTTTATTCTTTCAAAGAGCGCTACTTCCCTCCTTCTCCGTATGAGCTAGTGGTCAACTCTGGTGTCGGAGGCTGGTCGGAGATTGGTCGGAGGTTTTAGGCAACACTAGTGTATAACGCTATGAGTGCTAAAAACACAAATGTGATTCTGCACGTCGTCCTCCTCATGGCCTGCATGGCGCGGAGCGTCATGTGCGAGGCCAGCAGCCAACGGCCGGGACGTACATCGTATATCCAAAGCACGGAAGCACTCAGATAAATAATTATTGCCATTAAAGGTCTCCCATCCAACTAACTAACACTAACTGGTAGGAGTGTTGCTCAACCAAGATAATCTTTTTTGATGTTACCTGAAGATGAAACTAGCACATGGTCTACCTGATGTTAAGTAGTAACCATTACTTATAACAAAGTATTGCTTTGTAGGTCACGTATGTTTGGAACGTGCCCTACCATGCAACAACCTGCGTCCATCACCTTGAAGCATGACGGTGCCAAGCCTCATTTACCTGTAATTTCACCGGCACCCACACCCTGCAAACTGAAACACACCAATGC
Source organism: Horisme vitalbata (assembly GCA_951804965.1). Taxonomy (NCBI): domain Eukaryota; kingdom Metazoa; phylum Arthropoda; class Insecta; order Lepidoptera; family Geometridae; genus Horisme; species Horisme vitalbata. Next base: position 10,143,678 of record OX638091.1, read on the forward strand.
TGCTGTACGGCAGAAATAGGCAGCAATAGAGGATGGCAGAAATTGATCAGCTAAGAACATGTAGTACGCCACGCCACGAGCACCTCTCACTTACATACATAATGATGATGTAGCAGCACATAATCCTTTCTACTTAATATTATAAATGCGAAAGTTTGTGAGTATGGATGTATGGATAAATGTTTGTTACCCTTTCAGGCAAAAACTACTGAACGGATTTGGATGAAACTTGGAATGTACATAGGTTGTGACCTGGATTAACACATAAGCTACTTTTTATCCCGGTACCACGCGAGCGAAGCTGCGGGCGGAAGCTAGTAAGGAATAATACTGCTGTAAATAGAGAGCTAGAGAAACTAATAGTAGATTGTTTTACAAGGGACTAAACCATCCCATTATATACGAGGTTGTTATACTCCCGAGCTTAGCGAGGGAGGATGACAAGACCGAGTTATAATGGGTGGTTTTGGCCCGAGTAAAACACTCTACTTTTCACTTCGATTGCGAGAAAATAAAACAATTCCAAATTAGTCAATTTTCAGAAATTTTATTAAAAATTAAATGTGCAGTTAGAGCAATTTTGAATGTTTAGTGATATGTTTTTCCCGGGCAATTTTATTTCGGTTCTCTGTGATTGGGATGTGATAATATTTTGAGTTGATTGTTGTGGAGTAAAAGTTGGAGAGACTCGAATCATGCTTGAGTTTCCTGCGCGGCTTCAGCTGAGTTCACATATTCATCCAATCCCGCGATGTAGATGCTTGGGGTTCTGTAATGTTTGGTAGAATATTGATTCCTTCCATAATCCGCTGCGTGACGTGATACTTGTTTTGTATAGAGTCCTCTATATAACCTTCAGCCACTTGATCGGACCTCCATCCACCGTGGCGTTTTAATGTCGTTATATTCGCACCAGAGTCCGCCAACAGAGTCGCGGATGTTCTGCGGAAACAATGGCCCGTGTAGAGTTCCGGATTTGGTAAATTTAGATAAGTGGCAATATCTTTAGGCATGTTACCAAATTTATTTTTGCCTATGACTTGCCTTGTGCATTTACCATTTTGATAATTTAGAAAAAATCTTCTCGTTGAAACATTAGTGGGACGTAACTCCTGATAGGCTTTAACTATATTAAGGTATTCTCCACTGATGACAAATTTACGCTCTTTGTTTGTTTTCGTGTTCGGCAGACTCACAGCTTGTAGGTTTGTATCCGTTTCTACGTCTTCTAGCGTTATATTGGCAAGCTCTATTCCTCTACATGCACCGCTGATTCCATAAATTAAAGCAACCTGTTGAACAAAAAAATAAGTGTGTTAATAATCGTAATAACCTAGGTACATAATTTAGGTATGTAGGTAGGTATCTATTTATTTAGTTTGAGTAGAGTACATAAGTAGGTTACCTTTGTTGCCAAGTATTGTTTATTTGGAGCGTTATTTAAAAATGTTTCGATTTCTTGTGTCGTCAAGACTTTAGATTTTTTTGCCTTGTATCCAGTGGACAATTTCTTCAGTAAAGCCGTTAAATTTACATATTTTTTAATATCGACGTCGTGTCTCGTTTTTAAGGTCATTCTTAACATTGAATATGTGCTCCAAAGAGTCGACGATTTGAATTTTTTCGATAATTCATCAAAATAAGTGAGAAAAACCCCTTCTGTAAAAGAATCCACACGTTTCTCATCTCTCCATTTCATAAAATTTTCGTAACTCTTTAAATATATTTCACGTGATTTTGTCGGCAACAGATTCATAATTATTTCTTTGCCCTTTTCTTCCATTTGCATATTAGCATCTTCACTATCACTTGATGACATTTTTCACGTTCACAATTTGAAAGTTAAAGTCAGGAAGTTAAACGTAAAAGTTTGTGATTTGGAATGAAGAAAATTCTAGAGATTTAGCGCCAATACCATCTTTTTTTTTAAATCTCTATACCTTCAATAACCCTCAACGAAACAGTTCGCATTCTACCGTGAAGGGAAGAATCAACCTTCATAAAACATCACCAAGACGGTTCTATTTTCAAAAAAAAAGATTGACGGAGCACCAAGAAGTCGAGTTTTTATATAAGAGAACGAATGCTTTGTACGGGCTGATGATTTTAGACAAAAATTAAAAAGAAAAAATACTTTTTAGCCCTAGGTATTAAACTCGAGTTTTAGGCCCGCTAAGCTACACTATTATGATACACTTTTTGAGCAAGAGAAGTGAAAAAGAATTTGAGGCGAGCCGACGATTGCAGTCCGCCAGGGGGCGCGAGCGTGCGGTTGGAAGTTCAACCACATTGTGCAAACACTGGCTCGAGATCCACTCACGACTGTTGATTCACATTGGATTTAGATTGCTTTCGAAGAATCTAATAATGCCAGGAATTCTTTTGTTTTTTATCACAGCGCAGACCTCTTTTACCAATAGCCAGGATTTTAAAGGGTTAACTAAGTACCTCTTCTTTAGCTATTGTTGATTCATACTTCTTCATTCTTATATGCAGGTATTTTTCTCAAGTCTGGGTGTTTTCTATCTACATGTACACTTCAACACTAATATTATAAAGAGAAAAAAAAATCTGTCTGTGTGTATGTTTGTAATGAATAAACTCAAAAACTACTGTGTAGATTACAAAAATTCTTTCAGCTTTGGAAAGCTACATTCACCATGAGGCCATAGGATATGGTGATTTGCTAGTATGCATTGGCAATAATATTTTTATCAAGATGGTGTGTTTGGTCTGCGGCGCCCGCATGTAGGGGAGGATGAGGTAGGGGTTCGATTCCGAATCATCACCCCCGTAGTGGTAATAAGTTAAGAACCTAAATAACTGTGTGATTTCATTATTTCGAGGAAATTATGTATTAATATTATCATAATGTCGAGCTGAGGACAGGGCGCAATGCTCATTAGGGGAGGCCTATGTCCAGCAGTCGACTGCTATAGGCTGATGACGATACTGAACACGCTCTGATATTCAAAGCATATTACAATCGCGGCATAAAAGCCCTATTCTGATGCAGAAACTGAATCACAACCTCTTTTGCTCTCCACCTCGTAATATCCCGGTAGGTAATAAACTAATCTGCGGAGCTCCATCAGGGAACACTCACGGCTTATCTACTTGTTAGGGGAGTGCACTAGCTGATCAACGTCATACCCCTTTTAATAATAGATTCGCCCCAGCTTAGCTGGTATTAACAAGAATAGGATCAGTTACCCATGAGTGCTTACATGCCCCGTCCAGATTTATTTATAATGTGTATAGTGGTCAACTCTGTTGATGGACTTGTCAGAGTTTTTAGACCATGCGAATTGAATTGAATTGAATTTATTTAAAACAACAAACGTTACATGGTAAGATTACAATCACATTTAGGTATAAGTCTTTTGACTTTAGTATTCCAAGATGGATAACATTGGTACACAAACTAGGATTCCCTGTTTTATGGCCCTTCGTCAAGTTAATTTGAACCCGATGGCCTACGACTAAATTAACAAAGTGGTTGATCGTAACGACTTCGTTGAAAAAATTAAGACCAACGTCGTATCGTGCCTTTCGAAGCCATGCAACGAACACATCTAGGCAGCAGTGGGGAAAAATTAGTATTTGCATGGAGCCACTATCCTTTATTGGTACATAACAAACAAAATCGTTAATACAAGATGCTAGCAGCAGGTATCAACCCTTACTGAAGATCTACAGGTTATTTTGAAGTTTGTTTCAAACTAAGCTTTTGCATCCTGAGTGGTCCTTAAAAGTTCCAAGCTGTATGAATTCGAAACAGGCTGGCGGTGAAAATAAGATTACTTTTTCAGTGCTGCTGTGGAGCAGGTACCTATTTTACATAATAATGCTATGCATTATGCATACGAGACTTTGACGATCGTAGCACCCCTATCGCCCTGGGCCATGCTGCCTTTGTTGCGTTGATAATAACGTTATGACTAACTGTAGGGCTGCCAAAACTTCCCTATTTAAATAATAATAATTATTATTTAATTAGGCTAAGCCAGCCTAATTAAATAAGTATTATTGTTATTTGGACGCTTTGAAATTAACTGTATCAAGCTGTAACCAATATATGGAGCTACCATAAAATTTTATAACAGTTTTTATGACGGCTGATACGAATCAGTCATTTATGACCAACAAGCTTAGAGTAAGCTCTATTTTAAAGTTATGAACGAGTTAGGTAGTAGTAAAGTGCTATTTTTATTGAATCAAAAACGGTTGCTGCAAAATCTGACAATCAATCGGGCGACCGGAACCAGAAATTGACTTGAAATCGCATTCTCCGTGACGTCCCAATAAATGGGACAGCGGGATGCAGGGCCGTATCCGGAGGCAAGAGCCAATACCGAAAAGGGTATATAATTATGAGTAGATAAGTATTATGTCTTGAATTCATGTTCGATACGCCAAACTATTAGAAACTATACGTTTAACAACTTATCCAAATTATAGAGTTTCAATTTAACTTCGAGGTAAATTACCATCTCACCTTCAACTTCGTCATCGCATCATCCTTGGATTTTCCTTGGTCACTGCGTACTTATGTCAACTATCTAGTAACAGAATTCTATCGGGTGAACTCATCGCATAATAAGCAGGGTCACTAAACTGACGTGTTATCTCATTCACTACTCATTCACCACGGGTGCCACGAGCCGAGCAGCCAGAGCTGGCTACACACTGTGCTAGACGGTACGCTGAGAGAGAGCGTCGTGGACACTCACCCTGAAGAAGACTCTCTGGAGAAGTTCAAAAGAACCTAACGGTACGTGAAAATTCCCGTTTTGCAATAAAACACTTGAATGTTCGTAAAAAAAAAAGGAGAAAACTTCTTAAAGTAGATGCCCCTGCTTAAAAATCCTGGCTGCATCCCCGGTTGGACCATTTTAGATAGGTATGGCTGAGTTGGTTACCTGTGCAATTCCAGTAGCGGGAAAATAAATTGATTTGATATAGCGTCCTACATTTTATTTGATTTTAATTTAGATACTGCAAGGCGTACGCGGGATGAAGCGTATGTGATATGGGTAGGTACTTATTATGATAACGCTACCGTCGTTGCATGAAAGACATGTCTTCTTTCTATAGACTTCCTTTCTTTAAATATATCAATTTGTTAGTCACCGCACTTGATGGGCGGGTTGACCGCAGTGGTGGTTACTGGTGTCGTATTCGTCACTTCGTACTACGGGAGGCAGTTCACGGGAATCAATAGAGGGCCCTAGATTCTTTGCCTTCATTCATTTAAATACGCGACCCTGAACCTCGGAAAAATGGGATACATAAGCGCAAAACGGCTGCAAGGCATTAAAGCTGAAAAGAGGTGAAGGTGGTCAGGTCTGCGCAGCAATCAATGTTGTACCTCACTCGTACGCTTTGTCGTCGCACTTAGTTGCGAGCGTCTGTCATATCTTGCTGTCGCGATAGTCGCCGTGTGTGCGGAGCTTTGAACAAAATGTATGAAAATTGTTCCCCGCAGCTTGTCATAGCGTCTAATCGCTGACGTTTGTCGTCCAATGTGCCCAAGCTGAAATAATTCAAGATTCAACATATTTATTTGATTAAATAAGTGAAGACTTATTAGTGGGTACAGGATTCGCAAATTTTGTGAGGAAGAGGGCGATTTACATGTATCAAATAAACTAAATTATAGCATAATATGTATAATACCATAATAATCTTCAATAAGTATGAAGCTTTTTTTATATTAATTTTTGACGTAATCAAGTAAATCACCTCTACAGATTTGCGTAACCGAGCAATGTCTGAAAGATATTCTTCATTATCATCAGCCTATAGCAGTCCACCGCTGGACATAGTCCTCTCCTAATGAGCACCATTGCGCCCTCTCTACACTACACGCACGCAGCAACGCAGCAACCCTTCGCAGATCGTCACTCTACCTAAAAAGTTAACCATAGTGGGTAAAAAAATATTTCCTATTTTATTCACTACTTTTGAACTATGTACTAAGTAAGTAAGCTTCAAACGATACAGAATAGGGGCAGACCAAAAAGCATTTCAACCCAAAACTTCCTAAATGAGAACAATTTATAAAGTTTGAGCCACCTTTGTCACCAAAAATTCTTATTGTTTTACCCACATCAACATTTTCGGCTTTAATTGAAGGCTTTGAAGGTTTCCAGAGGTAATGGTGTCGACATCAAAGGGCTTAATGGCTTTCACAAACCGTTTTACAAATGAATTCGTTAACAATGAAGTGCGTGAAAGTTTTTGTGAAGTTTTTCACTTTAGTTTTAGGCCAAATGTACTTTTTAACGATATGAATATTAGGTACCTACTCTCCTCTATGTTTGCAAGTTTAACTTCATAAGCTTTTAAATCATAACTATGTTGGAAGAAAATGCTATTTAGCTTCAGTTAGCCAGTGTAGTTGTTACATATTGTATACTAAAGAATTTTTTATCTAGTCCCACACATTCCAATCATACTTTCTTAAGAATTTGTTAGTATTTAAATAACAGTACCGTTAAAATAACGAAAGATAAAGGAGTTAGCGCTGAAATGAGTTTGCTACATTGTTTACTCTGGGCCTATAAAAACTTACACACTTATTGAAAACGGGGATAAATAGAGCAGCTACAAATAATCTGCCGAGAGATGGAGAGCGGGTTTCGGTTTCAGAGTACGCTAGTTCGTTTGCCAAAATACATGATATACACAATGTGATCGAAAAACTTCTAAATAAGCCTATTTTACCTTCAGAACCGTTTGTTTAATTACTTACCTACTTTGTTTCTAATCTGATCTTGATACTGAATACCAAGTATCTTATCCTACTAATTAAAATAAATGTGAAAGTTTGTGAGGATGGATGGATGAATGGATACAAAACTAATTAACATTTACGCTACTTTTTATCAGGGTACCACGCGAGTTAAGGAAGCTAGATAGTTATAAATATGGGAAAAGTAGTTAGGTACGTTGTTTAAAACCCCACTCTTAGTAGATAGGTATTAGAATTTCGTGATAGCTGATTGAAGTGGATATGGTACTTACTTACTCAATTACTTACCCATTTAGATAAGATAAACAGATACGATAGATAATTATGGTGTCATGTTCGCTATCTGTTTAGAGCTAGCTATGTCGTGAAAATCTTATAAATATCAGTCATATGATTATTTAATACATTTCAATTTGTCAAGTGTGAGGTAACAAACATGAGTCTCGTAAATAAAGTGGCCTTGGTGACGGGAGGCAGCTCTGGCATCGGCGCGGCTATAGCCGTGAAGCTGACAGAAGAAGGCGCGAGAGTCGCTATCGTGGGAAGAAACGAAAGCAAACTCCAAAACGTCTCCGATATCTGTGAAAAGCGTGGCGTTAAACCTCTTACCATCATCGCTGACGTATCAAAAGACGAAGATGCAAAGAAGATCATCACAGAAACACTCAATTTATTTGGCAAACTGGATATCTTGGTCAACAACGCTGGCATCGGCAACCCCTCAAGTATTCTTGCCAACAATGCAATGGAAGTGTTCGACAAAGTAATGTCGACCAATCTACGTGCTGCTGTTAACATGACACGTCTAGCTGTACCACATCTCATCCAAACCAAAGGAAATATCGTCAACATATCAAGTATCGCTGCTCTAGGGGTGATATCAAAATCCAATTTCTCGTACTGCACCTCAAAGGCAGCTTTAGATCACTTCACGAGATGCATAGCTCTAGAGCTCGCAGAACATGGCGTCAGAGCCAACAATGTAAACCCAGGCCCTGTCAAAACTGACATTATTGCGAACATTGGAATAAAAGGAGATATGGAAAAATATGTTTGGGATGCCATGATTTCTGGCACAGCACTTAATAGAATTGGTGATCCTGAAGAGATTGCAGACTTGGTTGAGTTTTTGGTTAGCGATAAGGGTAGAAGTATCACTGGATCATCAATAGTTACAGACAATGGTTCAATTTTGAAAGGCACCATGGGTTGAATTAAAGTAGTCAAAGATGATGTTTACTATAGTTTAAAAAGGCTAGATTCTCCCCACAATAAATTTAACAATCACTCATGTTCATTGCTCACTGTGTTAAATGTTATATTGGTATAACTTTTTGTTGGATTAAAATAAACAAATCAGTTGTAAGTGTGGACTTTATTTAAAAAAAAAAAATTCAATGATTCTGGATTACCGACTTACATATTTTATGGTTACAGTTAACTTTATGTTATTTATGACTCATACAAAAATTATGAGCAAAATCTGAAGATCTGAAATCTTTTTTTTCTTTAAGTACTTACAAACGAAAATATCTTCTTTCTATAAACGATTGTCCTGAATCAATTAGCTCTCCAATGTTCTCTCTCATCTACCTTTAAGTGTATTACGTAGGTTGATTACGTAGGTTCTATCGTCTTGTTTAATATTTTGAACTTAATTGAATTGACTGAAACCAATATGATGAAAGATAATAATAAGATTTAAAAAAAAAAAAAACCTGTTCCCATTATTATCAATATGAAAGGATAATATTCCCTAGGAGCAGAATCTTTTTGGTAGAGCCTGTAAATTATTCTGCGGTAGAGCCAATGCAAAAAAAAACAACTACTACATAATTATTCTAAATCTGAATGTTTGTGAATATGTATACGATAATAAGGTATTTTTATTTCATTCGCTTTTAAATTCTATTGTACCTAGTAGACGCATTATCTACACAATATTTTTGTTCTACCGGGAATTTCAGACAGAAAAATTATAATTAAAAAAATCCAAATTGTCGATTCTCGTGGCTTTTTTCGAACCTAGGCGGATAAAGTGCAAGCATTTTTGGGCTTGGACTTTGTCCCTCTAGGTATTTAGGTATTAGGTACCCCTTAGGTCATATAGGTTAACAATATAAGATCGCAAGAAGTCCAGAACAAAACATATATTCATGAAGGTAGTTATGGAAAATTGGTGTAATAAAAAAACTCGATCGACATCGAAGAAATTAAAAATAACCCGCAGGTTTCATGCTCTCTTGGGCAAAGTTCCAGTACGGCAAAGAGCTAACCAAGCTACTAATTAGATGTTTGCCGCTCTGTCGAACATCTGAGCTGCCCTGGAGTTGATACCCTGGTGCTAAGGCCAGTCCGCAGCACAAATAGGTAGTTATCTAAGCCGTGGTGGCCTAGTGAGATGTATCCCGCATATCTTATCTTATCCCTTAAAGTCAGAAAATCTGGAGGACGTAGGTGTGATTTTCGCTTGGAAAAAATTATATACGAATTACCACGCGTTCGAAACGGTGAAGGAAAACGTCGTGAGTATACCGGCATGACCTAGATCTAAAAATTCAAAGGGCATGTGCTAGTACTTTTTTGTGTTTGCATTATATGCAGATATTATGGTCTCAGGTCTGGGTGTTTTCGAAGCATAATATGTACGTATTTATTTAAAAAAAACTAGTTTATCAGTCATGTGGTTCCCAGAATACAAGCTCGACTTAATTTGGGGCTACATGATGTGTTATTTATTTACGTGTACAGCATTATTGTTATTTATTTACGTGTTTTTTGTGGCGATGATTTATTAAAATATATATGTAGGTATATTATTACTATAAATCTGAAAGATTGTGAATGTGTATACGTCCTTTTCATGAGGCATGTGCTAGGTTAGTGTTCCATTAATATCCATTAAAAATAGGCAATGGGCTTACAAAATATTTCTTGCATAAAGTGAGCATGTACCGAATGTACCTAATAGTGGACCCTCCTCTGGTATCATCAATAAATTTGGGCTTTAAACAATATCCAAAAAATTGTTACACAAGGTGTTGTTGTAATGGCTACATTAAATGAACACACGGGTAGTGCTACTTGTCAGTAACCTAATCATAAAAAATTGAAGCCTAAGGCTAAGGTCCATTTTTCAAAATTTTATTTTTCAAACAAAATAAATCACAATTATGGTAAAAAAAAAAACCTGCTGTGTAAGGGCTACAACCATTGCTAACGTCGCGTGCGCAAAAATTGAATCATATGTGTTATGGTACACAGCATGATTCAATTTTTTTTAATCTTATTTGTGATTTATTTTGCAAGAAAATTACTTTAGCGTTAGGATTTAATTTTTTATGATTACTGGCAAGTAGCACTACCCGTGCGTTCATTTAATGTCGCCATTACAGCGACATCCTGTATAAGTTTTTTTTAAAGCTGTAAATTATATTGGTAAAGTTAAGTAACCAATCTCCAATTATAATTTGACGACCTCTATGGCGCAGTGGGCGAATACTTAAAGCGTGATGGCTTGTTTGCTTATCCTATAGATAAAAACAACCGAGTTAAAACGTTTTAAATAAAATGTTGCCGTTTTAAACCCCAAATAAATCTTTTTAAACCGTTGAAAACTTACCTACAAAAAAAAAGTGTTTTTCACTTCATTTTCACTTCATTATGGGATTATGAGACACGAAAAATATCGACTCGCAATTCCCACCGCGCGATCGTCGACGTCGTGTTGGAGTTTATGATTCTTATCGATTGTGTTAGTGTCATAATCCCCACCGACCAGATTTGGTGAGGATAATGATTTCATGCAAAAAAGCAAGCAATCATAATCTGATAGTAATAATGAGATTTTAACTGAGATAATTATTTGATCAGATTATAAACACAGCAGCAGCATCAATGGAGAAGAAAACCATTGTTTGTTATATATGCCAAAAAAATCTACAAAAAATTACGAGAACAACTGTGTTTTTATTATTTTTTTATCTCTAAAACTGACCAAGATATCAAAGTGCAAAGTTAACATTTTCGGTCCAAGCCGCGGACCGAGCGCGATATCGTTGATGACGTCACGGATCCTGCCTCCGCGCGAGTGACTCGGGGATTGGAAGCATTTACCCCAATGTGCCCGTCGCGCGCGGAACTACTTTGTTTATTTTAAATAAGAAACAATAAAATTCTACATGAGTTCATAAAATAAATGTGTCTCAGTGTAAAAATGGGGCCACAAAAACACCCGAAAAGTTGTTTTTTTACGTTCCTAAGGATGCGAAAATCAGAAAAAATGGACAAATGCTATGAGAAGAGCACATCCATTAGGGCCAAAAACAACAGCATATATATTGTTGTGAGGATCATTTCTATGTCAATTGTTCAAATACCATGTGAAATACTAAGTAGTAGGTACTTAACCTTGCCATGTGAAATACTAACTAAGTACCTAGGTAGGTAGGTAGGTAGACTAGGTAGGTACTTGGTTTTTGCTAGTAATATGCTTTTTAGGGTTCCATACCCAAAGGGTAAAAACGGAAACCCTATTACTAAGACTTTGCTGTCCGTCTGTATGTCTGTCTGTCCGTCTATCTGTCACCAAGCTGTATCCCTTGAACCGTGATAGTTAGACAGTTGAAATGTTCACCGATGATGTATTTCGGTTGCCACTTTTTTTGCCGTTTTTTTGCTCGATATTAATAAAGATAATAACAGCAACAGGTAGACGCTTGAAATATGCACAGAATATTTTGTTTATATATTTACTTCAAAAATAAATAATTAAATTAAATTAAAATGAATTAAGGGGGGCTCCCCGATGCATTTATATATTAGTAGGTATGTAGGGTACTCGACTCGCAGTTTATTGAACCATTCCAAGGTTAATGATTTCGTTATTTTTATAAAATATTCTGCCACCATCATATCGTGAACTATGGGAAGGTTGTTAGATTGGCCTTTTTTAAATCCTTCTTCCATTTTAGTTCTAAAACAATAATTTACACGATACACTCACTCAATTAGCATTCTTTTAAATTAATAAAAATAACCAGAGCGCACGAGAGCAAACAACTTAGCAGCGAAATGTACTACGAACGCCCGCAGCCGCCGAGCGATGACGTCACGCGCTACTCGCGATCACTAGCGAGATTTAAAAAACCTACGTAAACTTCCTATGCTTATAACTTCGGTAATATTGCACCGATCGATGCGAAATAAAAACTAGAATAATGTGAACGGTCTAGACTTTGATTCTACGTACGTAAAAGTGTAATATTTTAACCTTGTTATCTTCTTCATTGTTTGAATTCAATATTTCTTTCACCCTTTTGACAATAAACATTGACCAATCAGCAAACAGAATTGAAAGCTATTGCGCTTGACAGGCGTAAACAGGGTGCCTAGTGTGAGTTTTTTACCAGCTCGATCGCGTTTGCGTTTACGGAAATTTGTATGGAAAGGTGCCACGCGTTTTTCACTAGATGGCGCTACCTCGATTCCATATAAATTTGCGTAAACGCAAACGCGATCGAACTGGTAAAAAACTCACACTAGGCACCCTGGCGTATCATTGAAATCGTATGAACCAATTCTATTAATTATTCTAATGGTATAAAGCATTAAGTTCTACAATGCGTGTAAAAAGATATATTCAATCGTATAAGACATTAAATCCACAGAGTCATGTAGAACCGCACTTGCAAGCCGACATTACCTTTTTATCATCTCGATGCTATACAACAGAGCTAACTACCACCTTAACATTTACCCTCTTGCTCTTCATAACTGTAAGGCAAAAGTGATACCTTGGCTTCAATCTCATTCATATGATGAAACAGAAGATCTGATGAGAGTTATCAGATAATACCTTTCTTATTTAAGTATATACCTACTCTTATTCCTGTATTTGGATAATCCTTGTGAACCCCAGACTCTCAAGAGAAATTTGGAGTTATACTATTCTATGCCTCTGAGGTACAGAAATTATCTTTGGTGACACACGCACTGAGTGCAGTGTTGGTGCTCACTCCACTGTACGGTTTGGTCGTTGCTGTGGGTCTGGTTTATTATAGATGTAAGGCCGGTTTAAAACCAACTAAACCAATCCTTTTAAAACCGAAATAGACATTTTTTTTCGATTTAAAGCCGTTGTATTATGACTATGTTATGGTATGTATGGTGTAGGCTGTAGATTCCAAGCACCGATGAAGATTCTACAAATTGTGAATTTGAAGAAAGAAGACAGGTTCATTGTTACTTGAAACGAACAACTCATCTATCAACGACGTAGAAAATATTACAAGAGAAGTCCGATCAACTCCATGCAGAGGATTCCATCCATGTTCCATGAAAATTACAAGAATCTTCTAGTCTCATATCTATACTAAGATCATTTAAGTTATTTCTTAGTTTTAATTTAAGATACTGACCCCCTTACTTATAAACGCTACTCAAAGTTAACCAATGCTCAAAGTTAGCCTGTCACTGTTTGTCATTATCCAATGGTAAGAAATGGCAATAGCCTAAGCATCGTTTATCTTTTGAAAGATGTTCATATGTAAGGCCATAAGTGTTTTGGTGTAAACGTTGTATCTTTATTTAATAAATCTATTAAATGTATTAAATTAAATGTGCACATGTCCCTGATTTGCTTGAAGCATTGCAGTAGTTTACTACGCCTAGAACATACCTATTAAAAATTTCATTAAACTTTAAGAATTTTTTTTTCTTACTTTAGGTAAGTATTTGATTTGTGTTAAACAATTTTTTTTATAACTGCCGCTGTTACTAATAGATACAATGTTACAATGGTATTTGATACTAATATGCACCTACTAGCTGACCCGCTCGCAACTTCGTTTGCTTTTATACTCTTTTTTTTTACATATGTCCTTTCATGTGAAATGTTTTCCAAGTCCGGTAATTTGACACGGAACCCTAAATATGAATGGAATAAAAAGTACCTACATATTACTACATTACCTACCCCGTAATGTAGTAATATGTAGGCACCTGTTCCCGTTCCTGCTCTCACTCCTTTTTTCGTTCCTGTTTCCGTTGGCAACCCGTGGCCAAGTTAACAGCCGGTATAGGTATGATGAATTTTTATATGCCTAACTCTTGATTATGATTGGTTACCCATGCAAAATTTATCAGATAAATCACCCTCTTTAAGTTTCATTTTCGCTATAAAAAGCAGTAAGTCCTTCTCCAAGGTCCCACCCATGGTTCAGCGCTTTAGGTGTTTATTTATTTTCGTTATAGTCTCTGTGAAAAATCTCAAGTCTTTATGAAAAAAAAACTTTCTATCCCAGTGGTATTCAATTATCCGAGAATAAATGAATGAAATTGAATTTTCGAATTCTATGTAATCCGATTTAAATATTATTTTTTATTTGACATTCCAATTTTAAAGAGTATCGCATTGCACCAAGCTTTTAAGGCTCCCCCACACAGGTGTGTTATTATCGGCGATAATATCGCATGCGTTATTGCGATAATGCGTCCCAATTCCTTGCACATAATTGCGTAATCGCAGCAGTATGTAACTTTTTAGCCGTCCTAATACATTATGTACTAAAATTCTACAGATCTCACACTATAATGTACTGACGAAAAAGTGAACAGAGCTCAAAGTGGCTTTGCGCGTAAAGGCCCTTCTACTGCCTACAGTTTTTGTCCATCTGCCTCCTAAGATGGCTCAAGCTGTAGTTTAATTCAATCTCGAGATATCATTTTTTCTGTTTCTTGAATAGCAAGCTAGCGATAATAATGTACCTATGCCCACGCACCTGTATGTAGGAGCCTTTATGTGATAACAACGTTTTTTGAATAAATTTGGAATCAGTTTTCAAACACGACAGTGTCAAAATAAAATGGCATTACATGTGTCACTAAGGAGTATTGATATCAACTTCGATGCAAATCACCCCTAAAATAACTTTCTACCTCTTTTTAACCCCGTTAGGCGATAAATTTAAATAATATACGAAACACGTCTTTCATCAATTTTGTTAAAGAATGTTTATGCAAAATTTGAAGTAGATTGGACCAAGGAATCACGTTGTTCCATACAAACTTTGCCCGCGTTTTTCGCCCCTTTAGGGGTAGAAAAAATCTCGGAAAATCTTTTCTTATCGGATGCCTACGTCATACAAAGAACACGCCCTCCAAGTTTCAGGTCTCTGCGATCAGACTTTAAAGACTACCTGTACCAAATTTCAAACCTCTAGGCCCTGTAGTTTCCGAGATTTCGTGATGAGTATTCAGTGAGTGAGGATAGTTCTCTTTTATATATATAGATTATTTACAATTATCCTATATTTGGGAAAGAGGTAAATAACATTATGATATCTTAATACTTTTTTGGTCTGATTAAGATAAAGAATTTACAATGGTAAATTACCTCAAGTCACATAAAATCTGACATCTTAGGGCTTACCACGGGTTTTGATAGTTTTCGAAAACTTTTTAGGTTTTGGTATCTTTCCATACATTTTCGTACAGCGCCTCTAGGGAAACGTGCATGAACTACGAAAATGTATGGAAAGATCAGTGTTGCCGTTTTTTATTTGGAGAAAATGCTAAAACATGTTGCAAAAAATGCTAAATAACTTTTAAAAATGCTAAATAAAATGCTAAAATCTATATTTTTCTTTTGAATTCCTTAGGAATTTTGAATTTTTAGGTAACGTACAAAAAAATGTTAATCATAAAAATATGGTAAATGCGAATTTTTCAAGCTAACAGACCCGAAAATATGCTAAATTTAGCATTAAAAATGCTAAAACAGCAACACTGGGAAAGATACCGAAACTTATAAAGTTTTCGAAAACTACCAAAACTCGTGGTAAGCCCTCTGAAAACTTTATTGCAACAATGTGAGATTCATAATATTAAGGTTTAAAAATAATGAAAAATACCGTTTCATTTATTCTAAAACTACAACCATCTTCTTATTAATATAATTAAAGCTTAATTTTTGTAACTCCGTGCATTTTTTGGTCTCCTACATAAATTGAGTAAAGGTTCATAATATTGTCTACCTCTGAGGTACCAATTTAGTCAAAACCGAACGTATCCCATAAAATTTAATATATTTTATAAATGGCATTAACATTTTCTATAGTGTTACACATCGACTAAAAGAATTAATCAAGTAAAAAAAAATATTTTATTGGTTTGGTTTCCGCTGCACGCCGCCATTAGACTACAACAACCACAGAGCAACAACCAATGATATATACGTTACTATGGCAACAAACATTGATGTAAAGTGTTACTATGGCAATAACCCTAATTTTTAAATGTTATGACAGTAGAATTGACTAAAAACTTGATGGAGATTTTTTTGACGCACTCACTTTAGTCTTGGTACCGAGCGAGCATCAGACGGCATTCTCCTTTCCATCATTATTTATTTATTATTCCAGCATTACCTTTATGTAACAACCCTTTGAACCCTTTCAATGCGGCTTGTTTCAAATTAGGTAAGGTTCGAATTCGGTTTGGTAATTGGTTAGAACGATTCTAACCGGTTTTTAGTGCGAGCGATATTGAACGGTTAGGCGCGGCGGCGGGACGCGGGGTTGTGTCGCGAGGAGATTACGTCAGGCGAAGCGACCCGAGCGAGCGAGGAGCGCTATCCGAATGAAACGAACGCAACGCGGGAACGGAATCCGCTCACCGGATCAGTCTCTCGATGGCGACAAGCTCACCTGCCGCCTGTTGCCGTTTCGGTAAAATTATTTGTTTATCAATGGGAAGAAAGAAAAATAACTTTGTTCACTTCTATTTCGATTACGACTCAGAAGCCTGTAAATCAAAGTGCTTAAAAGAGGGCTGTGGAAAACTTTTACAGGTTAGTTTACTTACAATGTTATTGCCGATGAATGAATAGGTTGTTAAAAATGGCGTCCCGTTTGGAGCGTTATCTGACGTTTCGCTCGGTAGAATACCGGTACAGAATAAAATGATAGTTGGTGCTGGTACCGTTAAAAATAGATTCCGTTTATGTTACTTACTTTTTACCCGATTACGAAAAGAAATGTTTTCAATAAGAAGGCATTTTATTTGACAGTTCTTCAAACGTTTCGTTTTACGCAGATAGGAAGGTAACTAGGTACTTGTCTACCTAGGTTACAGACATAGCCTAGATTAGTTATGGGAGCTAGTTAATTAGTAATGACTTATTACACTTCTTACATGCTCCTCTACCTTGACCAGTGAAGCTGTACCCCGTTATCCTCTCTACGATGTGCTAGCGGTTACTTTTTCCTTTCTTCATATACATTTAAATTAAATCTTAGAAGAAATAGTTTTTTTATTGAGTAATTAGGTCACATCCCTTTCGGGTAGGTAGGTAACAACAATATTTTGACGACGCCACATAGCCGTCTAGCCAGTTTAGACGCATTAATGAAGCTTAGTTATACCTATGTAGGTATAGGAGGGGTTTAATTCTAAACTAAAAACTAATGTTTTATGTTTTGCAGATTTAACTAGGTACCTAGGTAGGCTAACTACCTACCTACATAGGTAGGTATTTCTTTCGAGTCTGGGTTGGATGGTACGGAACAATATTAATAGGCATGTTTGTGACTACCTTACCTAGGTAGTGGAGGTTAGTAAGTATTATTTACATACCCTGTACTTAGGAGTCTTTAGTGATGCCGATAATGAATGCATTTATTTATTTAGAATTTTAGATCTATATGAATGAATTTAATTTAGAATTACAAATAAATCATGCTGGGCATTATCACAAAACATCATCTAGCTAGCTGAGCTTGTTTTAGGGGAACCACATGACTGAGTGATATTACTTATTTATATTTTTTTTAAATACATACCTAGGTACACATCTTACACAGAAAACACTAAGACCCGAGATAACATTTTGCAGATAGGAGATCGTCTCAGCCGGGGCCTTCGCCCACTGTGTCATAGTCGTTCAGTTACGTTTGGTGGTTTAGTAAAACCAACCCATCCACCTATTTATTTGTTTGTTTCAGGGTAAGCATGCGTCAAACTTGTTGCGCCACTTCTACCATAACCACCGTGCGGACTTCCATGCCATCACGCAAAGGAACCAATTACGCAGGAATACATTGCCGGGAAAGATAAAGTATGCTGATACTTCACCTCGGGGCAATGAAAGCATGGTAAGCTGGCTTGTTGATAGGCTATTGCTCAGGCTTACTACTGAACAGAAGGGTTGTCTTCCTATCAATAAGGGATAATGACTATTTTTGAGCGAGCATGTTGGGAAAATAACTTTTTTTTTATGTTACTTGAAGATGGAACAAGCACATGATCCATCTGATGTTGGGTGGTAACCATTACCTATCACAAAGCATTGCAACATAGATCACGTTTTTTGGAACGTGCTCTACGATGCAACGCCCTGCGTCCATCAACTTAAGGTATGAAGATGATAAGCCTCTTGTGCCTGTAATTTCACCGGCACCCACACCCTTCAAACCGAAACACAGCGCAGCTGCTTCACGGCAGAAATAGGCATGGTGGCAGTACTTCCCCGGACGAGCCCCCCCACAAACAACTCTACTACTACTAAAACTAACTAACTGTAACGTACTATTTTTTGAGCGAACAAGTTGACTGCAGACATGACGCCCAACGCTAGATGGGAAGTGTTTAATTATCTGTCTCTATTTTTTATTTATTTAAATGGTTAAGTTAGTAACTTACATAATAATTATAAATATAAAGAAATACCTTATCTTACAGGAAGAAAACGGTAACAAATCAGTTAAACATGAACTTGAACCTGAGACAAGCTACGAAGAAGAGGAAATTGATGAAGGCGATGACCCATTGGAATCAGAAGATGAGCCAGGCACGTTAAATGAGCCACCTTCACCACCACCTACGAAGCTAGTCAAATTGACACCAAGAAGTGAGTTCGTGCGAGCTTCCTCGTCACTAAAGACTCCTAAGTACAGGGTATGTAATTAAATTGTTTATGTGGTTTATAAAATAATTTGAAGACTTATCGGTGGTGGCCCTAGGCCCCCCAATTTGGCTTATTCCAAGCAGCTCCAAAGCCATTGTTAAATGGTTATACAAATAATGTTAAAAAAATTATAAATTCCATACATTGATTCCCATCAGCTCCAAGAGTTATTGAGTACAGTCGAACACAATATAGACTCGCGGCGTGTTGGTAGGAAGATAGTATAGGAACTAGCCAAGTCAGACCTTAGGCTTCAATATATTATCCTAAGTTATGAGAAGAAATTATATTTTAAGTTTTTATAAAATATTCAAAGTTGTTATTAATAAATTTCAGGACTGATTTTTGAACTTAGCACCCATTTAGATCTCACTTCTTTTGTTGTTGAAGTCAACAACCAAGGCATATATCATAATATTGAACTTGGCTCTCATTTTACATTTATGTTTTGATGGGATTAGTATTTTTCGCGCCAAGTGGTAACAAACATAAAAACAAAGTCTTCCGATCCTAAAAAAAATTTCGTGTTAGCTATTTAAGTTTTACTGAATACACTTTTGCTAAAAATAAACATAATGTACATAGATTTTTTTGGTTCTACTCTTTTATTATATGTATGGATGTAACTTCTTATAGTTAATAAAATTAAGAACTATCATCCCTTCGGCGCCGGCGCCGGCGCCTCCCGTACTTACCCGAATGCACGTGACAAAATGCTTTTGTTTTGTCTTTAACCTCATAGTCAGACCAATCGGTTTATTTTCAAATCAAAATCAAATCAAAAATACTTTTATTTTCTTACAAAGAATTATTACATGGGTTGGGATCTCCTCTTTTAAGTTGCATTAACCTGTGTTAGAGGAGTCCCCTCTTTATGGTGGTCAGTCTTAACTAAGCTAGGTGACTATGAATAAAGTATTTTAAACACAAGATAAAAAGATTTACATAAATTGTTATATGTATACAACATATACCTAAACCCACATGTCGAGATATTTTGCGAAACAATTATTTATATAATTATTTTATTTTGGTGGTGCGCTAGCAGGCCACACCTTCAATTTAGTAATTATGTTAAATATTTAATATTTTTATTGGACTTAAAATACAACAATCATAATATGTAAGACAAATCTGATAGTGACTGAACTGCTACAATACTTTTTGGAGTAGGTGGTAAAAATTCTTGGGGTAGCTGGAAACAAGCTCTTAATTTCCTTGCTGCGGCGGTCAGTGAAATAAGCTGTCCCGGTGTTAGGCTGTGCTATGCCGCAATCAGCCGGCCGCTAGAGTCCCGTTTGTTAGCAGGGTGCACCACTGGCAGTTGAGTTTGGCTTGGTTCCGAAGATGGAGGTTGTGACACCCGACTCTTCCTGGGGTTATCAGCTGTTTAATAGAAATCGGTAGTTGTTTCCTATAAAGTTAAGTAAAGTTAAAATCTTTTTTTTTCAGTAGCTTTGAATCGTCACCTTTCTTAATTGACAATTAACTTTTTTTCGATTCGTAACGCGACCAAACAGAGTAGCATTAGCAAGAAGCTCGCTGAGATTGTTTTTATCTTTTTATCTGATCCGTGATTGGCTAACTCTGTTGCAAAGAGAAATTATTGACACCGATCCTGTTTTTCAAACTTTGACATTTCATCCGTCGAAATTCAATTGACAGACTGTCACAGTTTGTTAAAATAGACTCGGTATCAATAATTTCTGTTTGCAACAGAGTTAGCCGAACACCCCGCTGATCAGCATTGTGAGCTGATAATCCAACCCCGTTGAAAAGACTTCAGACAAAGTAGGAGCGTAATTATATTTTACTTTTTTTGTACAGAAAATGTTTAACGAAGTGTCGTCGACCCCTAAACAAGAAAAGCAAGACAAGTTTGATTTTTTCGGCATGAACGTAGCCAGCAAGCTGCGGGAGACCTCCATCAAAGACAACACGCAAAGACTGATCGCAGAGAAGATAATAAATGACGCTCTGTTTTATGCTGAAACAGGTCAGCTTACATTTGCCCACTGTAATAAATTAAACCCAGAACCAAATAGTACTACTTAGTAACTAATAGCTTTATTTATAAAATAAAAACTTTCAAAAGGTAAAACTATTGCTATCTCTTTACAAACAGTGACATAGTTAGCTTTAAGCGCTATCCACACATTTCCGGGTACCCGGCCGTGCCGTGTTCCGTCAGGGACGGGGAAAAAAACGGTTATGTACAACATATATGAACTTTTTCACACAGCTCCATGTCAGGCGCATCCGGATTGTCAGTGTCCCGGAGTACGCCCGGACGCACGGACGCCCTGACAGTGCGCTCCGATTTTTATCTATCGTTATCAGCTTCTTTTTCATCTAGCGCTATTGCAATCATTGCCAATTCTTCAGTGTTAAATAAGGACATCGCGTTGTGTGCGTATCAGCTAAAGAAACACATTACACTGATACCGGTTTCCCTGATATGTGTGAACACGGGTGACGGATGGCGCGTCCCTGACGGGAACACTGTCGGAACACGGATAGCCCTGACCCGGAAATGTGTGGATAGCGCTTTAAGCAATGGTTATAAGTAAGGGGTTAGAAGTAATTTAAGTAGGATTTATATATAAGGAGTAAGAGAATAATATTTCCCTAAAATTACGACTAAATGGGACTTAATTAAATCCGTTGGGTTGTTCTTGGAATAAAAGATTCGGAAGACTTCGGTGTTCATAGTAGATCACCTTGGTTAAGCAATACTCCGCGCGGTCACTACTTGGATGGGTGACCGTTTTGTGGCATTTATATCTGAGCGCTTCCGTGCTTCGGAAGGCACGTTAGGATGTTGGTCCCGGCTTTTTCAGTTGATAAGCCATGTCGGAGGCCTTCGGGCGGCCTAAAAACTCCGACACCAGAGTTGGCTACTAACTCATACGAAGAAGAAGTGTGCTAAAACCTAAAAACCTACTGAGTATTCTGTTTAAATTTTTGTTTTTGTTAATAACTTTTGTTAACCGTTACCTAACTAAATTCGGTTGGATTAATTTAGAGTTAATATGCCCGTTATGACATACGGAGCCGAAACATAGACTCACAATACGGCAAATCCACCAGTTTAAAGTCGCTCAGCGAGCTATGAAACGAGCTATGCTCGGAGTTTCTCTGAAGGATAGAATCCGCAACGAGACTATCCGACATAGAACTAAAGTTATCGACATAGCTCAGAGAATTAGTACCTAAGCTAAAGTGGCAGTGGGCTAGTCATACCTGCCGAAGAACCGATAACCATTGGGGTAAACATGTTATTGAGTGGCGACAGTGGCTTGGCAAACGTATGACGCCCTCCGGACAGGTGGAGTGACGATTTGCGTAAGACTGCTGGTAGAAGCTGGATGCGTCGAGCTCAGGACAGGGCGCAATGGCGCTCATTGGGGGAGGCCAATATGCAGCAGTGGACTGCTGTAGGCCGATGATGATGATGATGATGATGCCAGTCAAAAAAACAAACAGTCGTTGTCGATGAAATCGACTAGGACCACCAGGACTTCTTCATCATCATAACCGATAAGCGAATATTTTTATTCCGATCGAGATAGCCCGGTAAACTTCGTAACACCAAATTGATTTGCTATCAGAAATGGCTAGTCCATACAAAGTTACCAATTTAGATTGTTTTTTGGGTTTTTCGGCTGTTCCTTTGCGTAGGTAAATTTTTGTATTTTCTTTTTTCCTAGACCACTTAAATCCAGGCAAACATAACAAAATAAAAAATATTCAAATCGGACGAGCCATTCCAGAACTGTTGCGCGACCCACGCATGGCAATTGTTCGTGTTGTGGTTTATGATACATCGTCATCATCATCATCATTATAATTTCAGTCATTTTCAGGCCTCTGCTGCCTTTCTTTGATGTGGCCACTCACCACGATTGT
Source organism: Horisme vitalbata (assembly GCA_951804965.1). Taxonomy (NCBI): domain Eukaryota; kingdom Metazoa; phylum Arthropoda; class Insecta; order Lepidoptera; family Geometridae; genus Horisme; species Horisme vitalbata. Next base: position 10,166,309 of record OX638091.1, read on the forward strand.
GCGCTAGTCAGAGCTAGGTGCCACGGTTTTTCTGATATCGTCGACTAATCTCGCCGGTGGACGTATCTCTTGACCATAATATATCGTATTAATGAATATTTCCTCGATGATCGTTATATGTGTCTATTCTGACAATAACTACATAGAGGTGGTTTTTTTGTGAATGAACCTTGATAAGCCTTGTCAATCGACACTAACAAAAAATATTTAGCAAAGAGACCTTATTGAAGATTGCTAAGTACGAACTAAGAATTACTGAAATGATTGTGACTGCTGATTGTATTTTTTGGATTATTTAATTGTTGTTTTGTGATATAATAAAAATCATTCCTGAAGCTTTATTTTTGGACTCTGCAACCTTTTCGGGTCGTATAATACCTATCTAGACCCATACAGGTGTCCTATACAGTTATATAAGATTATGTATTATGGAAACATAGGATACCCATGTTATCCTTAGAAGATACCTGTTATCTATTATGATTTATTGTTTTTTTGTTCAATAATAATGTAACCTAGGGAGGTATCTCCTTTATGTGTTTATTTCTCATTATTTTTCATTTTTTTATTTTTGCAGAGTCTGAGAATGCTTAGGCTTGTGCATGTTAAACGTTAATAGAGTAAATAAATATTTTAAACTGAAGTCTGATTTCATTAAGTTACTCCTATTACATGATCCATCATAGTGCGTGGTGGATTTACACTTTTTACACGGGTCGATTTTCGCCTTGCTACTTTAGTCATCCGTGTAAATATTGGTAATCCAACATGGTTACAAAAACATTAATACTTATATACTTGAAACTTACAGTATGTATGGCCTCAATAAGGTTATATTGTTATCAAAAAAATATTAATATGAATTAGTAATTATGATTATGAATTAGTAATTATATTTTTCATGACATAATATTATGCGTTTGTAATGTGAGAGTGGGTAGGTATACATAAATAAATAGGTTCATAATATGACATAAATAAACACAAAGTAAAGCCCGCATAATGCCAAAGTGCGTGTTCACATATTAATATGGTCGATTGGTCGATAGCTGCTGTCGTTTGTTGTCGCGTCAGACATAGAATAGAGAAAGCGTCTGACGAACCATGATAGCTCACGAAGGAGTACATTTATGAAAAATACACTCTCCGTTCAAAATACCAGCATTGACTTATTTCGTAAGTCCGTGACTGACTACCAACGATCTATCATCACCGCCACGTCACGACACACAAGATTTTGCTTCCGTTCTGTCGTGTCATCTGTGGGTCCGACCGACAATAGTTAGTGTAGTGTAATAACTGTATTAAATAATAAATGAACTAACACGCTCTTAGTAAATAATAAAAAAGCGGCCATGGGCTTGCAACCGGTCACGTGGAATGCTAGCTGCTTGCAAAAAGTGGGCATGTATCGAACGTAATGTTTAGATGGACTTGCCTCTGACTACCCCCTTTAGGGTATCCTCAATAGATTTACGTACTGAGCAATATCTGAAGATATCCATAATGGGGAAAAAGTCGTGAAGATGTACATGCTCTTAGTGTTTTCCTATAGCCAATCCAGTCTCAACATAGATAGGTTCCTACTCTCTAAGTTTATTTACTACTAATTTGAGAGCTCGTTAGAGTTAATTAAACTTGTTTTACAAAAAGCACTAGAAGCATAATTAGGTAGGTAATTCACTAACTAGTAGGTATACTTAGGTATATATACCTAGTAGCAATCATCATTTACTCACGCACTACCTACTTACGCCATGCATATTGGCTAATTAGGTAAGTGGACCTTTATACTTTTGTCTGTTTACATAATTTTTATATTGGGACAATTGTCCCAAGAAAGTTTATCCATCAGAATTTTTATTGGGACAACCAACCTCTGGTCATCCCTACTAATTTTGTAGCATGTATAGTGTATATGCATAATAAACGTAGTAAACTTAGGTAATTTAGTTGCGCAATGGAAGATGCTCCAATTGATACAAATCACTGACTTCACGAACAAGACTCATAACTTCTTCGTAAGAGCTAGTGGCCAACTCCGGTGTCGGAGTTTTCAGGCTCCTAGGATCTGTCTTCGCAAGTTCCTCAACACAGACACGCTCAGATTTGTTTTCCACTAGGTTTGAGACAGGTAGAATGTAGCTTATATAAGACCATGTGAAAAGAACACTAGTACCTACCTTTTTTTTTTACAGTTAGTTATAGGCTTACGTTTGATCGCTATCTCAACTGTTGGTAATGCAGTCGAAGATGTAGCACGCTTGCCTAGAATGTACGTATTTACTCTTCGCTTGAAGACCCCTAAGTCGTAGTGATCAGGAAACACTGACGCCGGAAGAGCATTCCATCCTTAGCTGTTTTAACGATGAAAGTTGCAGCGAAACGCTTCGTGCGGAGAGGCGAAATGTCTATCGTGTATGGGTGAAGCAATTCCGTGCGTCTGGTCGCAGCTACGTTAATGGAATTCCTTTCATAATGATGATGGAAACCGTTTTAGGCCAGCATGAGGTGTAAAGGGTTCCAATGTTCGAATCCATCCTCAGAATCCAAGCCAACCTCACCTGCCCGTGGTGCACCCTGCTGTATAACAAAGGGGGGGCGGCTGATTGCGGCAGAGCGCAGCAGCGTCGATGGTGCGAGAAGCTGTGCCCTACGATCCCTGACCTGCATGCCCAGTGTGGGTATAATGCGTTATGTCTGTTATAATGTTATGTGTTTTGATCAGCCACGTGACGAGCGCTTCAGACTCATCAAGTGTTAGTTAGACTCCTTAGAATCATCATCATCATCACTATCAAAAACCTATAGAAGTCCACTGCTGAAAATAGGTCTCCCCCAAGGAATTCCACGAAAAACGGTCTTGAGCCCTCTCCATCCACCACACACACACACACACACACACACACACACACACACAAACACACATACACACACACACACACACACACACACATACATACACACACACACACACACACACACACACACACACACACACATACACGCCAGCCTATATCAATCCACTGCTGGACATAGGCCTCCCTAATAAAGGGGGATATGCCCATAATCCCCACGCTGGGTATGCGGGTTGGGGATCGCATCGACCTGCAATCTTGACGATGTCATCGGTCCATTTGGTGGGGGGTCTCCCTACACTTCGTCTTCCAGATCGCTTACTACTCCTTAGAATAGTATTAGTAAAAATTGTCAAATGCTGTAAGAGATTTAAAGGTACTTTGGTCCTGCCGAAAGTATGCCGTAATCTTAAGTGTCAATTCGAGAAAAGGGATCGGTGCAATGACCATGAGTGCCCTAAAGTATGGGGCCCTGTTCGTTTATAAAGGATCAAAAGTCAACAGCCACTGGACGTTCGTAGAGAACTAACAATGATTCATTTGATTCAGTGGGACACATAAATTGATTTGAACTTGGCCATTTGTGACTAATGCACTTGTTGTCATCAATTGATTCTATTGCATTGCAGTAAACAGAGTTGTACCTACCTACTTAAATGTAGTCTATTTATGTAGGTAGAGGTACCAACTTCCTACTAATATTTTTATAGATGCGAAAGTTTATGATGAATAATATGTGATAAGCACTGTGGCGCAGTAGGCGAATGCCCGCCTTAGATGCAGAAGGTTGCGGGTTGAATTCCTGCCGTGAGACAACGTGTATGATCTGCAAATATTTGTCTCGGTGGGTATTTTCTATTTTATAATGTGTAAGTATGAATTTACAAAAAAAATGTATGATGTAAATGTATTAAATGTAATGTCAATTGAGTCTAAAGCACAAACTGCGGCCAATAAACTGAGCATCCTAAATAGGGTAAAGCGATACTTCACACCTGGACAGCTTCTGACACTATATAAAGCTCAAGTCCGATCCTGTATGGAGTATTGCAGCCACCTTTGGGATGGCTCAGCCAAATATCAACTTGCCGCACTAGACTCAGTTGAACGCATTGCTAAGAGGCTCATTGGTCAAGATTATCTTGCTAAAGCAAGCCTCGAGAGCTTGAGCCATCATCGCGAGGTCGCGTGTTTGTCGGTCTTTTATAGACTGTACGCAGAGTGTGCGTAGGAACTACATAACCTTATTCCGCCTTCACCTTTCTTCCATAGGAACTTCAGACGCACTGCCAATTATTACCATCCACATCAAGTTGATATTCCATTTACCAGAACTAAGCGCTTCCAAGCATTATTTATAATGCCCACTGCTAAAATATGGAATCAGCTGCCACCATCTGTTTTTCCATTGACTTACGACCCTTACGAGCTTCAAAAGAGAGTTAATTGGCATCTTCTGGGAAAGCTCGCCCCATCGTCGACCTCATCCTTGCCTATGCAAGCCTCGAGGTCTAGAACTGGCCCATAATAAATTTTAAAAAATCATTCGTTTATCAGTCATGTGGTTCCCATAATAAAAGCTCTGCTTAGTTTGGGCTAGATGATGTGTTATTTATTATATCCGGCATTATTTTATTTATTGATTAATCCTGTGTGTCATTAATGTTCGTTGTTCCTTCACACGTCAAACGTACTGATCGCTTCCCTGTAGTTAGTTATAAATTTTTTGTAGACATAACATAACGTACATAACCCGGGTCAGCGTAGATATTTGACACTTGTAGGTATGTACTTACGTACGTCCCTATCAAGAATAAGTTAGTACTCTATTCTATAATTGCCTAGTTACTAACGATAGCAAAGCAATGAGCGAAGTGCCCCAAAGCAAAGTTATGTATACTAAAACCAATTAAGTAAATTAACATAAAATCATGTAGGTAGATAGATGTAGATACTGTATTAAATATATTATAATATTAAAGTGGGAAATAGAGATTAACCGCGAGTTACCTACCTACTGTAAGTACCTATATTTATTTTAATTGAATCCCGAAGTATTCACGAGCATTTTATTAAATTGCTGTTAGAACACATAAATATACAAAATCATAAATATACATAATCTAGGTATGTATGCAACCTAAGAATCTAGGTAAGCGGTTTCAAGGAAGGTAAGTATATAGGGTTTACCTATAGGTATTTTTCTAGGGGTAAGTTAGATAACGTCACGGGTTCCCTCCCTCCAACCTTTCCGCTGGGGTCATAACCTTTAGGTACCGACCACCGATGTCCTTCGTCAAAACAAATCAATCTAAGCTATCAATATTTAATCAGAATACCAAAATAAAATCCTCACCTCAACAGTTTAATCTCTATCTCGTCCAGATGATACAAAGGGGTACCACAGGTCACTACAATCCGGCTTCAATTTTCTGACTGAAAACACGTTTCCCACTAAAATAATATCACTTTGCCCATCACTATGAATTTCGCTTACGAACTAATAAATGGTTACTTAATCATTCCACACAAGCGATTGCCGAGGTACCGCGTGCGCGCGGTTTCTTTCACGCTTTTCAGAGGACTGAACTGAAAGCCTACGGGAAAATATCAAGCCTCGGGCCTGCCTCGACCGGGATTTCGTTGTGATGAAAATACATGCGGGAGGTGGGTGGCTCGGTTCTCTCGCTTGCTCGAACGCCTGACTCAGCGGTGAGTCAGAACGAGCTAACCGGATCATGCTCCGCGCACTCCTAACGACCAGCGAGGTCTCCCGAGCCAGCCATATCGGCGTAAAGCGATGAAAACTGCCGCCGAAAGCTCAATGAGCAACGATAATTCATTATGAAAATTTAAAGGATATTTTCTTACCTGGACCTTTTTCCCAGTAACTTCATAAATATTTTGAATTGATTCAGCTTTATTTATTCATCTATCGAATCTACCCGATTGAGTTGAGAATTTCGTAGGTGTTTGTTTTGAGACTATGTAGGTAGAGATCATATTTTTAGAACAAGATCCGTACATAGGTATTTTTCCTTCAAATTTATTATTATTATTATTTATTTATTACCCCTAGCATCGACTGCTCGTAAACTGTAGGATTTTCTTAGGAGAAATACAGGGCTCATCTGGATAAGAAATTGTTTGCCCAGAATTAGCACGCCGTTTCTTAGCAAGTGAACGGATTATTTATATTGGCTGGGGTGCATGCAGTTTTAGCTTGAACATGTGCTTGTGAACGACGTAAGGTTAGAGTTTCTATCTAAACCGTCCGCTGGCCCTTTCAAAGCTGCGCCATTGTTAGTAACTATGTGACGACCCGGCGATGCTACTTGCTTTATCTCGAATCAAAAACGCAACCAAATCTGCGATCTCCTTGGGGTCACCAATTCTGTGTACCTACTACTTAAAGTCCAGTTCTTACCCGCCGTGTCTTGGTACTCTCGCTCCTCAACTGTCAATAACATATCGGTTTTTTCAGGGCCAGGGTTGATCTACAATTTTGTTTAACCTATTTTAATGATAAAACTTACCATATAGCTGAAAAATGCAAACTTTGACAGACCTTGAATTTTTTTTGCAGATGTTGTATCGTTAAGGGCTTTTTAAGATTTTCTCACCTATTCATTTGGAATAATTAATTGGTCGCGGTCAAATCTGACAAAATTACAGCGGACAATCAACACTCACCTCACCAAGTATAGAAAACACCACCCGCGTGCTTGTACCGAACGCCTTACATTACCAAAAATAGAAGGGGGCGAGCTATTATCGATATAAATAACCTACACAATTCACAAATAACGTCACTCCGTAAATTTTTTCACCATCATGCAAATATATCCTCATTGCACAAAGCAGTTGTAGAAGCAGATACTAAATTTACACCACTTAATTTAAAAGACCACAACACACAGGTAAGCGAGGCAATTACACCAACATCTCAAAAGCTGCAAACAAGGCTGCAAAAGTCACTACATGGCAGGCATCGTCGTGACTTGATTGACCCGGGTGTCGATAAAGTCGCATCAAATACATGGCTCAAACAAGGTGAGTTGTTCCCAGAAACAGAAGGTTTTATGCTTGCGATACAAGACCAAATCATTGATACTCGTAACTACAGGAAATACATAATTCGAGATAACACACTCGACACTGATCGCTGCCGACACTGCCGAAGTAGCTCAGAAACCATACAACATATCACTGGCGCATGTAAGTCCATAGCTCAAACAGATTATAAGCACCGGCACGATCAAGTAGTCTCAGTCATTCACCAATATTTAGCCTTAAAGTATAAACTTATTAAAGATAAAACAACCTATTATAAATACGTTCCAGAAATAATTTTAGATTCTCCATATTACAAGCTTTACTGGGACAGAACAATCATAACTGATAAAACCATACATTACAACAGGCCCGACATCACTCTTCACGACAAAAGAAACAAGGCAGTTTACCTGATAGATATAGCTATACCCAACACCCACAATCTTGCGAAAACACACACCGAAAAACTCGCCAAATATACAGACCTAGCAATAGAACTGAAAACCCAGTGGAGAGTAGATACAGTTAAAACCATTCCAATCATCATCTCATCTACAGGCGTCATCCCATACACCTTACACACCAGCTTACAAGCCCTCGACATTCATAAGCTGACCTTCATACAACTCCAAAAGGCAGTAATATTAAACACTTGCAGCATCGTTCGCAAGTTCCTATCTCTTAACCAATAATTTCAACGCTTTTTCGTTTGGCCAAAAGCCCGCGATTAACCGAAATCCCCCTCGTTATACGAGAGATATAAAAGAAAAAACCTTAAATAATAATAATAATAAATTTTATTTCAGGCACAAAGCAAAAGTACAAGATCTTAATTTACTTAAACTAGGACCCATATATATAAATACCTTAGAGACTAACATACATAATACTTAAACCTATAACTATTTGCTGACACGTAATGTCTGCGACGTGTGACGCACTTGCGCTGTGTCGTACAGTCGCCTGCGAAAACGACGGAACAACACACTTTTTGGCCAAAACTATTCCTTAGTAAAGGTCGAAAGATTTTCGGTCGGAACACGAACCACAAAAGATTTAAAATCATTGTGGCGCGATTCCAACATTTCGACCCTTAACTGCAGTTAAGGTAATGGTGTTCCTACACGTTCACTGCGGGCCCCGAACATGACGATACGCGCCATGCTCGAGGAGGACGACGACGCGCGACGTCCAGCCGCTGTTTTTGTTTCAGCATACAAAGCGCTATACCACATTAAATTGTTTACTCCAATGTTGCTTAGAATATGTATAAGTATTTTAAAAAAAATTGTTGACAAAATTTATGCCGACTCTTCGCAGAGTACTTCTGCTACCGCACAAATAATTTATGTTATCTGGTGTACTACCAAAGTCAGAATTTCACAATGAACCTTCCTTACCTAATCACCTTGAAACAATTAATTGAACCATTATGACTTTTTATTACTTGGCTAACTGGCTTAAATTTTTGATATAAAATGCATGCTGCTCAAATGACTGGTCAAATGATAGTACACCAGATCTCACAACGTTTTTGTGCGGTAGCACAAGTAGATCGTACTCCGTGAAGAGTTGGCATAATTTTAGCATTTGTAAAATGGTTTTGTATGGATCTCATTTGTATGGCCAAGGCAAAGAATACCTAATATAAGGCCGGCTGATTTAATTAAGATTCGGATTGTTTTAAGAAGACGCACTATAATACTTTTGACCCGGAAGACAGAGAAACGATACAGGAATCTTCGTCAAATCGCGATAATTACGTTTTGGCTGTGGTTTTGGTAAACTTATCCCATTACATAATTATTCCTGTGATAACCAGTCTCTCAAGAGACTGGGGGGGGAACAAGATAACACACACACACACACACACACACACACACACACACACACACACACATACACATACACACACACACACACACACACACACACACACACACACACACACACACACACACACACACACACCGCTAGGTTATATTTCCCTATTTGCACTAAAACGCCTAGCAATGTAATATTGTACTGTACAAGCGTTATAATATTTTGGCTTATATCGTTATCTCCTCATTAGGGTGGACGCTGTTGCTCACACAGAATATTTTTATATCCTAGTTTAGGTTATCAGTTGTATTACTAATTTAGAACTGTAAAACTACCTTAGGCCTATGTAATTTACTCTATGATCTGTTTTTTTTTGTAATTTTTAAGGTGCAAATAAAATATTTACTATTTTTTTACTATCAATTCGGTAAATTTCAGGTCCTTGCTGGCCTGAGGCAACCCTTTCCACAGCACCAATACCAACTCCTACACCAAAACCAACCACCAACACAAACACCAACCCCAACCTCAAACTCAACCTCATCCTCAACCATTTAAGTAGGTAACTTAATTTTTTACGCTTTTACAGGCGGGAGTAGTGATACCTGGAATGGATGGAATGGATATATAGGTATATGGAACCAGCTGCCAGCGTCTGTTTTTCCATTGACTTACGACCCTAACGGCTTTAAAAAGAGTTAATAGGCATCTTCTGGGAAAGCTCGCCCCATCGTCGACCTCATCCTTGCCTATACTTCACGCAAATGAATTTCATTTCATTTCCTATTCCAACAACAAGGAGTAGACTAATATCATGTAAAACGTTCATTGACTAACCTATAAAGCCGAGATAATAGGTATAAATCCGGTACTCAATTATTTTTAATTTGAATAAATAATAAAAAGTTCGCATGTGAATGCATCGCTTTTGACTTTTGATGATCATGACACGAATGAGTGAGTGGCAAAATTTCTTAAAATATGGATTTTCGATGACGCTTATGTTGAAAACTATTATAGCTACAGACACGAATTTTTTAATTGAGGTTAAATCATAGTAGCATAACAGCATCGTGCTGTAAGCTGTAACAAAGTTATAGGGGGCTGAAAAATGCCCAAGTTGGTTCCGGTAAAATTATACTACGGCTTCCCTGCTTGACTTATGGCCGGTTCTTATATTATACCGTTACCGATTACGCCTAGTTTTCCCCTGAAAAACTGAAAAATTTTCGACGCCTCGTTGTGAATTTTTGTCAGTTTTTCAAGGGAAAACGAGGCGTAATCGGTAACGGTATAATATAGAAACCGGCCGTTAGCAGATAAGCAAGATAGACATAGGTTTCGCGTCTATTGGGATAAGTTACGATTCCTGCGTTTTTGTACTAAAATATCGAGCCACTTAAAGAAATTGACCGCCGCTACAATGATCTTTTTATCTGTGTCATAATTTGTACTTCAGAGATTATGAGAAAATAATTATAGAGTGAATGAAGCGTTAATTTTTTTGCAATAGCTTGTTTTTAAGTAAGTACGTAAGTACTGCTGTTACAGTCGGAAATGCGAAGTTGGAGATGGTGGACGAATACGTTTGTCTTGGACATACTCTTTCTTTTGGCAAGGAACATCAGAAGAAGGAGATTGAAAAACGTATACAGCTAGGGTGGGCTGCATTCGGAAAGTTAGATGACATACTCAAGTCTGTGAACGTCCCACAGTGTCTGAAGACCCGTCTATTTAACCAGTGTGTTCTTCCCACTATGACCTATGGTGCCGAGACATGGACACTCACGCAGGAGGCTGTGTACAAAATGAGGGTTACACAGAGAGCCATGGAGCGAGTCATGCTTGGCATCAACCTTTTAGACCGAGTTCCCAATACCGAGATCCGAAGACAAACCAAGGTCAAGGATGTCGGAATACTTGTAATGGAACTCAAGTGGAGTTGGGCAGGACACCTGGCGAGACGTGGTGATGACAGGTGGTGCAAAAGAGTAACAGAATGGTGGCCGAGGACTGGAAAGAGAAGTGTCGGTCGTCCAGTGGCACGATGGGTTGACGACATAGTCAGTGTCGTGGGCCGCCAGTGGATCAGGCTAGCGCAAGACCGTGGCAAGTGGCAGGAGCAAAGGGAGGCCTATACTCAGCAGTGGGTGAAGTCGGGCTGCGGATGATGATGATGATGAAGTAAGTACGTGTGTTGTGCTTAGTAATCATAATTACAAAAGTAGCTGACAAAGCGCCTACTCTGTCTACCTACAAAACTGCAAGTTGATTTAACTAATGTAATAAAAAATCTACAAGTTTATACATAACATTTATTCATTTGAATAATTACCAAAAATTTATTAAAATAATTCAAAATACTCAATACATAATTTAAATTGTAACTGATTAATTATTAATTCATATGGCTTTAAATAGATAAGTAGGTACTCATTGCTTTATACTTCAACTGTAAAATGAAAGTTGTATATATATAACAAATAAGTTACATACGTAAGTATGTGATGTATAAATAATAAATTTTCATCATGATTCATAACTAGGTATATTATAATAAAATACCCTCATAACATCGTCTTATTCATATCCACCTAAGTAGTGGTAAACCTGCCTGTCATATTCCAGGCCAGCAGTCGAAGTGTTAATCAACTATTTATCCTTACTATTCTAATTGGCTCAAAATAATGTTATGCTAACAAACTTGTTTAAAATTGGTCTTTGTCGGAAAACAAACCAATTGTCAGTGGCTATGTCTATGTCTACATTTGTGCAATTAAGATCCATAGATAGATAGAAAACTCTTTATTCTACCAGCTCACACCAATATTCAGCTTTTTTCTCTTCGACTAATAATTTCTGATATCTTCCAAAGGAGAATGCCGTCTGATCTATGGCGCTCGATACCAAGACTAAACTAAGTGCGTCAAAAAAATCTCCAAAAAGTTTTTAGTCGATTCTACTGTCAAAATAATTAAAAATGAGGATTATTGCCATAGTAACACTTTACATCAATGTTTGTTGCCATAGTAACGTATATATCATTGGTTGATACAGTCTAATGGCGGCGTGCGGCGGAAACCCAATCAACAAAATATTTTTTTACTCGATTATTAATCCCGTCGGTGTGTAAAAGTAAAGAAAATGTCATTTATAAAATATAATACATTTTGAGGGATACGTTCGGTTTTGACGCAATTGGTACGGGTTCTCGGCATTCTCCTTTCTCTTTTTACTCATGTCATGTATTCATGCTCTAGTGAAGGGCTTGTCAAGGGAAGCCAATTTCTGCCGTGAAGCAGCATTGCTGTGTTTCGGCTTAAAGGGTATGCGTGCCGGTGAAATGACAGGTACATGAGGCTTATCACCTTCATGCCTATATTGATGGACGCAGACCTTCGTGGGCCACGTTCTAAAACATGCGCGACCTACGATTCAATAGTTTGTTCTGGGTTGTGATTGACTCTTAAGGTGACGATAGATGTCACACCTCTCGGTCGCACAATTCAACATTTTAGAAGATATAAAATCACTGAACCTTTGAATTGTTATTTTCTAGAATACGAAGGTTGCATAACTATAGTCAGTGATTTTATATCTTCAAAAATGTTGAATAGTGCGAGCGAGAGGGAGGTTTGACATGTATAGTCGCCCTAAGTCAAACCCTCTCGAGCCATGTGCTTGTTCCATCTTCAAGTATTGTAAAAAAAAGATTCATAATTTGAAAGTGAGCATGTTAGTTTGTGTTCACTGCCAAACTGCAAAACAAGTTCGTAGAGATACCGAAAGGGCCATTATGCTTCTTTTATCCAGGTACCACACACGAGTGAAGCCGCAGGCGATAGATAGTTAAAAAAATGTCATTGAGTAAAATATATACCTACTATAGTATATATTTTACTCAATGACATTTTTTTTCTGATTCAATAGACAAAATTGGCTAAAAAAACGAATATAATGCAAGCTTACGCTCAAAAGCAAAAATGTAGACATAGCATTATCATATTTACAAGAAATCTTAAAAGTGATAAAATTGTCATGTTATAACAAATTAGGCTGTTATTAGCCTTAATAAGGTACTTATTTGGACGGATTAACTCACTTAAATTAGATACTTGTGCAAGTTCACTTGACACCTCGCGTAATTGCAGTTATTAAAAAAAATGCAACATAAATTGTTGCTATTATTGTTAATACTTGCAATTACGTCATAAACTTGAGGTGTATATACAATAAAAATTCATAGTACATTTATTTCCACCCTAGTGACTGTAGGTACAAAATGTTATACAATTTACTTCATCAAAAGTTAAATTACTTATTTTAAAATATAAGAAACACAGACAAGAATAGCCCTAATAATTGTTGCTTTACTCAGCAATCCTACTCAAATACTTACCTATATCTTGTGTGAATTAACTTAACAAATTGCATAATGCTAGTAATAATAACAATAACCCCCTTATTCCAAAACAAAGGCTAAATATAGTCTATGTTTAAATCTGGTATTTTGCAGAAGTTTTATTCTTAATAATTGCATTTATTGCAATAACACAAGCAGGGTGATCGGCTAACTCTGTTGCAAACAGAAATTATTGACACTGAACATTTTTTAACAAACTGTGTCAGTTTGTCAATTGACGTTCATTGAATTTCAACAGATGAAATGTTTAAGTTTGTAAAAACAGGATCGGTTTCAACCATTTCTGTTTGCAACAGAGTTAGCCGATCACCCTGCTGGTGTCAAGTTAGGTTGCACAAGATTTACTAGGTAAGTGTTTTAGTTTGGATTGCTGTCTTTCTACTGAGCAATCTGATAATATACCTTATTTTGGAGTATGAAGTCTGAATCAGACTCCATCAGACTGTCGGATGGTTTTTTGAGTTTGTCGCTCAAGTCAATGTCCATGATAAACTATTGCACAACTGCAAAATGCATCAAATCTAATTGAAATGAAACTCATTTTACCATTGATCTTAATGAACTTAATACTTAAGGCACTTTTCATTACTGCTGTTTTACCACTGGACATGGAATGTACCGCTAATTGCAATGTCATAATATTAGAAATTGTCAAAAATTTGTCAAAACAGTTCATTAATATTAAGTAAATGCAAAATTTATGCTTAACAGAAGTCCCATTTGTTCTCTCTTCAAGATACTACCAAGATATGAAATTCATTACTTTCAAACAGTAGTCCAGTGGTCAAACTTTATCTACCATAAAATTCTGTATGAAAAAATCACAGTACCAACCATCAAGAACATAGCAGACACTGACGCTGTCACATATGTTGAACCATTGCATTCATCGGATGAACAATAACATTCCTCCCAGTAAACTCCGTTCTCATACACACCCCAGTTGCAAACTCCAGTCACACCTGTCTCTGCTACTGATGCACAGCGTCGTATCACTTGTCTCCATCTTCCATCCCCTGGAAAATATTGTAAGAAATTGTGGTTAGAAAAAAAAATGCTCATGCTCATCATGTAGCCCCAAACTAATCAGAGCTTGTATTATGGGAACCACATTTTTGATATACTGTAAAATTACTTTTTTGTTCATAAATACATAGAAAAAACACCCACCAGATCTTATATATTTCTAGTGGGCGACCTAGGTCATCAGCGATTATTACCCACTGGACCACTTCAGAAGCTGAATGTTATGAAATTTTTGTGCACCGCATAATTTATGTAAATAAATAAATTGTTTATTTTCTATGTAGATCCATAATGAATATAAATGCAGTCTTAGAAATAGTGTTATTAGTTACGAAGTAGTTTATAAATGATTGAATCTACTAAGTAGGTGTAGGTGCTTTTTTGGTGTGAATTCTCGTAGCTCCTCTGGGCTTAGAGAATTTGCCCAGAATAGTGCACAAAGATACTTACATAGACAGTAGTGGCCCATCCACATGCTCCTAGTAGTACTTAGTAATTTACTTTAGCTATTATAGTGCGAATGTACTCACAGATGAATCCTCTGGGTCCTTGTTGAGTCACTTTCATGCAGAATGAGCCAGGCATATGAGATTCATCACTACCACATTCAACGGCTATATGACTCTCTCTATCAAATTTCTTGTAGGCACCACATGTATCATCCCCTTTGCTATCTTGTGATGACGCGCACTGGTAGCATCTCACACAGAAAACTGAAAAAAAAATTATTCAAAGTTTGTTGAAAACTTTGTTTGAGTAAACAAAGCTTATGTACGGTAAATATGTACTTACCGGCCGGAATAGCACAAAATAATATAAGTATAAGTGATTTAGCAAACATCTTCTATTTAGAAAATGTTCTCAGAAATAAAGTATTTCGATCGTTTTGATTTGACTACTTTTATTTTGAATTCAGTCACACCCACCCAAACAAAACGTGAAAAAAACTAGCGGTGTGCGATTATGAGATATACTAACGGGATCATTCGATTATGGGAATGTCTCATTAGTAATTACTAATTTAGCCATTGCGTTAGTAAATTAGTAATTACTAATGGGATCATTCAAATAAAGGAATGTCTCAGTAATGTTAGTAACGGTGTGCGATTGTGAGATATACTAATGGAATCATTCAAATACGGAAATGTCTCATTAGTAATGTTAGTAGTGGTGTGCGATTTTGAGATAGTGAAATCATTCAAATAAGAAAATTGTGTATTTTTATGAGATATACTAGTAGGATCATTATATTTAGAGAATGTCTCATCTGTGGGCGTAGCCGTCAGTAATAAGCAATTATAATTTCTAATGTACTGTAGAATGTTAAAAATCGATAAATACTCGATTTATAATCGATTATTAATCGACATTACATTAGAAATTATAATTACTTATTACTGACGGCTATGCCCACAGATGAGACATTGTCTAAATATATATCGAGTATATATTGATTATAAATACTCGATTTATAATCGATTATTAATCGATTATAACTAGATTAAAAATAATTATGAATCGATTATTACTCGATTAAAAATCGATTATCAATCGAGTAATACTCGATTATTCATCGAGTAATAATCGATTCATAATCGATTTTTATTATTGGACGATTGATAATATCAGCTATGGCCTTGTTATGCCCTAGTCAAGAGCTAATAATCCATAGATTACTCGAAAATCCTAGTAGTCGAATAAATATTCGTTCATCATACGAATGATTTGGGGGTGTACGGGGTTCCAACCCCCATCTTCGGAACCCAAACCAACCTCACCTTCACGTGGTGCACCCTGCTAAACAACGAACGGGGCTCTGGTGGCCGGCTGATTGCGGCATAGCACAGCCTACATCGGCACATCTAAATCCCCTGGCCACCGACGGGCAGCTGCGTCGGTGGTGCGAGAAGCAGTGCCCTGCGATCCCCAACCCGCATGCCCAGCGTGGGGATTATGGGTATATCCCCCTTTATAAGGGGAGGCCTATGTCCAGCAGTGGACTGATATATGCTGGTGTGGTGTGGATGTGGATACGAATGATTTCATTCGGATCATTCGAAAATGAAAATCAATACACTACTAATCTCTCATTCGAGCGGTGAGATTAGTAGTGAATGTTATTTCGAAAACTGTTTTCGTTCGGAGTCGCCTATCGCCATCTTCAAGTGGTGTGCGATTAATTTATGACTTATTTATACCAATGGGATCATTCGATTATGGGAACATCAATGGGAATATTAGAATGGAATCGGGATAAAATCAGAATGGCATCGGGATGGAATCTAAATAGGGGTGTAAGAGGTTCCAACCCCCATCTCCGGAACCCAAGCCTACCTCACCTGCACGTGGTGCACCCTGCTGTATAACAAACGGGGCTCCAGCGGCCGGCTGATTGCGGCATAGAGCAGCATTATACTGGCAAAGCTAAATCCCCTGGCAACCGACAGACAGTAGCGTCGGCGGTTCGAGAAGCTGTGCCTGCGATCCCCAACCCGCATGCCAAGCGTGAGGATTATGGGCATATCCCCCTTTTTATAGGGAAGGCCTATGTCCAGCAGTGGGAAGAATAGGCTGGTGTTGTTGCTGTTGTTGTAGTTGTTGTTGGGATAGAATCAGAATGGAATAGGAATGTAATCGGAATGGAATTGGAAAAACTGTTCACTATTTAATTAGATCTATTAATTAATATGAAAACCCTTCGTAGCAATCGTAGTGTGACGAATCGAAAAGGCCTAAGCTGGCCGCACTTTATTCTGCTTGCTTTCAGCTTGCTTGCCACCAATACAAAAATAACATCAAACGAAACAAACAAATGAATGAGAGAATTAGTACATTCGTTACGGCTCTAGCTAGATTAGTAATTACTAATGCAAAACTACTAACGTTATTCGATTATGAGAACTGATTAGTTACTAATTTCATAATCGATTATGAATATTAGTAATTAGTAAGTGTTTCGATTATGTGAATCATTCATAATCGCACACCGCTAAAAAAAACACCAACGGCAACGTCCAAGTCAGTCAACTGACATTGACATGACATGAAATGAATTGACATGACTGACAAAACAAATCCAAATTCAGCCACGAATGAATGAATGAATGCAGTGTCACATTGACAGTAAATTGAAGCAAATGTCATATACAGTGCTACCATATAAATAAAAAAATCTATACAAACATAGATTAAGTATATTATATAGATTTATAGTTTGCGTGGCCACCCCAGTCTTTCTCATTTCAACTGCAGGGTTGCCAGATAATTAAAATTTCCATAGATTTGTGTAAAATATACTGATAATACGCCCTCCTGCCAGGTGGTAACGATCTACGAAATGCTGCTGGTAGAAGCTGGATGCGTCGAGCTCAGGACAGGGACTCAGGTGCTCATTAGGGGAGGCCTATGTCCAGTAGTGGACTGCTATAGGCTGATGATGATAATGGGTAAAATATAAATCTAACAAGAAATTAATGTCATGCAGGTAAAGTATTAATCTATCAATTAATACTGCAGGTAAAGTATTAATCTATCAATTTTTTCATTTACACGAAATTTTTTTCATTTTTAATCTACCTTCACTAACAAGTTTTAATGACTTTTGATAATATGTTAGGGAAGGAAGGATGTTTAGCAAATTTGATTGAATGCACCTACCTATATAATTTTTAAATCAAATCAAATCAAATTATATTTATTTGCATAAAAGTATGGTAATTACAAAGGAAAATCTTAAAGGCTATGTGGATCGCATACTTATACTTCATTACAGAAGCGTGCAAATATTAAATTGTTATATGTATATATGTCATTAATTATCATGAATATCGGTTAATTTTAATTAACAATAATTAAGTTGACAATCGAGATTACTTAATAAATATATGTCAAAATGTAAACTAACCATTCAAATGAAGAAATAAAAATAGTAAATTATTATTTAGTTTTAATAAATTTGTTTGATCGTATAAAAGCATTTATCTACAAGCCATTTGTAAAGTCTTATTTTAAAAAGGCTAAGTGTCATATCTTTCATGTCTTCGGGGAGACTATTGAATATTTTAACGGACATGAATAAAGCATTCTTTTGCATTGGTTTTTTACAGAACGGCAAAAATATCCTATTATTTATTTGTGTCCTAAGTTGTCGTTCACGCATGTCTTTATGTTTCTTGTATAAGCTTTCAAAATTCCTACATGCAAAAAAGAATAGAATTATAGGAAATATATTTTTATTTCTCCAAAACTTAAACATTTAGAAAATTATGCTTTCGATTCTGCAATCATATTTTCTAAATTCGCTACTTTTTTATTAAACGCCAACTTTTTTCCCCAAGAGCTCGCAGTTTTTCGCGTTAGAAGATACGCGAGCTTAGCAGTCCAACGCAAATTTTTTCCGCAGCCTTCGTGGTGTGTATGATGGTGATTTACCCTAAAAACAGTAATAAAAAATTATTTCGGTATTTAAATATAACAAATGTAATCTGTAGAAAATACTTACATAAAAGGCTAGCAATCTTACTAATATAATAAAGGCGAAAGGTATTGAGTATTGTTTATTTCTCCCTCACGCAAAATTTAGATATAAATACAATACAATACAAAAAATTTATTGCTTTTACAAGGTCTTCATCGTTCTGGCTGGGAAACATAACAAGCTATTAATGCTGCTGATGATGATAATGATGAAACATATGAATTGAGGCATGGAACATATTGGTCTTCTTCTTCTTCGTATGAAGTGGTGGCCAACTCTGATGTCGGAATTTTTAGGCCACCCGAAAGCCTCCGACATGGCTAACAACTGAAAAAGCCGGGAAGAACATCTTAACGTGCCTTCCGAAGGGCGGAAGCGCTCAGATCTAAATGCCATCCAGATCACCCATATAAGTAGTGTCCGGGCGGAGTGTTGCTTAACCAAGATGAACTGCGAAGATCACCGGAGTAAATTACATGGTGTTAAATTGCATTGTGATACAGGTTCTAGGTAAGGTATCTCGCATAAACCCTTTCTAAGGGTAAATTTAGCCATCTATATATATAAAAGAGAACTATCCTCACTCACTCACTGACACACTCATCACGAAATCTCAGAAACTACAGGGTCTACAGATCTGAAATTTGGCACAAGAATTCTTTGTAGGGTGTAGGCGCTCACTATGAAACGGTTTTTAGAAATTCAACCCTTAAGAGGGTGAAAAGGGGTAAAAATGTTTGTATGAAAAATCGTATTCCTTGAACTTAGAAACTTGAAACCTAGGACATCTATTATTCCATACAATAAATGAAGATTGGTGTCATTGAAATTTTGAAATAGTCCTCGAGGGGGTTGCAATGGGGTGGTAAAGTTTGCATGGGAAAATCTAAACGCGTGGTGTGATTTTCTTGAAACTTCGTCAGAACACTTTGAATATTAAATAATAAAAGACCGCATATCAGGTTTTTGAAAAAAATACCTTAATGGAGGGTAATCTATACTTATAAAATCCTTTGTCTAAAATCCTTTGTTAGCCTAAACCACTGATCGTAGAGACCTGAAACTCTGAGGGCGTGTTCTTTTTATGACGTAAGCATCCGATAAGAAAGGATTTTCCGAGATTCTACCCTTAAAGGGGTGAAAAACGTGGGCAAAGTTTGTATGGAAGAACGTGATTCCTTGGTCCAATCTACTACAAATTTGATATAAACATTCTTTAACAAAATTGATGAAAGACGTGTTTCTTATATTATTGAAATGTATCGCGTAACGGGGTTAAAAAGGGGTAGAAAGTTATTTTAGGGGTGATTTGCATCGAAGTTGATATCAATACTCCTTAGTGACACATGTTATGCCATTTTATTTTGACACTGTCGTGTTTGAAAACTCATTCCAAATTTATTCAAAAAACGCTGTTTTCACATAAAAGCTCCTACACACAGGTGCGAGGGCATAGGTAGGTACGTTATTATCGGCGATAATATCAGACAATATAACAGAATACATCCTAATATCGCATGCGCAAATATTGAAAAAGTTTAAGTTTTTCTGATCGAGTATAGTGCCCCGATTCATGAAATTCTGACATTTGCCTGTAGTTTCACATATATGAGAGGGGTTGTTGTACATTTGCCACAAAGTAAATTCGTCACTTTTTGAAACTCCATACATTGAAAGACCAGAAATTGACGCATTTACGTCACATTCATTAAAAAAGATAAAGTGATCATGATCAGTCACAATTATGTCAATATTTGCGTCTGCTGGAGAGCTTCAAAGTGCAATTAGAATTTCCAAAACCGGGTGGTAACTTTTTGAGGTTTTCCAAAATTTGGAATGGATCCAGAATTTCCTAATTACTTTTTGCGCTCGCTATTCAAGAAACGGAAAAAATGATGTCTCGAGATTGAATCAAGCTACAGCTTGAGCCATCTTAGGAGGCAGACGGACAAAAACTGTAGGCAGTAGAAGGACCTTTACGCGCAACGCCACTCTGCGCTCCGTTTACTTTTTTATCAGTACATTATAGCCAAATTATATCGTGCGCTTTATTTCTAAATTACATTTTCAATGCTTTTGGTAGTTGCGCGTAGTGTGAGATCTGTAGAATTTTAGTACATTATGTATTAGGACGGCTAAAAAGTTACATACTGCTGCGATAACGCAATTATGTGCAAGGAATTGGAACGCATTATCGCAATAACGCATGCGATACTATCGCCGATAAAAACACACCTGTGTGGGGGAGCCTTAAAAGCTTGGTGCAGTCTTTAAAATTGGAATGTCAAAAAAAAAAAATTTATCGGATTAAAATTCGAAATTTCGATTTCATTCATTTGTTCTTGGATATTTGAATACCACGGGGATAGCAAGTTTTTTTACATAAGGACTTGAGATTTTTATTAGAGACTATAACGAAAATAAATAAACACCTAAAGCCCTGCACCATGACTTGGAGAAAATGAAAAGTAAAGAGGGTGATTTATGTGATGAAAGTTTGCATGGGCATAATCAAGAGATACACATATAACATTTACGGGGTAAGTAATGTAGTAATATGTAGGTACTTTTTATTCCATTTATATTTAGGGTTCCGTGTCAAATTACCGGGCTTGGGAAAAATTTCACATTAAAGGACATACGTAAAAAAAAACAACCGAATTGAGAACCTCCTCCTTTTTTTGAAGTCGTTTAAAAGAGTATAAACGCAAACGAAGTTGCGAGCGGGTTAGCTAGTATGGTTATATAGTACCGAGGCTGTGTAGGTAGTTAACTAGGTGTACCTATATAACAAATTGTCATTGCACATTATGTAGAGCTACACCAAGAATAACATTATAGGCTATTTTTTATCCAGGTACCATGCGTGCGAAGCCGCGGGCAGAAGCTAGTATAAAATCTTAGTGAAAACTTTTTGAAAACTGGAGCTAACATTAAAGTGTTTCTTTCCTGTCAGCCAAAGTCCATTGTAAATAAATAAATAATGCGGGACGTAATCACACAACATCATGTAGCCCCAAACAGAAAATGCAAACACTTGCCCCGCAGTGGAAATTGAAGCCTCAAATAGCTAATTAAATTTGCGGGTACTTCGGAGAAGGCAAGCAGTATCTTGGGTTTCACTTACCCGGTTTTGATAAAATATAGCTTAGGCTTTTTGATACTTACTTACTGTGGCAGATTTAAATAATTGGGGGCATATAGGTGTATTGTCAAAAAATGCTGTCAGTTGTGACTGACGAATCCCGAATCCGTTTTAAATCTGAATGATCCGTTGATTATAACGTAGACTCTGGTTCTCTAGTCTGAAATAAAAAAAAAACAGTTTTAAACCAAGACAAAAATGAACAAATTCTACCATTGTAGGTATGATAATAATAATAATAACAATAACCTAACATTTAATAGCACAACATATAAAAAAATAATGAATTCTTTGATTTTCGTGGTCTATTTTCCTATACATTCATTAAGACCTCGGTTAGTCAAGGTTGACCAAATATAGCACATGGCTTTTAAACGATAAAATCAGTATCAAAATAGACTAAAGTTTTTTATACTTACTGTGGAAGATTCACATAACTGGAGACATACAGGTGTATTTTCAGTTACCATCCATTGAATTACGTGGCCCTTTGGTTTTTATCCTGAAATTAAAACGTCATCTTTAAACCGGGCTATGCAAATAATAATGAACCAAAGAAATTATATAATTTAAAGTTCTAATAAAAAATGAAACGACTTTCCTTTATATGTAATGAACTTATGGGGTGGGGAAGGGCAAGGAGGGAGTGAGGACCCTCCCTCTAAAAGGGGGAATCTCACAGTTTCCGAGAAAAAAAAACTTAAGTTTTGAGGTTAACGAGAGAAAAAAAATTAAACAATATACGTCAAAACACACTACCGGGAGAGGGACCTATGACCTATGATCAGTTTAAAAACAGTTTCAAATCATAAAAATGGATATTTGATTCGGGTATTTGACCTCGTCGGCCCTGAGTGTCGCTTCGTCCACTCGTCTTCGCGGGCTAGCTCCACTCAGGATCTTCCACGCGAACTTCTGGTTCCACATTTTTTATATCCAATCTACGCATAGGGACCACAAGACTACGTGGCATCGGGGTGATCTGCGTCCGTTCTGTGATATATCTAGAACCTTTGCTACTCAAGTTGGGGTGTCCTAGAACCTACTGCTGCGGGAAGGATTTCCAGGTGGTTGTAAAAAATCTAATAACCGACTGTCTATTCCTGGAAAACAACGACAAATATCATTGTCAATGTCGAATTACTAAAAAATACCACAGAGGCCATAAATAAAAAGAAGAAGATCATATTTTCGCTATTCAGTGATGAAAAAAAAATTGCCCGCAGTGTCATCAAGTTTGACGAAATTAAGTAAAAAATTTGAATTTTCAAATAATCATATCTCAAAAACTATTTGGTTCCGCACTACGCCATTTTAGATTTGAGCTTCCTAGATATAGACCTATCTGTGAAAAAAGTTCCAGCCGCCTAGCTCACTACAAATACATGAAAGTTGAGCCAAAAATTAATGTGCAGTGGGCAAAATTCATTTCAAATGCCGGCAACACCAAACAAAACAAAACAAAATTGAATTTCACTTTTTGGCTTATTTTCTTACAGATTTCTGCTCTAAATGTTGTTATTTATTGTGGAAGTCTAGTTAGCAATCCATTTTTGAATAAATACCTCGTCAAAAGTACGATACTTACGAATGAAAAGACAAATCCGGAATGTTTTGATCACTGCCACTTTTGCACCAAAATACACTACACCGATCCATTTTGATAGAGAAATCCATAAGATTAATTGGTTATTATTGATTTACAATAGATGAAACTTAATTTTTCCAGGTAATAATTTAGTTTCAAGCAAGTTTTTCACAAAATCTTCCGAAACTGCTGGTAGCTGCCAAAGTTTGTTTAGCGCAATGTTGCGCTAAACAATGAAAAAACCGGCACGCGATAAGGGACAGCAAATCATATATTGCGGTCTCCCTTATTTGCATGAAACACGCATAAGTAGTTCTCTTTCTTGAAAGAATGAGATGAAGTTATCTCGTCGTCTATTGCTTTCTCTGTCTAGGTATACAAATCTAGCGGAAATTGTTTAAAATCTGACCTAGCTTATCTCATTCAAAGCTCACTATATCTCAAAACTCTGTAAAGCTCGTATGTGGACAAAATGAAAATTGATCATCTCCTGACAGTCATTTTTGTCATCTAGGCGCAAATACAATACACACGTAGTAGCAAAAACGACTACTGGGTGCTACTGGTCGCAATTTGGCTGTTTAGATTACTATTATTATTACTGTTGAATATTATAAATTTATGACATGACTAACTTTTTTTTTTTTAATCTATGAATTATTTATTTTATTTTTTTCTAGTACAAGTGAAGTCAAGCAAGTGGCAAGTGTCATCCTTCATCAAATTCACAAGAGTTCTCTTTACTTTCATTCCATCATTGTGCCATTATTCATTCATCTATCATTTCATTCTTACATTATCTTTGACTCTTTGTTTGTTTTTCATTCATTCAAAATAACAAATCCGTGAAATCCACGCTGCCGAACGGAAGTAAAGTTTATTTCGGCAAAAATAAAAAACAAATTGTTTGCAAGATGCAAATGTATATAAAATTTATTGTGTATTCAACTGCAATTCTGGCACTAATCCCATACGGTATGTCATCTCTCACTGTTTTAATTTCATTGTTGCTAACAACGTACATTCTAGGGTCACACCCAAATTTAAAAAAAAATATCAAACGTGTTTTTGGACAATGTTACAGGACTCAGTATAAAATGTTGGAACTGTCGTTCTAACAATGACCCTAAATGTGCGGATCCCTTCGATAACAGTACGGTGCCGATTACCGATTGTAAGCAAGAGAAAGGTCTTTCACACTTGCCTGGACTAAGACCAACTATGTGCAGAAAAATCAGGCAGAAAGGTAATTATAAACTAGCGTCCACCCGCGGCTTGGCTTGCTTGGTACCGGTATTAAAAGTAGCCTATATGTTTTTACGCTAAGGGCAATTTCAACAATAAAATATCTAAACTACATCGCTTACCTCCGGATCACCAGGATCTTGTAATGGCTGCCACTGGTGCTATGAAAGGTCTCCCAACACACACCACATCATTACTACTTAGGTATTCGAAAAACTGGCGCCAGCAGCATCATATTAATATTTGCTTGGACAGGACCAAGATAGAACATTCTCCGTTATTAAGTTATATGTTGCAATAAGTAAACTGAAACTGAAATTGAAAAACTGAAACTAAACCAAGTTATAAATAAACTATGTTCCAAGTTTCACTGATATCTGTTCAGTAGTTTTTGCGTGAAAGAGTAACAAACATCCATATATGCATGCTCACAAACTTTCGCATTTATATTATTTAGTGTGATGTAGAGCAGGATAGCATTGTCGGTACGATTGATAAAAATAGAGGCTCCCAAATATTTGGTGCCTATCGCTCTGATCTTAACCCACCTTTGACCCTACATTGAGATTATTTAATGTGTTGTGAGTACACATGGTACTACAACACTCAGACTGGAAACATATATATAGGCAGAATTTTTTTTGTTCAATTTTAAATCTGCGATCAGTTGATGGACTGTAAGCGAAAGAGTGGTATCGCAGTAGCATTTAGGATCTAAACTCATCAGTCCTTTCTCCTTCCTTAGGCAGCAGGTTATCCAGGACATTATTTCTCTGTAACCGCTGTTTGCTGTGTTTTTTGTATTTTCTTCCAGCGATCTTGCTAGCGGGTCAGTGTGAGGTTTCAGGGGTTCCAAGTAATTTAAAATGTTTGTAGAACATGCATACAATGATTGACGTGATATTCGTTATCAATAAGACATTCAAATCAAAGAATATTATGCCCAGATTTTATTTCTCTTATGAGAGGTGAACAAGGATTCTCTGTGTCAGAGTGTTTTATTAGTATACCAGCTTCCGCCCGCGGCTTCGCTCGCGTTTTACCGGTATAAAAAGTACCCTATGTATTAATCCAGGTTATAAACTATGTTTATTCAAATCCAAATCTGTTCAGCCATTACAGAGTTTAGTGGGAACAAACATACTCACACACACCCAAACTTGAAATTTATAATATTAGTGTAATAATGGTGAATTGATGAACAAATCTAAGATCCCAAATGATGTGTACCATACACATCGTTTGGGATCAGTTGACCATGTATGGGATGTCGCATACATTTATTTATTTGTATGGTTAAGCTCCCTATTTTTAGGTTCAAGGGAAACTAAACTACTAATACCTGTTTCTCATTTCAGTGAACGGCGAGTGGAGGTACTTCAGAGACTGTGCCTACTTAGGTGAGGTTGGGATCCAAGGTGATGAAAGATTCTGCCTCATGAGAACGGGTACTTACAACATATTTATTGAGTATTGTACTTGTAACAGTAAGGATGGTTGTAACTCTTCATTCACATTCTCCCCTTCACCTTTGGTCTTATGCACACTGATTGCTATGAGTGTGGTGATCAAAAAGTTTTTATACTGATAACGGAACTATGTATTTTAAAACCACTTACCAATAGTGTTTAGTACGTAGCAGTGCCTTAACATAGTTATAAGGGTAATGAAGACGTATATTAAGTGTTTAAGAATCTCATTACAAAATCAGAATCAGTACTTGACTTTAAACCAATTAAAACACTTGCAACAATCTTTGTCCTCCTGAAGTTGGTTGCGAGTAGCGACATAGTTTCTATTTTTTGATCGGATTGCATTAGGATTGGTTGAATCGTTTGCGAGCCTAACTTCAGGGGGACAATGATCCAATGAGAGTATTATAGATTCTACTAATAAAAGAACCAAAATCTTGTGAGTATGACTAAGAAAATAATGAGTATGAAGTCATTAAGCTTTTAAAGACACATAGATTGTTTAAAACATTATGATTAAGGAAGCATTTTACTGCATTTCAAGATGAATTAGTTCAAAGTAATCAGGTTCACTACATATAAAACAAAGTCGCTACCCGCTGTCTATCTGTCTCTATGTGTGCTTAGATCTTTAAAACTACGCAATGGATTTTGTTGCGGTTTTTTTAAATAGATAAAGTGATTTAAGAGGAAGGTTTATATGTGTAACTTGCACCCATGCGAAGCCGGAGCGGGTCGCTAGTTTACTATAAAATTAACAAAAACTGTCTTGTGTTAAACCAGCGGCTTGCGTGGTTTTAAAGATCTAAGCATACAAAGGGACAGACTACGGGAATCGACTCTGTTTTATACTATGTAGTGAAGTAAGAGAGTGTAAGTGATATATTAAGATTTAAGACCTAATTAATTTTATATGTATTCTTTTTTGAAGTAATTTTTATAAAGTTTAATGTATTTTAGTTGGTTCGAAACTCATCCATGCGCCAATGGATTTTTCACATCATGCGAAAAGGATTTTTCGTTTCGAAAAATGTATGTGCGGTTTACCCTAGGACGATTTAACCAATTTTGGTAAAATCGCTTTACCACATGCTCAAAATGGTGATGGAAAACCTCGTGAGGAAACCCACAGCTTAGTCCACACGTATTGACCATGTCATACCAGTAGGTAAGGCTGATAGGCTAAGAGGACAGTATAGGCGCTGTGCAAGCCTACTCTATCTTGTCATGTCCTAGGTAATACAGAGCGTCCCGGTCTATTATTAAAAAGTTAAGTAAAGGTATAAATAACTAGTTTCTGCCCGCGGCTGCGATCGCGTAGTACCTTGGTAAAAAACCTATGTGTTAATCCAGATCACAAACTATGTATATTCCAAGTTTCAACCAAATCCGCTTAGTAGTAAAAACACATCCCTACTCACAAACTTTCGCATTTATAATATTATGTAGGAAGTAGGATTTAGGATAGATGCAACGGGAATAGATTTTTTAAGTGTTTTTTGTACAATTTGTTTTGATTTAAGTATGTACTCTATATACCGTACAATTTTATTATTCATTGTATTATAGCATCAGACAATTTTGTATATGTAATCAGCTAATTGTTGTAGCATTTTAGAAGTAACTAATATTATTTATGACTGAAAGACACCGTCCATATTATATTGTCCATTTATTATTTACCTAAAGATGTATTTTTATGAATCTTGACTTAATTAGAACAATATAACATTTTGTACAATAACTTGTCTTATTATTTTTGTAGATGCCATTCTTTCAGTTAAAATTGCAGGCGAAGAATATCGAGGCTAGTATAATATCTCGATAGCGAAGAACTAGAAATTTTAGAGGTCAACAGAAATTAGTGTGAGATTGAGGGTTTTTAATAAAACAAATACCTTGTTTTGTGAAATCTTTATTTAAAAATTCAACATTTGCGCCGAAAAAAAGATTGTTACAAATTACAACATTGAGATTCTTTGTGATTGTAAAAAATGCATTCAAATTATATACCATTTTTATATTTTTAATAAAATATAACAAGGCACGTTAGTGAGAAACCTTTGTAAAAGTCTGCTTTTAAAAAGTATTCTTAGCTACACACCTACTGACAATAAAACAACGATAATTAAGTATTTACAATATAAAACATATCCAGCAATTAGCATTATAAAACATGGTATTCTAAAACGGTAAACAACTAAAAAGTGAAAATAGTTTCGTAGTAAAGAAAATGGTGCAGAGATTTTACGTTAGACTTTTTCATAACTATTTAAATCTATTTGACACTAAAATAAACTACTCATTTAAAATATTAGCAAAATTTACAAATAATTGGATACATACTAGAGTCATCGGACTTTATATTGATTCATCGACATAATAACAGTACCACAAACTTTTTGTGAGGTTTTATGTAGAGTTTTACGCTCAGTGACATTTTTATAACGAGTGTCAATCTCATTTTAAGTTGTTGTTACAATGTTAGCTTTTAGTTTGTAGCACTATATTATTTACAAATGAATGTTCCCAGTTCGATGGCTTAAAAACTTGGTAAACTGTATCGCGGTGGGCACTCCGGGATTTAGCATGGTCCCACATTCATTACCATTTGTACTCATGGACATATTGAAGAAACGAATTGTTCACTCCTGAAATAGCTAGACCCAATAATTTTGCGTAAGAAAATACTGAGCCATCCATATTAGCTCTTAACATTTTAATGCATTACCTACGCGCCTCTTTGATAGTGTTTGGGAGGGGTTGTCACAAGGGAGTACGCTTGGAGCATTTTCTTTTATTTGTTATATACATCAAGGAAGGCCTTGATTAATTAGGTTTTTCTATATATTTCTTTATCGGATTGTTGAGTAAAGTTTATAAGCTAGCTCAAAAGTTCTCAAACAGTTTGTAAACCTAATAACTGCTGCTAAAATAAAGTAGGTACTTGTAAAGTCGTATTATTAAATTTCTCAACACGTTCAATAAGCGATTCATTGAGTTATTCGAACACGTTTCTTAAAACATTAACGTGTGTATCTGCATTGCTAAGAAGAAAGTGGCACGGTGTTGTAATGTCCTATACTAGAACGCGGTTATGTAAGCGGAAACGTCGCTTTCGTTATTCGCCATAAGTTATTTTAAATCTTATCACTTTCATATTGGGTCTAGAATAGGAGTTAAATCCGTTTCTGTTTACCTTATAGCTTATTTAGAACTCATAAAGTTATAAGGCATAGAATAGAAATTCGAAACAGTGCTTAGAGTATAATCTACAAATAACTTTGTACCAACCATTAGTTCAAAAACTGATAAAATTACAAAGATAGGAAGGCTACAATTATTTAACGATAATTCTATTTGAACGTTTAGAATGACTTATTCTTGTGCGAAGTGCTATTACTGTGAATTATATGACTCATGAGAAACAAATACAACAATTCAAGCTTCAATGTATGTAGATTGTGTACTTACTGTTAATCATTCTATTGTTAAGGTTTTTATCGCCCATCAACCAACATAGATTACAGGTATTAACATACCAAACGCAGGGCGGAAATATTTGAAAAAACCGACCAACTCCGCGTGGCTTTGATGAAAAGGCTTGAGCTAGGATTATTTCTGGAAAGGTCTTTGTTTGAACTTGAAGCAGCCAAGTCTCTTGTGCAACATTACGATTCGATTTGAAGTTCTTTGTTCAGTCAGCGTCACATTGAGGTTTGTTTGGTTTGGTTTAGAAGAATCGCATGTGCTGCACGAACGAGATAGGTCTGTTAAGTGGCCAATCTCTATGCCTTATAATCTTCATTTTACAATCTACTTAAAGAGGAGAAAGCCCAAAGGCGCAATGATGAGGGCTAAAGTCTTGCCGATGGTCGCGGCGCCATTGCATGCATCATATTCGCAGGTCTCGCAGAATGACGTCACTTCGTTGGCTCCGTTGTTGGAAGTAGGGCAGGAGCTGGAGTAGTCATCCTGGCGCTTCCACGTACATCCTCGGGAGATCACCAGCTGACCGTTGACTGGAACAGAAAAATTGATGCTAGAATCTAATTAGGTAGACATTGGTGTCGATTCGGTTGTTCACTTTTCTAAACTTAACTTAATTTGACAGCTCTAAAGTTATAGCTATCCTTGTCATTATCACCTATAAGAAAGGGATAGTATCACTTTTAGATACGTCAAATTAAGTTTAGTTTAGGAAAATGCACAACAGAATCGACATCATTGTCAATTAAGTTAATCACAATTTAATCTTCCAAGAATCTTATGAATATTATGACACTACTGACTATTTTCACCCCGCAAATGTTTATCCTGGGCGGGAATCAAACCCGCGACCTGCAGCTCGGAACGTACTACTACTACTACCTACTACGAACAGAGCTTTGCAACCAGTCAAAGTGAGTGAATGAATAATATTTTTTGTAGCCTATCATCTAAGCTCTCCAAGCTCGGGTAATAGTTACGTTGGAGAGAGTAGGTAAACTTCAGACGACTCCGGTTTTTACCAAAGTTGCTTCCGGTTTTAGAGATTACTTTATTCTCATCTTTAAACATAAACTTCTGAATGACGAATATTATTGGCGTTAGGTTGTATCCACTTGTTTTTCCAGTGTAAAATTCTCAAATTATAAGCAGTTGGACTAATTAGTTCACATGACCGGACTTCGTAACCTGGTGGGACCTTTGTAATTTGAGGGGTCGGACTCACTACTCTACTTAGTAAATCATAACAGGTGCAAGGTAGGTGCATAGGACGGTTGCGTGTCTGTGCTTCGGAAGGTCTGGATGTTCACGTCTTTTATTCGAACACTTGTCAGAGTGGTCGTGGTTAATGGAGGTCGGGTTTGAATGCGGAACTTGCAACTACTATCAGTCGTAGAGGTTTGTGTTATATATATATATATATATATTCAAAAAGGAAGACTAAGACGTCTTCAGACGAAGTTATTTATGATGGTCCAAAAGATCTGGAGACCTTTTAAACAAGAAGTAGACACACTCTGTAGGTATTTTCTTCTCGCATGAAAGTATTGTCTATACAAATATACCTATCTGATGATCTCATTTTCAATCGCCATTTGAAGGTCTCAAACCATGGCCATGCATGTTTGTTGACTGCGACTTCTCAAAAGGTTATCAATTAGCAAATGAATTGAAAAAACCAGCCATTCTTTGTTAGAACACAGTTGGTACTTATAAAATTAGCGTTGACTGTAGCTAGAACAATAACAATGTAGGTACTATAACAAGTAGCTGCAGTAGCAGATTTGACATTAAATTAAAACCTGGTACTACTCCTGTGCAGGTGTGAGATCGTTATTTCTGTTCTGGTAATGAATAAATGGACTATCCTGATTAAAATAACTTCCATAATCTTATTAGGTTGATATCGCCTGAGCATATTGCTCAGCACGCCGCCACCAAGTCGCTTGATTGCTACGCGACCGTGAATTAATAGGTACTTAGTCGATGATACTGATAAAAATATGTTTCGGTATAAATCTAGTAATTCGGTTAAGCTAAAGTTAGAAGTTCACACACACAGTGCAAAGAGAAATCTCTGTTTTAATTAAAGCAATGAAAGCACAGGATTCACGGTGTAACCGTCCATTTTGTCCGGCCTATCATTTGCGCAGCAGACCAGAGATAGTAAAATGCATAATTTGCGTTCACTACTGGTAAGTAGATAGGTACTTGGTACTAAGCTGAACACTAAATTGTAATTTGTAATCATATGTTCCCGTTAAACGCGTAGTGCGGTAGCGTGTCTTATCATCTCTCGCTATGGAATGGAAGGCTAATCATTCTTCTATACTACCTACGGATCTTTAATTTGAAATCAGGCTGCTCATATAATACTTAAGGTATTTGTTTTATTCTTTTTTTGTAGTAACTATTGTGGACAAACCGGAAGCCTGCAGATTTTAGGCCCTACGAAGGCCTCCGACATCATCTTTTCGACAAGAGCAGGGAAGGGCCTACCCTACCTAGCTGTAAAAAAAATTCTTCTTAAGTTGATGTTCTGCATAATCCATGAACCTAGCAGTGACATTCTTCTATACTACCTACTGATCTTTAATTTGAAATCAGGCTGCTCATATAATACCTAAGGTATTTGTTTTATTCTTTTTTTGTAGTAACTATTGTGGACAAACCGGAAGCCTGCAGATTTTAGGCCCTACGAAGGCCTCCGACATCATCTTTTCGACAAGAGCAGGGAAGGGCCTACCCTACCTAGCTGTAAAAAAAATTCTTCTTAAGTTGATGTTCTGCATAATCCATGAACCTAGCAGTGACATTCTTCTATACTACCTACTGATCTTTAATTTGAAATCAGGCTGCTCATATAATACCTAAGGTATTTGTTTTATTCTTTTTTTGTAGTAACTATTGTGGACAAACCGGAAGCCTGCAGATTTTAGGCCCTACGAAGGCCTCCGACATCATCTTTTCGACAAGAGCAGGGAAGGGCCTACCCTACCTAGCTGTAAAAAAAATTCTTCTTAAGTTGATGTTCTGCATAATCCATGAACCTAGCAGTGACTCTATCTGGTACCTAGCACTATTAGGTGCCTGATGGGGACCTGAGTTAGCCTAAAACAAACCAAAAGGACTTAATTTCCCCTTGCAACTAGAATTTGAACTAGGAAGGAAAACAAGTAAAACTCACTGTATTTCTTCTGCTTCTTGCAGGCTGACTTCGATGACGTCAGGTAAGGGTAGGTGGCTCCAGTGTTCGCGTCGCAGTTCTCCAGACGGTATGCGTAGGAGTTGTCATAGTTCCCAGCGTGGAAGGGATCGTTGCAGAGAGGGTTCAGGTCTGAGGAGCAGGTCCAACAGCGGACTGGCTCACCTGTAAGCGAAAAGAGAATAGTGTGTAATGAATTTCATATTGAGTTAATCGTAGTTGTTGATGAGGTCTGGGGGGTGATCGGCTAACTCTGTTATATCTGGTGTTGCAAACAAAAATGATTGACACCGATCCTGTTTTTACAAACTTTGACATTTGATCAGTCGATCCAATGAACGTCAATTGACAAACTATAGATATACTAACAGTTTGTTAAAACAGGATTGGTCTCAATCATTTCTGTTTGCAATAGAGTTAGCCGATCACCCCGATGGTCTATTAAGTGCATTCCTTTAATAGTAACGTACCTAATTAATAGTGCTTCGTTTTTCTTTGACCTACTTAGTAACTTCATAATAGGAATGTAGGTACCCTTATAAAATTGTGGTTGAGTGATTTTCATCAAGCCATTTATCCACCTTCATTTGCTAACCACCTTTACGATTGCAATTATTTAATTGTAATAGGCGGGACATACCGTATTCAGTGCCGTCAACAGTTACCTACCCCAGTTATTGCCCATCATATCTCGTTACAGCAATTTATTCTACTTAACCTTATTGACTTTATTATTTTTATTAATATTGTCGAAAGCCTGCCTGAGATTTCAGAAGGTTGCGGGTCCCGTTGCGCAACAAATGTTTGCTTGAATTGAAAATATTTGGCCTATAGAGCCAAATCAGGGCTCATGATAAGACTTAAAGAAAAAAGAATAGAGATTCGCTAGTTAAAGATTAAAGATTCGCTAGTTAGTTATTGATTAGGCCACTTTTTTGTTACATTTATTGTGCCTTATAGTATAAATAAATAAATAAATATGTAAAGAGTTTGTCATAATCGAAATCGATTAGGAGGCCATTATGTAAAATATGTATGTATTTAAAATATAATAATGTATCAGTTTTGTAGCTCTGATTACTTTGGGGACATAATGGTGTTAATGTGAAAATCCACACCAAACCACACCAGCCTATATCACTCCGCTGCTGGACATAGGCCTCCCCTAATAAAGGGGGATATGGCGTGGTGATCGCAGGGCACAGCTTCTCGCACCACCGACGCGACGGCGACGCTCCGGCCCGTCGCTCGTCGCAGGGATTTAGCTGTGCCGAACTGCCGATGTAGGCTGTGCTAAGCTAATCAGCCGGCGGCCGCTAGAGGCCCTGTTCATAGTTTAGCAGGGTGCACCACGTCCAGGCGAGGTTGGTTTGAGTTTCGAAGATGGGGGTTGGAACCCCGTACACACCGTTTATGTGAAAATTTTCAACATTATTTAGTTTATTTTATGTACCTAATAGACACAACACTACTTATCTGGAATCTGATTACCATGCTGTTGAGCATGGAATGCATTAGTAATTCTTATTAACCGTAACTAAAGGTACCTAGTTTATTACAATAGATGGGTGGATCTAGAGTCTAGAATAGATGTTCTCATAGTATTTGTTATTGCTCTTAACATATACATGCAACAGTTAATTTTTTATAAGAATAACTTTGATATGTACTTAACTGAAATAAAAGCCGAGAAATGTTCATAAATTGGTTTGTGAAAAGCTCTACTTTCCTAATGCTAATAAATATAACTAATAAATATGATACAGGCGAAAGTTTGTGAAATGTGATGATAAATGTTCCTTCTTCAGGCTACAACAAACCAACCCAAAAAAATCCAGAGCAAATACGGTAAAAAACCTCAAAACCCTGAGACTACAATATGCAGTTGCAATATATGCAATATGCGTTTCAAAAAGGGCATTATAAAATTTTTAAAGAGTCAGCAACGCGCATGTATGGGAACCACTTACCCTTAGGAGGACTGTACGCCTGTTTGCTAACTTAGTAGGATAAAAGGTAGTTACCTATAAAAAGTATATACCAGGAATAACATATTAAGCTACTTTTTAAATCCCGGTAGGTACTATGCGAGCAAAGACGCGGGTGGAAGCAAGTGACAAACGTCGTAGTTAGTCGTAGAGTCATATTATTAAAATACAAATTTGTTGATCACAAAGACTTCGTGAGCAAATGCATTTTAAGTTTTGCATAAAAAAACCTGTTTACTATCGACCTTATATTCCAATGAATTTCGTGCTTCGATACAATCACTGCATTCTAAAAAGACGATTGCCAACCTTGAAATTATTCCGGTATAACTTTAGAATCAAACTTGAAGGCTATAAAAACTTAATAGCATCTCTGCAAGGCCCTTTGACTAGGTAGGTACTGTGATGGAAGGTAGACATAATAGTATCTATGTTTGATATGGTGCGGTGATCATTGACAAAGGATAGTTTTTTCCATGACCTGTGGTTTCCAATGACTTCAGTCTGTGACTTTGTAACTGCTTGTAGTCGAGAGCGACGACGTGGTATAATTATTGCATATTAATTAGTATTTTTCTGTTCATAAGTTTCATTTGGTTTCTAAGTAGTTTCGACTTTTTGCCGTTTTCATGGAGGCTTTATTAAATAGTCAGTGACGAGCTGGCAATGGGACACCGATCCTCTGACTTTACCTCCGTCAATTTTGTTATGAGATCACTATAGATACCTATGCTGTGTAGGTATCGGACGGTTTGTTTGATTAAAAATTAGCACGAAGTCGAAAAGTAGTACCTCAGTGCCTCAGGTAAGGTAGCTCTTACACGGGTCATTTTCAGATCAATTTGCTCAGCAACAATTGTGGAGCTTGATGGGATGATTAAGTTTGAGCTGACATACTAATTTATGCCAGAAATGGAGCAATTTAAGCCTGTCCATATTAGGTCATGTTTGTTGTACCTTCAATTAACTCAACTAAACCACCTACCCAAAATGGAACAAGTTTACCTCACTTTTCAATAGTCCCTCATAAAGGGACACGTGTTATCAAAATTGTGCAAAAAAAATAGCACGCACATGATTTCATCATCTATACGGTATACCGCCTCAGGAAGCCACCAGAAAGCCTGTAAAATTCCGCAGAGAGTAGGCCTCCCCCAAAAACTTCCTGTTTGTGGTCGGGACAGGGCTTGCAATCCGGATATCCAGATATCCGAATTATCAGGATAATTCGTCAGTTTTACTATCCGGATAATGATGGTCATTGTATCCGGATAATTCGGATAATACGGATACTAAAATGCTTAATCAAAATAGTGTAAAAAAACAGTACGCGCATGATTTCATCATCTATACGGTATACCGCCTCAGGAAGCCATCAGGAAGCCTGTAGAATTCAGCAGAGCCTCCCCCAAAGACTTCCCGTTTGTGGTCGGGACAGGGCTTGCAATCCAGATATCCGAATTATCAGTTCGTCAGTTTTACTATCCGGATAATGACGGTCATTGTATCCGGATAATTCGGATAATACGGATACTAAAATGCTTAAAAAATACCGATTTGTTTAAGGAGTTATCTACATTAAAACTATAATATATCTTTATGTTCAGCGGGTATCTAACAAGTAATCTGAATTTAAAACAGTGTCAAGCACAAAGTAAAACAGTGTCATTCTTAATTTTAAATATTTATAGCAACATTCAGAAACTAACCCTAGGCACACTAGAGTAGGGTACACAAGAGGTGATCTTCCATAGAAACGGTAAGTAGTTTTTTTTTTTGCTTGAAGTTAGAAATTGACGTCTGGGTTTTATTAATTTTTCATTTATTATTGTTTTAATCTCATTACTTAACAAATAGTTGTTATTTAACTAATTAGTAAATTAATTAATTAATCAGTTTATTTTAACTAATCATTTCGTAACTATAAAATGTTATCAGTTAACTAGTAGTGATTTTCATCGCTATAAATGTACGATATGATGCTGGGTGATTACGTCCCGCATTATTTATTATTATTTATTATTATTAATTTTCATGTTCATACATAAACCGAGCATCCATAACCGTTGAATATAATGTTTTTTTGAAAGGTGACGATCATGAACTGGAAGTCCTGGAAGAAACTACCTGCAGTGTAGGTAGTTGCTTCGAGGACTAGGACTACTTCCAGGGTGTAGGTCCTGCACCATCAAGGGGGTATTCAGGGCATGCTCTAGATAGTTATTCGTGAAAATTTTTCGAGGGATGTCGAGTAATCCCTCTATTCAAGGATTTGCAAACTTGTAAACTGCAAACTTGACGATGTCGTTGGCCAATCTCAAGGGTCTTCCAATCTTTCGTCAACCCTCAAAAAGAGGTCACCTTTCGAGAACTTTTAAAACCAAATGGTTATCGGCTATTTGAACTACTAGGTCTGCCTATTGCCACCTCGGATTGAAATAATTATAATAATAATGGATTTTTGACTCCAAGCATAGTTCTCGTTGTACGACTCAGCTTTATATCCAAGCCTAAGTTAGTGGCCAAGATTCAGTACGATAAGTCACATTAATCAGTGCTGCCAGCCAGCACTGATTAACCCAACAATTCTGACAGACAATCATGCCTAGCCGGTAAAAATGCTTATGTATGTGTGGGCTAGTTATTAATGGAAACATGCGCTTTGAAGGTTTTCGTCTTGAGGTTTTTGGTATCTGTGACGAGAATCTGTGCTGTATCTGTGACGATAATCTGTGCTGTATCTGTGCTGTGTGGCATCTGTGCTGCAATAATCCGAACGCTGCCCATAAGAGTTAGATTCATTGACCTCTTTGTCGAAGTTGGACTTACCCAATAGACAATTCAGTCTGACTAAGATAAACATAGTAGTAAACAACTTCGATATTTTTGTGTTTATTTTGAGACTTGTAACACGCATCATGCCAAAGTCATCCAGCGATTCTTCCCTGAAAAACTATATGGTCAGCAAATCGAAGGTGTACTCACTATTAATATTGATGATTGACCATGCTTTGTCCGTTACTCCGTTACATTACTCATTTACTATGTAGGTGAAGATATTTTAGAAGAAAGAGTAAAGTTTGATTGTTTAGTGGTGCATTCTCATAGTGAATATCGGTTTAACTTAAACATTTTATAATAACTAGCAATTTTATGGCCTTATTTCCTTTTATTTATGTTATTTTTTAAACTTTTGCTAAAATTATCCGAATTATCAGAAATATCCCGATAGTAAAGTTCACTACTATCCAAATTATCCGGATACCAAAAGTCAACGGATAATGCAAGCCTTTGTCGGGACACTAATTAAAAGGCACATGAATTAAAAGAAAAAAAGTCAAGGCAAATCGTCAATTTAAGCTTATAAGTTTAGCCAAAAGTTTTATATTTGCAGAATTATAGCAAGTATCTAGTTTGTGTGTAAAAAAATCATGTGTCAATCTACTTTTGTTGCTGACTGTACATACGTAGTATACTTTATCAAATACTGTACGTACTTTAAATTATACCTAGGAGGTAAATTATTCAGCTCCACAACACAATTGTCTTTAACGATGTGTCATTTCATGGTACCTTGCATGACTGTCGCAGGTACTACTGGGTAGGTACCAGGTACTTACTTAATTGTAAGCAATTGTTTTAAGTACCATTGTTGTACTACTTCGACACGTGATCTTGTGAGTCTGTAAGGTCGTGTTTAGATCTAAATAATATAACACAGTGGTCACATGTCAGGATCTGGGCGAAGCGAAGCCGAAGGTCCGCTTCCTGAAGGTTGCCTATTCGATTTCCGCCGCAAGACAAATGTTTGTATGATCTGCAAATATTTGTCTCGAGTCTAGGTGTTTTCTATGTATCTTAGTAAGTATTAAGTACCTTTTTATGTAGTTTATCAATCATTTGGCTCACATAACACTAGCTTTGCTTGGTTGGGGGATATCATGATGTGTACCAGTACTATATATTTATTTATATGTCACACATCGCCTTGAACTCGCAATAAAGATTTTCGTCTTTATAGTCGTACATCGTAGATAATCAAAACAAATAGTAGGTAGGTATTTACCTACCTTTGTACTTTACGATACAATTATAATATGTTGACGACTGGGTGTGGGAATTGACTGGGAATAATCATATAGGTATTAATAATATACTAGGTAAAAACAATAGACTAGTGATAAGGTATAGGTATGAGGTATAGTATACTATTAATACATTGTAAACTTATCGGTTATTCCCAGTCAGTAGCACCACAGCACCCAGTTGTCAAGAATTTGGTTCTAAGTAGGTAGGTAGTTGATATGATGTACGGAATCAGTGTAGGTACTTATTTATTTTCATAAATACATACAAACATCTTCACGACTTTTGCCCCATTATGGATATCTTCGGATATTGCTCAGTACGCAAATCTATTGAGGATACCATAACGGGGGTAGTCAGAGGCAAGTCCAAACATTACGTTCGATACATGCCCACTTTTTGCAAGCAGCTTGCATTCCACGTGACAGGTTGCAATCCCATCGCCGCTTATTTATTGGAACACTAACCTAGCACATAACTTTCGAACTTTTTAGTTCGAGGGCATGCCGGTTTCCTCACGATGTTTTCCTTCACCGTTTCGAGCTCGTGGTAATGCGCACACAAATTTTTCGAAACGACAAATCCATTGGTGCACGGCTGGGATTCGCACCCACGACCTCCAGATCTTAAGTCGGGGTACATCCCACTAGGCCACCACAGCTCTTTCATTTTCATAAATTAAATGCGGATTAAATAATGTCTTGATTGTTAGGATAACCTTGCCATTGTAGTTACGCTGAAGTTAAAGACCGTGAAATAAAATAAGAAAAAAAAAGTTTAATTTTATTGTCTTCTTGATATCCAACCTTAACCTTGAAGAAACATGCAGCAAGTTTTATAAAAATGCCTTTGTTTTAGCAAGTTATAAAATAAAATATTTTTCATAAGTTGCTTGACAAGGACTTCGTTATAATAGTCTTTACTTGAGCTAATTATCATCATCATCATCATCATCATATCATGTTAGTCATTTTCAGCCCACGGCTGGGCATAGGCCATACTTTAATTACGCCACTGGCCTCGATACTGTGTTAATAGTTTTTATTAGCTATAATAGATACTACCACCAAGGAAGATTCTTATTGAATTTGTATTTAAACTTAACTTTATCGAAAAATTTAAAATTTCAATACGACCTCACCTAAGAGATGTAACTCAATTGTCATACAGCTTAAAAAGATTCGAAATTTTCATATTAAGGTACCTCTACCACAAAGTTACTTAAAATCAGCTAGTCCACGTAAAAGGCGTTTTCTGAGCGACAAACATTTGACTAAAATGCCCCTAAATTATCACCTTTTAGCTAAGAACCTATATTACGCATGCAATACGTAACTATGTATCTCATATTGTAACTTTCAAAAAACCTATCATTTTATCACATAAATGACTAAATCCATTTTAAGGGTAAGTATAAGTACTCCTTGCAACGATCTACACGACCAAAACATGTTTGAAGCATAAACGCTTCTCGAAGGTCGATTCTCTGCCCTGTATGCCCTTCTAATAACTTGCGAAACCCTTGCGTAACAGGCTGTTGCATAAACCGGCCCACGCTAAACGAAGCCATTCAAGCCAGATTGCTGTCTTTATCTTACACATGAAAGCCTATATATCATTTTTGAAAGTTTATCTTCTGTCTCTCTCAGCGGCAGTTTTTGGGCACGTTTTTCGGCCTCAGAGAAAAAGCCTAAGAGGGTTCACGTAACTCTATATTAAAAACGCAATGCTATAAGAATACCTACTAGGTAAATAATTTGTAATTTTGTTAATTTCAACATTTTTCACTTTTTATGTAAGAGTAATTCATTCAGGTGAAAGAAGCTATTGTAAGACACGTAGAGTAATTATTAATAATGACATCACAATCGGGAATGAAA
Organism: Horisme vitalbata; assembly: GCA_951804965.1. NCBI lineage: Eukaryota > Metazoa > Arthropoda > Insecta > Lepidoptera > Geometridae > Horisme > Horisme vitalbata. Next base: position 10,207,071 of record OX638091.1, read on the forward strand.
CTGAATAGGTCGTGCGACTATAAAAAATGAACCATGGTAGGGCAGAGTAGCTACACGTACTTGAACTGGTCAATGTTAATTTCGGACGACACGACAACATGGACTGAATCCACACAAAAATATCTCAACAGTCAGCCATACAACTGGCTAAAATGTATTTTCAAAACCATAAAAACTTCTTATGACTTTTGGCACATAAAAATATACATTTTGCGCGCCATTTAGTTGTCAATTTTGACCCAGTTCGAAAGCTGCTGAAATAAATCACTTTGAAAAATACCAATATTGTAACTTTTGTCCGGCCCATGCCGCTGATTGTACCTTACGTACGTTTGTTGTGATCATTAGCCTCATTTCCGTATTCCTCTGTCCTCAAAATAGTACCTACCTACGTAAATTTATATAGGCCTCATGCGCTTATGATATTGACCAACTCACCTACTATGTCGGGCTTGATCATGGAATTACTGCTATTAGGTAGTACTATACTAATGTACTTAAGGGAATGCGCGCATTGAACAACAATCTGTGCCATATGTATTTTCCCAAAAAGGTTTAGTGTTGCACAAAAAAACACGAAACACAACCTTATTGGCTATTTTTATTAAGAATAACCAGGCATAGATTTGATCGCGATTGATGGTAGTCGGTTAGTTGATGGTAGGGGCAGTTTAAATGACATTTTCGGCGAGGCCACAACGCAAATCTACGACGTCGTACACAACGCATTGTGGAAATTTCCGATGCATCTCCGCAGTCAGAAGTATCTATATACTCGTACGATGTCGTATACAATGAAATTTTTGCATTGTGTCGGCATTTTGCTATGCATTTCGGTGCGACGTCGTTGTGGCCTCGGCCTTTCGATTAGGCCCTTAGTTTTTTTACCGTGATTATTTATTTGACTGGCTTTATGACCTAAAGGTAGAGTTAAGTACCTGAATAAAAATAAGTTTTGCGCACAGTAAATCAATACTGGAAAATGTCTTTCAACCACAAGGAAAACTTTTGCTTTACCGTCGAAAATCCATTAATTTCACCATTAGGGAGACAAATTATCTGTCTTCAGGTCGTGACCTACTAACCCTGGTGATGAAGTGCTGTTGGGCACCATAAAATTAGAATTAATACAGAGCAAACTGTCTGTTAGCATAAAACTCGTCGGAAAATATTGTTGGTTTCTGTTTCTGGTAAAATTATTTGTGGTTATTATAACTATCTAATAATGATTTTATTAAGGCGCAAGATAAAGTAATCTATTATGTGATTAATTAAAAAAGCGTGTGTTTGCTAAATTCAGGAAAATAAATAAGTTATTTTCATTCTCGTAGCAACGAAACGTGTGATGTGACCTTATCACAGCGATGGTAAACATTTGTTTAACATGGCTGACATAAATACAGATCTATCATAAATGTTGACCCTATTGCGTAAACATAAGGTTCAAAATACATGTCTCTGAAAAGACATGATCTCATATCCAGTTGGCATTGGCACACCATCGTTCATGGACGTTTGCTGGACGTTCTTCTCTCCATACAAAATTGACCAGCTGCCAACCGATTTCGAGGAAGGGATTTTAATTACATTATTAATGTTTTTCTAAGACAACCATGGGATTTTTACGTCATCGTTTCTGGATATTATCAACATAATCATGTTAAGCAAGAGCAGTAACTAGAACATAGCTATTTGAGAAGATGTGCGTAAAATCAACTTCTATACTTAGGTTTAAAGAACTTTATTCTCATATAAACACATGGATCCGCTCGTTTCTGCTTGAAATTAACATATACTTTATAGGTAAGCACTTATTCACTTATGTGAAAATCAAGTACTTTCAATATAAGTAATAGGTACAAATTATTAATTGCACTTTTATTGGGGCTAACCCCAAAAGTACTCATTTGAAAAACCCTTGGGAAAACCGAAAGGTGTGAATTGAAATATTTGCCCCTGTGCGTTTAGTGATAGAGCGTGTTTCAAATTTTAAATTCAGCGTGACATCATTTTTGCTTTTGTATACCTGCGAACGTTAATCGTGTTTACTTCCCTTCCTCAAAAATAAGAAGATGACGTCACTATCCATGTCTAACCGCTTCAAATGCTTTTTCTTTCTTCGTGAAATTGTGCGGTAATGGCATGCTCCTAGACTAAAGAGCTAAACAGATTTATTATTAATGAACCATCGCTATCCCACTGCAAAGCAAAGGCCCCCATTCTCTTCTTCTTCCTGTGACAGGCCGTGTTAGAAATTTGAGTCAAACTCGTCCCGCCATCTCATTCTCAGCGTTCCACGTCGGCGCGTAGAATCAAGTGAGATCCACTCTGTGGTTCTCTTTGCCCTCACGTCGCTTGGCATGCGGGAGACTTGTCAGGCCCAGTTTCAGGTTTACGCATTACCTATCAATTTTATTCTCAAATTTTGACTACACACTACTAGTTGTTAGTGACATTTTTCATATTTTCAAAAAACGCAGACAAAGTCTCGACTGCGTGTTTTGGTTATCGACTTGTACTTGAAACTCGCTGAAAGTAGATATACCTATGTATACAGCGCCTGAAAGTCGGAATTGGAGTTGCACGCTAAACCATATTTTTGTCATTCTATGTAACTCTCTGGTAGGCGTGCCATCTAGACATTTGGCACAGAGAATGGAAGTGTTCAAGGGCAACACATAGTACTCATGTTGTCTAGTCAAAGCGGCATATGTTGAGCTAGGATTTATCTAGGTCAGTGCATTAGTAATGCGATTGCAATCCAGCTGGGTAATGCAACTAGTATATAGAGGACATTTTTTGATATGATTGCGTTGGGAGCGCTGATCTTAGGTTGATCAATCGTGTGGTTATTGATTTTTAAAATACTATTATGTAAGAATATCTTCAGCTAATGTCAAATCTGTCTTTATATAATAGTTTATTGTAGTATAATCTAATGAATTTCCGAGTGTAAATTTACTCCAGCGAAACGAAATAGCAGAGTTTTAATAAGAGCGCTTCAACAAGTACAGAAAAATCATCTTAAAACTCTGCTATTTCGTTTTTCTGGAGTAAATTTACACTCGGAAATTCAGCCTTCATCTTCATAAGGGGCCTAAAAGCTTCGAAATAAGAGTTGGCCACTAGCTCATAAGAGGAATAATAGGAGAAGAAGAAAATATAGCAACCGCTGTGAATTTAAAAACAATGACGGAGTATGAGGTATTCCCTGTATATTATTTAATTGAAAAATTCTTACAAAATATTTCACTTGTGTAGCCAATGATGAAATTATAAAGGAAAATTACGTACCCTATGTAATATTAAATTCTTGGTATCTTCTACTATAAACCAAGGCAATTGTAATTTTTTTGCAGAAAATACAGGCAGACGATTAGTGTTCAAAACTTATTTATTTTATATTCTCATAAAGTTAAAGCCAATCATTAATCACCAGAAGTCAATTTAAGCAACAAAGGCTGGTAGGTAGGTTGTACGGTTCACAAATAATCAGGTTCACCAACCACCAAAATGTTTTGCTTCATACGCTAACCTTGATAAGAGTTAAGAGTGTGGGCTTATGGAGTAAAGACTAGGGTATGCGTATCGAATTTTAGCATTCAGTAGGTACTTAGTGTATTTATTGCGACGTACTTTATTGACTGCGGGCCTAATTCCTGCTCGATATCGACAGTTTCAGCACTCAAATCGTCAGTAAAATAATGGAAAACTTATATACCTTAGTCAGCTCCTTACAATGTACCACGTTGTACCTAGACTTGTGCAAACCATATTTCCTGTAGGGAAAGAACCGGGAATAGGGACCTGGATTTTTTTGTATGGAAAGAAAAACTAGATTTCTCTCTAGGGGCTTTTGGTTTGAACCACCACGTCATATACCTACGACATATACCTACGGCATATACCTACTTATGTCACAGAATAAGAAAGCTTATGTACGTAGACCATGCCTTGGTGACCAGCACTAGGACTACCACCCACCGAAACGCCTAGACGGGCTGAATCTAGGTTATAAAATTTAAAATTCAACATAAAAAAGTTGATTTTTTTTTAAATAAAGATTAACTTTTTTCCAAGGTCGAGCATCATTATCACAGATTTTTGTGCGTAATTATAAATAACGTGGCCATTTATATTTTTAGTAAGAGCCGTCGTCCGTCCACCTGCGGAATTCCGAACAATTGAACTGCTTTTTATTTACTAATATTATGGAGGTGATGTAATTAATATAACATCTCTAGGCACTTGTTCTGTATTTGTTGGCGGAACATATCTTTTACATAATATCACGTCTCATTTTGCAGCTGATTACCATGATTTGTTGATGTAGTTTTAAAAGCCATAGTGATCAATATGGCTTTTAAAACTGCAACACTCAACTGTGTTCTTTCAACTTCATTAGAGAAAAACTGCAACGGTGCGTTACTGGTAGATATAGAACGTACCTACTCAGTAATTTTACATACAAAAGCTCGTACAGTTGAGAATGTTGCCATGGAATTGAGTGAACAACTCCACCCAACGGTCTTCAGCAGCAACATTATCATTGTTCAAGCTTATTATTTTTGAAAGCTGTGATTTTCTTGCACCATGTGATACGCTCCACATACCTTCCACCGCTTTGGAAGTTGGCAAATCGGTTCTTTTAAAAAATCACGCACTGACGAGCTTGAAGCAGCAGCTTGATAAGAAAGCCTGAATTTTTACCATTTCAAAAGTTTCTCAATATCACTGGGACCACCATGTCCAACACTAAAATCAGAGGGACACTTTTCACACATAACATCTGCTGCATCCCTCTTTTGTTTTATAATGGATAGGTACCTTATTTTGCAAAGTATTATTATGTAAAGGTACACTTGCGTTTAGGCATTTTTGTAATGTTACAATCACAAAAATGTGTCAGGGACTGATTCAAACTACAACATTTTTGCTCTTACCACTCTTACTGGGGACAGCGGGATAGACAGACTGAAAGCGGGACTGTCCTGCCCAAAGCGGAACGTATGGTCACGTTAGTAATTAGGTACGTTACTGCCACGTAGTTACTGATTTGGCACAAACTGGTTTGAAAAATTTTTTGCTGGTTACCATCATTTTCAGAAATAAATTTTGGGTATTACGAATTAACATTATTTTGTTTTAATATGTAAGCGAGCCTCCCATCACCAAATACGATAACTGGATGGTTAGAAAAAACAAGATCGTTAACCACTAATTGCATTGCTGTTGGTAGGTAAATAATATACTGACAAAGAATGTAGGGAGGTACCTACCGAAGTTATAGAAAACACATTTAGTATGTGCTCAGTTAAGTTCAGTAATCAGTTGTCAATTGTTTGTTATTTCTACACTTAAATGCAAAAATTTGTATTTTTGTGTGTATGTGTGTGTGTGTGTGTGTGTGTGTGTGTGTGTGTGTGTGTGTTTGTGTGTGTGTGTGTGTGTGTGTGTGTGTGTGTGTGTATGTTTGTAATGAATAAACTCAAAAACTATCACCATTGGATTCACCTTAAATACATAGGCTATATTGATTGCTAGAAAAGATTATGAATCCTTACTAAAACTTAAGTAACGTACCCAAGGTGTAAAAAAATTGCCCTAACCCGTGCGAAGCCGGGACGGGCTGCTAGTTAGTGATAAAGACAGGCGTTATCGAGCACTTTAAACTGCTTAGAATTACTATTCGATAGTACCTAACGTATAAGGGAATGCTCGCTTTGAACAAAAATCTGTGCCCATATTTTCTTCATAGAAATGCCCTTAAAGGTATCGTGTCTCGTTTCCAAAACACGACACCTTCTTGGGAGAATACATTACGCACTTCTACACTAAAGCTTTTTCATTTTACTTGAATAGTACCTTAAGTTAGGTGACGTGCCGCATTATAACTATGTACCAAATAGCGATAAAAAAAAACTCGATTCAAAATATCTCAATTGTTCATGCAATTGAGATATTTTGGTCCTACTGGACCACAATTTGTACCGATTTGAAAGACCGACCGACGTCGCGATGACATTATTGCCACTATTTTTAGGCTTTTGCGAGACACATATTTTTAAGTTATGATTAATTCAATTAGATGTGACATTTTTGTTTGTTATAAATATTTCACATGATTTCGCAACAAATAAAACATTATTCTATTCTATTCTATACTATATTAACTAAATGTTAACTAGTCTTTTTTGATACTCTAACTTTAATTGTTTCTTAAAATTAGTTCCTGATTTTTTATTGCCTTTGCTCTGTAAAAGTACATTCATCAATTATGATGAACATGAAACACGAATTCTGTATTGTAACCTAGACCGAGGTAAGCTAAATGATTTATCTCGTGGGTACAATAATGACATTAAATGGGCATCAAACACGGAATCTTTATTGAGTGGATATTTTCCACATTTTAATTAAATGGACTCAAGAATAATTTCGTGTTTCTCTCAATAATAATTTATCGTCATAATTTTTCCCAAATGATAAAATGTTTAGGTTACCTAGGATTACAAACTTTTATTAACCGAATAGTTAAAATAGGTATCTATGTATTAAATAGTTAAGTCTAAATATTACACAAAAGTACAACAGCGATCCCGCAAGTCAATCGGGGGCGAAGCCAAAGTCTGCCTTCCCAGGTCGGCGATTTCCTAAAAAGTATCCGAGTTGGTTCGTGAAAAGGTATCTTAAATACCTTCCCAGATGGGCGATTTGCGCGGGAGTAGAGTCGCGAGATTGACATTCGTATTTGCGTAGCCAATCAGGCTTGCTAAATATTACGTGGAATGTAACGTGCGTTTATATATTAGAAAGCCTGATTGGATATGCATGTCAATGACGCGACTTTACCCGCGCGTAAATCGCCCATCTGGGAAGGCACACATCGTATACGATACCTTTTCACGAACCAACTCGGAATACTTTTTAGGAACCTCTTCGTTACTGCTTGAAGCACAGAGTTTTTTTATCACATGATATCGTTTTATCATTACTTTTTCCCACACACGATTTAATTCAGTATACAATGCAAATAAAAATTAATAGGTATTCAGTATTATAAATCATAAGATAACAGTCTACTTTGCTTTATTCTTTGTTTCTTTATTTTTATTTTTGTCATATTTTAATTTTTAGGAGGATGTGTGTTTCAAATTTATTTAAAAAATACCTAACTATCAATAAATTAGGTAGAGGTATATTTAGAATAATAATTTTATTACCAAACTGACCACGATTTTTAAGATTATTATTTAGGCAATTGTAGAAATTACGATGATAAAAATATTTTTGCGATCATTAAACACGATGTCACCATAAAAATTGAAATTAATTGCCGAAAAGCGTTACATAAAACGAGGGGTATTAAATAATCAGATAAAACGTTCAAAAGGCCAATTTAAGCTCTTCCTGTTATCCCCTTATTTAGGAGCTTCGGTTTTTATATCTTCCGATTACATCATCAATTTAGTTAGAACTACTTATTCTACACTTGCCAGCCTTTGTCACTTCAACCAGAGATTATTTTTTTACGCATGAAATTCCGCATACACGTAGTCACGGACTTAGAAAAGAACATAGGGTAACTTTATCCAGAAAAAAGTTTCCGACGGATAGAAAAACAGCCACGCGAAGCCGCGGGCGAAAGCTAGATATTCTGTAAATAATAATAAAAATGCATAGAAGGCACGTGTTTTTATTCTGTCCAACATATTTGTAATCATCTAACCTAAAAAAATATGTACATCGTTTTGATGACTGAGTTGAGTATTGGCCTCGAATTTTGCAGATTAATCACACTAAACACACTCATATTAATATAACATAAAGAGGCGAAAGTTTGTGCGTGTGTGAGTACTGAGTATGTTGTCTTCACGCAACTCGGTAACGGGTGAACGGATTTGGATGAAACTTGGAATATACCTATATAGTTTATGACCTGGATTAAAACATAAGCTGCTTTTTATGCCGGTACCGCGCGAGCGAAGACGCGGGCAGAAACTAGTGTACATTTAAATAAATACATTGCACTAAAATTTAACTAAAATATAATTGAATTATTGATTTCTGTTTTATAATGCTACTCTATATCTTCATCATCAGCCTTTAGCAGTCCACTGCTACACTGCTGGACATAAATAAATAAATAAATAATCCTGGACGTTATCACACAGCATCATGTAGCCTCAAACTAAGCAGAGCTTGTATTATGGGAACCACATGATAGATATACTACATATATAATTATTTTTTTTGTAAATACATACATATCATACATAGAAAACACCCAGACCCGAGACAAATATCTGCAGAACACGCATTATAAATTATAAACATTTGTCCCGCAGCGGGTATCGAACTCGCAACCTTCTGCGTCTCAGGCGGACCTTCGCCCACTGCGCCACAGAGGACGTCAGCCTATAACTTACCCAGATATACATATTCCTGTAACTTACCCAGTTAATATTTTGAATAAACATGCAATATCTTAAAGTGCTTGAACAAGTAATTTGAAAGAAAAGTAAATATGCTAAATATGTCAATATTTTAAGTGATTAAGCCAATATGTGAAAACATATATTACGCCTCTTCTCTGGGTATGAGTCATCTGGCATGGTGACCTCAGCTGGCATTCTGGTAGAGAGGTCAGGGCTCCAGTAACAAGACTAAAACCCACTTGGATCTATTACAGTTTAATGAGATTAACTAGTTGATTGCTGAATTAGGTGCCTACTTCATTCGGTGCAACATATATATAAAGATGCTTTTTTAATCACTATCATATCATGATTTCTCCAGAACTCCAGGAACTCCAGGAACTCTCCAGAAGTCACCAGAGTAGAAGTTTGTTGTCTATCTGTCTGTCAAGAACCTTTTCCCAGGAACGCGTGGAGATATAAAGTTGAAATTCCATGAAGGAAGAAAAAAGATTTTACATTTCTTATCCCACAACTTTTTTTCAAAATTCTACTCGCGTATAAAATATTATTAAGTGATTAGTACTAAGTTGGACTTTTGTCAAACGATTCAAACGGGAGTATTATTGTTTTTCAAAAGTTTTGATAATTTTTTGGGACTATTTCATTCTACGTACTAATAATGACAATTTAAAAATTTATGTAAAATGCTTTGATCGAAATTTCCGACTCAAGTTAATTACTTTAGGTTAGTGTTTCTATTCTGTGGTAAGTGGCAGTTCGTTATTGTAAGTGAATAGTCATCCTATCATCATTATTGAAGGCAAATACGTAAAAAAACATCATAAATATCGACTTTTATATAAATCAATGGTGTGATTTGCCACCATTGATGTCACAATGGCCATTGGTTCATGGGGTCATGGCTTTTTATTGAATACAATCTCTGATTATGCGGGCTTCAATACGATTATAAAGGACTTTATTTATCCGATAATTTTAGTCATTGAGATAAAATTGAACAGGCTTAATAAAGACCTGGTGCGGGGGAACATACATAGCTAGCTCATCTAGGAACATCAGTATTTAAGCTATATAAGTAATATTTCATTAATCCAACTTTTGTACCTGACCATTGCTGCCATTGCTTCTAACATTGAATTACTTTTTACTGGCGACTCGCCCCAGCTGCGCACGGGTGCAAATTATACATTTAAACCTTCCTCTTGAATCACTCTATCTATTAAAAAAACCGCATCAAAATCAGTAATTTAGTTTTAAAGATACTACATACATTGGGACAGACAGACAGCTACTTTGTTCTATACTATGTAGTGATGATTCAAAATTTAGAATAAGTCGCGTTTGATAATTTTGTTAGCTAAATTATCTCAGGATATACGACTTTGCAGGCTTATGTGGGTGTATATTATTAATCATTGCTGAGCGAATACCTAACAGATTATCGTCATCATCAGCCTATAGCAGTAGGTAAGTACACTGCTGGACAAAGGCCTCCCTCAATGAATGACGTTGCGCCCTGTCCTCAGCTCAACGCATCCAGCTTCTACCAGCAGCCTATCGCAGATCGTCTCGCCATCTAGCCGGAGGACTCACAGATACAAACGTTTTTTATCTGATATTTATATAATACTTAATTAATAGCTTTGGCTTTTTATTTACGTTGTGCAGACAGGTTGACCTTTGACTTATTTGAAGCGATTATTACTTGATTTGAGTTTTTGCAAGAAAATTGCATTAACAGTTGTATAAACAACTTTATCCGCTTAAAAGTAAATAATATGATAATGATGAAAGTTTATAAAAAAATATGAGATGGGAAAAGTTTGGTTCCTCCTGCACGCCAAAACTACTAAACGTATTGAGCTATTTTTTTTACCAATACTGTTCTTTCTATACCAGGAATAACATTCTTAAAGGCTTTTTATACAGGTACTATGCTAACGAAGTCGCGAGCGGCAACTAGAAATAATATATAATGCAGATAGTTAGAAAGATAGAAAAAACTGTACCTATACCTTAGTACCTTAGTACTCATACAAAGCTAAAGTTTTTCTCTAAGCTCACACCAACAACATAAACATATGAACAAAACGGAAGATATCAATAAATAAAGTACTGAATTTCAAAAGATTTGTATGAATCTGAAGAATATAGATGATTAATGATCTTCTAGTAGATATATGATAGAACATAAGAACACCATCTGCTATAAAAAAATCGCTGGAGGTAATATAAAATTATTCCACTGCATAATAGCAGCTTACTTCTGTTTATTCTATGATCGTAGGTACTTTGAAGCACGTTGGAAGGTACTTACAATAGAAAAAGGGCTTAAAGTGGGTCACAGCGTGATAGCGTAAAAGTGAAAGCCAAACCCACTCAATAGGTTTGAATAAGTATGTGAAAAGTGACTTTTGTTTTTGTTGAATTATTTAGTTTTCCGGCATCTAAAATAGTTTGGTAAAGCTACTGAAGTATTTTGTGTAAGTTTTGTTTTAGTAAACCTACTGAAATATTATTATTATTACATTATTCTTTTACCAGCATTAAAAATAATGGAAATTTGAATTTAACAACTGAACAGTTGAAAAATTGACAGATTAGAAAATTAAAAAATTGAAAAGTTGAATAATAATTACCTATTTACATCAAAACCTCATTATATTAATACAACCTATAATGTATAAAATTTCTAGTTTAACAACAGAATAAAGACTTCAAGAATAAATATATCATTTTTATTATTTACCCAATAAAACATCATGGAAACAAAGCGCCTACTTGAGTACGTAAATTCGCATTTTGCAGTAACTGAGTAGTGTCCAATTTATCAATTTGTTCCCATCAAGGGGCCATTACAGTATTATACCCATATTACCCACGCATTGCAGATTGTATGGTATACAGTTGCAATTGCAGTATTTTATGCTTGATGGGGTTAAATGAAAGGATACTCTAATTTTTCAATCACTTATACAGGGCTGAGTTTGAATTTGTATGTTATCCCGAAAGGGTAAATCTACTTACCTACTATCTATTATGATGATTGCATCATAATTATCACCAAAATAGAGTCATGCACCTTCACAGAAAGTAATTTATGAGGTAAATATCGTCCATTTGAAATAATATTGTAGTACATAAATAGTTTATTGAATCCAGTACATATTACTGGTATTACTTATAATTTGGAATCACGACATTTCTATGAAAGTTTGAAGTCCCTCGGACTATTGTAAGTCACCGTAGAGGAGGCCGCAACAAAAATAAAGGTATTGGTTCGAAATTCGAAAAAGCTTCCGGAGGCAGAATAAGTTTAACCATAAGACCAACCCAAAAAAAAATTTCTGATTCGAAATAGCCTCATTCCACGAGTATGTTAATATAACGAACTAAATTAAAGCGCCTTGCATTTTATCTTTTAGTAGGAGGTGTGAAAAGCAGAGTATTCACCCTAGGGAATAAGGCAGTCTTCCTCTTGGGCGAGCTTGAATCCCTCGCTGCAATAAGGATTCTAGATTTTAGTGTCTCGCACCAAGGTTTACATATAAAATATACGCATATAACTTTATTTAGCAGGACCAGGACCTCGGCTGTGTTATCAGCTCTCAAAGTTTTAAGTATAAGAACATTATGAAGATGCTGTTATGTTTTGTACCTAACTCTCTGTTTGGTCGCGTTAGGAATTGGTTTAAATTAAACAAAAATAACATTTGAAGTGTTCCATTATGGTTTAATTTCAATTTTTTTATTCAATAAGTTTGAAGTTTGAATCAATATGAAATGCTGTCAGATACAATTGATAATACTGATGCAGGTTTTATAAATATTGAAGACACTGATATTATAGCATGAGTTTTTCTTCGTAAGTAAATAGTTAACCAACTTCCTACTAATATTATGAAATTGAAAGTCTGTAAATAAAAACAATGAAATGTTTGTCTCTTGTTCACGCTAAAAGTATTGAATGGTTTGAGCTGAAATTATGCTTAGAAGTAGTTTTAGAAGGATATCATGTAGTTATCATGTGGATATCACCTAGTTGAATATGAATACTTTTATCCGGGTACACGTTAACGAAGACGCGCCGGTGGAAAGTTGTATAATCTACTTTATAAATGGCAGCATGCCATGCCACTGGTTTCAAGCCTCAGAAGATTTGATATAAATGCATAAGCAATGCTGACCCTTCATACAATATCATCTAGTCCCAAACTAAGCAGAGGTTGTATATGGGAACCACTAGGTATTTTATATACCTGGATGAGAGAGGCACGAGGCTGGCAAAAACCAAGGGAGGCCTATACCAAGCAGTGTGTGATTACGAACTGAGATGATGGTGATGATAATATATACCTAATACTTTAAATCAAACATCTGTCGTTTTAATAATCCTACTTTCTACTATATACTATCCTACTATATATATCTTACTAGCGGTCAGTCCCGGTTTTCTTACACCTTGGGCTTGGGTTAGTTTTAGTAAGGTTCCTAGCAATAAATATAGCCTATGTTACTCAGGGTGAATTTAGCTTTTCAATGGTGAAAGAATTTGAAATCGGCACAGGAGTTTTTGAATTTATTCATTACAACACACAAAAATACAATTTTTTCCTCTTTATAATATTATTAGTGTAGAGGTAGACTAATAATATAAATGCGAAAGTTTGTGAGTATAGATGTATGGATGAATGGATGAATGTTTGTTCCTCTTTCACGCAAAAAATACTGCACGGATTTGGATCAAACTTGGAATACACATAGTTTTTGACCTGGATTAACACATAAGCTACTTTTTATCCCAGTACCACGCGAGTGAAGCCGCGGGCGGAAGCTAGTATACGATATAGAAGTTACTCAGAGGAGGCTAATAAAAACTAAGGGAGGCCTATACCACAAAGGGCTGAGATGATGATATATATTTTTATGATTATATGTTTCAAAATATAAAAATAATCTGTCATTTTAAATAATGGTTAGAACGATGCATGATGTATGAACGGTATAGGTACCTACCTAAGTACGTAAACAGAAAGTGTCGCTTGAGATTGAGATAATCTGCAAAAATACCGGAGTACCTACCATTTTGGTAATTTTATGAGGCGCCACGCCACGAGCTTAAAAATATAGGTAGAACGATATTAGTAGGTATAGGTACCTACCTAAGTACGTAAACAGAGAATGAAAAAATATTCCAAGTTGTTTATTTGAAGTGATCGTTTGCAAATACTCGATACATAACAAAAACTGGTAGAACAGGTTTGCTTGACACGCCTTTGCCAGCACACGCAACTTAAGCATAAGTAGATACCTACATAGGTAGGTTTACTACCAACTCGTTCACCACAAAGTAGGTAGGCATACCTAAGTAGTTTGTTTAAACAATGACGTCATAATCAAAGGTTCTGATGGGATGTTTATTCCTCAGTTAGCTACCTATTATTATGTTATGAATGAGTCTAATATAGATCTATAATTAACTAGTATATTACTTTACTAGATAAGTAACTTACCTATTTAGGTCTTAGTTATCTATTTGTTGGTACCTACCTACCAACTAGGTACTTACCTAAGTAGTAGGTAACCTAAATTCATATCTAAGCCTAAGAATAGGTAGGTACAATAGTTTACTTTACACACATACCTTGTTATTATTTCTTATAATTAAACTATGCATAGGTACCGTGCAATTAATATGCATTTTATTAATATAGGTAACATTAATTACCTAAGTACCTACGAGTACCTACTAAAAAACTACATAGGCAAATGCATAAATACCTAGCCTGCCTACCTACATATGTCTACCGTAAACTTAATTCAAAATGCATTGTAGTCAAAAATCACACCTATTTCATATCAACAGGTAGGTCACCGATTGTAAACAATACACGAAAAATAATCAGATAAACTCACCATCTTGCACGAAGAAAGCCAATAATAGTACCGGTACAATGAAGTACAAGTTTGCCATTTTAAATTTAGTAAATAAATAGAAATTACACTTCACAAATTCACGGTTTTCGTGGACGATCGTCTCGATACGCACTCGATGAGCGAATGGCGAACGAAGGGAAAAAAGAAAAGAACGCGCTTCGTAGCGCCCTAGTACTAAATCCAGTTTTCGCAGTGCCGCGTGAAAACGCGGGTGAAACGCAGCGGTACAGCACGATTTTGTACGATGATACATTAATAGTTTGATATAAAAATTACACTTTATAAAAAAAAAGTCTATACCACTTTATAAAGTAGTATACTGTATTGTTGCAGTTCCATTTTATAGCTAAGGCAATCAACATTCGTTGCACCTTTAAAAGGAGTAAAACAATACACTTCATAAATTTGCACCATTATACGTACTTCTTATTCCTTGCCTTAGCTATAAAATGGAGCTACTAAGTATACCGTATAGTTTACACAGTTGACGACCTCTGTGTAGGCTGAAGGTTGCGGGTTCGATTTCTGCCGCGAGACAAATGTTTGTATGATCTGTAAATACTTCTCATTGGTGTTTTCTATGTATGCTAGGTAAGTATATTACGAAAAAAGGTACACATATAAGTAGTATATCAGTCATGTTGTTCCCAAAATGTAAGGTCAACTTAGCTTGGGGACATAATAAATGATGCTGTATGATAGTGTAAAAAAAGTTACGGCTTTATAAACGGTAGAGTATATTATATGTATATTTATACATTATACACAGATTTAAGAAGTATATTGGTCTTATCTACCATGTAAACATATTTTTGGCGTTTTATTGCTTTACTGTAAATAGAATGAGCGTACTATTGTAGTACTATTTCGTAGGTGTGGGTTTTGGCGCGAACTCAGAGTAGCTTATTAGATAACCAACATGCGTTGCATTGCGTATGACAAACGTACCTACATAAAATACTAATCATATATGATTCCACTCTTTGGCAGTGCAAATGATAAAAGTGTAAAGTTATTTACAAAAATCTATCAAAGGATTATCTACAGCTTAACTATTTGCCTACTCTCATTGTTACATATTGGCAAACAGTAACGCGGCTAATTATAAGCAATGGTTTAAATTAATAGCGTTTATAAGTAAGGGGTTAATAAGAAAACACTTTCCATGTTTAAGCAAAATAACCAAGTACCTACATTATAATGTAACCAAGTACCTAAATTATAACGTAGGTACTTGGTTATTTTGCTTAAACATGGAAAGTGTTTTCTTATTAACCCCTTACTTATAATTTGCCGCGTCACTGTTTGCCGTTGTTGTTTTACAATGAAAGAAGGCAAATAGTTAAGTTGTACATAATCTTTTGA
Source organism: Horisme vitalbata (assembly GCA_951804965.1). NCBI lineage: Eukaryota > Metazoa > Arthropoda > Insecta > Lepidoptera > Geometridae > Horisme > Horisme vitalbata. The sequence goes on from OX638091.1 coordinate 10,222,814, forward strand.
TATATTTATGTAAATAACTTTACACTTTTATCATTTGCACTGCCAAAGAGTGGAAAACCCAACCAGAATGTGTGTTCCCCGATAATCATCGGGGAACATGGTTAATCAACCATGAGACGAAATGTAATCAAACGTAAGCCAAAATAAGGCCATTAGTACCTAATGTATTGCAGCATGTATATTTTTGAAGCGGTTAAATATGTCAAAGAACATTCGCATCTCTTTTCGAAGCAGATGTGTACGAAATCCAGAGAGAATTGTCCTCTCCAAAATATCTAGAGCAGCGCGCTACCAAAATAATAGTCTTGTTATATGTGGACTTGTATTTAAGAAAATTCCTAATAGCATTAAAAATCTTCCACTAAGAATGTTTATAAGAAAGTTAAAAACCTGGCTCATCGAATAATCTTTTTACAGTGTGACCGAATTCCTAGATAGATGACGTATAGAATCAATGTAATTTTTATTTAGTTTTATTCTTGACTTTTTTGCATGCTGTGTATACGGTGAAGTATGTGAAAGAGCTAATTATAAATATTATTGTACCATACTTCAGGCAAAAAAATCATTTTATTAAACACTTAGAATTTCCAGCCTCGTTACTTTCGTCGAAAATTTGGAACAAACGTCTTTGCTTCATCGAAATAGCTTGTCCTATTTTCAATATAAGAAAATCGTAAATTTCAGATAAACTAATGTAAAAAACGATTCGTTTTAATTGGTTACTCATAATCTGACTCACAATATCGCTAATTAAATGTTGTATTAGTGATGACGAATTAAATAAAATATTTTTTATCGTTAAGACCACGTACCAAAAGTTACACCATTTGTACTCGGAGAGGGTTCTGCCCAAAGAGTGGCGGAAGAAAGGAGGGGGTTCGGAGCAAAAAAGTACCTTCTTTGTATGAGCTGGTGGGCAACTCTGTTGTCGGAGTTTATAGGCCGCGTATAGGGTCGAACATGTCAAAAGACAGGACCAACATTTTATCTGCTTTTCGCTTCACTTCTTTCATAAATGGCTTCTGGGATAGTTTCCACAATTTCGCCAGTATCAAGTATAATTGTTCATAATAATATGAGGCAACGTAGTACGGTTTATAAGTCCAGTCATCCAGTCTTCAGTCAGGTCCTGTTTTCTGCTATAGCAATGGTGACTATACCAAAAAACGATCGGCCCACAATTTTCTTCATCAGAGAGTTTCCATCCAAATATTCTTTATTCCATTTCACTAATAGGTACTTGTGTCTTATTACTAATGTATAAAGGTTAAAATAAATACCATTAATAAAAATCGATATACATTAGAAAAACACTAGAAAATAAAATTTAATAAAAGTGACACAGCCTTCGTTCAAGATGAAAAAAATGGTGTCTAACTGCTTTTCTAAGGACGGAAGTGCTAAGATATATATCACCCAACCAAGTAGTGACCCGGCGGAGTGTCGCTTAAGATAATCTGCAAAAATACCGGAGTACCACTTTTGGTACTTCTAGGAGGCGCCGCGCCACGAGCTCTTCAAAAAAGTACCAAAAGTATACTACAGCAGTACAAATTGTCAGTTACAATTGTTGACCTCTGGCGCAGTGGGCGAAGGCCTGCATGAGACGAAGAAGGTTGCGGGTTCGATTCCCGCCGCGAGACAAATATTTGTACGTTCTGCAAGTATTTGTTTCGGATCTGGGTGTTATGTATATTATGTATGTACAAAAAAATTTATCTATATAGTTTATTAATATCAGACATATGTATGTGGTTCCCATAAAGACAACCCACCCACAAGCTTTGCTTAGCTTGGGACTACATGATGCTGTAGGATAGTCTCGGGCATTATTATAAAACAAAAAATGTATTATAGAAGGCACTGATGTTTTTAAATGCTTATAAAGTTTGATAGTCCAAAAGCAACATTAATTTATTCGCGTCAGTATCAGTGTAATCTATTCTTTAAATAAACGTATTTGGAACATTTGTTCCAATTACGTTTATTTAAAGAATAGATTAAAAATAAGGGTTTGGGAAAAAAACAAACAACCAAATTGAGAACCTCCTTTTTGAAGTCGGTTAATAATAGGCATGTTTGGGTTGGAGACCCACAATCAGGAAAAATACGTTGTCTTCTCTATCGTAGAGTAGACATAAAAACGGCATGCAAAGGGGGCAGGATGGAGAAAACCTTCAAAACAAAATTATGATGGTACGCCTCTTAGAGTTAACTGTTCTTTAATGTTTGAACTACTCCATGCGCAGAACGAAACTGCGAGCCGCATGGCATTGATGCAGCCAAGTATTATCACACTGATACTGACGCGAATAAATTAATGTTAACGCGAATAAAACTTATTTATGGTTGGAACATTTAAAATGTTACTATTTGTACTATTTTAAATGTTACTATTTTAAATGTTCCAACCATAAATAAGTTTTCTCAATTTTTTCGTCGACAAAACCTTGTCTACGGTTGCTGTGCTAAGCCGGCTGGTTGCCTCGAGGAGATCGCCGATAAGATCGTCACATAATCAAGAACCGATAATCATTGGGGTAAACGAGTTCTTGAGCGGAGACCGCTGCTAACAGTGTTCGAGGCCCTCCGGCCAGATGGCGATTTGCGAAAGGCTGTTGGAGGAAGCTGGATGCATCGACCTGAGGACAGGGCGCAATGTTCAGCAGTGGACTAGTTAATGATGATGATGAAACAAAGGATTTCTACAAATAATGCTGGAAACTTGGAGGTTTGTGCAACGTCCACCAACGTAGGACGTTTCAAGCGTTCGATCATTAACATCGAAAATAATTTGGGTGATACAAAAAAGCCTGACTAAGCAGGGCAAAGGCTTCCCTTCCTTCAAACATTGTTTTACCTAAATTAGACCTAGTAAGAAGATATATTAAAAATATTATAGCAAAACTATTTATGAATTGAAATAAATTTTAGAAAGGCGTTTGATTAATATTGCTCATACTTGCTGCGGGGTAATCTATGAATATCTAGTGCCTTAAATTTCTTTCGTGAATATCGGCAGGAGACTCAAATGTTATGAGCAAAAAAAGCTCAAATCAAATGTTTTGGGTCGAACGGAGCAAAATACCTATTGGGTAGAGAAATCTTGGGTAGAGCGGGGAAGCACTCGCGAGCGAAAATTACTGAACGGATTTGGATGATTACGTAGAGACCTGGATTAACACAGGCTAATTTTTACGTGGGCAACACGCGAGCGAAGCCACAGGTGGAAGCTATAGTACCTATCTCATGAATAAAGAGAGGCTTTTCATGTAATGCTGAAAGACAAATTTAAATTGAAATCGAACATTTTTGAAGTTAATTGAATTGAATTGAAAATTGAAGCGTGCAGGCTTAGGGCTCATTCATTCGTTTACTATTTCGATATTAAATCCCTTCAACTGCTTACGTCTTCTTCGTATGAGCTGGGGCCTGATTCTGACGATTCGATGTATTTGATTCTATTAGATATCGCGAGAACTGTCAAATTTCATACAGTTTTGACAGTTTCCGCGATAAATATCTAATAGAATCAAATATATCGAATCGTTAGAATCAGGCCCCTGATGGTCAACTCTGGCGTCGGTGTTTTTTGGCCGCGCCATTCTATTCTATGAGACATTGCTTGGCGACTGAATAAACCGGGACCATCATCATAAAGTACCTTCCGAATGGAACCATCCAGATCTAAATACTTAACGATCACATAACCAAATAGTGACTGAGTGGAGTAATGCTTCTCTAAAATGATCTATTATGAATATGAACATCGAAATAAGATGAACGCCAACAGCGAGTACTTAGTTTCTACTTCTCAAAGTTTCGAAGAAAACACTCGTAGTAGACAATGCACGACAACTCTACTGCAGCTAAGAAAACAATAATATTTTGGAGACATCTAACTTCACCACAACTATTTTCTATTTCGATACAAGAATGTGTGTTATCTGTAATACTTCCTATGTCTTTGAAAATAGCATTCTTGTCCCAATTGACTGTTTTATTATTAGCTTAGTGTCACTGTTAGGTATTCTGTGCTCATGCTGACGTTGGATGTGAAGTTTGCTAGGACGAGTTAAATCGTCCCAGGGATGTTGCAATGATTGAATGTTTTAATGTTAATAATGTAATGATTAATGAACGAGGTAGGTATGATATGTTTGACGACCTCTGTGGCGTAGTGGACGAAGGCCCGCCTGAGACGCAAAAGGTAGAGGGTTCGATTTCCGCCGGTTGTATGATCAACAGATATTTGTATGATCAACAGATATTTGTCTTGGGTCTGGGGGTTTTCTGGTTTATTATCTATGTATGTACAAAAATTATATATAAGTGGTACATCAGTCATGCGGTTAAAATTCTTTCGGGATAACTTACGAATTCAAACTCACCTTTTACAAGATACTAGCTGAACCGGATGCAACTTCGTTTGCGTGTTAAGTTTTCTTTCACGTTTAGTTAAATATTTCCCCGAATAAGGGTTTTTAATTTTAGTGCGAAATTCCATGTCTTTTTCACAAAATATTTTGTAATATCTAAGTATATCTACTGTAAAGAGCTCGTTGCATTCCATTGCTGAGGCAAGGCGGAAAGGCCTTTTTTCCATACATTCCTGTCTAGGGCTTCAGACTGCTAGATATGAGAGAGCCTAGTGGGCATCGAGTTCGTCATGTGTTGTGGGACCTATTCGTTAGGTAGTTGTGGTTTCTTTTCAATTAAGCGCTATAATATAAAGTACGTAGAAATGCAATTTTAATCATTGTGTGCATTTTCTAATAACTATAAACGTAGTGTACGACGCCCTCCGGCCAGGTGGAGTGACGATTTGCGAAAGGCTGCTGGTAGAAGCTGGATGCGTCGAGCTCAGAACAGGGCGCAATGGCGCTCATTAGGGGAGGCCTTAGCCCAGCAGTGGACTGCTATAGGCTGATGATGATGATGATGATGATGATGACATTTGGCTTTCTTTCCCGAAAATTTAGGCGCAGTCAGCAAAGAGCACGGCGAAAGATGCCACCAAGACATTTCTACGACAGAAAAACGATACCAGGGAAGTGGAGTCCACGTTCGTTGGCGGATTACTGTTGTAAATTACAATGGCACATCCCTGAAGCAATAAACAGAAGAAAATCATAACGTAATATTGATATTAGTATTGCAATATAACGAGATAATTCAATTTTGTTGTAAAAAACATAACTTTTCTAAAATACAATGAAATTAAATTACAAAAAAAACTATTCGTATTTAGAATATTCTAATTTCATTTCTAATAACCTTAACCTTATTCTAAACGTAACAACACAAAAGTTTGTATGTTACTTTCAAAAGGTGTTATTTTGTTGACCAGAATTGTAGTCTAAAATAAATTAATATTTATTTATTTATTACATCCATCGTAATCGCAGGTCTCGCAGAATGTCGTCACTACACTACGGGCAGGAGGCCGTAGAGAGGAAGGGCAGGAGCTGGAGTTGTCTTCACGACGCTTCCACGTGCATCTTCGGGTGGTTACATCCTGGCCGTTGACTGCAACAGAAAAATAAATTCTTAAAGCCAATAGGAGACAGATTGGAGATACCGTCAATCGCAATTTAGGCTTGGACTATATGCATCCGGAATCCAGAATCTCCGGTGAAACAATTCAAGCCGCTCAGCAAGCTATGGAATGAGCTATGCTCGGAGTTTCTGAAGTAGAGAATCGGCAATGAGGCTATTCGACATATAAATAGTGTTGTCAACATAGCTGAGAGAATTAGCAAGCTGAATGGCTGGCCATATCAGCCGAAGAACCAATAAACTTTGGGGTAAAAGAGTTCTTGAGTGAAGAGTGGAGTGAAAATCTGCGGAAGGGAGGACAGGGCGCGATGGCACTCATTAGGGGAGTCCTATGTCCAGCAATGGAATGCTATAGGCATCAACATCAGATGATGTTTAAAAAAATCCATTGAAACCATTACTGATTTTCTGAGTGGAAGCCGGCTGAATAAGTACCTAATAGTTAGTACCTACTATGATTCTTTCTACCCGTGATTCTGAATTTTGGATATATGATTACGGTCTTATCATCATAATCATCCTCATTTTAGCCATTTTCGGGCCACTGTTGGGCATAGATGTAAATTGTAAAACTGTATAATAAGATTTTTTTTAACTCCGAATTGAGAGTAGTTTATAATTTGGCACTAGGACATGTTATACTTACTGTTTGTCTTCTTCTTTAAGCAGGCTGGCCTCAATAACGGCAGGTATGGTTTGAGTCCATCAGATTTCTCGTCGCAATTTACCAGAAAGAATATGCCTGAATAGTGAGAGTCCTGGGAGGCTTCGAATGTATCGTTGCAGAGAGGATTCAGATCTGAGGAGCAGCTCCAACAGAGCACTGGCTCACCTGAAAGCCAAAGAAGAATAGTAAAGCTAAAACAATAATGAAATTCTTTCCAGTGAATTTATACCTTATAGAAAGTTGAGTATACCTAGTAGATTGTGTCACAAAGTCACAAGGGACCAAAATGATGTATTGAAGGCAAGAGCGATCGTTTGAATCCAGAGCGAATCGAAGGATTCTATAGTAGAATCCCGAGCTAAGCGAGGGATTCAAAGTAAGTCACTCGAGATTAAATAATTTTGGCACCATGTGGCACACTCTGCTTTCATCCCCCACTATGAGAAAATTGTTTATGATTGTGTTTAGTTTTAAACTTTCTTGTGTTAATATTTCACTTTCGCTGCTAGGACTCATCTTTTATTCAATTTGTGTGAATCAATTTAAAATTGTCTGTAATATCATATTATTATAAAAAGTACTTTATAAAAAACTAATAAGAACTTCACGAATATTCGTTTTTTTATTTGGTTAACCAATGCCGCGTCGAGGTACCCTTTTTATCTACGGCCAGGACTTTATCGAAGCAAATTGCGTTCAAACTTTAGTGTTCCGAATTAAAAAGTCATTTTGTCACTGTTATTAAGTGCTCCGGAATGACTCATTTGCTCGCACCTATCGAGGAACCGAATCGAATCGAATTCAATTGTAACGTACCTACTCGTAAATGTGAATAGTGCATTCTATAAATTCACTTTACACGTTTCCTAATCACCTAGTTGTACCTGGAGATAATCTCAAACTCAAACTCAAACTCAAAATTCATTTAATTAGTAGTAACTGTATAGTACACTTTGAAACGCCATTTTTTTAATTACCACCAATTCGTAACGCGACCAAACAGAGAAGAATTGGCAAGAAACTCTGCTTGGCTTATATTTTTTTAACGTCATTGTTCTTAATAACTATTACATTGTTTTTGATGTAGTTGGAGGCAGTTTCATCCCAAGCTTTTTTGTCATCTAAATAATCAGATATTTTATAATAAGCTTTATTACAGAGATTACGTTTAATAGTAGGGGAGCCCACGAGGCTAAATGGGGATTTACTCGAGCGTCGTAGAGACCTATTGGGATGCAAAGCTTAGATGATAAGAAGAAAAAAATGTTATATGATATATACCTTTACATCGGTGGGGGAAGCGGCTATAGATTTTTAAATATGTAAAAAAAAAACTGTTGCATGGACATCCTCGAGCGCATCAGATATTGATAGCATCAATGCCCTACGTATTTTTAATAATGTACGTATGTTAATCTGATCGTTTGCATGATGCGGGTGGTTGTATTTAAGGGTTGAAAATGAAAAAAAAAAAAAAAATCGAGCGCGTCAGATTTTCTAAGGGAGTGTTAAGTACACCAAAAAAAAAGCTCTCATTCACTAATCTGGCGATTTCGATGGGACGCAAACTCGCGGCCATTTTCATAATGTGCAAAAAAAAATCGCCATTTTGAAATACTCAAGCGCGTCAGATTAAGATATATATGGTTCATCTTATGTTCTAAACGTACTGTTTCATAATCTGACGATTATCTAGAGGGATTCGACTGATCTGACAAAAAAAAATTAGAAAAACGGTTCACTTTAAAGGCCATCCCTGCAACTTCCCGCTAATTCCATTCCTGGGCGCTTGAAATTGTACTTATGACATTTTTGAGCTCAAAATATAATTTATGTGATATTTTGAGCTCGCTGAGTTTCTGATTTCAAGCAGATTTCATGGAGGTATGATACTATAAATAGTTTTATAGTAAAATATAAAGTAATTATTAATTATATATTACAAGGGGGGCCCGGACCACCCACGATGGCCGACGGGCGGCGGGGCCCCGCAGATTTCCCATTTTCCATTTTCTTTTCGACGCAGATGAAGGGTTATAATAGCAAAAAAAGCCAAAACGTTGGAAACACGTTGTAAACAGTATGCCACGAACGAGTCTTTATGATCAGCTGTGATGGCGTCATGGCAACAGAAACCAGAGTGGGGACGGAGTGAGAGAGTAATAGATAGAGAAAGAGAGAGGAATAGAAACGCGGAGAAGGAAATGTAGGCATCACGCAGCTGCACGCATTTAACTTTATCGACGAATTTTTGTTATTTCGGCTTGCGGAAATCGTCAGATTATATATTTTTCATTATTCTTGAATTATTTCCTTCAAAATAAAAAAAAATTTTGCTACGCTCGAGAATGTCGAGATGACGTTTTTTTTTTACAACTTTGTTGCCCTCCCCTTTTTTTACGTCACTCTCAAATTGTCAGATTAGTGGAATATACACTTTTTAGGATGTAATTAACTCACCCTACCTTAATCTGACGCGCTCGAGAATTTCTGATGGTCATTTTTTTTTTACTAATCTGATCCTGTATCCTTCACGGGCGGCCTTATATATGGGCCTCATGTTTTGTGGAGGTACTTAACCGGGTACAAGGTATCCCCCTGTATATTAATCTGCCGCGCTTTAGTAAATCCCGAAATCCCCGCTTGGGCTCCCCTACTATAACAACATTTTTGAAGTTTCATTATTTAGATAGATTAATCACGTCATTTGGGATTTTGTTAAAAAATCGTACACACATCCCTTTAAAAGATTGACTAACTTTACCTATAGTTCAGATCCTGGCTAGTCTGGGACCATTTTCCTAGTAGTAGTAGAGTTCCCAATCGATCCGTAGTCACACCGGTTTACAACACCAGTGTAACTATGGTTCATTTTATTTATCCGAAGTCACATCAACACTCACTTGACCAAATTTGCGTCTTTTAAATAAATACTTATGCTTTTTGTACATACTAAAAATATGTATTAAAATACCATTTTAATTGCTAATATACAGGTGTTTCTGATGCACCTACTAATTTTGTGCAATATGGAATTATTATTTGATATCGTTCCTGATAGCACAACAGATTTTTTTTCAGTTTCGTTTCAGTCTTTTGAGTTAACATTTTCTACCTGAAGTACCAGGGTAGCATAGGAAGCTAGCAACTTTTATGCACAATCATTAATGCCATCCTACATGTATGTAGTTCTGGTAATAGTCACACTGGTGTGGTAAACTGGTGTGACTATGGATCAGTTGCGGTAGAGTTGCTTTGTGGAGGGCTCGTCCGGGGAAGTATTGCCACCGTGCCTATTTCTGCCGTGAAGCAGCTGTGCAGAAATAGGCATGTTCGGCACAGGTTTCGGTTTGAAGGGTATGGGTGCCGGTGATTACAGGCATAAGAGGCTTATCATCTTCATGTCTCAAGTTGATGAACGTAGGGCGTTGCATGTCGCATCGTAGAGCACGTTCCAAAAATATTTCATCTACGATGCAATGCTTTGTGATAGGTAATGGTTACCAATTAACATCAGATGGGTCATGTGCTTGTTGGATCTTCAAGTATCTAATCTAAAAAAAAGTTGACCGTGTGAGAGATGTCCGGGTTTTATTCCTATAAAATAGTGGTTGGTAGCCACTAGAACCTCTTTAATCTTTAAAAACTGTAAATTTTTATGTCACCTACCGTGAGTGACGTCGTACAAACTTTTAATTGACCTTAATGCACAATTTTATTTGTACTTCTAAGTAGGTGATATATCAAATTTCCTGTTCTATTTATTTTAGAGAATGGTGCTCACGAGTGTGAAACATAGATAGGTAGGTTATCTACATGATAACCTTATACATATGTATAATAAAAAATGATTACTTATTACTGTCAAAAAATGAAACAAGAAAAATTTATACCCGTTGAGTTTTGGTGATCATTTTCGGTGATTATGTTTTCTTGTTACGAAAATTACATAAGTACCCAAAAACCGCTTGATATATTACACTTATTATAGAACACTGATTATAGAACACTGGTTGTCTGATTTAGACTGTGTAGAAGGTAATCTAACTAAATGTGCCTAGTGTATTATGCATGGCCATATCCAATTCCATAACTTATTTTATAGATTTCAGATTTCTTACTTTGTCTTCGAAGGTCGGCAATGAAAATTTTCATCCCATGTCATATACAAAATGTATTCAAATGTGCTATGCTAGCCCCTTGTGGTGGTAACCATTTTTGCTTTTTATCGCCATCATTTTGGAACATTTAATTTTGTCCATAATATTTACATTGTCAATTTGAAATTTTGAAACGACGGGGTGGCAGCGCAGCCGAAAAATTCGTGCCTACCTAACTAATGTTAATAATTAGAATCTATATATATAAAAATGAAACCCGTTTTCCTTGGTCACGGCATCACGCGTGAATGGCTGGACCGATTTCACTAATTCTTTTTTTGTTGTATTTGTTATTATTAGGAGAAGGTTCTTACGGAAAAAAATATTAAGAAAATCTCTCAGAAATATTGAAAAATATACATTTAATTTTGCATATTTAAAAAAACGCGCGTAACGAATGTCAATTTCATTCACAGCCAAAACAAAAATAAAGTAGTGCATCATTGCTACGCTAAGGCGGTACGAAGTTCGCCGGGTCAGCTAGTAGATTATAAAAAAAACATTAATTTCAACACAAGAGGGCAGGGATACTGTACCTACGTATAAAATATATACCTGTTACAATATAAAACAAAAACACAAATGACAAAGGTATAAGTTAGCTACTACGGTGGCCATGGTGGATAATTTTATAAATAATATATATTAACGTTTTCATTTTCTGCCATCGACGTATTCGTACGAATCTAATGGAAATATTTATTATTATGATTATTTTAAATAATTATAATAATTAATTTAATCAAATGTAATTTAGTCAAATGTAGGTACAAATTATGACATAATTTGACATAATTTGTACCTACATTTGACACTACTGTAAATTAATTGTTTTCTTGCAGTGCCCTGACAGAGTCAATGTAAAAAACCTACCAATTTAAGGATATTGAAGCATGAATAAATGAATATGCATATGAACCCATATTTCGGCATATTCATGTTCCGGTTCATATTCATAAAATGCATAAAATGAAAATGTTTTATTTTTTACCTTTATAAAAATAGAATTCGACAAGTAAGATTTATTAAATAAATAAATAATATGCTGGGCGTAATCACACAGCATCATGTAGCCCCAAACTAAGCAAAGCTTGTACTATGGGAACCACATGATTGATATACTACACATATAATTTTATTTTGTAAATACATACATAACATACATAGAAAACACCCAGACCCGAGACAAATATCTGCAGAACGTGCAAACATTAAATGTGACTGGCCTCATGGCTAAGTTAGTAGTAACTCTGCCTTGAGCGGCGCGGGAACCCCGCCCAGGACAAACATTTGTGTGGTGAACATGGATGTTTGTTCTGTGTCTGGATGTATTATAAGTATCTTTATCAGTCTATGGTACCCATAGTACAGGCTCTGCCAAGTTTGGGATCATTTGACCGTGTGGGAGATGTCCCGTATATAAATAAGTATGGCAAATTTCAAGTCGATAGCTGAAATTAGTAATCAGCCGTGAGAGATGGACGGATTAAGTAGCAGCGAGTTCGTTCCAGTTTGGCAGGCACGTTAGCATGTCCCGGCTTTTCAGTCGGGGGAATTCGGGCGGCCCAAAAACTCCGACACCAGGGGGTCTACTACAATTCACCGAAGTACGAAATTACGTGTTTCGTGTCTTGCGATTGGTACCTATAATCAAATGAAAACCGAAATTTTGTCACGAGGTTTGTAATGTAACAGTCCGAACGCTGCCTATCCTACTCTATTTCACAAAACATACGACCTCAATATTGGAATTGACAGTATAAAATACGCCCAATAGCACGAAACGAAACACGAAATTTCGTACTTCGGTGAATTGTAGTAGACCCCCAGGGTTGGTCACTCATAAGAAAGAAAGGAAGGAGTTCGTTTGATAAGTCTGGTAACGTTATCCTAAAAACTATCTATTTCATATTTAAGTTTGTTAATTTTCGTAAATACCCTACGCCTTTACAAAAATTCATCTACGAAAAATATTAAAACTTACCATCCTGCATGAAGAATGCCAACAGAAAAATGGGTACAATAAAATAAAGGTTTGCCATCGTTGCCTATGTAATGTGACAGATAGTATTCACAAAATTACAGTTTTCATAGACGATAATCTTGATTAATACTCGGTGAGCGAATGGCGAGCAAGGAAGGAAAGAACGTGCTATAAGCGTCAGTAATACAGTTGTAAATTTATCGCATTGTGTGTGCGATGCTTCGCGGACTCCCACCGACAAAGCTTGGTGCTTGTCTGTCGGCGCACAGTAGTTCCGTTCGGAAAAAAAGTGGACACAGCGTCAAAAGTCGGAATTTCGCTCAGTTTTTTTTTTACAAGATACCTCTCAAATATTCCTAGCAACTCTATTCTATAACAAAAAACTGTAAGATGCCTAGTTTCTGAGAAAATAAATGATTCAATATTTTTTGTATGGAGAACAACATACTTATTTTTCGAATTGGGTCAAGTTGTTGCGTGTTTAGTTATAATGATATTTCAACCCAAAAAAAAATATAAAGCGTGCCCACACTTGCCCATTCGCGAGTTATTCAACATAATTTTTTTTTCTTATTTTTGCTTGATTTGTGAGTTGTTTTATATTTTTGACAGCATTTAATGCATTTTTGTGCACGTGACTTTATTTTAAATAGCTTTAAGGAACTGTGATCCAAAATCCACGATGTAATAATATTTTTTCTTACTTTTTTTTTTGATACTTCCCGAAGTCACAATCTTGTGATGGTCTTTAAAATCATACAAAACGTTTGAACTGTTTGGACAAAGTTGCAGCTTTGAGAAGTGCGCCGCGCGCGCGCCAGTCCGGGAAGGCAGCTGTGCCGATGCTAAAATACTACCCTATGCTAAAATCAGCTGGCCACCAAAGCCACGTTTCCCGGCTGTAGACTGGCGCAACAATAGGGTGGCATTTGGTGATGACTAGTCTAATATAAAGAGCTCGCTGGTTCCACTGAAATAACTTTCCCTCTTTCCACACATTTCTGTCTTGGGCTTCTGACTGATAATAAGAGAGAGTAGGCGTCGAGTTCGTCATGTCTTGTAGAACGATATCGCCCGCGAATCTTAGTTTTAGTTATGTTGATACTTAACTGAGAAAAAAAAATTGATCTAATGCTTATAAATGGCATTGAATCAGCTTCAAAAATAGATGCTGTCATTAAAATGTTATTTATTAGCATTACCTCATTAGGTAGGTATCTAATTAAAATGTATTGTTGCTTTTATTAAAACGAATCTAGGAACCTACCATATCAGTTATCAGTATCAGCACATATCTACCTAATGCTATTTCGTCTTCATCTCAGCCCGGATTTCTTTCCTATGTTATTTACTTTCCTATGATCTTCCAATTGTTTTATTTCAGGTAAATGCGGTTCTCGCCTAATATCTTGCTAATAAAACAAGAGGCAATTTTAAGAATGTATGTAGGACACTTGTATTGCTAACGCCAAACAATCAGCTGATTGCTACCAGAATTTGAAAGATTGAGTATTGAGTAGTGTATAATTTGTGAAGTTCTACTTTCGGAAGAACCCACAGATCTACAAGAACTGATAGAGTCACTCTGTATTGGCCATTTAAGCTTCTGAGTGTGATGGAGAACGTCTATGGTCTGTATTTTATTGCGTATTTCAAAGCTCTTAATTTTTTCTTTACGTTTGATATAATAATAACTTTTTTACGATAGCTCTTTGACATTTATGTATCTTGCTTCTGTTGTGTTTATTGAATATCCATGTCTGCTATCCATAGATGGTGCAGGTTAGAATACATGAATCTAGATTTTTTTTCTTGTAGTTGTAGAGTCGATTTCAGGATTTCTTAATACCTCCAAAATAATAGCGTACTCGATTTATAGTGCATTCTATAAATTCTCTCTAGAGTCGGTTGTCCAAACCAACCAGTTGTACCTGGATGGAATCTTTATGGACTCTGATAATCATTTAATTGGCCATAGAGCACTTGGGTAGTAGCTCTACCTTCTTAGCTAAAGGTCGTGTGTTCGATTCCACTACGACAAACATTTGTGTGGTGAATATGGATGCTTGTTCTGGTTGGTCTGTTTGTTTATATAACAGGGATTAGATCACGACATCTGTGGCGCAGTGGGCGAAGGTCCGCCTGAGATGCAGAAGGTTGCGGGTTCGATTCCCGCCGCGGGACAAATGTTTGCATGCTCTACAGATACTTGTCTCGGGTCTGGTTGTTTGCTATGTAATTTAAAAAAATTTATATATGTAATATATCAATCATCTGGTTCCCATAATACAAGCTCTGCTTAGTTTGGGGCTACATGATGCTGTGTGATAATGTCCAGCATTATTTATTTATTTATTTATCCCTTGACACCTCTCAAGTGTTTTATTCACACGGTGGTTAGGGACCACAAGACTAGGTGGCATCGGGGTGGTCTGTATTGGTTCTGTGATATATTTAAAACCTAATCTACTCAAGTCAGGGTGCCCTGTATTACGAACAAGAACCAATTACTATCCTAGTCTGTTATTGGCACTTCGGGTAAGTACTCTAAACAAAGCATATGTCTTGTCTATGGTGTGTGTGTACGATCGGGTCGTGCTTTCCTTGAGTGTGAATAATCGCCACGTGCCAGACATGTACAAACCGATCATTCATGTACAAACCAGACATTCGTATAGACATGGATGATCGGGCTGTACACAATGTGCCATATTGGCTCCTACCTTCCGAAATACAAAATGACTCTGACAGGAGTGTCCCACTGGACACTCCTGTCAGACTGGTCGTATTTTCTTATTATTTAGTCACAAATGCCTTCCTCGTTCATGCAAACGCAAATCAGCTTTTTCTTTTTCATTGTACGTTTACCTACTCGCACGTGTAAGTTTGTAGGTCCTTTTAAATATTTTAATCCTTATTTGAATGAAAAGAGGTGAAAACGTAAAAAAATCCTTCCCTAAATTTAGAAACATTAAACTTAACTAAATAATAATAATAACAGACGAAAAACAGATTTCTGCTAGAATTCAATAAATTAGACTTATAATAAGATAATAAGTTTTTTTTTTATTAATAATTATAATTTAAACACCATTACATCCATCGTAACCGCAGGTCTCGCAGAATGTCGTCATTACGTGCGCTTCGTTGGTGGTGGAAGGGCAGGAGCTGGAGTTGTCATCATGACGTTTCCACGTGCATCCTCGGATGGTAACAATCTGGCCGTTGACTGGAACAGAAAAATAGATTCTTAAAGCCAATAAGAGACGGATTGGATATGAAGTTAATCGCAATTTAGGCTTGGACTACATGCATCCGGAATCCGGAATCTCGGGTGACAAAATCCATGCCGCTCAGCAAGCTATGGAAAATACCCACTTGTCCGATCTGATTTGATTGGTTTTGATACGTTTCTGGCAAACTTTCCTCATAGCTATAGGAAAGCAATATTAGTATGTAGGTACATTTTATTCTTACATATTTGATTTTCTTAATATCATATGTACTTAAGTAAGTACTTTTATAAATATTTAATACTTCCGTTATGTTTTCGTTCTGTTTGATGTATTATGTGACGTCACCCACCTGTGGCACTGTCAGAATTACCTGTGCTGCACAACGATATTATAATTAGTTTATGAATGTCAATGGTGCTGCATAGTGTTCCATTTTATGGAAAATGGGCAGCAATATTCTGAGACAGGGCCTTTAGACCCTGGCGCCTGGGTTAGTGGGTGGGTGCCTTTTTATTTAGCACTATGATTTTTCTGTTGTGTTTTTCTATTTTTTTAACTGTGTTTTGTGTTAGGTACGTGTGTATATATATTATTTGGGTCAATAAATACATTTTCTTGTCTTTCTTTTCTTTCTTATCTTCCTTTTCTTTCTTTTCTTTCTTTTCTTTCTTTTCTTTCTTTTCTTTCTTTTCTTTCTTGTCTTTCTTTTCTTTCTTTTCTTTCTTTTCTTTCTTTTCTTTCTTTTCTTTCTTTTCTTTCTTTTCTTTCTTTTCTTTCTTTTCTTTCTTTTCTTTCTTTTCTTTCTTTTCTTTCTTTTCTTTCTCTTCTTTCTTTTCTTTCTCTTCTTTCTTTTCTTTCTTTTCTTTCTTTTCTTTCAGGGCGCAATGGTGCTCATTATGGGAGGCCTATGTCCTATGGCCTGCTATAGGATGATGATGATGATGGGGAAAAATCACTGTTACTATTACTCGTGCTTTGCTAAATAAGTAATACTATGATTCTTTCTATCCAATGTTTCTACCCGTGTTTACGGATTTCGGATGCACAAATACCAAGGTTCAGTCGTATCATCATCCTCATTTTAGTCATTTTCGACCCGCTGCTGGTCACAGATATACATTTTAATGCTGGGCAGAGATAGAAT
This sequence comes from Horisme vitalbata, assembly GCA_951804965.1. Taxonomy (NCBI): domain Eukaryota; kingdom Metazoa; phylum Arthropoda; class Insecta; order Lepidoptera; family Geometridae; genus Horisme; species Horisme vitalbata. The sequence goes on from OX638091.1 coordinate 10,239,567, forward strand.
GTGAGTGATTTATAATTTGGCACTAGGACTAGTTATACTTACTGCTTTTCTTTTTCTTTATGCAGGCTGACTTCGATGACGTCAGGTATGGATAGGTGACGCCAGAATTCGCGTCGCAATTTACCAGACGGAATTTGTCTGAGCTGGATTCTTGGATTGGATCGTTGCAGAGAGGATTCAGGTCTGAAGAGCAGAACCAACAGCGGACAGGCTCAACTGTAAGCGAAGAATTGCAACAATTTTTAACCGACTTAAAAAATGAGGGGGTTCTCAATTCGTCGGAACCTTTATTTTTTAAATTTTTTTTATGTATGTTCACCGTTAACTCCGTAAATTGTGGACCGAGTTTCTAAATTATTTTTTTTGTTTAAAAGAGTATACTTTACAGGAGGTTCCATATAAAATGTATTCCTGAGGGATAGGTACTTTTCCCGGAAAACTTAAAAAATTTCATCCTCACTTGTAATTTTCGCCCTATGATCACCAATATCTCCGTCATTTTAAAAATTCTTTAGGGCAAGAAGTAAGAAGTGATTTATTTGAAGTCGGTTTTTTTTAAAGTCCTATTTGTATACCTCATCGAATAGTGAGTAAATAATAACTTACTCGTATCGTAGACGTGTTAAGGTCTAATAGTGCATTCTATAAATCATCAGTATACAGTCAGTTGTCCAAACAACCTAGTTCTACCTGAAGGTAACGGTTATGGACCCTGTTATTCATACTAATTAACTGGCCTTAGTAAAGCTCTTGGTAGTGGCTCCGCCTTCTGAGCTGCATGTCGTGGGTTCGATTCCCGAACGACAACATTTGCGTGATGAACATGGATGCTTGTTCTGTTGGTAGTTTTTATGTATGTTTCAGTCTCTGGTACCTATAGTACAGGTTCTGGCTATTTGGCGACCAGTTGACGGTGTGAGAGATGTCTGTGTTTTAATACGTTAAGGGAACGATAAGGGAGGAGAGCATCAAATTCCAGGCCGCTTAAAGGAAAAACTGTCGGATAAGACTCTTCTGCTCATGACGAAAAGACGGGAAACCACTCAGACCACTTTGTCAGGTCAGGTTAGACCTGAACAAGCGAATTGCGAAGATGATACGGCGCGACCTTCGGAGCTCCAATACACGATGGCCGAACCGTATTGTCAAAGCAGGAGATATATAGATATATAGATAACTCTTTATTGTACACCAGAAACAATTACTTTACAATTATTTTAAATTAACTAATTAAACTATAAAACTAATCCGCCGTTGTACAATGGGCGGCCTTATCGCTAAAAGCGATCTCTTCCAGGCAACCTTATTCAGATATTACGATGATGATGATATTTTGGGTGTTTTCTATGTATTATATGTATGTATTTACAAAACAAAAATTATATGTGTATTATATCAATCATGTGGTTCCCATAATACAAGCTCTGCTTAGTTTGGGGCTACATGATGCTGTGTGATTACGTCCCACATTATTTATTATTATTATTTATTATTATTTGCAGGTTGTATCAGGTAAGCATTGTATAGATAGGCAGAAAGGCCTTAATAAGACAATTCATTTAATACCCCACATGATAGGATTTGATTTTTTGGACATAACTAGGTACCTACCGCGGCCGCCTTATTTTATATTATATATTATTATTTTCGCCTATTATTTTTATTTTCACATCATATACCCTATGTCACCCAAGATAACGTATGGATTATAACGATACCTCATATACATCTAAATTGGTCGAGTAGTTTAGAAGATATAATGGAATAAAGAATCGTATATAAAAGAACAATGTTAAAAAATTTACTTTTTGATTTGGTCTAACTTTTTCCTGAGTAGATTTTTTTGGTTGCGGTCTTCTTATAACGATTCAGTACGCAGTAATTTATTTTATGGCATAGATTGTATTGGTGGTGGAAATTTGCACCAAACTTGGACATCTTTGCCCATTGTCCAAGTCGGTAGCTTAGGTAGTTACTGAAATAATCAGCTGTGACAGACAGACGGACGGACGGACAAAGCATTACACTACAATTACACTACAACAACCAAATGTTACTATGGCAACTACGGTTGTTGCCATAGTATAACAGTACTGTTACTATGGCAACAACATTTTATATTTACTTTTACTATGGCAACAACCCTTCATTTTTATTATTTAAACAGTAGAATCTACTAAAAACTTATCCGTTTGGTTTTGACCCACTCGCTTTAGTCTTGGTGTATCAAGCGCCATACATCAGACGGTATTGTCCTTTTAGAGCATATTTACGAGTGCGAAACATAGATAGGTAGGTTATTTACTTGATAACCTATGACTAAAAATAAAATTGATTACTTGTTGTCAATAAATGAAGCCAGAAGAAAAATACTTACCGTATACTACCTACTACGTACCTACTTAAAACCGTTGAGTTTTTTGATAATGTTTTCTTGTTACGAAAATTAAAAAAAAAACACCCATATCTAAATAAAATGTGGAAACCCCGTTTAATTAAAATCCCACTTGACCTAGAAGCAAATGTGGAAGCAACCCAAAACAAAACATTATAAATATCAATTTGAAATTTTGACAACTGAGGACGACAGTAGGAAATGGACAGCGGAAAAAATCGTACGTAACTAGTGGTAGGCATGAAATTATTATATACTACGTGGTAGGTAATAAATAAGATTTAAATTCGAATTCTAAGAGACCGAGAACTTAAAATCAATTGACTCTTTGCTGCTCAGTTGTTACCATATGATAAGAAGGAATTTTCGTTTGTTTTAAATGAAATTGTTTTGGATTTTATTCAGTTTTATAATAAAAATAGGATTCAACCAGTAAGATTTACTAAGTATTGCCAATTTCAAGTTGATAGCTGAAATAAGTAATGAGCCGTGAGAGGCGGACGGACAAAGTTGTTTCAAGTTCGTTCCACTTCAGAAGGCACGTTTAGATGTTGTTCCCGGCTTTCCTATCGTTAACCCATGTCGGGAGCATTCGGGTAGCCTAAAAACTCCGTCACCAGAGTTGGCCACTCATACGAAAAAGGAAGGAATGATGAGTTCGTTCCATACGTCTAGTAATGTCATACTAAAATTAATTGGAACTCATAATACATACAATATTGGTAAATTTTCGTAAGAACCTACGTCTTTACAAAAGTTAATCTACGAAAAAAAAAATAACTTACCTTCCTGCATAAAGAATGCCAATAGTAGTACGGGCACGATAAAATAAAGGTTTGCCATCGTTGGCTATGTAATGTGATAGAAAATATACTTCACAAAATCACAGTTTACATGGACAACAGTCTCAAAACTTACTCGGTTAGCGAATGGCGAGCGAGGAAGGAAAGAACGAGCTTTATAGCGTCAGTAATACAATTGTAAATTTATCGCTGTGCAAATGCGATACCCCAGCGGAATATTGCTGATCGAAATTTGGTGTTAAAAATAGCTTATAGTAATCTAATTATCATTTCGTGTAATGAAAATATACCAATAATTTTTTAAACCTACCCCTAGGACTAAGAATCTCGTTTTAGTATTTTTGATGGGAGAGATTCCCGTTTCTTTTTGATGTCATAACCAGGATCCCCGGGAATAGGCTAGATGCCTGAAAAATTCTAATTAGTCCGTCATTTACATTATCAAAAATATTGGACACGTATTTTTTCTTTTGTGAATTAAACTAAAAATGTCAAAGATAAAGTGCGTTGAAGTTCTGCGTGACGTCACGGGTAAGTACACTTTTTACATACAAGTGACGTCACAAGCGCCCACTCCCGAACTTTGACGCTCTATAACTTTGTCGATTTCCATTGATTTTAAAAATTAAAAAATATGTGTCTAATATTTTTTGATAATCTAATTGACGGACTAATTAGAATTATTATTTATCACCAGGCATCATCCCTATTTCGGTACTTTTCGGTGCCAAGATTATTTTTAATTCTACTAGTTTTTAATACTACTAGTTTTAAATGTAAGAGGCCTACTATTATTAGGTACTTATTTCGTGAAAAAAGCAAATGAAAATGAAAATGGAGCTGAAATGTTATTACTAATTACGTAGTTTTTATAGAGAAAGAAACTAGATATTATCTCCACGATATTTAGTTGTATAAAGGTTTGTTCACATAAATATTAGGTAGGTATTATGAGAGTAGTAGTCCTCGAGAGCCTACGTGCGATCACTAATAGTAACCAACCGTCTCGCTCCTAGACTTGATAAAATTCAGAACCTCCTGAATACACTAGGTTCCGCAACCGTAGACTATATAGGCTTCAATTTACATTGTTACACTCAAAACCAATGTAATATTTAAGAAAAAAATATTGTAAAACTGACATTTAAATAAATATAAGCCTAGCAGAGTTTCTTGCCAATCTGTTTTGTCGCGTTACGGATAGGTGTAAATTAAAAAAAAAATACGATTCAATTCAAATGTTCGTACTGAATAAAGAAATTGTCACTTTCACATTCAGATTATACAAAAAACCGAGGAATATGCTCGGCCATTATGCCTAGCGTTTGTGGACTGCGAATCCTTAGATTCATTCGAGATCTAGTAGGTAGTGCAGTGTGGTCATTACAGTGGTTCGAGATCGACAACCGGTTCAGAGTTAAAGTGTTTGTGCAGCAAGGCTACAAACACCTACTTGTTTTTCGTACCAGCGGGGTGATCGGCTAACTCTGTTGCAAACAGAAATTATTGACACCGATGCTGTTTTAACAAACTGTGACAGATTGTCAATTGGCGTTCATACAAAACAAGTTGGCTCAATCGACTCAATTTCCCAATAGAAACACTTTTCCCAAACTAACTTACGAAATCACATCGTAAGATTTCGCGAAAATTTAAAAAAAAAATCCTAGCAATTTCTGAAACGCCATTCGTCACAGCATTCTTCTATGTACCTACATGTGGTCTATAAGGTAGGTATATAATGTCTTATTAGAAAAACAGTTATTAGTTTAAATAAGACAAAAACCATGTAGATGATCGCTTTACTCAGTTAAAAAAACTTAAAAACTAATGAGACCTTTGCTTATTAAAGCTACAAAAACGGGTAGAAGTCCATAGATTTAGGTACTAATAATGTCATGACAACACTAATGCAGACTTTTGAAACTTTTGACTTAATAAAATCGCATAGATAAAAAAAATATAATTCATCAAACTCTCACAAAAAGTCTAATTGATCACAAGTTTCGCAATAATCGGAGACACCACAAAACTCAGGAACATTGGGAGTGAGCGAGAGGCACCGTTACATTTTTCTCCCTCGCACTCGAGGCAGGAGCTTAACGTTACCATGCTGTCATCGCGTGAGGTTTGTAGATTATGGTGGGCTTTTCGTATTTCGGAACATGTGCCTAGTTCTGATGCACAGCCTCTGACGTACCAGGGTCTGCCAAGATCTGTGGGAAATAAGAAAACAGAAATATTTATTATGGGCCAGCTCTTGACCTCGAGGCTTGCATAGGCAAAGGATGAGGTCTACGATTTGGCGAACTTTCCCAAAAGATGCTTTGTCCCATCTAGTCCTTAACCCAACCCGTTTTCCATGAGGACGACAAGGTCTAATGTACAAATCATCACCATCAGCAGCCTTAGATATCCTATGCTGAACTTAGGCCTCCTCCCAGGAATTCACCCATGCCAAACGGTCTCGTTAATTCACCCATGCTAAACGGTCTCGTTAATTCACCCATGCCAAACGGTCTCGTTAATTCACCCATGCCAAACGGTCTCGTTAATTCACCTATGCCAAACGGTCTCGTTAATTCACCCATGCCAAACGGTCTCGTTAATTCACCCATGCCAAACGGTCTCGTTAATTCACCCATGCCAAACGGTCTCGTTAATTCACCCATGCCAAACGGTCTCGTTAATTCACCCATGCCAAACGGTCTCGTTGATTCACCTATGCCAAACGGTCTCGGTAATTCATCCATGGCAAAAGGTCTCGTTAATTCGTATTTCGGCTCGTGTGCCTCGTTCTTATGCACAGCGTCTGGGTTGATGAGAAGAAAAGCACTTATTTTTTGGCAACTCAGATCTGCCAATGGAGATCCATAGATTATAGGATAGGAATCTATAGATTATATATAGAGGAAATAAGTTTCCTCCTGTTAATATTGTGAAAAATTATTAAGGGATTATGCCAGAGGATAGACAGCGGCATTCGCCTATTACTAAACAACAGCACCTACCTACCTGCAATCACCATTAGGCCGGCCAAATGTGGTGATTATGGCAAAACCTCAAATCATTATACCACTGTAGATAACTTCTATAGACTAAAGAACAATTAGAACTGAAGATGTACCTAATAATTCTATTACTTACATTTATATTTCTCTACATAAACGACACATTTGTGCATCTTCGAGCTGTCAAAGTTGTATGGGCATGTTTTGACAGTTGTGTTGTAGAGGACCATCTCACAATCAGTGCAGGAGTAGCAGTCCACGAGCTGCGGATTCCCTGCTCTTCGCTCATCCTTGAGTGCGTAGGCTTTACTGGATTCATCTGGTGGACAGACTAATTCCTGGACTTATACACTAGTTAAATAAATAATGCTGGAATATCACACAGCATCATGTAGCCCCAAAGTAAGCAGAGCTTGTGTTATGGGAACCACATGATTGATATATTACATATATACTTTTTTTTTTTTTTTGTAAATACATACATATCATACATAGAAAACACCCAGACCCGAGACAAATATCTGCAGAACATGCAAACATTTGTCCCGCGGCGGGAATCGAACCCGCAACCTTCTGCGTCCCAGGCGGACCTTCGCCCACTGTGCCACAGAGTCGTCAAACCATTAATTTTATTACCAAAACTAGCTGACCCGCCCGCAAAATTGTTTGTACGTGTTTTCATGTAAAATGTTTCCCGAATATGGTTATTTTATTCGTAAACCTAACTATGTACCTACGGAATAAAAGTACCAACCTACAATAAGGCCACCAACCTATAACAAACAGGTTAGGTCCGGGTAACTACCCAGGTGCGTTCCCGTTCCCGTTCCCAATCCTAATTCCGCTTCCTTTTCCGAGCCCGTTCTTGCTCTCTTTTCCATCGGCAACCCGTCGCCAACAGCCAGTTAAAAGTTATCACAAGTTTTTATATCCCTACTCGTAACTTGAGACGTGATTGGCTCCCCTCCCCATGCAAACTTTCTTCCCCTAGCTGTCCTTCCCACATAGCATAGAGTTACTATGCTAAAATTCAGTAATGTCTAGTGTATGAGTGCTGAAAACACACTTGTTCTAGGGCATGAGCTGTTTTTAATGTGTTCTGACTGTGAGCCCTGTGCTTAGTGAGCAGTCATGTGTGTCAAATACAATATTTGGACTTACCACTGACTACCACCAATTAATTGTTCATGGTTGATTACGTTCTTAAGTACCTAGATCTTAGGTGCTGATAACTGTGAACCGGTACAAACATAGTGTTTGGTTGGACTTGATTCTAACTACCCTCCCGACTAATAATCGCATTGATAGCGCGATCTATTTTATCCAATCTTATCTGATCTACGACGTCATCGAAACTCTAAAAAATAGAAGTTCATGTTGTTCATGTTGATATCAATACTCCTTTAGTGCTTTTGATTTGAATATTCCCAGTCTCCCCAATTAGAAAATTATAAGTGTAATTCAGTTAAAAGTTTCAAGTTTTTTTTTTGATTGTTTGCTTGTTTTTTGTCATAGTTATTTGAAACATTCCAATTTCAAAGAGATCGAATTCAAACATGTGTCAAAATAAAATGTTATTTAAATCAAAAACATTAAGGAGTGTTGATATCAACTTCGATGCAAATATTCTTTAATTAACAGAATTGATGGAAAATGTGTTTCGTATTTTATTGGACCAAGGAATCACGCTGTCCCATACAAACTATGCTCTCGTTTTTCACCCCTTTAGGTGTAGAATTTAGGAAAATTATTTCTTATCTGATGCCTACGTCATACACAGAACATACCCTCCAAGTTTCATTTCTCTGCGATCAGCGGTTTAGGCTGTGCGTTGATCTGTCAGTGAGTCATTCAGGACAAAGGATTATCCTACTTCTTATCCTACTATCCTACTAATCCTACTATATTATAAATGCGAAAGTTTGTGAGTATGTATGGATGGATGAATGGATGAATGTTTGTTACTCTTTCACGCAAAAACTACTGATCGGATTTAGATGAAACTTCGAATATACACAGATTGTGACCTGGATTAACACATAGGCAACTTTTTATCCTAGTACCCTGTGAGCGAAGCCGCGGGCGGAAGCTAGTAAGTGATAAGATAGATAATAATAATTGGGTTGCTGACGCTGCTGCCCGGCGGCCAGGGGATTTAGTTGTGCAAGTGTTAGGCGCTACGCCGCAATCAACCGGCCACCAGAGCCCAGTCCGAACCAGAGAACTTAAATTTAATATAGAAGATGAAAAAGCAAACTCACCTTTCGTTGGCTGTGGCTCTGATCTAACAGTCACGAGAACCAGAAGAACCCACCACTGGATTCTCAACATTTTGCACAACTCCACATTCTCAATCAACGTATAGCCTTTTATAATTTTATCAGCTTATTCACTGGTAGTTTTTACCCTCGGGTTCTTTTGTTATATATAAAAAAAAAAACCTTTTGGGTTCCAGAAATTATACATTGCCTCAATTTAATCATGCCTATGAAAATAATTGCTTGGGGATAAATTAAAATGCCTTTATTTATCTGAGCCCAATCGGGAGGTTTGGCAAAATCAAAACCCTTGACAAATTTATGGTTTTCTTCGATCTTTATTACATAAAAAGTGCAACTTTTTTCTATTTCCTTATAACTAAGCAACAGGAGAAGTCCTGTCTTCTTATCGAGACACTGCATTTTCCATTTCCAAACCAAATGTATTGTAAAAAAACTAAACGAATAGTAAAACGTACCATTCTGAAAGATGAACAATGAACAAACAAACAGTTCTTTTGAAAAGATTAGGTAACACTTGTGAATGGTGTATTTAAAATTTCAATCAGTAGATTCATATGCTCCAACGGTCATGAATAAGGCATTCTTTGGATTAAATCACCATGTTTTCTTCATTGATATAGAAAACACATTATTGATTCTGAACAGTACGCAATTACTGCTGTTTACTATTACATTGTGTCGAGACATCTTGTTCATAATCGTTATTGCAACAGAGTTTAAGCTACTGCGGCTCTCAGCGTATTTATTATCTTGCTGTATTGATTTTTACTTGAACCCCGATACCCCGAGCCTAGAATTTAGATTTTGCAGAAATGAATTATGTCGCTTTTTTAATATTGATCACAAAATAAATCAAAGTAATCAAAGTAAATAGAGCCATAAAAGAAAATAAAATTCAATAAATATCAGTCAATATATTTTGTTACATTTCTAATTTTTTAATCTTAATTCAATCAGTTAACGCCTAAAAAAATGTACGAGCAATAGAACTCCAAATGCAAATCCAACTGCAGGTTTGTTTGATGAGTTGCAGAGGTCTCCTGTGCACAGCTTGCAACTTGTGATGTTGCCTTCGAATTCACCGATGGCTTCTCTGCATCTCTCCTGGGGTTGTTCTGAGGCAGTTGAACAGCCTCGCACAACTTTGGTCTCGCCGTTTTCTGAAAAGGATATACAAGCGTTACAAATCGGTCTGCCAAGCGAGGTGCTTTTTGCAAAACCTCCCAAATAGCCCAAGGTCTGCAGTGGATTCTTTAAAGACGTTAAGATGTTGGTCCCGACTTTGTCATGGCAGACTGCCTAAAAACTTAGCTCATACGAAGAAAGAAAGGTGTAAATGACTTGTAACTTTCTTACCACGTAACAAAACAGGGCATCTCCCTACTTAATCTATTGTATGGATGACCTGGCATCTAAATAAGTTATAAATAAGCGTGACCGTGCTATAAGAAATCGTTACCACTTAATATCAGGTGGGCCACGTGCTACTAGTTCCATTTTCGGATATTATAAGCAAAAATCCTACGTATACAGGGATTTTTACTTTAATTAAAAATTTTCATGTTGCATAGTTTGTACCGCATAAAAACCATCATTATTATCATCATCAGCCTATAGCAATCCACTGCTGAACATAGGCCCCTAATGAGCGCCATAAAAAAACTAATAGTTTATTAATTATTAATAACATTTCCTTTGCGATTTGTCCCTGATCTCTGTTTACTTTTTAATAAGGTCTGTTTTAGACGCATTAGCGCCTTGCACACGTAAAGTTCGAACCGCGGGAAACAGCACGCACCATTCCAACCCGCACTCCGCGGGGCTGACAGTCCGATCTAGCATTTGACGCGAAGGCAAATCTCACAGTTTTAACCGCGCATCACGTCAGTGATTAGTTTCAGATGCGCGGTCTGATATTTACGCGCCATTAGCACGACAGTTTGATCCGCAGTCCAAACCGTACAGATCGGATCGGTTTGGACCGCAGTCCCGATGCGCGGTCCGATCTTTACGTGTGCAGGGCGCTATTAACTTGTCAACTTATCTGTATCGCATACCATGGCAATTATTACTTAGTTCTTGGTTTCACACACTTTTATTCTCTAAAATTACATGGAATCAGTCTCATTTAATTGTCAAATTAGTTTCATGGTTAAAACTTACCTTCATAGAATGAAACGACGCATCGTGCTTCTAATTCTGGTGCTACAGATTGTCTTCTCGATCTCATTAGTAATCTTGCTCGTGACCCGATCATTGCAGGGATCTGATGTGCAGGTGCGTTTGTTGTAGGAGGAACTGGAACATCAGTTGTTGGTGGAACTGGTGCCTCAGTGTTTGGAGGTACAGGTACGTTGGTTGTTGGTGGGACCGGTGCGTTAGTTGTAGGTGGGACAGGTGCATTGGTTGTTGGTGGGACAGGTGCATTGGTTGTTGGTGGGACTGGTGCGTCAGTGTTTGGAGGTACAGGTACGTTGGTTGTTGGTGGGACTGGTGCGTTAGTTGTAGGTGGGACAGGTGCATTGGTTGTTGGTGGGATTGGTGCATTGGTTGTTGGTGGAACTGGTGCGTCAGTGTTTGGAGGTACAGGTACGTTGGTTGTTGGTGGAACTGGTGCGTTAGTTGTAGGTGGGACAGGTGCATTGGTTGTTGGTGGGATTGGTGCGTCAGTGTTTGGAGGTACAGGTACGTTGGTTGTTGGAGGGACTGGTGCGTTAGTTGTAGGTGGGACAGGTGCATTGGTTGTTGGTGGGATTGGTGCATTGGTTGTTGGTGGAACTGGTGCCTCAGTGTTTGGAGGTACAGGTACGTTGGTTGTTGGTGGAACTGGTGCGTTAGTTGTAGGTGGGACAGGTGCATTGGTTGTTGGTGGGATTGGTGCGTCAGTGTTTGGAGGTACAGGTACGTTGGTTGTTGGAGGGACTGGTGCGTTAGTTGTAGGTGGGACAGGTGCATTGGTTGTTGGTGGGATTGGTGCATTGGTTGTTGGTGGGACTGGTGCGTCAGTGTTTGGAGGTACTGGTACATTGGTTGTTGGTTGGACTGGTGCGTTAGTTGTAGGTGGGACAGGTGCATCGGTTGTTGGTGGGACAGGTGCATTGGTTGTTGGGGGGACAGGTGCATCAGTCGTAGGTGGGATAGGTACATCTGTTGTTGGAGGGACAGGAGCATCAGTTGTTGGAGGAACAGGAGCATCAGTTGTTGGTGGGGCAGGAGCATTAGTTGTTGGTGGAGCAGGAGCATCAGTTGTTGGAGGAACAGGAGCATCAGTTGTTGGTGGGGCAGGAGCATCAGTTGTTGGAGGAACAGGAGCATTAGTTGTTGGAGGGATAGGAGTATCAGTTGTTGGTGGTACTGGGGCATCAGTTGTTGGTGGAACAGGAGCATCAGTTGTTGGAGGAACAAGAGCATTAGTTGTTGGAGGGACAGGAGCATCCGTTGTTGGCGGGACAGGGGCACTAGTTGTTGGTGGAACAGGAGCGTCAGTTGTTGGTGGGACAGGGGCATCAGTTGTTGGAGGGACAGCAGCCTCAGTTGTTGGTGGTACTGGGGCATCAGTTGTTGGTGGTACTGGGGCATCAGTTGTTGGTGGAACAGGAGCATCAGTTGTTGGAGGAACAGGAGCATTAGTTGTTGGTGGAGCAGGAACATCAGTTGTTGGCGGGACAGGGGCATCAGTTGTTGGTGGGATAGGGGCATCAGTTTCTGGAGGAACAGGAGCATTAGTTGTTGGAGGGATAGGAGCATCAGTTGTTGGTGGTACTGGGCCATCAGTTGTGGGTGGGACAGGAGCATCAGTTGTTGGCGGGACAGGGGCATTAGTTGTTGGTGGTACAGGCGCATCAGTTGTTGGAGGGACAGGGGCATCAGTTGTTGGTGGGACAGGGGCATCAGTTGTTGGTGGGACAGGGGCATCAGTTGTTGGAGGAACAGGGGCATCAGTTGTTGGAGGGACGGGAGCTCCAGTTGTTGGTGGGATAGGAGCTTCAGTTGTTGGAGGGACGGGAACACCAGTTGTTGGTGGGACAGGAGCTTCAGTTGTAGGTGGGTCAGGAGCATCAGTTGTTGTTGGCACTGGCAAGTCCGTTGTCGGTGCTTCCGTTGGGGTTTCAGTCGATGGCTGCTCCGTAGTAACTTGTAATGGCGGACATGTTTGAATGTCATCATTTGTTACTTCGTTGCATCCGCGACACACGTAACATTGAAGTGCTTCACTATCTGAAAAATAAGAAAAGGTATTTTCTTCTATGACCGACTCTTCCTTGATCTTTGACACTATGGTGATCTCAAGACCAGCAAGGATATGGCGATATGGAGTGTTCCGGACTCATTCGTCGTGGAAAGGGTTCAGTATTTGACTGTGGTCTCCAACATGTGCTTCTAGATACTTTATTCTGAGCATCTTATCTCTAAAATGCTATACGAGGTGGCTCAATAATAATTATAAATAAACAAATTCAATTTAATGAGCGTAAGGATATTGTCCAACTGTCTATTGAAAGCCAAATTAAAATATCATGCGTAGAGTTGGAGCAGTTCATTGTTATAAGTACGTATAGCCGACCATACGCCTCGTATGATATTTTTGAAAAAGTCTTGGATGAAATATTATTCAAAGTTTCTAAAACAAACAAAAATATGATAACAAACGGAGACTACTTTAAACAATTTCTAGAAGTTTATATTGACTGTGGTGAGGTCCCTGATCTAATGAAAAATGGTAAAATAACACCTCTATTTAAATCTGGCAGTATTTCTGACTCTACTATCGGTACTGCCATCATTTAGTAAAAATTTAGAAAAGATTCTTAGTCAGCTGCATAGCCATTTTAACTTTAATAACTTACTAGATGTCAAACAATTCGTATTTACGCGGGGTAGATCAACCACTGATGCCGTTGTTGAGATAGTATCGCATATTTAGATACCTGGGAGGACTCCCATGATGCTTTAGGCATATTTTGTGATTTGTCTAAGGCCTTGGACTGCGTACACCATGAAACATTAATCAGGAAACTAGATCACTCAGTCATGTCAGGGGTATGCCTGTAGCCCTTCTCACTTCTTACCTATCTGACAGAATACAGAAAGACAGAATACAGAAAGTAGACATAAATGGAAGGTGTTCTCCAGGGTCTGTAGTAAAGATGGGTGGGTTGTACCGCAAGGGTCAATACTTTTTTTTTATTTACATCAATGACCTACCTCAACTCGTGAGAGAAATTAAATAAAATTACGATTCAAAGTATACTGTAATTTACGTACCGAATAAAGTTTCACTTTCACTTTCATCAATATCTTGATGATAAACAAGTAAACAACAAACGGATGTACGATTGACAAAAATAAGCCTCAATTCGTGTAATTACTTTACATCACCAGAAAGTCCAGATGGGGATTTACGCGAGAATTGAGTAGCGCGTAGCACGGACAACTATCGGCATATTCGGAGAAAATGAGTGGAGAGAGGTACCTACCTCTCTATAGTAGGTACCTCTCTCCATTCATTCTCTCCCCATTTCATTCCCATCTGGACTTTCTGGAGACGTAAAGTTATTACACGAATTGGGGCTTATTTTGTCAATCGTACATCCGTTTGTTGTTTACTTGCTTATCATCAAGATATTGATGAAAGTGAAAGTGAAACTTTATTCAGTACTTTAATAAGTAACTAGAGTTCTGGGTAGGAATGGGGTAATATGAAAAACTGTTAGTAGGTACATAAACCTAGGTCATAATCATCGTCATCAACCTTTTAGCAGTATACTGCTAGAAATAGCGCCAGTGCGACCTATCCTCAGCTCGAAGCATCCAGCTTCTACTAGTAGCCTTTTTCCACCTGGCCTCCTGCACTACATTTGCTGAGCCGTGGTTTCCACTCAAGAACACGTTTACCCACCCCAAGGGTTGTCGGTTCTTCGGTAGATATGCCCAGCCTTCAGCCACTTCTATCAGCAATGTCGACAACTTTAGTTATATTCCGAGGAAACTCCGGGCACAGCTCGTTCCATAGCGCGCTGTGTGACTTTAAACTGGTGGACTAGCCGCCACGTTTCGGGTTCGAGTGACATGAGTCATGACGGCTAGGGCGCAATGAAAACTTTCGTTTCTAGACTTTGCGGTATGGTGACTAAACTACCTGTCTACCTACTTAAACCTTCGTCGGGTTTGTGAAGTTCTGAATCAAAAAATCCAACTTCCAGAATGTGCGTCATATAAAATAAGTTGAAGAACGAACTTAGTTCTGGTGGCCTACCCGACAGCCCTTTCTCTCACAGACCTACTTGTTTTATAGACTTAAGAAAATATCAGTGGGGCTCAAGAGAACTCCTACTAACTCTTACTGACTCGTGCTAATGATGGCGTAAATTTAATTCTATACGAAATTCCACCTGTGTAATCGCCGATAAGCATCAAGATAGACAGGTAGCCTATCATAAACTCCGTAAAGTTGTTTCAAGATTGCCAGCAAAATCGATGACTTTGATTTTGTGAATTAGATTAGACTTAGCCTACGTCATCATTATCTGATAGTAAGATCTCCACAGCTAATTATTAGCCCCGAACTGCCCGAACACAGATTTAGAAGAGAACTAGATAAAGTCTTAAAATTCAATACGGCTGATCTCTACTTTCTTATGTCCATAATCATCCATATATACATGAGATTCATTCTTCAAAAAGTTTATCGTACCAGGGTGCTCGAACAATTTTCTATGCAGGTTCATACAAATGCTCTGGTACGCAGTCGCAGAAATCGCATTGAGACAAAGTATGCATCCCTTTCTAGCAAATGATATATGGACATAAGAAAGTAAAGATCAGCCGTATGAGTTAATGTTCAGAGCATAAGTGAATTTTAAGACTTCTTCTATCCTTTAGTCATATTTCTTTAGCCCCGAATGATTTTCCCAGCGATCGATCTTGTGTCAATCATTTCTTCTTCAATCTAGTTTTCCTTTACCACAGAATAATTAAGCTTTAACTTGTCGTATTTTTTATGTTTCGATGCTTAAAAATGACAAGATTAACTTGAAATGAAGACCAACTAAGTACCTACTACCTATTATCCATTTCTAGGTGTAAAGAAGCTTACAGACTGAATAAGACTAACAATCAACTCATAGTCTACATATTTAAAACTACCTTCTGCCCGCAGCTTTGTTCGCGTGGTACCCGGATAAAAAGTAGCCTATATTTGGTATGTTATTCCAGGTCTAAATCTTATAATAAAATTTTCGCCTCTAAGATCATAGGATTCATAGTGTTGGCGTTAATAGGATTTTTAATATTAATAGATCACCTTGATTAAGCAACATTCGGCCCGGCCACTTACTTGGATTAGTGACCGTTTATTGGTATTTGGATGATCTAAATACCAATGGAAAACGGAAATAGCAAGGAAGCTCTCAGATCTGATTTAGATCTAGATTAGCTTCTGCTTCCGTGCTTTGAAAAGCACGTCAAGATGTTGGTCCCGGAATTTTCAGTCGTGAAGTCTTGACTACTTGACACTAGCTCTGAAGGTTTTAGAGGATAGTGTTAATAAGGCCAGCGTGATCTATGAAAGGACATCCATATATAGAATCTAAAAGATATATAATCTAAAAGGTATGCAGGGGGGAGGGGCGGCGTCGAATTTTGAATGAATGGAATATAAAAATTTATTTCGGCTGGCAAACAACACCAAGTTTTATCAAATAATTTTTATAACCATGCATAAAATTATTGTTCGATTATTTATTATTATCTTTTGATTATTTTCGTTTCATAGGTAAGTAATGTTCGGTACCTACAACTTAATCTACTATACAATCTAAGATTATCTTTAATTGGACAAAGGTATTTTCAATTTCTAGCATTAAAGAACCGCTCCTTTATAGTCTGCCGATTACAATGTATGTGAAACATCATAAATTCCAAATGTTTGCACCAGGTTAGATATCGTTGTACCAGATGTCTATCCTAAAATAATGTCGTTCTACTTAGGTACCTATTGTCTTTCACTGCGTTCTACACAATATAATTAACTAAAACAAGTTTGGAATTGTTTTGTATGTAAACTATATTTTCAAAGACTTTTTGATAGAGTGTCCACTATACCGTTTTTCGCAATAAATTTTTGTGAAGGATTAAGGTAGTACCTACCATGCATATTTATTGCCGTGAAGCAGAATGCTTTGTTTCAGTCTGAAGGGTGTAGGTGCCGGTGAAATTACAGGCATTTATATGTCGTTTTCCAAGATGGAAGTGGAAGCATTAGCTGCTGCGGCAATCTATCTATACACCACGGACCAATATTTTCCGAATGTACAAAGCACACAAGCACAAAGTTATTAAAAAGAAATGGCGTAGAAGAAGATGGTGAATGATTTATCTATCCATCGCAATATAACTAATTAATTTAATTTTATGCATATTATAATAATAATTTACTTTTAATTATAATAAATATTATGTTCTGATTTTAGTAGCTGTATGATTAAAACTAAAACTATTTTCAGGCAAACTATATATAATTTAATCAGCTGGCTGAACTTCCTGTGGAACCATCTGGTGAATTCAATAACTTCGTGCGTATATCAAACAGTGATTTTGAGATTTTAATACAGTCAATAGCAAGTCAAAGTTTTATTTTTTCATTGTATACTATCTATTTTAATTCTATGGCATCACCTATGCAATGCCATGCCTCTCAAACCTGAAAACAATTCAAATTAAGAACCTAAGTACCGAATTATTTGGAGTTACATCACTTCCTGGTATAGCTCTTGCATTCCACGAAGACGCGTGGAATATTTGTATTCCTGTATCATGCCAGAAAGTCTAAATTTGATGAACGTAGTCGTCATTTTTAAGCAAAAAAATCGTAAGATTTTAAAGCACGAACGTCCACACTCAACCGCGTTCGAGCACGCCCTGTAAACGTAGTATTAATAATTTCTTTTTGACGCACTGTGGAATGGGCGACGTGTAGTTGCGTACAACCATCGCTGGCCCACTACCTTTGATGTGCGGACGAAAAACCGACACCGTGGCTATCCCATTGCCATCCCGCCACGCACGCCATAAGCCATCCGAACAATTGCGCTCTCCACACGCTGGCCCATCTTAATGGGCTAGTATGATGGCTCATCGTGTAGAGGAGCCATAAGTCATTAGGAGGTAATGCGATTTGAATTTGTAACCTTGTTTGTATGAAGTTAATAATGTTCCATCGGCCTCTTTACCTACCATAGAGGCCACACCAAACATAAATTAACTAATTCAAAATTGGAACTAACCTCCGCGGGGGCGGTGGATTTTTAATCGACTTCAAAAAAGGAGGAGGTTCTCAATTCGGACTCCAAAAATAACTACCCACGCGATAAACGCATATATCGTACGGGATAAATTGATAGAAAAAAGGTTGATTGTTAGTTGTATGAACAAAAAAATAAGCAATTATTTTTTTTTAGTTTTCCAGTTTTGGTTTTTAAACTCGGGTATTTTTATTTTTATTTATTGTTTATTTTTAGCAACTTACATAATAACTTCAATGTAAAAAGCGGTTTCTACGAAGTTAAAAAAACTCTAATTTAAAGATATGCTTAGGATAGATGTAGGCATCGAGCAAGATACTATAAACAAGTATCTTGATGAAGTTAAAACATTCTCAAAGCAAAATCTTCAGAAAACACAAAATTCTGTTGTCGTCGATCCACAATAGATTTATGTATGTACCATTCTTTTAACGAAAATTTGTATTTTTTTGCTACAATTATATGCCTTTGACCTTTGACGAATAACGTCACAATCACCGGCTAAAAGCTGGCTGACAAACAAGAAGTGGTGATTTGATTGCGGGACAAATGTTTGCATGTTTTCAGAGTCCAGACCCATAATTACACCATACCCACAACACAGGCAACAATCCTGGTTTTGGGTGAAGGCTGTTTGATTTTTGGGTTTGGTTGTTGGGTAGGAGAAAATGTGAAGAGTAGAGTATTCAATAAAGCTGTCTTCGTCTTGAGCGAGCTTGAATCCCTTGCTGCACTCAGGATTCTAGTTTAAATTCCCTCGCTCCACTCGGGCCGGGGCGTTAATATACAGAAATAATCGAGACATCCTTCGTTGCGCTCGTGCGGCCCTAGACTAAGACACTACTTTCATCCCTTGTTATTAATCTACTATTAATCCTCCTCCACGCTAAAGTTACTGAACGAATTAAAATATTTCGCATTACAGAAGTTCTTGTTTAGGAATAACATAAAGGCTAGGCTCGGTAGGTACTTTTATCCGAGTATCCGGCTGCTTTTGCTTGGCAAACAGCGCAAGTCTGAGACACTTGACATTGGCAAAGTACCGTTATTGATGGTTTCTTGTTCTTGCATAGTGTAGGGGAAGAAAATTCCGATCGATTGAACGTGGCTTTTCAAAATCAAAATCAAAAATCTACCTATAAATGAGGATCATATGAAAAAGAGTATGCCAGAATTGTAGTTCCAGGATAGGCAAGGATCGGCTTTGCCTTCCCTTAAAAATAGGTAGTTTTCACAGCCTGATTTCACCCACTGCTGAGTATAGTCTTCCCTTTGCTCCTGCCACTAGCTACGGTCCTGTGCTAGCTTAGACAGCGTATATAGACAGTGAATCAGGCACAATGAATTACCTTTAATTTTCAGATAGCTGAAAAGTGCGATATACATGGCATTTTCTCTACTTAGTTCTAAAATGGACACTGAAAAATTAATAAACATTCCAATAAATATGTTTCCGATTAGATACTCACTGTGATAGTTAAAGATGGTCATGAAAGCCAAACAGCACTTCAGATACCAAAACATCGTAAATACACTTTCCTATCTTAATTTTTTTTAGAAATAGTTTTAAGTCCACTGACCCGCAACTTATTTGTAACTAATTTATAAAATACTTAATTGTCTGCCGACATCGCACTCTGAAACGCGACTAGGCTAAATGCAGTTAGATTTTGATAGTAACTTTATAAGTACAATCTGATAATCTGCTAAAGAAAAAGATAGTGGCGATTCGCTTGAAACAAGAGAATTTATTGTCTGTGAATCTGTGATTCCCCTTAAAGAAAACTATTTTTTATAAGATAACTTACCTAAATAAATAACTTTTGTTAATGCGCTTCATTTCAGGGTAAAATGTAGGATTGGCTTGATTTTTAGTACTGATATTAAACACTCATAATTTATTACAAGCCCTGGAAAAGGTTAGGCAAATGCTCTGCATGTTTAACATGTGCGCGAGGAAGGTTATTAATAAAATAGATATTATTTTATCACCTATTAATGACGTTTTCTTAATCCCATTGATAGACAATAATAAATCAATGATCCCATCTTATCTTTTAGTATGTAAATATTCATTAATTATTCCTTTATTGTGTGCAAGCTTTTTCTTTAAATATGGAATTTATTCGTGCAAAGTTTTATTATTAATGTTTTTTTATTAGTTTATTTTTCTGTGTTCCCTTTTGAAGAAATTTACATGGATGGTGATGATGATGAGGACATTTTATTTGGCCCTTTCACTTGCCTGATTATGCTGTTTGTTATTATAAGCCTGACGTCACAGTCATCTCCATGTATTTATTGCTGGGCACCTCGTTTTGTGATCCAAAAATGGAGGTTTGCTGATCGTTTCAGCACTGTTTGTTTTGTTTCATCATTATCATCATCAACCTATAGCTGGACAGCTGGATGTAGGACTCTTTTAGTAAAATTTTTAGCGCGTTAAAGTTTATGGCATGTAAGATCGCTCTACAGATAGTTTAGGTAGAGCCTTCAGACTGTGGTTTGGATGAGTCAATGTTTTTTCTGATGACTAAAAAAGCCTTTTAAAAAGCCTAAAAGCGGAGCGACTTGATCGAGCTGACATAACGTACTTTGTAAAAGTATTGTGTAGTGTTTTTGCTATTTTCTTTCAAACATGGTGCATGTTACAATAAAATAAGTTTTTGTCTACTCTATTTTTTGTAACTAATTAGGGTGCTGTTCCATATAAACTCATGCTTTATATTTGTGACAACATTTAGAGTCAGATCATTGAGATTTTCGCCGTTCGCTACGGATGACCAACGCTACCTTGACGCACCAGTGAAACTGGCACTGACCTACAATGAAGGTTCATCATCTTAATAAGAAAATCATTGAATTACTTGCTGACTGACTGATCAGCGCACATCCCCATCAATTTTTTTTCAGATTGTAGAATGCATCATTGAATCTGTTAATAATTCAATCGATCACCAAAACACGGAAGTGCTCATCGTCATGATCAGCCTATAGTAGACCACTGCTGGACATAGGCCTCCGCTAGTGAGCGCCATTGCTCCCTGTGCTCAGCTCGACGCATCTAGATTCTACCAGCAGGCTTTCGCAAATCATCTCTCCACCTGGTCAGGGGTATCCTACACTACGTTTCCCGAGACGCGGTTTACTCCTACAATTTTCGGTCCTTTAGCAAATATAGCTGAACTGCCATTTCAGCTTGCATTTTCCTGAGTTATGTCGACGGTTTTGTTATTTTCAAGGCCTATTCTAGGCTAAAGAAGAAAGGGGGTGCAGGTAGATCCTCCAGTCCACCAGTCAAGAACTTAGTATAAATATTGCAACAACAAAAGTCTGTTAATATTATTATCACCATCCAAGGCTGATAAAACCACTTACAATTGTTATTCCCTGGAATAGAACTGAAGCACTTAATTATTGATTAACACTTCTGCTGATAAACGAAAGCCTATGTGTTATGACTATGTAGGTTATGCACCTAATGCATCCCGTAGTTATCTAGCTATATGTATAACTAGGGTAGTTATAATAATAGGTACACCTACGTAAGAACAAGATTAAATTTTACAGTGTTCTGACCATCGATGTACAAGTCAATATATGGTCCAAACTAATGGGAGGGAGGGACAGTACCAAAAATATTGAGTTCACTCAAACCCTTACTTTATGTGTACCTATTATTCTCGTATAGGGCTATATAGCCATAAAAAAAATGTTTCACCGAAACCACGGACACTGCTTAGATCGTCTGCAATAAACGCATAGGCCGATGATGATGATGATAATGATGATTATTGTTCAGTTAGTTTGTAGTTTTAGGGGAATTGTTTTTTTAATTGTTAACGAAACCAGTAAAGAGATTATTTTTTCAGGAGACCTTTTATTTCATCAGTAAGTTTTCACTTCGTAATCTGACCCCGTTCCGAGAGAGCCTGTACGATTTCTTATGATTAGGTCACTTTGCTATTTTAGTACAATATACCTAATTTCCTAGTATCAGGTGTTATCTTAATTACTGATTGCACGTATCCTTATTGTACTATTCGGGTAATTACCTTTAGACCGGTAGGTACAAAGCTTATAAATAAGGCATTGTTCACAAGAATGGTCTCGCAAATTAACCATTTTGGAAGATTTTATTGATGTTTTCTGGTTATGTTTTCTAAAATTCTAATTTAACAATGTTTGATCTTCACAGTAGTAAGGTTTCCAACCTCCATCTCACCTGCCCTTGGTGCACCCTGCTAACTAACAAACGGAGCTCTGGAGGCCGCCTGATTGGTGCATAGCACAGCCTAGCACCGGCACAGCTATATTCCCTGGCCACCAACAGGCAGCAGCGTCAGTGGTGCGAAAAGTTATGCCCTGCGATCCACAAACCTTTTAGGGATTTTCCCCACACGCCCAGCAGCGTGAGCACGATGGGCATATCCTTCTTCATATTATAGGAGGCCTACCTATATCCAGCAGTGAGTTGATATACGCTGGTGTATTGTTGATTTGCAGATGTAGGTACCTAAAACAAATATAACCATAAACAATAACTTTTCATTCAGAAAGTTGTCAATTTGAGTCATAGCAATAAAGCAGTGTTTATAGGTCTAGATAACATTCAATAATATGAAATCCTATGGTGATTACATGACTCATTCACATCCATAGGTATGTAAGAATGAGAATAGATACGTTTCTCACTTGCCCACATATAGGTACAAGGTAAATGTGAATTCGTATGCTATCCCAAGAAGGGGTTGATCAGCTGGTTTGGTTTTTTATTTGTACTTAATGATGATGATAAATGCAATTCGGCCATAATTTTAGGGATACCACACACAACACAAAGATAAGCTTAAATTTTTTGGGAAAAAGTTTTGTATCGTCTAATTTAAACAGAGGTTCTTACAACTTGTACAATAGTCCAAATCACCCCCTTTCTGGATAACATAGGTACGAATTCAAACTCACATAGTTCTTCTTCCTCTTCTTCGTATGAGCTAGTGACCAACTCTGGTGTCGGAGTTTTTTAGGCCACCCGAAGGCCTCCGACTTGGCTTGACGACTGAAAAGCCAGGACCAACATCTTAACGTATAACCTTGTATAGTAAAAATTAGACTACTCTGTAAAAGGTTATGCATGTATATACATAAAAAAATATACGCGTCAACTTGACAACCTCCTTCGTTTTTTCGTTGGTAAAAAATGAAGGAAATCACCGTGAAAAAAAAATGCATTTTAATACTTTGGCTAAGTCAGTTCCACGCGTATTGACCATGTCTTTCGTGTAGGTAAGGCTGGCTAGGCTCTGACGATGGTACATGAGGTGGGCAAGCCTACTCCATCTATCAGGGCGCTACAGCGTCCAGGTCAGTGAGTAAAAAGTTACCACTTGACGCTGTATCTATAAATCATCTGGAATCGATGCAAAGGACGTAGTTTAAGAATGCGGCGAACCTCGCTCGCAACTTCAATTCGAGACGAGGGCAAAGGATTGCTCCCTATATCGCATCTCTGTTTAGCTCATGGATGATTCAGCCGTGCGGGCGGGATAGCAATATCGACCGTCCAAAATTTTCTAAGAATTTGATTGTGTTCCGTAATACCAAAAATGATGACTGAAAACTTTATGTATTATTTACAAAGTATTGTTATAATATATATTGGGGTGTACGGGGTTCCAACCTCCATCTTTGGAACCCAAGCCAACCTCACCTGCTCGTGGTGCACCCTGTTAAACAACGAACGGGGCTCTGGCGGCCGGCTGATTGCGGCATAGCACAGCCTTAATCGGCACAGCTAAATCCCCTGGCCACCGACGGGCAGCAGCGTCGGTGGTGCGAGAAGCTGTGCCCTGCGATCCCCAACCCGCATGCCCAGCGTGGGGATTATGGGCATATTCCCCTTTATTAGGGGAGGCCTATGTCCAGCAGTGGACTGATATAGGCTGGTGTGGTGTGGTTATAATATAACCTATATTCCTTAACAAACAACACGTAAGATATTGTTGTTTTTAACACGAAACACAGAAAAAAAGTGGTCAATATTGGGATAAAAATAAAAATGTGCAAAATTTTATTGGCTTTTGTTTCATTTTAGGTAAGTATTCGGTAAAAAAACCTATCCAGGAAGCTAGGTAAATAGTATTGGAATACAAATAAAACAATAATATAGTAGAAATATGCTTGAATTAGAAATCATTTTGGTATTACGTTTGTATAGGCAATTCGTCCTTCGGAGGCCTCTTAAGTTCTTTGGAGAATTGCTAAATATAACAGCGATTATTTATTTATTATATAAAAGTTTTATATCCATTAATATTGATAAACGGCAATTTTCACGTAGATACCGTAACATCGGTGAAGGCACCGACTCCATTGACCTCTTTTCGTGTCTCGTCTAGCACAATAGCAAATTCCCGTTTTTCAAAATAAATGAGTTAATTCACGTTAGTTTCATGAGTTTTATAACCATTCAATTAAAATAGTAAGTAATAGAACAGTTCGATGTTTATAACAGAAATTACATTTTGGCAAATGGAATCGAACCAGCACCTGGCATGTCCACTTACTAGAAAGAATGAAAGAAAGAAAGAAAAGTTATTTATTTTACCCTAGATATAAAAGTAGGTATGTTACTATAGTACGTATCTTCATTTATCTTAAATATATCTTAAAATTAGATACCTAGATTAAAATGAATAAATAAATGTACTACAAAGGGGTAAAATAGGATCCTTACTGAGCATTGGCAGCATCAGAGATCAAGCTCTGAAGCTGCGCTGGTTTAAAGTGATAAAACTAAGACCATCACTATCACAACATATTATAAAACAAAATCCCTTGCCAAGTCTGTCTGTTCGAGATAAACTCAAAACTACGGCGGTTTTTAAATGATTCATGTGGAAGATGTGTAAATTCGTTGAAATATGACGATAATTGTTGAAAATGTCGGAAAAAGTCCAACCGCCTGGGAAACATAAAAAACGCTGCCTAATCCCTTTGATATATAGCAAAACAATATAAAAAATAGTAGAATAGGTCATATGCTCTACCCGTGCGAAGTCAGGACAGGTCAAACCCAATAAAAATAGTAGTAGTAAACTCAAAATAATTTATTAAGTTACTTGAAAAACATAAAAGCAATAGTAGCGACTAACATTGCTATTGAATATTGTTCTGTGTAGCTACCATTGCACTTATCGGTACTACATGTATTACAAGTTTTTGTTACATTTTGGACCAATTCACATGGCGCCTTGCCGTCGACGGTGGCCGGGACACAGCCCCTCTCCGTGATGGTTTCGTTGTTCACTGCAAAGAAACAAAGATTGAGGTAAATTCAATATTTAATACCTACATAAGCGTATATAGCGTATATAGCGTAGTTAAACGCATATCGTTTGAACTCAACCACATCAAAATATTCAAAAAAAAACGAGAAAAGCAACAACCACCTACATCAGTCCACTACTGGACTTAAACCTCCCCTAATAAGAATTGGGATATCCCCACAATCCCGACGCTGGGCTTGCGGGTTGGGAATCGAAGGGCACAGCTTCTCGCACCACCGAAGCTGCTGCGCCCAGGGCGGTCAGGGAATTTAGCTGTGCTGGTGTTAGGCTGCAATCTATCTGCTGTTAGCAGGGTGCACCACGGGCAAGTCCGGTTGACTTGAGTTACGGAACTCAAGTCAAGTACAATTTGTATCTTTTGACCGGAATTCCTATGTTGACACAGCGCAAAAAGTTACGGGTAAAAGCCCTGCTAGGTGGAGTGACGATCTGCGAAAGGCTGCTGGTAGAAGCCAGGTGCGTCAAGCTGAGGACAGGGCGCCGTAGCGCTTGGTAAGGGAAGCCTATATCTTGCAGTGGACTGCTGAAGAAAAGCTAATACTAACCATCTACTGTTACTTTGTAGCATACATATGAATCATCAGCGTATTGCGCGGTACGGCTAACGAAGAGAGCATCACACTCGCAGCCAGGTTCCTGAAAATACAACAAAGTACTAAGCGCTAAGCATCATTTATAATAAGCACTGCTTAATATTACACTGATAAATGTTAGCCAGCGTCTGTTTTCCCATTGATATACGACCCCAACGGCTTAAAAATGAGAGTTAAATATGTATCTCGTGGGAAAGCTATTGCAACCTCATCCAGGGCCGGTCCTTAGGCGGTGCGAGCGGTGCGACCGCACCGAGCGCCTTCAAGGGGGGGGCGCCAAAATGAACCAATACGTGAAACAAAAGTCGCTCGACCGAGCGCGCGAATCTCGTAACAAAATTGCGGGGGAACAGGGAGCGGGGCGGGGTGAACTTTCGTCCATCACTTGTTTCACTATAGTTCTTCCATCTTGGTTCTCTCCATGGTTTTTTAACATTTGAAACTCAATGCTGTCAATGTTTCTAAAACAGTCCCAACCCAAAGCTAAAAAGGTTCGTTTTGCAATCCTATTTTTTTTGTAATAAATTAATGACTTCATAATTAGCTATGATGCCCTAATAGATAAAGAGGTATCATACAGATGGATGACAAAAATAAATTAATTGTATTATTTGCATATCAAATAACACTTTTTAATAATATGACAGGATGAATAGGAAAATAATCCTAAATACATTAATATTTTGTATAAAAATGTTACCAAATGCGTTGCCAGTTGCAGTTTTATGAGAATAAAAACTCCGCCGAAATCAAATGAAGTCCGAAAACGGACCAAAACTCTCCATTCAGAAAAACTGATGGAAGTAGTGATTGCAGCTATCTAAATACTTGGTTTCGCGATTTGACAACGTAAAATCGATAATCGATTATACTTCTCGGTTTTAGTTGTTTGACATAAAAAAGGTATTTTAAATTTTATGTTACTATTATATATAAAAATGAAAATATTTAAAAATAGGTATTTACAATATAGTGGGATTTACATAGCAGGTATGTCGCGTGGCATAGTAACAGCTTGCAAAAAGTGATCGTCTGTCAAATATAATCTTTGGACTTCCCTCTGACTACTCCATTTTATGGATTCCTCAATCTATTATAATTTATTCCCATTTAGATTGGCGTACTAAGCAATATCTGAGGATATTCATATTGGGAAAATTCATGATGATGATTGATCTTTGTTTTCTTCTGTTATACGTAAATAGTACCAGCTACCTACCTATATTAATAAAATTTGTTAATCGTGGACCGACATCAAACTGGCGTCAGATGGTGAGTCTTCGCCTAAATTTATTAGGATTGGTTCTTGCTCTCTTATATTATCGAAAGTCACATCCCTTTCCCAATCCGATCGTTTGGGCTTTTCCACCACACTTGCCCAATTTTCACGTGTCACTTGATTGCAGGAATTCTTATTTTTGGTGGGCTTGTGTTATTTCTGGCAGCATATGCTTTCACTTGTGCCCAAATAAGTTCTATGGCGTTATATTGGCAGTGGTATGGCGGAAGTCTGAGAACTGTGTGACCGTGTTCAGCTGCGATTTCATCCACAACGTATAGGCGTTTCTGTTTTTCAGTTTTTAAATTTTTTACCAGTTCACACTTCAACATAGATTCACCTACGTTTTCACCATTATCGCAAGTCCAGTTTATGATATCTGACTTTTTGTTGGCTTGCGTTGACATTCAACTGGCGAGAGTGATATGGTGCGTTATCCATGATAATAACAGTTTTTTACAGGTTCTTCTAGTGCCAGCAGTAAGTCCTTAAACCAACCTTCAAAGACTTCAGCATTAATTTCTTCATGGTATTCCACGATCTTTTTTGATTTAAATGCTAGCACAACTCCATCTACAAAACCTTTTTTACTTCCTGCATGACAAACGATTAATCTTTCTCCTTTTCCTATAGGTACTTTCGAGGTAGATGCAGCATTATAATCAGTCCAGTACCTCGATAAAGTGTGGTTAGCCACGTTTCGTCGATAAAAATTACGTTTTCACAGTCCTATATTTGTTTTGCTTTCTTCAAAAAGTTACACCGGTCTAGGGCAATATTGTCAACTTCTTTAACGTTGGGAATTCATTTCTCAAGTAGTAGTTGTATATGTGACGTCGTATTGCATCAGCATCAAATTAATCCACATGGCATACTAGGTGCGGTCTCCTTTTTTTGGCGATGAGGCCTTATTTTTTCGGTTTGTAATGTTCGTTACAGTGGTGGCACTGATGCCTAGCGCTTCTGCAACACGTTCACGCACTTTTGACAAAGGCAGAAGGGGTCCATTGTTTTGATTTTCCTTTTCAAAATACTCACGCAAGCGTATCAAAAACTCCTTCGATTGTCCTCTTATTCATTTCCCTTATGCATTTTAGAATGACCTACCAGACAACATACACTGGTCGCTCTAGTTTGCTCATACGCCCAACAACCTCCTGTGTTCATGTGAAAAAGCAATTATAAAAATCATTTTTCCTTTGACGCATGTTTGTCTCAGTTTTCAGGAACATCATTTTGACGTACCTTTGTACAAACCTAAGTTATTTGACAAAAGAGTTTTCATGTCTTTTTCATTCAAAACTTTTTACGCGATTTAATTATATAATTTTCTTCTACAATATTAGCAATACAATTTGTACAATACCAAATTGTGATTAGAATAAAAATAATTATAGTTCTTGATGAAATAATTAATTTGTTGAGATATTAAGACCCAACAATGATAATGACAGAATAATGATATCAGTTTTTTTAATCGACGATGGTGTCAATAATCGATTCAAAAATCGACTGTGGACTGCAATCACTTGTTCTGGACTTTGACATCTATCAAAAATACATCTATAAGATGGAAATACTATAATGTTTGAACAGAATATAACAGTTGACAATCATTAAAATTATTTTTTATTTGTCCACCACTTCACATAAAGGTATTCGCACAAACTGGATAAACGAACTTTTGACAGCAGAATAATCAGAATAATTTTTTGGTGGAAAATAAAGCAACTACTTAATTTTTTTTTTATTTAGAGGGGCGCCATTTTTAGTCCTCGCACCAGTTAAAAATTTTAATAGGACCGGCACTGACCTCATCCATGCCAAATCAATCATAAAAAAACCGAAGAAACGTATTCTGCTAACAAAGAGATAATGACACTTTGTCCGCGTGGGCATTTTGGTCCCTGAGGCGCTGAATAGCAGAAAATCCTTTCTTTTTTCTTAGTGCAAGAAATATACTCCCCAAATAAGTATCTAGGTCCTCTCTGTATTCTGTGATCTAGGACTTAAGATTTAGGCTGTACGTTGATTGACAATCAGACATGTCAGCTTTTTTCGTATTTTATCATCGGCATCATCATTATCAGCCGGTTTGACCCACTGCTGATCATAGGCCTTCTTTTGAAAATAAATAAATAATAGTTTTTATTCGAAATGCATGCAATCCCTGCTGTACACTGCCTGAACAATCTGCGATTTATCTAGATAAACCGTAGCTTTTTAAAACTCTTCAAGTAGACGGTAACTACACTCGTACTTCATTAACAAAAGCGGTCTACATAATTGAGTAACTATTACTCTGTTTCTAACTTACTTCATAAGCTTGTAATGATTATTATACTCAATAGTTATCTCAACTATAATAGCTTTATTTCATTCCACGAAGGATCAATTAATTGTAGATACTTGGTTAAGAGTGACGATTACCTACTCAATAAAATTTAATTGACTAACAATGCCAGTCAGCTTTTCCGTAGCATTCTGAAATTAGTCTTTCGCGAAAGCGAAATCAAAATATACCAACCTAAATTTTTAAAAGCTACTTACTACAGAATAAGGTTGCTATTACGTACATTTCTGCAATGACATCCTTCGCTATCGGAATCCAAGACAGACGTCAGTATACTGCGCCTCGATCTACTTCCGGGGACTCTTTGGGCTTGGGTTGTGGGAGTTTGAGTGGTAGGCGCTTGCGTTTGAGGACTTTGCGTTGTGGGAACTTGCGTTGTTGAACTTTGCGTTGTGGGACCTTGCGTTGTAGGACCTTGCGTTGTAGGACCTTGCGTTGTAGGACCTTGCGTTGTAGGACCTTGCGTTGTGGGACCTTGCGTTGAAGGCGCTTGGGTTGTAGGGGCAACGGTCGTTGCTAGACTACCACACGTCTTCAGATCGGCCTCGGTTGGCTTTGTACAGTTGCTACACTGGTAGCATTGTAAACTGTCAACTGAAAAATTAAAAAGCGATATAGCTTGGTTTATAATGCTGCGGGATGAAAACACAACTCTCGATATTGAACAGAAAGGCCCGCAGTCAATGTGTTAATTTATGTAAGTATCAGTTTCAACGCGTCAGTGTAAAATAAAATGAATAAATAGTTTATTTTTTTATGAAAATATATTTTTGCTTCATCAGTCATCGGGATTTGATTGGCATTAGTTACTGTAGGCACACTAGGCGTCTGATGTAAAAATTGTTTTTATCCACCACCACCACCACGCCTTTATGAGTCCACTGCTGGACTTAGACTTCCCTTATAAGAGGGGTGATATGCCTATAATTCCCACGCTGGGTATGCGGATTGAGGATCGCAGAGTACCGCTTCTCCACCGCCCTGAGGCAAAATTTTAAATATTAGAAAGTACTTTGTTACTTGTTGTTTTTGTACGCGGAAATATTACAAACAGAGAGTATGGCAAAAAATATGTACAGAGGCGAGCTAAGAAAACTCTAAAAGGGTTACCTTTTAGAGTTTTCTTCCAGCAAACCTTTGAGTAGAGGAGAGGCGATAGCACAAAACAGGTTGTTGGTGAGTAGTATTTTACTCATTAGAGAGTAGTATTTTAGTATACATACCTCCTACTAAACCGCTCACTAAAATCACAGACACAAGGCAGAATACTTTCTCCATAATGAATAGCAATTCATAAACTAAATCAATACTTGTGTTGTAAATTACTTAAATATATAGAAATACGTCACAAATATAGAGGATGTTCCTAAAGTGATTATCACTTTAAGGCTAAACTTAGGTACTAAATAGTTATTTGTACCTACAAAGTATAAGTAAACAGTAGGTAGCTAATAGCTACTACTATTTTGCAACAACGGAAATTGCATGGGCGTTTTGTCATACAAACGTTTTCCTGGAATTATGTTTATAATATTGGGGTGGTGTAAGGGGTTGTGCAACCTCCATATTTGGAATCCAAGCCAACCTCACCTGCTCGTGGCTGCCCTGCTAACAAATAAGCGGGGCTCTGGCAGCCGGCTGAATGCGGCATAGCACAGTCTAACTTCGGCACAGCTAAATTTCCTGACCGCTGACGGGCAGCAGCGTCGGCGTGGTGGTACAAGAAGTTGTGACCTGCGATCCCCACCCGCATGCCAGCGTGGGGATTATAGGCATATTTCCCTTTACTAAGGGCGGCCTATGTCCAGTTGTGGACTTTTAGATATAGGCTGGTGTGGAATGTTGTGATTGATTCTAATAAATAAATAGGTAAGTGAAAGTGAAAGTGAAAATGTCTTTATTCAGTACGAACATTACAGTACACTTTGAATCGTCAATTTTTAACACGCTTTTATTAACACGCTTTTATTAGTTTTTTCACCTGTATGTATGTATGTATGTATGTATGTAACCGACTCCTTTGAGCTCGATTTTGCCCTACTTTGAACGATCAGATTTGATTCAAACTTTGCACACCTGTCAAAGGTCGATGACAATGCAATAATCCGATAAAAATATCCGATTATCCTAATTAGATTCGCCAGGATTAATTAATTTCTTTCCGCATCCTTTGCATGCGAGTAAGAGAGACAGAGCTAGTGCGCGAACTACGCATGCGTGCAAGCGTGTTTTTTAAACTATTAATTATTATTTTAATTTACACCAATTCGTAACCCGACCAAACAGAGAAGATAGTAATACCACGGACTAGCTAGTTCATCATGGTAATACCTACTTTATGAATAAATATTCAAATAACATTAGTCCCCAGTAAGTAAATAATAATACATGTAGTGAAACTCTCCCTGTGCCTGTACATTTTGATTTTACGAATTAAGATTTGAGAAACGACTGTGCACATTTCTTCGTAGCCTCGTAGCGTTCATAGTTATTACATAATTTTGGCAGTTTTTGTCAAATACCTAATACCTAAATACTTACTGAGCTCTTTAACGCTTTGAGTGACAACACAGCGCAGGCAGCTACCGCAGGAGTAGCTCCTCAGGCATCATGGCGCGTAGGGAAGGTTCATGTCCCGCAGTCAATGTGCTAGTGTCTAATGTATAACGCGTTGAGTTCTGAAATTTTCTTCTCCGATGTCAACGTATCAACCAATACGATTCAATTACCTACTTTGATTATTAGATCGAACAAATCACCGCTAATGAGTCAACATTATCGAATCAAAACGCACTCATCATCAATTGGCGACATTTTGTGGTTTCATGTTTCAATATCCCTGTTGTGTGTAATTGATAACACAATCACAAACCTATGGTCAGGCTATCGTAGTAGACAATCATCATCATCGGCCAATATTTATCAACAGCAACACAACCAAAAAAAATTCAAAATTCAAAAGTTATTTATTCAGTAGGAACTGTAAAGTACCATGAAAAGTCATTTTTTGTAATTTACACTAAAGGTTTGTAGCGTTTTATGAGTTTTTTTTGTGTGATACCTGAAGATGAATCTAGCACATGGCTAGGGCTTGCAAATATTCGAAAATATTCATATTCGAATATTCGAATTTTTTTCGGGTACTATTCGAATTATTCGAATATTATTCGAATAATAGAAAAACACTATGATTTTATTAAAATCACATCTTATTTTGTTAATTTGAGTGTTATTTTCATGAAGAAGATTAAAATATCAACTTATTTTATTGTTAAACGCGTTTTTTCCATGAACTAATTTAAAAAAAAATACAAAAAGGTATGTCACCGTAACGAGACATTGGTGATTTACACGCACAACTAACCACAAATTAAAATTTTCTTCTTCGTATGAGCTAGTAGCCAACTCTAGTGCGGAGATTTTAGGCCACCCAAAGAAATCGGATCGTTCGACATGTTGTTTACCCGAACGACGACGTAAACTTGTATAGGCTTGTATGGATATATCGCGCGAACTCTTAAGTGGCATTTCATGCACATCTGGGTTCCGATTTCGGTGTTATTAATTTAAATCGAATATTCGAATATTGAAATATCAGTATTCGAATATTCGAACAAAAATAATATTCGAATTATTCGAATATTCGAATATTCGAATGCAAGCCCTACACATGGCCCACCATGATAAGCAACAAGCATTAACTTGTAACAAAGTATTGCTTTGTAGATCAAACATGCTTGTACATGCGTGTGCCTACGATAAACTTGAGGCATGAAGGTGTTATGTGGTCTCATGTCCTGTTATTTCACCGGCATCAACACCCTTCAAACAGAAACAGCAATGCTGCTTCACGGCAGAAGTAGGCATGGTGGTGGTACTTCTAATGAGTCCTTTACGTAGAATTGTACCTACTACTTTTAATATGGCAATCCCAGAAATACAGAGAGACCCCTCAGAGATGCCTCATTTTATTAATTAATTGGGAATTTCAGAATTTAAACACCATGTACCTTTATTTAATCCTCTGTAAAGTATCGATACTTGAACTAGTATCACATTATAGATTGCTTTGCCTCTCCAAAGATAACCATGTAAGCTGCAAAACTCTTCACAGATAAACCTTGATGTAACCTGAACAATGATTGCTGATTATACCTACATTACGATCCTGTTAACTCAAGCAAGCGGTGTGTAGTTTGAATTTACAATTCTACGAGTAATTCTCCAACTGGTTTTCACGTAGCAGTAAACTTTTAGAGGCATATGCCGCAGCAGTTGGTATGATCAATAAATCCATTATCATACCACACAACATCTAGATGTTGGGACTAGCCCCAAACCAAGCAAAAGTTTGTGCTTGTGTTATGGGAACCACATGACTGATATAGGTATTTATATAGTTTTTTTAATGCAAAACTAATGTAATTTTTTTTTTAGTTTGTTTCATTAATAGAAAACGCCAAGTTCCGAGACAAATATTTGCAGCAAATATTTATCTCGTGGCAGGAATCGAACCCGCTACATTAAGCGTTTTAGGCGAGCCTTCGCCCACTAAATCACAGAATTGGTCAGCGTTTATACAAACGTCGGTCGGATAGTGACGATTAAGCCAGAATTACATTATTGGATTCGGGGTTACTCGGGGTTTAACAAAACACATTGTTGCGATGGGGCATCGTGTCGTACCGTTCTTCAAAATTACCATCAGCTGCTTCCTCTCGCTCGCACTATTCAACATTTTTGAAGACATAAAATCACTGAATGTAGTTATGCAAAATAGCAAACCTTCACGGCCTAGAAAATATCAAATCAAAGGTTCAGCAAGAATATCATGTTGAACCCAACACGTTTTCCTACCAAAAAATTTGCACCAAAATTGATCACATTGGTACCAGTTTTTTGGTAAGAAAACGTGATAGAATCAAAATGATATTATAGCTGAACCTTTGAATTGTTATTTTCTAGGCCGTGAAGGTTTGTTATTTTGCTTAACTAAGTACATTGAGTGATTTTATATCTTCAAAAATGTTGAATAGTGCGAGCGAGAGGGAGGTTTGACATTATCGTCGCCTTAGGATCCCAGAAATCCATCGGACTATTAATACAATATAATAATACCTATAATATTAGAGAGGCGTCATCATCATTATCAGCTTATCAGACATAGGACTACTAATGAGCGCCATTGCGCCCTGTCCTGAGCTCGACGCATCCAGCCTCTACCAGCTGCCTTTCGCAAATGGTCACTCCACCTGCGTTACGTTTGCCGAGCCGCGGTCTCTACTAAACAACTCGTTTACCCCAACGGTTATCGATTCTACGACAGATATGGCTGCTCAACCCAGCTGAATCCTGCTCTTGGCCTCCTTCTTGAAGTTGTAGAAAACTGCAATATCGACCCAAGGTATGTATACTCCGAAACAACTTCAAGAAGGCCATTAACGACAACACGGTTCGTATCAACTCGATCATTGACCAAGACTTCGGTCTTGTCTTAATTCATGCCGAGACCAATCTTTCACGATGCTAGGCCATCCAGCGTCTCTTGCAGCTCTTCCAGCGACTCCACAGCCAGCGACAGACAGTAGGACTATTTGATCAGAGAATGTAAGTGTGGGAAGTGCTCGCCGTTTATGTTTATGCCTATGACTTATTCCAATCCATATCCTCCAACGCGCTTGTGAACAGTTTCGGAGATATAACATCTCCCTGTCTCACTCCTCTGCGTAGTTTGATTGGTTTAGACTGCTGGTCCTTTACTCGGGCACTCATAGTGGCGGCTTCGTATAGACTTCTCAACACTTCGATATAACGATAGTCCACTTGGCATCAGTGCAAGGATTGCAGGTTAGCCCAGGTTTCGGCAGAGTCAAAGGCCTTCTCAAAGTCCACAAACACCAGACACAGGGGCTGATTAAACTCTTTGGAATTCTGTATTATCTGCCTCACTGTGTGAATGTGGGCTATGGTGCCATATCCTCCGCAAAAACCGGCCTGCTCCGGTGGCTGGAACACGTCGAGTCTTCTGGCGAAACGATTCGTAATAATCCGAGAGAACAGATTATAGACGTGTTTCAAGAGCGAGATGGGTATGTAATTGTTAAGGAGCGTCCTATCTCCCTTCTTAAAAAACAGAACCACCAAGCTGGTTCCAAGCCTTAGAAGTTCTCCCACAGTGAAGTTAACCCAACTCGTTGATCGTTTACGTTTTGTCAAGAGTCGTGTTCTCATTGGAGGTTAGTCTGGTCAAAATACACATTCAAGGTTACAATAATTCGCACAAGGCTGAAAAGTGGTACGATTGTAAGGAACACCAATATAAATAAAATGTTGAAAGTATCCACCGATACTGCAAAAGTATTCATACCAACCAATTTTCAGCCTAATGCGAATTATTGTCACCACTCCTATTAATTAGGGCTACCTTGAACGGGCTAGTTGTAGAGTTTGTACCTACTATCACCGTGCGTTCCCACTGAATTATCATGTTAAGCCTGACTGAATTATCATTCGTTGACCGTTTCCACACCACACCAGCCTATATCAGTCCACTGCTGGACATAGGCCTCCCCTAATAAAGGGGGATATACCCATAATCCCCACGCTGGGCATGCGGGTTGGGGATCGCAGGGCACAGCTTCTCGCACCACCGGCGCTGCTGCCCGTCGGTGGCCAGGGGATTTAGCTGTGCCGATGTGGGCTGTGCTATGCCGCAATCAGCCGGCCGCCAGAGCCCCGTTCGTTGTTTAGCAGGATGCACCACATGCAGGTGAGGGTGGCTTGGGTTCCGAAGATGGGGGTTGGAACCCCGTAGACCCCGTCGTTGACCGTTTATGTTTTGTCAAAAGATGTGTTCTCAATAAGTCTGAAGGATGTAGCAGTAAGGGTATGAGAGCTTTGTGACTGCTGGATTGACCAGTATAATTAGACTTTGTTTTTATTAACATTGTTTATTGTCTAGTGGAAACGATGTACGTAATTATATGAAATAAAAACATTTGTGTTAAAAATATTGATTTATCGTGTGAAACTAAATTATTCGTATTTTTTATCAAACTCCACCCGCGGAATAAGCAAATCTAATCTTACTAACAGTGATACAAGCTTGGGATCACTTTATCATAAACCCTTTTTAATTTATAAATAGAGTCGATTACCTCACGAGTACTCTAGGTGCCTAGTGCTAGTTTATTTACCAGCTTGATCGCGTTAACATTTACACAAATTTATATGGAAAGGAGTGCCTCGCGTTTCTCACTAGATCGCGCTACCTCGATTTCATAATAAAGCGTCAATGTTAACTCATTCGAGCCGTACTTTGCATCCTATTTTAATGTCAACTAAACAACAGTAATGTCAATGACACTATCTAACACATAGGTACACCTTTAAGAATGCTTAATAGTAACAATAAAGTGCTAGGCAATAACTGGATCCATATGTTCGTAAACCTATTATGCACCTTACTGCTTGTACAGTAAATAAGATATGACAAGTGTCAAAGCAGTTAGAGGGAGAGACAAAGACAGAGCGCCGGCTCCGTTGCAGCCATCCTTGTCGCACACCACGCAGGCTACGACCTTCTTGCTGAGTACCTCGCCCTTGGATAAATCTATCATATTGCATGCACTCTCCTTGTTGTCCTTTTTTACACGAATGCAGCTGCGTAAAATTCTCCCAGTTCCTGCAATCAATAAACAAAATAAAATTAACATCTTGGGGCATGGGGGATTCATTCATCAATATAAGGCGATGACTGAATTGTTTACAGATTTTTCTGAATAGAAGTTTTCTCTCGATCGTCACATAACGTATTTTTTACGTATTGTAACTATGACTTATAGAAATTCAGGTTAATAGAGTCAAATTGAGTAAATAGAAACACGATTGGTTAAACTTTTCTCGATAGATTTATGTATAACGCGTTGAATGCATAAAATAGCTAGCCGGGCTGCTGCTGCTCATGGTAGGGCATGTCGCGCAGCGTCATGTCCAAGGATTAATTAAGGTGTTTCATTATTTTTTTTCTTTCTATTCTAAAGTATGAATAAGCAGTTGGACAATCATACTAGTAAGTCAAAATTTGTTTTATTTCGATAGTTTGGAGATATTATATATATCATATTATTATATGATATTATATCAGTCTTGCATGTAGTTCCGGTAATACAAGCAGTGCTCAGTTTGGAGCTACATGATACAGTGTCAAAGTATCCAGCATTATTTACCTATTTATTATTATTTAAGTACCAATACGAGTTACAAGGTAGTAGAGTTCTTTGTGGAGGGCTCGTCCGGGGAGGTACTGCCACCATGCCTATTTCTGCCG
This sequence comes from Horisme vitalbata, assembly GCA_951804965.1. Taxonomy (NCBI): domain Eukaryota; kingdom Metazoa; phylum Arthropoda; class Insecta; order Lepidoptera; family Geometridae; genus Horisme; species Horisme vitalbata. The sequence goes on from OX638091.1 coordinate 10,277,263, forward strand.
TGAAGCAGCTGTGCTGTGTTTCGGTTTGAAGGGTGTGTGTGCCGGTGAAATTACAGGCACAAGAGGCTTATCATCTTCATGCCTCAAGTTGATGGACGTAGGGCGTTGCATCGTAGTGCACTTTCCGGAAAAACGTGATCCACGATGCAATGCTTTGTGATGTAATGGTTACCACTTAACATCAGGTGGGCCATGTGCTTGTTCCATCTTCAAGTAGTATAAAAAAAACAGTATTTGAATTGAAAAAAAGCAACCTAGCGTTACAGTCTGGCAGGCATATGGATCTCCAACGACAGCTCCAAAAGTCTCGTCTGGGAGTACGTGGTACAAGTTCTGTGTGGTAAACATATCCGATTCCGCCGACGTACATTCCTGGAATAAAGATACAATGGTTTTAATAAAAATGATTTTTTATGATACCCATCGAGATATTTATACTCTAGATTGGAAAACGTGGAATTTTTTCCACTCTTTTGAGTCTGCACCAATACTCTGCGCACACTGTCAATTGCACGGACTTTGAACACTTTTCAAGCAACATATGGTCTAAATTAGTGGAAATATGGCATTTTGAGGTTTATTTACGTCAAATACGCTTGGATGATTTTTGACAGTTTTCACTTGAAGACTGTCACTCTATAGAGTTCTTTATAATTATCTCGATGATGATACCTTAAGCCAGAACTTGGCACTTGGCCTTAAGGAGAATTACAACTTCAATTAAAAAAAAAAAAAACATAACACACTTTGAAGCTTCGATTCTTTTAATTAACACAAAATAGTAACGTGATTAAACAGAAAAGTATTGGCAAGAAAGCCTGCTAGGCTTAAACGAAATTATTTATATTATACATCGAGATAATTATCACGATGATATTATATTATAGTATTGCTTCGTAGGTCATGCAGGTTTTGAAAGTGCCCTACAATGCAACGTAATGCGTCCATCAAATCGCCTGTTTATTGGACCGACATATCAAAAATAAAATGAAGTAAATCTGAGATTTAAAACTGCCAAGAACATTCTGATCGTTTCAGTTCAAAGTGATCAAACTTTTGAAGAGCGAACCTAAGCCAACCTTACCTGCCCCGTTGAACCCTGATGTATAACGAACGGGGCTCTATCAGCCAGTTGATTGCTGCATAGCGAAGCCAAACACTCCCATAAATGTCCTGGCTACCAACGGGTAGCTGCTGCGCTTTGCACTCCTCAACCCTCTCACTTAGGGCTAAGGTGTAAGACTTATTTCAAAGCACACATTCTTTACTATCGTTTAAATACAAAAAACATGTAGCTTGACGGTTTAAATTTTATGAAAAAGTCAATAATTTAAAAAAATAAAGTGGAAAAATACTTTTTAAAAATCATTTTTAGCGCTTTATAAAATAAAAATTTTAAAATTGTTATCATTGGTTTATTGTCTATCTTTATTAAGTATCAAATGAGTCCTGTTTTGTCTTCTTAGGACCTCTACATGGGTAGCTATTGGCTTGATCAGTACAAGCACCCCAAAGAAAAACAAAATGGCTGCCATTTTATCATGGAAAGATGGTGATTTATCGGTAAAATTTACCGTGTTTCACCGCTCCAAAGTCTCCGCAACCGGTAACCGGACACATTGCATATTAGCAAGCTTGTTTGGATACGCATGTCAATCGCGCGACCAACTCGCGCGAGCAAAACGCCCATCTGGGAAGGCTCTTATTGAATCTTCTTATACTTACAATGGTTGTTACGTTTGAGGTAAGTGTTTTTCCGCATCTGAAATCCGCATGTGAGTCGCAGTGGTAACACTGGAGGCAGGAACCTGGAGAAATTAAAAAGTAAATAAATTCTATGACTTCTTCTTCTTTTGTATGAGCTAGTGACCAACTCTGGTGTCGGAGTTTTTGGCCGCCTTATGGCTCCCGACATGGCTTAACGACTGAAAAGCCGGGATCAACATCTTGATGTGCCTTCCGAAGCACTTCTATGATTAAAATAACACATGTCAAGTGTGTTATTTTGACTCGGACATTCTGAGACGCAGGAGGTAGCTGGTTCAATTCTCGCCGTGAGACAAATGTTACTACCAAAGATCTACTAATATCTGTCTCGGGTCTGGCTGTCTGTGTTTATCATGGTCAGAAACTGTGTATATTTTAAGTTTCATCCAAATCCTTTTAGTCGTTTTTGCGTGAAAGAGTAACTAACATTCATTCATACATCCATATACTCACAAACTTTCGCCTTTAATATTAGTAGGAAAGTTTGTGAGTAGGTAGATATATATGGATGAATGTTTGTTACTCTTTCACGCCAAAACAGCTGAACGGATTTAGATGAAACTTGAAATTTTAATAAATATTGGCCTGGATAAACACATATGCTCCTTGAGGTGCTTCAGAATAAAATTAGATAAATCCACTTTGACAGTTTTTCGGTAAATGGATGTATCGTTTTTTGTCACAATCACAAAATATTCTACAAAAATTTATAAAGGATTTGTTGGTTTTAGTTTGGATATCAATTTTTAATAATGGATTTGTCGGTAAATGATCAGATCATTGAATTTTATTTAAGTATCTTTTGTAGTGGATTTGATGGTTTGTGTACAGGTTGAATGAGTCGTTTAGGTACATAAACTAACAACCTATAGTCTAGATTCGCATCAAAGAATAAAAAAACAGGCATGTTCTGTTCCGACCCTCCTCACTTTTTATCCGGGTACCTCGAATATACTCGAACGAAGCCGAGGGCGAAAGCTAGTGTATTATATTTTGAACTCTGTGGCGCAGTGGGCGAAAGCCTGCATAAGACGCAGAATGGGGCGGTTTGATTCTCGCCGCGAGTTAAATGTTTGTATAAAAATGATGATTTGTCTCACGGGTTTGAGTGTTTTCTATGCTTAATATGTAGGACCTATATGTATTTACAAAAAAAAAATGTATCTATGTAGTATATCAATCATGTGGTTCCCATAATACAAGCGCTCTGCTTAGTTTGGGGCTACATGATGCTGTGTGATAACGTCCAGGATTATTTATTTATTTATTTATTTATTTATACTAAACCTAATTGTGTAAGTAGAAGATATTCTAGGTTAACCTTCCAGTGTCGATGGGAGGACCAGTGTTCTGTGGCATGAGTGCGAAAAAATACCTTACGGTTTGCGTTTACTATAAGTTTGCATGAAAATGGAGCAGCGCCCCTATCGTGAAGATTGTACAACTTTAACATTTCTATACAAAAATTTAGGTTACGCAAACTTTGTAATAAATGTTGTTTATCGCACTCAAGCCACTGGGATCCTAAATATCAAGCGTTTTTTGGGTCCTTGAGGAATTTTTATAACAAGAAAACATTATCATCAAAAATGTTTACCAAAACTCGGCGGGATATAATACGACTACCATTTTTCCTCTTGCTCCATTTTTCGACAACAACAAGGTAATAAATTTTATCAAAGGCGTAGACATAATGTAAGTAGTGTATAAGTATTGTATGTATAACCTATATATGTTTCGCACTAGATGCTCTACAATTTCCATAATTGAATTCCTTGGGCAATTTAAAATAGATTTTACTCCAATTTTAAGAGGTTATTATGCGTTTTCGTTGCCTTAAATTTCTTCGTTTTTTCGTTAATTTTATTGTTGGCCGTAGTCATTGAGATATTATATACCTACTCTTCTATGCTCGGAGTTTCTCTGAAGAATAGAATCCGGAACGAGACTATCCGACATAGAACTAAAGTTGTCGACATAGCTCAGAGAATTAGCAAGCTGAAGTGGCAGTGGGCTGGCCATATCTGCCGAAGAACCGACAACCGTTGGGGTAAACGAGTTCTTGAGTGGAGACCGCGGCTCGCGGTAGAAGCTGGATGCGCCGAGCTCAGAACAGGGCGCAATGGCACTCATTAGGGGAGGCCTATGTCCAGCAGTGGACTGCTACAGGCTGAGGCTGATGATGATGATGATGATACCTACTCCAGAGTGGAAAACGTTAAAAAAAGTGTCTGCACCAAAAACTCCGCGCACGCTGTCAATTGTGCGGACTTTAAACAATTTTCAAACGACATAAGGTCTAAATTAGCTCAAATTTGGCATTTTGAATTGGTTTTATTTATGTCAAATACGCTTGGACGATTTTTGACAGTTTTCACTTGAAGACTCAGTCTATAGTAGTAGCTAAATATAATATCTCAATGGTCGTAGGCAAACCTAATTAAACAAATTAAGTACTAAATGTTTTTAAAAAACGGAGCGTACCTATCCACCTATTATACGCGAAAGTTTGTTTGGATGTGAGGATGTTTGTAACTAACTTCACACATAAATTCCTAAATAGATTTACCTGAAACTTCACATAAATCGCTTGTCTTCTTATTATCTGAACACAACTCGAGTGAAACCGAAGGCTAGAAGCTATTAAGGAGGTAAATTTAATGCCTTCTTATATTGTGAGTATACTAAATTATAATTAGCGAAACATAAACAAGAAACTGACACAAAAATAACGAACGTGAAGTAACTTTTTTCCATTTTCATCAAAATAATCTGCATTTGTATGAGCATACAACAGAAGATATTAGCATAATATAAACAGGAAACTGGCACAAATATAACCAAGGTTAAGCGATTTTTTCAAATTACCAAAATAAACTACGAAAATGTAAGGTTGATTTCTGAATGAAGAAATAGGGCGATAGACAACGCGACGTCATGGATGGGTTGGGCTGACCTTAATGTACACACCTAGGTAGCAGTTGGAACAATGATGACATCATCGGCTCACACCACACAAGGACAACCAGACTATTTAGCTAACAAAAGCTAGAACTATAGACAAGTGTAGCGGAATTTTTCGCTGGTACGCTAACCTAACCTATAGGTATTTCGTAGTACGAATGTTTACTCAATTCCCAAGCCGCTTGCCCAGCGTAGAGATTATGGGCATATTCCCCTTAAATTAAAAGGAGGCATTTGTCCAGCAGTGGATTAATAAAGGCTGACGTTGTTGTTGTTGAATATTTACTCATATTTCTTAATCATACCTAATTCTCGAAAGTAGGTACCTATTTTATCTTAGAGCAGAGTAGGTATCGATAGTATCGAGTACCTCATCATCATTCCCCAATAGAGCAATCAATAATATAAGTCTTGACCAATTGGATGGAATGACATCCTCCATGGACTATTCACTTGTGGGTTTCCAATTAGTCAATACACGATGATTTGTAGCAGGAAAAAAAACACATTGCACTGATTCATCCTTTTTGACTTGTACATTCTCGCTTTTAACAATCCAGCCAATCATACCTTTCATTATCATTAGGTAGCCAATAACAGTTCTCTGCTGGACATTAGGTAGGTATGCCTGGAACTGCCTGGAACTGCATTCCCTAAATAATTAGTACATAATAATTATTATGTTTAATACTCATTAAAACAAAATCAGTAATATCCTGTCAATATTTTGATGACAAAAAAATAAGGTTGGACCAACTACGGTACTTGATTGTGCTGTGAACGGTAAACGTCAAAGAAGTCTTGTTTTCAACAATAGAGTACCTACCTACCTACTACGCGTATCAAGGTAAAGTTCCAATACTGTAGTAAAGGTTCATTCGATCATCCTCGTGAACAACCTTCTGAAGTCCACTGCTGAACATATTTCCACGAAGACTCATGGTGCCTTGAAAGAAATTCCCGTTAACTCCCCTCACCGCGCCGCAACGCACCGTTTTCATTTAAATAAATGAACCCAATGAAAATGATCTCAGTATGAAAAATAACTGAGCAACCTTGGCTTAGACAGTTCGTTTTATTTCGTTTCGTTTAAGATTTCATTTTCTAAGTCGGCACTTGCGTTGCTAAGCGTTGTTGATTTCTGCGGGGTGATCGGCTAACTCTGTTGCAAACAGAAAATAATGATTGAATCCGGTCCTGTTTTAACAAACTGTGACAGTTTGTCAATTGACGTTTATTGAATTTCGACAGATGAAATATCAAAGTTTGCAAAATATATAGATCCGGTGCCGACTTGGTTTATCATTTCAGAGTACAACTGAGTTAGTATATGATGCCTCTGGACTGTCCGACTGGACCACCGAACCTATTGAATTGGCTACTCAAGTATTAAACACAAGTTTAGTGAAATGAAATAAAACGTTACAAGTCAATGAAAAGTACCAAATCTAATATACTTAACTGAGTTTGTCTAGCTATACATAATAAAGTTTTACTTCGTCTATGAATATACGCGTAAAGAACTCGTAAACCGAATTTGGACTGTATCCAAAAATTTATCGGGTCCGAACTTGCAGAATATCAATTTTTGTACAAATACACTTCGACAAAGACCATAGATCGATAGGTGTACCTATGTATATTCATATTTTTATTACAAATTGTTCCAGAACAAGTACTCCATGTTAGTAAATATATTTATAGTTGGTTAACGGTTTGAAACTCCAATCTGTGAAAATATCTATGCTTAAGTCAATTAAACACTAATCATTTTGAACTTGAACCAGCGTGGTGATCGGCTAACTCTGTTGCAAACAGAAATGATTGACACCGATCCTGTTTTATCAAACTGTGACAGTGTGTATTGACGTTCATTGAATTTCGACAGATGATATGTCAAAGTTTGGAAAAACAGGATCGGTTTCAATCATTTCTGTTTGAAACAGAGTTAGCCGATCACCCCGCTGAGGTGACTCCAGGGTAGAGTCCACGAGGCCCTAACAAAACGGTCGGAAAAAGAGAAAGAAGTGTTTAATGAAAACCAGCTGCTGCTGCTGCTAACTTACTTACTTATAGGGGCCTAAGTATATCGATAGGATTCTCTGATACGAGTACTACGTTTCTAGAGTAGGAACGTCTGTGAAAAACATAGACTGAGGAAAAACTATTGCTTGACTACTTTATTCTAGATGTTCAAAGTTTCACTGAATACCAGCTTCCGCTGCTAAAACTGCGGATATAATGCTGAGCGAAGCCATTTTGCTGCTGTAGCACACATCGCACCATGTTTTATGTTAACTTTTTCTCTATTTTGTTTGTTACTTTTTTAGATATTTTCATGTTTTTCTTGTTGTTTGGACATCTTAAGTACCTATTATACCTGTATGTATAATATCCAAAATGCTTCAGGGAACAACAATGAGAGGTTCTGTTTGTAGCCGCCACGGCTATTAAGTATTAACACGTTGACTTCCGGCCTAGGTCCAGCGACGGATTTGAGCCGTTGGCCGCCCTAGGCATATGAAAGATTGCCGCCCCTCTACTCGCTGTAAAACCCGAAAAAAACCAACCTCTCGAACCTGCTCTTTGCCTTTAGTTCATCGAAAGGTGCGCGCGCTTGATTTCACTAGGGTCGCACATTTTCGGGAATCTACCACCCATGCGACTATTACCTCTGTTAAGCCTAGGCACCAAACCAAATTAAACTTAAACCTCGCGTTCTGAAAAGTCAACCTTAACTTCATATGTCCGGCAATTAGACTTTTCTGAACATACTTCCTTATTATCCTGAAAAGCAGCTAAAAAAATCGGCTAGCGCAGCGAACCGAGAAATTTTTCGTGCACAAAAGATACCAAGACAAAGAAAACGGTGGCAATTTGTTTTTAACACCTAGGTAACCGCAAAAACGGAAGTAGAAAACGAAGCCGGTGAGCGGAGCGAGCCTAATTTTTCTTTAAATTATTATTATAAATTATTAGATACAGCGCTAGTTAGCGTTGTTTTGTTCTAATTCGTTATTTTGGATGGGTTACAATAGTTTTCACCATTTTTGTGCGTAGTTATTATTAAGAAACAAAACGAGCCAAAAAAATCGGCAAGCGGAGCGAGCCGCGAAATTTTAATGAAAGAAAACTACGATTTATATCTGAAATTAAATCAATTATTAAATAGGTTATCAATTCATAAATCAATTAATACCATGCATGACCCAAAACTTTGTCTGGTCATTTCTGCGTTCGCCTAGGGTCGGCGCCCAGAGGGCTTACCACGGGTTTTGATAGTTTTCGAAAACTTTTTAGGTTTTGGTATCTTTCCATACATTTTCGTACAGCGCCTCTAGGGAAACGTGCATGAACTACGAAAATGTATGGAAAGATCAGTGTTGCCGTTTTTTATTTGGAGAAAATGCTAAAAGATGTTGCAAAAAATGCTAAATAACTTTTAAAAATGCTAAATAAAATGCTAAAATCTATATTTTTCTTTTGAATTCCTTAGGAATTTTGAATTTTTAGGTAACGTACAAAAAAATGTTAATCATAAAAATATGCTAAATGCGAATTTTTCAAGCTAACAGACCCGAAAATATGCTAAATTTAGCATTAAAAATGCTAAAACAGCAACACTGGGAAAGATACCGAAACTTATAAAGTTTTCGAAAACTATCAAAACTCGTGGTAAGCCCTCTGTGCCTGGACAACCGTGACTCCTATTTACGGCTCTGGACGATTTTAAGTGCGAAAATAAATAATAACACAAGTAAAAGATTTGCTAAAATAGGTGTACTTATTAATTTCTTGATCTGCTCATATGTTTGCACTCTAATTCGTTTTATACCGAAATTCCGATCAAGTATATAATTGTTATGTTTAATTGTTATGAAGGGTAAAACTACCATTTATCGGCCACCTAAGCATTTTCTTGTATTCAACTTCTTATTTAAAAAAAACTACGAACTACTAGGTTATGAAATATTTTTTAATATCTAAAGAAATTAGTTGTCTTTGCAATTGTATGGCCAAATATTACGAAAACCAATACATTTATTTACTATAATAATTTCTAAAACCATACCTGTTTTGCCTATTATCGGCCACCTCTTCCTAAACGTCGGCCAAGGTATGACCTAATATCGGCCTATATGTCTACAAGGATTTTCTGTGTATGTGTGCGTGTGGCAACACACATAAATGAAGCAATGAAATGGAAAAAAATAGGGTGACCCTAATTTTTGGTAGGATTTTTTTAATTCAAGCATAGTAAGTATCTTTAACATTTTAATACTTTTATAATTTTATTTTGTGTACCTACCTCATTCTCATAATTATTATAATTTAGGAAAATTTAACTTATCAAAACAAGAAGGTTGGTATAAATTTTTATTAATTCTCACACTCGTACAATCAAAATCATAATCAATGTTTTGGATGCTCGGAGGATCATCGCGTTCTGTACCTATCTGTTGACAATATGCCAAAACGAAATCAGTATAGGTGATAGATAAGTTCACCCTAATCGTGTGGCGGCCGACTTTAGGATTTGACATCCACTAGCATATTCTTATTAGCGACCACCCCTGCCGATATTTGGATTTGCACGAAAAACATTACCCTATGCCATGTGATTTTTTAATTAAATAATGAAAATTTGCAAAAAAGAAATATTGCATAATGTTCTATGGTTCGTCTTCTATTCACAAAATAATAATGCATTAGTATAAATAACTCCAATCCGTCAGATCGTCAACTCTCCATTCTTAGGTCAAATCATGAAAAATCACGACACGTGAGCCATCGTCTACTTTAATGCAACATTTCATGGAATAAATGAGCACTTACCGACACCTTATTGGTATTATCTATGAAGTGTAGTGTATAATCCATTTTAGAATAAAAAAACATGTCATAATGTTAGCCGTAAATAATTTATTAATGATTCTTTGCAAGTGGCCGATATTTTCGGATTTAGGGTGGTTTACCCTAATTGACATTGTGAAGATGACCGTTGGCCCGAGAAAAATGAAATGGAGTACAGAGTATAGAAAGCAAGCCAAAAACGGTTGAGAAACAAATTGATGTTATTTTAAAAATTAACAAATTGAAGACCTTTTTTAGGAGTTGGAAAATGATCCTGGGAACGACTATTGCCCCTACGAGAAGAAACGAAACAAATGGCGTAAACCGTGCAGCGTCATCTGCTATAGAATTACGGAAACAGTAGCTGGCCGGTACTGTAGGACTTTCCCCTATGTACTTAAGAAAAACATGTAACGAAGTTCTATCCATGCGCTTAGCTATTTCTTATTTTTTTATTTTTAAATTATTCCAGGTATATTTAATTTGCTATTACTTCAGGAAAATATCTGCATGAGGATAAATATAGGATACTATTTTTAACGCGTACGGGTTTTTACCTTGAACTTCCGGAACACCAAAGTCAGAAAATTTTTAACTGACGAACAAAACGGAGGGGGTTCTCAAGTCGACGCGTATTTTTTTTTAATGTATGACCAAGCATAACTTTTTATAGAGTAGTCCGATTTTGATCATTCTTTTTTTATAGAAAAGGGTATACTCCGAAATTGGTCCCATATAAATTTAGAAAAAAAAATTACAACGCTAAGGGTTGGAAAACAGGGGATGATTGATTGTTCACTCGCTGATTGTAATGTATGACCACGCATAACTTTTTACAGAGTAGTCCGATTGTGATCGTACTTTTTTTTATTGGTATACCTTGGTTATATAAAAATGTGTAAAAAGAATCTACCCTAAGGATGGGTAAATAGGGGTGATTTATTGTTCACTCACAGATTTTAATACTGAGTTACGTATTACATAACAGTTAATAGCTAAAGTAAGGAAAGCAGCTATTTTAAAAGTAATCAAAACTTTAGTTGTTATTACCTGGTAGGTTAAAGTCAGAAAAAAGTATAAAATAAAAACTTTAAACCAAAAACTAAACCGCCGAAAAACTGGAAAGCAAAAAAATAATAAACCTTTCTTATTTAACCTTAATAAGAGGTGAGACTCGAAATTACTTAGGTACACTTACATTAGTTTAAGAACTTAGTTATTAAGGATAACCTTAATTAATTATTAGGTTTACCTTACTTAGAGTGGAGACTCGAAATTACTTTGGTATACCATACTTACATTAGTTTAAGAACTTAGTTATTAAGGTTAAATAAGAAAGGTATATTATTTTTTTGCTTTCCAGTTTTTCGGCGGTTTAATTTATGGTTAAAAGTTTTTATTCCTATTGCACCTCTTTGCAAGGAATTTACCCAACTACCCTTCATATGTATGGTAATTTTTTTCACAGTTGGTTGCCTACATGATACTTATAATAAGGGGGAAAGTTTGTGAAAATGTACTGATGTGAAATGTTTATCCTCCTTCACACCAAAACTATTGAACGGTTTCGACTTTCGATGTCGTCGTGCCGAACCCAAGATAGCCGATATAAAGAAAATATGCGTAAATGGGGCTCTCGTGACCCTACTGCTGCGCAATCAATGTGACTGCGGGGCCCCCATTCAAACGATGCCCCGCTTGCTTATTTGCCCCTTGTGCCCACACCACACCACCTGCACAAAGGATGACATTAAAAACGCCACAGACGTTGGAGTGAACGTAGCAGATTTTTATACCTAAGTTGTTGTGACCATCGACACCGACAACCAATTGGAATAACATAAGGATACTTTTTATTCGGATAGGTACCTACCATACGACCGAAGTAGGTACTTTTCCCTTTAAAGGTGGGGCAAAACATTACCTCATTGAGGGCAGCTACCTTTTCTTTTGAAGTTAGAAGGTTTTTGTTCGTAGGAAACTATAATGTTTATTTTTAAGAAAACAAAAACCCTAATAACCTACGTATTTTTGAAAATATTTACAGCCTAGAAAATGACAAATGACAAAAAAAATCGACTCTATTTCCCACCAGGAACCCCTTCCCAAAGCAAATCATATTAAATCATATCATATCATAATCATAATCATATCATATCAAATTAAGTTTTCCATATATTCGTTCTTTCTATTCGTCACAACAGAAAATTGAGTTCATGTAGGTAGGTAATGGCATTCGGGTCCGCGCCTACTAAGCCTAAGCCTAGGTACCACATATTTTACTACCAATTCAGTGCATTTGTAGGTACAACATTTTACCTCAATCAATGAGGTAAAATTATGGCCCAAACCATTTCCTATCTTTATTTTGTGCCCTAACTCACAAAAAAAAACAGTTCAAATAGGTACCTTTAGCTGATAATGATAAGTAACTGATAAGATATGAGGTTGAGTCACAGTGATACCTAAGTGTAATCCTTTGGTAGGCAAAGTTGAATAGGCTATTATCGTTGAGCTCAATAGCCGGGTAACTGGCAAAACCACTTTAACGTTAATCTTTAATTTGCAGACTAAATAATACATGCAAAAACATAACCTCAATTCAGCTAAATAGGAAAACAACTAGGTTGATAGTTGATAGTAAACCTGACTCACAAACACAAATTCACAATTACGTTGAATTAGACGCGAATGAAAGAGACGGCATTATAATTGCCTCTCAAATAAACAAGTTTATTGCAAATCCAAAAGGTACAGCTACAAAGTATAAAATCTACTTACCAAATTCAACAACAGCCAAAAAAAAGGCCAGGCATAATGTGGCACTTTTGTTACACATTTTGAATGGTCTTTAGAACCCGGAAATGTAAAAAGACGGCCTTTTGGCAGTACTGACTGAGTCTGACTAGCGATTGAATGAACTCAAACTTAATGAGAGAGCGAGTGAACACGAAAAAGGGTCGGCTGTCGGAGTCGAGTCGCGTTGGTCGTGAGTTCGTGACGCGCGCAATCATAGTACTCCTGCTTTTTAATCTATATTCGTTCCCATTCCTCGTATCTGTTTACTGCTTGTATGTACGCACTAGTTAAAATATAATGGCCGCGCTAAAATTCAAATTTAATCCTATTTAAATCTCAATTTTATATTGAAAGGAAACAGGTAAAACCCTCATAAAGTTCTAATGTCATGTTTAGTTTACTTACTGTTTATTATAATTTTAAGTATTAATTTATTTATGTTTAAAAAGTAGATAGCAGAAATGTAGGTATTAAATAAAAAAAACAATTTTCATTCTATAATTTTATATTTGTGGACAATTTTGTAAAAGAAGTACACACTTATATAAATAAAATCAGCAAATATAAATTCATAGTATTTGTTTAAATCTAAATTAATTAGAAAGAAAAAAGAATTCAGACATTAATTACCTATACGAGTACAATTACGTTAAATTATTTCAATAGGTACTAAAGTACCCGATAAACAGTTAAAATCAATTATTTAAACTTTAAAAATGAATTTTAAGATTCATATGTATTAAAAATAACTTATATACTTAAGTATGTAAATATCGGACGTCACATTTCGGTAAAAATATAGTAATATCGCTGTTAAAGGTATTTATATCTTTTTTAAGCATTTTGGCGGTACATATACATTTAAAAAATAAAAGTGAATTTATAATTCACATACATTTAAACTTTTACCACAATGTTTAAAAAACTTACTACTGATTGGATTTAAAAATTGCAAATGTTTTTGTACCCAAAGTAGTAGGTACGAAAAAATTCAAACTTTAGGCTCTGGATTCAACAGATTCATATTTACAGCCTTTGTTAGTATATGTATTACACTTACAACAATAACTCAAATGACACTATGTTCACACTGATTTATTCGAATATTTGCTTAGTTTTTTAACACCAGTGATAAACACAATTACAGTATCTAAGAAACCTTGTACTACGTATTAAATAATAACTGTTAGACCCCATGGAATTATGAGTACGTATTACCTACTAATTCTAACGTCCAAGGGAATGCGCGTTTTGAACAAAAATCAAATTAGTAATTAATCTTTACTCCCAAAATGGTGTGATGTCTCTGTTGATGTTCTCTGTGTGATGTCCAAGGGAATGCGCGTTTTGAACAAAAATCTGTGCCTAATTAGTAATTAATCTTTACTCCCAAAATGGTGTGATGTCTCTGTTTATTTATTAATGGGCCAGCTCTCGACCTCGAGGCTTGCGTGCGTCTCGTTTCCTCTATAATGTTACTTATAGGAGAAAATAAAACACAACCACTTTTTGGGCATTTTTGTAGAGATAGAAAGGCACAAAATCTCCTTGATTAGACCTAGATAATGTTTCAATTTCTAATAAACATACTACATCCGTTTGTTCATTTTTGCCCCGCTTTAGCGTAAGCCAGCAGATACTTCCAACAAATATCTGTATGACAAAAACCGGTGTGACAGATTCGAAGATTCTGTTTATGGATCAGTGTAAACATAGTAATCAAGTACCTATATATCATTTATATTTAAAAAAAACAATCTTATTTAATATACTTATTAGGTATATTAAAAAGCACCATCCTTACTGTTTGTACAGTAAGTAAGAGATAAAAAGAGTGAGAGCAGATAGAGGGAGAGACATGGACAGAGCGCCGGCTCCGTTGCAGCTATCCTTGTCGCACACCACGCAAGACTTGACCCTCTTGTCGGGAGTGCTGGTCTTGGATTCCTCCTTCATGATTTTGCAGGCCTGCTCCTTGTTGACTGCGTTGCCGTCCAGGCAGGTACGGACAACGGTTCCAGTTTCTGAAAAAGAAAGTATGTTTAATTTCACAAAAAGTATTTCAATACGTACACGATGAATCTGAGGCCTCATTTATGCGGAGATTTCACCAGACGGACATGCCTACCGGACCTCGCTACTATAGGTCAATGTTTTATAATTTAAGCGGGGAATCTAATTAGTAATTACACAGACCTATAGTAGCGAGGTCCGGCGGACATGTCTGCAGACTTGTACGCGGACATGTGCGTCTAGTGAATTCCCCGCTTTAGTAACTCAGTTGCACACCGAAATTCAATTCTTCTCATTAAATTAAAGCTAAAACAGTAGGTAGATAGGTACCTACTATGGTAAGTACAGACCATCATCATGGTAAAAGTTGGTAGCTATGCAAATTAATTATTATTCGATTGAAAGTTCAAATTTCACCTAATGTCATCTTCACCAACGAAAGTAACCACGAACTAACCAGTATCAGAGGCTCTGTCAATAAGACTAGCGAAGAAGAACGTAAACTAAGATTATGACCAATAAGAAATCGTAGATTCAAAATAACGCTTTGCCATTAGCCTACATTTTTCGATAGGAAACATCAGGTTGAAATATTCGTGATCGCTCTTAAGTTATTAAAAACCCGAAAAGTCTAAAACTAATGAGTTCTTACTAACGATATCGGTAACGGTAAGTACCTACCTACTTGAGATTGAATATGAGGAACTCAAAATTAAATCTAAAAAAAAAAGTTACCGATATTAGTATATATCTAGTTTGGAATTGAAACACAAATTAATCGATAAGGGCATCAAAAGCATTTGGCCGTTTTCTTTAAAAAAATGGAAATAGGTCAAAAAGCTCACAGCTCATATTGGTTGCGACTATGAGAGCAATTAAAAGCTGAGAATAACTATGATTAGACTTCCGTAGAGCAAAACGCAAAGAGCAAAATGTGAACACGATGTAGAGCAGCCAGTTTCTAATTTTTTGGTGTACAATAAAGAGTTATCTATATATCTATCTATCTATCTAACCGAAACATGAACGTACCTACGTTCTAACAATGATACTTCAAATGCAGGGTGATGCAGATTTTCTGGAACTAAAGGTAAAGCATCTACAGCAGCTAACATTCAAAATTCAAAAAAATCAAAATTCAAAATTCATTTATTCAGTAGGAACTGTATAGTACACTTTGAAACGTCATTTTTTTTAAATTTACCACCAATTCGTAACGCGACCAAACAGAGAAGAATTGGCAAGAAACTCTGCTTGGCTTATATTTTTTGACGTCATTGTTCTTCATAACTATTACATTGTTTTTGATGGAGTTGGAGGCACTTTCATCCCAAGCTTTGTTGTCATCTAAATAATCAGATATTTTATAATAACCTTTATTACAGAGATTACGTTTAACAACATTTTTGAATTTATTTACAGATAGATTAATCACGTCATTTGGGATTTTGTTAAAAAATCGTACACACATCCCTTTAAAAGATTGACTAACTTTATGCAGCCTTACAGTAGGAACAGCTAGTTTATCTTTATTTCTAGTGTTAACATTATGATAGTCGCTATTTTTCTTGAACATGTTAATATGTTTTCGGACATACATTAAGTTTTCATATATATATTGGCACGGCACTGTCATAACATTTATTTCTTTAAACTTAGTTCTAAGTGATTCTCTCTCTAAATTGCAAGTGCAACTTTTGTTTCATGTGTCATTTGTTTCTATGGGTAGATATTACCTACCGATATAATATAACGTTTTGCGGCCTGTTCCCAGAACGGTTTACTTATTTAAGTCAAGCAGATATTGATGCTATAAATAAATTACTTAAGACGTAATACGCTCGCGTTTCAGCACTTTTGAGGGGGTGAAGCAGACGCAGCCTAGCGCGTGGCGCGGTTTCAGATTACGCAATCGTACTCAGTGCTTCCAGGGTGCTTACCACCGAGCCAAAACGAGAAAAGGATTAGAATTGGATTTATGTCACTCGAAAGTCAAGATGGCGGAGCCACATCCTCACAAATATATATTTTTTATTAGTGTATTGTAAATTTTCGACCTGTAAATAACGTGAGCAATACTCGAAAATTATTACCATTAATTATATTTTCTTTGTTTACATAAATTTCGTAATATTTCATATTTTATTTACAAACAGATAACTCAACGTTATTATAATTATCCGACATTGAAAGGTGTCCCGCCAGATTTAACGTCAAAAGGGTAAGATTGCTGTTTGTCTTGCAAACGCACAGCAGCATATTTCAGTATTTAACTAAATTTGTACGTCGGAAATAAGTTTTTATAATAGGTAGCAATTCCAGTGAATATTAATAACAGATAATTTGTATGTACCTACCTACTTAGATGATTATTTATTAATTTAGCGCACAAGCACATAGTTATGTACCAAAATAATGTTTGGTTTTGCCTCAGACTACCTCCTAATTTTTTTACCTAGTTTTTTCAAACTTCATCATGATTAAAATCCTCGATCGCTAAAAAGTTACTTTCACAAAACTGTAAAAGCTCGATAGCAAACTCGATGAATTTCAAATTTATCGACGTCAACAGTGTCAAAAATAGACAAGTCTATCCTAATCTCGATTCAAATTCCGCAAGTTGTCATTTTTTGTATGAGTACGAGGCAGGCTTTCAATACTACCAAATAACAGAAGTCAAATCCTAATCCCGTTCTCGATTTGGCTCGTTGGTAAGCACCCAGATCCCAAAAGTAAAATTACAGTGTGGCCAGATAAAAAATACAGAAGTTTCTAAAAACAATACAGCAGATTTCAAAATCGATTACAGCAAAATTCCAGGAAAAAATTGTTTAAATATTGATAGAAAAATAAGTTGCTTCATGTCTTTGTTTATCAAAACAAAGTGTTATAAGTTAAAAAACATTTATTATTTCTTTTCTTATTCCTGAACAATTTGCTCATGATTTTCAGAAATCTTTGCTGTCATCAGTCATCCTTGAAATCATTTCTTTAGTTGGATTAAAATTCACGCAATTTGATGAGCCAGGAAGACGAAGTTTATGCTTCGAACCTTCACTGTGTCTTTTGATAGCACCCAGATCGGCAATCAAAGAAGAATCGCAAGCAGTGCAAATGCATTTAAAAGCAGACTTTTTATCACGCTTTAACCACTTACGGAAGTCTTGTATTTGGAGCCATTCTTCCTGGAATTGTTGCCGATTTTTACTAGCTACCTACCAGATTGCATATTATTTTTATTGTAAAATTGGATTTTATAAAATTAACCGAAATGAAAAACCGTATGTACCGGTATGAACCGAAACCGGTTTGTTAGAATCAAGCCTGCTAACAAAATCTTCTAAAAATAACCCTACCTACCGATAAATTTTCTAATCGAAATCATAAGAATAAAAGATAAATCAAAACCAGTTTTTTAGTAAACGTTTTATTTAGAAATGAACATTCATAATATTGTACATTTACTTTGTTGTTATATTTCTTACATGACATTTACATACATAATGAATGAAAATGACTGTCTGTCAGATAGGAAAGAAGTGAGAAGGGCTAAGGTAAGTAACCCCTGATACCATAGCGATGAAGTTTCCTGATTAATTTATTATAGTGTACGCAGTGGAAGACCTTAGCAAATGCATATATAAGCAACGCAAATGAGGCAAAAAAACTTTCCTGCTTTACAATATTTTATACAAATCTAATATTTTAGACTGAAAACCGGAATGGGCCTAGTATTGACCCTTGTGGTACACCCATTTTTACCACAGATCTCCGAGAACACTTTCCATTTACATAAAATTTTATCGCTGGCTTGCAAAAACATTTTAAAACCCTCTAAACTAAAAAACACTTTAATTTATGTACTTAGGTGTATACGCGACATTACTTCGTGTAGTATTTTCTCGTTGAGAACAAAAAACTACGCGGTTTTCCGAAAAATCAACTCCCTTCGTGATGATGATGATGATGATGATAAATCGCTCTTAGGAGTGTGCTATGAAAACGATCCAAAGTTAACAGAACCCTTGCCGGTGTTCCAAGTATCGAAAATTTTTCTACCATGACATTTTATTTATTTAATAACTACGTCTAAAACGGAATAAAAATAAAAACAAATACGCCAAAATAAAGTTATAATTATAATTAGTCAGATCCAATTGAAGGAAATAATATTACGTATATTTTGACAAAGTTCCGAAAAATAATAAACGCTACTATTAACAAAGCTTTGCTTTTGGTCTGGTAACACCTTTGTTTACATTTAGCCTCAGAGATTTCCAAGTTGACATTGAATATTATAAATTAATCTGTGACAATGCGCGCGAAAAAGTTGTACGCGGGTGCTCTCTACGACGCCTTGGGCGTGACTGAGGTGAGCGTTACGGTCGGCCCGCCTGCATTTCTCGCGCATTTTACTGATTTTAATATGGTTTTAAATAGGTTTTTACTTTTTTTGAGTAAAATTTTTCCATACTCCTATAATATATTTATTGGTTAATACGTACGCAAAATTTCAAAGTAATAACTTTCATAGTAAACGAATGCCATTGGTTTTCCTCCCCTAAAAATACAGATTTCGAGGTAACTTCGCGATTTTATTCTATCGAGCCAAAATGTATTAATCGTGTTTCGACTCCCATATTCCACTAGGAAAAAACTTCAATTTTCATATTTATGAAATATAAAATTTGAATTCTCATTTGTATAGCCATGAAGCTGGTTTACCGTGGGGCGAAATTCTTGTTTTGGCTATTATTTCACCTTAATGATGTAGATTGGGACGTTGAAACGTCAACGACATTGAAGCGGCGACTGAAACTGAACGGAACTTTTTTTAAAATCCTTAATGTTATTATAATAGATAATAATGTTCCAAAAAAAGTATTTAAATCAGATAGCAAATATCCGGTTTGGTACACAAAACCTCCAAAAGGGAAAACTAAAATACCACACTAAATGGAAAAAATATAAAAATCAGAAACATTATGATACTTTCAGAAAATTAAGGGAGAGACAAAAAATAAACGAAGCTCCTTGATATGCTTATTCAGCCTTCAAGATCGTCGAATTGTCAAAGATCAAATGAAGCTGTACAAAATTCTGTCAAATGATATAGAGTCCCCTGTCCTACTTGAAAATATATTTGTTAACTGTCTCCGTGTATCTGCTCGCAAAAAGACAACTATTTGGACACCTACTTCTAACACTAATCGGAAAATTATTTTTCTCATTGGAGTATCTGAAACCTTCAACATTATCGATATATGTACCATTTTAATGCCACTTAAATTAAATAAAAACAAATAGGTAGCTTTATTACTTTTTTCTTTTTAGGTTGAAGTTACCGAGATGGTGAAACGAACCCTTATGGTGCCGCTTTGTCCGTCCGTCCGTCTGTCACACACACCTGATTATTTCAGGAACTACCTATGCTATCAACTTGAAATTTGGTATGGATTTAAAATCACAAGCTGAATAAGATTGCCAGCAAAAAAATAAAATTATTTTGTGTTCTACTTAAGAGGGTCCATAATAAAAAAAAAACAAAATTTCAAACTGAGACCAACAGTGGGGTATCATATCAAAGGGCTTAATTTGTACTGCTCGAAATAGTTTTTTTATTGATTTATATCATGCACAGTTTTCGATTAATGAGCCAAAAAATGACCTTTCCCCCTCCCCCTGCCCTTAACTCGGAAGTTTACGAAGTGATAAACGTGTTTTTTTATCTATATTTTTTTCTATATTTTACAGGTTTTTTTTTATCATGCACCGTTTTGGATTTATGATGAAAAATATCCAAAAATGACCGAAGTTTACTGACCTAGCACGATTTTGTGACAGTATCTCGGAGCTCCGGGTACACCTGTGAATACCTCAGCTGGCAGTACGTTGTACAAATTAAGCTGGTTGTACTTGACAGAGTCCTGGGAGGCGCAGTCCTGTAATAAAAAATAATAATCAGAAGATTTTATGTTTGGTTGCCGCCACGGAAAAATGTTTGCATAATCAGCAAATATTTGCTTCGGGTGTATGGGTACTATCAAGAAGGCGGTTATGCGTTCGAGCGTTCGTTGTATAATACAACATTTTTATTTAACGTAATACAACTTGTATTACGTTAAAATTAAAAATGCACACACTGATTGATAGACACTAGGTTTATAATATCTTAAATGTAAGTATATGCAGTATTTACAAAAATAATATATGTAATTAGTCATGTGGTTCCCATAACACAAGCTCTGCTTACTTTGGGGTTAGGTACTGATATTGTGTGAACATGGCCAGCATTATTTAAATAGATTTCCATGAAAATTAAATATAAATAAATAAATAAATAATGCTGGATGTTATCACACAGCATCATGTAGCCCCAAACTAAGAAGAGCTTGTATTATGGGAACCACATTTGATTGACATATATACTTTTTTTTAAGTACATACATATCATACTTAGAAAACACTCAGACCAGAAACAAATACCTGCAGAACATGTAAACATTTGTCCCGCAGGGGGAATTGAACCCGCAACTTTCTGCGTCTCAGGCGGACAGAGGTCGTCATATATTTTTTAATTAATTCCATTATATATTTATTATTTAATTCCAAATTATGTGAAAGAGTAAGCTCCTGCACTAAGGATCTCTGCAAAACGATTGTATGGATGTAGGGTTGTATGGATGTGTTGATGTGTGGATTTATGGATGTATGGATGTGTGGATGTGGGATGTGTGGATATGTGGATGTATGGATGAATGGATAATACATAATAATCTATACTTAGTAGGTAGGTATGCCAATCAGATTTACA
The DNA here is from genome assembly GCA_951804965.1 of Horisme vitalbata. NCBI lineage: Eukaryota > Metazoa > Arthropoda > Insecta > Lepidoptera > Geometridae > Horisme > Horisme vitalbata. The sequence goes on from OX638091.1 coordinate 10,298,474, forward strand.
AAAGTTGTAAGGCTTGGCTTGGATACGGCGCTGGCCGTCACATCATCCGAATTTTTTTGTGGGCGGGAGCACCTAAGCCGAAATTGTTTGCGATCTTCAATATCAAGGTGTTTTCAGAGTACTTAATATGGCATATATATGTTCTTGGTACCTACAAATTCAGTAAGTAAGTACATAAAACGAATAAAATCATTCCAGTCACGAATCACGAGACGACCGGTAAACTAACAACTCAAGTACCTATGTACGAGTAGGTAACTACGAACACAAGTACCTAACCGAACAAAACCGGATTACCTTTTAAATAAATGAGTAATCTTCTGTATTATGAAGATCAATTGCCGGGCCTGTGTGTCGCAAAAGCTCGAAACAGATTTAATCCGATCGAAAGTTTGAGTACGTTTATGTGTGAGTATGTTTGTTCCCACCTACCTAGGGTTGCCAGATGTGAATTTGATAAAAGAGGTCAGATGGATTTAAAAAGGAGGATTTTCTCCGTAACGGCTGTACGGATTTGAATGAAGCTTGGAATTTACATAGTTTGTGACCTGGATTAACACATAAGCTTTTTAGTACCACGCAAGCCACATGCACAATGGACCAACTGGAGTCCAATTGCGGAAAAGGGAGTCCATTTACATTTACCACGCAAGCCAAGCCGCAGGCGGAACTTACATATTTTTTATTTTGTTGGCCTTGATTCAGGGGTGGTTTAGGAAAAAAATAATGTTGGAAAAACCCAAAGGAACAGACGAAAAAGAAGCAATGCAGTTTGGTTATTTTATATGGGTTTTTTTGGGATTTTTGCGGCCAGGTAGAGTGACGATTTGCGAAAGGCTGCTGGTAGAAGCTGGATGCGTCGAGCTCAGGACAGGGCGCAATGGAGCTCATTAGGGGAGGCATATGCACTGCTGGACATAGCTCCAGCAGTGGACTGCTTTAGGCCGATGATGATGAAGATGATGTTGTTGATGATCATGATGATGATGATATGGGATTTTTGGGAAACATACAAATAGGTAAATATATGGTATGGAAAATATTACTAAAGCTTTTCAGACGTAAACAATTTAAATTTTCCGTTGAAGCTTGCTCGTTATTTTTAAAGATTCGCTGAAATGTTGGTGTTTGTTATTAAGACGTATAATTACGTACCTACTTATTATTATAAGCATTTTGCGTTGGATGTGGTTTATAATTTGTTTGTTAATCTTACTTTCTGCTAAAAAAAATATCAATGCGAAGGTTTCTGAAATGTAATGTGAAATGATTGTCCTTCCTTCGCGCCACAAATATTAAACGGATTGAGCTGAAATTTTGGACATTATGTAGTTGACCTGGACTAACTACTACTGGCTATTTTCTAACTGATTACCACGCGAGTGCAGCCGCTAGCGGAAGCTAGTTACTTACCAAAGCTTTCACGGTGGATGTAAATGTTCCTGCGCATTTTGAATCCTTTTGGGAATCGCAATGGAAGCACTGGAGACATGAACCTGGAGAAAAATAATATTTTATTTTACTTTTGGAATTGTAAGAATACTTACTTATAGCTAGGTAAAAATAAATAAATAAAATAAATAATGCTGGACTATCACACAGCATCATGTAGCCCCAAACTAAGATGAGTTTGTGTTATGGCAAACCACATGATCGATATATAACATATATACATTTTTTTGTAAATACATACATATCATACGTAGAAAACACGAAGACCGGAGACAAATCTACAGAACATATCAACATTTGTCCCGCGGCGGGAATCGAACCCGCAACCTTCTTAGTCTCAGGTGGACTTTCGCCCCACTGAGATCGTCGAAGAAATAGAACACACATAGCACACACTTAGAAGTGGAAAGAAAGAATATCAATATCGTAATTATAACAGAAATAACATAGAATAAAACCAAATATTTTTATTTTATTTTCGAAAATTCAAACCTATAACAAAATGTCGAAAATTCAAACCTGTAACAAAAGACAGGCCTCATAGCTTAGTTGATAGTAACTCTGCCTTCTGAGCTGCAGGTCGCGGGTTCGATACCCCGCCCAGGACAAACATTTGTGTGGTGAACATGGATGTTTGTTGTGTGTCTGGATGTTTTTTTAAGTATCTATGTATGTTTATCAGTCTCTGATACCCATAGTACAGGCTCTGCCTAGTTTGGGATCAGTTGACTGAGGGCAAGTTGCCTTATAAATATTTAAAAAAATGTATAATTAAGTAACCTTATAGATACCTAAGATTTTTATGCAAAAATAGAATAGCGCTTCACAGAATCAAACGTTTATGCTAAAAGGTAATATTATCTAAACTTGATGATCGCTGTAGAAAATGATGTCATAGTTAAAACAAACTTATTTTAAATACTAACGGTAAAGGGGTGAAACACTTACAGTATTATTTTAAGTCTTCAATTATCTTACATTATGAGAAATAGACATCTGGGAGTAGACAACATCTGGCGTACAATTAACGCAAGAAAATTACCAACGTGTGTGACTCACAAAATTAAAATACTAATTAATTCTAACGTTCTGGAACCGCCCTGTAAAAATATTATGCGTCGAAAATAATAAACCAAAATATTATCATAGTTGTGATAACTTTAATTCTTGGGGTATATAATATATTGAAACAATTTCTGTCGCAAAAAATACACCTCAATAAATAATAATAAAAACCTTAAACTTGTGAGTCATAGATCAAAATAGTTTCTTTAGATTATACGGGGAAGAGAGAGACAACGCGTGTACCTCATAAAGATAGCTCAGTACAGTTATGCAAGCAAGTTAAAAAAATTATAATACTCACCAACTTCGATGAGGGCCAGAAATAGGGCCAAGTAAATGGCAGCACTTTTATTATTGTACATTTTAAGTTTTGTTTATCACTTGGGAATGCAGACAGACGACCTTTTCGCGGACGGAGACGGTCTCAGACTGACTATACAACTATGAGGTGGTTGTTGGTGCTCACTAGCACATAGTGCTGCCACATCCAACGTAGAAAATCTGCCTGAATATTAAGAAAATCTGTACAAGTAATTTCAAATGTTACAGACAGAAGTTTTTAAAATCAACGTAATAATAAATGGTTGTACACAAAACCTGATGAATGGCGCGTAACCAGAGATGCGGTCAGTATAGGATTTTTGGGGTATGTACCTAACTTTTATAATTATCTTGAAAAACGTAATAAAAGATTTGACAGTCCTAACTTATCTATGTAGATGATATTACAACGCTACGATATTTTTTCTTCTCCAGCCTTCAAAGGTATATTGCAGTACATAGGACTCTCGCTGTTTGAAAAGTTTTAACATATTCCATACACTTGACCGGTGGTCATCTCAGAAGGATTATAAACAAGTCAATGATGCTGCCCATCTTCGGCCGTACACATATTTCTTATTTGCCTCTTACGACATTAACAACAGGAATTGAAAATGCAATTTAATAGCAAGGCAAACATTATGTTCTTCGCTGATGCGACAATCTAAATAGAAAAAAAAAACTGTTACAAATCCCGATAATCTGTAATGATGCCAATAAACCTGTAACATAGCAACACTGGTAGCGAATGGATAACAAGTAGCGACGAATTCCCTGCTGTCCTTGGTTCAGCCAAACCGGCGTCGCCTCGACTGTACCGAGTTTTAAAAATAATTTAAGAAAATGGGTGTTACGAAAATGCTTTTTATAGCCAAACTCTTTGACCGATAAAAGTTCTATATGCGGATCTACTCTAATTATTGTTAATGACCTAGTTCCATTAGCGCCCTGCAGACGTAAAGATCGGACCGCGCTTCGGGACTGCGTTCCAAACCGTACTCCGATCTGTACGGTTTGGACTGAGGATCAAACTGTCGTGCTAATGGCGGGTACAGATCGGACATCGGACCGCGCATCTGGGACTGATGATCACTGACGTGATTCGCGGTTAAAAGTGTGAGATTTGCCTTCGCATCGACATGCCAGATCGGACTGTCTGCCCCGCACATCTACACGTACGTTTCGGAGTGCGGGTTGGAATGGCGTGTGCTGTTTCCTGCGGTCCGAACTTAACGTGTGCAGGGCGCTATTGAAATAGGACATTACGTATATTTTCTGTATGAAATCTATATGATGAAGATGTGTGTGTGAACGATAATAGTTCACACCATTACCCAAATTGAAATGCTCTTTAAAATTTCTAATCCTTTATTGCGTACAGAGGTCTTAGTAAAGTTTCAACGTGAACCCTGTTAGGGCATAGCAAAATAAATAATAATTTATTTTTAAAAATTCTTACAAACTAAAATACTTAGGTAATGTAACTAATATTGCACTGAACGAAACCATTTTAAATAAAAAAATATACTTTTTTATTTATTATTATTTCTTAATGTTACAATAATATATACCTACTTTTAGGGTTATTAAATAATCAGTACTCTTGGAGCAAAATTATGCGCTGATTTATGATATCATATGACCTTTTTGTCACACTGCAACACACGCTCTTTTAATCTTGTATCATTGTACCAAATTTTTGTAAATTGTTGTTATTATTTATGTATGTGTGTCTTTTAGTTGCAAATAAAGATTTATCCATCTATCTTTCTTGCATATAAACCCCTAAGATGAACAATATTAAGTAAAACATTTAAGTTCTGTCTCAAACTATTGTAGTGCCCCTCAGGGTCCATAAGCACTTACTTACCTTAATACCCTACCACCTTTACGCCTACATATAGGTACTGGAAATAATAAACATATTTAGTATTGAGTAGGTATATTTAGTAGCTAACTAATTCCGCTGTTACTTTTCTCTGCTACTCAATAGGTGCATTATTCCGGTGCAAATATCCGTAAAATACAACCTTTTTGGAACACTATTCCTAAAAGACAAAAAGCTAGATGCCTGAAAAATTCGAATTAGTCCGTCAATCTAGTTAGAATTATTATTTTTCTACCCAGGCAGTCCAGACAGAAGTCCAGACAGACAGAACAAATGACGACCTCGGCGCAGTAGGAAAGGCGCAGAAGTTAGCGGGTTTAATTCCCGCCGTAAGACACATTCTTGAATGATCTGCAAATGTTTGTCTTTGGTCTGGGTAATTTCTTTGTATAATTATGTAAGTATTTATTAAAAATATTTTAGGTATCATAAAAATAACCTAGTATATCAGTCATAGCACTGGCATCTTGTGTGAAAATGTTAAGCGTTACTGTGTTCCAGCATTATTATAACCGTTAGGGACAGGGTAAACGAGTTCTTGAGTGGAGACCGCGGCTCGGCAAACGTAGTGTAGGACGCCTCCCGGCCAGGTTGAGTGACGATCTGCGAAAGGCTGCTGGTAGAAGCTGGATGCGTCGAGCTCAGGACAGTGCGCATTGACGCTCATTAGGGGATGCCTATGTCCAGCAGTGGACTGCTATAGGCCGATGATGATGTTCAGCATTATTTATTTATTACTAGCTTCCGCACACGGCTTCGCTCGCATGGTACCCAGATAAACAGTAGCCTATTATGTTAATCCAGGCTACAAACTATGTATATTCCAAGTTTGATTCAAATCCATTCAGTCGTTACCGAGATGAGCGGAAACAAACATACTCTCATATCATCTCATATCACTCATCCAAACTTTGGCATTATAATATTAGTACCTACTATCTTCCGTCCGCGGTTTCACTCGCTTGGTACCCGGATAAAATGTAGCCTATGTGTTCATCCAAGTTACAAACTGTTTGTTTCAATTTTCATCCAAATCCGTTCAGTAGTTTTTGCGTGATAGAATAACAAATATGCATCCATTCACCCTCACAAAATTTTACATTTATATTAAGTAGGATTTATTTATTACTAGCTTCGACTCGCAGCTTCTCTCGCGTGGTACCGGGATAAAAAGTAGCCTGGATGTGTTAATCCAGGTCACAAACTATGTATATTCCAAGTTTTAACCAAATCCGTTCAGTAGTTTTTGCGTGAAAGAGTAACAAACATAGGAAAGTAGGATATTTATTTAGTGGCTTGTCCTGTGCTTATGCAATGCAAGTTGGTTTTATTAACGGACCTGCCTTACATAGTTGCTACGTGGTACTACATACATAAGTCGAACTAGGACGTCTGCGCGCCATACTAGATTGATAATGATGCGATGTTCGTATTCCATGGTCGATTGTATGGTGCAATGTTACCTTTTAACAAACCTGCTCTAGTGACAAGGTAGGTATAAACTGGCCCTCAAAATCAATGTAATAGTAATGTAAGTAAGAAAAATAACAATTTTAACAAAGAATTCACAAATTTTTCTGTTTAGGACATGTCAAAAAATTCAAAAAATTTAGGATTCAAAGTGTTCCTTTACTATTAATTCCTTATGGTTCCTACTGAATAAAGATATTTACATTTCGTTTTCGTCATAGTTAATCATTGGTCGTCGTCATCACTATGTCAATGTCACTGTCCCGCTTAGCAACTTAGATTTAACAAACTTACTATAGATTTAGTTTTAGTTTACTATTTATCGAGTCCCATAAGGAGTAAGTAATAATCAGTGCCTAAGATTTTGTGTATATTTATCCTGTTTTGAATTTTGTTACATCGACCCTTAATGTAAAGAGTAGGTAACCAGTGCCTAGGATTTTGGGCAGATTTTGACTGTTTTGAAGTTTAACTTAATATTGTTAATAACGAGTCCAAAATTAAGATTTGTTTGCTATAGTTGAGTTGCTCAACCTGGTTTTTATGAGTGTTCTTTGCACGTAAAATATATTATTATATATAAGTATGCCATTGTCGCGTTTTCTAAAAAAATCTTTTGTCTTTAAGTTTACACGAACTCTTCAAAGTGGGTTTCATTGTGTTATTTCATGATTAGGTACTTTGAAATATCTTTAGATATCTACTTTGTATACTATAACATACATGAGTAATACTTAAACCTACTTTATTATTTCTTATTCTGTGATTTTACTTATCTTCGTAAGAACGTCAGTAGGGTTTAAGAATACAAGTATACGTACGTTACGTATCGTAAGCGTAGCTGATGTAACGTAAAATTTTAGTCAGTGACAGAGCGTTATTTTGAATCTGGGTTGATCTAGCTACGCTTACAGCGTAGTACTGGGTGTCTACTCTAATTCAACGAAGTACGAAATTGCATGTGGGGTCTACACTAATTCAACGAAGTACGAAATTGCGTGTTTCGTTTCTTGCGATTAGTACTCGATAATCGAACAAATAAACCAAGATTTCCACACAAAGTTCGTAATGTGTGACAGTCCAAAACATGCGCATCCTGTTTCACAAAACATACGACTGAACTATTGGTTTTGACAGTAAAAAAATCGATCAATCGCATGAAACGAAACACGAAATTTCGTACTTCGGTGAATTGTAGTAGGCCCTCTGAATCGTAGACGCAGTAAGCGATAACTAGGTCTACGAATATCGCAGACGGTATGAATACTTTTTCGCTTATGATTATTTTTTCATGTCCTCGTCATCAATTCATACTGTTAGTACATCCATTATGTTTAACTGGTTATACAGATAGTTGAACATATTAGAGTACACGTATACCTATCGATGGTCTTCGTGATCGAGACTCAAATCTTCCTATATCTTCGAAACATGACATACCCAAATGTACGTGGAAGAAAGTAAGAAATTAAACCATTATAGACTTTTTCCAGTCAATGTTTTAGTGGGAAAATGTTTGACAGAGTAGGTATTTAAGTTACCTAGCTACTACCCAAATATGCTCCAATTATGCTCCAGACATACAGTCGTCTGAACTGCTCAGGGTCCAGGACATTGAACCCTGACCTGTCCATTAGTAGAACTGACTTGAAAGAACTAATTAATTTATCAACCTGACATTTTGCGAAGGGTCTGCGAAACGCGACAAAAAGTCGATCAAAGACCCGATTCTCGGGAATAGACACAATCTAGAACTGTCAAAATTCTATGAAAATTTTAAAGTTCTCGTGATATTTAATTAAAGTGACAATAATATCTAGTTCTGTAAGATTCGTTTTCCGAATGATAAGCACACATGGCGTAGCTTACTTCGGTGGCCTTAGAAGATCTTGTTTATGGAACACTCCGCCCGGTCACTACTTGGATGGGCGACCGTTTAGTGGCATTTCGATCTGAGCGCATTCGTGCTTTGGAAGGCACGTTAAGATGTTGGTCTCTTTTACAATCGTTTAGGTTGGAGACCTTTAGGCGGCTTGTAAACTCCGGCATCAGAGTAGCTCTCTAGCTCATACAAAGAAGATGAAGAAGGCTGTTTATGACCCACTTAGAGAGAAAATTACTACAGTGCTCGTATAAGTAAGTAGGTGCTCATAACCTAGTTCTTTAACTGCTCTCACTAGGTAGGTACTATTAACACTTAGCAGTACATACATGTGAAACAATTGTTATAGATCTACAAGCCTATAAACTCATAGTACCTTTGTTGGAAATATCCATTGTCTATTGATCTTGATTTCTCGTTATGAGGTGAGTCGTATTGAATTACATTTTCTATGATATTATTGGTACTTAAATATTAGTACTTTACCTTACTATGAATATACTTACCTTACTTTTTTTTTTCGCCTACCGGCGCTCGTCGAAGCAACAACTCGTTTGTCTGCTCAGTGATTTTTTTACCGTGAAAGTGGTTCAAAGTTAAGTGACTGTATCGAGACTAATATATTTCTATGGACAGTTCAAATCTCAATCTAGTGAAGTTTATTTGATAAAAATCGGCCAATCGGTTCCATAGTAACAAGCAAAAACAGTTTTAAAACTTTTGTCAACCCCCGGAAACTGACCTACGACAACTCGCGCGCAGTGTAACTCCAAGCGCGCGCGGTGACTCATCAGTGTACTGGCCACCGACCGATGCGAAGCAGTCCTACCTACCTACTTGTTGATAAAGCCGCGTACTTTTACTTAATTTGGGGCGCGCCATGAATTGCTCTGCTTGTCGCGAAACTATTACCAAGGAAGAGGAATATCTGCGATGCGTTACAAATAATTGCAATAAACTCTATCATTTACTATGCACGGGTGGAAGACATCCAACCAGCGAAGAAAAAACGTCCTGGGTGTGCCCTGAGTGTCGATGTTCAACAAAGAAAGGGGGTGATAATAGTCTTACCCCAGTTGGTTTTTCCAAGAAAACCTGTGATCCAAATGTGACACATCGTAAAAAGATCTCACCTATCAATATTGAAGCACTCCATAATTATGACCAACCCGCTAATGAACTCTCCAGTGAGATTCAAAGCTTGAGAATTGAGATGGCTACCCTCAGAGGTCAGCTAGCTAAGGCCATATCTTTGATATCCTCCTATGAGACTAAGCTTGATAAATACTCTCAACATGTGGCCGCATTGAGCTCTAAGCTAGAAAGTTACGAAAATGATAAGCATCTGGGTTCTCAGGTACCGCAAACCATACCCCTGACACCGACGATAGCTACACCCCGGATCCAAGTGAGCAAAAACTCAGAGAAAGTATCTAAAAAACAAGTCACGCCAACAACTTTGGCCTCCGAAAATTTGGAGCTCTCTAAAACGATTATTAGGAAAGAAAATATAAATGACTCAACCATACATCAAGTCAATGTATCTTGCCATGAGACTGAACTTACTGCAGCTAACCAGCAATGGATCGAGGTGAAAAAAAGAAGAAGCCGACGTCCCACATCACTATTTGGCGCTGCTGGACCAGCGACAACAACTCTAAAAGCAGTAGAGCCCATAAAATATCTCCATATATGGAATATGGCATCTAGCGCCGATGATATCAAGCAGTACTTGAGACAATTATGTCCAACTGGAACCTGCACAGTTGTTGAGTTAATGCCAAAAGGTAGCTATAAATCTTACAAGATTGGTTTTCCAGAGGCTTACTATGATAAATGTTATTCGACCGATGTCTGGCCGATAAACGCAAGAATAAAGGTTTGGATTAACTATAATAGAAAACCTACCGGCCCTGTAACAGTGGGAGGTTCTGCAGAGAAGCCAACCTTTAAACAGCAGCCCTTTCGTGACCCAAGCAGCGTGCAGGAAACCCTCTCGTTTTAATATCTTCTATCAGAATGTGCGAGGTCTCAAAACCAAGCTCTCTACATGGCGCAACAATCTCGCGTTGCTAGAACAGGACTTAGTGGCCGCGACTGAAACTTTTCTGGACGCATCCGTGGAAGATTCCGAACTCATCAGTGCGGACTGGAACATCTTGCGAAGGGACAGGGGCACTCCTTGCGGAGGAGTTCTGCTAGCTGCGCGCGCCTCAATTACCCTGCATCGTCGGCGGGAGCTCGAAACCGATTGTGGTGAGGACCTCTGGGCTAGCTGCACCTGGTGCGGTCGCGTATTTTATGTATGTGTTGTATATCTGAAACCTAGCTCTACCGATCCAGATTTTATGCGTTGGTTTACGAAAATTGAAAGTTTCATAAATAATTTAAAAGGAAATATTATTATAGTAGGGGACATTAATTTAAATAGCGCCTCGCTAAATATTAAAAACTACTATTATTATTTTCTATCTTTCTCGAGTATGATCGATATGAATGATGTCACGAACCTATATGGAGGAATCTTGGATGTCGTGCTAGTGCGGGAGAGCGAGGAGGTGCGTGAGACATTGGTATCTAGTATAAAGGGTATAGTCCCCATAGACGCTTACCACCCTGCCTTAGATATTGTAGTAAGTGTCGATGTAGCTCGTTGTTTTGAACAAATGGAACCTAGTAACATCAATCCAGCAAAAGATTGGAATTTTAATAAGTGTGACACTAACCTCTTGCACGACTCTTTGGCAAATACATCTTGGGAGCGCGTATTACAGTCCGATAATACGGCAGTTGCTTCTGACGCTTTCTATCAAATTATATATGAAATTTTTGACACATGCATGCCCAGAAAGAAACGTAACAAAACGGTAACAAATCGTTTCCCCGTTTGGTTTACACCAGATATCATAAGCGACACAAAGCTGAAAACCAAGTTGCATGCGAACTGGAAGCGCACTCGTTCTGAAATTGCTTATAAATCGTTTTCGGATCTTAGGGCTTCCCTGAGAACACGTGCAGCTAGTGCCTACGGTTCGTATATGAAAGGTATTGAGGACAACATTGCTTTGAACCCGCGTAAATTTTGGAGTCATGTATCTAGTTTGAGGGCAAAAGGCGGTTTTGAGCCCAATGTTACGTTTAGAGGTGAATCTTTTTCGGGAGTGAGAGCAGCTGAGGCATTCGCAAAATTTTTCTCAAGTGTGTTCCTCCCTGAAGCCCCTTTGCTTAATGCTGAAGCTATTACTGACCGTAGTTGCAATAGTAATTACGTTAATATTTTTCGATTTACTGCCAGAGATGTTCACTATGGAATCGGCAAATTAAAGCAAAGTAGTGCAATAGGGCCAGATAGTATACCGCCGGCTCTTGTTAAATCTATGTGTAAAGTGTTTGTCAGACCTCTCTGTCATATTTTTAATTTGGCGTTGATGTCGGGTTTATATCCTCCCCAGTGGAAAGTTTCGAGGGTTACCCCCATTCCGAAAACTACAAGTAGGTCTGAAGTCGAGGAATTTAGACCTATTGCAATACTTTCGACACCTGCAAAAATATTTGAGAATGTACTCCACAAGCTCATTTATCGGCAGGTTGATACATTTTTATGTAACGCACAGCATGGTTTTAGAGGTAGGCGATCGGTCAATTCTAACTTGCTGACTATTGTAGAGTACATTTCTTCAAATTTAGACCGCAACTGCCAAGTGGACGTGCTATACTTCGATTTCAAAAAAGCGTTCGATAGGGTGAATAATGACATATTGTTGGCCAAACTTAGTTCCATTGGATTCACACCAAATCTCTTACGACTTCTCGCAGACTATTTACGCGATCGCCAACAATATGTCAGGCTCGGAATTTATGAATCGTCACCCTATCACACGCGGTCCGGAGTCAGCCAAGGCTCTATATTAGGGCCTCTGCTTTTTATATTAATGATCAACGACCTGCCGGACATTCTTGGGCATGCTAAGTGTCTTCTCTATGCAGATGATTTAAAACTTTATACTGTTGTGAACTCCGCAGTAGATTGCTTGGCTCTTCAGCGGGACATTGATGCTGTGTATCAATGGAGCGTTCAAAACAAAATGGAATTCAATTCCTCCAAATGCTCCGTGATGACTTTCGGTCGAAAGTTTCACCCAATATCCTTTGGCTACGAAATTCATGGTAGTAAAATTACTAGAACTACTGTGATAAAGGATCTGGGGGTCACTTTCGACCAGAAGCTCACGTTCCATGATCACATCAATGAAGTCGCTAAAAAGTCATTTCAAAGACTAGGATTTGTCCTAAGAAACACCTGGGACTTTCAGAGCGATAGAGCCGTGCGTCTCTTGTTCGGTGCTCTCGTGCGCAGCAAGCTGGAGTCCAGTTGCTGTGTCTGGAGCCCCTACGAGAGTACGTACATTCTCTTACTTGAAAAAGTACAAAAGGCCTTTCTTAGAGCTCTTTATAAACGTGTCTCAGGATACTATCCGTTTATGTATCCCACTGCATTTCTCCAGGGTAGTCTCGGCTACAACTCACTTCAAACCAGGAGATCAGCTGACCAGATGTTAACTTTTTGTAAAATTCTTCGTGGTATTATTGATGCTCCCGATCTGCACAACGAGTTGTGTCGACTCTCTGTTCCAGACAAATATCTTAGAGCCAGAGGACATAGGCTGCTTTCAGTACCTTCGAGTCGCACTGTTGCCCGGGCGCACTCCCCTCTCCCTCGCACTCTCGCTGCCCTCAACAAGCTGTTAAAACAGAACCCGCACTGCGACATTTTTGCAGACAATTGGGGAAATTTTAGAGCGGCTTGTTTGAGGTTATGCGAGGCTGACATTTAATTAACTTAGTTATAGTTGATTTTCTATGTAAGTTAGGTATTGGTTTATATAATTTAGTTAATGCATTGTTTTTGTTTTTTAATTTAATAATTTGATTTAATTAGTGTAAGTGGTCATTGGCCGTTCTAATTAATAAATAAATAAATAAAAAAATAAATAAAATGAAATAGCTTGGCTCGCGTTGTACCTACTTGGATAAAAAGTAGCCTATCCACTATCAAGGTCACAAACTATGTACCTACTCGTATAATCCAAGTTTCATTCAAATCTATTCAGTAGGTATTTTAATAACAAACATTACATCCATCCATCCTCACTTTTCACACATGAAATATTAGTAGGAAGTAGTATAAGATAAGTTGGATGAATACGATATCAACGATATTGTAAATAGGTAAGTATTAATATAAATGTTCGGGTCAAACCTACCCATTCATGTTGTCTTAACAAGTACCTAGGCCTAAGTGCACACCACCGCCTCTAGGCAATAGTAACATTTAATGGTAAGAAGTTTATACGAAGCTAGATGTTTAGTAGTGCCATGACTGTCTTCCAAAGGCCGAAAACAGGAAGAGTGGCGCCACAAGTCCTGCCATCGTAAACATGGATGTAGACAGGGTAGGGGCAAGAGCAGGCCACTAAAAAAGAGGAATTAATTTCAGAGGTGTATACCTACATAGTTATAAAACCTATATAGTCTAGTATTTTACCTACATTGTACCTACATTACTAATTCATGTCTATGTTTTAAATAAATTTGTAAATTTTTGGTTTTTAATTGGTGCTGTGTTCAAAAAAGAGTTCATCTATCTACGTGATAGATGATAGAGATGGCTTCGTGGTCCCAGTGGTATTATTAAATGATCATCATCATCATCGTTATCAGCCGTTTTCGATCCACTGCTGGGCATAGACCTTTTTAACCGACTTCATCAAGGAGGAGGTTCTCAATTCGTCGGATTTTTTTTAATGTATGTTCACCGATATCGCCGTCAATAGTGAACCGATTTTATATTTTTGTTTCAAAGAGTGGATTTTACTGGTGGTCCCAAATATTTTTTTCCTGTGGGATGGTTTGATTATGCCACTCACCTCGATCCTGCGCAATTTTAAGCCAGGAGCGCCCGCGGTCTATCTATATCGTCAACCTATCTCGCTGGAGGAAGTCCCCTATTCCTGTAACTATTAATAATAATAAGTAATTTAATTTCGAAAGTCACTAGCTAACTTCCTGCTTTACGGAACTTTTCTTTTCTCAGTCGTAACAATCTTAACAGAGCGGTTATGTCGGGACGGTTGCCTTGCCTATGTGGCCTGTTTCATAATCCTACACCATTCCTCTCGCACCGCTGCTTTTCTGGCGCACTCGTTCAGGGGAATATCAATTCCAATTTGCAGGCTTTATTTGATCGGTCCATGTCATGGGTAATCTGCCGCGCGCTCTTTTCCCTTGAATTTCCAACAAGATGCGATCTTCCATAGAAACGGCGGGTAATGTTTGTTTGTTGTTTGCAGCTAGAAATCGTGATCTGGATTTTATTCATTTTTCCGTTATTGTTTCAATCTCATTATTTATAAACCATATTGTAACTTTTATGATTTATGACAAAACAGTAGGCGATAAAGGCATTTTAAATATGATATCAGTTAGCTAGTACCTAGTGATTTTTTATCGAAATTAATTTTGGTTCTCATTACATGAACTGAGCACTGATAGCAGTCGAGTAGCATGTTTTCGAATGGCGACGACCATGAACTGGAAGTCCTTAAAGCAATGACACCATCAAGGGAGTATTCAGAGAATGGTTTGTGCTCAAGACCGTTATAAGAGAAAATTCGAGAGATGTCAAGAAATCCCTTTTGTTCAAGGATTTCCTGCAACCTTATGATTTGATTTACCATTCTGGTCTTCCAACACTTTGTCTTTCAGAACTCGGTCGCCATTTGATAACTTTTATATACACTCGGTGATCGACGTGAGCTATATCGCCTGCCTATTACTACCTCAGGTTGCTGAAATTCTGGGAGCTATGTCGATTACCCTGGTTTTCTGACGGATTTCTCACTACGAATGAAATCTCGTAGAGCATTAATCCTTTAATAGGCCGTAACCGATGACGTTTCGTTTTCCCTTAAAAAACTGTAAAAAAATACTGTATATCAAGAGAAAACGAGCTGTCATCGGTTAAAAACTTTATAGGAATGCATCATAAGATTCCATCATTAGTCATTAGCACTCATTAGTCACTAATTTACCATGTAGGTGTTCAGGTGTATATCACAAAAACACAATGACATTTAAAATTGGTACAATAGGCAGCCTTATCGCTGAAAGCGATTTCTTCCAGGCAATTAAATGTGTCTAAGAAACGTAATGAAGAGTCTAAGTACGTTCAGCCAATCCCACTGCCATTGCCAAGCTCTCTATTTGGAAAGAAGGACATTGACATAAGCCTCTATTTTGAATTCAATAGACCTAAGAAAACGTATTTCTGTAAAGATATTAGAAGGCAGGTCAAAGAAGACCTTGTTCGCTTCGTTACACATGCGTGGCAAAAGCAAGAGGCATGCTCTCCTAGTGGATTTCCCCACCCTCGACCGAATCCTGACTACGTCCATAGAAACTAAGTATTGTATAGTCTGCAGGAAAGTGGGTCGATGGGAATGTTTATTAAATCGCACCCTCTTTGACCTTGTTCCAAAAGATGGACCCATTCGCATGTTTAGTAGGTACCTAGTTTTAATGGTGAAAGTTGTTTGGGGAATCTATTTGAGGTGGTATTTTTCGAAGGAAATAATGCTGACATAAAACTTGTACCCTTGTTATTTCTAATGATTTACGAAGCGTCGTCATGCGTAACGTTGTTGTTTTGCCTGGATACTACCTGAGTGTTTTTAGAATGGATGGACCGTGGAGAAGCGGCTGCGGGTATTCCAGAGGGTTTCGACACTGACATTTCCAAGGAGCATGCCCTAGAATGGACTAAGGCCTGCACAGAAATTGCCTTGCTTACCTTTATCACCCTCACCTCACAGCCTCAGCCAAGTCAACCTTAACGATATACGTGCGGCCATGGGAGAAAAAACTGTGGTTTTCCTCATAATGTTTTATTTTAACATCATTGAGCACATGATCCACTAAAATGCTCAGCTATTAAAAAAACGCGATAAAGTTTAATTAACACTGGTTCGTAAGTGAACCTTAGTTCCTAAGTTAACCTAGTTGGTTGGACCTTAATTTTCTCTTCTTCGTTTCCAGCTTATAATTGTCCATACCTATTTGCGAGGATTTGGCAGACGATCACAACCACAACATTACTAAAAAATCCTGATAGGTAGGATTCGATTATATTATTAGCCTATATACTTACTGATGCGTTACATGCGGGGACCCCGCATCCCCGCATCTATATCGCGGGAGGCCATCCAGGGTCCTTCCTATAAGACAGAAAGCGGTCACGTGTTCAAGCATTCTGCGTTCGCTTCGTCTGATAGATACCTTAGGCCGCGGTGACGAAGTCAGCGGGAGCGGGGCGGCGGCCGGCGGCGCGGCGGCGCGGCGGCGCAAGTAATGGCGCGTTTCAATGCTAGCCCAGTCATATTAGGTAAAAAAAGGGGTCAACCTCGGAATGAAAGATAATAAGCTGCAAATTGGTATGAACCTTTGTTTTGTCATTCTAAATGTTGTCTCAAAAGTCACAATCGTTATCGTGTCCGCGTCTTAAGATATTCAAGGTCAAAGGTCACAAAAATCGGTTTTTCGCGAATATCTGGCTTCCTATCGGTTGAATGAGATTTGCATTTATTATAAAAGTTGTAGGCTATAAAATTCCCTACAACTTTTGTTTAAACTTTTTTTTCATACGACCAACCGTTTTGAAGGTAGAGCGCGAAGTGCACATCGTACAGTCATATACGGCCTAATGCAAGGTCAAGCGTGGTTATCAGTACGTTATAAAGTCAATTATTTACTTGGAAATTATAATTATTAAACAATGCCTATTATTTATGTACTAACTATTAATTATTTATATTTAATTAAAGTAAGTAACTTGATTATTTATATATAATTATTCATATTTAACTATTTAAGTATAAAATATTATTAATTCTGGATTATATATTTTAGTTTTATTTTAAGTTAACACGACATTATATATCTTTTCTTTAAAACGCGTAAATTTCTCAATACTTATATACCTGGAAATACTTGTCCCTACCCTATGCCCTTTTCTATTCATTGCCGGGACAGATGTTCTATAGTATTCAAGGCCACTCTCTCCACTTTGTATGAGTCAAGATTATTCGTTAGTTTGAAATTGTACCGTTGCAACTACGGACGTACGGTTTTAAGAGCTATGGCTGATTTGTGTTTTATATGTGATAAGAAACTTTCAGAAGGTGTTTCTGTGAATGTCGTACGTGGTTTACAAACTTTAAAAACTGCAAGTATTGAAAGAAATGATGGACATATAGACTATTTAAATACTTTAAGTTCTGTAAATGTGCATTCCGAGTGTCGAAAAGTGTACACGAGTAAAAATGTTATTATTGCATCAAAACGACGCACAGATGAGAGTGAACCTTCAACGTCAAGTGCACCTCGTAAAAAACGAAATGAAGTCTTTGATTTTGGAAAGTTATGCTTATTTTGTGGCCAAGAAGCTGATGAAATAGCAGAAAAGAAAAAAAAATTAAAGTATAGACGGACAATAAGTAATGTAAGTACTCTTGCATTCAAAGACAACGTAATTAAGAGAGCAGAAGAACGAAACGATTCCTTAGGAGAATTAGTAAAGGAACGTATATATTACGAGTATGATTTGATCGCTGCTGAAGCAAAGTATCATACTATTTGCTATACCAACTTTTTAACCCGAGTACCATCTGCAGATAAAAAGCCTCGCCAAGATTATCAAGTCACTCAAGCAATGAAGGAGATTTTTTATTATATAGAAAATAATGAAGATTCTCAATTTACTTTGAAAGAACTTAAAGATGTCCCTACGGAATACATACCTGACGATAAGACAATTATTACAAAATTACAACAAAAGTATTTAACTGATATAATAATCACAAAAAAAATTGGATCATTTACAATTATATCTTTCCGTGATACACAGTTTAACGTATTATCAAAAGCTTGGTACGAAAATAAAAAAAGTACTCCTGTAGAAGAACGTCTACGGATTGTAGAAGCTGCTGCGGCTATTATTAGAGAAGACATCAGATCATCTGTAGTTGAAACAAAAACGTATCCACCTCCGAATAAAATGCTAGATTGTATTAATGAAGAAATACCAAAAACATTATCACATTTTTTGGAAGAAATGATATTAAAAAATAGAAAAGGACAAGTAGATCATTTAAAAACGAAATGCACATCTATTAGCCACGCAATAATGGCTTCGATACGAGAACGTTCATTTTCATCACAGCTACTGTTGGGCCTTTCCGTATTTCTTCACAGAAGATATGGGTCTAAAAAATTGTTGGATGTTTTATCATCTTTAGGATTTGCTGCATCATATAGTAATACCATACAGTATGAAGTTTCATCAGTTTACCATCCACAACCTCGTATTTTACCATCAGAGTCTGGTGCGTTGGTACAATATGTTGGAGACAATGCAGATATTAATGTCAGTACTCTTGACGGTAATAATACTCTTCACGTTATGGGAATGATAAAAATAATTACTCCGAAAGATGCTGTAATTTATGATGATCGCATAAAAAAATGTACAACTAAACCGAGTGCAAAAGAGTTAGCAGCAATATCACATGTATCTCTTTTAGCATATGAAAAGCCAGTTGTACCTGGGTACAGCAAGATTCAAGTCCAAAATCTACATGATGATCAAGTACTGATTGAAAAAAAATTTAATGCAGTTGATTTGTTGTGGTTATACGGAAAATGGAAGAATCTTTCACCGTTGCCAGGGTGGAATGGCTATCTTCAACAACTTACGAAAAATAATCAAAATTTTTCAACTTCTCAGGTTATATTTCTACCTTTCATTGATCATCCTGCCAGTAATTTAGACACAATTTATACAACTTTACATAGTGCTATAAATATTGCCAAGTCACATCAACAAAAAACGTGCATAATTACATTTGATCAGCCCCTGTACTCAAAAGCACGTGAAATGGTTGCTGCGTCAGATGCAAACTCAGACTTGTCTAAAACAGTTGTCAAACTTGGAGGATTTCATATGCTCATGTTTTTTCTTGGATGCATAGGACATGTAATGGACGGTAGTGGTCTCAAGGAAGCTTTAAGTAAAATATATGCTACAAATTCGGTCGACAAAATGTTGAATGGTCACGCTTATGCAAGAAGTATCAGAGGCCATATATTATTACGACTTGCATTATCAATAAAGATTTTTGAAGAGATGAAAATTGAAAATTGTGTGTTAGATGAGTTAATTGAACAGATAACTAGTCGCGATGTTTCCTACGAAGATGTTGAAGGATGTACGAGCAGCTCCAACTCGTTAATTGATCAATTTCAGGATAAACTAAAAGAATTAAAAGCTCGAGGTCCCACGCTCCGTTATGGGTGCAATATTTTGAAATGGTATCAATAGCCCTAGATTTCATTCGCGCTGAAAGGCTGGGACTTTTTCAAGAACATTTGGATGCAGTGCGAAAAATGCTGCCCTTTCAATTGCAATTTTCATGCTGGTGGTCATTTCCTATATGCGAAATCAGCTCATTTGTATCTTCAAGATATGTTAAAACTTGAGGAGACAATGGATCAACAGGCTTTTGAGAACTTTAAAAACGGATTCTTTACTGTAAAACGAACAGAAAAATTCAATTCTGGTACATGGACAGACATGGTAATCGAGCAAAGTCTGATGAAATCTATGAAGACAGAAGGAGGAGTATCTCGAGGCCGAAGTACACAAGAAAGTGTTCTATGTAAGTGGGTATATGCTATGTATGCCACGAATACAATTTGTGAAGAAATTGAACGGTTTTGTAACATTTCTTTAGATTCTGTGGACCAACATGTTGATGCTAGAGATTCACGAATAAAAAGGGATGATACTGATGTAAATGAACTGGTTGGTTGGTTTACGCTTCATAATCCCTTTCCAAATACGAATCAGTTGGTATCCTTAGCTTCAGGAATCGTTGGAAATGACCAAATTAATTGTCACCGAGCCCATGAAATCGGATTGCAATCTATGGTAAAGATAACTGGTTTGAACTTCAACGAAATAAAGTTAAAACGCGTCGATAAGGTTTTACCGCTTTCAGCCATTAACAAATCTGTCAAAATTAATGATTGTAAAGTTTCTATAGATCCAATGTTACTTTTCCAGAGAATAACTGTAAGCAAAAAATTTGAAAGTAATTTACAAGAATATCTTCAGTATGAACTAAGCCCGTATCCGACATCTTTATTTGATAGTAATGGCATGAGAAAAACCACGAAAGCAACATTATATGACAATATGATGCCTGTCGTTATCGATCTTGATGAAAATAATGTAACATACATCATCGATGGTGGATTTCTTCTGCATCGCGTCGTATGGAGCAAAGACGATACTTTCTCTATTATTTTAAATAAGTACATTAAATATTTACAAACACATTATGGCTCAGCAATTGTTGTTGTATTTGACGGATATTCGGACTATAGTAAAAATATTAAAGCACTGGAACAACGAAGAAGAACTGCTGCACTTTCAAAATCATATGAAGTTTGTTTTGACGAAACAATGGTTGTGCCAATCAGTCAAGAATTTTTTTTATCAAATCGGTCTAATAAAAAAAAAAATTTATCGACATGCTTGTTGAAAAATTTAAAACTATTAATATCACAACAAAACAAGCCAGAGATGATGCTGATGTTCTCATCATTGACACAGCTATTGCCTTATCAGAACATCAAAAGACTGCTGTCATCATAGGAGAAGATATCGATTTGCTCGTTATTTTAATTGGACGTACTCAGTCACATCATCAGGAATTTTTTTTGAAAAAAGTTGGCAAAGGCAATGTCAAAACACAAATATATTCTACTAAAAGTTTTGACCAATATCCTCGTACTAAAAAGCACATTTTATTTTTACACGCATTCAGTGGCTGTGACACGACTTCTGCGCTATTTAAAAAAGGAAAAAAAACTGTTACTAGAGCATTGGAAAAAATTCCTGATTTAGATAAACTGGTGGAAGTATTTCAACAAGAAAACTGCCCAAAACAAACATTAT
Organism: Horisme vitalbata; assembly: GCA_951804965.1. Classification (NCBI taxonomy): domain Eukaryota; kingdom Metazoa; phylum Arthropoda; class Insecta; order Lepidoptera; family Geometridae; genus Horisme; species Horisme vitalbata. Next base: position 10,319,627 of record OX638091.1, read on the forward strand.
TAGAAAATGGAGTGCGCATCTTGTTGGCATTATATAATGCTCCAAAATCTGAGGACAACATTGATCATTTCCGCTACACGCAATTCATCAAATTTACAAAACTAAATAAACCTGTACAACTGTCAACACTTCCACCAACAAGTGTAGCAGCTCATCAACACATAAAACGTGTCTACTACCAGATTCAAACGTGGTTAGGGAAGGACTTAGAACCTCAAGAATGGGGCTGGATGCTTGAAAATGAAATCCTGGAGCCCATACGAACGTTATTACCTCCAGCACCAGCCGAACTACTAAACGTAATATTTTGCAATTGCAAAAATGGTTGTGGTTCCCGCTGTGGATGCAGAAAATCAGGGCTACAATGTTCTTTAGCTTGCGGCCAGTGCAACGGACAAGCTTGCCTCAACGCTTCACTGTATCCAAGTAATCCCGATGAAGAAAATACATATGATCCCGATATTCTGGAAGGTTTGGAGATGAACATGACAGATAATGAGGATGATGACAATGAATCGAACATTTTTGAGCGACAAGAAGAAGAAGAAGACGAAGAAGAAGAAGATAATTAGCTTCCATTTCCAATTTCATTACAATTAAAATCAACAAAGATACTTTTGATATTTGAACTCACATTTTGATAAATGTATATTATGCCGTATTTAATAATAAATAAAAATATGTGTAAAATATATACTCTTACTATCATTTTAACTTAAAATAAAACTAAAATATATAATCCAGAATTAATAATATTTTATACTTAAATAGTTAAATATGAATAATTATATATAAATAATCAAGTTACTTACTTTAATTAAATATAAATAATTAATAGTTAGTACATAAATAATAGGCATTGTTTAATAATCATAATTTCCAAGTAAATAATTGACTTTATAACGTACTGATAACCATAACTCACGCTTGACCTTGCATTAGGCCGTATATGACTGTACGATGTGCACTCGCGCTCTACCTTCAAAACGGTTGGTCGTATGAAAAAAAAGTTTAAACAAAAGTTGTAGGGAATTTTATAGCCTACAACTTTTATAATAAATGCAAATCTCATTTAACCGATAGGAAGCCAGATATTCGCGAAAAACCGATTTTTGTGACCTTTGACCTTGAATATCTTGAGACGCGGACACGATAACGATTGTGACTTTTGAGACAACATTTAGAATGACAAAACAAAGGTTCATACCAATTTGCAGCTTATTATCTTTCATTCCGAGGTGAAAGCCCTAATATGACTGGGCTATGCATAGATTTGCGTTGGCGCGCCGCTGCCCACGCCGTCGCCGCTGTCTTCGTGAACGCGGCCTTAGGGTTCCGAAGCGGAACGCGGAACGCTCGAACGATGAAAGCGTTCACGCGTTCGTGCGTTCTGCGTACGCTTTCTGCGTTTGTTGTGTTGTTTTACGTTACATAGATATGCACATACAGCAGGCATTCGGAACCACGCGAATTCGTACGTGAATTCTATAACATAGAACGCAGAACGCGAACGCGGAACGCTCGAACGCGTGAACGCTTTCTGTCAGATAGAACCTATAACAAGTACGCAAACAAAAGAAAAAACTAAGTAACACTAACAGGGCAAGGTATTCTTTGTAGATTTTTGATCACGGAAATAATGCAGATGTCTGTTTATTACTGTTGGTATTGCCGCATTTGCCGCGGTAGTTATTCAGAGAGCTTGACAACTTAAAAATATGTATCAATACATGGAATAGGTACCTACATGTTATGTGCGTATGTTAGGTACGTAACCTACTTAAGACGTAGACGCAGCTAGGTACTTAGAGTTGATTGTTTGTGGCGACATGGAGGTGTGATTTCACTGGTGATGTCATGTCATACATATGGTAGTAGCTCTGTACTCTGTAAATAAATAAGTTTGTATGATATATCAATAATAATTAATTTAGGTACTGATACTAAATTATATACTAAATTTAATAAATGCTTACCTAAGATATATAATGTAAAAAGATTTAGATCTAACGATATATTTATAAAATTGAAAAAATTATCGTTTTTTTGTGAGTACAATATTTTTTTTGTTAATTTTAAATTTAATTACCTCGCACAAAGCAGTGGCAGAAAACAAATATAGTTAGAGTAGGTACATAACATGTTATGTTATGTACTAATATATACTATCTAAATCTACTTAGGATTTAACCAATTGATTTGGTTCAAGTCAGCAACTACTTACTACCTAGGTATCTACTTAGTTGTAGAACTTTAGCTTAGTAGGTAGGAAATATAATATTATATTGTAATAGCCTTCTCTTATTTATTTATTTATTTATTTAATAGGAACGCCAGCAGCTTAAATATCAATACATTGTAGAGTTACACTGACAAAGTTTTCATTCTGTTATAGATAGAAATTACAGGCGGACACAGCATTCATAATAATAATAATAATAACTAAGTAGTAGGTACTTATGGTAACTAAGAGATCAATAGGTACATATGTATTATTACAACTTAAAATATTTAAAACATTTAAAACTAAAAAACGAATACTTAAATGAATACTTAAACCAATAAATGTAACAGTTATTATTTAGTAACATATTTAGCATGCTTAAACTGAACATAATTATACAATTATGTTCATGAACATATAAATATATATTTTTAAGGTTGATAAGGAAAAGAACCTAGCGGTTGTTCTTACCTACCATAACATGCATGTTTCACTAACCATTTGTTTTGAGTAACTACCAACTAGGTACTTAGCCTTGTAAATAACTAGGCAAGTAGGAAAGTACCTACCTACCTCTACTTACAAAATGTCCCTGTCTAGGTCACAAAGACTCATTTGTTAGTAACTAATTTGGCCTTCGATGGGTGACGATCGCGTCAAAATGGAACTACCAATCAGCTTATCTTGAATCATAGCTATGAACACTCTCGATCAAGTTAACTTTCAAACAACAAAAAACTAAAATCAAAATCGGTTCATAGATTTAGGAGCTAGAATGCCACAGACAGACTATGGATACTCTTATAGGTACACTAACACACGCGTTCGTCTGCGTCGGAGGGTAATAGAAATTCTATAATCCATATTTTGAAGAACAAAATGCTATTACTTGAAGATGTCCTGTTCCTATACCCAGAAAAAGAAAAGGGTTTTGTTAAAGAATAAATCGTTAAGATATTAATAACGCCATCTGTTATATTTCACGCTAAACTCGGCCAGCGTGAGTATCACCAACAGTGTATACAATTTCAGGTTCTGTAGGCTTAGTTGGATATTTAATTATAGATATTACGCCTAGATGGCGTTACGGACAACATTTAAGATCCTTGATATTTTTGTAGGGGCTTTTCCATCTCTATTCTATTGTGGTCGTAATTTTAGTATTGTCCGGTTGTGAGAAATCTTTTTTCCTTGCGCTTATGTTGTAATGTAATACTGTAATAATGTAATACTTGTAATGTTTTAACTATGGGTAGTTATCCGTAACGTTAACAATAGGCTCTGACGGAAGACCAGCGTTGGTGGCTAGCCTGCTAGCCAGCTCATGCTGAGTCGGAGTCCTTTTTGTGACGTCCGGACTTACTATAATTATAATATTGTTGTTCGTGTTACTTGTTCTATATATGTCTTGTGTTACAAATTAATTTATTTTCTTTTTATCTTTTCTTTCAAAATGAGGTTACATTACATACATGCAGACTACGTTCTTGAGTAGGTTAGATACCACCGGCTATCTTATAAATTTAATTATTGCGTTCAATTCCGTACTGGTCCGTATTTGGATTGCATCGTTGGAACTTAACTATGAGTTCATACTAAGAGCCTATCAATTAAATACAACAATTCCAAGGCCCGTGCCCGTGCAAACAGTTCACTAGGGGATGCTTCAAGCCTGAGGGGATTGGGATGCTACTGGCCTAAAGACCGGTTTATTCATAACCACACCACGTCACGTATAACGTCAAACATTATCACTAATACGTTTACAAGAGCAGTTCTTCAGATCGGTAGTTGGAGCACGTTCCAATGTGGGATGTATTACCCCGACAATTATCACGAAGATCGTGGGTTTAAAATATGGGCACCAAAAGCTTTTTCGTTTCGAAAAATTTATGTGCCACGTGCTCAAAACAGTGAAGTAAAACATTGTGAGAAAACCCGCGACTTAGGCAGCTCCACACAATGAAATTAACCATGTCTTTTCTGTGGGTAGGTAAGGCCGAATAGACACAGAATAGTATGGTGCTGGGCAAGCCTCTACCTATTTTCTAGGCACTACAGCTTCCCGGTCAAAGTTACCACTTGAAGATGTATCCTACTAATATTGAAAAAGGCGAATCTATGTGAAATACGCAAGAATTGTACTGAACGGGTTGACCTGAAATTCTACACATATGTATCTACTTTTAAACCTGGAATAACTTAGACAACTTTTTATCCGGGTATCACGCGAGCTAAGCCGCGGGCAGATTAAATCATTAAGGCCACGGTGTTGTGCTCGTGACTATGGGCATGGGGCTAACCTTCCAAATAGAGAGAGCCTTATGTCCTTATTTAAGTTGGCCCCTATGTCACACGCCATTCTCGGAGAAAATATAGACGGTTTGTACCACAACCTGCAGAAACTCATGGAAATGGCACAGGTTGAGCCAAAACGTGGACACGCACACTACGGCTATTCCACTAGTTTAAAGTCGCTCGGCGAGCAATGGTACGGATGAGCTATGCTCGGAGTTTCTCTGAAGGATTGGATCTGCAACGAGACAATCCAACGACATAGCTGCTCAGAGAATTCGCAAGCTGAAGTGGCAGTGGGCTGACCATATCTGACAAATAACCGATAATCGTTGGGGTAAACGAGTTCTTGAGTGGAGACCGTGGCTTGGCCTCGGGCCAGGTCGAGTGATGATTCGCAAAAGGCTTCTGGTAGAAGTTGGATGCATCGAGCTGAGAACAGGGCGCACTGGTGCTCATTAGGGGAGGCCTATATCCAGCATTAGACTGCTATAGCCTAATGATAATGATGAATATCTTTGGCCATAACACCTGTAATGGTGCTAGAATTGTTTCGACATAAATAAATAAATTTTCGCGTATTACCTTTATCGAAGTACCTTTAAGTAAGTACCTAGGTACTCCTGATAATTGCATTATCAAGTGATTTATAAATTTCCGAGAAATGGAAAGCGGTTTTACCGGTCCATCTAGCATTGTCTATAAAGAGACCACTTGTTGCTGCTTATTTATGACCCCATATAAAAATACCAGTAGTAAGGTAGTAAGTTTTTATCATTATCAAGTTGATGAAGTCCAATTACTATCATATACCAACGCTTAGGGCACAAACTTTTATTAATAAGTGCCCCCAAGATTGTAAAAATTTAGATTTTGTTGCGAATAGTATTGTTACTATGATAAGATTTTTAAATTTTTAAGTGTTTTAGTGCAACCTGTAAACTTGTATGTTTCTTAAAAATAGGTGATGAATTTTTTGTGGGATCTGTTATACGGGATTAGACTGTTGGTGTTTTAAAAAAAGAAAATATGCGATTGAACTTCGATTAATATAATTTTGAATTTGATTTTTAACAATTTTTTAATACGCGTGTTCTTATTGAGGACCGAGGATCGACTGAGGCAAGTACCTGGAGTTAGGGAAGGAGAGGATGCAAAAGTGCAGACGTAAATGAAAAGGTAAGCAAAATATGTAACATTTGGTTGGGTATAACATCTCCCCCGATAAGAGTAAACTTACTAATTCAGAGTAAGTTTACTGAGAGAGGAAAGGAAGAGGAAGACGAAGAGGGTAAGGTAAGTAAAATAGTTATGTAATAAGAACACGCGTTTTACAATAAGTACCTATTTAAAATTAAAGTAAGGTTCATAATGTACTTAATTAATTCTTAACCTAGGTAACGGAATCGATTCTCCGTGAGGTTCTTCTTCATTTGAAGCGTTAGGTTTTAGACAAAGAGTTAGAGGCCAAATATTATAATTATTTGCTTTTAGACAGGAATAAACGATAAAGAATGTAAACGATATAATTAGAACAATAGTTAGAATCGGGAAACTGATATGATTTGAAAATGTAGAAGTTTTGCCATTTATGAAATCATCTATATCTTTACTTTCTTGATCTGTTATTTCTTTAAGATGTTTAAGACTTTCTAAGTTTGTGTTTGAAATTGTTATTCCAGTTGAGTTAATGTTAAGTTTTTCAAATTTATTTAGATCACAGCATTTGTCATCAATTAAATTAAAATCTGAATGTATATTAGTAATGTTTATTTCTAAATTTTGCATGGCTAATAATTTAACATTTCCACAAAATGCCACACATTCTGATTTTAATTTGAGAATACCAGTTCCACTTATACTTAATTCTTTCACATCGGAGTTACATTGTATCGTTAATTTAGTTTGTGAAGATTGGACAAATATCTGATTATATAATAATATAATCCTGGACGTTATCACACAGCATCATGTAGCCCCAAACTAAGCAGAGCTTGTATTATGGGAACCACATGATTGATATACTACATAGATACATATTTTTTTTTTGTAAATACATACATATCATACATAGAAAACACCCAGACCCGAGACAAATATCTGCAGAACGTGCAAAAATTTGTCCCGCAGCGGGAATCGAACCCGCAACCTTCTGCGTCACAGGCGGACCTTCGCCCACTGCGCCAGAGGTCGTCTAGATATCCAACTGTTACGTCCAATGCTTTGCCAAATATTGAGTTTCCCGTAAATAAATTTGGTTTGGCATTGAAGTGGTAGCTCTTTTATAATTTTGGTTATAAGTTGGATCTCACAAATTGCATCTGCATCTACCGATTGAATGTTAGGAGCATCACAAGCTAGAGTGCCTGGCGATACTGTTTTGCATGTTTTTACATCATCTATAGTACAATAAGTAGATTTATCTTTGCTAAGAGCAATAAAAGTTGTCGTGGGAATTATCATTACAAATGAGTTGGGCGAATCGGGGTTGTGAGGGATTGGAATGGGTAGTACATGAAAGAGATCGTAGTCTACATTGTACACTAATGGGATTCTTAAGATAAACACGATTCTATTTGAGTCAATATACGCAGCGAGTTCTGAAATTCTTAACAATAAATGTATGTTACTTAATTCTATATTTACAGGGTATTCCTTATATCTAGGTAGATGCTTTATGTTTGCAGCTAGTTCATCGTATAGTTGTCTAGGAGTGACCACTGAGGGATGCAACGTATTACTATTTGCGAACAATATAGAGTTTACAATATCTTCTAACTTAAACGATAAGGTAAGTAAACTAGAGTGAAGTACGCTTAAGACTTCGTTAATCCTATTCTTAACTAAGAGTTTATTAGTGATTAATGAAACATTATTTAAGCTTAAAGTTAACTTATTTGCAACGTCACTCAAGCGCGCTTCATTCTCAGAAATGACATTTAAAGTTTCATTAAAATTGCTTATAGCTGATTTAGATATAAAAATGCTTTGCTTTAATAATGATGCTAGTCTTTTAGTGTCCGAATGCAGCTGTTGAATATCGTTATTATATTTTTCAGAATCATTCTCATCCATCGTGCCGAATACCGTTTTCATTAATGTACCTATTCCCGCAAACCACGCGGATCTTTTAGATCGAGGAGCAAGTAAATGTGATATTGCATTGAAATCTCGAAGAATATCAACGTATAAAGAGGTAAGAGGTTGAATCGTATTTTGACATTTTAATGTATCTGTTTCTTTGTTTTCTTCACAGAATAATTTTACTGTGCTTAGAATATCTTTTATATTATCAAGATGAGGTTTTACATAAGTTATATCTACTGGAATTATGAAATAAACATGATCATTGATGAGTTTCAGAGTGCTGACGGGATTGAAGAAGATACCAGGACCTTTCGCCAGTGGTTGGACAGGTTGCTGAGCCAAGGACGTCACAAGAAGTAATGATGGGATTCTGTAATTTGAATGTTCAAATTAATGAATGCGTAGAAAACTAACTTGATCTTGAGATCTAGGGTTTTCTACTTCAGCTAATTTCACTTCATCAAAGTGATGACGAGTATGACGACGGTTGATGAGAAGTGAGAGGGAATTGTTGCCGTGGACTTTAACGACCTTGTAGGGACCTTTCCATAGGGGTGATAAGGCTTTGCGAAATCTTACATGATTTTTGACATAGACGTAATCGCCTACTTTATATTGGACTGAACGAGTATGTTTGTCATAATAAGTTTTCGATCTTTCTTTGGAAGCTTGGATATTTTGATGTGCCTTCTCGCGGGACACTTTGAGACGATGGTGAAGCATCTTGATGTAATCCGGGTAAGTGACGTCAGAGCGGAGATCGAAAACGGAATCGGGAATAAAAGGTTTGTGACCGAAAATGAGCTCGTATGGAGTGAATTGTGTAGTTGTATGAACACTACTGTTATATGTGAGCATGGCGGTGAATACGAACATATGCCAATTAGTTTGATTTTCATTTACGTAGGATTTAAGATACTCTTTCAAGGTCGAGTGACTGCGTTCTAGCGCTCCTTGTGTTTGTGGGTGGTAGGGTGAAGCCCATATTTGTCTGATTTTCAGAAATTCACAAGTTTTTTTAAATAAGTCGGCTGTAAAGTTCGTGCCTTGATCTGTGAGTATTGTCTTAGGGATACCGAATAGTGATATAAAGTGGACTAAGCATTCACATGAGTCTTCTGCTGTAGCATTTTTAATAGGGTAAGCAATAGAAAATTTGGTTAAGTCATCTTGAAGAGTGAGTATGAATTTTAATTTAAGTATTCCTGCCTCAGGTAGAGGGCCTACTATATCAAGGCTGATTCTTTCAAAAGGTCGAGTCGATGTTGTTGTTATTTGCATAGGAGATTTGTTAATCTTCCGTAGGGCCTTGTTAGATTGGCATAGCTTACAATTTTTTATATAATTTTCAATGTCTGTTCTCATGTTCTTCCAATAATACCTTTCTTTTACTCTATCATACATTCTGTTTGAGCCCAAGTGTCCGGCTATAGGAATGTCGTGATTTTCCTTCAAGATTCGGGCGATTTCGGTGGGTACAGGATAAATGATACTGTTTTTATGTATATTAACTATAATTTTTGTGTTGTTAAATAGATGTAGAAGCATGTTGTAGATTTTAATATATGAGTTTTGTGAAAATAGATTCTTAAAATCAGATATCGCAATTTCATTTATAGTTCCAGTTAGGACAATATCATCTCTTACAGACTTCAGGGTTTTGAAAATGTCAGGGTAAGTACAATCATCGAAATAATAGACTTTTGTAAACAATAGGTAGTACAATTTTCCTTTAATTTCGATTTTCTTGAACGAATATAGTTCACGTTCTTCGTATAGGACAGTCGTGGTATCGTCTAAGGCAGAAATGACATCTTGAAGGTAAGGGTTTGAGTCATCGAAGTCGATGGAAACAGGGATTAGAATAGTTTTAGAGCTACTTTTTAGTAAACTATCATTTCGTTCATTGATTTGCGTATTAAACGTCATGTTTTTGTCAGCAATTGTTTTAAGGAATTCGGAATAATCTTTGTTTATATTGGGAGATATTTCTTCACTTGCTTTGGTTCTCTCAATAGGAGTAGTATCACAAGGATTGTCATTGGGTGAAGGGAGATTGAGAGGACTAAAATCTAGTTGTCTTTCTTCAAGAGGGCTTAGGTCTAAAGCACCTAAGTCGGTCAAGTCGTCAAGGAGGTCATCTGGAATTTCAGGTGTTTGGCTAGGATTAGGGTTCATGGAAGTCTCAGATGTTGATGGTTGTGGGTCTTCTGCATTGTCTGTGATAGGGTGTACTGGGAAGCTCAGACATATTAAAAATGCCTAAAGAGGAAGCCTCTGGCCCAAGTACGTCAAACACTAATAAATCAACCAAGATGTCTGAGAAAGAGATTGATACGAGTATTTTGCTCAAATTTATTAACAAATTTGATGGAAGTCGTGATAAATTAAATGCTTTCATAAATAATTGTAGTAATGCCGTAAGCCTCGCGTCCCAATCACAACAGGACATCCTATTAAAATATATATTGAGTCAACTCGAGGGCCGAGCGGAAAGCGCTTGTGCGATAAAAGAGTTCGAAACCTGGCAACAGCTTGAGGATTTTATAAAATCACAATTTGGCGAAAAGAAGCACTACGCCGCTCTGCTCTCGGATTTACAAGAATGTCGACAAACAAACAACGAAACGGTCAACCAATTCGCTTTGCGCATTGAATCCTGCTTATCAAAATTATTAACAGAAATAAATATATCAATTCCGACAAAAAAAAAAGCAGAATTGGCAGGCCGCGTCGCTGCTATGCAAGATTTTGGTTTGAGGCACCAGTCTCTTCGGAGGCGTGGGTTCGAATCCCACCGCTGCCACCAATGTTATACGGGATTAGACTGTTGGTGTTTTAAAAAAAGAAAATATGCGATTGAACTTCGATTAATATAATTTTGAATTTGATTTTTAACAATTTTTTAATACGCGTGTTCTTATTGAGGACCGAGGATCGACTGAGGCAAGTACCTGGAGTTAGGGAAGGAGAGGATGCAAAAGTGCAGACGTAAATGAAAAGGTAAGCAAAATATGTAACATTTGGTTGGGTATAACAGATCGAATTTCGTTTTTACCCGACTGCTCCAGAAGGAGGGTACTGTTTTTCGAGAGTATGTCGATTTCTTTGGCACGCCCGACAGCCCAAATCACTTCACTTCTTTATTAAATGGCTTCTGGGATAGTTATCCACAATTTCGTCAGTATCAAGTATAATAATTGTTCATAATAATATGAGGCAACGTAGTACGGTTTATAAGTCCAGTCGTCCAGTCTTCGGTTAGGTCCTGTTTTCTGCTATAGCCATGGTGACTATAACAAAAAACGATCGGCGCACAATTTTCTTCATCAGAGAATTCCCGTTCAATCTTCTTTTATTCCATTTCACTAATACTTGTGTCTTTTATCTAACATTTATCGGTTATAATACCATGAATATTAAACGACATATATTACAAAAACACTAGAAAATAAAATTTAATAAAATTGACAACCGTCGTTCAAGATGAAAAAAATGGTGTCCCCATATGAGGTGTCGTCGAATTCATCAGAATTTTGGCAGTGACATAGGCTATATAAATATTCAAAATGACGCTCGCAAATTAAAAAAAGGGTGGTTTGTTTTTTTTCCGTACCCTAGCAATATGGATATTAAATGAAAGATCGTAAAAAGACCATTACAAAAATATATGTATCATTTCACGTTTGTATTACTGTTTTAACACAAATTGTCAATAATAAAACAAACAAAGTCGGAAAAAAAAATATTATAAAAACCTATTATTTTCTCTTTTCAGTTCATTAATTTTAAGCAGTCGGATTTTTTTTGTTAAAACCCCACTGCTAAATAATTAATTTAAAAAATTAAATATAAAAATAAATATAAATAATGCGGGCCGTAATCACACAGCATCATGTAGCCCCAAACTAAGCAGAGCTTGTATTATGGGAACCACATGATTGATATACTACACATATAATTTTTTTTTTTGTAAATACATAAATTTCATACAAAGAAAACACCCAGACCCGAGACAAATATCTACAGAACATGCAAACATTTGTCCCGCGGCGGGAATCGAACCCGCAACCTCTGCGTCTCAGGCGGACCTTCGCCTACTGCGCCACAGAGGCCGTCTGCAATTAGAGCAACTCTTGCATTTTCTCTCGGAAAGCATCATTTGGTGAAGTGAAACTGATTGAGACTACAGAATCAGATGGCCGCCGTAAATATTCAGTAAAGTAGCAGTAGTAGAGTTCTTTGTGAAGGGCTCATCCGAGGAAGTACTACCACCATGCCTATTTCTGCCGTAAAGCAGCATTGCTGTTTCGGTTTGAAGGGTTTGAGTGCCGGTAAAATTACAGGCACATGAGGCTGCCTCAAGTTGATGGATGCAGGGTGTTGCATCGTACGGCATGCTCTAGACATCTGTGACGTACGAACCAATACTTTGTTATAGGCAATAGTTACCACTTAACGCCAGGTGGGAAAAAAGTAGGTACCAACCTATTTGAAATCGGTTGTATGTTTTTGTAAAAATATTTTTTATTTAGTCTGCTTCGGGCCTTATGTTTCCTTTGTCTAATTCATGTCTCAACGTCACGGAACAGGTGTTGGCATAAATTCATAATTGATATTTAATCTAGATTTAAAATAATTTATTGAAACGCTAAATGTAGGAACAAAGCAATCGTGCGACGACAATAATAGGACTGTAGCCGTTAATTAATATTGACAGATTCGTTTCTAACATTCACTTTGAGATTTATTGCTTTAAAATCTGATTAAGCAGTTTTTTTTAATCCTACAGGAGCTCTTTAATGCCTGATAAATCAATTATAGAGTTTCTTCCTATGCTTCCTACTAAATAGGCAAGGTTTGGTTTATTTGATAAGTCTTTCTTGTTTCAATGTAATTAATAGGTACCTACTTAGAAAATTGTCTCTCAATAAAATATGTTTGTAGGTATTTAAATTTCAAGTAGATTAAATAATGTGTTAGCCAATGTATGGAAGAGTAACAAAGTCCTGCTGTGGTACAGTGTGAACTGGCAGAGAACAGTCACATGAATACAACAAGGTGCTTCACTGCATAGTATTAAATCAACTTAGGTATGTCATGATTTCTTTAATATTATGAGTTTTTTTAACAATTATTATTATTCAATAATCTATTTTATAAGCAAATAATAATTACCGGATGTAAAAAGTATTAATCATGTATATTATGGCAACCCAGAACCTGACTAACGAAAACCAGAGAGTAAGTCTCTGGTTTAGTCGATGGTTGTATTTTGGAGGGAGGTATTGTCGGAGAGTACCTAACGAAAAATGACGAGGCTTGGGCATTCCGAAAAGTGAAGCGGTAGCGACAAGTCGTCTTGAGAATTGAGATTAAGCCACAAGCCTCGTTAGTTTTTGAACAAAATGATCTCCAAGTAACCTCTGTGCAATAATATCTAGAAAATATCTAAAATGGATCCAAAAGCAAAAATAAAGTCTCATCCCAAGATAAACGTATATCATTTATCACAGGTATAGCTTATTGCATAAATAATTTTGTAAATTGTGTTAAATTGTAGCAATACACAGGCAAGTTTGGTCGTAATCAATCTTATTATTAGTATTATATTAAGGCTTAGACAAGCCACATGATCTTCATCTTTGTGCGAAAAAATGTCCTCGTTATAAAACTGTAAAATGATAAAGGAGAATGCCGTCTGATGTATGGCGCTCGGTACCAAGACTAAAGTGCGTGCATCAAAAAAATCTCCAATATGTTTTTAGTCGATTCTACTGTCAAAATAATAAAAAATGAGGGTTATTTGTCTAGTAACACTTTACATCAATGTTTGTTTCTATAGTAACGTATTTATCATTGGTTGTTGGAGTCTAATGGCGGCGTGCGGCGGAAACCAAATCAACCAAATATTTTTTTACTTGATTATTTATCCCGTCGGTGTGTAAAACAAAAGAATATGTTAGTGTCATTTTTAAAATATAATAAATTTTATGGGATACATTCGGTTTTGACGCAATTGGTACGGGTTCTCGGCATTCTCCTTTCAAACGTTTGTTCGAGGATCACGCAAGAAGAACAACCTACGTCGACAACTTCACAGTTCACCAAGTTATAACCATAATAACATAGGCAACCAATAAATCAATCGCGTTAGAGCGGTGTTTGCGTTGGGGTCGGCTAGTAAGATGTAATGGGATTTAAGGGGTTTCATCCGCTACCTTCGGAACCCAAGCCAACCTCACCTGCCCGTGGTGCACCCTGTTAACAAACAAACCAGGTTCTGGCCACCGACTGATAGTGGCATAGCACAGCCTAATTCCGGCCCAGCTAAAATCAGTGACCGCCGACGGGCACGGCCGACGGGCTTTGAGGTGCGAGAAACTATGCCCTGCGATCCAAAATCCACATATCCCACATACCAGAGTTGCAGCGAGGGAATTGTGAAAATAACACCCTTCTTATTAGGGAAGGCCTTTGCTTACCTCTGGACTGATATACCTAGGCTGATGTTGTTTTTGTTGAATGATATAATAAAAAAGTATTTTGAGATAGATCAAAAGCAAAATGAAGCTATATTCTAAAGAGTCCGCAAACAAAATATTTCTGATGACTTGTAGGTAAGTTCTATTAAAGGGCAATATGACTCTGTTTAGGTATATCTCTTTCGATCTCAATGAATCTCTAGCACTATCAGGTGCAAGAATTTCATCGAAAAAATTCTATGCCAAAAAGGCATTCGTAGGTGAAGCGTAAATTTACTCGAAAGCTTTCGAATCCGACGCGAATAAGCTTTTTCAAATACCTCTGCTGCTCAGCTGTTTCGTGCGCTTCAATGGAAATTTTCTACACTCGTTAACGAATCACTAGTTTTGCACCATAACCAAGTGATTATTGTTCGCAACTTAGACAATTCAAGCTTGAATTGCCTAAGTTGTCTATAGATAAATTGCTATTTATCTATAGATCAAAACTTAATTGAGCGTATATAAGGTAGTAGATCGAATGACAAATTTATTGTTCATGATTGCGGCATTACGCATTCTTGAGCAGAACAAATCAAGAGCCTGGGGCACTGCCGGTTTCTATAAGTCTATGAACGTTTGAAAGACGAATAAGACTGTAGACAGGCGGGTCCGGTATGTGACAAACAGTGACCAATAATGCCATAAATGAAGTCGTTATAGATTCGTCATGCCAAATGCCCGGACACAAAACGGAAAGTCAACATTTGCAATACTACAGCATTGCAGTAAAGTTTTGGTGTTTGTTCAAAAACGCACATTGCTTTAGTCAAGACCAGCAGTTTGCATCACAACAAACTTTGTAAGTAGGCTCTACATCTTTGCTGTATGTTAGGTGTGTTATGTTGAGGGGGTGTAAGGGGTTCCTACCTCAAACTAACGTTACTTACCCATGGTGCACCTTGCTAACTAACGGATGCTCTGGCGGCCGGCTGAATGCGGCATAGCACAGTTTTACATCGGCACAGTAAAATTCCCTGACCGCCGACAGGCTGCAGCGGTACTTCCATCATTGTCAACAATTTCACTACCACAGGGGAAGCGATTATCGCTCATATATAAATAGACCTACATCCACACAGGTTGTACCCAGACCTAAACGGGCAAATGTGAAGAAGGTGTAATTTATTTTTGATCCGACAGAGTACTAAAACTGTCGACATAGACAAGCGGAAGTGGCAGTGGGCTGGCCATATCCTGCCGAAAAACCGACAACCATTCGGGTAAACGAGTTCTTAAGTGGAGACCGCGTCTCAGCAAACGTACACCCTCCGGCTAGAAAGAGTGACGATCTGCGAAAGGCAGCTGGTAGAAGCTGTATATGTTGAGCTGAGGATGCGCAATGGCGCTCATTGGGGAATGGATAGCAGTGGACTGCTATAGGCTGATGATGATGATGGTCATGATGATAGTAAAAAACTACCTTTCTATTAATTATACCGTAATATGTTGCTATTGTATCGTAAATTCCTATGAACTTAATCATTAATTATTCAAATTAGTTATCGATACCGCTCTATTTCCTCGTAGGTAAAGGCCATGTAGTTCCTATGTGTCTAATTAAATGCCATAAATGACTGTTGTAATTTCTAGGTATAAGTAGATAGGTTTTTTTCATGTTTGATAAGTGGGTTGTGTCAGTTTGGGGTACTTCATTGTCTACTTTTATTTACATGACAGTTAGAACTTTTACATACACCAGCGTATTTAGGCCACTGCTGGACATCCTCGATTAACGTGATTAATAAGAATGGGGATGTGCCCATAATCCCCACACTCGGCATGCGGGTTGAGACTCGCAGGGCACAGCTTCTCGAACTGCCGACGCTTGTCGTCGGTGGCCAGGGGATTTCAGTGCCAGTGTTAGGAGGATGCGCTATGTCGAAAACAGCCGGCCGTCAGAGCCTCGTTTGTCAGGGTGCACCGCGGGCAGCTAAGGTTGGCTTGTGTTGGCTTGTGTGGGTGATTGAAACGCCTCATGTACGATTCACACTCACCAGCGCGCTTCGGAGAGCATCGAAGCGCATTTTAAAACATGCTAAAGGAAATTGAAACATCCACAAAACAGTTAAGTTCTTTATTTGCATGCAATTTACGCAGCTTTTAGCTTTGTCAAACACTGACATAAATAGATCCGTGAGTAGCAATTGCTTGCAAATAAGGAACTTAACTGCTTTGTTGATCTTTCAATTTCTTCTAGCATGGTTTTAAAATGCGCTTCGATGCTCTCCGACGCGCGCCGGTAGGTGTCAATAATACATAACACCCCAGATCGAACCACAGAATTATCATATAGGTTCTATTAACAGCTCCTTGAAAAATCAAAAAGAAAGAAAAAAAAGACAGCTGACTTGCATTTCACTGACAGGTCAAGCACGTAAGTAAAGTGATGCAGACATCTTTTCCCCTTTCTTTTTACATCAAATACCTTCTTTTAATACGAAAATCACAAACCATCAAACAACACTTTTAAAAAATACAATCGAATAGAAAACCTCCGTTTTCAGAAGTCGGTTAAAAATAAGAACTTTCGTATCTAAAAGTAAATAGTTGATACATATTCACACTACAGTCCTACAGTGCAAGAACCACAGAAGATTAAACAGTTAGTATGTTCTCGTCCAACGGATCGGCACTTGGTGAATGTGAACGTACTGCCCCGCCCTAGCAATATGGAGCTACCGGGCTGTGTTAAGGTGAGGCATTTGACCTAATATTTTATAAATAAATAATTTCTTCTAAAAAGGTTAAAAAAGAATGCCCAGAACCCGTAACAATTGCGTCAAAACCGAACGTATCCCATAAAATTTATTAAATTTTATAAATGACATTAACATTTTCTGTAGTTTTACACACCGACGGGATTAATAATCAAGTAAAAAAATATTTGTTGATTTGGTTTCCGCCGCAGGCCGCCATTAGACTGCAACAACCAATGATATACACGTTGCTATGGCAACAAACATTGACGTAAAGTGTTACTATGGCAATAACCCTAATTTTTGGATATTTTTTTGACGCACTCACTTTAATCTTGGTACCGAGCGCCATACATCAGACGGCATTCTCCTTTGTGAAATATATGTGAAATATCCCTCCTTCACGCCAAAACTGAACGCAGCTAAAATGGTGCACATTCTATGTATGAGATATATGTATTTACAAAAAAATTAAAATTATATATGTAATATATCAATTATGTGGTTCCCATAACACAAGCTCTGCTTAGCTTGGGGCTACATGATGCTGTGTGATAGTCCAGAGTTATTTATTATTTATTATTATTGCATGAATTTCTAGACCTGGAATAACATAAAGACCACTTGTTATCCAGGTAACGCGCGAGCGCAGCCGTGAGCGGAAGCTAGTACTAAACACTAGTTTTCATCCGTGACTCAGCTCACGTGGTAACCGATGGGATCACTCTGAACCCACCCAAAGAAGACTCTCTGAAAGAGTCGTCGGTGCTTTCACCGATGTACCTTATGAATATGAACGGTATTTTTAAGCTATACTAATAATTGGTTTAAAAAACATTTATTAACAACAATCTAATGATTAGACCACCTAGAATAGCATCAAGGTGGTGTAATGCAAACCGCCATTTATTATTCGCCAGGAATAATACTACACATAATAGATGCTAAAAGGTTAGGTCGATTTCCGGATCAGGAAAATAGTAATTTTGTCTAAAATTAGTTAAACCTAAGTTATGTAATAAATTATGTAAGCTATGTAAGTATATTCATACACTAGTATGTAAAAATGCCTAATCTGGTTGTGGTGTAAATAGTGATCAAATAATTAACTATTTATAAAATATATACGTAAAATAATAAACATACCTACTGTTTGTCTTTGGTGTTACTGTTTTTGTCTGTTTATATAAAAAAAAAAATTAATTCAAAGACAAAATTAATACACAGTGACACACCCTCGCCTTAACATCGGCCAGTAATGTCAACCATGACATATTGCTGTCGCGTAGTTTTATTGAGTTCTTATTATAAACCGATAATGATTATCATAATCAAGCCGGATGTCGTATTGTCGTGTCTAACGCGGGCTTTACACGGATGACTAACGGCCGGTTTCTATATTATACTGTTACCAATAACGCCTCGTTTTCCCTTGAAAAACAGTCAAAAATTAACAACGAGGCGTCGAAAATTTGACAGTTTTTCAGGGGAAAACGAGGCGTAATCGGTAACGGTATAATATAGGAACCGGCCATAAAGCCGCGTGAGTTTGGCCGCACGGCTAAAATCAGAGTGTGAATGGCAATTAGCTAGGTGACAGGTTAGTAGGATTTATGCTCGCAATTTCGAACAAATTCTGAAGTAAATTTTTTTGATGATATCAGAAGATAGAACTAGCACATAACCCGATGATAAGTGGTAAATTTTACATATATTTATTTATTTATTTATTCAATTTTGGGAAAACTAACAGCTAGATACATACTAAAAGTAATTAAATAGGTATATGCAGGTACTTAAAGCTAGACATACAGGAAGGCCAATTTATAAGTTTCCGCAGACAGGTAAATACAAAATTAACTTTGATGAACAGTTACAGTAGACGACGTATACAAAGAATAATAAAGGAAAGTGTATATAATAAAAACACGCACACACACACACACACACACACACACACATTTACACACCAGAAAAAATGTGCTCAATGTCTAACATAGTATTGCTTCGTACTCTTCGTAGGTATTAAGTGCTAAGCCTCATATGCCTGTAAATTCACCGGCATCTACTCCCTTCAAACCAAAATACATCAATGCTGCTTTACGGCAGAAATAGGCATGGTGGTAGTACTTTCTCGGATGAGTCTTTCACGGAAAACTCTACTACTTTTACTGCTGTCATCCCACTTTGGCCGTGCGGCGGGGGCTAGTGACTTGGCTGTTTTTTATTTTTACATGCGATTCGTGTTGTGACTTGCCGCACGGCTAAAATCAACCCATGTTAGCCCGCCCAGGGTGTTGATACACCCACCTATATAGACACATGTTGATACCCTACATAGACGAAATTCGATCAGTAGTGTTATTCTGTTAATTATACATTTCGCACCTAGAAAGATGAACATGCGGTGAGATTTTTAATTTTCGTATTTACTTTGCTTCGATAGCTTCTTGAAACTGAAATCAAGTGTGTTGGCCACACACAGACAGAAGCGGTGAGGGACTTTGTTTAACAATATCACATAGATATAAGTATGGCATCGCGAAAATTGACTAACCATACAATTTTGAAATATGTATAATTGAGTGGAGCGAAACGGGTGTTTTTTTTTTCAAACTCCTGTATTGCCAATCAATGATCTTAGACATAAGCATCATTCATACAAAAAATCAAGAATCTTGCGGCTTTATCTTCAGGTGGAGCACGACGAGGTTACATATAAAAATATGCAATTTTATGTCATTCTTGGACCAGTAAATAGGAGTAATTGAAAAACTATTGTAGACTTTTTATGTTATGAATATTGTGTTTTATACACAATATTCACGTACGTAGTTTAAGTTTAAATATATTTTTACTGATATTTTTTACTGAATAAATTATAAGAAGGCTTGCAGTTTTTGGAATTTTTGGAATTTTTTAATATTAAATTAATATTAAATTACAATTTAAATAAAAAACTATTTTTTTGGAAAAAAATACTTCATCGTGCAATCAGACACAGCGGATCATGAAAAAACTTACGAAAGTCATTATTTCCTGATGATGGGATCTTTGTTTATATGTGTAAACAGCAAAAGCTTTGGAAAACATGAATAAAATGCCTCAATTTCATGAAGTAATTTCACACTAAACTGGTTTGATACCAAGGCAAAACCGTCATGTAAACCGTCCTATTTATGTTTTTAATATTCCCTGTATTTACAAAAATAACAATTTTCAAAGCCTCACCTTAGATAATATACGAAGAGTTTTGTTTTTGCATACAAAAAATGAGGTTTCTGCTAATAATAATTAAAAAAAACCGAAAGTTTGTATATGTATATTCTCACTCATCTCCGCAATTACTGAACGGATTTAGAAGAAATTTGGCATGGACGTAAATTATACACTAGATATAAACACATAAGTTACTTTTTATTCGCGTCCCAAACGAGGGGAGTCACGGGGAGAAGCTTTCTTGTCACAACTAAGAGAGCTGACTCTATAAAGATGATTAAAGGAAAGAAATAGAACAAATGACAAGAAAGAAGAAGTTTCACCTTCCTGTAAGTGAAGTGATAAGGTGGTTCATTAGATAAGGTTGAAGAAAAGTAATAGAAACCTCCAATGACATTTAATATCGTGATACGGAAATTCAAAAGTTGATTTTTGCAGTTTTTTTTGTCTTGAATTTAAAAAGCTACTTTATTTTGTTTTTTAAGGCTATTTTAAGATGTACCAATCACATTTAAGGTGGCCTCGTAATTTGTTTAAAGACCCAAGAAAAGAGATTGTCATACCATACCAATACATATATTGTTGATAACACGATAAAAATTAGGCACAGCTTGCTACATTTTGAGACCAAATACCAGAATTTCCCTCAAAACGAAGCTGCGGGCACTTATGATTAGGAATACTTTAAAATATTTTTTAAATGAACTTAATACGTGAAATGATCTGCGTTTATCAAGTAATTATTTTGTAGTATAAATATTCAGAAAGTTCAACAAAATGCCCTTTTTGCAACTCTCAACTAGCATATTGGTCAAAACTTGAAGTCGAGTGCGCCACCTCAAGATGACCAGACTAAAATTTTGCAGGAATACGTTTTGGGTCATGGATCATTAATTAAATATAAAGGAAAGAAAAAAAATAAGAAAAAAAATCACTCTACCCTAATGTATTATGTGGACATTAGCTATATTTCTGAAAGCAAGGGCCTTGGTCGCGTGTGTGATAATACCTTAAGATTATTGTCTTGAACAAAAAAAAAATTAACAATGTCCAATCAACGATAAAATTTGAACAATTGTTTAGAACTGATACCGGAAAAGTATCTGCTCTTACATACTAGATCGTTATCATTATATTAGTATGTAATGAGGTATTAATAACGCTGGCAGTCGAGCTAAAATAGACAGACTGTACTAATTAGTGAATGATTAGAACTAGTTTTTCTCCAAGGATTTACTACCATCATGGCAATATTTGCTGCCATGCAGCATTGTTGTATTTAATGTATAACACTTTGAGTGTTGAAATAACACCGGCGCGGCGCACAGTAGCGCAACGTGCATCACACTCTCGCAGGCCCGCAATCAACGTGTTAAGTTTAGAGGGTGTAGCGGTGAAATTTTCAGCTACATAGTCATCATGATGATGATGATGATGATGCCAGAGGTACGTTGTGTTATACTTCATATCATTATCATCAGCCTAATATACCAGTCCACTGCTGCTGAACATAGGCCTCCCCTATTGAGCGCCATTGCGCCCTGTTGTCAGCTTGAAGCATCCATTGTGGCCGGGGAGCGTCCTACAGTTAACGTAGGCAACGTTTGCCGCACCGCGGTCACCAGTCAAGAA
Source organism: Horisme vitalbata (assembly GCA_951804965.1). Classification (NCBI taxonomy): domain Eukaryota; kingdom Metazoa; phylum Arthropoda; class Insecta; order Lepidoptera; family Geometridae; genus Horisme; species Horisme vitalbata. The sequence continues at coordinate 10,341,307 of OX638091.1, forward strand.
CTCGTTTACCCGAAGGGTTATTGAATTCTTCGGTAGATATGACCAGCCTACTGCCACTTCAGCTTACTAGTTTTCTGAGCTATGTCAACAACTTTAGTTCTATGTCGAATAGTCGTTGCGGATTCTATCCTTCAGAGAAACTCCGAGCGTAGCTCGCTGGGCGACTTTAAACTTGTGGACTAGCCGTACTGTGGGGGCCATGTTTCGGCTCTGATTGTCTACTACAATTCACCGAAGTACGAAATTTCGTGTTTCGTTTCATGCGATTGATCGAATTTTGTACTATCAATTGCAATAGTTCAGTCGTATGTTTTGTGAAATAGGGTGCGCAATGTTTGGACTGTCACACATTACGAACTTTATGCTGAAATCTTGGTTTATTTGTCCGATTATCGAGTACCAATCGCAAGAAACGAAACACGCAATTTCGTACTTCGTTGAATTAGAGTAGACCCCCTGTATACCTTTGTCATGTCGGGTAGGACGCGCTGAAAACTTTCTGCTTTACATACCCCATTAGAATCCCAAAAAAGTAAGTTATGTTTACGTTTATGTGCACCGGCTGTTTAGCAGCGCAATATAACTTATAGAAACTAAATTCGCTTCTACGCTGACAGGAGCCTAGCTTCACGTGCGCCAAGTTATAAGTAGGTATGGTACTGCACATATGACCAACCTTGCCAACGCGGTAAAAATCCCATCCGTAACGGAAGTAAGAGTTTCCCGAATCGTGACATTTTGCAAATTAATTGCATTTTAATTAGATCGTTCTGCGGTAGATATTTACCTACGTACGTTGATAATTATTATATAACGTCTACTGAGTTGTGTTGCGGGAGCTCTACTGTCTGTCTGTTTGTTTGTCTATTACGATATTATTTGGTAAACTTAAGGGTTTAGTTAGGAGATATAGGTATTTGTATTATGTATTTGTATTTATAGCATTGCAATGAACTAACTATGTTGTTTTCTGTTCAACATTATAGGTAAATAAATAATTAACAAAATATCATTTTGTAACGATCGATAAACAAAAACTGATTTCTGTCATTTAAATATAAATAAAAAGAGGTGTATTTTAACGACGTTTTAGCTATCTGAGGTTTATAGAATTGTTATGAATAGGACGGTAAGTTTTTAATACCTATCTGTATAGCGTTTTATGTAGTCAAAATATTGAATAATTATGAACTAAAAATCCCAAAACTATTAGCCGGATTATTTGGAGCCTGAAGCGCTCTTGTACTCTATGTAGTAGTCTACTCGACTTTTTTCTTCTTCTATGGTCTTTTTATACATATGTAGGCATATTAATGTAGTAGGTAGACATTACATATTAACTATTTTGATAAATATCTCAGATAGTTAAAACAATAGTTGGATTATAAAAATCCAGTTTAGTGAGAAATCTCGGCTAATATTCGTGACTATTATATGTAAAAAATAAAATAAAAACTTATTGAAATATTTTTAATGGAATTAGATAGGTAAAAAACATAATGGCATTTTTGCAATCCTAAATCAAAGTCTATTGTGAGGACTGCAAGTTACGTGATTATGTTATAAGTGCGTTGAAGTCTTTTGTTCTAAAAAAATTGATCACTAGATTACGACCTAAAATTAAATTTTATTTTATCAATTAAAAAATATGAATCGATAAATTACGTGTCTCGTATAAAGCTGCAAAAAAGGTAAACAAAGGGGTTACTAGTAAAAACCGTAACTCCTTTCTAGTAGGTAACTACGAAGTGACTACGTTTCATCATAATAAATGTTCGATTTTAATTTTAGCCGAAACTTGGCAGTGTATATAAATTATGATTCGGGCATATTTTTAGTCTAAGAAAAGGAAACTCCTTACAAAAAGATATTTAATGATAAACATGTTTTATAGCTAATTATTTTATAAGACTGGTCATATTCTGGGGAATGCTGGCCACCGAACCTTCAAGTGCATTGGTACTACACATTCGGTATTTTTGTAACCTTTGAATTCTAAAGACATGGTCAAATATTAGTAATTCATGGAAGTACTGAATACTATAATAATGTACCTATAAGCCCTAGTAAAAAATGCACATATAATTTGTTTATTTTATTTAAACTCAGAGGGCGCAGCTTAACGCGCTGTCAAGTCTAGATAGATAATTTATAAATAAATAATTAAGTCTTTCTATATCAAAAATTCCTGTTCAAGCAAAGCCGCGGGTAAGAACTACATAAATAATGAGCCATAAAAAACAAGGTTTAAGTCCACTGTCATATCACCATGGAATTATTACACGAAACTTAGTCAGTGAAGAAATGTTACTGCCTAAGTTTCGTTTACATTTTTGCAGGATTGAATAGTGATTAGATGCGAGTAACAAGATGAAGTGTAGTAAAAGGTTTTAAGACTAACTTTTATGATCAGATTTTTATTATAAGTTCAACAAAATAATGGTGCAGCAATTCATTTTCGCTGAATCATTAAGTTAAAATAAAACAACCTTGTACACTATCTTTGTATTAGTATGCATTGTGTAACTTAATGCAAATCAGATCTATTCGTTCAAAGCTGCAAAAAAAATGTAGCCTACGAGATATTTTCCGAAATCAATTATGATTGCTCTTACTGGTATATCCCGCATGGTGCGTAAACCATAAATTCCAACCGGAACACAATACATCATCGGAAGTTTATTAGACCACTGCTCCGGACTCTTTCGGCCAGTGACAATCTACAAGCCGAGGTCTTTAGTAAAAGGAACCGGTCATACTTACCACAGTTTGTTCAGTAGCCGCGCGTTCGCGTGTACAATCGCACGTGTCAAACCTCCTTGGAGATCACAACCCGCCAAAACTGCGATTCGAAGTGTTCGATTTTCAAACGTGACAGTTGACATTGTGAAACTTCAGCCTGCTTTTATTTTCGCGCCACAAAGGACTGAAGGTAAAGTTCAACATATTTTTTTATGGTTTTGTGTTTTGCTCGACAGTGTTTGTTTACTCTATTTTATGGTGTGAGTAAATAGATGATTATCAAGATTTCTGTTCTATAAGAAAACCAGAGACAGTTTATTTTTGACTCGGAAACGGCGATATGAGTCACAGCACAGGTTGTTGGATTAACATTATATAAAATTCAATTTATTAGGTATCAACCGAGCTAGTAGGTACCTACTTTTTGTTTGATTATTCTGTACTCTTGTAATGATTATTATTCTTAAAGCATTTTATATTTAGCCATTCCCTAGCTTAATTGGAACAACCTTGGATGTGTCGCCAATATTTACACAAGTCTCATCGTCGATCAGACTAAACCTATGACTATGACATAACACCTAAATACTCTCTGTTTAGTATAATTAACGGAAAAATTTGACATCATAGCGAAATGTTTTGAAATAGCTGGTCAGTTGATGTGGTGTGTAACTCTTTGACTACGTTGTGTAACTTTTATAAATAAGAAATATGAGTTCAAGGAAGATTATCTAGGTCACAAGTATAAGATAAGGCTAGGTATTTCAAAAAGTTGCAGTCAGTAACAATGCGATTTTATACTTTAAAGAAAATTTAAGATTATATACATACAAATCTTAAAATAGATTTAAGTCAATTTTTTAACCAAGAACGCAAGTAAGGTGCTGAATTCAATCCAAGTATTAGGGTTCCTTGTGTTGTTATATGCCCAAAGTTCTACCAAATAATTATGACATAGTTTAAAATTAAAATAGTTAGGTAGATACCTAGCTATAAAAATTACAAGTGGGTAAACAAATAATTGTTTGTTAAAATATTTTTAATAACATAGTTATCTAAAGTAATTAATACCGAAATTCATGGCATTCCCACGCTATTTTATTCTATAACACGTAGATATGTAGGTAGGTACATATTTAATCGATTTAAATTAATGTATGGTGTGCGTAATGTTTATTTAATTTATGAGTAACGAAATCACTATAATTTGATTTAAATTAGAAAATGTCTTCAGGCAATATTTTCTGTCATAATATTTTAACTCATGCCGACTCTACAAGGGCAAAGTTGTCAAAGTTGATTTTGACGCTGAAAATATACTTGCTCTGGGGTACGTGCTCGTCCTCCCACAGTTAACGTGTTAAAATAAAGAGCAGTTATCTATAGTTTTCTTACATACTAAATCAAAATTTTTGAGTTATTTAGCACAAAGCATTTCAAGTTTATTAGGTATTTTTAAAAGATACTATCATAACCGTAACTGTGTTTGATTTGCACAAATAGTCATTTCTTCGCTAATATTTGCTTATGAATTTACAATTGATTTATTGAGATTATTTTTTAATGCTAGCGGACAATAGAGTAAGCTTACGTCACTTAAAGTGCGCCACTGCGCGTGCGACTACATGTCGTATTACTTTTTGCCGCGACAAGGAAATCGCGAGTTTTTTTCTTATCTTTGGCCTTAAATCGAAAGTCCGTAATTAAAACGAGTTTTAATGGGGAATGAATTACACACGTGTATTGTACTTTCCGGGTAGCCTTGTCGACTTGTTGACATGATAGTGTCATTGTGAAAACTACAAAAACGTTGAGTGAAGGGATTACCCGTTTTTTAGCACGACTTTTAAAGGTCAGAGTCCTTTTGTAAGCTTATTGAAAGCACCGGCACTTGACGAAATATAATTGGCTGGAATTTTATAAGCTGTGAACTGTCGATAATGAAATGTTGGGGTAAGTGAACTCAAATTTCCTTGTCAAAGGGTAAAAGTCGCAAGCTTCCGGTATAATATACGAAGAAAAGTCGACCTATCAATTATTTATGTCTAGAAGTTTCAAAGAAGTCCTTCGGCTAGATGGAGTGACGATCTGCGAAGGGCTGCTGGTAAATATTGGATGCGTTGAGTTGAGGACAGGGCGCAACCACTCTTAATGGGGCCTATGTCCAGCAGTGGACTGCTATAGGCTGAGGATGAATTACTGAGTACCTACCATTATAGTATCTACTTAATAATTCTTTTCGAATCTCCTTTTCATAAATCGAATATACTTTTTACACAGGTTTTGCATTTTTGTTCCGCATATCTGCACTCAGCTTCGCTCGCGTTGAGTACTTATCTTGAGAGAGTGTATTTCAAACAACATCAAACATAGCAAAGATTTTTTATCTCAATGCACTAAATTTTCAAACCGCGGTCGCGCAACATTATTGTATAAGATTTTGAGTTTGAATCGTTTGAGTTTTAATAAATAAATATTACTTCTTCCATTTCTTTCTTAGTGGCAAAAATCGCCACAACTCTTTAAACTTTGATAATATATCCAGTATAATATTTTACACCGTTTACATTTAGCACTGTTCAAGTGTTCATGTTACGTGACATTAAAGTACCACGAAGAATTTGTCCTTTACACAGACATACATGTCCTTTAACTTGCCTAGTAGGTATAGTTAGGTTTGTTCAGAATTTCGCATACAGTTTCTGTTAATACAATTACTTTTTTGCTTATCCTTTGAAAGCTTTTCATTATTTAGAAGTACGTCCAGTTATTTTTTTAATCACTTAAAAAAACTCTTCTTACTGCCCTAAAGCAAAAAATATGAAAATAAGAATTCAAATATGAAAATATAATAATATGTAATTTAAAAAAACCTTCAGATTTCACTCGTCTGTTTTTATGTGAAATCGTTTTTTTTTTAATTTGGGTATTTTTCCATTTTTAGTGTAATTACGCCGAAAATACATAATACTGTTATTCATAAGTAAACTAGCACCATGGCAACCATGGTCAGACCAACTAAAATTGCCGCCCGCATGAGGGACTCAGGGCGAAAATTACAAGTTTCAAGTGAGGATGAGGTTTTGGAGTTTTGGGGGAAAAGTACCAATTCCTCAGGAATTAAATTTATATGGGACCACCTAGTGAATTAAAACTCTTTCAAATATAAAAATAATTTTGAAAATCTATCTACGATCAACGGATATATAGGTGAACATATTTAAAGATACATACAGTCCAATAGTCAAATATAGAAACTCCTCCTTTTTTGATGTCGTTAAAAATAATGTGTACCTAAATGGAATGGCAAACTATTAAAAAAATCTTGAAGATTGTTTTTTATCATCGAAAAACACATAAGCTATAATAAATCCACTTTAGCTTGGCAAAGCACTTTGACGATATACTTAACTAAAATTATTGCACACCTGAGCCTTTTTAAATGTTATCTTATTGACCTATATAAAACCCATTATAGTCATTATAGTCATAATAGTCTCGTCGAGTTACCTGTTTTCAACAGCAAACATTGTCAACAAATGCTCGTAGATCGACCACGGGCAGGGACTGAAAAACATCTAGCTTTGGATCCGACTAAACTTTCACGAAATGACGTAAATTGAAATCAAATAGATAAAATCATAAGGTTGTCTGGAAAAAAATGTAATAATGCTACAATGCATATCGCCATTATTATTAATGCCTTTTTTTATTAAGTTGTAAAATGTTGTATGGTGTACAATATAGCTATTAAACTATTGTATATTTATATGAATGGTATGGAAATTGTGATGAAGTGGGATGAAAGCCATGTGACTAGAGCGATGTGTATGAATGTAGCTTGATGTACGAGTGGAGGCCGAAGAATAGATGTATGTGAGATGAGTTTGAAAGAAGGGAATGGAGAAAGCAAATATGGTGTGCTGACCCCACCTAAAGTGGGATAAGGGCAGGCGAATGATGTTATCTATCTATCAATATAAAATAAGTAAATATCTTCTTAAAAGAGCAGAAAATTACCAATCTCGGGTTACAGCTGTCACTTTAAACAGGCGAGGCCATAACCTGTCGGGTATGAAACCTTTATGATACGGCCCACGAATTTATTAGTTACTTTATAACAAAAACAATAAAATTAATAGAGTGATAGTGTTGTCGATGTGAGTCGTATTGTGCAAGCTTTATAGCTTGAAGGTCTGAATAACTTACGTTAGCAACTATATCCATAAGTTAACGTTACTTCTTCAATAGGTGGTCTGTAAAATCTCATGACACTCATCGCCCATTGTTGCAGTTTTATCCATTGTAATAATTGTATTTTTTTAATGTTTCAGGCATTATACATTCATTCATTATGTGCATCAGCTTTACTTAAATGTATTTTAGTTTCTTTCTTTCTTCGTATTAGCCAGTGGCCAACTCTGATGTCGGAGTTTTTAAGGAGCCCGAAGGCCTCCGATATGGCTGAACGACTGAAAAAGTTGGTAACACCAATTCAAAGCTTTATTGCGGGAATATTGGTTCCAGAAGATTAAAACTATTAAACATTGAGATAATTATATAGATATCTCGATGCTATTAAATATAAGATTTGGTCTAAATGTATATAAGTGCTAGTCAACATCGGAGCTATAAACAGAACTGGCGTGCCTTCCGAAGCACAGAAGAGTTTATTTATCAAGTGGTTAACTATGGCGCTCACAGGGCGTCAAAAAGTTTATGAATAGATTTCATGAACTTTTGGGCACAAAAGTGCCATTATGCTTGCTCAAGAAAAGTCCAAAAAAGATTTTGTAAGGGCATCCTAAAATAAGCCTTGCGAAGGCTTCACGTGCCTTCCAACATTTTTTTTGTTAATTTTAAATATATATAATCATAAACTGTTAATTTTTAAATTTAAATAATTGCAGAACTACTTAAAATATTTGATTCATAATAAAAACTATAAGTAAATAATAAACCATTGTTGATCCAATAAATATTTGTCATTGCGAAACATAATAAAAACAGTCGATAAAAAATAAATGATCTATTTTATTGGCAGTTAAAATGTTAGTCCGATTGGCCAACTTGATTGCTATTAAGTTTCATTACTAATTAAGGAATGAATTATGTGAATCTATAGGTTAAACTTAAGTATTCTGACCTGATTCCATCAATCACGTACCTTGTTGCATCATGATCGCTGCGATCCACTTTTTGGTTTATAAATGTGTCATCATCATCATCATCATCAGCCTGTAGCAGTCCACTGCTGGATATAGGCCTCCCCTAATGAGCGCCATTGCGCTCTGTTCTGAGCTCGACGCATCCAGCTTCTACGAGCAGCCTTTCGCAAATCCTCACTCCACCTGGCCAGAGGGCGTCCTACACTACGTTTGCCGAGCCGTGGTCTCCACTCAAGAACTCGTTTACCCCAACGGTTGTCGGTTCTTCGGCAGATATGGTCAGCCCACTGCCACTAGCTCTCTTCTTCTCTGAGCTATGTCGACAACTTTAGTTCTATGTCGGATAGTCTCGTTGCGGATTCTATCCTTCAGATAAACTCCAAACTTGGCTCGTTCCATGTTTGTAAATGTGTAACAGGTTAGAACTGACTTCAAAACGGTTCTCGATTCGGTGCATATTTACAATGTGCATCGAATTTTTCGTGATTTCATAATTTACTGACCTTTATGCTTCTTGAACTCTACGGTAATGCTTCTTGAACTCTTGTGCATAGTATAAAAGGTTGTACACATAGTTGTAAGACCATCTAAAATTGTTCCTTGAAGTTGTTTTATGCATTTACTGATGATAGACCCAGTAAATAAATAAACAAATAAATAGTATTATATAATATTAATAAAAAAAATCAGGCAACAATAGAAAAGTGCATAGGTATTTTATAACTTATTCAACGGTCCATAGAATATATACCTTACAAACTAAAATACACATTAAATCTGAACGCTATGTACGAGGCCCACAGAAAATATCTTAAACCTAACAGACTAACATACATAGGTATCTGAACGTTATATACGAGGCCCGCCAATATAATATCCATTATGTTTAGATCACGAGCGCGTCGGCCAGTATTATTAGTAAAAATCTAGTTAATCACTGGAGTGACTAGATTTTTACTAATATAAGTTTTTTTGAAAAAGATGTTTGATGTTTGTTACTCCTTCAGAAAAAAAATGATGATCAGATTGAAGCAGCAAGGCTGTTTTTTGGTTTGAACGGTTAAAGTTTGCGTACCGGTGAAATTACAGGCGCATGAGGCTTAAAACCTTCGTATCAAGTTGATTGACGCAGGGCGTTGTATCGTAGAGCACATTCCAAACATGCGTGACCTAAGCGATACTTTGTTATAAGTAATGGTACTAGTAATGGTAAACTTAATATCAGGAGGCCATGTGCTAGTTATATCTTTAGGTATCATTAAAAACAGATTGAGCTGAAATTTGTAAATATGTAGTCCTAGACCAGGAATTATTGGCAGCTTTTTATCTGGAGACCACGCGAGCGAAGCCGCTGGCGGAACCTAGTACTAAGTAAAACATAAGCGCGTGAGAAGTACTTAACAGTTGAACTTGTTAGGTTAGCTCGTTACTATTGACCTATTTAGAAATATTTTACCAAGTAAGCCAGTTTTATTAATGATCTTGAATGTTTTACGGTCTTATCTGGTGCAGCTTGGTTGCACCTGGCTTTAGTGAATCATATCTACCAATCAGTACAATTATTCTCAAATAATAAATAAATAAATAAATAATCCGGGACGTTATCACACAGCATCATGTAGCCCCAAACTAAGCAGAGCTTGTATTATGGGAACCACATGATTGATATACTACATATATACATTTTTTTTTGTAAATATATACATATCATACATAGAAAACACCCAGACCCGAGACAAATATCTGCAGAACATGCAAACATTTGTCCCGCAGCGGGATCGAACCCGCAACCTTCTGCGTCACAGGCGGACCTTCGCCCACTGCGCCACAGAGGTTGTCAAGTAATAATAGTCAAGTCAATAATCATACGATTACGATTAGCCTAATATGTCCACGGCTGGGTCTTCTTCTTCTTATTCGTGTGAGCTGAAGGCCGCCCGAAGGCCTCCGACATGGCTTAGCGACTGAAATTCCGGTATCAAAATCTTAACGAGCCGATGCACGGGAACGCTCAAATCCGAATGTGACTAAACGGTAACCCATCCAAGTAGGGACCGGACGGAGTGTTGCTTAACCAAGATGATGTGCCAAGAACACCGAAGTAATACACGCCACGAGTGCTTTTACTGGGTAAAGGTCTAATAATTAATAATCAAATACTCATATAAATAAAATTTGAAGGAAAGAGAAAGAAAATATTGAACACTTTGAGTTGTAATATGAAGGATGAGAAGGCAAATATTGAACACTTTGAGTTGTAATATGAAGGATGAGAAGGAAAATATTGAACACAGAATTCTGGAAACACACTTACCCTAGGGCGCTGCTGCTTCCCGTGCAGGACGCGGAGTGCCATGTGGCGGTGTCGGTTTTATTTTTATTTTATTTTTTTACAACTAAGTTAGCAAACAGGCATGCGGTCCTCCTGATGGTAAGCGGTACCCGTAGCCTATGGACGCCTGTAACATCAAGAGGTAAAATGAGCGTTGCTGACCCTAAAGTTTATGAAAGGCATCGACTGTTTTATGAGGTTTATTATATCAATCACCGATAAATCATGTAACTTTTACATATCTCGGTACTCAATAAGTTTTGTGTAAATTTAATGTTTTTTATTTGTTATTTACTTATCAATTCATTGACATGCGTGTCTTGCTTTTGCTAAAATAAAAGGTACTTGAAAAGGGCTCTTTTTTTGTTCGCCTTGATCCGAGGGTTTAAAAAAAGATAAAAAAAAACGTCTACTTAAATTGGAAGAAACGGGAAAAACAAAGTGTTTTTTCCCGTGGGATTTTTGTATTAAATTCTAGTATTTGAACAGGAGAACGTGTATCGGGTCCACTAGTTAGTTATGGAAATAACACTTAATATTTAGGTAATTATATTAAAAGTTTTTATTGGCAATAAATCTGTGTCTGACAAAGATATGAAACACGATCGTAAAATAAATAAACAAAGCGTAGGTTTAACTGCTAACACAGTATATAATACAATTATTTTAATATTATAGAAGATTATTGTTTTTTAAATAGAGTATCTTGGTATAGGTACTGCACGCTTTCGTAACGAAATATGTATGAATTATTCACCATACTTTTATGCAAATAAACATAATTTGATTTATTGATTGATATTCTAGTGTATGACCCTATGTATAATGTTTTGTCTATGTAAAAGTAATATATATTTTATCTATGGATGAAATTTTTCATTAACATTTTTCTTGGTTATGCAACACTTCACCTGCGGGGTGATTGGCTATCTCTGTTGCAAACAAAAATGATTGACACCGATCCTGTTTTAACAAACTGTGACAGTTTGTCAATTGACGTTCATTGAATTTCGACGGATGAAATGTCAAAGTTTGTAAAAACAGGATCGGTTTCAATCATTTCTGTTTGCAACAAAATTAGCCGATCACCCCGCTGGTCACTACTTGGATTAGTGGCATTTAGATCTGAGCGCTTCTGTACTTCGGAAAGCACGTTAAGATTTTGGTCCCAGCTTTTTCAGTAGTTAAGCCAAAACTTCGACTCTCGAGTTGGCCACAGCTCATACGTAGAATTGAGAACATCCTCTTTTTTTGAAGTGGGGAAAATAATATCTATATCCACAAAGTTGATACATTACTTTTAAAAGTAGTATTTAATAAAAGTGCCCTCTAACCCACCAAATTTGCGATGCCTGAAAAGGGTAAATAAGTCCAGTAGGTAGTCACCAACTAGCTCCATTGTTACCTACATTTATTTATGCAAATAAATATCTTAAATCTTGTTAAAAATATACGGTTTTTCATTTGGAAAACGGTACTCATTCTGATTTAGATGTAATTGCATTTTAATGCCTAAAACGTTATGTCACCGACGTACTGCGAAATACATTAGTAAAAAAATCATCCGACTGTTTCATGGTCACTGTTGCATTCCATTGGATTGCTCGAATTAATCCAACAAGGCCGAGCTTGCAAACGTAGCTATCGAGATAAATAATTTGATTTATTTGATGAAGAAAAATCTGTATTTTTGTGACAATAATGTTTTTTTGTGGCTTGCAAGCTGTCACTTGGAATACTAACTGTAAATGTAAAAAGTGGGCAATACCAAATGTAATTTAATCATGGCCGTTCTTCTGACTACCTCCTTCATGATATGTTTAATAGATTAGCGTGTTAGACAAATTATTCTGTGTAATAGGTAGGTAAGGCCTGAAGATTTTTTCATCGTATGAGCTAGTGCCCAACTCTGGTGTCGGAGTTTTTAGGTCTCCGACAAGGCTTGACGACTGGAAAGCCGGGACCATCATCTAAACGTGCCTTCAGAAGCACGCAATTGCTCAGATATAAATACTACTAAATGGTCACCCATCCAAGTAGGGACCGGACGAAGTATTGCTTAACTAAGATGATTTGCTAAGAACGCCGAAGTGAGCCACGCTACGATCGTTTCTCATGTTATTAACCAACTTCGAAAAAAGAGGAGGTTCTCTATCTTCGAAATATTTTTTCAAGTAAGTTCATTTATTCATATAAAAGACATCAACGCGCTCATTTCAACAAAATGCTCTTTGAATTAGCCGAGTAAAAAGAATCGGTTCAAAAATATACTTCTACAGTCGAAAATAAACTGATAATTTTCAACTTCGATTAATAGACAATTTTAAAATTATGATATTTTCAATGATTAAAATGTTGTTGACTTTGTCTATGTCCAAAAGTATGTCAACACAGTAAAATGTTGTGCCAGGCCTAATCATTATTTAAATCTGATTCAGTATGTTGACAGCTTACACTGACATTTAAAATCGATGGTCTGAGATTGACGGTCGAACTTCATTTTCTTGTCACAATGATTGTACCTACTACAAATTTTAAGTACAAAGATGGAAAATTAAAATCAGATAAAAAGCGTAGTGAACTAATAATAACTAATAATAATAAACGTAAACCAAAGAAGGTGGATAAAAAAATATCCAACTTCTTTGGTTTTGAAAAATTACTTTAGTCGTTATTTGAACAGCTTGTACTTATCAAGTAATAGTATAAAAATCTGTCAAAAGATAAACGATGCTTAAACTATTGACTTATCTTACCGTTGGATAGAACACAAACATTAACAGGACTAACTTTAAGCAATGTTTAAACTTAAGTAGCGTTTATAAGTAAGGGGGTTAGTGTTTCAAAATAACCGACGTTTTATCTTGCACAAGAAGTACCTTGCCAAATTTTTGAGTGCGAAGTGGGAATTCCAATTTCTTACCTACTCGTAGTTATTCATAAATAGAAATTAAAATACGTAGGTAAAAGAAATAGTATAAAGTAAAAAAAACCTTCAGCAATGGTGACTTTTGTATAGGCAAATCTTTCGTAAAATAATACTGATTAAAAAAAAATACTATAGCACGAAAAGTTTGCAAATAAAAAGACTGTTTGAATTAATTTATTAAACTAGGTATTGATTACCAGCCAAATCAGATGTATATAAAGTAAAAAGAACTTAAAATACAATAGCAATCTTTACACCGATGTTTCTATTCCCATACTGCATGTAACAGTTTCCCACGAGTTGTCAATCAACCACTTATATACACAATTTAAAAATAAACCTTGCAAATAAGCAAGCTAAACTTATTTCGAGATTTTGGCACACTTCGTGCATTTAACAGATCGTAAAGATAACTTATGTCAAACGTGATGGGTGATTTTGTTAAAATGAGTGCAAAATTGCCCTCCATTTTGGGTCACGAGTTGGCAATGATTTTTTTCAATGACATTTAAGTAATTTAACCTAAGTGTTATGTTATTCCTGTATCAGGTTGTTATCTTTTTGCTTAAACTTTATTTTTTATAGAAATAAGCTTCAATTTTAGCTTATAATTGTTACCGCCAATCATTAAAATAGGTCTGCACTCGGCGCCAATAGCCGAATCGTTCTATTTATAATGCGAGGTAGGTAGTTTCGTGGAAATATGTAAAGTGAAGGGACAAAATTTATAACTAAACTGTTAACACTGATCAAACAGTAAAGTCGGTAGTAATAATTTATTTAAGTGGCTGGAACAGATATTTAATTTTTATGGTTATAGGTTTATAGGTACGAATAAGAACTCTACCTAGGTGAATTTGCATCACGCCTTTCCATTTTCAACTCGTGAAATTTTAAGCGTTGAGGAATATCTATTATGCTTGAGTTAGACACAAAATTAATAACATCATCAGCCTATAGCAGTCCACTGCTAGACATAGAGGCCTTCCCCAATAAGCACCATTGCTCCCACACCTTGAACCATCCAGCATACATCCAGCCTTTCGCAGATCGTCACTCCATCAAACCAGAGGGCGTCCTACACTACGTTTGCCAAGACGCGGTCTCCACTCAAGTACTCGTCTACCCAACGGTTGTCGGTTCTTTGGCAAATATGGCCAGGCCACTACCAATTCAGCTTGCTAATTCTCTGAGCTATGTCAACAACTTCTAAAAAAATAAAAAATCTCTTAAAATCTATATTTATAAAAGAGAACTCCACTCACTGACTGTCACACTCATTACGAAATCTCAGAAACTACAAAGCCTAGAGATTTGTAGTTTCTAAAACTTTGCATTCATCCAAATTCAAAGTAATATTATAAATATAAAAGTAACTTTGTTGGTATCTCTGTCTGCCTTAAACATTGAACCAAATTTGATGAATTTTGGCTTACAGCTATCTGTGGGATGTGTGTGGTATGGGAACTTTAAGAAGAACATACGCTAATTTTTGTAGCAAAAATAAAATATGCAATAAAATATACCTAACATAAAATATGACATAGAAGATGAAAGTTTCTTAGGGATTCAATCATTTCTTAAGTTACGGATATTAAAATTCTGTCCAGACCAATGATGGCTTAGACCAGAGTTATCCTAGACTAGACTAGATCATAAGGAGAATGAATGGAAGGAATGAACGGGATCGTAAGCGAGAACGAGAACGAAAATGGGAGCGGGCGCTGGGAACGGGTACGGGTACGGTAACGGGTTAGTAGTTAAGTACGGGTACGGTTTGGTAGGTTATGCAGGTAGGCATAGGTTGGAACATTTTATTCCGTACATATTTAGGGTTTCGCGTAAAATTTCCATGTTTTGCAAAACGTATACACGCAAACGAAGTTGCGGGTGGACCAGCTAGTTAATAATAAAATAGTTAAATCTAAGTAATGCAATCATGGCGACAACCAGGTTATCTTTCACTGTGTTTGTTTTGTGATTTCGACTATATTCAAAATCTTTGTTCAATTTTTTTCCCAAAATATCAAATTGACATTTTGTCTGCACGAAGACGTTCGGTTTTCCCTGCGAGCCGAAACTGAAAGGATCACGATTCGCCTTTCAAATCGATGCCATTTGTAAGTGGCAAGGATATCACGAACAAGGGGAAATCCAGCTATAAAGTATAACTTTATACCTCGGAGACAATAGCAATGGTCCGATTTCGACATCCGATATTCTATTCGCAAGCTATTATGTTCCTAGTATTTTAGGAATTACATGTAAAGTTAATATTCTTATATCTTTATCATGGCATAGTGTACAGTAATTTACGATTATTTCACACTCGTAATAATGTTTTGCATTGTTTCAGATTCACGAGTGTCTGTGTCAAAGTGTAAAATCGTCAATCGTTTAGTGTTGTGCTATCATGATAAGAATACGTTCGGTTTAGATTTCAAGTTAAAAATGTTTGCAAAATTTGTAACGTCGTATTAATTTTGCGAGTTGACATTTAGCGGTGATGAGTGAATAGCAATGGCGTTAGCAAACTTTACCGCAGCGACTGTCGGAGCGGCAACGCCGGCTATAGCGGCTACATCGGCGACCCCCCTCAGGGTCGACTTAGACGACCTACTCTACTCCCCCGATGACCAGCAACCCGACGCGCCCCAGCATGACAATGAGCCCTTTACTCCCCCAAACACAAGAAGACCGAAGCTACGGAAGAGGGCCGGCACTGCCTACCTCCCACCGCCGAACCAATACGCTCATTACCCACAAACAAACATCCCACACAACCCATACAATCTCCACACACAAGTGTACCAACAAAACACACGGTTAGACATTCAAATAGAGAACCAGCGGGTGCACGAAGTGAACACACAGTACGACAACACCGGGCAGTACCATCACGATCCAACCGGAGACTACGATTACGAACAAAGAAGGTTGAATCAAAATCCGCAAACTGTTGGGTATAGTCCCGGGTACGCGGATACCCCGTACTCCCCGCTGACGACACCAAGTCCATCTAGTCGACCTTTCCCTCACCAAAATGTACCTAACTTCAACTTTGTGAATAGAGCTACTGCGCCTACGCCTCCAAGAACTAATCCTGAACCACCAAAAACCAGCACCGGGCAGTTACCGAGTGGTCAAACTGGACAGAGTGGCCAGACTCCTCCGGACCGACCGCGGGGATTCACGAAAGTAGAGACAGGGGGTTCTGGGGGCAAAACGCAGTTACATGCTGTGCTTGATTACGACGATCCTGATGACTACTACGATGATGTTCCTGGCACAGGTGAGTGAACACTTCTTTAACAATTTATGGCTCACACAATATTGCTAATTTATTGTTGCATTTATTTAACAAAAGGCAAAAACATGAGTGCTCTCGGTAACGATAACAACTGACCTTTAAGTTTACTTTGAGGAGCAGAGAAGATACAAATTACGTATCATTCATTCAATTAAGAGACCCAATATAAATTGTCTACGCCTGTCAACTGATCGAGAACCTTATCAAATTATAAGTAGGAACTCTTTCTTATAAAAAACGAACAAAGCCTCCTCCGGTCCAAGGTGGTCAACAACAATTAAATCCTGTTAGCGCTCGTGTCGATTATTCCAGCAGCCAGACAGTAGATCTTATCCGAATGTCTGCAGCTAAGGCTTACTCTAGAGAGCACCGAAGATTTCTAGTTAGAAGTAGAACTTTAGCTCCATAGCAGTTTTAAAATATCCTAATTGTAAATATTTGTCACAAAAGTTTCTCCTAACTATAGACTTTCTAACATAAACCTCTTGACCTCAACATTTTTTTTAACATAAACAAACAAACCTTACTCCATTCTGTAGCTCGCCTAGTGACCTTGAACTGGATTGGACCACGTGAGTCCATGATTGGGCCCCATGTCAAAGTCAAGGCCTTGATCTAAGTATCAAAATGTACCTTTCATTTACAATTAGTAGGGCAACTTATAGAGTTCTGTTATGCTGCAAAACGCAAAACTTACTCATGGATCGTAAAACTTCGTTTAACAGTTTTTTTCATCGTTTTTCTATACCTTCTAATGGTGGCCACATCTGTATACTATTAGGTATTCTGTTACGAATACTGGCCGTCACAGTGAGAATTCTGTAGCTATCATTAGATCTTATCACTTAATTCTCGATAGGAGTTCAAGCCGGTCACACCTCACACTTACAAATTACCTATGTACAATATAACCCCTATAATGACACGTTTGGGCAGGTAGTATTGGAGCGCTTGAGAATAATCTGGCAATAATGAGATCTTATCACATATTTTTGATACGTAGGTCTAAAACCTTAGTCTCGGGTCTACATGTTCGTCGCAAGTGACTCGTATGCAATAGTCTGGCATGGGTGCTCTTCCATTAGATGGACAACGGCAATATGGAGATACAGCTGCAAATATCCACATACTTGACGCTCTGTGTCAATCGATGTCAATCGAATCAATGTCTACCGTTTCTGAACAGAAATACAACCAATCATTAGATCTTATCATATACTTTCAATACGTCTACGAGAACCTCGGTCGTAACGTAAGTAATACAAGACAAGCATGGGCACGATCGGTCCAATTATTTCCATTATCAGTCGATAGCCACGTGGCCTTGAGTGGTGGAATTTATATTGCTTTACTAGTTGCTTTTGTCGTTTCAAAGATCTTTTATGGGTTCGCGGAAACTCAGAAAGCTCAGTTTATTGAAAGCTAAAAATCTTTTCATTTTACAACTGTTCTACTTGGTAAATAAAGTATGTAGGGGAGTTTTAGCCAGTATTCTCTAATGAGAATACTATAAGATATTAATATATCTTTACCTTTTTATTGATGTTTGTTATTTGGATGAGCACGCGCAAAGGTAGGTCTGCTGTCAAGTGTATTGTCTTGACAATTCCAGGATCCACTAATTAGATTCTACAGCCAAGTATAATAAAAGATTTTTTGAAAATTTTCTAACCAATACACGGCTACACGTTTTATTATAGTACGAAAAATGAACAATGAAACTCTTTAGATAGTAAAACAATAATAAACAAATCGCGGCAATTCCTGACTTGATCCACGTCAATTCACTGAGGCCTTCGATCGCTTTAGTGGCGACCGGTCGCCAACGCTATACAAACAATGGACACTACCGTAGACATTAATACATGATCAAAGAGTTGTCTGTGGCCAAGAAATCTGACTTGGAGGAAAAACGTCTTTTGGGACGAAGATTCTAGGGTTACCTTAGATTCAAGGGTAACGAAGGGATTCAAGATAAGTGATATCAGGTATCCCGTAGGAACTTGCAATGGTGTCACAGGAGTAAAATGTTTTTTTCATAGGTTAATTTTCATTATATTTGGCTTCCTTATTCTTAAGGTTTAAAGAAGGCATAACGGTATGCATTAATGGTGGAAGATCAGAATTTTGATTCAGTTCTTTACGCAATCAGCGTGCTAAGGAAATTACATTCCGTTGATCATGTCAATTTTTTATAAGGCACATATCATATATATAGCTAGGTAGGTATTAGTGGGTCTTTCCGGAAGCCTTTTGTTTTAAAGCTCCACCACAAGAGTTGGCCAATTGTCCATATTGAAGGCTAATGTCCAAAATACTTTAGCCATATGATATTACGTAGAAGTCTATTGTAACCAAACCCATTGTTATAGTTCAGTCGTGATTAGTCTGCGCCTTTCCTACATAATAAATCAAGTGACTTGTTCGGTATGCACTTCCGACGAAGGCCTCGACTTAAATACGGGTATGTCAATAGCAAAGATCGAACGCACTTAACTATGTAGGTAATATGTTTTTGTTACTTGCATACGACTCCAACCAAAGACTGGAGGTATCTAAAACCATACATTTATGAGTGCCTGCCGGTGTTGAATATCAATACAAACTAAACAATGAAGCGATCATCATTAGAACATTTTCATTTTTGCCCCCAAATCCTGTACTGTCAATTCTGTGCCCAAATCTTAGCAATACTAAAATTCATGATTATGTCAATGTGTAGTTTTTTTAGGAAGGTAAGTAGCGCAATAACAAATTGTCCTTCTTCTTCTTCGTATGAGCTAGCTAGTGGCCATCTCGCAAGCCGCCCGAAGGCCTCCGACGCCTTCTATAGACTTTTCAAAAAATCATGTTTTTGTTGCGAAGAGTGAATCATTTAGCCCCTCAACTCAACACTCACTGTTGGGTATAGGCCTCCTCCTTGTAACGCAACTTCTTCCGGCCCCTTGCAAGACTTACCCACATTTTTTATTTTATTTATTTGGGAAACAAACAGAACAATAAAACTTATATATTAAAAGAATTATTAGATCGATCACAATCCAACAAAGTTTCCACTATTAAGTGAAATGTTAAGTTAAGTAAGTTTATTAAATGAAATGATGACATGTGGAGAGAACAATAAATAAAAAAGTTAAATGGTATTTTTTGACAGCCCTTCTCTTGTATCTTCTAGTTATGAATAATTTAAAAGCCTATGACACATCCAGTTACCATACGCCACTGCTGACAGGTGTACCGTTGACACTATTGACATAAAATAGACTTGTGCTGTTGATGTAATCGTGGTTGTGTAATGAGAAGTACATATCGCAACGTCGCGAGAAGAGCGTGAGACGCCATCTTTTTTGCATGTTCGAATTTCGAACGGCATCTTTTTGTCGGGTAATAATGATTTATTAGTTTATTTGAATATGGAATATGTTGTGACTTAGTGTTCTGTGCTTTTTTGTGCTCTTTTTCACTGAAATTGAATCGTTTTGAAACAAGTGATTATGTGTGACTGCATTCGTGAGTACCTATATTTATATTTATTTTATATACAGAGACTTTTGGCCTTGACCTGGAAGACTATCATTAGTATCATGTGGTCGACCATAGCGAGCCTTCTCAAAATATGCCTTCCGCTCTGAATGAACGTAATTTTACATTAGTCATAGGTACTAAAGTAAAGCTAAAGCTTGCACCCTGCCCTTTCGAATACCAAGCTCTATTAGTCATTGTCGCTAAAATTCCTGCAGGTCAACAAAACTAAGCGTGAACTGCTCGTTAATTATTATAAAGCTCGCATATTTTCTTGCCAAAGATAAAAAACAGCGAAAATAATAACTGGAGAAGTCACGTCGAACTACGCTTTTCAGAGATCGGAATTTTATGATCACCTTAACGGTTTCATATCATTGGTAGTTCCAAAAATAAAAATTTGACGCTCGCCTAAACTATTTTGGCTTCCTATTTTGACTCTAGACTGTACTGGGTTCAAAAGATCAGCCAAATTACACAATTTTCCCTTATTCCGCGACTAGTCAAATAAGGATTTTATTAAAACGTACCACCAGCATATTAAGTAAACGAACGGATTAGCTCCACACAAAAAAATGTCCTTCGCTTAATCTGTTTCTATGCAACAATTTCATTTTGCCAGATGAGCCAACGATTACGAAATTAATGATTAAAACATAAACATAAATGTAAGATTAGTGGACCTCTTTCTGCCATCTGTTCCGTTCTTGATGCTTGACATTTAAATATTGATGCAACCAAAAATTGTAGTGTTTGTCCGTAAATACATCGTGGATTTACACCAAGGTTAGTATGGCTGTAGGTTTTAGTAAATCTAATTAGAGACCCATATTGGAGGAAGGAGTGTTTTTTTAATGTTATTTGAAGATGGAACAAGCACATGGCCCACCTGTTGTTAAATGGTAACCATTACCAATCACAAAGCATTTCATCGTAGATCACGTTTTTGGATCACGTAATGGATTTCACCTAACCTCTATCTGCGGCGGAGTCCAAGCCACCTTCACAGACCCGTGTTGCAACCTCTAACTACCAAATGGGGCGGCAATTTTCAAAAAATATATTAAACCTGGCCATAACTAGGCCAAAATGACCATGTAGGTCATACAACACCGCTGCGCTTAAGAAAAACCATGCAAGTTAAAGCTATCATATATTATTTGTTAACATGTGCGAGGAGTGAATGGAGAAAGAAAACTTGTGCCGACCCCATCTACGAGGAAATGATGGTGGACGAAGATTTAAGGCGATCATAATCAAAAGAAAGCCTACGCTTAGCCATACTTTCGTTCCACTGCTAGGGAACGAAAGTATGACGATGATAAACCACTGTACAGTCACGTGTAATATAATGTTTACATTTTAGATGTAAGGTTGAATCATTCGACGTGCGCGCCATCTGTTAACATGCGCTTTCTAGTTGAAATTGTACAAATTTGTATACATTTTATTGCAGATGACTGTATCCTTATAACACTTGCTGTTAGTTGAATGTTCTGGTGTTTATTTCGGCAATAGCAATTATATAATCAAAATTTCTGTTGATATTCTGCAAAACTAATCATGTTTTAATCACCAAAACAGCTGGTAAGGTTGCAAAAAAGTTTAGTCTTTTCTGTGACCAAATCGAATCAACGTGATGTTTTACTTATAATCTGCTTGCTTGTCTGTTCGTTCGTCTATCTATCTTGCAGCTGATCTGTCGCATGTATCCCTACTCGACAGTTCGACACACTCAATCACACCATCTCATGAAAGTGGCAGTATTTAACGATGTCTATCTCACAGAGATTAATTTTGATGCCTATTACATCCATATTATAATAACGGATAAAATATCAATATTATTACCAAGTACCTAAAAAAATAGATATAAAAAAAAGACGTGTGGCACTCGGGGACTGCCGCGGTAAAGCTATTGCATAGCATTTTGTATCAACTTATGCAATTATAATTATTTATTTATTTTATTTATGCAGTATTTCTTTTTCTTTGATATTAATTCAAGTTACACTTTTTGAGCGTGGTGACCGATAAGAAAACAATTATTTTCTTTTATTAAATAAACGAGCTTCGTAGAGTCGTACAATACGTCTAGTTGCACGCACACAAACACCGTGTCGAAGACTGCCGAAAAGAAACGACGTTAGACAATGCACGGCCTTCAAGCCACACCTCCGTGCCCGTCGGAGTGGGGAGCGTGAGGTTTTTTTTAGTTACGGAATTTCTGGATTCGGTCCCCGCGCTCAAGGCCCTCGATAGAAGCTATGCAATAGCTTAATAACGGAACACTGATAGCGTGGCTTGCACTTCGCCGATTTATTAAAAGCCATAAAGATGCGGCATTGGTAGAATCGGTAGCAAGGTTGCGTGAATGTATTGTTTTAATGGATCTATATTTTTTATAGTCATCCTCCTCAGCAGGAAACCGCTATTCGAAATGTTTGTAGATGTGGGCGTCGTCGCGTCTGGTTGTAACTTGGTGTTTTTCAATGAACGAAAATATCTACTTCAAATTTTGAACTCCTTGGTCGACTCTTAAGATATTCACGAATTCACGTGAATGTCACTTTCTATGTGCCTACATTTTTCTAGTGGGTAAAATTCCCAGTTAAAGTGTCCTTAGGTACAGGCGGGGACTGCAGCCGCGGTAGCGTTAGCGTTCAATTGTGATTGCTTGTACAACTAGGAAGTCTTCACACAGGCGGGGCCGAAATGCGACCTGAAGGCGGCTGGCCGCAACTCTAGAGCTTGAGCCTCTAGGCTTTTTCGGCCAAAGACTTTATGACCATTTTTCCAAAAATGTATTATTTATATTTTTTGGCAGAATGTTCATAAGGACGTTAGCCTTTAAAACAAATATGAAGATTGTTTCATAACAAATAGTACTGCAGCTGTGTGTGACTATGACAACCTGCGGTCCAGGTTGTGCCTAGGCGTTACCGTCGCCACCACGGCCGCAAGGTGCGCCTGTGTGAGGGACACTTTATAGCGCTTATAACCTTCAAAATGTATAGTAGGTACTTACTTAGGTACTAATGTGGTTAACCTTTAACCAGAGAAACATTGTTAAATTCAAACCGAATGAATTCATCTTTGAAAAAAGCTATGATACCTAAATGAATATTATGTATCATTAACAAAAAACGAATTCACTTAACTGAACATATTCCCTTGTCGTTACATACCTATAACATTAAAAGCTCAGCGCAAATTCAGCTTGCGAGACACAAAATGAGTTTTCAGAATGCAAGGGCTGATCTTATTTCTTTTAATGAATTTACGTAACTATCAGTGAGAACAAAGAACTCTGGACGGTAAAATGTATTATTATACTTTTGGTGCAATTACTTTGGGTGTGTCATGCAGAATGTCACGCTGTGTCGTCATATTACGTGATTTAATACGCAGTCATGTATATTTACTTGCGGTCTTACCTACTCAATAAAAGCCAATGGTCAAAAGGGATTATCTCAGTTTTCTTCACCATCATTATTATATTGTATAGTAACGTGACATTGGTAGGCAATTCTTCTTCTTCTTCCTATGAGCCAGTGGCAACTCTGGTGCCGGAGTTTTTAGTTTGTAGGTGGGTACTACCTAAGTATACCTAATGCGACGGTAAATTATCATTAAAAAAGTCCTATAGATACTTAAGTAATAATTATTATAAATAATAAAGCCGCCTTTATTCCTTAAACTTACAACTAATTACATAAAAGTTTACTTAAATCTAACAAAATAAAAATTTAAATAGTTTAAGGCCCCTATCGGGTAAAGGCCTCCAAGTTTTTCCATGCGTTTCGATCGCCAGCTTTTGCCATCCAGTTTTGTCCTGCATGTTTTTTCATTTCGTCGGCCCAGCGTTCTTGTGGGTCCTCTTGCCCTTTTTCCGGTCGGTCCCGACCATGTCGTGGCTCTACGTGTCCATCTTTTATCTTGTAAGCGTGCTAGGTGGCCCGCCCATTTCCCATTTCCACTGTGTGTATGCCAGTGCATCTATCACTTTTGTTTTGAGTCTCACTTCGTTGTTTTTCTTTTAGTTTGATGTTCAATATGCTTCTTTCTATAACGCGCTGCGTGGTTTGTATTTTGTCTTGTCTGTTCATTAAAATCCATGTTTGAAAGCCGTAGGATAAGCAGGACAGAAGGCTTGAATTCATAAAGTTTTAAAGGTAACTGATTTTTGTATTTATTTTTGGCTCCAGTACTTTTTCCATGTTAGGTTTATACTTCTTATAACTTCATCATTATGTCTTGATTTGCTAAAAGATACTTGTTTTCCAAGGTATTAGTAGTTCTCTACATATTCTAGTGCAATCTGATTGGTTGTTATTGGTTTCTGGATGTTGTTTGTAAATATTTTTGTTTTAGTTGTATTAAGTTTGTGAGCGTGATTTCTGTGATCATTTCGTCGAGTTGTTTTTAATAACTATGTCCTCGGCAAATCAGAGATTGCTCAAAAAAATTCCATCTATACATATATTATGCCTTTGTGCTCCAAGTTTAGATTTTTCATTTGATGCTGTAAGACAGATATAAAAACTTTGGGGAGAGGGGGTCATGTTTTGCAGATCTACATATTTTGATCGCTAGCCCTAACCTATCAAGTTTTACTCTGCTTTCACTATTGCTATATGTATATTTTATGATGTTTTTGTACGGCTTTGGGATATTTTGACAATGTAGTGCCTCCCATATACTATCGTGAGATATAGAGTTGAAAGCCTTTTCGTAATCTATAAAAGCTAGATAGAGGGTTTACTTGAGTTCTTGGTGTTTTTCAATTATCTATTCTAGGTTATGATTGAGATCAATAGGGCTATATCCCTTCCGGAATCCAGCCTGTTCTACCGGTTGGTTTTGATCGATGTCTGAATCTATCCTCATTTTTAGGCACGCTGGGAACAATTTGTAGATAGCCGGAAGTAAGTTATTAATAGGTCGGTAGTTGTTGACGTCAGTTGGATTTCTTTTTTTATAGAGAAGATTGATCTTGATCCACCCTATTTTCTCGGAGTCTTTTGTTCCTGTAATATCATATTAAAAAGTGTGGTAAGTTTCAGGAGAATTAGATTTCCTACTTTGAGTGCTTGGTTTGGTTCTGGAATTACAGGTTCAGTAAAAGGAAGAGGCGTTTTAGATATTTGAACTGTTTCTGTTTCTGTTTCTAAGAGTGTTTCTGTAGTTGGTCCGTTATCTCGGTAGCGGTAGAGATCTCTGTAGAAATCTGTAGCCGTTTTTACTACCGTCTTTACCTATAGATACTTACAGAGAGAAAATTATTTACTTTATTATTAGTTTCAACTTATCATATTTAGATTCTGGTCTGTTTACTTCTACGGTAACGTAATGTAGGACGCCTTCCGGCCAGGTGGAGTAACGATCCGCGAAAGGCTGCTGTTAGAAGCTGTATCGAATGCTTCGAGCTCTGGACGGCGTAATGGCGGTCATTAGGCCTCTCATGGGCCTCCCCTATACCAACAGTGGACTGCTATAGGCCAATAACGATGATGAGGTTACTACCTACTGTCAGTCTAACTAAAGTACCTTTTATGAACCTACACACGTTTTTTGAATCGATAGTTTTTCATTATGAGTTATATTTTAATGATTTTTTCATTAAAAAATATAACTCAAAATAAAAAACTATCGATTCAAAAAACGTGTGTGTTTATTTTATTGAATTATTGTCAACATCGTGCCGTTCTTTTGCTCACGTGTTTTGCATCTCGTTCACTCAATCAGCTCTTTCCGTTAACCCTTGAATTGCCGGTGCAATTTGCTCGGTGGTCCAGTCGTTCAGTCTAGTTCTTACGAAAGCCAAGTGTAGTTTATGGAATTTCTAAGAATTTACTAATTTCTCACTTTCGGGTCAGATATTTAAGGTGACACTTAGAGATAGGCAACTATTAGGGAAAATGAGCTTTAGTCTCTACGTGTTGCAACAATATGACGCACCTTAAGACATTAGCTAGGTAATTGGTATGACGAAATGCTTTACTTGGATGAGTAGACGAGAAAGTTCGCCTATTGTTACACCTTCGACCTTGTGTCTGTCAGGGGTATTCAAATTGACATGTTTACATTTAGATGAGGTCGGAGATGTAGGACACCCGAATCGTATCACTTCGTAAAGTAACCAGTTTAATAGCTTTGAGACAGTCATTATAACAAAAGTTTAAGTCTTTTCTTGATTGTTTTCGAATCTCATACAATACATTCGGGAAATGGAAGGAGAACACATGTTGATGATTATGATTTTTTTTAATCTCGCACGTGGATTAAATCAGCGGGTAAGCTATTAATTAGCATTCTAAAAACGCTAGCTAATAGGTGCTCATCACCACTCTGGGTGGGTCTCATCCAGAGCACTCCACAGGGTGATATAACTGTGTGGGGCACCTTCTTCAATGAGTTGTCCTCGTTCCTGTTTTTTTTTGTTTTACTAACAACTAGACTAAGTATTGTGTTCTTGCTAACATAGGGGATGTATGGATTTTAGTTAGCTGAAATAAAAACCTTTTTATTTCTTATTATATCTATTACGCATACAATTTTGAATGAATATTGATACATAAAGTACGTGGTCTACTTTTGTCCAAATACATAAGTACATTATAATAATACTTTTTATAAATAATAAATCGACTTCAAATAAATCACTTCTTACTTCTTGCGCTAAAGAATTTTGAAAATCGGTTCTAATTGACGGAGATATAGGTGATCATAGGGCGAAAATTACAAGTGAGGATGAGTTTTCCGGGAAAAGTACCAATCCCTCAGGAATAAAATTTATATGGGACCACCTGTGAAGTATACGTATTTTAAACAAAAAAATAATTTTGAAAATCGTTTTACAATTGAAGGAGATATCGGTGAACATACATAAAAAAAGTCGGAAAAAAAAAGGTTCCGACGAATTGAGAACCTCCTCCTTTTTGAAGTCGGTTAAGAATAAACAAAAGGAAACCAAAATTAAAATGTTTCATGATTATTTATCAATAAATAGATAAAGTTAAGGTGCCATTCATCCCACTAAAACTTATACCTACTTATACACACTCGATCCTACGTTGGTAACGTAGGATCGAGTGTGTTGTTGATCGTGGTACGTGGGCTGTTTGTCTGCCTTTTTTTAAGGTGCCATTCATCCCACTAAAACTTATACCTACTTATACACACGCGATCCTACGTTGGTAACGTATCGTGTTGATCGTGGTACGTGGGCTGTTTGTCTGCCTTTTTTTAAGGTGCCATTCATCCCACTAAAACTTATACCTACTTATACACACTCGATCCTACGTTGGTAACGTAGGATCGAGTGTGTTGTTGATCGTGGTACGTGGGCTGTTTGTCTGCCTTTTGAGCATAAATAAAATAACCCAGCATAATCATCAGCCTATATCAGTTCACAGCTGGACATAACCATGTCCTAATGAGCGCCATTGCGCCCTGTCCTCAGCTCTAATCATCCAGCTTCTACCAACAGCCTTTCACTCAGTCCACCTGGCCGGAGGGCAACGTGAAGAACCCATGTTTAAAAATTGTTTATGGTTTCAGATGCAGGTCCAGCAATCACGCCGCTGCAAGGCCCCATCCTGCTAAGGAATGGCAGCGTCCCAGTCGTCCCTCTCACTTCCTACCGAACAGTCAATAACGGGTCATTCTATCAAATTCCTGTAAGTACTTGCACTTCTTCAGCATTACGATAGAAGTTAACTAGTAGAATATCGATTAAATTGATAAGAGGTTGCAGACTATAATTACTAATTTTACTTATAATTGGAGAGGGGGGGGGGAAGGTTCTGCACTGATGGAACTTTGGGGTGTATTGTGTATTGTCCTCCCTGTGAATATGACAACAGCCAGCCCATCTCCTTAAAATAACGGAGAAACATTGCTCTAAAATCCTTAATGCTGGTTGTGTCTATGAGCTGTGATCAAGCAGCTATTCTAACCCCGATTTCGCTCTGGCTTCTTTTGTGTCACTCTTTCTTAGAAGTACCAGACAGTGGTAGTAGTACTGTCTGCCAGCTAGCGCTCTTTAGTATGGAGTTTGCACAAACTTTGACTTGAAAATTTTGAAATATTTACAGAATAGGGACTTTAAGGACATTGATTTGTCATCAAATCAGTTTGGGGGACATTGTTTATAGTATCAAGTCAGTTTGTGTTTCAATAATTCAATACATTACCAGTTTATTTCACTAAAGGCCTTTCACCATCTTCTAGTAACGTCAGAGTAAGCTATTTGAAGATTAAATTCACAAATCTCTGAGCGTAATTGTCACTATTCACTAACCGGTAAATTGCTTAATTTGACGTTACTTAAAGATAGTGAAATAGGCCCTGAGTATTAATCTTTGTATCAATCCCTTTTTTACTTGAAAAGACTTATTAAACATGATAAAAACTGTTTGCAAACTACAACATTCACAAAGGCATCATAGCATGCAAGTGTCACTGTTTTCTTATAATCAATTATTTGAGCAAATGAAACCTGTCCATGCAGGTTAAACAAACTCACGTTATTGTCTTAGGACAAGACAAACGTTGCTTAATCCTAGGTGTTACTCAACTCCATCTCTAAGTGGACCCTGAAACAAGTTTTCATAAAAGTATTACATTCAATATAGAAGGTTCAAACCACCGGTTAAAACAGAAGATAAGTTGTCCCTCTTATACAAAGTTTAAAATTCATAATGACACTTATCAGTCATCGAGTACCTAACAGAAGAGCGATTTAACAACACAAGTATAAATTCAAAATTTGTAAAACTTTCGACATAAATGCCTCATTTCTCTTCCCTAGTCCATCATCAGATTCTGATCACAAAATTATTGAAGTAACAGGATACCAAATTTTAAATCGATCGGACATAGAGAAATTGCTTACATCCCTAACAAGAAAAGAGCTGATGACCTTCAAACGGCTAAACAGATTTTCTTGAATCCTAGCTTAGTACTACTAAAAAACTAAATTAAAATCATTTTAGGAGCTACGATGCCATTGATACACACGTTAAACTTATACTAACACATTTTTTTTGCGTCGGGGTTTTATGATAACGGATGAAACGGAAGAAGGATCATACAAAACTAAATAAGCAAGCAACGATATTGTAAAGTAAAAAGATAACCAAGGAAATCTTAGTAAATTCGTGCTTGGCTCAAGAAAAAATAAACTTCTGTACTTCTTTCTCATGTGCCTCACTATTTTAAGTAGGTAATATTACAAGTTTTTTCGTTTGGCTCCTTTGCTTTATTTGTCATTTCAAACATTTCTGCACGATAAGTTTTCTTCAAAATTCAAAATATATTTGTTCAGTAAGAACCTTTATCGTATTATTTTGAATTTACACCAATTCATGACGCGACTAAACAGAGAAAAAAGATTTGGGCAGATACCTAACACAATTCATATTTTTTAAAGTCTTCAATTGTGAAAACCAAGAAAACCCTCAAGTTTAAAAGCCACCGGACGGAAACACTTTTTTATATGAGTCGTAAAACCACTTCATTAAGATGTCTATATAAGGTAGGTAGTTAGGTGCATAGATTTGTAGGCACGACGTATGTTTATGGCTTAATTAGTTTTACATGAACCACTTACTGGATGATTACTTAGATAAGTACTTCTCAAATTTAACGACCTTTAGGGCGCTATGCGTAAATAAGCTGAGACGCAAGAGGTTACGGGTTCGACTCCCACTGCGAGAAAATTGTTAGCAGGGTCTGCAAATATTTGTTCCAGGTAGGGGTGTTGAAGTACCATGGTGTACTGATAGTTCCTGATACCTATAAAGGATAGAATTCTAGTGGGGTTATGGCTGTGTGTTACCGTTGAGTGTTATATACAGTCGCGCGCAATAAAATGTACTTACCACAGAAAATCGAGATAAATAAATCTAGTCTGAGGATATACACGCAATTCAGTAGTACTATGTCAAACTAGAATGCGCTTGCTAACTGATGTAATGACAACGCGCTCGTTGAATGGTCCAACTTTACAGCGACACGGTCCTAGAATGCATCCTAGTGCATGTGACTGATTGATAACAAATCTATAAACTAAGGTTAGAATTTCTAAATAAAAATTTTGTTTTATGTCCTCCGTTGTCTCTTTTTTAGCAAAACATATCTATTAGGTCAGAGATATAAGTTTTGCGCTGGTATGTTTGCAAAAAAAATTATCCATATAACGCTAATTTCGCCGCCTATTAGTGTTTTGGCATCTTTGTATACAACACTACGCACGAAATAGATAGGTACCTACGATATTAAAAAAGTGTTTGTGTGTAGCTGCTTTTTCCACACGTACTTATGTAGTCGTCAAAATACATTAAAATGTTACCAACAATGGGTAAGGTAACACTTCATCAACTATGTTGTTGCTAACTTTTCCGTCGCGGAGTCGTCGTAGCAGACTACCAACGTAGTCGATGGGGGCCTTTTGGAAAAAAAAACAGAAATCTTCACTAAGTCCCGGCTGATATCCATATTACAATCTGACACCAAAAGTATGCAGAGTAGAGTTGGAAATGATGAGTGATGGTGCGGCGATAAACAAGTGAATAAGTAATCCGTCAAACATGCTAATTTTACCCAAAAACATTGCACACGAGCTTCGTCAATACTTTGGTCAACATACTGACGACTTAGGTCGATGCTTTTTAAATTTTAACACCTCAACGAATGAATAAACATGTTAAAATGGAGAAGTCAATGAACGTAAAATTTTATACCTGAGGTGGATTTAATTTTGAATCTGATTTTGGAGATTGCAAAAGCTACAATTTCTTAATTTTTCTTGATGACTGACTACGCCTACATTCAACAGGTAAGGATTTGATGAGAAATTATTTCAATTGAGAATCGGCGTTTACGAGCTCTCATTGTTGGATAATTGAAAACAGTGACAGGGCTAACGGTATGCAATTATTATTATAAGCCCTCAATGTCCCACTGCTGGGGAAAGGCCTCCCCCCACTCTCTCATGCGCTCAAATGATCCTGTCGGCACGGAATTTGGCGAGCTCGTCCATGCATCTTGTACGTGGTCTGCCGCGTAGTTGTCGCCCTGTGTCAGGGTACCACTTTGTTGCAACATGCGGCAAACGTTACCTGCCCAGTCCCATTTAAAAGTGGCGGCTTTCGTTTGCCACATCAGTGATCTGCGTTCTAAGCAATAAGTAATGTATACTAAGTATGAGGGTTACTTCCTTTTTTTAAAGTAATCTTTAAATGTAGTTAGATTATTCTTGGCGCCTCTATAGGATTAATGATCAAGTGGACTGATAAAATGAACTGTGGTTTTTGTGTTGGTAGTTTTGACGTCGTGCGTAATTTTGTATTCAATGGACACTATACATTTTGCAGCTTTGACGATAAAGTTGTCCACAAATCTCAGTCAGAGCAAGAATATTGAACAATATGAGCATTACAGAGAAGCCGATAGTAACAGTAATAAATGAATGAGAGAAGCGCGTAAATGTCTTTTGTATGGCAATTCGAGCAAGCAGATTTGAGTGATTTATGAAAAGTAGTCGGCCTATGCTACAAACTTATAAAAAGCATAATTTACCCTACTACCATTTTACAAGTATCAGTAGCTTTTCTCTCCTAGTTGATATGTTAGCGGGAAAGAGATACGGCAGGAAAAAATCTCTCTTCGTTGAGAAGACATCTGACAAGCAACTTAATGAGTAGCTCTAATGTAACCAAGTGGCTAACATTCCAGCTGCTAAGTTTTTATTCGAGACAGGCAGTATCGATCAGCAAGGATTGGGCCTATGTCCAGCTGTGGACTACTATAGAATTATGATGATGATGAATTTTTCATTGCGAAAGACAGCCTGTCAAATCTTTGCTCCAGATCAAGATCATGCCATATTAGAATTGCGACGGCGTAGGCCCACAGGAAACGTCCGAGCTTGAGTCACGCGCGTGGGCAAACGTGTACGATTTATAACAAACGCTTGCTATTATTTACAACCTGTTTAAGTTATGTATAAATAATTTGGGATAATGTGGACGAGTCTTGTAGGGAACTGAATGAGTGGTGTGATAAAATCAGTTTTTTTAAATACAGTTAAATTCCATGACGTATATAAGAAGAATAAATTCTTTAAATCTTACACATAGTAGAATTAATCGGCACTGAAGGTGTTGATTCGGGTTTCGGGACTTAATTAGTAAATGTTAGCACTCAACGTTATACCAATTATATTATTAGAATGAATCTACCACACCAGCCTGTATCAGTCTAATGTTGGACATAAGCTTTCCTTATTAAAGGGCAGATTGTGTACATTTGGTGTACATTTGGTGAGGCGTACACACGTTGGCTATTATGCCAGTTCTGTCCCGTAAGTGTCAATGTGAAGATGTCCGAATGTCTGATACAGAAATTGAAATTGCTTTATGAGCTTTCACAATACTGAGTGCACTCACATTTATATTTGTGAATGAGAAAAATGCAAAAGCCACGTTAAAGAAGATGGTAGATGACGACGCAAACATTTTCATCAACTCTTATGCAAACCAAACTGGTTTAATAATATCTTCTGTAGATGATCCAGAACGAGTAGTCACAAATTTTCTTTATATGCGAGTAATATGTGCTCATTATTGATTCCCGTTTTTATTAAATCTTTCATTGAGTAAATCATTCCCATATTCTGTCGAATATTGCGTCATGCATCAGCTAAAAAATTTTTGTTATACAGCAGGGTGACTTGGATTTCAAAAATGGAGGTTAGAATTGGAACCTCTTACATCCTTTGTTGAATTGTTATTCCTTTATTACTGCAATAATATTGTTATTTTTACATTATTATTATGCTTTATCAGAGTCCAATACTACCTTTTGTATCAGTTTTTTTCTTCTACATAAACCCGTACAATTGTACCTACTATGTAATGGTCCAGTTAAAATTGACGTCAAAACCAACGGCGTAAATACATAAAATTATGACGACGAAACTGACCTCCGATTCGCTAAGCTAACAAGAACATTAATCATATCTTTTCATTTCTATCAACCTAGTGGTTATTCTAGTACGTACCTACTAGCCTAGGTACACTGCAGCATGTTGCTTTTGGTGTTCCTACCTACTCAGATGAGTGCATTATTTTATTATTTGCATTAATCTAATAGGTATAAGAGGTAGGTAGGTGGGTAACCATAACGATGACAAATTTGAAAATTATTTGGCGGGCATTTTTATTATTTTAAATATAAGTCTACTTACATATTAGGTTAGTATATGCGCAACGTATTAAGCATAGATAGAATAAATAAGATAAAATATGTACCTACATGGTACGTACTTACCTACAACTCTTTACCATAAGTTTTGTTTAATAATCCAAATTAGATATAAAAAAGAAGTTTGCAATTTAAAAACAAAATAGGTTTTTTATTAATTATGAATAGTACGACTTACCTATCTAAAAAGTTTAGAATCCGATCTATCTACTTACAATTAATTACAGGTAGGTATGAGAACAACTC
Source organism: Horisme vitalbata (assembly GCA_951804965.1). Classification (NCBI taxonomy): domain Eukaryota; kingdom Metazoa; phylum Arthropoda; class Insecta; order Lepidoptera; family Geometridae; genus Horisme; species Horisme vitalbata. The sequence continues at coordinate 10,374,828 of OX638091.1, forward strand.
AGGTAGAATTAGACGATAATTACACACCACAACTTGTTTGCATTCTTATTAATTCGCTAATTAGGTTTTTACGTAAGTGGTAAGGTATTTACTTATACTTCTTACCTTAAGAATAAGATAACCCACTTAGTTCTTAGATTTTAGCGGTATCCACACATTTCCGGGTACCCTGCCGTGCAGTGTTCCGTCAGGCACGGGGAAAAAATCGGTTACGTACAACTTATATGACCGTGTCAGACGCATCCGGATCTTCAGTGTCCCGGAGCACACTCGGACGCACGGTGACAGTGCTGTCCGATTTTTATCTATAGTTCTCAGCTTCTTCTTCATCTAGCGCTATTGCAATCATTGCCATTTCGTCAGTGTTAAATAAGGACATCGCGTTGTGTGCGTATCAGCAAAGAAACACATTTATATTTGTGAATGAGAAAAATGCAAAAGCCACGTTAAAGAAGATGGTAGATGACGACGCAAACATTTTCATCAACTCTTATGCAAACCAAACTGGTTTAATAATATCTTCTGTAGATGATCCAGAACGAGTAGTCACAAATTTTCTTTATATGCGAGTAATATGTGCTCATTATTGATTCCCGTTTTTATTAAATCTTTCATTGAGTAAATCATTCCCATATTCTGTCGAATATTGCGTCATGCATCAGCTAAAAAATTTTTGTTATACAGCAGGGTGACTTGGATTTCAAAAATGGAGGTTAGAATTGGAACCTCTTACATCCTTTGTTGAATTGTTATTCCTTTATTACTGCAATAATATTGTTATTTTTACATTATTATTATGCTTTATCAGAGTCCAATACTACCTTTTGTATCAGTTTTTTTCTTCTACATAAACCCGTACAATTGTACCTACTATGTAATGGTCCAGTTAAAATTGACGTCAAAACCAACGGCGTAAATACATAAAATTATGACGACGAAACTGACCTCCGATTCGCTAAGCTAACAAGAACATTAATCATATCTTTTCATTTCTATCAACCTAGTGGTTATTCTAGTACGTACCTACTAGCCTAGGTACACTGCAGCATGTTGCTTTTGGTGTTCCTACCTACTCAGATGAGTGCATTATTTTATTATTTGCATTAATCTAATAGGTATAAGAGGTAGGTAGGTGGGTAACCATAACGATGACAAATTTGAAAATTATTTGGCGGGCATTTTTATTATTTTAAATATAAGTCTACTTACATATTAGGTTAGTATATGCGCAACGTATTAAGCATAGATAGAATAAATAAGATAAAATATGTACCTACATGGTACGTACTTACCTACAACTCTTTACCATAAGTTTTGTTTAATAATCCAAATTAGATATAAAAAAGAAGTTTGCAATTTAAAAACAAAATAGGTTTTTTATTAATTATGAATAGTACGACTTACCTATCTAAAAAGTTTAGAATCCGATCTATCTACTTACAATTAATTACAGGTAGGTATGAGAACAACTCAGGTAGAATTAGACGATAATTACACACCACAACTTGTTTGCATTCTTATTAATTCGCTAATTAGGTTTTTACGTAAGTGGTAAGGTATTTACTTATACTTCTTACCTTAAGAATAAGATAACCCACTTAGTTCTTAGATTTTAGCGGTATCCACACATTTCCGGGTACCCTGCCGTGCAGTGTTCCGTCAGGCACGGGGAAAAAATCGGTTACGTACAACTTATATGACCGTGTCAGACGCATCCGGATCTTCAGTGTCCCGGAGCACACTCGGACGCACGGTGACAGTGCTGTCCGATTTTTATCTATAGTTCTCAGCTTCTTCTTCATCTAGCGCTATTGCAATCATTGCCATTTCGTCAGTGTTAAATAAGGACATCGCGTTGTGTGCGTATCAGCAAAGAAACACATTACACTGATACCGATTTGTCTAATATGTGTGAACACGGGTGACGGATGGCACATCCCTGACTTGAACACTGTCGGAACACGGATAGCCCTAACCCGGAAATGTGTGGATAGCGCTTAATATAAATAGAAAAGTAGGAGTAAATTCCATTATTTTGCATCTGACTAGCTACTTTTCGTACAGCTCCTACACCAATGAAAATCGTAAGGTTGCTAAAAGTCGACAACTACATCGCCTGGCCGCCGATGGGCACCAGCGTCACGGTGCCAAAAGCTGTGTGCTCTCCGACCCCCAACCCGCATGCCCAACGTGAGGATTATGGGCATATCCCCCTTCTTATGGGAGAGGCCTATATCCAGCAGTGTACTTATATAGGCTGGTGTTGTTGTTGTAACCTTAGATAGACAAACTCTATCATGCTAAGTATTTACTGGTTTCCATGCATCAAGTAAAGTATCTACGAAAGCCGCGCCACCGGTTTAGACATAACTCTACCTTAATGAGATAAGCGTAGGCGATTATAGCTTCCAGCTATTGTCTGAAGATGATACGGTGTCAGTAACGACGGTGGGAATTCCAAGATTTAATAGATTCTGTTGTCTACGACTTGTCTTGAATAGGTGATACAACACATAAATATTAAGCTATCAGAAAATAAATGTAACTAAATCACGGATTTTTCTGTCAATGATGCTGGAATAATAAATAAATAATGCTGGACACTATCACATACGAAGCATCATGTAGCCCAAAACTAAGCAGAACTTGTATTATGGGAACCACATGACTGATAAACTACATAGATTCTTTTTTTGTAAATACGTGCTTATTATACATTAAAACCATGCAGACCTGAAAAAAATACTTGCAGAACAAACATTTGTCTCGCGGCGGGAATTGAATCCGATACCTTCTGCGTCTCAGACAGGCCTTTGCCCACTACGCCACACAGGTCGTCAATATTGTACCTGATGCTAGTTATCAGTATCATGACATACAGCATAGGCTTCCCCCAATAAGAAGGGAGATATGCCCATAATCGCCACGCTGGGCGTGATCGCAAGACACAGTTTCGTCCACCGCCCCGGTACTACTGTCCATCACGGGACACGAGATGTAGCTGTGCCGGTGTTAGGCTATGCTATGACGCATTCATCCGGCCGCCAGAGCACCATTTATTAGTCAGCAAGATGCACCATGAGCAGGTGAGGTTGGCTTGGGCTCCGAAGATGAAGGTTGGATAAGGATACACACACCGGGTTGGCTAGCATCATTATAATTATAATCTTCCAATTATTAGGTGTCACGTACAACCCGTGTGCCTCTGAGTGTGATGGAAGTCAGATCACACACTAGCATCAATAAATCAGTCAATTCCAATGCACCGCGTACATTCGCCTCATAATAATTTCTATTCACGTAGATAATCGCATTTGATGTAATATGTGAGTCACATTCGTTTACTTTAGACTTAGAAATTTAGTATTCCTAGATGTTAGGGTTCATAGAACGATTGACAATGGCAGGATGAAGGCATGGAGGAAAACTGGAAACATTGAACTTGAAGCCCTTGGCATTCAACACTTTTACTGTGCGTTCTATTCGGCGTATTATATAAAGCTTTTGCCTTATCTTTGACCCATTGGCTATCAGACTTATAATAATACTAGCTCCCGTCTGCGGCTTCGTTTGCGTGGCACCCAGATAAAAAGTAGCCTATTATGTTATTCCTGGTCTAGAATTGGGTGCAAAATTGCAGCTATTCAATAGTTTTAGCGTACTTAAGCTTCCTGAACATCATTCATAGATACGGTAGATTCGGCCAGCCAAGTAAGCCAGCTCCAGCTCCAGTAGCTCCAGTAAGCCATTACTTCGGTGTTCTTAGCAGATCATCCTAGTTAAGTAACACTCCTTCCGGTCACTACTTGGATGATGGATCACTACTTGGACAATTCGATCTAAATGCCACCAAACGATCAACCGTTTGGTGGCATTTAGATCGAAGTACTTCTGTGCTTCGGAAGGCACGTTAAGATGTGTAATATTCAATATAGCTGTGGTGTAAGACTGTTATGGTATTTTAAATGTAAAATTAATAAATAAATATAGAAATGTTGGTCCCGGCTTTTCAATGACCATGTTGAAGGTCTTCGGGCGGTCTAAAAACTCTGACACCTGAGTTAGCCACTAGCTCATACGAAGAGAATCTAAGGCAGATATAGTTATATTGAAAGTATATTAATAGTTGTCACGATCACGACGGCTCTGTCTCCATCTGAAGTTACAGTCGTTGGCCGGGGGATTAAGCTGTGCTAAACTGTGTGCGCTGTGTGTGTTAAGCTGCGCTATACCGCAATCATACCGCCAGAGCCCCATTTGTTGGTGAATAACAACATTTGTGGGTGCACCACGGGCAGGTGAGGTTGGCTTGGGTTCCAAAGAAGTAGGTTAGAACCCCTTACACCCCAGGGTCTAGAAACATAATGTAAATGTGTAGGTAGGTTTATTAAAACTAGATCACAGATCAAAAGATAATATTTCAAATATTTTAATGTCTCAGATAAAATCAATTTGCCAAGTCATGGCGCCAAAGACCAAAGAATTTTTTGCTTGTAAATAAATATGTAAATTTATTTCGTTCCAAGCAAGGTTATTGACATAGTTGCGCTTAAAATACATGGTGTCCACGCAAATATATAGGTACCTACTTTATTTCATAGCAATAATTTAAAAAGAGCATTGCAAGGAACCTGAAAAAGCGGCTTTATAAAGAGAAGGCCTATTACCCAGTGGGTGTTGTTTACGGCCTAAATGATGATGACGATGAATAGTTGACAACAGATTCGAAAGACAAATCCGATAGTCATAAGTGACAATTATGCCCAGGGATTTTTACCCGGCAGGTCACTTTAACCGGCAAATGGCTTACTTTGACGTTATCGAACAGTGACGTTTGAAGCTGGTGAAATAGGCACATATGTGCTCGTTAATACGCAACTCTGCCGCCAAGATAAACAAGCATTAATAGATAAAAAAACATAGATAGATAGACTATATATTTCTATATTTTGACTACCTCTATGGCACACTGGGCGAAGGCCCACCTGAGACGCAGAAGGTTGCGAGTTCGAATCCCGCCGCAAGACAAATGATTTATCGTTTGCAAATATTTGCCTCGGGTCTGGGTGTTTTCTATGTATAATATGTACTTATGTATTTACAAAAAAAAGTATAAAAGTAAGTATTAAGTATCATTCATGTAGTTCACATATTACAAGCTCTGCTTAATTTGGGACTATATTATTTTTACAAATCAGGTTAGGAAAAAAGGTTATTATTATTTTTATTTATATATAAAATAATTCAAATAACCCAGTTTACATCTTTAGTAGTAATATTTTATGCCAAAAAATAAAAAATATCTTCTCATGTGTTTGTACATGGACACTCTGTATAAAACCCAGAGGAAACTTTAAAATTACTTAATCGCATGCTAAATAAATGACTGATCCAGTTTTCCATAATATTATTTCGTAACTCAATAAATCACTATTAGTTACACCAACATGTTTTACATTATTGTTATTATGATAAACTGTCCGCAAAATCGTTATTCTGGTTTAATATTTTGTGGGAATTCTAAATTAGAATTGGTATTTTATGCCCATCTTATTATTCATTTGAAACAGGTGGGTAGGTAAAGTACCTACTAAGATAAGGTAACTAGATAAAACTAGCTTCCGCCTGCGGTTTCACTTGAGTGGCACGGTAATAAAAATGCCTATGTGTTAATCCAGGTCATAAGCTTCTGTTTAATACTAGTTTCATCCATTTCAGCCGTTACGAACAATCGTTGAAAAGTTGAGAACAAACAGAACATACAGATACACAAACGCACACATAAACTTTCACATGTATATCATGATTTGTAAAAATATTAAATGGTCCAAAACTGACCCATACCGTAAGAAACTAGGACTGAACGAAACTGAACCGAACTACAACGTCAATAAGCCTAAGCCTAGGAAAGAACCTAAAGTAGGCTATAAAGTGGGTTTAATTCAGAAGCTATTTTCAGAGCTTAATCATACTATCACACTAATATTATAAAATACAAAAGTTTGTGTGTGTATGTATATTCCCACTCAACTCCGTAACGGCTGAACGGATTTGGATGAAACTTGGAAATATACATAGTTTGTGACCGTGACTCACGCTTTTTGTCTGGGTACCACGCGAGCGAAGCCACAGACAGAAGCTAGTTATTCATGTAATTGAGAATTGCGCGTTAATTACACACAATAATTTTGTCATACACACAAAAATTGTACCTTACAAAATAGGTCTTACGTTTGTCTAAAAAATCTAAACCATTTTCAATTTAAACTCGATTGTCATATCCTATTTGGTTTAAGCTAGCCGTTCCGTTTTTTACAACTAGTTCTATATACGAAACTCCAATCTAATTTAGTTACTGTTAATTGTCTTTATTCTATGACCATTTTTTCATAGTTTCGTTGTAAAATCTTTGTTTTAGACCCGTTCAGTTAATTAAAGCACTCTATAGCAGCAAGACGTGTTAATTAGCCGGATATGGATTTGTTTTGGTTTAATGTGAGTGTAATGGCTGTAGCGAATATTAACTATTGTTAGACTTCGAGGTGTCTTTGTGTTTATAACTTTTTAATTAATTTCCGGAGAATGGTAACCTTCTTGAGTCTTCCGTAGACGACGAAAGCATTTTCCAAATTCAAAGTAATAAGGTTATCATGCCTTATGCGTTCGTACCTCTTTGCTAAGACACTCGGGTAAAGCACGTGAGTGTCGCGAAATTAAGTGTTATGGCAAATATTTTTCTTAGAAGTTTTAAGCAACTAAGAGATAGTCCAGATGGGGCGCTTTAAGCGCGAGTCGAGTTACGTGTAGCCAACATAACTTGGGCGCACGTCACATTTCACGTGACATTTCGCAAGCCTGGGTTCTGATTCTGACGATTCGATATATTTGATTCTATTAATATATCGAACGAACTGTCAAATATCATACAGTTTTGACAGTTTCCACGATATATATCTAATAGAATTAAATATATCGAATCGTCAGAATCAGGCCCCTAGGCCCAGATTCTCAGGAATAGAGATTAATTTCACACTAGACATATTATTTCGAGAGAACTGTGTCAAAACTGTATGGAAATTTGACAGGTCTCGCGACATTATCTAATAGAATCAGCCAGCTTAAGGCCACGCGTAACTTAACTCGCTCGTAAATCGCCCCATTCAGTGCCTACGCTTCCTCTCCCAGTACCCGGGAGGTGTAAATGCCTACTATTTTATTTTCTATTTTTACAGGGCGTCTCATCTGTCTCACTTCCCAGTTTCTCAGATAAAAGTTTTAGTTCAACAAGTTCAAAATGTTTCATTTATTTATTATAATTAGAATCAGTTCAGCGACTGAACCTCCGTCGCTGGGTAAGGTACCTTAAAGTTAACATACGTCGCAAGTTCGCAACCAACGATGGCTATCGGCTTGCTGCTATTGTTTTGAAAACACTCATTTTCTAAGGAATATTTTTCTCATATTACAGATTTTATGGACTGCGCTGTCATTAGCACTGGGGTACGAGCTTCAGGGTCAAATTATTCGAGGTGTGCCATGCGTGAAGAGAAATTACCAGCTATACTGTCCTACAGCTGGGAATACTTATCCTTTGTGAGTATATTTTAATTTCCTTTACTGTTCATCGCCAAAACTTAGAAAGGCCAATGATTAGCAGTTGATAATGATTTTATCTTATGATCACCATATGAGCGTATTGAATCTACAATCTACAATCGTGACGATCTTGAAATACTTTTTTGAGTAAATTTTTCGGACGTTTTATGATATGATGTTTTCAATTCCAGAGACAAAATCGAAACGTTCATAGATGAGAACAAAGCGCTAATCAAACGGATGTACGGCTCGTTCACTACCCCTGGCGGGAACAGAGTGAGACGGGCGCCAGGGGCTCCAGACATGCATGATGCGACCGGAGACTCTTACTTCAGACATGTGCGGCAGGCTGCGAATACGAATCTACCAGATCCACAGGCTATCAACAGCACTGGCAGGTAATAAAACTGATACTTTATTTTCCGTGGTTCATGTTCTCTCACTAAATCACTGAATACTGAACTTTTTACGTCAAATATTAGAGTAGAGGTAATAGTTATTTGTTATACAAGAGTGCTAAGTTGCTTTTTAACCGCGTGCTCAATTTTGATGATCGAGCAAGCGAAGGATTCTAAAACTAATCAAAAGAGCACGCGGTTAAAAACGGCTTTTGCACTCAGATATCGAAGAGCAAAAATATTCTTTCCGAGATGAGGGGGGATGAAAAATACTTATTTGGCTTCAAAATGTTTCACAGATTTAGTGTAACTATGTATTTCAAAGAATGGGGGCTCCGTCTTGCTTGTATTTCTTTACATTTAGGTTCAACATTTTGTTTACGGTTTAATAATTTATTTTCTCAAAATAATTAACAAGAAATTTACTAACAGAGAAAATACAAGTTTCATAATATATACATTGAGCGTTGCTAAACTGAAGTAAGTAGGTAGTTAGGAACGCAAACGCAATTGACTTTAAAGAGCTTTTTATAACTTTTTATAACTATCTCCACAAAACCACCGTATTTAAGTGTTGTGAAACTTGAATTCAAATTGAGTCTTCAGAGAAAGGATGGACGTGTGATTTTATTACATCACATGAATGATCACCTCACTTAAAATTCTGTCAATATTTTTGTTGCATTCACGCGTTACGTATGCCCCAAAATGCATAATTCGATCTCTTTTGCAGAATTGATGCATGCGAGAGCAAGACAGAGATAATGACGCCATACTGGGCCCTGAACTCGGCGAGAAAGTTGCGCGCGATAGTCAACACTATGCATTTTGAGCAGGCCATACATCAGGAAGTGTGCAGGTAAGTCGGTGAACTTTTACCTACATTGAGCAGGTTTTTGAAATTGGGAGTTTCCAATTTAATGACCTAGATTGACCGGTGATTATTACGTGTTCATCAAGTCTTCAACGCGTATCATTATTACGTATGAAGTAAAGAGTTAACGTTAAACAGTAACCATAAATTGGCAGCATTTAAGAGAGATGACAGTTTTTTATCATCAGCAGCAATAGGTATAAGTCAACTCTTAGATCAAAACATTCACACAACACATCAACACATTCACATCTAGTACGATATTTTTGCAAAGTGAAGCCTTTTATCGCACTTTTTCGAAGTCCCAGCAAATTCTGTAAATTAACTATATAATTTTCAGTAAGAAGACAACAAATCGCTGCACTCGAGATTGCGGCTGCGAGCAGAAATACAAATGGCACCGACTACTAGCATACGATCCGAGCGACGACTGCGCTGGCATATTCATGGACTGGTTCCTTTTCCCTTCCTGCTGTGTGTGCCGATGTAATCCTTAGAATATAGCTCTTAATGTCTACCCTCCGTTCATTATAATACTAATAAGAAAGAACCTTGAACAGTGCCTTGGGCGACACCAATTTAACGGAAAATAACAATTTCTAGTATTTGAATTATAAATCAAGTTTATCATGTATTGTGTATATAGTAGAGTTGGTGTATCACAACAATACTATAGGTTTTCAACAATCGAAATGAATAAAAATAGAAACTATATCCACACTTTGGATAAGTCTACGTTGTTTTTCTTCTTTTTCTAATATTTTTTTAAATTAATAATTGACAACGGATGTACTAGATATTTAAAAGATAAAATATTTATTACAAATTTCGCCAACTCTATCTGACGAGTTTCATAAAATTTCAACAGAAATTCGACAATTTTTCGCCTTCCCCATATGGCTTAACGGATGTACTGATCTGGCTTTGAGGAGTATTGTTCTTATTTATGGCTATGTAATTATTGTAAATGGATACATCTTTCAATGATCTTTCAACAGTTTTAGCCAACGAGTTGCTTTAGATATAAAATTACTTTATTAATAACATTTGCTATTCTGGCTATTAATAGTAAGCAAATAAATAGTTGTTAGTTTTACCTAGTATTTTTTAAATATGAGATTCAAATATCTACTTATTTATGCATTCAATTGTACGATGAGATACGTAATTAATAAATATTATTGTAGTCTGTTTTTATTTTTTAACACTGCCATTCATAGAAATCTAAATTGTTTTTAATATGTATTTCATTGTATTTTTACTTTTTTGTACATTAATTTAATTGGTAATACGATACACATAGAATAAATAGAATTTATAACCTATTTTGTAATATAGATACAATTTTAACATGATAAACATGTTAAAATTTATTTTTATTGATAAATATAATAAATACATTTAAATAAGGTTGACATTGTTTTATCATTTAACGTATTCAGCCTAAGTTATTTATCTAAAAACCTAGAAAAAAAAACAAATAACTTTGCATGATTTAAAGTAATGATATTTAATATCACTAATATAGCTAACTATAAAACCAAAATATCAACAGCATTAATAATATACAAGATTTACTTACAATATCAACAGAAAATAATTTCATTCTTTATTTTTGAGTTGTTCGAATTCCTTAAAAACTTTCTCGCTAAGTTTGTCACCTTCATCATCAATTTGCTCCACGGCCAGGACTTCAGGGATGTAAAACTGCATCATGTTTTGCACCTGAAAAACGGTAGTTTTACTAAAAGTTCACTCATATTCTAATTTCAAGTGGGCTAATTTGTAAAGGCTTTGCACTGACGTCGCCTTGTGCATACAATACACTCTAATGAGGGACATTGCTCCCGTATTGGGATGTATTGTGCATTAACTACTGCCTGCTAACTGACCTCAGGCAACTCAAGTTAAATAACACTGGGACTTTGGTTGGTGGCATAATTGCTCCAGAATTCCTAATGCTGCTTCAGTCTGTTAGCTTTGCTCAAGCAGCTTTTGTAACCCAGACTTCGTTATGTCTATGATTGTGGATGTATGTACACTTGCTTACCCTTAGACTTTCATTAAACGGTCCATTACTATCTATCTATCGCCTACTCAATACTCGATTTGCAATCGAGTATCGTAAACAACGATATCGGAACCATCAAAATTAAAAATTAACTCTGAAATCTAAGTATGCGATCTATGATACTCTTACAATGGAGGCAATTCGCTTGGCACCAAACTAACTAAAAATCGGTATTAAACTAACTAAAACCCTAATTCCTTCCTATTCGGTTTTTGCCAAATTAGCGTAAATTTTAGGTAATTGTTCTCAAAATAAATTTTATCACTAAATTAGAAAGGCTACTAAAATTTATTTTACTTATTTTTTTATGAAAAATTTTAGAAATTTTATATTTAAACAGCCGAATTGCCACCAATGTGTAAAAGTATCATCGTTCGTCTCCGTGTATGGCGGGGACGGGGTATGGGCGCAAAATATTTGTGAGGATTGTGAGCTTTTATTTTGGAAAGACAGGGTATGTATATAGAGACGGGGTATGGGCGCAAAATATTTGTGAGGATTGTGAGATTTCATGTCTGTTGTTTATGTCATAGGGTGAAGTCGAGACATTCTTTATGATCAACCGTGTTGCGATTTAGGTAGATAGGATTCGAGTGCCAAAGCGGCATTGGGCTTGCACCTGTCACTTGCAATACTAAATACCTAGTTGCAAAAAGTGTGCATGTACCATATGTATATGATATCCTCAATAGAGTTGCGTACTGAGCGAAATCTGAAAATATTTCTAATGGGGTTTGGACTATTTAAATTTATAGAAAAAATACTACACCTAAGAATACATTTCTTTTTTTATGTTGTTTTTTCTGCACATAGAATACTTACACCATTCTTCAAAGTGACTATTGAACTAGGGCAAGAAGAGCAGGACCCCTGCATTTTCAATGTGAGTACTCCATCCTTGAAGTCTACAAACTGGCAATCACCACCATCTTCTTGAACTGTTGGTCTGATGCGAGTATCAAGGAGTTCTTTTATCATTTGGACTATTTCATCATCATCTTCATTGATTTCTGTAAGAAAAGTGTACTATATGTAGAAATTATAACCATTGGGGAAGATTTAAGAAAAGTTAAATGGCGACCGCATTCTGGAGTACGAAGTGTAGGAAGACCTCCCACCAGATGAACCGACACAATATCGTCAAGATTGCAGGAAATTAATGGATGGAAAGACCTTAAAACCATTCTGTGTGGAAATTCTTGAGGAAACTTCTAAAGATTGTTGAAGATAATGGTGATGATGAAAAAACATACTACAATGCCTCAATGTCACGTAAATAAAATTTCAAAAAGGGAGCATGTACTGTCCGTAGTTGCCCCTTACTACCCTTTAACAAAGCCTAAGGTACCCACAATACATTGCTTACTGAGCAATTATCTAATAATATATATACTATACTTAGTGGAGGAAAAAAACAATGAAGTGATATATACTTCTTCTTCGTATGAGTTAGAGACGAACTCTGGTACCGGAGTTTTTAGGCCACCGAACCGAACCAAACTCTTAACGCGCCTTCCGAAGTGCTTAGATCTAAATGCCACTATACCATCACCCATCTATTGACTAGCCAGGAGGAGTGTTGCTTAGATGTTTGGCTAAGAACACCAAAGTAAGCCACACCAACCAAAATCAATCTAACCAGACTAGTAAAGCAATTTTTAAGTTTATTTTATTATTTGACGGCCTCTGTGGCGCAGTGGGCGAAGGTCCGTCTGAGACGCAGAAGGTTGCGGATTCGATTCCCGCCGCGGGACAAATGTTTGCATGTTCTGTAGATATTTGTCTCGGGTCTGGGTGTTTCTATGTATGATATGTATATATTTACAAAAAAGGTTATATGTGTAGTATATCAATCATGTGGTTCCCATAATACAAGCTCTGCTTAGTTTGGGGCTACATGATGCTGTGTGATTACATCCCGCATTATTTATTTATTTATTTATTTATTATTTACAAATACCACAAATAGCTAATAATAAGCTTTTACATACTTATAGCCTAACATCTTAGATGTCCAATCAAAAAATTTATGGAGAAAGTGCTTGGCAGCCAAAATTACCAATTTACAATTAATTAGCAATTATGCTTTCAAGACTCCATTTCCAGCTACCACCAGCCTTTAGCCGATCGTCACTCCACCTGGCCAGAGGGCAACTATTACATAATATTTTTTTCACTTCTCTTGCTCAAAAAGTGTATCATAGTAGTGTAGCTTAGCGGGCCTAAAACTCGAGTTTAATACCTCGGGCTAAAAAGTATTTTTTCTTTTTAATTTTTGTCTAAAATCATCAGCCCGTACAAAGCATTCGTTCTCTTACATAAAAACTCGACTTCTTGGTGCTCCGTCATCAACTTTTTTTTTTAAAATAGAACCGTCTTGGTGGTGTTTTATGAAGGTTGATTAATTTTTAATAAAATTTCTGGAAATTGTCTAATTTTGAATTGTTTTATTTTCTCGCAATCAAAGTGAAAAGTAGAGTGTTTTACTCAGGCCAAAACTACCCATTATAACTCGGTCTTGTCACCTCATATATAATGGGATGGTTTAGTCCCTTGTAAAACAATCTACTATTATCATCGTCAGCCTATAGCAATCCACTGCTGGACATAGGCCTCCCCTAATACTTTTACTTAACATAAATTAATCTTAAATACATTATTCACTGAAAATTCAAGAAATATTACAATTTCATTTTTATTTGCATGCAAGACTTAATGAATTGAAAAAGTTCTTACGAGTATCTCCAGTAGGTTTTGCATCAGTAACCACTGGCAGTCCACTGGCGTAGAAATCCATGATTGTAGCAAATATCTCTGGCTTCAACAGCTTCCAATCGACATCTTCATCATTTTTAGTGACCGTCACAAACTCTGGTCCGAAAAAGACTGCTTTCACACCGTCAATACGGAAAATCATTTTCGCTGAAATATATTTTAGTATTTTATGATGGTTATATTTTAGTAGGTATTATTATTATTTGTTCATACACAGTCAGCTTAAAGCTGATATGTTTCTAAAAGGTTATTTTTCAGTGCACTTTAAATCATTATTAAGTCTATTTTAGAAAAAGTTAATTGAAGGACTAACTAATGATTCTGGAAGCCACTCCAGTCATGTACAATATGGTTGGGCAAAATGCTTTCTTGGGTTGTTTGTACCGGGCTGGTTCAGCAGCTTGCAGCAGCTGAGTGCCCTCTCAGCTTTTTATTATTGTTCTTTTTATTTATATAAAAATCTCAACTTAATTCACAGACTCAATTCACATAGTGGTTGCAGCTTTGCTGTCTGATTTATTTTCAGTTATGGAAGTAATAGTTAACAAGATTTTAAGTATATAATAAGATGTAATGGATAACTGTCTCTGTGGCTCAGTGGACGAAGTTCTGCCTCAAATGCAGAGGTTGCGGGTTTGATTCCTGCTTTAGACAAATGTTTGCATTATTTCCAGATATTTGTATCAGGTCTGGAAGTAGTAATCAGTCATGTGGTTCCTATAATACAAATTTGATTAATGAAGCGATGATGCTGTATCGTGACCAGCATTATTTATTTATAACTCTTAAATAAACCGTATGATGATAGAAGTCCTTCAATGTTAGTAAAAATAATACAAAATTACAGTCTAGCAAAGCAGCAAAGTTCTAGTATTCTTACCCAAAGGACTGCAATGTGCAGCACCAATGTTAGGGAAGTCCATGGTTTGCCCGGGCTCCAGAACTTTGGTTCCAGGCAAGAATTTCAGGCTGTTCGGGTTCGGTGTGTCCTGGGTTTGTATGAACATAGACCGGCAGGAACAAGCATTGTACAGCGGGATTTTTGTCTCCAATCTACTGGCGATGGGTTTTGAGACTCCGCTGAATTTCCTTGAACCATTTTGCCTGCAAATCGACAATGTTCATTGTAGAATTTAGGACTCATAGGGCGTTTATTGATCACATTTTTATGAAAGGATTATGATTAGAGAAAACTTGCCTGAATGTTACTGACGTAGAAAGACGTCCGCATCGATTCCTACAACCAAGAGCGCGTAAAGAACTTCGCAACATTTTAGAGTAAATGCAGTAATGCAAGCTGCAATTTTTAAAACTTATATCAATTATCCTATTAAACAGTTCAACACACTCTTCAATGCTTCAATCAAATCAAAGACGTAAAAGCAATGCGTAAAAACAAAGTAAAACTGGCAAACGCAAACAAACAATTTAGGGTCCTATCCTCCTGTTATTGCACATCCCGATTTTGTACAACCCGATTATTTATGTACAAACATACAATGGAAAAGTCTCCCAAATCCTGGCTATGAGTAATCGTCGACGTCACGTGACGATTATTATTTCGTACACCCCAAGCAAACAAATGAATGAAAAAAATGATTATTTGCATGAATACAGGTACATTTTGGTACTTTTGGTAAATAGAAATATAGTTTCACCTTATTCTACGTATTAGCCATTCAAAAGTTCTGTTTATATATTAAATCCACCATGCAGGTAAAATCTATATTAATATAAATTCGCGTCGATTCTGTGATACATTTAGAATCTAATATACTCAAATCCGGGCGCCTTGTATTGCCTACAATAACCTATTACTATCCTTGAGTATTCTTGGCACCTCGGGTAAGTATTATAAAAGAAGCAAGTCTTGTCTATGGTGTGTACATGTATACATGTTGTGCTTTTCATGGGTGTGAATAATCGGCACGTGACAGACAAGCACAACCCGTTTATCCATGTACATGGATAATCAGGTTGTATAAAATCAGGATATGCATATTGGCTCCCAACTACGTATTTTTGACATGGCCAAACGCCAATAATGCCATTACAAGCAACTGACAATGCCAATGACATTTCGTTATTTTCCCGATTTAAAGAAGATGAAAAAATTATTATTTCCGCTTTTTTTACATTAACACGATGATATTTCAAAAAATAAACCACTTTCGAGAAAAATGACATTTTTATTTTATTAAAATATTTATTACCTTTACATATCCCTACCTATGCCTAAAAACCCACACAAATTACATAAATTTATCTATGATTAGATTACATTTATCTAATAATAACACAATGATATTTCAAAAAATAAACCACTTTCGAGAAAACTGTCATTTATATTTTATTATACTATTTATTACCTTTAAATATCTTACCTATGCCTAAAAACCCACACAAATTTATCTATGATTTACATTTATCTAATAAATCATGTGATTTTTCAATATGGCGCAATATAGCGGCCATTGCGGCATGCAAAATAAACTCGATTCACTTCTTGATTGTGGCTTTTGTGTCAATTTTACACAATTCTGCCAAAGTCTGTGTCAAACAAATGTTATACTCGTCATAAAAATCATCATCATCAACATCGAGGACCTGCCGGAAATCAACCAAGAAGTGTTGGCCCTGAGACAGCTAAAAAATGGAAAAGCCCCCGGTGAAGATCCTGTTGTGCAAGAACTGCAGAACCTCTTCAACTCCGTCCTTCACTGTGGGAGAACTCCAAAAGCGTGGAACGAGAGCTTGGTGGTTCTGTTTGTTAAGAAGGGTGATAAGACTCTTCTCAGACCTATTTCGCTCCTGAGCCACGTCTATAAGGTGTTTTCTAGGGTCATTACGAATTGTCTCGCCAGAAGACTCGACGAATTCCAGCCACAGGAGCAGGCCGGGTTTCGCGGAGGATATGGCACCATAGACCACATCCACACAGTGAGGCAGATTATACAGAAGTCCGAAGAGTATAATCAGCCCCTTTTGTGGACTATGAGATGGCCTTTCACTCTGTCGAAACCTGGGCTGTCCTGGAATCCTTACAGCGATGCCAAGTGGACTATCGTTACATCGAAGTGTTGAGATGTCTGTACGAAGCCGCCACTATGAGTGTCCGAGTACAGGACCAACAGTCTAAACCCATCCAACTGCGCAGAGGAGTGAGACAGGGAGATGTCATATCTCCAAAACTGTTCACGAGCGCGTTGGAGGATATGTTTAAGACACTGTACTGGAAAGGTATGGGCATTAACATAAACAGCGAGCACATCTCACACTTGCGATTCGCTGATGACATAGTCCTACTGGCGGAGTCGCTGGAGGAGCTGCAACGAATGCTGGACGGCCTAGCATCAGCCTCGCGAAAGATAGGTCTCGGCATGAATTAGGACAAGACCAAAGTCATGGTCAATCAAATCAAATCAAATCAAATCAAAATCAAAACTTCGAGAAGGAGGCTAAGAGAAGGATTCAGCTGGTTTTGGCAGCATTTGGAAAACTACGTCGAGTTTTCTCGTCACCCATACCGCAATGTTGGTTTCAATCAGTGCGTCCTACCCGTCATGTCATACGGAGCCGAAACGTGGACACTCACAGTACGGCTAGTCCACCAGTTTAAAGTCGCTCAGCGAGCTATGGAACAAGCTATGCTCGGAGTTTCTCTGAAGGATAAAATGCGTAACGAGTATATCCGACATAGAACTAAAGGTGTCGACATAGCTCAGAGAATTAGCAAGCTGAAGTGGCAGTGGGATGGCCATATTTGCCGAAGAACCGATAACCGTTTGGGTAAACGAGTTATTGAGTGGAGACCACGGCTTGGCAAACGTAGTGTAGGACGCCCTCCGGCCAGGTGGAGTGACGATCGGCGAAAGGCTGCTTGCAGAAGCTGGATGAATCGAGCTTAGGATAGGGCGCAATGGCGCTCATTAGGGGAGGCCTATGTCCAGCAGTGGACTGCTGTAGGCTGATGATGATGATGATGATGAAAGTAACATCCAATTACACACCACCACCACACCAGCCTATATCAGTCCACTGCTGGACATAGGCCTCCCCTAATAAAGTCGGATATACCCATAATCCCCACGCTGGGCATGCGGGTTGGGGATTGCAGCGCACTGCTTCTCGCACCAACGACGCTGCTGCCCGTCGGTGGCCAGGGAATTTAGCTGTGCCGATGTAGGCAGCCTACATCGGCACAGCCGCTGTGCTATGCCGCAATCAGTCGGCTGCCAGAGCCCCGTTCGTTAATTAGCAGGGTGCACCACGTGCAGGTGAGGTTGGCTTGGGTTCCGAAGATGGGGGTTGGAACCCCGTACACCCCCACATAGCTCTGATACTAGGAGGGACTCTCTCCTGCGTCGTGGATATCACAAAGAAACCATGGTACCACCAATCCCAGACTCTGAACGAATTACTGCTGCAGATCATGCAAATATCTATTCCGCAGTGTGAATCTTATCCTACATGCAAGCCATGCGAAGCCGGTAACTCGTTGCATCCTGTGACTGACAATGTTGCTTTGCATCACATCTTCCAACAGGTGAACATCTTTTTCAGTACTTTTATATAACGTAAAGTTAGTTCTGTTGCGGCTACGCGCTAGCGCCGATTTGATTCTTCGAATGCTAGCGACTTGTAATGCCATTTTCATCATCAACCGAGCATAGGCATTTGATTGTAGGCGTGCGTTCACTATCCGCAACTTCTGATGTCGAAGATGAATTAAATCCAACGTGTAAGCATATATCGAGGAATGCAGCGATCTCCCATTTGTAGTGCTTTTCCTTTTCATTCCAAAATCCATCGCCATCACATCTTAATTCCCCTTTTTATTTTTGTGTTCCATGGACGATGTCCCTCCTCAACGGCCCCATGCTCCCTTCTTCCTCTTTTTCCGTGGCGTTTGTAAGGATCGTCACCCGACCGTCCCATCTGACAGTCCATCTACGATGTGTCAAGCATTTCAACGACCACAGCACTACAAATGGCATTTCACCATTTCACTCAAGATCAATTTCAATTTCAATTTCTTCTTTATTCAACTTACGCTTATCATAACAGATTATCATCAAAAGCTCATACCACCAGACCACACACTCCTCGACAAGTATATAAAAAAAAAAATCGCGATTTTAGGCCACTTTTAAACAGAAAGTTTGGCGATTTCATTGAGCCATATCCTTACCTGCTTACTTGGCAACCCTGGGCATGAAGTGAAGAGAAAAAAAGAAAAGTTTGCGCGCGTTTGGTTTACAAAACAATTTGCCATTGCCAAAAGTTTTTCTTTTGAAAGGGTGGTTGTTTCTCTTGGATCAGGTAAATTGAACACTGTTTTTTAAAGTTATTAATTTTTCAACATTTATTGGTATGTTTCATAAAACAAAACTTAGAAATTGCTACATTGCATTATTCAAAAACGAGGTTGAGAAACAATCGCAAGCATTAATCGTGCTTTTTTATCTAGGCGATCAGTAAGTAATGCTTCAATTCACTTTCTTGTCCTGGCTATCTGAGATGAGGATCTGAGAGCCTACAGGTGGCCTGTTTCCTAGGTTTTTAGTGTTATTTTTTCTATGTAGGTAGGTATTTTTCTACCCTCGCGTATGCTCCTTCCAGGATATGGCTGTTCATATGCCTGAACGTCCAAATGGCTCGATTACCTATGTGCTAAACATAATGAGAGACAAAATGCATTACAGGCATAAAATACGATTGTTTGAAAGATTTGATTGTTATATGTATTACTAGAGTTATGGTTAATTTGTCAGAACAAGCTTTTATCAAAATGTGATTGTTACAAAGTGCTTAAGTAAGATAAAATTCATCATGTCATCATTGATAAGACGAATGAGAGTCAAAATGTACAGTTTGTATATTAATACAAACTGTACATTTTGACTCTCATTCGTCTTATTCGTCGTATGGCATTAGCCATAAAGACTATGCTTAATAAGTTGTACTAGCCGATACAATATAAATGTAGATAAATGATATTAACTTCACCTTCTAATGTTGAACAGCCAAAACTAAAAATGATATCAATTTGTATAAATATGGGTTTGAAAGATGCAAACCACTAAAAAACTGCACCTTATTTTGTGCAACTACTGGCGTAAATAAATACCATAAGGAGTAGGTACACAAATTGCCACTCTGGTACCTATCAGAGTTTTTAGGATGCCTGAAGGCCTCCGACATGGCTTAGCAACTGAAATACCCGGAACCAACATCTTAACGTGCCTTCCAAAGCACCGAAGCGTTCAGATTTGTACAGGCACTTCCGGGACCTATTCAAGAAATAAAGATTAAATTTTTCACAAATTATTAATTGCTTGAATTGGCCAGAAATTATAAATTTTTATTGATGGCAAAAATATACTCTATATTTTTGCCATTGTAAGTTTCAGTTATTTATTCAATAACATAATAGGTTACAAAAACTTTGTTACACATAAGTATTTAATCCCTGACATGACTTGACATAAACACATTGTAAAACATTATCCTGATACAAAAAGGATTGAACACAAATACAATGTGTTTTTTGTCATTTTGGCACTGCAACATTTTAACTATTAAACTTTGTACATTTTGTCACCTACACATTCCATCTATTCAGACATTCAGGCATGTGAACAGCCAAGTCCCGGAATCTTCCTGTTTCTGTACTGTAAAGGCTGCCGAGGGTTGTCTTCTGTTTGCATGAGTTTGCTTTGAAACTACGAGTGCGAACACCGTGAGCCTGTACAGCATAGTTGTCCTTGTACGGACACATGGTGCTCACCATTCTTGACTTGAATGAGCAAGCTTTGACAGTCTCACATTGAATTTTCCATCAGGTCACCGTCAAAGTTTTAAGCTTCCAATACATGTTGGTCGAGCGTTGCCGAGCGAAGGCCAATACCAAAGTATAGACAGCATATTTGCCTTGCTTGCCATCGCTCTGTGTCGCTCGCCTGGCTGGCCGAGTAAAGGCAAGTGCATAGAGTTCATTTGGCGTGTATTGTCACAACTCGCAGTCGCTCGCGACCATTCGTCTCACTTCGGAGCCGTGTCGGTTTTTTTGCACAAAATAAAAGCGCTCTCCCAATCGCACTATGTGTGGGGCAGCTTTCTTGGGGCAGCTCCATAAAACTCTTCTACATTGGCTGTTTGCAATAGCAATAGTTTGCATAGACTTGCCGAACGTCTAGACGGTAGCACTTGTCATGTTATCGATTTGTCTATGCTCGCGTTGGCCTAAGCTCGACCCAAATGTATTGCTGACTTAATGAATAATAATAACGTTCTTCATGCGATCACCGTATACCTACGATCACGCCTGGAGTGTGGAGAGATCGGAGCTCCTGGCCGCATGTTTTACTTGTAATGCATTTCATTTATTTCTGATGTTGCATTGTGCAAGTGTTCGTAATGTGTGTCAAATAATACAATATTCATTAACTCCCAGCCCTTATCAGAGATCGTTTTATGCTGATCCCACTCATTTGGACTCCTTGTAGGTCCATTGTGCTTGTGGGAGATCTGGTTATATATTTAGCCAGCCTAACTCCACCCAGAAGTTTCGTGGGGTCTTCGCAGGCTTCGTGGAGTGACCTCCGAGTACAAGAATTTGTTTGTGTTGTGATGCAACTCCCACACTTTCCAGGATTACGTGGGCTGCTGATTCTTTTTTAGTCAGACACCCTCTTATCCCACATAGTGTGGTATGTGGGGTCAGCACAAAATGTTTTCGATTTCTCTCTATTAGAGGTCATCTCAACACTTACTTTATTCTCAGTTTTAACTGCGATCAGTTTGTTCAGTAAAAAAATGTATCTTTTTAGTACCTATATCAGTCATGTGGTGCCCTTAATACAAAATCTGCTTAGTTTGGGGCTACATGATGCTGTGTGATAGTGTCCAGCATTATTTATTTATTATTTAATAGTGAGCAATTGTTGGGTCGGGCTTGGGATGTAAGGGGTCCAATCCACCATCTCTGGAACCCAAGCTATCCTCAACTGCATGTGGTGCATCCTGCTAACTAAGAAACGGCTCTGGTGGCCTCTGATTGCGGCATAGCACAGCCTAACGCGGGGGGACAGCTAAATTCCCTGGCCGCTGATGAGCAATAGCATTAGTAGTGTGAGAAGCAGCACCCTGCGATCCCCAACCTGCATGTCCAGCGTGGGCATTATGAGCATATCCCCCTTTTTATAAGAATATGCCCTATAGCTATAGGGCAGGTTTATAAGAAGGTATAACAAAAAGGGCATGTACTACAGTGGATTGAATAGGCTGGTGTTGTTATTGTTTTTGTTGATGTTGGGTTTTGTGTTGGGCAAAGTAGACCCTTGTTCTTTTCTTCAGCATGCACTCTTCAATAATCATACTCATGTGCATTTAGCAGCATGATATCTTCTTTTCAGCTGTATCTTGTATGTAGGTTTTGTAAGTTGTTGTGCAAGTTGATTTGAACGATGGCCCAGTTTATTCTGTTATACTTGGGCAGTGTATTTGACTGTTTGAGGTATATCATGCAGCTCTGTTTCTGATGAACCAAGGTATCATGTTTATATTAGAGTTGTAAGCTGATGAACGGTGGGGACTGTTGATGTCATAAGTTCAGATAGGCTAGGAGCACGAGGAGGTAGCGCTTTGTACATTTTCGTATAGTAAATGAAAATTAAAAATATTTATTTCAGCAATAACGAAAGTAAAGTACATAATATGTTTCTTAGATGTACCTACTTAATAATGATTGCTGCTTCATTTAGACAATAAAATTTCCAGCGGTGTTCACACTAGGCAAGCCTGTATCGTTTAAATTTTAAATCCTGAATCTGAAGTAGATTTTGAGCTTAGAATTTCTCCCTAGCAGCCAATCTAGTCTCCAGTGTGTTAGACTGATCTGGAGAGCTGGTCTTTTGTTTGAAGGTGTTTCTTCCAGGTATTTGTACAACATTGCTACAGTAGTATTAACAGTATTGCTATTCGCTGTTTGGAAGTGATATAACTAATGGGCCTTTTTTTTGTCTATGCCAAAGCTGGTAGAGGAATAGGCGGGCTACCTGATGGGAAGAAGTCACCGCCGCCCATGGACACCTGCATTACCAGAGGCAATACTGATGCGCTTACAACTACTACTTTCTTTTTTGTTGCCTTTTTTGAGTGTTAAAGCTACATGAATGGACTTTGGCACTCGCTCTAATGATCTAAGAGTCTTAAGCCTGGACATCCAGCAAGCTTTTGTTAAAGTCTGGAATAGGGGTATCCTATGCAATAAAAAAACATTTTTCCCACACACATACTAGAACCTTATGAACTCATACATCAAAGATCAGTTCTTTCCTCCCCCTTTTTACTCTCATGACATCTTTCACTCAATACACATCACATCCCTCCCAAACTCTGGAGTCTAAAAACTTTCATCATCTTATTAAATGCATATTTATTTGATAGCAACAATGGATGGTAAAGGCAGAGGTCGGGGCATAGCGCTGCTCCAGGCACTTCAAAAAGCCAAGGAGACCTCTCCGCAGGCCTCCAAGGAAACCAGCCCTGAGCAGACACCTGGACCGAGTCTAACTCCGAGTGTTGTAAGTTATCTTTGACTCTTCTAGTTTCTCTTTAAAATTATGTTGTGCTCTAATTTCTAAAATCATAGCGACCTTGCTATCTCCATCTATAACATTCATTTATTGTAAAGCGTGCGTCACGTAAAAAGAACGCTGGAAGAAAGGGAAGCGGGGGATGTTTGCGAAAAGTAGGCCTACTGTTTTATTGTTGAACTAGCCTTTCGCTCGCGGCTTCGGTATATTGGCTATTGGTAGGTACCTTCGTTGAAAAATATATTAAATAGAATTAAAAACATGTTTGATTCCATTTTGATTCAGTATAAAATGTTAAAGAAGTATTAATGTGTTGTTTTTAAATTATCAACTGCATTATTATCAGCCTCTTTTCATAAAACAATATCGCACCCCTAGAACAACACGGAATTATCGTCGAAAAACTACTTTTTTCAGAATCGTTGAAAAACCGTTATCTGCTTATGTATCGGATTCGAATATGCAATAAAGTCGATTTTGAGATTTTTCGACATAATTCCGTGTTCTTCTAGGGGTGCGAATTATACGTCATAAATATTTTTTCTCACTATTCTATGTGAAACCATTTCGTAATTAAAAACGCACGATGGTGCGGAGGGCAAAGCTTGACGGACGAACCAATAGCGCACCGTCAAGCATGTGGCGCTTGACCCTGAGCCCCGCGCCACACCTCATACCACCAAATAACCAAATAGACCGATAAATCGCCTAATGCGCAGCTTGGCCACCAGCGTTCTTTTTACGTGACGCGGCCTATACTAATGTTAGCACAAAAAAAGACAGCATGGTAAAAACTTTGAGAAACCAGCGTAAGTATGTTACCTTACTTACTTCGTAAGATAAGTTTAGTGCAAATATTTCAGAATCGTCAATACTTTCTTGTAAGTAAGAACTTGTTACAGGGCTTGTCAGTTTCTTTTTCAAAAAGTAAATGGCGGGGTTGTAGTAAAAATCCGTCGTGTTTGCTAGCACTAATACAGAAGCTGGTTACGTAATACTGGATTCAAAAATCAATCTGTGCTCATACTCTGTCTATTTTTTTTTACTGTTACCTGTTATGTAAATATAACATTATGTGAGTTATTTCACAATAACGTGAATTAATCATTCATATTGAAAAACGGAATTTACACTTAACATTACGGTAAAGGCACCGACACGGCCACGGCCGAAATGACGACGCCGCAACGCCGTTTCGACTTATTAAGGCGACTTTGTAACTGAAGGCTGAAATTTTGTATTGTATTTTCTAGGCCGTGAAGGTTTGCTATTTTGCATAACTACATTCAGTGATTTTATATCTTCAAAAATGTTGAATAGTGCGAGCGAGAGGGAGGTTTGACCCGTATAGTCGCCTTAAGAGAACCTTCTAGAGAGTTCTAGACGGGCGTTGAGGGAGAGCGTCGGTCGAGTTTACTCATCCTGATAAAGGCTCTCATAATGAGTCTCAACGCGTTTGTTGCCTTCACCGATATAACATTACGTGAAAATTTCCGTTTTTATGTATGAATGAGTTAATCCACGTTATTTTCACGAGTAAAATAACCCACATAATTTTATATATCGTGTGTATAAAGACATCTACCGAAAACGAAAGAAGGTATCCGCCGTACCCCTAGTATGAGTTTTACAATTCGAAAACTTGTTTTACCATATGGAGCTCAATATTAATGGAAATTACGCAACAAGTTTTAGCAGAAATTGACCAAACAACGTAGGTAATGTAATCTTCTTGCTGATTGCAATAATTATCACTCAAAAGGGTGAAGTAATTAACTAAAAAAGGTACTTCAAAATTGAGCTCGATATAGTATACTATAAAAGTTATCGAATTGTGCAACTCGTACTAGGCCCTCCGAGTTTTCGGAAGTAGTCTTTTTACACCCTGTATTATGTAAACTTACCCACCAAAAAATATTTTTTCTTTAAAGTTCGAGTATCTTTTGAATGTTATTACGGGGAACAATATATTTTTCTTTTTTTCATCTCTTCTCTTATTTTATTTATTTATTTTATTTATTGAGTTACACCAACAAAGTAAACACTAACATAATTAATTAGGAACTACGTACAATATACACAGTGCATAGTGATACCTCAATTATAATTATAGGTGCAAACTGCATGCAAAATTTGACGTTTGAATATAATAAAAATAATAATTATTAAGTAGGATTATACAATTAAAGCTTTACAATATAAAGGTTTAATTATTAAGTGTTAACAAACAATAAATTGTATCATATAAATTAAATTTAAAATATGTATGACTAATAAAATTTTAAAGTAGGTGTATTGTAGATTTTAAATTATTATTTAAAACACAATGAATAATTATAGTGAGTGAATCAATTTTATTCTTCTAATAATATTATATATAATATACCTAATATTGTAGATTTTAAATTATTATATAAAACACAATGAATAATTATAGTGAGTGAATCAATTTTATTCTTCTAATAATATTATTACAGGTCAGCTCAGGGATGACTACTAGTGCCATGAGTGGCAGAGGCCGTGCTGCCATGCTGATGGCAAAGTTGCAGCAGATGAAACCAGGTAAGATAAAAGCATCATCATTTCTCTGTCCTTATCCCTGTCCTGTCCTTATGTTGTGCCGACCCTGCCTAGAGTGGCTAGGCGGGGTCGGCACAACATGTTTTCTTTGTCCATTCACTCCTATCGGCTGTCAACTCTGTTTTGACTTTTTTCAATCTCATATCCTCTTTCACAAAATCCATTCATCTCTTCTTTGGCCGCCCTCTACTCGTACACTCAGTCACATTCATACTCCTCACTCTTAGTCACATAGTTTTCATCCCTCCTCATTACATGCCCATACCATGCTAGTCTTCCACTCCTCACCTTATCTGCCACAGGTGCCACTTTCAAGCTTCCTCTGATATACTCGTTCTTCATTTTTAACCGACTTCAAAAAAAGGAGGTTCTCAATTCGGTTGTATGTTTTTTTTATGTTTGTTACCTCATAACTCCGTCATTTATGAACTGATATGGATTTTTTTTGTCGTTGTGTAGAATATACTTTTCAATTGGTTCCATAAAAAAATAAGAAAAAAACGAACCATAAAGGTGAGAAAACATTGATGAAGATTTTATGGGCTCGAATTTTATTCATGTTTTATGTTTGTTATCTCATAACTACGTCATTTATGAACCGATTTGGAAAAATCTTTTTCCGATTTTGAGGGTATACTTTCAATTTGGTCCCACGTAAATTAAAAAAAATTCCAATCAAGAAAATAGGGAATTAAAATTTTATTAAAATTTTAGTAATCGTCTTAAAGCAAAGTTCACAAAAAATTCGAAATAAATAATAATTTAAAATAAAAAAACCGACTTCAAAAACAAAAACTGCAAAACCAAAAAGTAAAAAATAATTGCAAATTTTTTTGTTCATACAGCTAACAATCAACCTTTTTTCTATAAATTTTATCCCGTACGATCTATGCAATTACCACATAGGTAGATCTAGATACCTAGCTGCTATTTTTGGAGTCGGCGTTTTTCGTTACTTACCCAAATGTATTGATAAATATTGCTAATTGCAAGAAGTTTTTATGATCGACGTTCTATCAGTTTCTATTTAGAACGAGTTGCGTAATTTCCAAAAAACGTACATTTAAATTGAGGTCGAAAATGAAAACTATGAACGTTTCCGTATTTTGCAACTACTTTACTGATCTAAATACCAATAAATTGCCACATCCATGTGGTGTCCGGGGTGAGTGTTACTGGACCAAGGTGATTTAGTAATATCACCGTAGTAGGTCACGCCACGAACGCTTCTTCCTACCTATTACCACCTACTTATTATCCTATGTCCTTATCCTTCCTATTTTTCCTTTGCTTCCTCCCTTCCTTCCTTAATAACTTAAATGCGTTTTTAAATGTACAGTTATTTGTTTGTTCCTCCTGTATAATTTTGCACAGAAGTAGCTACATTTTTTTTTAATTTCTTATCTATATCAGGAATAACATTTTTTTTTGTCAACGAAGGCTATTTTTTATCAGGGTACTTTTAAAACTGCTAGATACAAATAAATACAAACCCATGTTCACCACACAAGTGTGCCTGGTAGAATCAATCCTGAAATTTATTAAGGTCTTCTAAATTAGAAGACTTATATATCCTGCCACAGACTTTTTATACTGAGGAAGTGAAGAAAAACATTGAACCTATTATGTACGTATGAAAAAGTGAAGAAACCTTTAAAAGCCATCATTCCCAAAATATTCAAAATTATGTCACTTACTTGAGAAAAGATTTTGCAAATAAAACACTAAATCTACTAAGTAGATACTGACCAGAAAAATGTAAAATGACCCAAAGAATATAAGAAGATTATTATGCGTTTATTTTACAAACAGGTCCAACATTCACCCCCGCTTCTGACATCAGTCCAAGTATGACTCCGATGACCGTAAACAAGGGAGCTGGTCGCGGCATAAAGCTTCTACAATCATTGTAAGTATGGATTAAAGACAAACTTCATAATCACCAAGAACCGATAGCAGTCCACTGCTGGATATAGGTCTTACCATAGAGCGCCATTGCGCCCTGTCCTCAGCTAGCTTGCTTCATGCTAACTCACATTGGATTGCATAATTGTATGGCTCCTTGTGTAATTCTGCAAAGCAGCATTGTGTGTGTTGTGCTGTGTTCAAAAGGAGTGGGGCCGATGAATTATCTAACGATGTGCCAAGATTCTAGAAACAGTAGAAAATATTATTTTTGAGTTTACTGGACTTACTAGTCATCCACCACACACACCACACTTGCCTATATCAGTCCACTGCTGGACATAGGCCTCCCCTAAAAAGGGGGATATGACCATAATCCTCGCGCTGCAGCAGTGGCAGCCAGGGGATTTAGCTGTGCCGGTTTTAGGCTGTGCTATGCCGCAATCAGCTGGCCGGTAGAGCCCTGTTTGTTAGCAGGGTGCACCACGTGCTGGTGAGGTTAGCTTGGCTTCCGAAGATGCGGGTTGGAACCCCTTTGGCCGCGATCACGAAGACAGCGGTGGCGGCGCGGGGAGCGGCGCGCCAACGCAAATCTATGCGTTAAAACGCGCCATTCCTTGAGCCGCCGCCGCTGCCGCCCCGCTCGCGCTGACTTCGTGACCGCGGCCTTACACCCCCCTACTACCTACCAGTCAACAACCACTCAATAATGGGCGTTCGAACAAGTTTCGTATCTCAACAGTAACACGAAAAAGAAGGCGGTATTCCCATAATCCCCACGCTGGCCATGCGACATTGGGGATCACAAGGCACAGCTGACGTTGCTCAGAGAATTTAGCTGTGCTGGTATTAGGCTGCTCTATGCCTCAATCAGCCGGCGCCAGAGCTCCACTGGGAGTTGAGGTGGGCTAGAGTTTCGAAGGTGGCGATTGGAACCCCTGAAGCTGGGTATGGATAGCGCGTTCCTGTGTCACGCTAGTCGGGACTATCCTCGCGTACATTGGATACACGTACAGTTCCTGTACGGACCGCCGCAAACCTGAACGCGAAGTCCATAGCGCTACGCGAGCCCCGAAAGTCATCCGCCTTGACTCCGATAATTTTTCTGAGAATTCATTTGAATCCATGCATTTTCACATTTTAAATGGTTATTTTGATAGTTAATTAGGGTGTATCCCACAAAAACCGGGGAAATTCATGAAGTTGAATCAATCTGGCAATATTTTCATCATTGAAACACAATGAACACTCGTGTCTATTTATTTTACCGTCCAAATATAAGCAGCCCAAGCGTGCGCGTCCCCTTTGACGCGCGACCGAAAACCGACGGACGGCAGCTCGCGCGTGTACGCAAGTGTACGCGTTGCGCAAGTATGGATATGGCGTTCCAGGACTCGCGTAACTGATTACGTGTACCAATGTACGCGCTGTCCGTACACAGCTTTACGCCCCTGCACCATACGTTAGGCTTAATAGTAGTTAACAGATACAACTGGCCACGCCATATCAACTCAATTTGCGATAAGTTGCGCGTTATGGTGGCTAAAGTGTATATTATTAAGCAGGTGCTTAATAATACAAACTTTAGATATTGCCCAACATATTTCGCGTACTACAACAGCTGTAGTACGCGAAATATGTTATTCTGTAATTCTGTAATCCTTTATTGTACACAGGAATAATAAATACAAAGAGTATGGCAATAAATATATACACTGCGAGCTTAAGATTACATATTATAGCATCTTTACCGTGTGTAACGCGCTTTAACAAAAGACAGCTTTTAAATGTATGATGATGTGTATTTAAAGTTTGATACCTGTTCATAGGCAAGCTTCAAAGGCATCTTCCGTGCTCAGCAGTCAAGGAGACGTGTCGGAAGTTTCTACTAGAATGGCGCAGAGCACAATATCTGGTACGACGGCGGCCTCGACGATTGGAAAAAACAAATACATTGTAAGGATATAAACTTCCCAGTACTCAGTTCTAGCTCATAGATCAATCCACTACAACAATAACAAAACCAACCTCTTCAGTCCATTGTTTTCAATTGTTTACTGCACTTACAGTGGTAGCCAACACGTGCAGTGAACCATTTAAATACTTGTAAAAATTTACACAAAATTAAGATAAATATTTTTAAAAAAAGAGGTCAATTTCTGGCGACGGGGCAAGCCAAGAGTTGAGCAAATTAAGAGCTTGAGCTGTGGGTGCATTAACGTTCGCACTGACGCAGCCGGGAATAGGTGCGGGGCGCAGCCGTCGATCTGGCGCATAGCGTGGGAAGCGAGCCAGCTCCAGCGACGAACAATGTAGGATATGAATATGGATAGTATCCATTCATATTTTATACAGATAACGGTCAAATTTTCTCTGGACTCGTTCCACCATAATTCTATATTTTTGTTCATGGGGATCCCATACCAGAGAACTATACTCTAATTTACTCCTCACGAAAGCATAGTACAGAGTTATAATCACGTTTCTATCCTGGAATCTAAAAGTCTACCGCATACCAAAACCAAAAGTTTTAAAAGCTTTATTGCAAATATCCAAAATATGCGGATTAAATATTGATTCTACATCTAAAGTGAGCCCTAGGTCTCGGATTTGCGTGACGCGCTCGAGAATGGCATTAGCTGATCTGACGACCTTCGGCAGGTCATTTATCATAATGAGAATATCTGTAGGACATAGGCCGCCCCTTTAAAAGAAGGGGGATTTGCCTATAATTCCCACGCTGGGCGTGCAGGTTGCGGATAGCAGGGGGCTTTTCGCACCACCGTCCGACGCTGCTGCCCGTCGGCGCCCAGGGGATTTAGCTGTACTGGTGTTAGGCTGCGCTATGCCGCATTCAGCCGGCCGCTTATAATGTTATTTTAATTTCAAAAGTTTTACTAAAGCTCGGACCATATGTTTTCGGTATCAGGAGTCACTGACTGATATTAAAAATAACAACTATTGAATATTCTGTGATAGAATTGGCTGAATAAGTATCTAACGCCCGAATACTGAAACGCTACTTATAAGATCCTGTCAGCTAAGGGCTACTTAATTCTAATGGACTCCTAAATTTAAATGGTATACACAAACGCCACTTAACATTATTGCGACCGTGATTAGCTAAGCACGCATCAAATTCTCCTATATGTTTGTTTCCAATTACATTTTTCATTATTTTGGTAAGAAAGTTTAGTTTTACGCAGAAATCAGGACTTCCTTTAGTTAATTTTATCAGATCAAGTCTAATTTTCAGAAAATGCTGGTATCGAAACGTAAAATGCAACGTCATGTTTCATCACTGTCAGTCAAGTTTTGTCAATTATTTTATTCAAAGCCTGGTTTATTATTAATTTATACAAAAGCTAAAAACAAGAAGAAAAACCTGATGCTTATTTACAACCAGCCTCCACTATTTACAATCAGTCCACTGCTGGTAGGCCTCTCCTAACAAGAAGGCACTATGCCCCACAGAACACTATTGCTCCACAGGGGAGCTATGCCCATTCATGCTGGGCACAGCTTCTCGCGTCACCACGCCCTACGTAGTGCTGCTGCCTGTCTCGGGCCTCAGTCGTCGGCTTGCAGGGGCAATAATAGGCTGCCCTGTGCCGAAGTCAGCCGGGAAGTAATAAGAAGAAGGAATGGTGATAAATCACATCTACATTCAGAAAAAGAAAAGCCTTCTTACCTACCAATGTGAAGTGTACCAATAATCAAAGTAAATAGGCGTACCTACCTATATCAAAATGTTGCCTAAAGTTTATTGTGCTATTTACCAAAAACAATAATAAAACTGCCTTACTTCTGCGTGTATACCTTTTTGGTTTTATTTAGATTTTATACCTAAGTAACTGCATATCAACTGGTACCTAGGTACTACTACCTTCTACCTTATACTGTTACTTATCAATAAGTATCTATAATATTTTAGACTGTAAAATATAAATGTTTTCAAAAGAATTCATACACATATCAAAATTTAGGAGAGGTCGCGATCTACTCTGATTTGATGGCTACCTAAAATATTTAAGGAGACGTCAAACGCCTAATCATCCTTTCAGTATACCGTTTGGAACATGAGTGGTAATTTAAGTGGGACTTAAATCTGACATCCTTAAATTTTAAGTCGTCATCTAATTATCGTTTCGCTATACGATTTTGAAGGATAGCGGCGTCTCAAACATTTAGGATGACCTCAAATATTTAAGTATCGTTTCAGTATTCGGCCGTAAGAGTCACTATAATTGTTTTTACCTGTTATTCCAGAGAATATTGTACAAAATGACTAAATTGATTTAACTAGAACATTTCACGTAGCACATGACTAGACCTAACAAGCTATTTATTTAGTCGTCATTATTATAGAACCACTTGTCATGTTTTTAAACATGGCTTTTAACTTTCTTTATTTAACAGTTTAAACATTTTAAGTAGACACCTTGATTTTTTATTTGTTTGATAGGTTTGAGATGCGTTCATCAATTAATTTTCTTCATTGTTATATTCTTTGGTTAACATTTAACTATAGTTTGTCGGACCTGTTTCAGTTTAGCCATTATAATTGTAACCGATAATGTCGCGTTTTGCCTCGTGTTTGACAAGTGAAAAGTCAATAGTACATCTTTTTCACACAGCGCGGACCTTCATTGAATGGCGCGACTTAGGCCTCTTATAAGAAGGGGGATATGCCCATAATTCGCACGCTAGGCATGCGGGCTGTGCATTAAAACTTGTCGCAACGCTGCTGCCCGTCGGCAACCCGCAGAGGATTAAACTGTGCCGTGTTAAGCTGCGCTATGCCGCAATAATTCGGCCACCAGTGCTCCTATAGTTAGTTAGGTGAGGTTGGGCTTGGGTTCCGAAGATGGAAATGGAATCCCTTACACCCCAATACAGATAGAATCCCTAAAAAACAAAATATATTACTTTCCACAGAATGAAGTGAAAGAAACAAAACCAGTGGAGATGCACGGAACACAGGGCACACCATTGGACGTGACTGCAAACTTTATCAGGCTTAATTTCAAGGAGAATAGCGTCTTTGAATACGATGTCCGCTTTGATCCAGATCAAGACTACAAGCATTTACGCTTCAAGCTGCTGAATGGTAACAAAATTGTTTTCTTTTATGATACCTGAAGATGGAACAAGCAAAGGGTCCAGTATCATCATCACCTACAATTGCCAGGCAACATTTTGCCTTTCTGTCTTCTAAGTGAAAAGTATCGTCTTCTTCAGACAATGCGCACCTTATTATAAAGTATTGCATAGTAGGTCACGCATGTTTTTAGTACTAGTAGAGCTCTTTGGGCTCGTCCGGGGAAGTACTCCTGCCTGCCATACCTATTTCTGACGCCAAGCAGCATAGTTGTGTTTCAGTTTTGGGTTGGTGATCGCAGGGCATAGCTGCTCACACCGTCGACGCTGCTGCCCGCCGGTGGTCACTGAAGTTAGATGTGCTGGTGTTAGGCTGCGTACTGCTGCAATCAGCCGGCTGCCAGAGCCCTGTGTTAAATAACACAGGGCTCTGGCAGTCGGCTGTGCTAAATAGCAGGGTGCGCCCAGTTGCTATATAAGCTATATCTAGGGTCCTACAATAATCTGTTGTCTATCTATATTGTCAACACCAAACGCTGCCAAAGAGCCATAGAGAGAAGTGCGACAGGAATACAGAAACAATACAGAGTGACTTGTAGCAAAATAAGAGAAAAAACTAAAGTAGCTGATATACAATACCCAGACCCGTGTATTGTATATCTGCAATGAATATTTGCAAAGCATACAAGCACTTTTTGGGCGGGAATATAACCGGCAACCTTTGCGTCTCAAGCGGGCCTTTGCCCTCTGCGCCACAGAGGTCGTCAATAATGTATGCTTGTTTCAGAACACGCCCACTACTTTCCAACCAAAACGTTTGATGGAACAACACTGTACGTTCCTCATCAATTGCCGGATGAAGCACTAAACTTGGTGTCGACAAGCCCATATGACCAATGCAAAGTCAACATTCATGTAAGTCTTAAGCTTCATCTTTATATTTCAACCATAACAGACTGGATAACCCACTCACGTACATACATTCTAGACACACACACACTAGTTTTTAACTAGTGTTCTAATAAAAAATGTTGTTTATTTTAGTTATTGTATATATTTATAAACACTTATTTTGTTTGTTGCTTTATTAATTGTTGTATGACGGTTACGGCTCAATCACACCAAACCCGTTAGAAGCCAAGCAATGCTCGGGCGTCGACGGCCGAACACGGACGATCGAATCTATGATTAATAATGATTCGATCGTCCGTGTTGGGCCGTCGACGCCCGAGCATTGCTCGGCCGTTAACGGGTTGGGTGTACGCGAGCTGTAAGATTTTCTTTACAACAGATAACTTTCCGCCGGCCGCGACGGTTAAGTGAAATGATACATCTCTACAATGTACTTTTCAAATCTATCATGAAGGACCTTGAGATGGTTCGCTTTGGACGGCAGAGCTTCAACCAGCGGGCCGCCATTCAAATACCACAGCATAAGCTTGAAGTTTGGCCCGGGTGAGTGACAATCTATGAAAGGCTGCTGGTAGAAGCTGTATGCGTCGAGCTAAAGGCGCAATGGCGCTCATTAGGGGAGGCATATGTCTAGCAGTGGACTGCTATAGGCTGATGATGATGTCGAGCATAATAATTATTCATAATAGACTAGAATATCGAAAAATCACATTTAATTGCAATTTGATTTGCCTACCATATTGCTATACCCTTAGACAGGTTATACTGCAACATGCCATTTTACACGATAAGGAGGCAAATGTATTAAGTACCAGCTTCAGCCAGCGGCTTTGCTCGCGTTGTACCCGGATAAAAAGTAGCCTGTGTATTACACAGGCCTAATTCCAGCTCACAATCTATGTATATTCCAAGTTTCATCTAAATCTGTCACATTTTTCAATACCTACCTACTTATATATTTCATTGTTAAAACACTAAATTTATGGGAATTTCTATTTATTTGGGTGTGTGCAATCACCTCGATTCGAACACTTCAACACCTCCCTTCGGCGAATAAGACTGAAATAATGCACTCCTATACGTACAAATCTCTCATACAAATTAATAATATTTCAGTTGTCTTATTGATTTTATTTTTGTTTATTGACTAGAGGTTGGGTGTATATATTGATATTATGTAAGTGAGTATTTATTCAAGAAAGAGTACAAGGAATACAATTTATGAAAAAACAGTTATAGGTACATCCCTTCCTTATTAGGGGAGACCTATGTCTGTCTAATACTGGACTGATAAAGGCTGGTGGTCATTGTTGTTGAGTAATTGAAATCAACTATCTATTGAGATTTGAGACGACAAACATTCTACCATCCTCCAGTTACGTGACGGCCGTCGACGAGTACGAAGGAGGTCTTATGCTGACATTAGACTCTACACACAGACTGCTCCGCACGCAATCAGTGCTCTCGTTCATAAAGCAGTCTGTGAACGCTCTGGGTACGGACTGGAAACGTCTCGCGAACGAAACCCTTATAGGGTGCTCGGTCATGACGACTTATAACAAGAAGCTGTTTAGGTGAGTAAGGCCAGCAAAGTGTCCAAACCTAGATGTTTTTGTGTTTTTTTAATAACTTAGCTCGCGGCCCTTGCTACGAACGAACTAATTGCACGCGCAATTCAAGAGGTACCCACATTGCTCATCTACCAATCAAAAGCTTGCGTTAAGGTGCAACGATTTCTATAATAATTTATTTTACCAACTATGGGCGAGTAGAGAATATTTGTAAACTGAAATAACTGTTGTTGGCTATTACAATGGTCTTTATCTGCGGCAAATTATAATTTGTTGATGAAAACAGCAGAACAATAGCGAAAATATCATCGAACTTTAGTTAATTTTTGTCAATGTGTGAGTGAACACAGGATAGTGTTGTACGTATTTATAACTGTGTTGCGTCACGATACGTTGCTAGCTCGCGGCATATGCATCGCGCGTCATGCGATGTTGCCGGTCTTCTCTGTCTTTCTGACTTACACGATACAAAAACAAACAATGATGGTTTGGAATAAATTCATGAACGCACATGGAATTGACAGCAATATAAAATTTTGGATAACTATGGAAGAAAATTAGATTACAAAAAATATTATTATGTAAGTAAATATGAAATGAAATTGAATATACTGACAACCTTATGAGCTATACATATATTTAGTAAAATTATCGCTGACTCACTCACTGACTGACATGATTGTTCTCCCTGATGGCACCTCGTATGGTGGAACCGTATAAAGGGAGTTTCGGTGACTTCAGGAAAAATCCGGCAAGAAATCTGTTCAGGACCCAGTTTTATATAAAGATCCGAATAAAACATCCAAAAAAATAATATTCGTAAAAAAACAAACAATAATAATATTTGTCATGTAGTTTGGAGGAAATTACCATTCCAACACTCACTCCCACTTTCACTCCCTGTCCCACTCCCATTCCTACTCCTATTCCCATTCCTATTCCCACTCCAATTCTCACACCCACTCCTACTATCCTTATCCCACTCCTAATCCCACGCCCACTGCCATTACCACTTCTAATACCATTACCACTCCGAGATTTATATCTCATTCCTAATTCCACTACCACTCCAAGTCCCAGCCCAATCCCATTCCTACACCGACTCTCACACCCACTCCCACTTCCACTCCCAGTTTATTGGCACTCCCATTCTAAGTCCTAATCCAACTCCCACACCCACTCTTAATCCCAATCATCGATGACAACTGTCAAACTTAAATCGACCATATCTCGAGAACTACTAATCCTAGACTTGCCGTTACTAGCTCAAATGATAGATAATGACAAGATCTTCATTTTCGTTGACAACTGTCAAATTTAAATGGACCATATCTCGGAAATTACTCATCCTAGACTTGCCGTTACTAGCTCAAATGATTGCTACTGACAAGGCCTTAATTTTCGATGACAGCTGTCAAACTAAAATTGACCAAATTTCGAAAACTACTCATCCTAGACTCGCCGTTACTAGCTTAAATGATTGCTATTGACAAGACCTTAATTTTCGATGACAGCTGTCAAACAAAAATCGACCATATCTCGAGAACTACTCATCCTTGACTTGCCGTTACTAGCTTAAATGATAGATAATTTCAATATCTCCATTTTTGATGACAGTTTTTAGTTTGACAGCTGTCATCGAAAATTAAGATTTTGTAAGTAGCTATCATTCGAGTTAGTAACGGCAATTCTAGGATCAGTAGTTTTCGAGATAAGATCGATTTTAGTTTGACAGCTGTCATCAAAACTTAAGGTCTTGTCAATAGCAATCATTTGAGCTAGTAACGTCAAGTCTAGGATGAGTGGTTCTCGAGATATGGTCGATTTTAGTTTGACAGCTGTCATTGAAAATTAAGGTCTTGTCAATAGCAATCATTTGAGCTAGTCACGGCAAGTCGAGGATGAGTAGTTTTTGAGATATGGTCCATTTAAATTTGACAGCTGTTAACGAAAATGAAGATCTTGTCATTATCTATCATTTGAGCTAGAAACGGCAAGTTTAGGATAAGTAAAT
The DNA here is from genome assembly GCA_951804965.1 of Horisme vitalbata. Taxonomy (NCBI): domain Eukaryota; kingdom Metazoa; phylum Arthropoda; class Insecta; order Lepidoptera; family Geometridae; genus Horisme; species Horisme vitalbata. The sequence goes on from OX638091.1 coordinate 10,412,223, forward strand.
CTCGACATATGGTCGATTTTAGTTTGACCATCATTTGAGCAATAGCCATCATTTGAGCAATGAATGGCAAGTCTAGGATGAGTAGTTCCCGAGAATAACTGTATAAAATTTGTAGAAGAGTGGACATTTGAGTTGAGTTTTGAGTTTGAGTTTCAGTTTGAGATCAGTTAGTAGACAATACAAAAAAGATTCAGAGGCAATTATTTTTCTATATAATATTTAGCAAAATTTCACTTCATATTGGCAGAATTAGGACTTTCCTTTATTTATAGTAAAAATACCTAAGAAATAAAAGAAAAAACATAAAATACAATAAATAAAAACGCACGTTTTCAAGTATACAAAAATTAAATACAGCAAAGAGCATCACCGCCATCTTTTAGCGCTACTATGCCTAGCTGACCGCATCGTATCCCCTTAAAAAGATCGTCGAATTTTGTTGAGTTAACAATGTTTGTTGCCAAAACCATGTAGCATTCGACAGGAATACACATTTTCTGAAGAGAATTGATTTGCTTAGGCTACGTACGCACTGACAGGTGGCTTGCTTAATGCTAGTAAGTCACATGGCGTGTTTCCTAGGGATTCGATTTCACCTGACAGTGTCAGTGCGTATGTAGCCTAAGGCTACGGCTAATGTACGATTGACACTTACCGGCACGCGTCGGAGAGCATCGGAGCGCATTTTAAAACATGATAGAGGAAATTGAAACATCCACAAAGCTAAATTTCGTTTAGCATGTTTTAAAATGCGTTCCGATGCTCTCCGACGCGCGCCGGTAAGTGAGAATCGTACATATGATCGCCAGGTGACATGCCAGGCTCTAGGTAGTTTCCTAGGGATTCAACACGCGAATCCTCCAGTGCGGCCTCCGTGTATCCTAGCACTCTAGTTGTTGGTTAGTAGTAGTTGAGAGTGCAGTGCAATTAGTTCGGTGGTCCGAACTAATTGTACTGCACTCTCAATTCAAGTAGTTAACACGATACGGTATGTATTACTTGCAGAGTGGACAGTATCGACGATACAATAAACCCTACGTCAACTTTTGAAAAAAATGAAAAGGGTCAAATTGTGAAAACCACCTACATTGACTACTACAAGAAACACTACGGCATTGATATCGGAGATTGGAAACAGCCCATGCTTATATCAAGGTGAGATTCATATCATTATCTAAATATATAAAATGATACTACGGCATTGATATCATTGATTGGGAACAGGCCATGTCCATCAAGGCGAGATTTATATTATTATCTAAATATACAGTGGTGGTCATATAATTAAGAACCCTGATATAAAGGGAAGATTTTTTCAAACTAAGACGCAAAACTTTTATATTTCTCTCGGTATCGTAAAACTTTTCCATAATACCACTGTATTCATTGATACACATGATTAGCTAAAAATAAATAGACAAACTTTTTACACTACTTCTAAACATAGTAGTCCTGTTTACTGGCTGGTCACGTAATTAAGAACGCTAAATAGTTTATGCCTTTATTCAAATTTAACTCGGTCGATTTGTTACTGTTTGTATAATTTTGGCGCCATTTGGTGCTGTAAAATATTAAAAGTGATTGCTTCTTATAAAAAAACAATGGGAAAAAATAAAAGTTGTGATAAATCTACAAGGGAATTAATAATAAAACTTCGTCGGAAGAATTGGTCTTATAAAAAGATAGCCGACCATCTGCAATGTTCAAAAACGATGGTTTTCCACGCTGTAAAGCATTTCGCTACGTATCAAACTACTTCGAATGTTCCACGTGTACCTAAACAGAGAAAAACAACTCCTAGAGATGACCGAAACATCGTTCGTATGGCAAAACAAAATCCTTTTAAAGGGTCCAATGAGCTGAGAAAGAATATTTTGGTGAAAACAACCCTTCAGCAATCTCAGCACGCACTATTCGAAGACGTTTGGTAGAAGAAAAATTGCACGGTAGGATAGCAAGAAAGGTACCCATGTTGAAACTTTGCCACAGGCAAGCCCGGCTTGCATTTGCGAGAAAGTATGAAAACTGGACTGTGCGACAGTGGAAAAATGTACTTTTTTCTGACGAGACGAAAATAAACAGAGTATGTTCTGATGGAAAACGATATGTACGACGTCCCCCGAATACAGCATTCGACCCTAAGTACACGAAAGTTACATTAAAGCACGGTGGTGGAAATGTGAAAATTTGGGGGTGCTTTTCTGGACATGGTGTTGGACCTGTAAAGTTGATAGAAGGTAACATGGATCAGTTCCAATAAAAAAATATACTGGAAGAAACAATGTTACCTTATGCTGAAGACGTTCTACCGGTTATTTGGACATTCCAGCATGACAATGATCCAAAGCACAATGCACGCACCGTAAAGGAATTTCTTACAGCGTATTCAGTTTCTGTCTTAGACTGGCCAGCTAACAGCCCAGATCTAAACCCAATAGAGAATCTGTGGTTCGAAGTAAAGAAAAAGGTTTCAAATACACATTGTGGGAATTTAAGAGAGCTATACGACGTTTTTTTTAAGAATAATGGAACTCTATTTCTCTTGCGAAATGTGCAAAATTAATAGAGTCAATGCCTCGCCGGTGTAAAGCAGTAATTAAAAGCCGTGGATATGCTATTAACTATTAATTTTAGTTAAATATATATAACTTTCTTGTTAAATTTTCTGCGCTACATATTATTGTGATTTTTTAAATGTAAGTGTCATACAAAACAATTCCCGCGCAGTTTAATAAATCGTTCTTAATTATTTGTCCAGCTTCAGTACTATTTGAATGTGTTACTTTGGTAAAATAAATAAATTGTGAAAAAAATAGTTAGCGATTTTATTGTTCATTCCTAAGCCACGTTGCTCTATTAATGTGGCTATTTTATAACATGAGTAGTTGCTTCTCAAAAGGTACACATCTGTGTATGACACGATTCAAATAAAAAACTTCTATAACTTCAAATCGTTTTTAATTATATGACCATAACTGTATAAAATGATACTACGGCATTGATATCATTGATTGGGAACAGGCCATGTCCATCAAGGCGAGATTTATATTATTATCTGAATATATATAAAATGGTTAACTGACTGGGTTATATATCAAGGTTAATATATGTATACCCAAACCGCTGGACCTAGATACTTGACATTTTGCATAGATATCTTATATAGTGTATGTATCCGCTAAAATGAATTTTCAGAAATAACACCCCCAAGGGGGTAAATTAGGCGATGAAAGTTTGTCTGAAAGTCCGTCAGTTTCGGAGTTAGGGTCGATTTGAGGCGGGTGTTCACAGTGTAGCGCAGTTGGTACCGAGTCCGGGTATTTATGGAAAAGGGGTTCAAATCGGATTTTTCCTCATGGCCTAACTATTTCGCCTAACTGATTTGGCTACGAGGAGTAACATATATCCTCAAGGCGGAACTCGCGTCAAAATAGGCAAAGCAAGTACAGTTATCTACTTGGTTAAATGAAAATACCTCTGCAATACTTATGATGTCCTGGTACTTCAAACTTCAAACATTAATTTTTATCCATAGTCCATGAAGGATGAATGTCTTCTAAATAATTTTGCAAAACCATTTTCTCATGGTTAAGAGTTGAAAAAACCCTTCAAGCTATTTTCGAACTTATGAACATTTTCAAAAATTGTTATTTCGTACTTCTTTTCTAAGTTGTGAGATTTGGAAAATAATCGAAACCTAAAATGTCAATAAGTTCGAAAATAGCTTGAACGGTTTTTTTAAGTGTAACAATAGAAAATACGTTTTTCAACAAAATGTTTTATACCACTTGGAGATGGAACATGCACATGGCCCACCCGGTGTTAAGTGGTAACCATTACCTATCACAAAGTATTACTTCGTAGATCACGCTATTTTGGAACATGACCTACAATGCAATGCCCTGCGTCCATCAACTTGAGGCATGAAGGTGATAAGCCTCTTGTGCCTGTAATTTCACCGGCACCCCACCCTTCAAATCGAAGTACAGCAAAGCCGCTTCACGGCAGAAGTAGGCATGGTGGCAGTACTTCCCCGGACGAGCCCTTCACAGAGAGCTCTACTACCTGTTAAAAAAAAACATTATTCCGAAAACATGATTTGTCCCTCATGATGACAACAGATAAAATGTTTTGAAGTACCAGGCCTATGTTCAGCATTAGACTGATATAGGCTGTTTTGATGGTTGTGGCCTTTTGGTATGGTTAGCAGGAGCTGGAATTCTAGTTGGCCGGCGACCCGCACGCCCAGCGTGGGGAACATTTTCCCCTCATTGTTTTTGACGACCTCTGTTGCGCAGAGTATAATATAAAGTAATTCTAAGTGGCCATTTCAATGGCCACTCATGAAATCTCTTTGTTGAATTGTGAACCAAAGAGATTTCACATTAGGGGCCATTGTCAACATCAAGAATTGATTCATAAGTAATTAGTAAATATCCTCTAAGTATCCTCTCTGCGGTGGCAAATGTACTTCGCCTATTTTTGACACTTTGATATTTTGAGCTCGGCCATGATGATATGTTAGTCCCAAAGAAATAGGACTAAAGCATAGAAGAAGTCTTAAAATTCATTTATGCTCTGAACATTAACTCATACGGCTGATCTATACTTTCTTATGTCCATATATGTTAGCTAGAAAGAGATGCATACTTTATCTCAATGCAATTTCTGCGAATTCGTACGACTTTGTGCCAGGGCATTTGTATGAACCTGCATAGAAATTTGTTCGAGCGCCCTGGTACGATTAACTTTTTAAAGTCGCATTGATATATGTATTCATCCCTTTCTAACTGATGATATTGGACATAAGAAAGTAGATATCAACCATATTGAATTTTAAGAATTTATCTAGTTGTCTTCCTATATTTGTGGTTAGTCCTCGTAGTCAAATCAGTTAGGCGAAATAGTTAAGCCATGAGGAAAAAGAAATATAGTCGCATTGATATATGTATTCATCCCTTTCTAACTGATGATATTGGACATAAGAAAGTAGATATCAACCATATTGAATTTTAAGAATTTATCTAGTTGTCTTCCTATATTTGTGGTTAGTCCTCGTAGTCAAATCAGTTAGGCGAAATAGTTAAGCCATGAGGAAAAAGAAATATAGTCGCATTGATATATGTATTCATCCCTTTCTAACTGATGATATTGGACATAAGAAAGTAGATATCAACCATATTGAATTTTAAGAATTTATCTAGTTGTCTTCCTATATTTGTGGTTAGTCCTCGTAGTCAAATCAGTTAGGCGAAATAGTTAAGCCATGAGGAAAAAGCTTTCAAATCCCACTTGAATTGAAATTTTGATAAAAATTGGGATTTATATTGTTATGATTTACCATTATGTTAAAATACATTTTGTTATTTTAAGTTCACTTAAATCACTAAAGCGTATTTAGTAACGTTGACTTTTTACTTATCATATGACAGGGTAGCTAACATTTTTTTTTACAGTCATCATCGTCTTCAGCCATATATCTTCCCGTTCCATGTTTATCCCATCTTATCAACCGTTTTCGACCCACTGCTGGGCATAAGCCTTCGATACTGCAATAGTCTTGAGCCAGGTGTTGCCCGCGGTTTTACTAACATAGTCTACTCATCTCGCTGGAGGACGTCCCCTATTCACGCTGTCTACTCTCGGACAAATCTGTCAGCGCTCTGGACCTCTGGCCCACCTGTCATCACCTCGTCAGGCCTATTTTATTTTTACAATAGTTCATCAATACATTCGTAGCCAACTGCTTTAGTAGGTAAGCTAAAACTCAGGGTTAGTGTCTATGTAAAAATCTCAAAATCCCTATTGAAGGATAGAACACTAAAATTAGATGCTGGCTGTTCAAAGTATTTCTGTGTTGTCGAGTTTAAATTTAACCACTGTGCCGTTAACATGCCTATTCAATCCACTGCTCGACATAGGTTATACTATAGAAGGGGATAAGCTCATAATCCCCACGCTGGGCATGCGGGTTTTTGATAGCATTAGGCATAGGTTCGCGCATCGCCGACGCTGCTGCCCGTCGTCGGTCAGGAGATGCAGATGAGCCGGTGGTCGGCTGTGCTATGCTACAATCTGCCAGAGCCCCGTTTACTATTACCACCACGGTGGTGCACCATGGGCTGGTGAGGTTGGCTTTGCAAATATAGAGGTTGGAACTCCTTACTGCACTGTTACTGTTTTTCTATCAAAAATATGATTCTTCAAACTTTTTGTAACAGGGAAACAAAAAATCAAAGCGGTTGCAAAGAACCCGTTGATTTCCTGATCTGCCTAGTGCCAGAACTCTGTCAGCTGACTGGCCTGAGTGACGAACAAAGGAAAGACTTCAGGCTGATGAAGGATGTCGCAACTTACACGAGGATCACACCTAACCAGAGAATCAAGGCTTTCAAACAAGTATGTGAATTCTTAAATAAGTAACTCTGCAGCCACGTGCAATTAGATGAAATGATGAAGAGATTCAATTTTAATAAATAAATAAATAAATAATAAATAATTTGTTTATTCAGACACAAGATCCACGGTAAAAAAAAATACAAGAAATATCAGTAAGCCTAACCCATAAAATTGTAATTAATTAATATAAGTACTAAAAACAAAAGTAAAAATTGGTACTAAAAGTAAAGTCATCCGGTGGCTATTTGCACCCATCGTTTGTAGGTGTCAGTTAGGAATATTCTGTCGGACAGACTTTTATGATGGTGTTCCTACACATGCCAACTTTAGACATAAATTTAGCAATTCTGTTTCTTTGAATAGCATTGAAGGTCTTAACGCGTGCCTCCAGAAACATTCCGGATGCACTACAAAAGCATTTAGTACCATGTCAGACTAAGAAAGTGCTTGATAACAGATCATAATCTGCTCTCGCTCAGACTTCAGAACATGTGATGTGTACATCTTCATGCACGTGACTGTACAATCGAACACTGAGTGAGATCACAGCGTTTTTAAGTCAAGCGTTTGAACACCATTACATTTGAAACAACTGAAGATGTGGTCTTAGATGGAGCACGCTTGCTTAGAAGGACCCGATTCACTTAATGGTACATGTACATCGTACTTCATTACTCAGACCCGAAAGTTATATATACAGAAATGCGGACATTAATTGTTCCGTAGGGGGAATTGACGACGCACATTTTGGGACTCAGTTAGTCGACTGCCACTGCGATAAAAAATCGTAATATCATAAAAAATAGGGGCCCAGTATGTGTTGTCAGGACTATGTATTTCTGTTAATAAAATTACAAAACACACAACAGTTCGGAGTTGTTTCAGAGTATGCATACCTCGGGCAGATCTTGCAGTCAGGTAGAAAAAACTTTGAGAAGGAGACCAAGAGGGGAGATCTTCAGCCATACTTTTATGTCCACTAGTGGACCGCTACAGGCTGATGATGTCAAAAAAAAAAAAGTCAAAATTCATTTATTCAGTAGGAACTGTATAGTACACTTTGAAACGTCATTTTTTTTTAATTTACCACCAATTCGTAACGTGACCAAACAGAGAAGAACTGGCAAGAAACTCTGCTTGGCTTATATTTTTTTAACGTCATTGTACTTAATATCTATTACATTGTTTTTGATGGAGTTGGAGGCAGTTTCATCCCAAGCTATTTTGTCATCTAAATAATCAGATATTTTATAATAAGCTTTATTACATAGATTACGTTTCACAACATTTTTGAATTTATTTACAGATAGATTAATCACATCATTTGGGATTTTGTTAAAAAATCGTACAGACATCCCTTTAAAAGAATGACTAACTTTATGGAGCCTTACAGTGGGAACAGCTAGTTTATCTTTATTTCTAGTGTTAACATTATGATAGTCGCTATTTTTCTTGAACATGTTAATATGTTTTCGGACATACATTATGTTTTCATATATGTATTGGCACGGCACTGTCATAACATTTATTTCTTTAAACTTAGTTCTAAGTGATTCTCTGGGGCCCATATTATAAATTGCACGAACAGCCCTCTTCTGCAACACAAATATGGTGTTGATATCTGCAGCATTCCCCCACAACAAAATGCCGTACGACATAATGCTATGGAAGTAGCTGAAATAAACTAGTCTAGCCGATGAAGATGTTAACCCAACAGTCAAGAACATAGCAAGTTATGTTAACCAGCTTGTTCCATCTTCAAGTAGTATAAAAAAATCATCATCAGCCTTTAGCAGTCCACTCACTAGGATTCTATCATCTCGTGGATATATGAATAAGTAAACCATTTGCAATTAATTTTCTATTTCAGTACATACACAGCGTCATGACAAACCCGACAGCCTCCAGCCGTCTAGAAGGTTGGGGACTAAGCATAGCACCGGATACCATTGACATAACTGCCAGAACCCTACCTCCTGAACCGTTGATTTTTGGCAACAACGTGAAAATACCAGGCAAGCCAAACGCGGAATGGAACAATGAAGTTACCAAGAACGCTGTAATGTCTGCTGTGGATATATTGAGCTGGGTGCTGATTTATACGGAGAGGGATACTGAATGCACCAGGGTAAGATAAAGCTATAGCATCTAAAGCTTTGGTATAGTAAAAAAACTACTACTGTTGTACTAGTAAAACTACAACCTATTAGTGATCGAAATCTAAATAAAAATATAGTATTGCATTGTATTGCTGGCAGTTTTTCTTTTTGTGAATACTTACATACTCATAGAAAACACCCAGACCCGAGACCAATATTTTCAGAATACAAATATTTGTCTCATGGCGGAAATCGAACCCGCAACCTTCTGCGTCTCAGGCGGATCTTTGCCCACTGCGCCACAGCGGTCGGTCGGTCACGATATGTATCATCATCATGGTTCAAGTTTGATTCTGTTTTTGACATTTAAAAATGACTATTCAACAGGAATTTCTGGACGTTCTCAAACGTAACTGCAGACCAATGGGTATTATGATAAAGGAACCACAGATGGTTAAACTGAAGAGTGACAAACTTGACTCGTACATCAACACCCTCAAGGAATTAAAGAGTAACACCATTCAGTTAGTGGTAGCTATATGTCCAACTTCGAGAGACGACCGCTATGCTGCTATTAAAAGGATCTGTTGTGCGGATAATCCCGTGCCATCGCAGGTTTAGTAGTCATATTATCTCCTTAGATAGTTCATAACTATTTTTTTTTCACCGTAAGTACACAACATTAAATATACGCTTCATCTTCATATGTTGAGAAAAATCGTCATCATCATAATCATCATCATCATATAATCATATAACATTTCACTGCTGGACATAGGCCTCCCCTAATTAACGCCATTGCACCCTGTACTCAACTCGACACATTCAACTTCTACGAGTAGCCTTTCGCAGATTGTCACTCCGTCTGGCCGGAGGGCGTCCTACACTACGTTTGCCGAGCCGGGGTCTCCACTCAAGAACTCGTTTATCCACACGGATATCAGTTTTTTGGCATAGTTTTCGGCAGTCCGGCGTCTTAAACATATCCTCCAACGCGCTTGATATGACATCTCCCTGTGTCACTCCTCGGCGCATTTGGATGGGTTTAGACCAGGACCAGTAGGTCCTGTACTCGGACACTCATAGTGGCGGCTTCGTACAGACATCTCAACACTGATATAATGATAGTCAACTTGGCAACGCTGTAAGGATTCCAGGACAGCCCAGGTTTCGACAAAGTCGAAGGCCCTTTCATAGTCCACATAAGCCAGAAACAGGGGCTGATTATACTCTTAGGACTTCTGTATAAATAAATAAATAAATAAATAAATAATGCTGGACGTAATCACACAGCATCATGTAGCCCCAAACTAAGCAGAGCTTGTATTATGGGAACCACATGATTGATATACTACACATATAATTTTTTTTTTTTGTAAATACATACTTATCATACATAGAAAACACCCAGACCCGAGACAAATATCTACAGAACTTGCAAACATTTGTCCCGCAGCGGGAATCGAACCCGCAACCTTCTGCGTCTCAGGCGGACCTTCGCCCACTGCGCTACAGAGGCCGTCAAATATATATAATCTGCCTTGTGTCTTCTGGCGAGACGATTCGTTATAACCCTTAAGAACAGCTTATATACATGGCTCAGGAGCGAGATAGGTCTCCAGTTTTAGAGGGTTTTATCTCCCTTTTTAAAAAACAACCATCAAGCTTTAGTTGCACGCCTTAGAAGTTCTCCCACTGTGAAGGACGGATTTGAAGAGGTTCTGCAGTTCCTGCACAACAGGAACTCTTCCTGCCTTCAGAAGTTCTGAAGTGAATCCATCTTCACAAGGAGCTTTTCCATTTCTTAGCTATCTCAGGGCCAACACAAACGATCTCGTCTTGGCTGATTTCCGGCAGGTCGTCGGCGTAGTGGCGGGTGAGGGTGGCTCTTTAATCGTGTTTGTTACGTTAGTTGCAAGGAGAATGTGCCGTGTACAGTCGGCCATAGAAGTCCTCGATCTCTGATAAGGTTTTGACGCATAATTCACCAATAATTCAGAATTGTCATATTGATCATACACATAAACGCGATATGTCCAATTCTCAGAATGACCAATTCTCATGAAATATTAAGCCAAATACCAATACGCATAATGACGCATATGCCAATGAATAATACGCATTTTGACCCACAGTTTTGACCAATACTAATTAGACTAATTTCTGTAATTTTTTTGACATTTTCTATCTAATTTTACATTTGTCATTTTCATGACACCGACCACATAACATAAATAATTTTCAGGACATATTGCAACTGATAACGATAGCGCGATCTGTAGCTAATAATTATATCCGACCAACCGATCTGATCTATACCTGATGACAACCATGGCTAAACCACAGCCATCGGGTTATTTGTTTAGCTTTGAACTGAAACACAATATTTTTCTTATTATTTATTACTTAATCAACATAAATACCTGCTCCGCTGCAGAGCAGTTCCGCTCAGTGCGGTCTTATCTTTAAAAAATAAAATCCTCATATATCTACAGGCGCAGGTGTAAAAATCGCTAAGTACCTACTTCAACACCACACCAGCCTATATCAGTCCACTGCTGGACATAGGCTTCCCCTAATAAAGGGGACATGCCCATAGTCCTCACGCTGGGCATGCGGGTTGGGGATCGGTTGGCACAGCTTCTTGCACCACCGTCGCCTTTCCCCGTCGGTGGTCAGTATCGCTCGCGTCTCGTAAAAATGAACGCTGGCGGTCAAGCTCCACGCGGGAGGGTCAAGCGCCACATGCTTGACGGTGCGCTATTGGTTCGTCCTTTGCCCTCCGCACCATCGCGCACTAAAGTTTTTAATTACGAAATGGTTTTACACAGAAAAGTGAGAAAAAATATTTATGACGTAGGTATATTGTTTTATGAAGAGAGGTTGATAATAATGCAGTTGATAATTTAAAAACAACATTATTTAAATTTTATGTAATTAGAGTAATTCTGTACTGAATAAAAGAAAGAAACCGAGCAAGCCGCCGGCCATGCCGACCCTGCCGGCGGCACCGGGGACGAAGAATAGCTACCCGTACGGCAAATACCCGCTGGCCTTGCCGCCGGCATGTGTGTAGGAGCCTTAACGTATTTTGTGGAAAGAGTACAAATTATCTATTTAATTAAAAACAATCAACAGGTGTGTCATTTCGAATGAATCGAATGTTTCATTGTGCATTTTTATCATTATAGGGATAGGTCATTTCGCGTATGCGTCGATCCGAGTTTAAATGCTTATGTGTTAATATGCGAATTCGTCTTATAGCGAAGATTTTTTTTTCAATTATTGGTCATTATGCGTCAGAACCAGTGAAAATAACAAACGAAAAAACAAATGAAAACCAGAAAAAAAAGACAATTGTAGTAATTATTCTTGCAAATTAAATATTATTGTATACGTGTCCAGTTTGTACTAAGAACTTTTTGTACATATTTTAGTATTTTTCTTTGATTGCTGAAGCGTTCCTCTAAATAAGTCCATGAGTATACATTAAATTGAATTATTCTGGATTTATTATTTGTTTCCCTAATTTTGTTTTGACTTAATTTATTTTAATTCCTCTGGTTCATATGTTCCGAAAAATTGATATTAATAATCAATTCACTTATCATTGGATCACTGCTCGATATTAATTACTGTGTTGTGTATGTTTCCGAGTATGATCTAGTTTTAAGCGATTTTAATTTTTAATCAATAATAATGTTACGATTTTCAGTTGTACTCTGTTGTGTGTGCCAAGAAATAAATAAATTAATTTGTAAGAAATAGATAAATACATAAATCAAAAGAGAATAATATAGTTTAAATAAATAAATCTCTGGAATTTCAACTGTTACTTTCAGGTGATAAACGCTCGCACACTTATGAACAAAAACAAGATCCGTGCCATAACTCAAAAGATCCTTCTTCAAATGAACTGCAAACTCGGCGGTACACTCTGGCACATCGCGATTCCTTTCAAGTCTTTGATGATCATCGGCATTGACGCTTACCACGAGACGGTGAAAAAAAGCAACAGTGTGTGCTGTAAGTAAAAATATTTATTTATTTATTTTGAAACAATTCTGTTATCATTCGTCGTCTTCGAGTGGGCGAATGTCCGCCTGAGAAGCAAAAGGTTGCAGTCTCAATACCCGTCGTGGGACAAAAGTTTGCATTATCTGCAGATACTTTTCTTTGGTCTGGGTGTTTTCTATGTATAATGTTACATACATTAACAGCAAAAATATTACCGGTCACGTGGTTCCCATAATTACAAGCTCTACTTAGTTTGGGGCTACATAATGCTGTGTGATAGTGTCTAGCATTATTTATTTATTTTTGGCACTCATGACGCGATATTAGTACATTGTATCCATCGTATTCTATGATATATACAGGGTTATAGGTTAAGTCAACCTAGATCCTGGAGGGGGTTGTAGCTTCAATAATTCCTGACTGATTTTACTATGGAACATATAAAGATATAGGACTTTTAAGGTTTTTTAACCCTGTATATAGAAAACACTGTTGTAATCTCGATTTGTTTGAAATTTTCGATTTTGTTTTGAATCAAACCCGCAATCTTCTGTGTCTATAGCACACCCACTGCGCAACAGAGATCGTCGTGTCCCATATGGTTCTTAAATAAATATATTCATTCCATTCTCATCCATTCAGCCTTCGTCGCATCGTACAACCAGACAATGACGCTCTGGTACTCGCGAGTGATCATACAGGATAAGGGTCAGGAAATATCCGATGGACTGAAAACCTGCTTTGGGGAGGCACTGAAGCACTACGCACAGATTAATGGGAGGTTTCCGGAAAAAATTATTGTCTATAGGTAAATACTCCAGATTGGAACATTTTTTTTATAGCTTCACTACATGTACGTGTAGGACGCCCTCCGGCCAGGTTGAGTGGTTCTGCGAAAGGCTGCTGGGAGAAGCTGAATGCGTCGAGCTGATAGGGCGGATTGACGCTCTTTAGGGGAGGCCTATATCCAGCATCGAACTGCTATAGGCTGATGATAATTTGAATGATCCCCGCTTGGTATTTGGAATATTTATTCTAGTATACTAGAATTTCGTTATACTAACTCTGGTTTGCTAGCACGCTAAAATGTCTGGCCAACTGGCCATATCTGCCGGAGAACTGGCAACCATTAGGGTAAACGAGTTCTTGAGTAGAGGACACCCTCCGCCCAGGTAGAGTGACGATCGACCTATGTCCAGCAGTGGACTTTTATTGGCTGAACTCTGGTTGTTCTGTTTGCATTTCACTTGCACTTCTTAATACTAATAATACCGTAGAAATCATAGTTGTAGCGCTAGAAGGAAAAGGCCTAGATTTCATGTTAAAGGAGAATGCCGAGAACCCGTACCAATTGCGTCAAAGCAGAACGTATCCCATAAAGTTTATTATATTTTATAAATTACATTAACATTTTGTTTAGTTTTACACACCGACGGGATTATTATTCAAGTAAAAAAATATTTTGTTGATTTGGTTTCCGCCGCACGCCGCCATTAGATTGCAACAACCAATGATATATACGTTACTATGGCAACAAACATTGATGTAAAGTGTTACTATAGCAATAACCCTCATTTTTGATTATTTTGACAGTAGAATGGACTAAAAACTTATTGGAAATCTTTTTGACGCACTCACTTTAGTCTTGGTACCGAGCGCCATACATCAGACGGCATTCTCCTTTGATGATTTTACCATTCAAGGGAATTAGTCGCGTAATTACTAGTTATAGTACGCAGTAGATATTATATTTGGTTAGATCTACTATGGGTTAGATGAGAGAAAACCAAAGAGACACAGGTACTTACTTGATTTTTAGCAGAAATCGCATCGTACCTTCATGCTGGTGATATGAAGGTTATAACAATGGCGATTATGATTAATGCAATTTTACCACCACTATAACTTGATAACCCACAGGGACGGAGTAGGTGACGGCCAATTTAAGACAATCAGGGATTATGAGATCCCTCAAATCAAGGCCAGCATACGTCTGCTAGACGACCAGTACATACCGATGATCACATACATCGTCGTGCAGAAACGTATAAATACGCGTATCTTCATGAAATGCTCGGGAGAGCTGGATAACCCCTACCCTGGGACGGTTGTGGACAACAAGATTACCCGGAGAGACTGGTAAGTTGTTTGATTAACCTCTTATCTTGATTCCAGACAATAGATAATAATATTATTTTCTGTTCAGTACCCCTAGTATGAGTTGCACAATACGGAAACGTTCATAGTTTTCGTTCTCGGGCTCAATTTTAATGTACTTTTTGGAAATTACGCAACTGATTTTAAAAACGGATCGAAAAACGTAGGTAATGTAATCTTCTTGCAGTTTGCAAATGAAGTTATCACTGAAAATGGTTATGTAATTAACGAAAAAAAAAGCACCTTCAAATTGAGCTCGAAAAGGTAAACTATAAAAGTTTTGAATTTTGCAACTCTTACTAAGGGTATAGATCTGTGTTACTAAAAATAAATAAATATAAGTCATCTTCGGAACCCGAGTCCATGGTGCTAGCTAACAAACGGGGCTCTGGCGGCTGCCGATTGTGGCATAGCGCAGCCTACACCTGCACAGGTACATCCCCTGACCGCCGACGGGCAGCAGCGTCGGCGGTGCGACAAGCTATGCCCTGTGATCCCCAACCGCATACCCAACGTAGGGCAAATATCCCTTCTTATTAGGGGAGGCTGGTGTTGTTGTAACTATTATTTAAGCTATTCTTGATTATAAAAAATCGTTTCTCGAACCTTTTTTAGAAAAAAATTGTAGGGACATGTTCTAAAGAAAACCGCACTATGGACTTTTCACAAAATGCCGAATAAACAGTGCGACATTTCGTTCAATGAAGCTTTTTCAGGTTATCACAGATTTTTTGGCTGAATGCACACTTCTTGATAGAGTATCACTTCTTTACAGGTACGATTTCCTGATCGCATCGCAAAAAGTGACCCAGGGCACAGTCACCCCAACACACTACGTGGTCGTGTACGATGATAACGCAATTCGGCCAGACCATTGCCAGAGACTGACATACAAACTGTGTCATCTCTACTACAACTGGCCTGGCACTGTCAGAGTACCAGCGCCATGCCAGTATGCCCATAAACTGGCATACCTAGTCGGCCAGAGTGTGAAACAGAAACCTGCAGAGAAGCTTTGTGATAAGCTTTACTTCTTGTAGTTGTCATAAAAAGGTATATTCGACATCGATTTAAAATAAAAAGTTTCAGTCAGTCATCAATAGAGTAAAATATACTAAGGAGTTTTTACCATGCACGTACTCCAATGATAAAAACTAAGTCCTCAGGAACCAAGGAGTTTTTACCATGCATGCACACCCAAGATAAAAACTAAAGCATGCAGCTTTTGAACAAAAATCTGTGCTCATAGCTGAAATAACCTTTACCATGTCCACGTAGTCTAGCTAGATGATTTATACTTGCAACGCAGCTGACTGAAACTCCAATGGATTCATAGAGAATACGAGATGGAACAAGCAAATAGCTCACCTGACGCTAAGTGGTAGTGTGTCAGACTTCACAATCAAAGTAATGCCATCAAAGCAGTTTAAAAACAGTACATTAAGGCGATCACGATTGATTATAATAATTTTGGCCAATGACAAAGCGTTATTTTGAATCTACGCTTTCTCATTGCCAAATTTTACGTCTACGATATGATTCCTTTTTTGCTAGTCTTCGAGATCGAACCTAATATATCAGTCTATTTTCGAAGAATGTATGGCGATTTGATGAATAAATCCCACCTATTAGACGTTGTAATATTTAATTTGTTTGTTTCTTTATTGAAAGCAGAAAAATACCACATTACATGTTATAGTTTGTAAGGATAAATCTTTGTGAGGTAAAAAATACTTCACAATTTGAACTATTTTAATTATGGCTATTATTGAAAATACATCTGGTGCCTGATTCTGACGATTCGATATTTTTTACTATATTGTGTATATATATATAGCGAGAACTGTCCAATTTCATACAGTTTTGTCAGTTTCTGCGATATATGTCTAATAAAATAAAAAATATCGAATCGTCAGAATCAGGGCCCTGATTTATCTAAAGTTGAATAATCTAAAACTACAATTAAATTACTAAAAGACTTGATTGATGAAATTACTGTTATAAAAGACTTAGGTTTAAAAACCTGCCAACGAAGGCGTTAATTATTATTCTTTGTTGATTGTTTTACATGTATAATGTAAAACTTGTAGGTGATGCTGGGCTTACTCTTATATCCTTTTCATTACTATAACTATTGCTACAAATATTGTAATAGGTACAGCCTGGCAAAAAAATATAGAAATGAATGGAGGCGCCACTGTCGCTATTATATGGCCACCCGAAAATGTTATTCTAAATAGTTTTGATACTTGATAATTTTTATGATTTTACGCCTTCTTCAGACACAAATTCTGAACAATTATCCACTAAAGTAGTTCACTATATTTCATCTAAATCCTATCCGGCGTACGGGAGTAAGAAACATACAAGAATACAAACATAATTTTGCATTTATTTGGACAAATTAAACTTTAAAAATAAATATTTTTTTACAAAGAATACATTTTACAAAAATTATCCATGCGATCATCCTTCAAATATTCAACGCCTGATAATTCCTATTCACTTCCAATTTTGAGCCTTGCTTGTGAAATAATAATATGAAAGTTATCTTCCCGGTTACCATTCAAATTCGAATCTTCTCCATTGTTTACTGTACCCTCATTCTCCTTCTCACTATGCTGACAGATTTACCTATAAGGAAACAAAGATTTAACGACCTCATGATTGCTTAACAAAACGACACTAGTAAAAGTATCAAGTTGATAGGCTACTCTATTTTGTTTTGTAAACATAACCTCAAGATAGCCACTTCATAATTTGTCAATATTATTAAACGCAAAGGCTTGTAACTAGTATAAAGAAACCTAAATAGCTCTATTTTACAGGAGAAATTATCTTATCATAGTTAAATACCTGTCATTTCAGCGATTCTCGGTAAAACATTGTCGAGATCGGACAACTTTATTCCGGCCTCTTTTTCCAACAAAAAACACTTGTAAACCTTAAAAATCAATCTTCTCTGGCACTGCTCCGGATGGCTTTATTCATTTTGAACACATTATCCACAGGAAATCACCGGAATTGATTAATAAACATACAAAATTCAAGATTAATAAGACTATCTGATGTTACTACATGTACTTGTGCTTGACAATATGAAAAGGGTTGCCAGTGCATAATAATTTTAGTTCCGTTTCTAAACATTTTTGCCAGGCTGTACGTACAATTTCAATTGGCTCTAATCCTGAAACTCTACTTCGCTTCGTTAATTAATTTATTTTTTTTGCTTTCTAGAAGTATAATTATAATATATCTCAGAGTTTAGTGTGCCTCTTGGGAAAGGCCTCTAACGATTTCCATTGCTTTCTATCTTGTACAAATCTTCTCCATTTTCGACCTGCTGTGGCATTGAGTTCGTCCTTTCATATTTTACGTTGTCGACCTCTATTTTACCATTTCTAGGGTGCCATTCTGTCAGGGTTTTGAGCCATTTATCCTGGGGACTTCGTCACATGACCCGCCCATATCCATTTCATTTGGTCTATCTTAGTTAGGATGTATGTCTCCACGTCTTAGCACTTTTATATGCCTACTTGACTTACTCGTAGTATTGGACGTCGCAACGTCCAATGATGAACGAACACCAAAACCAATTTCTCAAACCAATGTGAGAAAAGCCATTTTGGTTTTACGTCATCGTTCATCATTGGTCGTCGTTATCACTGTATGTCAATGTCTTATCCCGCGTATCAACCTATATTCAACAAACTGTAGCTCTGATACATCTAAAAGAACTGAGACATCCATAATAGGTACAGCTGCTTTATAATATTTGTAACAATACTTATTACTTTACAATGAAAAGCATAGGGTAAGGAGAGTCAGCGTAAAATGTCATAGTGCATCTGTAGGGAAATCACTAACATATCGGCAGCGTATCGTACAATTTTGAGCAATGACGCAGCTTTATTTCTTATCTATGCTTCCTCATTTTGCAAAATTTTGATATACGCTCACTATACGAAAGCTAGAAATATTTGTGACTGCCTGCGCTAGGGGAGCGGTGCGGACGGTGTCATGTGACGTAACACTGTCGCGATACACACTTTATGAATGGTAAATTTAATTGACGTAACGAAAACACTCTTGCACCGTTACACCACCGCATATGATAGGGTATTTAAACCAAATCTAGGGTATTTAGAGCAAAGCTAGTTATATTGAGGCCCATGTTATATATAACTCGGGTCACCATCGAAATCGATGGACTATACAGGGTGAGTTTGAATTCGTATGTTATCCCGGAAGTGGTTTGGACCATGGGAAAATGCATAATTCAAAACTTTTCTCCAAAAACTGTTAGATAGATTAACTTGGTTTTGTGCGTGACAACAACAACTTCGGATTGTAGAACCATAAGATAATTTTGAAAAAAACGGGATTCCCGGGAATTTCGATAGTTTTGGTACCAAGAATATTTTTAATTCTACAGCTTCATAAAACTCATAAACAAGGCCTACTATTAGTAGGAACTTATTTCGTGAAATAAAGCAAATTGCAATTATAACTGAGTTGAAATGAAAATAAGACAGTTTTTATTATAATAAATAAGAATAATTAGATTGTTCACGATATTTAGTCGAATATAGATGTTTATTTACGCAATATATTAGGTAGATATAACGAGAGTCTACAAGCGATCATTACGTGTGACTAACCGTCTCGTTCGTAGGCTTGACGACTTCAGCCTCCAAAACACGCTAGGTTCCGCAAAAGCTTTTACTGAAGATCACATAAAAATGCTTCAATTTCGATTATGATATATAATACAGAAACCTTATACACGGCCGTTATGCTTAGGCGTTTGTGGACTACGAAAACCTGTTAGATTCAGGTTCAGTGTGGTCCTTTCAGCAGTGCCAGATCGACTACTGATTCAGAGAGTTGAAGTGCTTGTACAGCAAGGCCACAATAGCTAATCGTTTTTAGGGCCAGAGCGCTAATACTGTCCAACTATAAAAAAGGGTGAGACAAGGAGACATTATTTCTTCGAAACTGTTCACGCATTGGAGGATGTCTTTAGGATTTTGTATTGGGATGGACAAGGCATGATGTCAACGGCAAATACATCACTCACCTTCGTTTTGTCGATGATAAAATTTTATTATCATACAGGTAACATAATCGTCGTCAAATGCCCATGTGCTTAAGCCGGTTCATGTTGGAAATGATCTGCCTTGGTTATATGTTTATGTCGGTTTAACTGGATTGGTCCAACTTCGACAAAGACCCACGATTAATCCAATTTATATGGGCAGCGTCCAAGAAATTGTGATCAAAATGTATCTCTTATTAAAAATTCCAAGAATATGTGCCATAGCCCGTTGTGTTACTTTGAGTTTGCGCATGTGACCAATAGTTAGTGACCATGATTCAGTTCCAGAAGGCATCATAGTTGTAAACTAAACGACTGCGACTGATGATGAGTGACAGTACTATGGTCGGATTTCAAGTCTCTGGCACAAACCAACAAATGTCACGAAATGTCAATGTCAAAACTATTAGTAGTGGGCGCTAAACATTTTTTTACCTGGATCAAAATATATTACGCGTCTGCTGTTTTTACGATTAATAAATTCATCTATAGACTGCACTTTTAATGAAACCCTGATCAATTTTTCGTCATCTTTTATCCTAATAACACAATTTTTTGAATAATTTAGAGAATAATAGAAGTTAAAGTTATTACAGGGTTTTGTTATTTAGAGACTCAATATGCTAATTTTGTAATTATTTTCACATTTAAACACTTTAAAACCAACACAATGTAAAACAAATCACTCAAATCAGCGTAAGTATTTACGCGATCCTTGATTCCTGTCTAATTTACTAGTAGAAAACTGAAAACTTCGTGGTTTCCCAAAAAACACTCTCGTCCGTCGTGATAATGGTGATGATGCATCCCTATCGTGAGTGCGCCTTGAAAACGAGCCGAATGTTTCAAAACTAGTTAAAATGTTAGTGTTCCAAGTACCGAGAATTTTTCTACCATAAAATTTTATTTTTTTATTAACAATCTCTAAAACGTAAATAAATTAAAAACAAGCACGCTAAAATAACGCTCGAGCCCAAGTGAAGATAACAATTTTATGTTTAATTTGACAAAGTCTTCGAGTTGGTACTGGCCTGTGCCAGTTGGTAAATCAGAATCAAATCAGTTCTAAGGTATTTATTATATTTTGTATGAAAGGACAAAGCCTTATATTAGTTTAAATAACAAAACACGATTAGATTAAAATCTTTATTAAAATAACCACTTACATACTAATAATATGTACACATCTCAACCAAAACATTCATTCTTACAACTTTGATTCCTGAACCTATATTTTGGTTCCTGGTGTTGTTTCTACATTTTGGAAATGCGCAGGATGGCATTTTTTTTGTATTTTGTCATTGACGTTTATGTCGCACTTTCGACGGACCGCGGCCGACTGAGATCAATTGCTTCCCTGAGTCTTGACAGCGCTGCACTTATAGGCCCATCCACTAAAGTATAATATAGTTGGGGATAACATACGTTTACGAACTTGCCGTGTATACCTAGTCAATTAATCGCTGCACCTGATAGTTGCCAGCACTGAAACTAAAACCATTTGTTCTTGGACTTCGCAATAGAAAGAGTCAAAGTGAAATATGACTAATAGAACTTAATTTAATATTTAACTTTGTAAATAAAGTAAATAATAGGCGTTAGAGCGAGATAGCTTCGTATCAGTGAGCGTTGTATAAGTAAAGAGACAGAAGAATTAGACAGAACTATTGATAGTTGCCGGACGTCCGGCTGCAAGATGGGCAGACGACATTGTCAAAGTCGCGGGCCGTACGTGGGTTAGACTAGCGCAGGATCGTGGTGGATGGCACAAGTTAAGGAGGCCTCCCTTAACTTATACCCAGCAGTGGGTGAAATCGGGCTGTGGATGATGATGATGTTGATGATTGATAGTTGCCTAACAACTTAATATTAGGTGCTTACCTATGAAATTGGCGTTTTATATGAAAAAAGTAGAACGACTTTTTTTTAGGACATCAATCACTTTTGCCATTTAATAGGTAGTTCATTGATTCCTTTGCTAAAAAAATTGTGGGGGCGAGAATCAATAAAATCTTTGAAGGCGGCTTTGACTGCCTCGTTGGAATTGAATTTTTTCCTTGCAAGAAATTATCCAAATTCCGGAAAAAGTGGTAATCTGTTGGAGCAAGGTCCAGGGAGTATGGTGGGTGTCGGAGACATTGCAATCGCAGCTCCTTTAATTTAGAGACCGTCTGTTGTGCAGTGTGTGGTCTAGCGTTGTCATGAAGCAGTGGCGGGCTAGAGCAATTGATCAGTCTCGGTTGTTTAACAGCTAGCTTTTCCGTCATGGCTTGGAATTGTTGACAATACAGATCTGCCGTAATCGTCTGACCAGAGCGTAAGAAGCTGGAGAGGATAACACCAGCACTGGTCCACCAGACACTTACCAGTACTTTCTTCTGAGTCAACTTTCGGGGCAGGATTTGGCCGGTTCTCCTAGGTTCAACCATTGTGATGAGCGTTTTCGATCATCGTACAGGATCCATTTTTCATCACAAGTTACGATGCGATTCAAAAATCCCTCGTTATTGTGACGGTTGAGTAGAGTAACGCAGCACTCGATGCGTGTTTGTTGGTGTGCTTCGCTCAAATCATGCGGTACCCATTTTTCCAACTTTTTTACTTTTCCAATCTGCTTCAAGTAATCTAAAATGGTTTTATCACTTACACCGAAGCCTGCCGCTAGCTCTGACGTAGTTTGCAATGGATCCGCTTCCACCATCACTTATAATTCTTCATTGTCAACGAGGGTCTCCGGCCGTCCACGGGGTTTGTTCTGTAGGTCAAAATTTCCAGAACGAAAACGTTGAAACCAAAATCGTACCGTGTTTCTTTTACTGTATCTTCCTCATACACATCATTAATCCTTCGAGCTGTTTCTGCAGCGCTGGTTCCTCGGAGGAACTCGTATTCGAAAATAACGCGATATTTTAAGTTTTCCATAGTGTGAACAGAACGATGTCAAAGAAAAATCAAATGGCGCGAAAACAAATGTACCACTAAATCCCAAGCACAGATACACAAGCATACATACAAAATAAATTTAAATTTGGAATTTCTGACCAAACGCCAGATATTTGAGATCAAAGTGGCCAGTTCGACAAAACGCCAATTTCATAGGTAAGGACCTAATACTAAACTCTTTGTTGCCGAAGCAGAATGCTAAATGGTGAACATTTAAAATGTCTTTTATTTATTTTTTTATGAAGTCTTTATTAAGCCTAGTTCTAAGTTGATTTTTCAGATTATGTGTTATGTGCTGCATATATTGCAATGAACGTTTACCTTTTTACAATATTTAGTAACTCATCCTTTTTATCCCTTTTTCTCATGAAAAAAAAACACCCTCATGAAAACGAAACGAAAAATACCAAAGAAATAGGACTAAAGCATAGAAGAAGTCTTAAAATTCATTTATATTCTGAACATTAACTCATACGGCAGATCTCTACTTTCTTATGTCCATATATGTTAGCTAGAAAGAGATGCATACTTTATCTCAATGCGATTTCTGCGACTTCGTACGACTTCGTGCCAGGGCATTTGTATGAACCTGCATAGAAATTTGTTCGAGCGCCCTGGTACGATTAACTTTTTCAAGTCGCATTGATATTTGTATGCATCCCTTTCTAACTGATGATATTGGACATAAGAAAGTAGAAGCCGTATTGAATTTTAAGACTACCATACCCTCGAATATTGCCCAGTACGAAATAGATTTAGGAAACCATTTATATAGTAGTCGCTGGACGCTGCCCGTTGCCCGTACAAATTAGATTAATCGTGTGTCTTTGTCGAAGTTGGACCTATGCAGTTAAACTGACTTAAATACATATAACTAAGACAGACATATTGGTCAACAACTTCGATGATAATATCAATTCCAACATGAACCGGTTTAAGCATTCATTTGACATAATATAAGTTTTATGGTATAGTGCCAAGGTATACCTATACCAACGATTCTGTTATGATAACAATACTTTATCATCGGCAAAATGAAGGTGAGTGATGCCGTTGACATCATGCCTAGTCCGTCTCCGAAGAAACCGAAAAACTCCGAGAATAGCTGGCATAGTTCGTTGTGTTACTTACAGCGCATTAATTAGTTTTACGTTGAATCTCGCTCAAACGTAGAATGAAACATGTTCAAGATTCTGATAAGTTTATTCTAGTGTTTAAGATTATTTGTTACATATTGATATTGTTTTAGGTACTACTTACCTATAAAGAACCTATTATAATGGTAGGAAATACCATTATTTAGTTTAATGAAGAGAAAACGATTTATTTTGTTAAAGTTTACGTATTTGAACAAAATCTGAACTTCTTTTCTAATAAAATTTAAAATATGTACAAACGTTTTTTTTTAAAACCAAACCGTAACAGTATTTTTACGGGTTAGTATCAGAATGACTGGATCGCAAATTGATTTCGCTCTTAGTCCAAATCTCAAAATATCTTAATACATAAGTCGCAAAATGTCTACATCGCTTTTAGCCCATATCAAAATGACTACTACATCGCAAAAAGCAAAGATAATGCAATTCTACGAGTCTGAACAGTTATACGATCCAGTCATTCTGATACCAACCCATTTTTACGTAGGTAGGTACTTCTATTTTGTTTAAGTTAACTAAATTATACAAAGTTCCTTCCTTCTTATGTGCTAATGGCCTAGTCTGGTGTCGGAGTTTCTGCGCATAGCCATGCGGAGGGCGGAATATTGAAAGAAGCCAACTTCAACAAATTAACTTGCCTGCTGAAGGCGCGGAAGCGCTCAGATCTAAATCCCACTAGACCGGGCGCAGTGTTGCTTAACCAAGATAAACTTGCTAATAATACTGAAGTAGGTACCTAAGTTACGCCACGAGCGCTTCGATAAGGAAGGAAATAGATTTTTTTATAAAGAAGATGGCAAATGTTCGTTACTCCTTTACGCCAAAAGTACTGCACGGATTGCGTTGATATTTTGCAGATATGTGAACTAGACCAGAATAGCATATACGTAGGCTGCTACTTTTAGCCCCCTATATTTCACTTAGTCAAAGAAAATTAGTAAAATTAGGGCAAGAATCTCGGAATGAGAGATAGTGGGCTATAAACTTGTATAAACCTTTATTTGAGCACTCTAAAACTTGTCTCAAAACCTACATGTCATAGGGTGTTAGCTTCTTCAGATATTCCAAGGTCAAAAAATCTGTTTATTGCAGATATCATGTTTCCTATGGGTTTTATGCTATTTATATCATAATAAATATTGTAGAACAATTCTCTACAGTTTTTGTCTGGTTATTGTCATTTTTTGGACAATTTTGATCATAAAATGAAAACCCAGAATCGTATAAAAAAATAAACTGTAATAACTGCTTTAAACTGGGCTAATTGACCCCTTTCATATGATATGCCATTCGACCTATTAGCACCAGTTTGAAATTTTGACGTTTCTAATTTTGGACCTGGAAAATGAAAATATTTTTGCATTTTTTTACTGGCAATCTTATTCAGTCAGTGCATTTTAAATCTATACCAAATTTCAAGTCGGTAGCTTATGTAGATCCAGAAATAATCAGCTGTGACAGACGGACGGACGGACGGACAAAGCTACCAGTGTTTTCAATTGAGTGATGTGTCTTAACACGTTGACTGCGAGCAAGACCTACGCCTGCAGCGATGTGACTGAGAAATAGAGTGCAGATAGTGTGATAAGATAACAGAGCCGCGGTGTGTAATGAATGAAGATATAGTGACAAGGATTGAGAGAGGTATGCTGAGGTGGTTTGGGTATTTAGAAAGGATGGTTAAGATTGACGAAAAAAGTATATGAGGTGTGTGTGAATGGGACTGTTGGAAAGGGAAGACCACTAAGTACTTTCTTCTGTGATCAAATCCGAGACGTACTGGAAATAGGCCAGGCCAAGAGTACCCTAAACCGATGAGCATTTATGACCCTTCCCCTCTAGGAAATAGGCGGGGCTGTATGTATGAAGGTTTTATTTCACGTTTCCAAAACAGTTTCCAAGTAGATTACTAAATTATAATATTAGGTAAATAAATATAAATAATAAATAAATAATGCTGGCCACTATCACACAGCATAGTACGAAAATTGGTTTTTCTTGCAGTTGTGGGAATGATGAGATTTTTTTAACATTTCCTAGAATTCGGAACAATTTCCAGCCTAATGCGAATTATTGTAACTTTGCCCCTATTTTGTAACTAAAAGCAGAGCTTGTTTTTTGTATACAATTGTTCTACTTGCTGAAACCAACGGCAGTGTTCTCATAAAACGGTTGTTTTCTCGTGTTCACATAATAAACCATTGATAACTGACCTAGTAATAATACATTAGTAAAATAAATAAAAAAGGTCCAGCTTTATAAAAAAAACTTTCCAAACTCTAGACCAGAACTGCGAAGTCTAGATAGAAAGATAACTTAACAGTACTTATAGCAGGAAGCAGGCAGCAGGAAAAAAAATGCAAAATGGACGGTCTTGTCGGTCTACTGATCTCAAACCAGGCAGAGCCAGTACTATGGGTACCAGATACTGATAAACATACGTCATATATTTATAAAATACTACATTACGGGGTAGGTAATGTAGTAATATGTAGGTACTTTTTATTCCATTCATATTATTAAGGGTTCCGTGTCAAATTACCGGGTTTGGGAAACATTTCACATGAAAGGACAGACGAAAAAAAAGAGTATAAACGCAAATGAAGCTGCGAGCGGGTAGTATATACGGAGCAGCTAGTAAAACACCCACAGAAATAGAATAAACATCTGAGTATGGTTACCACACAAATGAATGTTCTGGGTGAGAATTGTGCAGAAGACACCTACTACCAACTTAGCTATGAGGTTAGTTAAATTCTTAGCTTCCTGCCATAGTAGAGTACTAAGGTTGGTTGCTCTAATTAGGTAAGTACCTAGGTATATGTGAAAAGTTCTGCGTCGCCCGGAGCCCTGACTTGACATAGATGTGATATGCACGCGTTTTAGACATTGGAATTAGACGATATCACGAAATGCAACTTCCACGAACAAGACCATTTTATAAGGCTCGATTCACGCTATCTTTTAAGCATTTCTTTTTTTACCTAGCGGACATTTTTATAAGAAATGGACCTTTTTTTATTTTTATAATAAGTACACTAAAAATATAACAATTTATTTAGCTCATGATAAACTAATAAGCAACTTAATATGGACTTAGTTTATTTTTATTGTACCTAGGTATAAGGTATTAACTAAGAATGTGTCCATCACCACTTTCTTACTTCTTTGTTCTTGTATCCTTTAAAAAGCACTATTGCACAATTTTTACTAATAATTACACTACACTAGCTCAAAAGGTTTAATTCTTTTGAGTCTTCTCACTATGTCCATGTTGTCGAGGAGCTAGATGGCCTCTATGAAGTCTATGTTCGTAAGCTTCTGCATATTTTTTAATCACTTTGTTAACGAACTGTATGTTAAGGTCCCGGTGGAGGTCATCATATCTTACGTACCAGGTGCTTTCACTATTCCCCTGAGCACTTTGTTTCGAAATCTTTGGCCTTAGAGGAATTTTAATACTTTCGTGCTACTTACCTATGAATCTTTAACATGATGACGGCAGAGTAACGCAAAAATGGCATACAGAGACTTCGTAGGTAGGCAACGAAGTCCGTGGATGGCAGTGGATGGCGTGAAGGGCTAAAAACAGTTCACTTTGAGAAGATTTGGAGAGCTCTAACTTCTACAGGCTGTTTATGATGATGATAAGGAGCGCAACAATCTGCGAAAGGCTGCTGGTAGAAGCTGGATGCGTCGAGCTCAGGACAGGGCGCAATAGCGCTCATTAGGGGAGGCCTATGTCCAGCAGTGGACTGCTATAGGCTGATGATGATGATGATGATGATGATGAAGGAGCGCAACATCTGAGCTTGAGCTCTGATGCTTCCAATGCTGAGTAAGGTTCCGTTTTTACCCAATTGTAGTGCATTAGAAAAAATATATAAAGATATTATAAGTACCTACTTTTATAGCTTGGGTGAAATAAATATCTTATTTATGAAAAACTAACACCTGCGATGAAAATGGAATACTTCTTTGATGAAATTAAAAAAAAAAACCCTATATGTGAGTCCCTATATTCTCGTAGCAGTTGTGTAGAGTAATAGAGCAGCAGTAATAGAGAGCAATTTCACTTCAACCATTTGTACTAAGAAAATTGAAGCTATAGGACGTAAAGACGTGTGACGGGAAATACGAAGACACACTTCCTAGCGAATTTACAGCTTGCTCAGAGTTATTCATGTCAAGAAAACAACGATTCGCTCACTATGAATAGACCCCTATTGCGAACTCGAATAAATAACACATTGAGGTAGGTCCCTTGGAGAGAAAAGGCTCTAAAACCTAAGCATCGATCCATCACTGTTGAAAGATTACATTAAACGCTGAACTGGATCACAGGAATGTAGCTAATTTGTGATCGGTGCAAACTTCAAGCTCAAATTAATGCTAATCTAAAATGATTTAAGAATTCACGTTGGTTTTATCTGAACTGACAGGGAAATTACTGACTGGACTCTAATCGGAGATAGATTCGATCGACTATTAAATTGTTTAGAACCTAACGGAATACCTATTTTGTAAGATTGCTATGACCCACGTCATGGATTCTGTCCTTGGTTTTAGTCTAGACAGGGAAGTATTTTGTTGAAAAATATCGTTGGCGTGAAAATAAAGTTTGTAGTGAAGAAGTCTGAGGGCTTACCACAGGTTTTGATAGTTTTCGAAAACTTTTAAGTTTCGGTATCTTTCCATACATTTTCGTACATCGCCTCTAGGGAAACGTGCATGAACTAAAATCGGCACCACGAGTTCTATCGACTCGTAGTTTACGAGCTCGAAAAAAGTTTTCGTACAGGGTGCCTAGTGCGAGTTTTTTACCAGCTCGATCGCGTTTGCGTTTACGGAAATTTGTATGGAAAGGCGTCAATGCCACGCGTTTTTCACTAGATGGCGCTACCTCGATTCCATATAAATTTGCGTAAACGCAAACGCGATCGAGCTGGTAAAAAACTCGCACTAGGCACCCAGTTTTGTGCTAATTTGGCAGTACGAGTTCGTATTTTGACAAGTCTGTGGAAGTACACAATGTAGTATATCGTAAACTTTCAGTCGATAGATAAATCTTTGTGAGAGACGTTATCTTGAAAACTATCTGTTGGAAAGTTGTTGGATTTTCTGCGTTTAGGTATGTTTTCGAGAAAAGAGCGCGTTTTGTTGACAAACAACTAAACACCATTTGCAAAACCTCAAAACGTGTCGTTTACACGGTTTGTTTCGTCTCTTTTCTTTTGCCTGTGTGCAAGAGAGATAGAAGTATGCACCATGAAGTTCGTTCAATCGAGCTAGTCGATCAAAGTTATGGTGTAAACTATGCTATAAACATAGAACTCATGGTACCTACCAATCACCGGAAAACCATATGGTATATCAAGCTTACCGAAACCATCACATGGATGGTATGCAAAAAACTCATGGCCCTCTGAAAGGACAGATACCAGGATTCAAAAGTTTAGCTTTTGTACATAGGTACCTAGTACCTAATATAAAAGTACCTGTACTCCAATATCACAAAAATAAAAGAAGAACAATTAAGTTATGATGAATAAGACAATTGCGTTACCTACAAATGTATGGCAGATGATACCTAAGACCGAAAAGTGCCTAGAATCAATGGCTAGACAAGACCTATTAACAAATCGAACCAGACCAGACAACAAAAAACCCATCCTAGTTACAGGCAGTAAAATAAATCTTAGAGCCTTCAAGTTATTGAAGCCATTGATGAAAAGGAAAGCTAAGTGCGTCCATTTGCGTCTACGCAATAAAATCGTTCAAACGCTATCATTGAGAAACATACCATCACCGCCCACCAACAGGCTTCTAATCTACACTTTATCTGTGAAAACACTTGCATAGCGCAATAGCAGGCGTAGTGGTGCATCGATCAGAGCTAGCTAACCTGTACCTACCCGCTGACGTAATGTATGCCAGTCTCTTCGGAACAATCTGAAATACCTACGCGGTGTGTGGGTGTGCTTCGTTTAACGAAAGAGCGGCAGTCCATCAGGTGGGAACAAGACAGCGCTATATGGACAGAGCAGCTCAGTATTATCGCCAGCCCGTGGGAAATGCACAGTAGTGGTCAGAGCAGACTGCGCGCGCGCCGGCCCAATGCACGTATTATTGTATTGGAATATTTGCCGCTCACAACATCTTAAGGGATTGCAGCGTGCGCTACATTTTCATCTTTATTATGTCCAACTTAGGGATCACTTTGATTGGTATGACTGGAGTTTTGATGGTAATTTTGAATGGTGAGTTATAAAGGCGGTCGGGTCTCAAGTAAGTATAACACGGTGATTTTTTTAGCAATCGATTGAGGTTTTGCAGACACGGTTGAGATGCAAATGTGGTGTTTACGGAGTTGGTCGGCACACGCCTATAATAAATGTTGTGTTGCGTGCCTTTAATAAACACGTTTCGACTGCGGTAATGGTAATACGCCAATTTACTCGGTTGCTGTACGCTTTTATAGCGCGATTTTGATGAGCATCAGGCATTTAGTAGCTCCGGCTTTTGTAATTTTAAATGATAATATTTGAAATGAAAACGAGGATCTATGGCTTGCTCTACCTTTTTGTAGAGCTTCAACTTCCACATCTCGTAGTCTACAGATCTTTAGACCAAATTATCATAAATAGGTGCAGTGGATAAGTTGATAGCGTAAAATGCATGTTAACGCTGGCTGTGGCGCGTTCTTATCAAGAATCGCTCCTATCCGTGGATAACTAATACAATAAAGGAAATGATGACGCGTTTACGCGATAAAGCTGCAGCAGATTATCACAGGACCAAGTCGACTAGCAAAGTAGGAGTACTTCAAAGATCTTACTTTACTATGAAAAAACTTCGTAAGTTTATAAGATTCACATTAAAAGTAAAATTCATGACCCGAAACTATTGAAAGAAAATACCCTTTTGAAAAAAAAAACATAGAACTTCCCACACACTTTCAAACCCCAAATATGATTAATAATCACTGTTTAAATATACCTACCTGGCACCTCAAACGTAGCATACTCGCAAGTAGTTCATTTCGAATCCCAAACATTTAGTTATGCCATCTTTTACTAAGCATTGAGCAAATAGGATGTCATTAGGGTTTCCAGAACCGGTTCAGTTTTGAAAAAAAACGGGATTCCCGGTTCTTTTTGATGTCAGATCCGGGATTCCCGGGAATTTCGGTACTTTTCGGTATCAAGATTATTTTTAATTCTACAGTCTTAAACGTAAGAGACTCACTATTATTAGGTACCTACATATTATGTCGTGAAATAAAGCAAATGAAAATGAAAACGGAGCTAAAATGCAAATAACATAGTTTTTATAGAAAAAAAAAACTAGATTGTTCATTATATTTAGTCGTATAAAGGTTTGTTCACATAAATACGAGTATTAGGTAGGTAGGTATTATGAGAGAAGTGATCCTACATGCGATCACTTATAGTAACCACCCGTCTCGCTCGTAGACTTGATGACTTTCATTCTCCTGAACACGCTAGGTTCCGCAACCGTAGACCATATACGCTTCAATTTACATTCAGATTATACATAAAACCGAGGAGTAGGTATACTCGGCCGTTATGCATAGCGTTTGTGGACTGCGAAAAAGCCTTAGATTCAGTTTAGACCTAGGCAAGAAGTGTGATCATTACGGCGGTGCCGGATCGACAACCGGTTCTGAGTTGACGTACTTGTACAGCAAGGCTACAACAACCCCGATCCTATCGATATCGATATTATAATATACATATACTACAAAAAGCGTGAGACAAGGAGACGTTATGCTCCCGAAATTGTTCACCTCTACATTGGAGGAAGTCATTAGAGTTTTGTACTGGGATGGGCTTGGCGTGAATTGAAATTCAAAATTAATAAATATTTGAAAATAAATAATTCACCTTCCATTTAACGATGATAAAGTATTGTTATCATGGTAGAAAATTGTTGGAAATTCTTTGAATGACCTTAGCACAATGCTCAGAGATCTCAAAATGAACCTGGTCAAAAACCCATGTAGTGCCTAATCCGGTTCAAGTTTGGAATTATATTATCATATATATGACCATGTCTGTCTTGGTAAGACAATTCAACTGAATAGGTCAAACTTTGACAAAGACCACCAACAAATTGAATTCGTACGGGCAACGTCCGGGAAATTGTCGCATAATTCACAAAAGCCAAATCTCAAGAACTCGTACAACTAGTGATGACTTATGGTACTGAAACATTGTGGCTAACTATCGGTTTCATGCACAAACTCAGAGTAACACAACGGGCTATGGAGTGAGCTATGCTCGTTTTGTTTTCGTGACAAAAATTCGTTATAAAGAAATCCGTAAGAGTTACATTTACAATACTTCACAAATAAGCCACAAAAGCCATAAACAGTTAATACATATAGCTCATATTTTTGATTGAAATCATATAGAAGTACATAGGATCTGAGATCTTAACTAACGTCTTAGTACCGATACATACTAATGACTTGAAACCTATTATTGTATTTACGACAGTGCTTGAAACGTAAAATATCTATTGTGTTGCTATTTCCCGAAAGTACCGAAAGAACCGGGATTTGGTTTAGGGGTTCCCGGTTCCTAAAAGTCTTGAAAATTTTAGAACCGAAAATCCCGGGATTTCCCGGGAATAAACCCTAGATGTGATCTCATTACATTGGACATGCATAAATTGTCGCTACCCAACACGTTAAAAACAATCAGTGCTTTAATAAACACTTCAATATGCACATCTACGTTCCCTAACTTATGGCAATCGTTCATCCTTTACCCAAAAATTCGAATCCAAATGTAATAAAAGATCCCAGGGCAATTACTTAGCATCCTTCCTGGTTTATCTAAGGTGATGGAGAAGGCTGTTTGTGTCCAGTTAACTGATGATGTACAGTCGGGGCATAGGAGGACTCCAAATGAACTGTGATTTACCGTTTGAAGGACATGTGGCTGAGTGTCTCCATAATTGTATTTATAGGTTAAAGGCTCTGTATAGAATGAAGCCACATATATCAGAATAACTTCACATTTGCCTAATAAAGTCACTTATATTATATAAATTAAATTATACCTACTGACGTAGCTTTCGGTCCTCGTCTTTTGGCTAAAACGCAGAAATTGATTCAAAGAGTCCAGAACGCCTGTGCACGTTTTTGTTTTGATATATTACAAAGTCACGTTACTCCTTATCTTAACATGCACTCTATATTACAAATGAAACATCGACGTAAGCTTCACTTAGCATGCCTACTTTTCGGTGTTCTAATGTACAATAGGCATGACGACTGGGTAAAAAATTAATGATTCTAATTAGTCCGTCAGACAGATTAACACAAAAAGTATTAGTCGTATTTTTTTATTTATCAAATAATTAAAAATTGACGGAGATAAAGAGCGTCAAGTTCAGGAGTGGGGGGGTTAGACGTCACGACTAGGTAAAAAGTGTACTAAGCACGCAGAACTTCAACGCACTATATCTTTGTTATTTTTTATTTAATTGACAAAAGAAAAAATACGTGTTCAATATTTTTTGATAATGTAAATGACGGACTAATTAGAATTTTTGAGTCGTCATCCCTCGTCATATCTTAATATGAAGTTAAACAAGTTACCCACTATATGATCCTTCGAGCCCAGACAAAAATCGATCCAGCTCTCCACTCAGCTTCATAGGACAGCCACCTTTAGAGGCAGCTTTCGCTACGGAGCATCGAAATGCTGGAATAATATTCCACCGCCAATTAGGAACCTGCAGACTGTTTATGGTTTTAAATCTAAATAAACTATACCTTATTAACTAGTAGACAAAGCATGAGTCTTTTGCATAACACAAGAGTGCTATTATGATTCACAGATCACGGGCTGCTAAATATACTTTAACCTACATAATTAATGCTTTGTATTTTTCATTTTTTATGGTTAATCTAAGATCTTTTTTTTTTAGTTACAAACATTGTACCTACTTTTCAGATTATTGTTTACCTATTAAATTTTGTCTTTGTTATGTAAGTAGCTCTAAAATTGTGCTTACTTACCTTTTTAATGGCCTTACGATTTGCTTAGGTTTTTGTTATTTCTCTGTCCTAATGTTTATTTTTTGTGAAGTTTCAAAAAGTAGATATATGTAAACGTCCGGTCCGCATGTTAATTATACAGAAAGATCATAACCAGCATTACGCTGAGATAAGGACCTTTTTGCAACTTCAGTACTGTCTTCTTCTTCTTCTTCGTATGAGTTAGTGGCCAACTCTGGTACTCTCTTAGTACTGTTTGAATTGTTAATTATACCACCTCTTTTGACTGTTTTCTGTTTTTGCAAATAAAAACCTATTCTATTCTATTATATTAACTGCTCGGGTCTCTGCTTCGCTTGCCGCTTCGAAAATCAGCCAGCTGCGCCGCGCCGGAGCACTGTTGATTTCAGCACTCAAAGCGTTACCTAACATTAATTCTTTGAATTTAAATTAAGGTAGTGATGGTATGGCAAAAGACACAAATGTAGGTAGGTGTGGTTGTGTTGTGTCTCAACCCAATCACATGGTCCTACTCAATTATTTCAAAACTCTGCCTACTTAATATTTAGGTAAGTAGAAACGTCATAAGGTAATTGTCACACGCACTCAAAGCTATGCAAATATTTTGTAACAATTTACAGTCATAAAGTTAACAATTCTAAAAGAAAAATAATAATTCATTCGAATATCTCTCGTCAATCAGCGGTCGTAGGTAATTCCGCCGCCTACGCAAATACATAAAAGATGGAACGGTATCCGCGGCTTTCACGGTTATGACAAAAACATGGAAGAGCCTACAATTAAAGACACAGATTTTGTTAATGAAAATCGAGCTTGATGAATGGAAGATGTGGGTACGGTCACGTTATTTACAATGTGCTGGACATTATCAATCACACAGCACCATACATCCCCAAACCAAGCAGAGCTTGTGTTATGGGAACCACATGACTGGGATACATAGATATTTATTATTTTCTTGCACACCATACAAAGAATTAAAACTTAATAATGTTACTGGATACTGAAATAGGTAGGTACCTACTATTTATATAATTTCAAAATATCATACATAGAAAACACTCAGACCCGAGACAAATATTTGCAGTTAATTACAAATTAAGTCGGAAATTGAACCCGCAACCTTCTGCCTATAAGGCGGGTCTTCGTTCACTGTGCTACAGAGATTTCAGCAAAAACAATATCTAGATGTTAGGGGTTATGCCATTCAAATATCTAGGTACTTAAGTAGGTAGGTAAGTAGGGGAAATACGGGGTATCGGGCAAGACGGGGTAGCCGCTTTTTCTCGCAATCTAATCAACCAACCACGATTGTTGTACGCATGACTGCCGTGATGACATTTAATCTAAACAGTAACCGAGTAGCAAACGCAAGCCAAACTTTTTTGATCCAACATAAAACCTATTTTTGCGTTCATCAGTTTTGTATTTCTGTGCGAACGTGATTATGACGTAAGCTAGAAGTTTCTATAAAACTCAAAATTGTCCAAATATGGATACGATTAGTTTCACAGATAATTACTTGTTTGTCTGTGTGTGGTGCAATGTATGTCCACAAAAAAAATGAATTCATTTTGGCATGAATGAAGGAATGGGCAAGATTGGGTACTCCATCTTGCCCGCAGTAAACCAAGGCTATATCTATAAACATTTGTTTTGACGTTTTAATCCAAGTAGGTAATGCTTTATACTTAAATCTTAACGAATAAATACGAGAGTTGTTTTTTAAGTTAGATTAATAAAAAAAAAACTCTGGAAGTGCAAAATAAGAAACAAAAAGATGAAATCAGTAAAAAGTTAGTGTAGCACAAAATAAAATTGACTATATTTTTGTATGGAAATGTCAAAGTTGTACAAACTTCTCGCTAGAGGCGCTACTCCATCTTCATACAAAATATAGTTAACGCAAACTTTGTAGTAAGGTGTGTTTTTTACACTGAGCCTCTGAGGGTGTTCCCAGTTTATGTTGTTAAGAACATTATTTTGACTCCAATGTAGGATAGGCTGCGTGTGCTTATGTGGCAGGTGGAGACATTGCATCTTGGTATGCTAATGTGGAGGGCAAAAACGGTGAGGCTACGTTTGTCTGCAAGTTTTGTCAACAATCATCCATGGTTACCCCATCTTGCCACCACATCCACTCATACCCGACCCTGCGGGCAAGATGGGGCACTTGTAGACCAGGGTAGAAGCCTTTAAAAATAATAAAAAGTGAAAAAAAATAATAGTAGGATGAAACCCATTAGAAAAGGAGGAGAATATTATAAAAATGAAAGGAAAAATAATTTACGGGCGATCTGAGGTCGGGAAGGGGATGGGGGTGAGTTTTTAAGGGTATATATTTTTTATGTATTTTGAAATATTTTTTTTTCATGGGATTAACTAAATTTTTTTGTGCAAAATTAAGGATATTATTATTTTTTAATCTTGTACTTTTTTGCATTTTCTGAGAAGATTTACTATAGTAACATATATATTTTTTCACCATCGGATAGTAGAGATTTCAACGAACAGAAAACATACCAACTTTGTGAAAAAAGCTGATATTTTGACGGGTGAATTTTCGATTGAAAATTAGGGTGCTTTTTCGATATTAATTCAAAATAAGGTGAAAAAAATAAATATTTCAAATCAAATAAATTACAGCGTATTTGGGACATAAAAAGGTAAGTTTTCACCAAATTTGGTGAATAAAAAAACATTTTTGTAAAAATAAAAATAAAAAACCAAAAACTTAGTTTTTTGAATTTTTCACATACATTTTGAGGTTATTAAAACCGTTTTTTACCCCTAAAATCTCACCCCCATCCCCTTCCCGACCTCAGATCGCCCGTTAATTATTTTTCCTTTCATTTTTATAATATTTCCCTCCTTTTCTAATGGGTTTCATCCTACTATAATTTTTTTTGGTTCTAAAAATTATCGACCCTGGTCTATTGACAATTTTTCGTATTTTAGTTATTGATAAGTAATTAATTGACAACTGTTCCTTTTGAGTAGTTAAGAGCGATTGCCTAACTACAAAGTGCCATTATCAATTATTGAGAATCTGTTACAGTTTTTATTTTATAGCACTTCAAACCTTAAGGCCCCGTCTTGCCCAGCCCTCCCCTACCTAATAGTTACATTTGGTAGACAAAAAGGTCCCAACTATGTTAAGAAACTAATCAAAAAGAGCAGGTTCAAGTCATTAAATGTGACATAAGTCTTAAATCAGGAGAGCTACAACTCTCGAGTGACTGAACCATTTTACCGTAGGTACATAATACAGTTTCATTCATCGTAAGGTCGGTTTGATAATATTTTTACATGGATACCTAGTAGGTACTATCTGCGCCTTGATTGCTTGATATGCGAAGTCATATTGGTTCTTGGGGGTTAGAGACATCCTGAAACCCTGGACTCCTTAGGTCATTTGGACATAGGTCCAGGCATATGGTCTAGGTGACCTAAAAATCCAGACACCAGACCTACCTAGGTCTAGTGTCTTAAAATGTGAAATTACTACCTATAAACCAATCTGACTAATAAAATAATGTTGCTATTCGATAAAACATGTAGCTTACAGCTTCTACATTTCAGCAATAAAATGGTTAGACATCGCCGAACAAGACATTCGCACGAGTTCTTAGCAAATACGGACACTGCTGGCTATCGTACTGTTTTAATATTTTATGATTATCTGAAAATGTTGTTCAAATGAAGACTTTATCTTAATAAAATAAGAGTCTGATACAGAACATTAATTTATGTGTTTGTGTGATACAGAATGGAATTATTGCTACTGGCTTACCTCTCCATCTACCTTCACCTACTGGGTAGGTAATTCTAAGTAAGTATCTACCTTCACCTACAGGTAGGTAAGTCTAAGTATGACATGTTCCGTACTTTGAGTTATTTTACTTGTGTAACGTGAAGTATCATCTTTAGATTACATAAATCGAGATAACTAGCAGCTATCCTCCTTGATTTTTCTCTTCCTCAGACAATAAGAGTATTAGGCCTCTTCCTATTCGAGACTTCGAGTGTATTTGCCATGATGATGACCACATTTAGTTCTACATTACTTTTTTCTTCTTCGCTTCGCTCACGTGGTATCCATATATACAAGTAGCTTGTATGTCTACAATTTTGATATTTATGTCCAACATTGAACCTACATTTATCTACAAAATTTCGGCTCAATTCGCTAATTCAGTTTTGGCGTAAATGAAGGACAAACTTTTCACATCCTTACAAATTTTTGCCTTAGGCTTTAGGATAGGCTAAGAGTTTGCCCAAAAGATTTGACAAGATTGCTTCTTGAATTAAAGTTAATTCGGAACTTTTCGTTTAACTTCTTAAAAAATGGTACATTCATCATAACATCATTTCATAAGATGTTTGAATAGAACGAATGGGCTTGTCAACAGTACAATCAATCTGAAAACAGAGTAGGTGCCTATTCATATTCAGAGGTGTTGTAAACAAAATCTTAATTTAGAAAGTGTACAGTTGGGGAAACTGGCAGAAATTTATGTTTCGACAAATAATTCCCACTTTTGCTGCGAGAAGCTGTGCCCAACGATCCCCAGCCCGCATGCGAAGCGTAGAAATTATGGGTATATCCCCTTCCTATTGGAGAGGCCTATATCCAGCAGTGGACTGATATGGGCTGTTGTTCATTTTATAGAGGTTTTAGTTTTGTACATAGGTTTCCGTCCTACATAGGTACGTTTTCGCAAAAAAAAAAAAAAAACTACCTCTGAAACATTCGTGTAAAATGGAAAATAAGTAAATACTTACCTATTTGAACAAAAATAACCTAAGCTTTCCAACTACAAAATTTTGTTACCCAATACCAATCAATGTGTTTCGATCGCACCAGTATTCCACGTGTCTCCCGTCACGGTATCAAATATAAAAAAAAACTCTTCGTCCTGTGGGGGCTAATTAAGATATGTATCTACCAGCCGTCCCACCATTGTCCTAATCCCATGAATGGACAGGTAACACACGTGATTGGAGACTTTTTGTCGACGATTCAAAAAAAGTGTGGATTAAATTAGTCTACATCGGTAAAGAATTGATCTAATCGCCAAAGAGGTAAGACTTCTACTAGTCCACATAAGATACGTTTTTTTATTAATAATGCTGTAAAGTATTTGTGTATTTTTAGTTGATTTAATTATTTCTTTGTTTTCCTTTTCAGAATTGAGTTCAAATTTGTCTAACTTCATTATCATCAGCCTATAGCTGTCCACTGTTGGATATAGGCCTCCCCTAATGAGCGAGCACCATTGCACCCTATCCTCATCTCGACGCATCCAGCGTTTACCAGCAGCCTTTCGCAGATCGTCACTTCATCTAGCCAGAGGGCGTCCTACACTACGTTTGCCGGACCGTGGTCTCCAATATGCATGCATAACTAACTGCGTTGAACCGCAATACAAAAGCTACCACGGTTCTTAGAATTACATCCATTTAAAAGGCTAGTTAGAATTTCAATCACTCAATTCGACGTTGAACCTGAGATTACCTACGTTACTGAACATAATCCAACTCGGCTCTATCGCCCGTCCGTTCCCACGGCAAAACGCCCGCGGCCCCGAGCTACGTGCGACGATTACTGACCGGCTAACTTACGAGATGACAATTTGAAGATTAGATATTGAACTGAAATGAACATTATAGTCTAAGACAGTAAAATGGTGGTAACGTTGGTTGGTATAGCAGTTTTCGGGGAAAACCTAAAGGCAGTCTGGTTTATATAGTCGAAAAATGTGTAAATAATTTATTTGGCTTTAAAATCATCAAGTAGGTTCGCCGTTACTGTATCATTGCTGTATCTTTACTGAAGCTTTGGTTTTAGTTATTTGTATAGATATAGTATTTAAAGGATCAACTTTATAATATAACTACCTACTAAAATAAAATGCACAAACTAAATAAAAGACTCAACACATTAATACCTTATTTGTTTGTGTTCAACATGTTTGTTATTCACACATTGTAAAACGCTTCTCTGCAAATGCGTCGAGAGATAATTAAGAAGTGCAAATAAAAAAGTAGGTATTGATATCTGAATTCTGATTTTCTGAATCCGTCCTTGACCAGCAGAAGCAGAAGCGAAAAAACGAAATGTAGGGTAAAAACGGGTTTGCTTACTTGCAAAGTTTTATGTTGGAACAGATAGGCTGCAAGCTATGATAAGTCTTGTAATTAGAACGCAAACTCACTTATTTGCCAAAAGTCACCCTTTTCTTGATAAAAATGACCTCTATTATTATGGAGTCTATTACCTACATAAATTCCTAAACGTTACTTTTATGCTTAGTAAACAAGACATACATAAAGC
Source organism: Horisme vitalbata (assembly GCA_951804965.1). Lineage (NCBI taxonomy): Eukaryota > Metazoa > Arthropoda > Insecta > Lepidoptera > Geometridae > Horisme > Horisme vitalbata. The sequence goes on from OX638091.1 coordinate 10,452,484, forward strand.
AAGCTCATTTAAAACCGACCGTGGAAAATCTGTTTCCTTCAACGGATGTTGTACCAGGAAGTCACTATTTGACCGGCACCGGCATCGGCAAACATCACCAAAACAAGACATTCTTGGAACTCTACGGAAAAACGATTGGGCGCCTTTTATGAGTTGAAACATTGCATTTTTCACCCGACACGCGAAATTAAGTTTTACACCGTTTGGTTAGGGTTCATAAAGTAAAGCTCTTAGGTATGATGTACCACGTTGGTGGTGTTTGGTGACACCTCGCAAATAATGTGGACCACATCCAGAGTCGGTGTTTTTGTTGAGGCGTCTTTGACGATAATTAAATTGAATTGAAACTTCACTGTTATTTATTAGTCAAATGAAAAGTTGCAACGGTGGTCTTTTCATTATTGAAAGACATGTTTTTAGAGTATGCACTTTATATTATGCCACTGAGTGATTGTTGGTTATTTGCATAAAATATGTTGCCGCAAATGGTTTATGATGAAAATGCGTAAACAAATGCTTAAAAAGTAAATATAATTTATTATTTACTCCTACCTAATCTATTTTTGTGAACTGCTATCTAATGTCATAATATTGTCATTTTGGAAATAAAAACCTTTTGTGAAAAAATTCACAAAGCAAGGGCATACTTTTTAGGTTTCTAAATTTGGTATCGTTGAGTTAATAATCGTGTTTGATTTCTGTGATCATTTACAATGAACTCTAGCTTTCAATTTAGATCTTGCAGGTTGTGTTTGAAAAACTTACAAAGTTACCTAACTAATCTAAGTATGATATGTACGTATTTACAAAGTATATCAGTCATGTAGTTCCCATAATACAAGCTCTGCTTAGTTTGGGGCTGCATGATGCTATGTGATTACGTTCAGCATTATTTATTTAATGTTACCAAAATATTAATTACATACTTTAACGTAAAATGCATGCAATGACAATGAATTAGCAAAATTCAAAAAAGAACCGAACCAACTTCATGGGAAAAAATGGCAAGTATCTGAAAGTCCTAATAACATTCCTACAAAATAGCTGCAAGAACAGGCGCGACTGCGTGTAAATATTATTGTCCCATTTGAACTCAACTTAAATGTGTGACTGAGGCGCACTCGCCTAAATAATAGAGAAGAAGCCCCTTTTAAAATACTGCCACTTAAGCTATATGACTACCATTCGTTTAGTTCTAAGAGCTTAACTTAATAGACCTTAATCATTTGAAGTATCAGTTAAATTTAGTCAGCGAATGTTTTGGTCGGTACAGATCTGTAGGGGCATTACACTGAGATTCTTTAGCATCATCGGCATGTCGAGATGAATGGTCCTGGCCTGTACAATATGACCTGAATTACAAAGAAAGCAGATTTTCTGAGTCAGGATTTAAAACTTTGAACTCACGAAGGGTCTTTTATGAGCCTAATAAGCAAAGCTTTTCAGTGATTGGTTATGTAGGTAGCTTCGATTTATGAGTAAGTAATCCAAAACCTGCTTTTTGTTAGTCGTCTTCAGTTAGTTGGAAGACCACCGATTATTTTATTTTTCATAGAAGATTTTTCTTTAAAGCTGTTTTTTTTAAGGTTCTGGTTGAGACTGTTTCAGACGAGCCCAAACTAAGTACTTCCTGGTCTAACATTTTTGTCGTGGCAGGTTTTTCCCATAACTCCTTTCTCTTATTATTTTTGTTATGAATTTACATTAAGTAAAATCACATTTTGGTCTCCTATCATTACAAATTAAATTAAATTAAATTAAAATTAAATTAAATTAAAATTAAATTAAATTATAAATCTTTATTTTCAGACACGAGCACAGACACGAGATCCATTGACAATATTTAAAAATAAATACACACACACAAAAAAATTACAAAAAATACAATAACATAATAAAAAAAACAAAGGAGGTACCTAAGTCCAAAAACAAAAAATAATAATTAAAGATTGTCTATTTCAACTGTCTATTCTATCAGAACTAAAAATTTAGTTGTTAAGGTACCTTTTAATAATTTGCCTATTTTAAGATTATCTATGTTAAACGTATATTTATAACATCGTTTTAACCATGCTGTTATAATTGTTTTGAAATAAATAAATGTGTGTCTTTAATCTCAATTAAAGAGAAGGTAGATGTCATGTCGCTTATGGAAGTAAAGGAGACTGCTTTGCAGAGAGACATATTGAAGGAGCTACATCAGTTGTATCGACATGAGCACAGCTTTTATGTAAATGATGATGTCTACCATAGAACATATCATCTGAAAATGTTTCCCAGAATCCAGGTTAGTAGCCAGTCTTAGCGCCAGTATGCCTGCTTCACCCATAAATGGGGTCTATAGGTACCAACATGTTCGGTGCACAATGGTTGGTCTGTCCTATTATTACATGCGGCGAGCCTTTATGTGCGGACGTCACACGATAAAGCGGCGTATAAATAAGCGTGCACATGTCATGCGTCGTCGAGGCTAGTGTGGCCTGTCATTATCGATAAATAAATGACAACCGTTCTTGAGTAGAGACCGGTGATATAAACTAGGCAACGCGGTCGCAACTTCATTTGCGTGATCTTCCTCTCCTCTCAGTCAATTAAATTGCGTAGCCTATATGGTACTCATGGGTAGTGAAGTTTTTTTTTCAGTGAAAGCATTATAAAAATCGGCTCAGTAGTTTTTGGGGTTCTCTAAAAACATAAAAATTCAGATGTTTATCTGAAGGATAGAATCCGCAATGAGACCCATCCGACACAAAACTAATGTTGTCGATATAGCTTAGAGTAGTAGCAAGCAACAGTGGGCTGCCGAAAAACCGACAACCTTTGGGGTGACGCAGTTCTGACCCTGATTCACATCATAAACAATAGTTACGTAGTAGCAGAAGACCCGGAACGAATACTTGGAAATTAAGTAAACATCTTGTTAAGAAATCAAGACGTTGAAGGAGCTTTTTGAAGTTTATAGCGCAATTGCGAAACTATGCGTTTTTATTTATTGCGTGTTAGGTTTGTGCATTAGTAGGTATTTGATTCAGTAACGACTGAACCAATTTGAATGAAATTATACATCGTTTGTAACCTGGATTACCTAACACTTAAAGCGATAGGTACCGGTAACATGAGAGCAGAGCTGAGAGTGGGTACCGAAATGGTAGCAAAATAACTGAGATTAATTTATTTCTCCTTTATGCTTGATGGTAACGAAACGTAAACATTTGCCGAGCCTCGTGGTCATAATCATAGATTCATCGATAAACACAAAAAGTATACCGATGTTTTTGATTCATAAATCATAGGCTCTCGATTCATCGTCACAATCATCGATATAATAGCGTCCCTAGCAAAAACAGCGATGTCAGTTAAGTCAGTTACCACATTACAGATATCGGTGTATCAATAGTTATTTATACCAACTCAGAATGATCAGTAACATTGGGATGCGAGACAATTCTCATCTTGAATTTGCCTTGGATGAAATGAAACCTCAAGGCGCGATGGTTCGATGATATTAAAGCTGTAACTCGTCACCAGCTTTAGACGTGAAACTCAAATAGAGCGAATCGAAAGCAGTTGGGGAGGCATACGTTCAATATTGAATTAACAGTTGACTGCGGGCCTCGAACATGATGCCATGCTCGAGGAGTACGACGACGTGCAGCAGGTGCACCGTTGTGTTTTCAGCAGCCAAAGCGTTATACATTATACACTAGACACTACCACGTTTACGGCAGGTGCACCGTTGTATTTTTTAGCAGTCAAAACGTTAATTATGCTTATTGATGATGATAATGATAAAACCTCATGTTGTTCTCAAAGGGTCTTCTCTCTTCTTTTGGTTGCGGTTAGGGTAATTTTTGTCTTCAGTCGAAGTGTTGGATGCTAACTTTCCCTTCGTTCTTTCTTCATACGAAGAAGGGAAGGGACCAACTCTGTCCGTTTTTAGGCCGCCCGAAGGCCTCCCCAATGGCTTAACGACTTGAAACCAGGTTTAAATAGGTCGTGAAGCACTCGTGGCGTGGCTTGCTTCGGCGGGTCACTACTTTGATGCTTAAGTTTTTTCAGTCGTTTAACCATGTTGGAGGTCTTCAGGCTGCTTGAAATAATGACATCAGAGTTAGGTACTCTTCATACGAAGTAGTAGGGTACCAGGTTTACGAACAAAGCCCGTAGATAACTTAAAAAGCAAACCTGTTTACCTACTTCTGTTGATAAGTAAAAAACTACATGATTATTTATTAGATTTCGCCTACCTGGCTTGCAGTGAATAAAACAGTTTTTCAATGCCAAACATGTCGATACATGTTTTGCTAAAACAAAAATACCAAGTTAGTATTCCACACAGCTAAATATTTAGCAGCTGCCCAACTTTATCGTAAAATTTACATCGTTGTTTAATTCTTTTTTTTGTACACAGAAAATTTAAATGTAAGAAAAATCTTGTAAACTTTATACAAAGGCGACCTAACCATAAAAAGGTTTATTTGATAAAACAACCTCTTCAGTTGTGCATAAGAAAAGTGTAGAAACAAAAAACTTACTTAAATTAAAACTTGCCGCTTAATAATAAGATGAAATTAAAAACTGTTCACTAACTTATGTACCTAGGTTAGGAAGGTACTTTATTCCATAGTTACCACAGTTTTAGTTGAAACATCTAGAAGATTTAATTAAAATCCAAATACCAATTTTGTAATTCAGTTGTGTCAGCTTATATCTCCATTGCTTGCTTTGCAATCAGTTACGGTGGAAAATATTTAATTTAATTTTCTTTAGTCAAAAGCAACAAAGTTATACTACATATAAGCTAGTTATTAATATTACAGCAAATAAGTCTCTCTAAACTATTTTTTACAGTAAGTGCATAAAACTACACGAAATTAGTATTTTAATAGTAAATTAGTATTTAGTAGGTACTTAATAAAGAAATAAGTTCCTTACAACATTATGATCAATAAGTAAGAATCAAATCAAACACCGGTTTATAAAACAATGATTGTGACGATTCAAATTTGGAATTTTCTAATACCTAATTATCGTCTTTTATTAAATGAATAAAAATCTCAGATTTTAATTTCGTATCTTGGAATATCAAACATATCTTTTGAAGAAGGTCGTAATAGGCATTATGAAGAGAACAAGCTCTTTCTACGAGCTGTGACAAAACCGTGTCCTTACCGTCCCCCAATGTTATGACTTATTTGTCTCGTGCTTAAGATTTATTGATATTCAAAGAATAAACTAAATCTCTATAATGCATTTATTAAATAATGTTATTTTTTTGCGGATAGAAAAACACCTGGGCAATTTGAATGGTAATAAATCATAAATTTGATAAAGTTAGATAAGTACCTAGTACTTATTAATATTGAGTAGGTACAAAAATAGGTAGGTACAATGGTAGTTTTAGCCAACTTCATGGATCAGAAAAGGCCTGCAGTTTATTTTTTTTATCATACCTGAAGAACAACAACTAGTACTTAAATGTGGCCCGCCTGATGTTAAGTGTTAACTGTTACGTATCTATAACTAAGTATTGTCTCGTAGGCCTTGTCTTACGATGCAACTAACTTGCGTCCATCAACTTAAGGCATGGCGGTGTAAACCCTCAAAAACGTACCTGTAATTTCACCGGCACCCACACCCTTCAAAACGAAACACAGCAATGTTGCTTCACGGGCAAATATCGGTATGGTGGTACTTCCCTGGACGAGCCATTCACAAATAACCATACTTCTAAAATACAAACATCTTCACGACTTTTTCCACATTATGGATATCTTCAGATACATGCCCACTTTTTGCAAGCAGCTAGCATTCCTCGTGACAGGTTGCAAGCCCACCGCCCCTTTTTATTGGAACACTAACCTAGCACATACCTTTCGAACTTTCGAACTTTTCATTAAAGTTCGAGGGCATGCCGGTTTCCTCACGATGTTTTCCTTCACCGTTTTGAGCTCGTGGTAATGCGCACATAATTTTTTCGAAACGAAAAATCCATTGGTGCTGGGTTTCGAACCCATACACCTCCAGATCTTAAGTCGCCCGTGGTCAAAAAAAAAACTTCTAAAATTTTTACGGTTGTTAGTTCTAGAGATTAAATATGTGCTATTAATTGAGATTGAAGGTCTATTTCAATAGAATTATTTCAAACTGTCCGTAGTATCGGAGACTATTAGACATATAACTAAAGTTGTCGACATAGCTTAGAGAATAAGTCAGCTGAATTGACAGTGGATTGGCCATATCTGCAGAGAACCCGATAACCGTTGGGTTCTTGAGTTAACAGAGACCACGGCTCTGCAAACGTAGTCCCTCCAGCCAGGTGGAGAGATGATCTGCGTAAGGCTGTTCGTAGAAACTGGATGCGTCGAGAGTCGAGCGAGATGAGGACATGGCGCAATGGTGCTCATCAGGGGGAGGCTTATTTCCGGCAGTGGACTGCTATAGGATGATGATGTCCTGCCAGTAGACAGCTATTCGTCCGTCAAACAGGAATTCTGACTAGATATAGGAATCATATGTCAAACAGCATCTGTCTTCAATAAGTCTGAAATTTTTAAAATTTTTAGATTAAGAACCAGCAAACGATAAAACAGTGTTAATTTGTAAAAATGGCAGAAAATACGCCAATTTGTTTCTAAAAGCATCAATAAAACAATAATAACACCAAATGAGTAGTAAATTGACAACCCACGATTGAGAAACTATTGGTTTAGTAAGTTTTTATAACTTTTAAACGTCTTATTAAACTATGAACTTGCAACCCACACGTTCTAAGAATTCAAGCAATAAAAAGTTTATATCATAATCCAAAGCGCTAAAACGAAAGTACAAATTTTACGAGGCGCAGCGTAAAGCGCACATTTTGTCAAAAACGACTTGATTTAATTCGTTTTATTTGAATACCAATTTGTGTTTCGTCTAATTACGACGATCGTTAAGTTAAAAGCGTGTGTAATGAAATCGTTAATGCGAATCATTAAACGTACCACACACGGAATTCGCCTACTTGGGTTAGCTTTCGGTTCTTTGCCAGTTTATGTCACTTTGTTAATTTTAAAACAGTACTTTTACTGGGTAGCTTTTGGGGCCATGAGCTTGCAACCACGTCACGACCTACAAAAATCTACTTATTATATATACAACTGTCATAAAGCTTACTGATTGATAAACTGATCGACTAATATGCTGACAACGAGCTCTTGAGAGGAGGCCAACGTAGTGTATGACGCCCTCCGGCTAGATAGAGTGACCATCTGCGAAAGACTGCAGATACGAGTACATATAAGCTGGATTCGTCGAGCTAATAAGAGAGCGCAATCGCACTCATTGGGGAGGACTATGTGTAGCTGCTAGGCTAGCGGAGTGCGTCCCCTCCGGCTAGATGGAGTGACGATATGCGAAAGGCTGCAGATACGAATATAAGCTGGATTCATCGAGCTAAGGACAGAGCGCAATCGCACTTATTGGGGAGGACTATGTGTAGCTGCTAGACTCTAGCATATCGGGTGTAAGAAGTTCCAATCCAGCACAGCTACATCCCATGGTCGGCGGTGCGAGATGATGTACCTTGCGCTCCCCAATCCGCATGCCCAGTGTGGGGATTATGGACATATCCCCCTTCTCATTAGGGTAGAGCTTTGTTCAGTATTGGATTGCTATAGGCTGATAATTATGATGATGTATCAACTTGTACTTAGAGCAAAAAAGTTGCAAAGTAGCAAAATGATAAAAAGGTCACAGAATACATTCATCGAATTGTTTTAAAGGACTCATCCTAAGTTATGGCGTGGATGTGGACATTAGCATTTTTATCGTCGCATTCGGAATTAACAAAGGTTGATATTTAATAGCAGGACCAAATTGAATTTATTATGTTGGGCTTAATGCAACTTGCATATAAAGTGAGGTGACTGACAGACTAACAACAAATATCTATCTCTAAAATATCTATTGTAGAGGTTGCTTCGTGCCTCGTAAAAAAAATCCCTTTGCACCATTTCAGGAGCTCTTTATAATAAAATCCTTTCTTAGTGGATCTCAATACTTTGCGAGGAACTTATAAAATGCTGAACTACTCATACTGTAGGTACTGATACTAAACACAGCCACACAGCATCATAAAAAAGAAAAAAAAGGATTTATTCAATATTACAAGTAGGTACATAAAAACATGGGTTGGGAGATATTAATTTAAGTCACAAGACCTTTATTAGAGGAGTCCCCTCTTCTTTGTGGTGTCATAATATACTCACTTGTAACGTAAAAATATAGTACGTAACTAAAAACATGCAAAAGAAATCTTAAACTCACACATAGTCGTACAATGAAAATGAAAAAAAAAAAATGATAAATATTTATTTCAGTAATAACAAAAGTAAAGGACACAATAACTTTCTTAGATATATCTACTTAAAAATGATTGCTGCTTCATTCAGACAATAAAATTTCCAGCGGTCTTCACACTAGGCAAGACTGTATCCACCACCACCACACCACACCAGCCTATATCAGTCCACTGCTGGACATAGGCCTCCCCTAATAAAGGGGGATATACCCATAATCGCCACGCTGGGCATGCGGGTTGGGGATCGCAGGGCACAGCTTCTACAAAACTAACAACAAAATTAATAATCGAATTACAAAAGTAAGCCAGCAAACAATTCAGGCAAGGAACATGAACAGCAATATAGGTCTTAATAAATCACGAATCAAACGCTTCTAAATAGGTCTGCACAGTATGACCACTCGATAAGCTATCAGCGCGCGCCGGTACGCTCGCTGCTTTTATAGGTAGAGGGAAGATTGCCGCTTCTCGATAGCATCCTCGCCTGTATATTCTCCAAAGTTCTTCAAATTTCTAGATGCTTGTGGCTTAGCCTGTGAGTTGATAGCCAGTCACTTAATCAATCATTCAGTCAGTTAGTTAGTCAGTCAGTCAACTTTATTACACATCTATTTAGAAAAGTTTTTATCGATCAGGTTCGATCCCAGCTTTTGGACAAATGTTTGCATGATTTGCAAATATTTGTTCCTGACTTGAGTTTTGTGCTGTTTACTTACTCATAGTTCCTAATACCCACAATAAAGAACGTTAAAAAAATATGAGCAATGCAGTTTTTTGCCAATTCTTCTCTGTTTGATCACGTTACAAAATGGTAAAATAAAAAAAAATACGATTAAAGTTCATGGGTTGGGAGATATTTACATGATATATTATATGTATTTGATATCATAGTTTCATTGTATCAATATATTGACGACGACTACCTCTGTGGCGCAGTGGGCGAAGGCCCGCCTGTGACGCAGAAGGTTGCGGGTTCGATTCCCGCTGCGGGACAAATGTTTGCATGATCTGCAGATATTTGTCTCGGGTCTGGGTGTTTTCTATGTATGATATGTATGTATTTACAAAAAAAAAATGTATCTATGTAGTATATCAATCATGTTGTCCCATAACACAAGCTCTGCTTAGTTTGGGGCTACATGATGCTGTGTGATGACGTCCAGGACGTCCAGGATTATTTATATTAAAACCTAAGGTGGTGTAAAGGCTGTTGGATATTCTATCTTATCATCAAACGAAGCCAAAAAATAACTGCTTGTGTTAAAAACGAAACTCTTTTTTTGATAAAATCAATTTAGATCTTGGTAGATTCGAAATAACACATTTAATCCAAATTTTGTCCTCATTTAAAGATCGCCTCTACATTTTTTGATAATCGAAGCTCCACGGGGGGCACCGTATAATAACGAAAAGGTGGTGCTGTGGTCAATAATGAGATCATGAATTAGTGTTCGCCAAATTTTGAATCACTTAATTAGTATAGAATCTATGCGAAAACGCAGATTACGTTTATACTATCCGATAAATAGAGAAAAACCTCAAAAAACCACAGAAATTAAACTTATAAGGGACCGTATCCATTCTTTCTGTCAAAAAATAAAATCATACGAATAGGTTCCGTAGGTACTTATAGTTGTACCTTATTTTTGTAGGTACATTAAGGATCAAGACACCATTAATTTAGGTTGTCTTGCCTTCTTCCTTTATCATCCTTCAAATAGGGTGCATAATCATAATCATAATCATAGATATTTATAGTTTCATGTGGTACATTTAGTTTTTAAAATTGAGGCTTCCTCAGATTGGTGTGAGCTGGATACCGGTGTCCCTCAGGGCGGCATACTTTCTCCTTTATTGTTTTCTTTGTTCATAGACATGCCTTCCTTTAAACTTCAATGCTCCTACCAATTTTATGCGGATGACCTTTAACTACTTATATCGCCACTCTAAGATCAAACAGTTAGCTGAATGTATAACTGCTTACTGACGATCTCTAACAGCTCCAGGCATGGTCTGATCGCTATGAAATCCAGGTCAATCCTAATAAATGTCAAGCTAATATCATTAGTGGCACCCGTCAGCTTGCTAAAATTGATCCGTCAAGTCTAACTTCTCTGCGTTTCAATGCTTCTACCATCCCTTTTTCACCTGTTGGCATTCTGCTAGACGCTAACCTGGGTTGGTCTGCACAGGTTAAGGAGGTTTTATGGAATTTCTTTGCTTGTCTTCATTCTGTTATGTGCTTCAAAAACTTTATCCCTGAGAAAACCAAAATTTCATTAGTGAACTCTCTCCTGGTACCAATAATCGATTATGCTGTACCTTGTGATGTAGTGTACCTTGACCTTTCATCAGAGTACCTCAATAAGTTGGATTGATGAAAATATGAAACGAATGCTTCCTGCATTCGTTTCATAGTTTCGTCTTCGGCAGTATGATCATGTATCCGCATACCGTTGGAAGCTCAAATGGCTTCCTATAAGAGAGCGACGAAATTTAAGAATTTTATGTTTCCTCTTCTCCATTGAAGGACCCTTTCTCGTCACAATATTTGAAATCCAAGTTTACTTATCTGTCCGATACACACGAACGCAATCTCAGGTCTTCAGATACTCTCTGCCTTGAAGACCCTTTGCACACCTCTGCTTACCGTGCTAACTCATTTGAAGTGGTGGCAGTGGGTCTCTGGAATGTTCTCCCTCTTTTCATCAAAAAAGTATCCTCTATACTGGCGTTTAAACGCCTTGTGCATGATTTTTATTTGAAATTCAATGATTAGCTTTGTTCTTTCCTTGTCTTGTTTTATTTTTATTATTGTAAGTTTCATTATGTATGTTAATTTTATTTACATTATGTCTGAGTATCTCTTCTTAAGTCGTTGTAATTTTCTTTTTAAGGTATGTTATATGTATAATTTTTATTATATAATATTTTACCTTATTATTTGGATATTAGGTAATAATGTTTTTTTTCTATTAGGTATATATATATATTTTCCTATTAAGGATATTTGTTTTATATTATTAGTTTGGTGGTCCAGTCAGCTAGAAATATTCTATGTATACCTACGCCTGTTTAAGACAAAGTATAGAAAAATATTTAAATCAACTCCAATAGAAAACACAAAAATCTGTTATTTGAAGCCATTGATATATACTGTTACTAGCGGCTAGGTCACTACCTACCTATAGGTATATCAGTGTGGTCTTCTGTGACAATTCAAGATGAAGAGATAATAAAATCAAACAAAATGAACTAGAGTATGTACATGATTTAGCACCAGGTTTGGGCTACCTGTCCGTTTCTCGCAACCGGTGGCAGATGGTAGATTAACTCCATACATCATAAATATTTGCAATGAAATACCATAGATTTTTCAGAGAGGAATTGATAGGGGTTATGACTTATGAGAATTGAAACAAATGGCAATTAATTACAGTTTTTTCCAATTATTAAACAAAAAGAGAATGTTTTAATAAAAAGTAGGTTAAATAGTTTTTTTCTTGCAGAATGTGGAATGCCTCATTTTATGAAAAGCTTAGGTTGTCATAACCAGTTTTAAGACATGACTGTGCTGCAGCAAGCTCTGTGATAAGCCGCAGTCAAAGTGTCAACACAAGAGGGAAAGAAAATAAATAAATTTATTTTTTTATTCGTTTGAGCTAGTTGCGTAGGCCAACTCTAGTGTCGGATTTTTTAGGCCGCCCGAAGGCATCCGTCAAAGTAGGATATTTTATCATGTCCAATATTGGCATTTCTGTCAAAAGTTCGATATTTTCACGAAATATAAGGTAGGGGGTGCCTAGGGCGAGTTTTTTTAACAGCTCGAAAGCCTTTGTGTTTTCGCAGATTTGTATGGAAAGGAGTTAGTACCACGCGTCTCTCACTAGATGGCGCTACCTCGTATCCATATAAATTTGCGTAAACATAATTGCGAACGAGCTGGTAAAAAACTCGCACTAGGCACCCAGATCGCGTCATGTAAAAACGCTGGCGGTTAAACTGCGCAATAGGCGATTTAGGCTGCTTTATTTAATGCAAAATACACCCCCTTTACTTTCTTCGTTCTTTTTACATGACGCGTACTGTAGGAGACGGGATTTATCCTAGACAGGCGACTTCAAAGAAAGCCTGCGATAAATTTAGTGTGGGTACTTTGAAATTCTCACAGTATACTGAATGCAACAATACTATGGACAATACAATCGATATTTGAAAAAAGAAGACTCGATGTCTCTGTTGTCAACGTTTCTTTTGGAGATCAACAACACCGAACTACACCTTAACTTACACCTTCAGCGTTGAATATAAAGTTGATTATCGCGTGGTTGTAATGTCTGCTACATTTTGGTAGGGTTGCGTCACCATCTAAAAAGACAAAGCACGAATCACATTCAGTATTGATGAGCCAAAACATTATTTTTAGAAGTTTATTGAAATAACTGGCATAGGATGGAAAAAGATTTTATAGTCTAATATATTTTCCTCAATAAATTTTCAAAACTGTAGCCTTGCATCAAGTTTCTTGAGAAAATCTATGACTAATTATACACATACACTACGTACATATAGCATACAATATAATATAAAAGAATTAGACATAAAATTTACTAAAATCATATACAATTTCAATTACTCTGTTGTTTTACGAGACCAGGTTGCTAGGTTGATTACTACCTAGTTATTTGAATTAAAAAATATAATAAACATACCTACGCTACAAAAAGTTTTTTTATCTCTTTTGTTAATAGCTTAAACTCCGTTAAAACCCTTCATACAAAAGATTTAAGCGCTCTGCACAGGCTAAGTATATTTTTTCGCGACTAAATGAATAGGGAATACTTATTTATTTAGTATAATTTTAAACCTAGATTATACGAAAATATGATATTTTTATTAAAATACCTTAGTTAAACTTTGATAAAAATCTTCTATACAAAAGATTTCAACGCGTTGCGTATGCTATGAGTATGCGAATGCATGTACTGTAAGTTCAAAAAATACATCAAAATGAATTGGAACTGAAAATAATTTACCCACTTTAATTTGTAAGTTTAACTCTGTTTGTTTCGAATAAAGAACTAATATCCAATTACGAAATAAATAAGGAAATTAGCAACGCGCATCACTTGGTGTGGTCTGTGACCATTCAATGGCCAAAAGATCTTAGTTTTGTCACACGTTTTCAAAATTCCCGTTTCAGCTGAATAGTGTCCTTTTATAAGTCCATAAACCAACAATGTATTTCTAGCCCCCGTCGACACCGTCAATGCTTGCCAATTTCAGTGACAATAACCTTCCTAATATGTTTTGATGTTCGTTACTATTGTCCGTTTGTCTGTCTGTTTGTCACCTAGATTAGAGGTTTACAACCGTGACGGTGTCTTTGTTTATTGTTAACTTTTGTTCTATTGTCGTGACGCGTGTCTTGGGCCGTTACGTTTTGGTTTTGTTGGAATTAGGTGTGGAAAAATAACGGAATAATAAATAAGTACTAATTCTAACTGAGAAAAAGTCACAATTTATAATAATATGTATGATACCTATCTACTATAGATAAATATGGGTAATTTCATAATAATAATACAATAACATACCTATTTATATTTTTATCTATATCTTGCAGTCAAAAACAAAAAGATAAAAATGCAATTGGTTCATATACATTGGGATCAAGCTTAGTAGGCGGCACGTAACACGGTAGACAGTAGCCTCACATAAATAACCCGCTACACCGCAAACAAGCATTCAGCGCGTATTTATGTACTTTATTCAGTACACTCTAATACAACCTACCTACATAATAACGAGAACGCGCGGAAGGCGTAACTCGGTAGCCATCCACCGTCTCGCTCCCCCCTGCCCCGGGCGCGCGCCTAAGCGAGACCAACAACCACAAATTTATTGAAATAAAAAAAATCAGCTACTGCACTCCGCGTTCGCCTCGACAGAACTAGATACATTTTTTCACGTCTCCGCGTGCGAACGGGCGATACGTGAGATAAAACGAGTGCAAGCGAGATAGGTGTAGCGTGTGAGGACCGCGCACAGTTAAACGGCCGGTCATGTGGGCGCTGCCGGTGTTGCGCACGAGCTTCCTCGCGGTCGAGTTCCACGCTCGCGCTGCGACGCTCGCCTCGCTTAGCCCGCGTGACCTTTACTTGGTGAACTTAGGAAGCGTCGTTGTCGACTGTGAAACTTCCATTAGAACCCCTCTTCCCCGCGCATCAGTGATTCTTCAGACCCCCGGGGCAGCAGCATCAGCATCGGAGTGAAAGAGATGGCTGGTGGTCGCCGGTGCCGCGACTAAAGGTATTCGTAGAATGCGTGATCTGTATCGGGCGGGCGGAGCGGTGCGGGGCGCGGGGTGCTTTCGGAAGCGGTGGCAGCTCCCATCGACTCCTGGGGTTATTCTTCCTCAGGCCACTGCTAGCTACGTATCGAGAGCCAGTTTTTTCTGTCCACCGCAGCGCACGCCACACACTCGTTAAGCCCGCGCCAACACGAGAAGTCGCCACTAATAAATTACTGTTTTTTACCGAATAAGCAACAGTCATAGCCGCGCAGCCCAGTAATTTGTACGTTGAAATAAACATTAATCAACAGTAATCACCGTTAATATCGCCCGAATACAGTAAGTACGCTGACATCTGTTCTTTATTACTTGATTCAATCGGTATTTTTCTAATAAAATCACAAATGAATAATTAAATGAAAAGTTTCACAAAAATTCTTTGAAATATTTGGAAGAGTATCCATTGAATCAACTTTTTGTTTTTATTATGTGTCACTAACATACTAAGTTATATTGTCATGTATTTTCTAGAATTAACCTGTCATCATCACATTTGCATTTTCATCGGTTAATTTTATCAACTTTCATCCTTGTTTCATACATGTTTGAAACATTTTGTTTTGCTTCTTTAAATGTCATAGTGAATGAAAAGGACAAATTAAAGCAACCAACTTTAAAAACTCTTGTAAATAAGTTAAATTAGAATGAATATGAATTTTTGAAAAAATATTTCTTACTTTAAAAAACTAATCAATACCCATGACTCTTCGATGATAAAGTATTTTATATAGGTTTAGGTAATAACAGGCTAACAAAACTATTTTAATAAATCTCCAAAACATTAAAGTCAGGGTCGTCAAATGTAAAAGTATTTAAACGGATTCCAATATAACAATTATTAAAAAGTTCCCATCCTTTCACATCAACAAACAAAATTATATGTGTAATTTTAAACATTAACATATAAATGGGGCTTAGCGCCTCTTACGGCGCTAAACCTTACAAAAGGACAAAAATATTGTCCTTATTATAGGAAATTTTTTCCATCTCAAATCGTGCGGCAGTCAGTCCATTGAGTGCCTTAAAGTGACCATTTTGTTACGATTTATGGTTTATTTAACAATAAAGAAGAATGGTCGTTCAAAAAAAGTTTTTTGAGATATTTTAAGGGTACCCTTAATATGCTTTTGTGATGTTT
Source organism: Horisme vitalbata (assembly GCA_951804965.1). Lineage (NCBI taxonomy): Eukaryota > Metazoa > Arthropoda > Insecta > Lepidoptera > Geometridae > Horisme > Horisme vitalbata. Next base: position 10,468,321 of record OX638091.1, read on the forward strand.
CTAAAGTTTCGTATTGTTCGGGTCATTAGACACAGATTTTGACACATCTAACATATTCCCATGAGATTTATACGATCTGTATATATTAATTGACGCAACTATGATTGATTTTATAAACCTTAACTTGTTTATAAAAAAAACTAAATACTTCCAAAATAAAACAAATATTATTAATTACAATGCTATTATGTAAATTAGGGATAAAATTGATGTTTGTAGTTATGAAATGTTTTTTTGCTTGTAAACAATTATTTTGCTACTACCTACCTACATATTTATGCTATGCAGGAAGCATACATTTTCCTTATTGTTTGAGTCTTTTTAACTTATAACCTGTAATTTAAAGTTAATCACAGGTCTTTTTGCTAAAAGACCTTTATTGAAATTCTCAATGGTCTAAAAAAGAGTAATAAGGCCACCATAAGTGCTAAATGTCAGACAATCCTTGGTTTTGTATAGAGGTGGCTACATTTACATGCATAATTGCTCGTCTTATAGTCTGAGAGCAAGGCCATAATATATTCAGTCTATTTAAAATAATTTTATTTACTATTCTATTCACATGCTAGGTTAAAATATAATAAATTATAGTTATATTGAAGGAGTTTTTACATTAAACCCAAAATTGTCTATTCTTTGTTTAATATTTTTTGCTACGATTTTGGAAAGATTTAGGTACTATGCGTGCGTCTAAATTGAAGTCTCTCTCTCTGTCGGTGTTTTTGACCCACTGATAGTCCTTCTTTTAATATGCCACTCACCTCGATCCTCTTATAATAATGATAATGAAGGCATATATAGCTTTACTCATTTACAATTCATTCATTCATTCATTCAATTTAATTAATTAGTACGGTCATTATACAACCACTTACACTAATTAAAGTAATTCACAATAAAATATTTACGTTTAAATTTACATTACAAGGAATATACATAACAGAGCAGAAATAGTATACAATAATAATAACTGAGCAAATAACAAAAGATGAAAATGAAAATGGAAATTATATAAAGAAATGAAAATTATAGAAAAAATAATAATAATCAAAACTAACATAAAAAAAAGGAAATAAATAATAGTTCTTGTAGAGTTAAATACAATTGTCAAGCACATTCTTTCACACTCAGACTTAGACACATACATCATTCTTTCTCACAATGCTTCAGACATACCGACACAAGATTATGCCATTCGTCAAAAAATATATCACAATCTGGATTGTCTGATAAGAGTTTATTGAAGGCGGCGAGGGCTCGCGGTAGCGGAGAGTTAGCACGTGCAACTGTTCTGCACGAGGGTACGGCGAAAAGTCTATGTTTTCTGCATCGAACATAGTTGTTAGGTACGTAAAGTTGAAGTAACTCGCTATGCAAATCGGTAGCATCTACTGTGTTACGAAAAATTTTACAGCAGGTTGTCATTTGGTTGCAAGCTCTTCTAGTACTAAGGGAGTTGTAACCGAGACATCCCTGAATAAATTTAGTTGGGTACATAAAAGGACATACAAAGAGCTTTTATGTGACTCACGCGATGACTAACTACAAAAAAAAGTGTGAAAGAGTCTAGAAATGGAACGGCGTTGTAACGGCCACGCCACCACGCCGTTCCTTTTTAACAATTATCTCTGGCTGCTATTATCTCTTGAGCAAAATACCTTTTTGCCAAGCGTGATGATGACATAGGTAACCTTCCAAATAGAGAACATTCCACACAGCATCATCTGGCCCCAAACTAAGCAGAGCTTGTATTATGGAAACCACAATGGCTGATAACTTATATATATTTGAAGATACATTGGTAACATTTGTCCTAATGTTTTGACGAAATCAGACTATAATGTGGTAAAGTGAGCCTGAGCTCCTGACCTACGTGTAACACAGTGGCAGTTGCCGTTGGCCATTCCCACCTCCGCACGGAGCCATCTGTTGAATCCTTGCAATAATTTAGAGAATGATGCATATTTTATTTAAATTTTTGTCCATTTCGGACGTTCGACTTCAGATTAAAATAGTTAGTATTCGCACCATAATTTTAAAAATAAAATTTTGTTATTTACTTTAGTGATTCTATAGGATTTTTGTTTTTAGAATGTTCAAAAACTGTTACTGAGACTGTTACAGAGCTAAAAAACTTTAAACAAACATTAATTTTGCCGCCTATAATAGTGCGGTCACAAAAATATCGATAAATAATAAGATCTTATAAATTCGTTTAAAATATTTCAAATATCGAACACCATTATTTCGGTTACGCCGAGGACTCACGGCGGGGCGTCCGCAGCCGCCACTTTCTTTCAACTTCGCCGAAAGAATCGAACCTTCGCTCACGGTATGACATTAGTGATGTGTACATAACAGTAAGATTTGCATATCGATATAAAATTATTAGATAATCTAGAATTTTTATTGATTAATTTATGCTGATTATTTATTTATATGAGTTTGATGTGGTTTTTATATCATAGTGTTGCTTTTGTCATATCTTCATTATTGGTGATTATTTTTAAGTTGTTTCAATGTTTTCTTTTTATGAAAATGTGGCTAAGCTGCTGATTTAGTCAGATCAACAATTTAAAAGTGTGTAGCAGTATAAAAAGGGTGCAGTCATCAATATGCTGTTACATAGGTACTGACATATGTTTTGTTTTTTACTGCCACAGTTTTCGGTCATCATTAAATTTTTGGTAAAAATACCATTATTTAATTAAAATATTTTAAAACCTAACATAATATTATTAATATACTTTGTTAGCAGTATTGTTTTTCAAATCAGTATAATGTTTTTCCTCTCGTCCAAACCCCGAGCTTTATTTGTTGATATTTAACACATCCTAAAAAGAATTTTATCTATTGCAGCTCTGAGATTACCACCAGATAAGCTTAACCGAAACTCGAAAACCTTTGTGTGTTATCTAGTTTAAACAAAAGTTTCCTGTGTTGCATAGTCTGTGACATAAAAAGCTATACATCCCAACTAAACAAACGCATCTTCACACTTGAAAATTATCATAACTACAAAAGCAGTTTTAAGGTATTATGTAAAAGTAATTTTCCCTATAATGAACGCATTATTAAACTTATAAATACTGCTTAAGTATCTTATTTATTCCCGATTTTTAGCAGTAGGTAATCTTTTCTTTATATTTCAAACGTGTGGATGAGAGTTGTTAATGAAGATGTTCTAAGTAGTCATTTGTCTTGTCGAGCAGTATTTGTTCACTCGAGTTGCTTAGATACTTCTGATGGCGGCTGTCTATTAGAACAATTACAATCGTGTTAGGATACGCTGTATTTTGAACTTTTGTTACACGATACTTAGTATCGATAGCGAGGGGTGTGTAACAGCTCTATGCCAATGATATCGAAATACTCGCTAAGCTGTGGTTCTTAGTTACCTATATTTTTTTTATATGATTTTCTTTTATGTACGAATAGGTAATTATAATTTATGTGTAGGTACTACTTTAAATACTATTTATTTATTATTTATTGCAGTTTAGCTAAATACCATTGAATTAGTACTTGACGGCTTTTTAAAGACATATTATTTATTATATAGTACCGCATAGGTGCCACCGTTCATGCACTACAGTTGGAAGTTTAAAAATGAAAGTAGAATTTAATATCCTGTCACTAGCAACATTCCCTAGTTCGCCATCTTGGTAGACCCGTCTGTCATTTAGTCTAGAGTTTTAGTTTTAATAACTTGATATTTCCATTAATCTTGGAAATAACTATTTTTTTTAACTATAATAAAGTAATATTTCTTGACATTTTCCTACAGCATCATCTAGCCCCAAAGTAAGCAGAGCTTGTGTGGGGGGGAACCACATGACTAATCATATTTTTATATATGATACTTTATTAAATATTTTTGTATATAATTACAGGAAAATGGGGGTTCCATTTAGAAAAAAAAATTGTAGATACTAGGTTATATACCATTATTAAAAAAGAAATACGTAGGAACTGATATTGGTTTTAACTATTGCTGAAACGTAAAACCCTACTAAACATAGATACTTACTGGAAATTGAATCTGCTTCAAAACCTTGAAAAATAGATAAAGGTATTGCCCCGTGCAATCAGAACAATAAAAAAATAGGTGTGAACGATTTACAACGCTTTGTCGTAAACTTAAAAGGATACCTGCTGTAGATACCTAGATAAGCGTATGTGTGTATTTGCACAAGTACCTAAGGTCCTTTGTAGAACGTACAAAAGATCCTTTGAAGCCTTCCGACAACTGATAATAGCCAACGAATAGTGTTGTTTGTTTTTGATAATTTTTGCAAATGGGGTTGGTATGGTATACAAAAGATAATACTTGGGTCAGTAGGTAGGTACTGCAATTAGGTTGGGTAGTTTGTAGGTAAGGCTATAGAGTTATGTAGGTACTAGGTACCTACCTAACTTAATTGCCTTCACCTATTTAAAAGATAAGAAGTAATATGTACCTACTTCCTTCCAAAATTGTTAACAATAGGGATTATTGTACATTTGCCACAAACGAAGACGAATTTACCGTCACGAAAAAAATATGTGTAAATTTCCCCACAATTCTATTTTATATTTTAAGTTAAGAATTAACAAATTTTTACTAAAGTAAATATTTTAAAATCAGAAGGTAATCATTAATAGTTTTGATGAATTTTTGATACATATCAATTCTTGTACAGCTAGGCCTTTTGTTGTAAAAAGCTATTCAGTTTTATTATTATTAAATCTAGAACTTGTCGGTTTAGTGATGCATTTTTTTCCATTTTGTTTTTTCCATACGACATGATGACTTCCTTCTTTTTTCTGACTCATGTAGCTTTAACTTGGTCTTCTTCTTCCACGCTTTCCTTACTCTCCTTTCCCATGGTGATGTTTCTTATGTTTTATGGTTTTTTTTTCTCTTTCATTAAAAGTTATTTTTTTCTCTCTTCTTATAATGAAGCTGTCACAGATATAGATTTAATATTCAGAATTGAATTCAAAATTAAGTAGATATCAATAATGTACCTAAACAAAAAGGTGTTGCAGCCCACACTGAACCACTTAACCTTAAGATAAATCACTTCAGTATCTAAGTCCATCTATGTAGGTAGGTATTTGAATCCAAATACGGTCTGGAGATAAGTATTTTTTCATTCCGTTATTTATTGTTTAACATGTAACCTCTATTTATATTGCTATTTATATTTAGCCATATAAAATGCTTTTCCCAAGTCTTGATTTTAATATCGTTTACTTCATGATCTAAATGACGTATATGTAATAATTAATAATAATAAGTCGGTTAGTTACCTATATAAGTAATGGTAGGCTCAAGTAAAGAAAAGTAGGAAAAGAAAAACTTTAGTTTACCTATAGCCATTTTCAAAGGGAAACACGTTTGTTAAATTATTTGAAGCTTTGATAAGAATAATCACTTTTATTTTTATTTTGATTGCTATATTTATTTATTATTTTAACATTTACAATACCTACCATAACAGTCTTAGACCAAAGCGATATTGAAAATTACAATAGTACCTATTACCTAAAAACTTACGATCTGCTTAATAATATGAGGGCCTTTTCTGTGCATTTCGTCAAGGTAATAATTATTCTTAAAAATAATAACTCACTTTTTTTCTAAAATATGTGTATATAAGTAAGTATATAGATATCTATATTCGGGATGGTAGACTTCGTTAAAGAAAAAAAGTAAAGAAAAATCTTAGTTTATTAGCAGTTTTCTTAGGGAAACATGAGATATACCTAAATGTAAATTAATAATATTTGAGATTTGGATATGAATACAGGATTCTACTCAAATAAAGGTAGTTATTCCCAAAAATTATAAGACTAAAAAAGCTGACCATTCCGTACCTATCTAACTATTATGCATTTAGCAAGTTTTCATTCACAAGAATTTTACGTCACTATGAATTGGTTGTTTGTTGAGGTCTGCGCCGGCGCATGGCTTGACCACAGCAAACATCCCGCTGTTTGCCGGCAAGCGCCACAGGTGTACCTACCTGTCACTTTTTGCACTATTTATTTAGGAAGTTAGCTATTTTGAAAGACAAAAATTTACCAAGATAAAGTAAATATGTGTTAGCTGTATAGAGAACTTTCGGCGCAATATTTACGATTTCGGAGTTTTTCATACGAACTTACATAACGGTTCCATGGTTAGGTAATTTTGAAAATATCCTGATTTAGTTGACAATAATAAAACATTGTTTTTTTAAGATGACGTTTTTATACAGTGTGAGAATGAGAATAGAGTATAGAAAGATGAAAGCCAGCGACCAGCGCAAATTCTTTGGAAGACCATTAATATGTTTTTTTGCTATTTGCTAGTAAAAGTCACAAATCTCTGAACGAACTAGTAGACACTTTAAAGCCGGCTTTTGGCTGTGAGATGCAATGTATTACATCTTGCGATTGCTATTCACACTGTAAGATATATGTTTCAAACAAAAGTTCAAAACACGTAAACAGTTGACACTTCTGCACACGCACGTCACCATTTTAAACTGAGGGCGAGGCTGGGAGAGAAGTGGTGTCCGGGGAAGTAAAGTGTGTTTTACACACCAATATCGCTTGAAAAAATATTTACAGTTTGGCGTGTAATTTATATTATAACACAGTGTAAACAGTCTCGCACAAAATGTATAGCGAGCGAAAATTATTATATTTCAAGATATAAAAAGAGTATCCCATAGTCAAAAGCCGGCTTCACCGGCAATTAACTAACTTTGACGTTACTTGAGGATGGTGAAAAAGGCTCTAAATATGACGAAACCGTTGAGTAGAAATGACAAACCGTTACATATCTCAAAGCCTACAATAAACAAAATCCCACAATAATCAGGGATGTAATTTATATTATAGCACAGGGTAAAAGGTCTCGCACAAAATGTATGGCGAGCGAAAAATATTATATTTCAAGATGTAAAAAGAGTATCCCATAGTCAAAAGCCAGCTTCACCGGCAATTAACTAACTTTGACGTTACTTGAGGATGGTGAAAGAGGCCCTAAATATGACGAAACTGTTGAGTAGATATGACAAACCGTTACATATCTCAAAGCATACAATAAACAAATTCCCACAATATTCAGGAACGTATGGTATAATCACTTTATCGCTTTCATCCCACATGCCGCGGGCGATAGAAAGTCCCACCCACGCAGGCATAACGTGGTACATACAAAAAGTGGTATTTTTCAACTTATATTCAGCTGCCGTATTACGCCCCGCCCCGCCGCTTCTTATTGGCTGGCAGACTGCACGGTAGCTGGATCTAACTCTTTTTTCATGCGCGTGCGCTTCAAGTATGTGTATCGAATTGATTATGATAAGGAGTAAGTAGAGTGCGTCGTTTCATTTGCATGAAGTAACCTACATAATTATTCATAAAATTGAATTCATTACTTTTATTCTGTAAAAATATTCATAATAATAGCGGTGTAGTAACATGTACTGACTTATTTGTAGGATAATATTAAGATTATGGTACCTACCTAATAAGTAACTAACTAATGCAAATCATACTAGTTTACCCGCACGTTAAGATTTTATTTTAAATCGCCGCGTGTATCATCATCACCTAAAAGTTCTTTATTCCCGCACCTGGGAATTATTATTTTCAGTCATTAAATGACTATTTTTACTGAAAATAATAAGCTCAGTCCAAATGTATTATGGACTGTGCCTACACAACTATCTTAGCGTTCAAAACATAATCTAAGTAGGTAGTACTTGCCGTTAAATAAGTACTCTTAAGGTATTATAGATATCTGTGTGTTTGTAAACTTTCTAAATGGTTATTGTATCTACACAACTTTTTGGCAATAAATAAATATTATAAATATTATTATAGTAGTTCTTTCTGCTTGGCGCTCGGCGAAGCAACACGTCTGCAAATTTTTGCTGAGTGCCGAAGGCGGACATCGAGTCTATCGTTTCCTGATGATGCCTTATGGGGAAGGCGAAATATTGTCGAATTTCTGTTGAGTTTTTATGAAACTCTTCAGAGAGAGTTGGCGGAATTTGTACTAAATATTTTATCTTTTAAAGTAGGTCTTGTAACCTACGGATATACATTTTAGTAAACTAACTAAGAAGTAACTAAAATGTTCTCACAGAAAATCGTGCTTACAAAATTATTGATCTATAATATTTAGAAGGCGTTTTCTCGGATATCGTTTTATATCGTATAAACCAGTCCAGTATTATAATTTCCTAAAATAAAACTAAAATGTATTCAGACCTTAACATCTTAATTTAGCAATAAAGCCTTCGGGGCTAACAAATTATTGACGGATTATGTATAAAACATCACGGACTCATGTTGCTAAATTGGCTTGTTATGAAAATTGATGACATACTGATTGATTTCAAATCATAAAAGTAGCTATATTTTATCGTCCATCAACGAAAATACCTACATTAACCTGATTTAAATTAACTTTTGTGTGTGATATATAGAGTTACTAGTTATAAGGAGTTGCGTAATTTAAAACTTGAAATAAAAACACAACACTGGTCTTTAATTCCGCACCCAAAGTACCTAATACTGTGTCACTGTAAATGTATGCTAAATTTAAGCACCCAACAAAAGTGCCTTCACATCAATGCTAAAATGCCCTACCATCATCATCATCATTATCAGCCTATAGCAAGCCACTGATGGACATAGTCCTCCCCTTATTAAGCGCTATTAAATAGGGTATATTAATCATCTGTATGCATCCAGCTTCTACCGCTGTTGCAGATCGTCACTCCACCTGGCTGGACTCTAAATGTCTCCTATGTCTATGGGTAATAAAAAATGTTTGCGTAGCATCTATGGTCTCTTTCCAACACATCCAAAAAAGACTCCCGCTAGCTTTTGGGAAAATTACAGTGAGTCATTTCCTCTGCTTTATTTCACTAACCAAAAGCTACCGATTAGCCGCGTAAACCAGTAGCCAACACCCACATGAATTATGTATGATCACAATTGGATGTGTGCGTGTATTCACTCTGCTACTGTTGGACGGCCTCTTTGGCCCTCAGGGAATTTCGGTAAATGGGAGAAACATAAAGCTATGTGGTTTGGTGGGTGGGTTTTGTCTGTCGTGTCAGTTTTTACATATCTACTTAGTAACGTTTTTGTAAGACATTTGAAAGTTTTGTATTATAAATTAAGTAAATAATATGATTAAGGATTTACACTGTTATTGTGTGAGCCGTGCGATATGATGGAGTGGTTGCACAAATAATTAATTTGAAAATTTCTCAAGAATTATCTGCCCAACTGCCCAGTTACTAATATCAGCTATGACTTTTTCAAACGTTATCGATTATAGTTTGTAAGTTCACAAAACTTGACCTGCGTGCGTAATTACTATTCAAAAAGCATAGAACTAAAAAAGGTACGCTGTGAAGCGGGCATGCACTGCCGGAGGCTATACGACCACAGCCCCAATATATCAGTCGGTGCGCACAGATACTTCGTTGTATGAGAGCAGAGATGCCGTGGAGTATGAAACAACTGTATCTGTTTGTTTAGTATATTTTTTTAAGAAAGCGTTACTTATAAATTTTGCCCAGTAGTTGGACGGTATAGGTTAGAAACAATTTTTTGAATATTTTACTTTCAAATAATAAATAAATGAATTAATTAATACTTACTGCGTGAAATATATAACAAAACCTAATGACATTTAAAAATCGTACAATCGACGGCCTTATCGATGATATGATATTCTTCCAGACAACTTTTGGATGGAGAAAGCGATGAAATGAAATAATTGATGTTAATAAAACATTTTCGGTCTGTAACGTGTTTGAACCTCCATCTTAGGAACCCAAGCAAATCTCACCATCCCGTGGTGCACTCTGCTGTTGAACAAATAGGACTCTGGCAGCCAGTAGATTGCAGCATATAATAGCCTATCACCGGCACAGCTAAATCCCTAGCCACCGACGGGCAGCAGCATCGGTGGTGCGGCGCGCAGAAGCTGTGCCCTACAATTCCCAACCTGCATGTCCAGCGTAGGGACATGCTTATTAAAGCATGTCCCCTTTTATCAGAGGAAGGTTATGTCCAGCAGTTGACTGAATAAGCTGGTGTTATTGTTGATATTTCTTATTGATAAAAAAATAAATCTGTGTAATGTGCGTCTCCATGCATGCTCCTGTTCGTTGCAAGCGCATACCGATCCTGTGGGAACGCGCGGGACATAAACTTATTCGTTATTTCTGCTCACTCTCTCATTTGTATATTATAATTTGGCCGAAGCTTACCAAGATTTAAATTATTATGTTATTACATTGATTGTATACTTCGTTATTTAGAGTTTGGTTACTGGGATAAATGGTAATGAGTTTCTGTCTGTGTGAGAACTTTTTACATACTATATGTAGGTAGGTACCTATATTTTGACCGCTTTGAAGCAAAGTTTTAAATGTTGCATATAACATTTTGACGAGCCTGTGGCGCATTCGGCGAAGGCCCGTCACAGACGCAGAATGTTGCTAGTTCGATTCCCGCCACGAGATAAATGCTTTTTAATCTGCAAACATTTGTCTCGGCTCTGTGTTTTATTTGTATAATATACATATGTATTTACAAAAAAACGTATAAAACTAGTAGGTATATAATTGTTATGAGATGAAAAACTAATTTTGGTTCCCGTAACACAAGCTCTACTTAGTTTGGAATTATTGATGCTGTATCAAAAATGTATGACATCATTTTAATTAATAATATTTTAATAATTCTGGACGTATCATACAGCATCATGTAGCCCCAAACTAAGCAGAGCTTGTGTTATCGGAACCACAAGATTGATATATTACATATATACATTTCAACACATACATATCATACTTAGAAAAATACTCAGACCCGAGACTGCAGAACATGCAAAAATTTATCCCGCGGCGGGAATCGAACCCGCAACCTTCTGCGTCCCAGGCGGACCTTCGCCCACTGCGCCACAGAGGTCGTCTATTTATTATTAACAAAATGAATATTGTCGAGCGTTTCTTTGAGCCAATCAGAATAAACTTAGTCAGTTTAGCTCACGGTGTGGTATTCGCTCTATTCAAATTATAATCATTTCTGTCAATACCAAAAGTAATGAGGCTGGATATAAAATCCATACAAAAGATTTATAAATAGCCACAATACCCAATCATAAATTAAGCGCCCTTTAAAACACCTACCATAAAAAGAATCCATGATCACCCACATTTGAATAAAATTATTACCATAGCTTTGTTCGGCGCGTGCGCACCTCTCTTGTATTTCAACACGAAATTTTATGTTTATCATTCTATTTGACATTTTTACGAACAATGACTGGCTGTGTCTTGCTCTTGCATTCATCCTTTCTTCTGGTGTGAAAGGGATAGAGATTTATTGTTAGCTCATCGTTTAAATGAAAGAATGCAAGGTATGAGCTGAATCATGATTATAATTACCGAGTTCGGAGTTTTATGAATAAATCAAAATTATGGTTATATTATGATTTTATTATCATAATCTACTAACTTTTGCCTGCGGCTTAGCTTGCCTTCAGGTAATGCTATCCCATGAAAAGTGTTGATTTCCTGTGTTTTAAAAAGTCCTATCCTGGGTGTAAGTTATCTCCGTTCAGAATTTTATCAAGCCATTGAGCCATTGCGACGTAAAGCGAAAACAAACACACAAACTTTTCTAATCTGATGAGATTTCAGAGAAGTTTTTGGCACTGATTATTAAAAAAAAAACAACTTGGCTAACTTAGGTATAATATCGTGTATCTAAATACCTATTCTTCTATTTCCATAATACTTGGTAAATATCTAAAGTAATAGACAAATTTAATGTCTGTTACTTTATATTACTTTAACATTTATATTCATGTGTGTACAACATCACAAAATATTATGCAACGTCTTCGCCCGCACAAGGCTACCCTGAGCCGTGTCGCTTACCATGATTAAACTTATCTAAACACTGGGAACCATGCTTCATGCGATCTAATCGTAATCACTAACAAAACTTAGCTTTTACTTAAACTAAAAACGTTACGACAAAATTTAATGAGTAGCAAAAAAGAACCGACCACATATTTTATTGATTTAGTAAAGTGCAACTTTTGAATAGCAAAATTAGCATTGCGCTTAAACACGCCTACACATTTATTATGTTGTTATAAATTTTAATTACAGGCTTAACATAAAACTGTTTTTATGCCATCTGATCTTCGGCTTTCGTTCACATAGTTCAACTTATATAGAGCACATTACTAGATTTTTACGATTCTTATAATTGGGTTGGTGTACATTACAGCTGACGATACGATATAAAACTTAGTGATACAGTTCGGCACACACAGTGCGATCACCAATATTTCAACCTCACGTATCGTTAAATTTTGGCCAATGACAAAGCGTTATTTTGAATTTACGCTGACGCTGTTTTTCGCTAGTCTTCGTAATTGAGCTTCTGTTAAGTCATCGTCAAGGTACCGACCAGTCACGTAAAAAATATAGTTGGCTTATGTTGCGGTCGCAACCGTCACAACCGACGACGTCAACGTTTCGTCATCGATATGTTGCAATGATTGTGACAAGTGTACTAGCTTTTGCCTGCTTTGCTCCGCTCGCGTGGTACCCTTAAAAAAGTAGCCGCCATTTTATTTCTTGATTACCATATACTGTGCAAAAGTTCAACTCAATCCATTCAGTAGTTTTGGCGTAAAGGAAGAAAACACCTTCACAATTCATATCTTATTTCCATTTTTCACCAAAAGTCGCTGAAGATCGGCTTCACACGTGCGTCACCGGCACTATGTAATATATTACCTCTTTAGAATAACCGTGTCTGTGTCTTCGCTAGGCTAGCAAAAGCAACACTATTTTCCCAAATAATTTACCATATTCTTCTCAAGCATGTCCATTATACTCCTAAATGTTTATTATTTGAGATAATAATGCTTAAAACATATATGAAAAGTAGCTATATTCACACCCAAATATTTTTTTCTATTTTTCCGTCGATTAAACCTATCACTACGGTAGCGGTTGTCATTCTAAGTAATAGTAATTTATTGATCATCCATAAATTTTGTATTAAAGTATTGTTTACATAAACCACGTCACGTCCATAATTTTGACTTGACTGACGGTGACGTCTGAACTGACGGGGACTGACACGTATGCAATGTGCATGAACCATAAAGATCGATGTACAGAAAACGTTTTTAATTGTCAATTATAACTGCAACATTGTTGCGGACAATCGAAGTGTTGCCAGTTTATTGTATCTGTTTGTGGAATTTTGCGTAATTATCTACGTAGTGGCAGTTTTTGTTGATAATTATTAAGTTGCACGATGTTTATGTATGTGCGAGGTTTCATACAATGTTATTAATGAACTATGAGCATCGAGGGGCTTGGTTTGGAGCGTTTATTTGGAGTTAAGTATACCTAAGCTACTGCAGCCTCATTTTAAGTTAGACTTTCTATATTGTTAATGAGGACTCTAACCAGGTTGTCTAATATCTATACGATATCTATATCTACTTATTCGTCTTAGTCTATACTTGTGATCATAAGATGAGTAGAAGTAAACCTTACTAAAATACTTCTCGCGTCCAACATAAGAAAGGAGAATGCCGAAAACCCGTACCAATTGCGTCAAAACCGAACGTATCCCATAAAATATATTATATTTTATAAATGACATCAACATTTTCTTTAGTTTTACACACCGACGGGATTAATAATAAAGTAAAAAAATATTTTGTTGATTTGGTTTCCGCCGCACGCCGCTATTAGACTGCAACAACCAATGATATATACGTTACTATGGCAACAAACATTGATGTTAAGTGTTACTATGGCAATCACCGTCATTTTTAATTATTATTCTTCTTCACCTTCTTTATCTGTGATTTTGACAGTAGAATCGACTAATAACTAATTGAACATTTTTTTGACGCACTCACTTTAGTCTTGGTAGCGAGCGCCATACATCAGAAGGCATTTTCCTTTGCTTAGCTTATTGCTAGTAATCTGGTTTCATTGGTTGGTAAAGAAAGTAGGTTTCGTTGTTTCGTAGGTGGTTAAATCTTTTGCGAAAATACTAAGTAAGGTTGAATTGTTGTATGTGAGTGAATAGAGTAATGTAAATACTCTATTCACTTGTCATCATCATCATCACATCGACATGATATGGAAAGTCTAATGCTAAACTTATGCCTTTCTCAAAAATCTCCACAGAAAGCGGATGATGTCGTCGGTCCATTCTCTTCATTAGATATAATAATGTATGATGATTTGACTCATACCTATTAAACATTTAACAAATGTCAAAACCGCAACTTTTTATGACGCATGACGCTCGTAACAGTATGTTGATAAATCATCATAAAAGTCACCGGATTACGTAAAGAAAGGATTGCGAAAGTTTCGCGATGTGTGAGAACTGGGGCTTATGGTACATTCCTATTGCATCATGCCGCCGTTGCCAAGAAGTTTGAAGGATTTGCGGTATGAAGGGGTAAAAATAAAAATCCAATAAGTCTTAACATTGCTACTAATATCATTTTTGGAAACTCCAACAATAATTATTATTTTTAAGTTTGTTGATGGCAACAATTTCTTTTTTCTTTTTCTTGTTGCGCTCATCCGAATGGTGTCCTTCGTTAAAGTTATATATTTAATAAACTAAAGTTGTAAAGTAAAAGTTGTGTCAATTACCACGCCATCCGATCCCACCAGTGAACAAGCAAGCTTCCAACCTAAAACTGCAGTTCACTCAAGATATCAACATTTGGTCCTTCGAGCCGGATAGCCGGAGAGGCGATAGAGGCAAAAGATTGAAATAATGTGGGGTGTAACTGTGTGTAAAATATGAATGAAATGCGACTGAAATATGAGTGAAATGTTAGTGAAATGTCAGTAAAATATATGTGAAATTTAACTGAAATGTAATTGAAATGTGAGTGGAATGTGAGTGAAATGAAACTGAAATGTAAGTGAAATATGAGTGGATTGTGAGTGAAATGTGAGTGGAATGTTAGGGAAATATAACTGAAATGTAAGTGAAATGTGAATGCATTGTGAAATGTTTGTTCCTGCTTCACTCCAAAACGACTGAACGGATAAGTAGTTCTAGATTTGGAATAAAATTATACGCTTTTTATCCGGGTACCACACTAGCAAAGCCTCGGGTGGCAGCTGGTATGATCATAAAACTCTTGAAAGTGACTAAGTAACAAACCATCAACCCATTGACTTGTTGATTTCAATGACCATTTTTGTTTTGTTTTGTTTTTGTAATTTTGGGGTGGGTGTGGAGGTGTACCAAGGAAAAACAACTACGTGGACGTAGTGGCGGGGTGTCCAGCTATAAAACAATATTAAGTCAGTAGAATAGGGATAGAATGAAACATTTATATATTCATGGGAATTCATGGAAATTTTTAATAGCCGTGCCAGTGACGAGAATTAACTGAATTCTAAATTGATAATTGTAACCAACTAATAGCTCTTATAAAGAGGGGTTTAACGGGGGTATTTGTTACACACTTGTTTTTAATAGGTATAGTCGAGAATCACCTACTTCCCTACTTTTGACTGGCCATAGCTAAGTTGATAGTAACTTTGCCTTCCGAGCTGCAGGCCCAGGACAAACATTGTGTGGTGAACTTGTTTATTTTATGTCTGAGTTTTCATATCTATCTATTATATATCAGTCGAAACACGCGTGGCGTGGCTTTGGTATTATTAGCACATTATCTTCGTTAAGCAACATTTCGCCCAGTCACTACTTGGACGGGTGACCGTTCAGTGGCAATTAGATCTGAGCACTCAACACGCTCGTGCTTCAGAAGGCACGTTAAGATGGTGGTCCCGTCTATTCATTCGTTAAGCCATGTCGGAGGCCTTCGGGCGGCTTAAAAACTCCGGCACAAAGAAGACGATGAAAGCATATACAAAGAAGAATCTCAGTAAGGGTCCCATAGTACAGGCTCTGCTTGGTTTGGGATCAGTCAACCTATTTTAGTTAAAACTAGTTTATTAGAGAAAATCCCTTTTCCAATGATGTCCTAATTATGACAAATTATACATCTGTCGATTCCCAACCTTTTTTTTCCATTCTGTCACTAACCACAAAGAATCACATTCTCCTGGAATCGTCATTCCACGTAGGCATACGTCAAAGGGCACAGTCACCATCATCAACATCATCATCAGCCTATAGCAGTCCACTGCTGGACATAGGTCGACTCGAATGAGCGCCATAATAATTAGCTGCTCAGTCACTAGCAATAAGACATTTTACAATCACACACAGTACCTACACTTAATTAAAGATTCTATTGCTTTTGTTATACTTGCTCCGTTTCTTTCTTATGAATAAATAAATAATACGGAACATTATCACTCAGTATCATCTAAACCCAAACTAAGCTGAGCTTGTATTGTGGGAACCACATTACTCATATACTTATGTATACTTATTTTAAGGGGAAGTACTGCCACCATGCTTATTTCTGCCGTAAAGCAGCTGTGCTGTGATTCGGTTTGAAGGGTGTGGGGGCTGGTCACAGGTACTAGGCTTATCATCTTCATAGTAGTAGCCTCAAGTTGTTGAACGCAGGGCGTTGCATCGTAGAATTCCAAAATAACATGATCTACGATTCAATGGCTTGTAATGGGTAATGGTAACCACTTAACATCAGGTAGGCCATGTGCTTGTCTCATCTTCAAGTATAAAAAACATAACAAAGAGATTTTTTTTATATAAAACATATTAGGTACACATAAAAACACCCAGACCCGATATTCATTTTTAAAAATTGTGTCGCAGCAGTATTCGAATCTGTAACATTCTCAGTGACAGGTGGGCTTTCGTCCTCTGCGCCACGGAAGTCGTTCTAATTTCTCTGTTAAGCCCATTTATGTATTTATTAAGTATATTTATTCATAAATTTATAAATTTGTCTTTTTCAAAGATCGCGTAGGTACCGTGAGACACCAAACGCTCTTTAGTGTGACGTGTACTTTACCTACTGTATTCCAATAAATTTATGGCGATTGTACCGTTGACATATTTTCTTGTGAATAATGAATTTGCAAAATTATTTGCTTTTGGTTTTTTGGTTTCTTTAATTGCTTGTTTTTATGAAATGTCAATAGTTCAAGGGAGACATTCTCTGTTGAATCATCATGCTTTAAGTTTGAGACAAGGCCTCAATGAGTCATCGGAAGATCCGTTTGAACTCGTTTTAATAGAGTTCATTTGAATTAATATGACGTCTACACGGACATTAGAATAATTAGGTAGAGTCTAGAAAATTTAAATGAGTAACTACTTTTTCCAATTCAGATTTCAATGTCATAAAATTTACTATTACCTCTGTGGCGCAGTAGGCGAAGGTCCGCCTGAGACCCGTAAGGATGCGGGTTCCGTTCCCGCCTCAAGCCAAATATTTGCAGATATTATGTAGTTGTCTCAAAAATAAAAGTAGTACATCAGTCATGGTTCCCATAATACAAGCTCTGTTTACTTTATGGCTTTATGTTGTGTGATAGTGTACAGCATTATAAAATTCCTACCTGTACCTATTATTTCGATTTGTATTTTTCATGGTAATACTTAATTTGATTAAGATTAAAGATTCAAGATGTTTATTTGCACATCTAAGTTTGTGGAATGATCCTAATGCTAAACAAACAGGTACAATCGCGTACACCTATTAGTTCAGATAATATTTTTTCTTTAACTTCCCAAAAAATTAGAATAAACATTCACAGGCAAAGAGTAATTAACCTTCTACACACTTCTAAAATCTATGAAAATTACAAATGAATAATTAATGAATCATTTCTTAATAACAGGAGACATAGTTCAAAGACATTGTTACGAGTACTGGCTCCCAAAGTAGGCAAAGTACCGTGATCTACTCTTGTATCTTTATTGCCGAGATGAACTGTAGCCGTGACTAGAGATTTTATCACGCACTAGTTACTGTATACGAATTTACTTGCGCTCGTTTTAGTTTTATTGACCTAAACTAAAAATAAAAAGCTAAAAAGTTTTTATTGCAATAAGAACCGATCAACTTCTAGTAAAACCTTTTTGAGCATATTTCGATGTAAAGGTATCATTTGGCAGTTTTTTGGGGTAAATGAAAAATACCCAGCAAAGGGTTTGATACAAAAATACATGGATATAGATGACAGAATACTACTACCTACTACTCAAATAATATTCATAAAACCACCAACTGCTACTGTAACTTTTGATTAACAAATAAATAGAATAAGAATACAATAATAATTTGATAAATTGCAAAAAAAAGAAACATGGTATTTTTCAGTGTGTATTTTATAATCAAACTAAGTAATTGAGTATGAAATCCCACATTTCTGTATGTTATTTTCATACGTCAAAAAAAACCATAGGTCAAAGTTCTTATTCGAAGATTGTAATTCATAAGATAAGAATATTTGTAAAATAAAGCACATGCACATCAGATGCACAGTCAGACAACCTTTGCAGATATCGTCTCCGTCAACAAAAAATACAGACAGTCAGACAGGGAATGAAAAGTAGCCTTTTGCGCCACCTTATTTGGTAAGCAAAGAACTTAATAATAAGATGTTCGAATTTTTTGCGGCTAGTTACTTGGCATGGCGTTGTCGTGACGGTCCACTGATGGGATCGAAAACTGCAGACAAAAAAAACTCAAATTATATCAGACCTCTTTGCAGTCGACCCATACTAAAAATATTGTTAGTAGACCTCTTTGCAGTTAACACGTTGATAGATTAAAAATTACATTCCTTTCATTATTAATTTATTTATCTTTATTTTATAGTGAAATTGTGGAAAATTATTATATTAATATTAATTATCCTTGAAGTCATTGACTTCAAGTATAATTTTCCTCAATTTCACTAGTTTCAAGTATATTGTTCATAACTATATGAGGCAACGTTTAACAAGTCCAATAGTCCAGTAAGTCAGTCAGTAAAGAAAATAATGTTTACGTCTAGATAAACCGAACCTACTTGGTAACTTCTATTTCAACATGATTTATAATTAATTTTCACTATGAAACTGCGCTTCGAACTAATCAGTGCCTTCTTATGTTCAGTCATAGAATGAAAACTCATTAGTAAATCTTCTAAGCTAAACGAACACGTTCGAAGTTTGAATGAAACTACACGATACAAAATGTTGTAAGCGCCAAACAGGTCGAAGTGCCTCTTCACGGCTGTTCCAGGAATGTTTTATAGCTCCTTTAGCACGCAAAATTTTGAATATTGCGTGAAAACTGCGATTTGAATTTGAATGAATCTATACGTTTCGTTATGGCTCCACCTGGCCAGTATTACGTAATTAAAATCAACAGATTTTTCGGTTAATATGGTGTATGAAATCTTGATCGAGTACTTTTCTTCATTCATTTTTTAATCCACAAAGTATGTTTATTATTATTGCGTTAAACATGTTTTGTGAATAATAAAAATCCAAATAACATTTTTGGAAAAAAAAATTAACGTGAACCGTGTAGTAAAAAATTCTGAAATAGAAAATTCACTTCTTAATAATAATAATAAAACCACTCCATCTAATTACACGGAGCTATGTAATCTAGAAAGTACAACAACGCCCCGGGGCGCGGTAATGACAGAAGCCGAAAATCATCAACAATTTACCAGTAAACAGTACCGGTGCCGAAATAAGTGGGGGTCATGTGAGTTTCGTGAGTGAAATCCACGGTAGCGCCGCAAGCACCCACTCACTTGCTCGTTTTCCCACCGTATAAAAGTAGCAGGACAATGAGCGACTATACTATAGCAATACAAGTTACAGATATAAAAAAAAAACTTTTCCATTCAATACCGTCACATCTGTAAGATATTATCGATCCCATTTCCTTATACAAAAGCGCTTACGTATTTCAAAGATCCAGCTTTGTATTTTAAAGTGACATTTGGTGACTTCACGTGTTCAACGTGCAAAGTACTCACCTACGTCAAATTTCCCAGTGACCTGCGAGTCAGCTTACCGTGGCTACCTGTTCATTCACTGTGCACGTGGTGGGGGCTAAGCGCGCGCCTTCCGCGTAACGCTATCAGTAGTTTCCGCACCCTCTCATCGGCGCAGTTGCTAAACGCACCCGCTCTTGATCGCACGTTCAGTTGTCATTGACACTTCTAGTCTCATTGCATCTGCGTTGTTCGTCTTTTATTTATTTTTTAAATATCCAGTTCAATCAGTGTTCTGATTTTAAATTTAATTTTTTTTTCTGTGAAAGTGAAACGAGATTATTAAAAGTTTTGTTTTTTTAACAGTTATTTAAAAGGTGCGTAGCGAATTCTTATTTAAAAAAATATAAGTCTACGTTCGTGTTTGTTAATTGCCTAACGATGTGTTATTAACTTACTAGTGGGCTGAATTCGGCTAGTGTTGTTGTTGTGTTAACTAAATTGTTGAACAAGCAATTATAATAACTACAATTCAAGCCTATATTTATGACCTCAAAAACTAAAGCCAAACAAACGCTGCCTCTGATCGCGTCCTTTTCATTCCTTATCAAAAACATACTAATCCACACGCACTAACAAATGTGACAATGAACCTTATCACTAACCCATAGAGTCACATTACGCATAACATTTGATAACTTCATTGTACAGGCGACAGCCCCGCCCGTGGTAAGCATCGCTTCTAGGCAAAATGTTCGCCGTGATGCAGATTGACGAGGACCACACACGGGATTTCAGACGCAAACTGCGCCCAAAATGCGAGTTCGTCTGCAAGTACTGCCAGCGTCGGTTCACGAAGTCCTACAACCTGATGATCCACGAACGGACCCATAAGAGCCCGGAGCTGTCGTTCAGCTGCGAAGTTTGCGGGAAGAGCTTCAAGAGGCAGGATAACCTGCGTCAGCACAGGTCAGTAAATATACTGGAATACTTACTAGCATATTATTATTATTATTGAGTTAAGGTTTTTTATCTACTCGGCTCTTTTGAAGTCTGAAAAAGGCTGACGTACTCGGCGGACCTAAGCTAAGTGCACATCAGTGGATAAGTTTTGAATAACAAAGACTGATGTCTGAATATCGGTGGTAGAGTCACTCTGTAAAAAAATTCTGTCAATTTTACACGTTATAAGATTACCTACTGATTTCTGCATAATGTATGTTACGGTAGATTTTATTGACTGAGGGACTGAAAAAGTTGCTTCGGGATGGCACCGGTTGAAGAAAGCACTATTGGAACTATATTATTATTAGTCTAGGCTGGCCCACTGCTGGGCAAAGTCCTCACCACCTTCCATTCATGCCGGTCTTGTGCAAGTTGTTGCCAATGAATGTTGATTTTTAGCACTTAATAATCATTTTAATGGTGGGAGACCGCTAAAGACAGGGACGAGTGGAAGAGTTTGGGGGAGGCCTTTGCCCAGCATTGGGACGAAATAGGCTAGTTAAAAAAAAATATTCGTGAACTCCTTGGTAGTACTAAAATTTTCAGAACTAGTTGATGAGTGACTAGGATTCGAGGGTAAATTTAAATGGCAATTTTTCTATTATAATAAAATAATATGTAGATTATGGTATGGGCTGATCTGACCTGACCATACGAATCTAACGGCTAGTTTCCCCTCGTCTTCGACCACGCAGTCACTTCGTATTACGGGAAAATTACCCTTTTCCGTACTAGACAAAGGCTCTTTTAGTCCGAATCCTGTTGTTCAAGCCAATAACGGATTCCGTCTCCTTCTGACTACGTCATACATGGAAAGTACTTCGTTTTCCTCCCGACTCGTACTAAAATCCAAAATTGTTTAACCTTTTTTTATTTTACATCATCAAGTAACAAAAAACCTTTAAAAACAAAACTTTTTGCATAAACATTAAAACTTCAACTATATGCTTGGATTCTCTTATTTTGTGACTCGCCCTATCGGGCTATCTAGCACGGCAATTTAAAACAAACCTAAATTATAATAATTTTATTTTTGAACCACATACATTAAAAAAACTGGAATATAGTCTTATCTTTCAAAAACCCTACGATAAAAATACAAAGTACATAAAATAATAATTGCTCTCATCATCGGCCTAATGAGCGCCATTGCGCCTTAACCTCAGCTCGAAGCATTGAGCGTCTTACTTTCGTCTGCGTTAAATACCATAAAACAAATTTTGTATTTTAATGCAAGCTTCAGCCTGAGGCTTCGCTCGTGTGGTACCCGAATAAAAAGTAGCATCTATGTTATTCCTAGACGAAAACTACGTAGTGAAAATTTATAATCGGTTTAGTCATTTTGGTGTAAAGATGATTCATAATTCATCATCATCATCATTTCCACCTTTATCGACCCACTGCTTGGCATAAGCCTTCCTTTGATTATGCCACGTTTATTATTATCATTTATCATAATTTTGTCATAATTCATAATAATTTTATTCAAAAAATTTTTGGTTACAAAAGGTCTTAAATGCTAACATAGTTCTACAAAAATCTGCCTTTTCAGAGTATGCATATGATTTTCGCCTTAATAGGATATACCTATTAGTATGATAAAGATAGGTAGTAGGGAGTACAAAATAATCACCTACTACACCTGAAACTAAATGAGAAAATTGAACTGATATCTACTCATAATAAAAGCGTTAGAAGAAAAAAACAACAAGAATAAGAGTTCGAGGAATAAGCGTTCTTTAATCGTAGTAATAAAAATAAATATATTTATTAATTTTCAAGCCTATCTAAATAAAATACTTCTGTAAGCTGTAACTTAATACAGCTTAGACAAGGCTACTATTAGTAATCCACACTGTACAATACCGACCCACATACCCCGTGGTTATGGTTGCTGGTAAGGTGACGTTGTGGTCAGTTGATCAGCACAGATTAACCTGCCATCGATCAGCCGCGCACTTTTGTAGGACACATAGGCATTGAGAACCACAAGCGGTTAAAAACTATTTAGATTTTTGTTAGAGAATTGAGTAAGATTACTATCCGAAAAATCTTAAAATTAATACTTAACTGGACTAAGTTTCCATCTTAAACAGCATCTTATGTATAAGCCTTAGTTTCTAACTAAGGCTTAGTTTCTAACTAAGCTTATACAGACTTATTATGGGAACTGCATGTCTTTCACTATTTATACCTACTTATATATTTTTTTGTAAATACATACATATTATACTTAAAAAACAAATCAGACCTGAGATAAATATTTGTAAAATAATACAATCATTTGTCTCGCGGCGAAATCGAACCAATATCCTCTGTGTATCAGGCGGGCGGTCGCCCACTCGCCACAAAGGTATTCATAAATATCTAAGTAGGTCTTTCAAAATAATTAAATTGATTAAAAACAGATACCATGTCTTATGGTTTATACAAAGTAATTAAAGAAACATCTGCGGTGATGATTTAAAAAAAATATAATTTCAGTGACGCGTCGCCGAATTCAGCGACCGTAATTAAATTCACCGGATATTCACTTCAACGCTAACCGTAAACGGTAAAACCGGAATATAGGTACCTTGTACATTACGTCTGAGTAAATAAAGCAATCGAGCAGAGAACCATTGCTGTGACATTGAAC
Source organism: Horisme vitalbata (assembly GCA_951804965.1). NCBI lineage: Eukaryota > Metazoa > Arthropoda > Insecta > Lepidoptera > Geometridae > Horisme > Horisme vitalbata. Next base: position 10,491,934 of record OX638091.1, read on the forward strand.
GATTGAGTTATAAACATAAAGACGGTGGTAATCAACCGTAGAATAACGAAAGGCTTTTCTGCGATTAATTACTTATCTTACTTCTTATCTGCAATGCCGAACATTTATAACGTAGATTGTAGAAACCTACCTAAAAGGGCCATAGGTTTTAATTGAATCGCATGTACAGAATACATCATATTTACACAAGAAACTAAAATTACCGTTGTTGTCTGTACATTACTACGTTTACTTCATAAACCAACGTAAACCTCTAGAACATCAGTAATTTCTGAAAGCAGTTGGCGTAAGCGTAATACACAGCAACAGCTATCATGTGTTCGATTTTATCGCCATCCGTAAAACCTACAATATTGGATATGTACGAAAATTTTACGCTAATATACCTCATTCGCAACTATTACATTATAAAATATTGTTGTGTTACAACATTTCGTCGAGATGAGATTTGCATGATAGTCTTAGGCCGCGACCTCACTCTGCTACTTACACATTGTATGTTAATGACAAGTGACAACTGTAGTCGGAATGTCGATCCTCATCTGAGTGACATGCGAACCCGCCTTTACGTTTTAAGAAGTTTAATGAACTCATGGTGACGATGACAGCTAAGCCGATTTAATTATTCAGGCACGACTATTTTTCAACACGATGGCTTGTTCAAGGTGATTCATTAAAATTGCCAATTAAGATATTCTGGCGATAATTTGGCGTGACACAATCGTCAAACCGCGTCTCGATAAGCGTAGATTAGGACGCCCTCGGGGTAGATAGAGTAACTCGTCTGGTAGGAGCTGGATACGTCTTCCAGGGCAGGGCGCAATGGCGCACATTAGGCGAGGATATGTCCAGCAGCGGACTGATATGTTGTAGAGTCACCCGTGACAACGAAGGAACAACACACTTTTTGAAAAACTCTTCCTTTATAAAGGTCAAAAGATTTTCAGCCGAAACATTAGCTCATTGGGGGAAGCATTTATGTCCAGCAGTGGATTGCTATATTCTTGGCTAATAATTATGATAAATCATTTTTTACGCAAGTATTTGACGTTACTTCTATTAAGAACTCAATTCATTTAGTTCTGACCCGAATCTCATAGAAGCATGATCTCCCACAACCAAAAAGCCGAACATAAACGAAATCTCGAGACACGACAACTCGTGTCCTATAAAAGTTTGCTAACCGCGAAAGCATACGCGTAACATTGTTCCGTGTGAAACGACAAGACTCTGCGATTCCTCGTGGTGCTACCGAGATCGTCGATAGATCGCTGGTGGGAGTCGTGAGCGCGTGACGTGGCCCGTGTGTTAACGGTGCTTAATGGACCCTAATGCTTCCGAAACTGTGCGAACTCCGACGGTAGCCCGTAAGAGCGAACCACACGTGACTGCCTCAGTATAATTTGCAGTTTATGCGCTCACCGTACATGGTACCATGTGCACCACGTTTAACAGTAAGGAGACGAAATTGCGGCAATTTGTTGAGCCGCTGATACGTTTGAATGATCGGTTCGTAACGGGCTGCAGCGATCTCTCACCTTTACATGAGAACTGAAATATAAAATGGTACCTGATCGGATAAAGTAGGACTAACTGTGGTCCATCCGTTTCATTGATTGTTGATTCGCAGCATTTTAGATAGCCAACAACTTTGACCAATCATCAACTACACAATTTTATCACAACTAAGATAATCGTCATTTCCATGGTCCCTATTGTCATCCCCTGTCACATCACGAAAAAAATCCTATGGAGTCATCACACTAATATTATAAACGCGAAAGTTTGTGTGTGAGTTTGTCACTCAACTCCGTAACGGCTGAACGGATTTGGACGAAAATTGGAATGTACATAGTTTGTGACCTGAACTAAAGCATAGGCATTTTATCTTGGTACCACGCGAGCGAAGCCACTATAATATCTTACCGTTCCCCGCATATCAGCATTTGATTTTTCTCGAATTCATACAAAAACTAGTATGGTGTACACATGGTGTACAGTAGGTACGTTATGTACATTCTCTGATCGCGTGTGAATCCTCGATATGAAGACGTGAGCGCCACCGGCTAGGAGTACCGCTACCGATAGTTTTGTTAAGTGTTATGACGATACAGGCATAATGTTGCGATATGAGGAACTTTCACGGAGCAATTTGCCTGACTTCCTACATTTGGTGAGCTCTTGAGAAATAATTTAGGAACAGACGTTGAATATGAGTTATTTCTAGACTTTTATGACCGGTATAAGTGAAGATTGCTAACTTCGCTCGCGTGGATCCAGGATAAAAAGTAGCCTATAATTTGTATTTTAGCTCAATCCATTTAGTAGTTTTAGCGTGAAGAAACATATATATATTTTCTTTTAACATTTCATAAACATCTGCCTTTACAATAAATAAAGTGAATGAAAAATAAATAATTACTTTACGATCCGAACTATACCGGAAAAAAGTTCAATACCTAGAAGTAACAACACTAGTTATATATTTGTAGATTTGGTTTTAAAGCCAACTCTAATTTAGTATTAATGTATTTACCCCATTTTCCATTAAATTCACATTTGAATACAATTAAAACAAAGGCTAAACCTAAGCAATACATTCAGACTCTGTTTAATTACATCTTGATTTAGAATCGAGATGTTCTATTTTGCTCGCGGTTATCGATTTTACATCTCATGGATCCATCCTTTTATAAAGTTTTGTAAATCTAATGTCGAAAAAGTCTATGGTTCCTATTAGAAAGCAAAGCGTAAAATACCCACAGATCAGTGATCGATCGAATAGCTCAAGATCGATATGACTGGACGGATCGTGGGGATGCCTTTGCCCAGCATTGGGATATAGCAGGCTTATCGTAACTTAATAAGGCACCTTCGCAAAAATAAATAAATACTTATGAAAGTTGTGAACTGAATAAGCGAGTCTCAAAATCTAATTATATTATACTTCTTTGTTACTGAAAAGCTGAAACGGCTGAACCGATTTTGATAGCTATAACGTCACTACCTTTCTGGTACCCAAATAAAAAGTTGCCTATGTAACAAACTATGCATAAGTATATCCCAAGTTTTGTCCCAATCCGTTCGGCCGTTACGGAGTTTAAGTGGGAACCACAGACAAAATTCGTAAATAATATTAGTGCCTAGTAGAAACATCCGTATAGCACGCGAAGCCTTGGGCACAAGCAAGTCTCGAATAAATTGCACTTTAATTACGTGCGTCGCGATTTCTCGATTTAGAATCGAGTCAGATGTCCTATTTAGTTAGCGCGCTGGGTCATCCAGTTATCGATTGTGCATCTCATTCGATAGGTCGCGAACGATTTACGCGCGTCGTGAATCCTGTTGACTCTTACAATTTATTGATCATTATTTTCTTTTATTCATTCACACTATATAATTATGAAAATAATTATGTATGGATTTTAGCTGTTTGGACGTTTTTTGTTACTCACATCAATGTTTGGAGTAAACCAAAAAAACGTATAGAAGTAACATGGCGAGGGTAGAGAAAGTTAAAATCGTTAGTTGGTTTTTTACTTACAGCAAATTTTAGCAAAACGAGGCTGAAAAAATATTTTTCTTACGTTTGAAGAGATTATTGAAAGTAAAAATTATACAATAATTGTCTTAAAATAATATAAAAGTAAAATATATGTAATGTATATAACACAAATTTTTACATACGAGGGTGGAAAAAAGTTAAAATAGTTGGATTCTTACATAAAACAAATTTTGCAAAAACGAGGCTGAAAAAATTTTTCTTATACATTCTGAAAGATTATTGAAAGTAAAAAAATATATGATAATTGTCTTATATTAACAAAACTAAAAAGGCAAATATGTACCTAATGTAAAAATATACTTACCTCAATATCTCACTCTTGTAGATAATACAACACCACATAATTGAGTTGAATGAAAATTTGAAAATAGGTTAAGTTAGTTTGTGACCTGGAATAACATATTAGGCTACTTTTTATACGAGCGGAAGGCTTTATATCAAAGAGGGCATAACAACATAACATAACAGTATACAATTCGGAGAATTTGTGCAAGAATTACACAATTTAATTCCCTCATCACCATTTCATTATCGTACGACCAGACGCACGAAATTTCGTCACCCATAAACGGTAGATATTCCTCCTGCCCGCACGAAGCGTTTCGCTGCAACTTTCATCCTTAGAACAGCTAAGGATGGAATGCTCTTCCGGCGTCAGTGTTTCCTGATCACTACGACTTAGGGGTCTTCAAGCGAAGAGTAAATAGGTACATTCTAGGCAAGCGTGCTACATCTTCGACCGCATCATCACTTGCCAACAGGTGAGATGACAACGTAAGCCTATAAACAGTAAAAAAAACGCTTTTGGTAAAAGTGAATAAAAAACAGGGATCCCCATTAAGTGTTGTAAGGAGGTGTAATTGCCGGTATCGATACGGAGCATCGATTGCTGGCGCATCCCGTTCGAGGTGGCAAATGCAGTTAATTAGGAAACCGAGTCGAACAAAGGCATACAGGATGATTCAACAAAGAATCTTTCACTTTTTAAATATTAATCTATTTTTTATTGGAATGACCAATTTGGTGTGACATACCACTTCATTAAAACAATTTTTGCATCTCAACATTACAACAAACAATTTTTTTTCTTATTGCTTGACTATATTCTCACTAAAAAACAGATACTTGTGTGTTAAATCCCAGAATAAAATAAACTCAAACTTAAATGTTAAATGATGAATTGTAATTTTTTTATTTACACCAATTCGTAACACGACCAAACAGAGAAGAATTGGCAAGAAACTCTGCTTCACTTATTATTAAAGTCCATGTCGCTATTTTTATTCTATAATATTGTTTTGTAATTTAGTTTTTTATCCAAGCAATATAATTTACAAGAGTAATAAAGAAGTCATCGTTTCACAACATTAGAAAATAATATGTCACAATGATTTAACGCGCATATAAATTCACATTTATATTGTTGCAAGTTTTTATATTTCTATCTATAAATATAGTCTTTCGTCAAACACTTCATTAGGCACGTGCCTATACTTTAAGATGTTATTGATCATTTGATATGTAAATAAACGGGTATTTCACCGTCAATATACTACCTGTCATTATGTTTTATTGGAAACCCATAAAAATATTATTATGATTCGAAATTCCAATTACATTTTTTATTGTGAAAGAAAGTATTTTTATGTAAGTTTCTAATTGTGTTAAAAGATATGAAAAATATTTGATTAAATACATATTTTTGAGTTTATATGTGCTCAGTTGGGCGCCACCGACAGTAATAAAAACTTGATGAGAAATCAGGCTTCATAATAAACATCAGATTATGGCTGTATCACCCTTTATATATAAACAAAGAGTTCAGTTCCCACAGTCGCACGTACAGGGTGTGCGATCACGAAGTAACCCAGTCTCGCGCGGAAGTGTACAAAATGTCACCTACGGCCCTACACAGTTCTAGAATCGAAATCAGAGCTTTAAATCGAATTCTATTCGAGAATTAGAGTATTTCGAATAAAAAGTTCGGAATAATAGTGTCTGTGGTGGGCTTTACCGGACTGGATATTAAAAGTCTCTATAAAATGTAACTATTGATTAAAGATATTACCTATACTGATTAGAAAAGTACGAAAAAATAAAAAGGAAGTAAAGTAAATAAAAAAAAAATCGATTTAATTCTATCGTAGTTTTGAGTTGGCACCTTATTAATATTTCTAACTTAAAAATTACAAAACCGAAAAAAATTAAGACGACTTTTTTGGAGTTTTAATTTGCCGACAAGCTGTTTTAGCTTCATCTGCGGGACATTGTTAATCGCTTTAAAATAATAAGTCTCGGTTTTATTGAAAACATTTAAGGAAACCCCGAGGATTTCAAAGTTTGACAGATTTTTTGAGCTTAACCCTAATCCAGTTTTGGGATAACGGCCCGTTTCAAACATTTCTGTGAAAAAGTTTTTTTACGGTATCAATGTTCTTGCAGCAACGGTACATACACGAGATTGAATAAAAAGTTAAATTTTTAAGTTTCTACATAAAAAGAAACCGTTGAGTTATGCGGGCTGGGTTACGAGTATTTTTTGTTCTAAATTGGCTGTATACTTTTTAAACATTTTTGTTGATAACTACTATCTAGCTACCGTCGGCACGTCAGCTTTATTCGCGTGGTATCCCGGATAAAAAGTCGAAAAGTTTCCGAATCGAATCCGTAAATTTTTCTATTCCGATGGATTTCTGGGATCTTAAATCAACTTAATCTAATATTTTATCATTTATTCTGTATTAGGTATCTAACAATATTAAATGGTTTTACTTTTTGGTTACATATAGCTAAAAAACAAAAATATTATTATAACACGCACCATGTTTTATTTGGAGCACTTTGTTATTTTTAATTATTTTTTAACATTATTAACATGTTTTTTCCAATTGTTGTAGATGTAGTCAATGCTTGTGGCGGTGAAGGTGATGGAAGCACGATCATCAACAGCGGTCTCTCTTACATAAAACAGTAAGAATTTCCATTCCTCATACAAATCATTTCATGGAATGTAAACCCGTACATTAAAGTGGGTTTTAAAATGAATAAGAATTATTAAAATAAATAGTTACTATGGGAAAAAAGTATACAGTATTGTATTTGGGGACCGCACTAATATATGAATGATCGTGCGTGTTTTAAAAATGCCCACAAGCATTTTTGTCATTAACACTCTTCATCTCATCTTATCATAACATTTAATAATAATAAATTCTAATGAAAAATTATCTTTACAGAGAAATGCACTACAACAAAAGAAAGGAGACCACATACATTAGTTGGTGACGTAAGCAACTTGTTTGGAACGTCACCGATACGTTATCCAAAGCATTTCGCCCTTTACACAACAGTATTCGTGCTTCGTCCTAAACACCGCCAGAATGGAGAATTGCAATAAAAAAAACCCGCAAACCTTTTTGGATAAAAACACTGGCAATCGCAGCTGAATTCCAATTTCAAAATTTTTGTTTGTTGTTTATAAAAATATTTTTCAAAAAAAAGCAAAAACATTCTGGTGATTTGTAAATAGTATTTATTAGATTAAGTGATGGTAGCATTTAAAACAGCTTAATTGCTTGTTTTAATGTAAAATAATATTTATAAATTTTATTAAATAATATTGTTATTTTAAGCTTTTCTAATACGTAGAACGTATGCTGTTCTAAAAACATTGTCTTCTTCCGGTTAAAAAATAATACTAAAATATTTTCGGTTATTATTTATTTTTAATTTTAGTTTATTACATTCCACTAAGCTTATAATTTTATTATGAGGGTTGTTCCTAATACTTAGAAGTATGGGTAGAAAATAGTTTGGTAAACCTTGGGATATCCACATTATGATTGTGTTGCTAATAATGTAGATATTTCATATTTTAGGGATGAGCTATAGAGAAGAATGGATATGTTTAGTTTTGTTGATTATAAGCTTTCAAATGATATGCAAATCTAAAATATTTAGTAGTAAGACAGTGTAATGTGTATTAGTAACTAAAGTAATTGTTGATTAAAATTTCATCAGGTTAGGTTTATTTCACATCTCTAGTAGCATTTGAAATTTTTTTACCAAACTTTTGTATATCGAATTGGACTAAAAACTTTACCATATTTCGTTGTTTCGAAATAAATGTAAGGTTTTGCAAAAGCTTTAGATATAGTTGTCTTTAACAAGATATATAAATTATTTTTATATATTAACTGTCATGTAGACGCACGCGACTAACAATGCTATTTTTGGAAAATTGTTGTAGATAGGTTGGGATTGATTGAAAGCAAATTACTTTAGTGAAAACAAAACACATGCTTGTAAAATCACGTGGATATATAGTTTTGTTCTAAAAATTTAAAAAGTTTTTCTACTTTGTTATCAATATCAACGGAATATTTACTTTGACTTGTGGGTTCTACTATTTCCCCATATTTCGACGCAGCTGCATGTGTCAACCTATCTATGTATACGACAAAATATGGGGAATTGATAGAACTCTCAAATCGTGATAAAAATCACTTTGATATTGATATACAAGTACATGTTCATAACAATAACAGTTTTGAAAGTTTTATTTGACTTAACTTGCCGTAACATGTCGTGTAACATAAATTATGATATTGTTCTCAACATTAGAAACTGAACCTTCTTGCCTAAAATTGTTTGTTCACAATCAATGCCACCATTAAAATATCACATGTGCCAACAAACAAACAGACAGACAGTTCTGTCATTAGCCATATTTTGATATAGTTTTAGATGTAAAATATTATATTTGACCACATTATACGTATTTTGTATGTATGTACGTATTGATATCATTGTGTATCAATGGTAATTAAATGATTGAATAATGAACTATTATATTTTGTTTTATTAGATATTATTATTTTGTTCTACCCACTCAAACATTATAAAAATCTTGACTAAAATTATAAAAAAAAATTAAGAACTCATTCTTATATTTATTTCATCGACATCATCATCATCAGCCTTTAGCAGTTCACTGCTGGACACAGGCCTCCCCAAATGAGCACCATGGCACCCTGTCTCCAGCTCGACGGATCCAGCTACAACCAAGCAATTCGCAGATCGTCACTCCACCTGGCCGGAGGGTGCCCTCTTATATTCAGCAGTAGACTTCTTTAGTTTATATTTATTGATGAAGCAAACGGCCCTGAATTAAAAGTGATTAAACGAAATTCGGTTTCAAATAATATTAATGACTAGCTTCCGCCCGCGGCTTCGCTCGCGTAATACCAGGATAAAAAGTAATCCATGCCACAAACTAAGTGTATTCCAAGTTTCATCCAAAGCCGTTCAGTAGTTTTTTCATGAAGGAGTAACAAACAGTCATCCATTCATCTATACATCCATACACACAAAACTTTAACATTTATAAAAATAATAGGATATTTTGATATCAAATATTACTTATTGGCCTACAAGTATTTCGTAAAACGGGTTTAGTTTCGTTCAACACAGAAGTTGGGGGTTGCTTTAGCAGTAAACCATTGTATATTATAGGCAGTAGGTACATAAAGGACTAATCAAATATAGGTAGATAAGTATTTTAGCGCATCACTATTTTAGACCGAATCCCCAATAACGAAAATGCAAGCAGACTAAGGTCCAGAACGTCTGCGAATATTGGAGCTCGATTGAAGTTGGACAGGACATTTGAGCAGACAGGGTAGCGACGGGTGGACTAGAGCACTGACTGAGTGATGGCCGAGAGTTCATAATAGAAAAAGGGGACATTCTTCAGCGATACGAGTCAAACGATACTAAAAAGACCGTGGGCAGTAGGTACCAGGCTCAGATTAGCACAGGATCAAGGAGAGTAGCATAATCAAAAGAAGGTCTATGCCCAGCAGTGGGTCGAGAACGGCTGATAATGATGATGATGATAAAGTATTTCAGAAAGAAAATGTAAAATTGAACCTCGTGTTAAAATCACGTATATTTGACTAAAATTTATCATTATTTAGTGAGTAATATCGTAAGTAATATATGTTCCAAATTGCGTACTGATAAAAATCGCATTAGGTGTATCTACAGAACTGGTTTGTGTAACGCAGTAGCAGACGGCAAGGCACCAATCTTCGCAACTGCTATTTAGCTAGTGACGCGCTCGTGGTCAAACTTATTACAGTTTAATCCATAAAATCACGTAAGTATACTTCAACACAAAGTTATAAGCTTGTTGCGCCCACGCGGATACTGCAGGCTCCAAGAATTGTCTGCACCATGGATGATCCCCGCCCAGGATAAACATTTGTGTGGTGAACATCTGTGTATTTTTTTGATATGTGAAGTTGGAACGACGCAACGCCCCGTTGAGTCATGGTGTTAATCCTCATGTGCCTCTGTGTCTTATGTATCTACGTATGTAGGTAATACAACATACATTAATCACTGTTAAACTTACTACTTCGTTGTTCTATGACTCTATTATCAAGTTTTGGCAAAGATTCGCGTTGTGTGAATAAGACGCAATGTAAGACTTCATTCGGAAGACAGAGAACGAAATAAAAATTTTAACCATATTTATAAATATTTTTGTATTGGAACTTTGAACCACTGGAATTAGTCAAATTTACACATTTTTAGAAGCGTAATTACACTTAATTAGTCATAAAAAATAATTTTGGATAGAGGGGCAGCTTTTGGACCAATTTAATTACCTGCAGATGCAATACAATTGTTCCAAAAGCTGCCAACTCAATCCAACTTAGGTTGGTGGCAGTTCAGGTTGGATCAATATCTTCTATCAAGACTGCTGCCGACATTCCAAAAACTATATTGACTCATTACAATTTAGAAAATCAGAACTCAACTCATAAGGCACATCCGTGTTTAGTACCGTAACCTCCGCAGTGACTCAGAGCTCCATTCGTTGGATACTTTGAACTCTCTGGCTTTGTATTATGGGTGCTATTTTATCAGGGATCTGAGATGGTATCTTGCAGGTCCAACGGTAGCCCAGTTCAGTGAGAGAGTATAAAAATGCTTCGATGCAGAGGTTCCCACGGCATAGATGGGAGATGGTTTGCGAGTTTTTTTGGATAGTCACGAATTGTTCTGCAGTTCTATTGTCAATTTATTTTGAACTTTAAATAGATCTAGTTACATCACCTATTTTTTTAACCAAGCAGGCACGCTGCATGCTGGATGTTTCAATATTTCTAAATATTTTAGTAATATTTTCATTATTATTTGAATATAATTAGATTCCTAGAAAATAACGCTATTACCACAATATTGTTAAAATAGACTGTTCTATTAACTACCAATTAGCTAAGACTAAACCAAGAAACTAAATATATTTTTTAAGCCTTGTTACAGAAAAAAAATACCACGGCATTGAGAACCTCCTTCTTTTTTTCAAGTCGGTTAAAAAATAGCTTAGCTGGTTATGGAAAGAGCTATGCTCGGAGTATCTCTATTTGATAGAATAAGTTACGAAGAAGAGAACTAGGGTAACCGACTAATCTCGCAGAAGGAGCAAGTGCAGGCTATGTAGCTCGTAGAACTGGTGACTAAAAGATCTCGAATGGCGCCCGCGCTCTGGAAGACGAAGTGTAAGGAAACCCGATCAGATGGATCAACGACATCGCCAAGATTGCAGGAAGTCGGTGGATGGACTGGGCTCAAAATCATTCTTAGTAGAAACCTTGAGGAAGTTCAGCTGTGGACTTCTAAAGGTTGTTGATGATGACGATGAAGTAGTAGATAGATAGATAGATAGATAGATAAATATTTATTAAATTCACACCAACTTAAACATAAAGAACAAAATATAATAATATATATAATATGTATAATATAACAGTAGTGTACAATATAACCCTACTGGAGACAAGCAGTCCAGTCTATTACGAAAACCACGCATAGTGATCACGATCCTTAGTCATGAAGATACCGACCACAGAGAGAGAGAGAGAGAGAGTGGGTCTGCAAATGAGAGGTTTATAGGGTAACTAATGCCAAATGCTATAAGCCAACGGGCAGCAGCGTCTGCTGGGCGAGAAGCTGTGCCTTCCAATCCCCAACCCGCATGCCCAGCGTGGGGGTTATGGGCATATCCCCCTTCTTATAGGGGAGGCCTATGTCCAGCAGTGGACTGAATAGGCTGGTGCTATTGTTGTTGTTTGTAATGTGATTTATAAAAAAAGGTAATATTGATATGGCTTTTTCCCCAACTTCCATGTATAATGCATTCTATGACATACAAAGGTGACAGAAAAACATTACGTTTTCTTGACGTCACGCTATAACGTACTTTAAGTGGCATAGTCGTATGTCAAAGTTCATTGTCAGGATTTTACCGTTAGGTGGGAAACCTATTGTGTCATCAATTTATCATCATACCTGCTGTGACGACAGAGCAGACTTTGCATAATGTTAATAAAGATGATTAATGCAGCATCAGGTGGCAACTTCTACCGGCAACACACTGAACGGGACACTGGTTATTGCTGATTTAATTAAATAAAACATTCCCCATACCATCTTCTCAGCCTAGCTGGTCTTGTATAGAAAAAGACTTGGAGCCGATTAAGTAGTGGGTTTCCTTGAAATGTTCTCAATGCATTCATATTGAAAAACTGGATTTTTCACGTACCGTTACATCGGTGAAGGCACCGATGCAAATTTGACTAAAGTAACCGCTTTAAATTTCGAAAAAAATAATAAAATATAATAGATTATGATGATCAAAACTTGGGCTATGTATTTAGTAAGACCATCAGCATCTTCATCAGCCTATACCAGTTATCTGCTGGACAAAGTCCTCCTCCAATGAGCGCCATTGGGCCTTGTCTTGAGTTAACAGATCGTCTCTTCACCTGGCCGGAAGGCGTCCTACGCTACTTTCGTCGAGCTGCGGTCTCTACTCAAGAACTCGTTTAGGTCAATAGTTGTCGATATTTAGACCAACTCAACTTCAAACAACAATGAAAAATTGTGACATTTAAAAAAATATCCATGTAATTAAAGGCGGATAATGAAGATTCTGATGGCAGAGGTTTGAAAAAAAGATCGATGTGTAAAATGACGACTGATTGAGGGAAATGGAGGGTGCACATGTATTATGTTGTAGGGCCGCTCCTGGCCTACAACATTATACATGTGCATAAATATCTCCATAATAATGATGAAGAATTAAGGTTGGTCATATCCACTTCAAACCATTCCCAAAAAAATCCCCATCAAATAGATATCAATATATAATAACACACAGACAACACACGATTCTCTTGTATCTGCCTAAACAGTTAATCACACTCAAAGTGACTATACAAATTTTGTTACTGAGATAAGTTCTAAGTAACAAAATTAGTCTAGTTTAGTCTTATCCATATTATACCTTTCGCAGGACTTCCCGCGTCGAACAGAAACAAACAGACTAACACACGATTCCCTTGTATCTAGTGTCTAGTCTCGCTCACGGCGCGAACTACACAACACTACAATTGTACGATGCCACACAATGCGCGGAAGTGTTTGATATTTGCTCACCAATTCCTACAATGGTGTAGGAGCTGATCCGGAGGGCATTATCGTTGAAATGTACTGACCAGGGTGGTTCCAAAACATCAAAATCTAAATCTTTTTATTCAATTAAATCATAGGACAACTTTGAATCGTCGGTAAAGTAAGTGTTGTTGTATTTGTGCTACTGTATTTACATCGATTCCAATCCACCAAGGTCGAGAAGAATCGGCAATATATATATTATAAGCTCTTCTTTCTTCCCGTGGATAGTACTGGGGGATGGACAGCAGCTTCTATCAGCCATCTTAACCACAGGGGTATTTAGTGACTCCGCTGCTTTTTGTCTTATAACTTATAATCTTCTTTCGTCTGTTTTTCCGCCTGCGAGATATTCCTAAGTTCAGTAATGGTTCCTCTGTTATGACGGTCAATGAACTCAACCTTGTTTTCAAGCATATGTATAGTTGAGGAGAATTTTACTCCAATATTAATACCAATGCTGTTTCTTGGCAGAAATAGGTATGGTGGTAGTATTTCCCCAGACGAGTCCTTCATGAAGAGCTGTTCTACTATAGGTCCTGGTGGTATTTTATGGCTGAAGAAACATGGTTGATCTTAGAGCTCCTCCAGACTAGGCTGCCTTCAAGCATCAACTCGTTGCCGGCATCGACGTAGCGTCGACGTAGCGTCAACGCAGCGCGAAAGTGGGTGCGCTAGAGCACCTACTGAACCTTAAATTCAATAAGAAAATTGATTCCAACCCGGGAAAATTGATTCTCGGGTTGCATCGATGCTGCGTTGAAACTACCCAGATCCTGGACAAGCTAATGCTAGAGAGCAGCGTATTGTAGGGAGCTCATAGAGTCTTACTGTTTAGCAAAAAAACAATCTATGATGATGTCGACTAATACTAGAGTTTTAATACCAACCTGGTTTAATAGTCACCTCAAACTGTGACAATCTCTAGGTTAGTTAGCAACGAAGGCATTACGAATGATGTATATTATAACATGTATTTTATAGCCACCGGTATAATGTTGATGAGTTCTTGGGGGCTACTCCGAGAAATTATCAACGATACGTCGCATCCCGATAATAGTCGTGTCGAAACCCACAAAGTTACGTCGTTTCGATCGATATTTGTTATAATGCCTTTATTAACTAAAATAACACAAAGTACTTACTATTACAATTATGAATAGTTTTGCACATGGGTTTATTTAATTCAGCACATCCTATTGGCACAAAAGCCTCCAGCTTTTTCTATTCCTGTCTGTTCTTTGCAAATCTTGACTTAAGAGGACCGGATGCGTCTACCCATCTCCGCATTGGTTTTATTTACGAACGATACTAACATAAATATATGTACATTCATTTAACTATAACATCAAAAATACTGCAATTACTATGACGAAGATAGCATACCTTAATTAGAATAGGCAGAGTAGTCCGTAGTACCTCAAGGCCGAATAATTTGCACATGGACGTGGTGCGTCGTCATATCGTTCCGAATCCATCGAAATCGTTTTGCTGAGTAGACCCCTAAATGATGCTTAGTTCTGATTTTACGAACCGACTCAGTGGGACACCTACCTAATAATGTTAAGAGTCACTGTTTTGTAGATTGAAACAATCAAATAAGTGATTTGTCGATGGATAGGCTATAATTTGTGAGGCTTATTATTAATTCATGACTCGTTCTCTGATGAGCTATGGACAAACTTGGAAACTCATAATCGAATGTCATTTTAAAAATCAAAGCATCTTGGCATGGTTTACTTTGGTGTTCTTGGTAAAGCAACATTTTAGCCTGTGACTACTTGACTACTATGGCTGACCGTTTTGTGGTATTTAAATCTGATAGCTTTTCGTGGCTTTTTCCTTTGCCTTTAGTCGCCCTTAAAATTCCAACACCAGTGTTGGCCACAAGCTCCTTTGAAGGAAGGAAGTTAACTAGATGGATATATAAATATATAATTCTATATTGCTCGAGTTAAAACAAGTATCTACACAAGTGAATGCTAAATAGCATTAATTTTCTTCTATATCACCTATGTGTCCTTGCGGATTTCAGTATTGGAGACTCAGTCTAAAAGTGTAATGCCGAGCATGGCCCGCTCCATAGCTCTCTGTGCAATACTGATTTTGTGCACACCCTCCTTCCTGAGCCACCATGTCTCAGCACCGAAAGTCATAGTTAGCAGGGCCCATTGGTCAAAGAGACGTTAGCGAGTGGATATGGTTGGGTAGAATACTTGGACCCAGATGAAATAAATAATGCGGGACGTAATAACACAGCATCATGTAGCCCCAAACTAAGCAGAGCCTATATTATGGGAACCACATAACATATATATATATATTTGTAAAAACATACATATCATACATAGAAAACACCCAGAGACAAATACCTACAGAACATGCAAACATTTGTCCCGCAGCAGGAATGGAACCCGCAACCTTCTGCGTCTCAGGCGGACCTTCGCCCACAGCGCCACAGAGGCCGTCAAAAATAACGACAGGTAGACTAGAGCGCTGACCAAGTGGTGGCCGAGAGCTGGCTACAGAAATAGGAGCCATCCTCGAGCGAGATGAGTTGATGATATTAGAAAGCCTGGACTGCACCTGGTTCAGACTAGCGCAGGATCGAGGTGACTGGCATAATATAACAAAGGTCTAAGCACAGCAGTGGGTCGATGACAGTTGATAATGATGATGATGACCTTTGTGTAGTGTGGAGATAGATTGGTATGCTAAGTTAATAATTTGACAAATTAAATTTTAGAAAATATAAGTTATTTAAATATTATTGATAATGTTGGTTTTTACGTTTTTCGTCGTCAAGAAATGGAGAGAAAGGAATATACTACTTGTAGTGTTAATACGTTACCAAAGTAGGTAAAACTGATCGTTAGGTAGTGCAAATAGGGTACACTAAACATTTCAGACTTGAATCATGTGATGCAAACTCAAAACGCTGGCCTCTTACAAAATATTCCTTGAAATTGATTTTCCATTGAGCTCAAACAGAAATAATGACTAGATTTATACTAGACATAAATCACAGTTCATATCCAGCTTGTTACGTACCTACTTTCACAAAGCTAGTGAATTAGCTACATCATTATCTGTAACACCTACGGGTCGCCTACACTATAATAGCCTCTTCTGTCTAAATTAGTGAACCTATCATTTACATGTAGGATCTGTTATGATCTGTGGTTATTTTTGCTCTCAAATTGTTTATAATGTTGCGTAAACCTTGCCCTCTAAACTTAAAACTCTGTCATCATCTAAGTAACGTCAAAGTAAGATAATTGCCGGTTAAAGTGAAAAATTCGCTCAGACACTTGTCATACTTATATTTATATATTTATATGTCACCATACCATATAACCAGCAAATAGTTTACTTTGCTGTTACTTGGAGATGGTGAAAAAGGCAATGAGTTATGCCCTGAGTCTTAGATTTTTGAAATCATAAATTACCCTCTATTTGTCAGTTAGTTTGAAAATGGAACACGTCAAAAACATTCATAAATTCTAAAAAAATATGAAATGACGCGTTCCATTTTAAAATCAAAGAGTTTTTATTATGGAAGTGCGCGCTATGAACAAAAATCTGTCCCTAATGTATTTCCCAAAAAGCGGTTGGGGTCTTTATTAGGGTTTTGTCACAAGAACCCTTTTTGGACAATTTTATTGAGAAAAATCAAACACAGATTTTTGTTAAACTCCTTTTTTCAAACTGTCCGATAGATAGCCCATTGGAATAAGCTATTTTAGTAGCATACATTTTTACAATTAAATAGAAGCCATAATCTTATTGACTTCACTTATTTTATCGGATTATTAAGAGTTAAAAGCAAACATCACTAACGGCTATCCTCATTATTGATATCTTCAAATGATTGATCTATATTAGATTTATATTTTTCAAAATAACTAAATGATTTGGATCAGGGATCTAAATTCTAGAATGTCACAACAACGGATCATGATCTGTTACCTACCAATCAGTTCATGTGAATAAATAATTTATTTTCCATTTGGGTCAAGCAACATGAAGTTACAAATGAAGACACGAGGAGAAGGTATACATACTATATATACATACTAGAAAAATTTGTTATTTTTATTTTATGTTCTCGAATTCTCTTTGATCAAGAGAAGAAAAAATCGTCGAATATCTAAAAACTGGGTCCACGCTATATACATGCAACAAAATATGTATACCTAGTTTCATAAATCTTGAAATTTTTCACAAGGTAATCGAAAATACTTAATAAAATTTAGGATCCTTTTAGATCTGGAAATGTACATATTTTGTTGCAAGTTTATATCGTGTACCGTGGATGGACGCAGGGTGTTGCCTCACCAGGGTATTCCAAATAGATATGCATGACGTATGACTTTGTTTTTCGTAACTAATTTCCGCCAGCTTTCCACAAACACACACACGCGCACACACACACACACACACACGGAAACTTTTACACTTATAATATTAGTGTGAAAAAGCCATCGAATTGTTAATAATACATAGGTATGTTCCATGCGAACATATTTCGTAGCTTCATGTCATGACATGGATGCATCTCATAAGATGCGGTGAATCATTTTGAGGATAACATTCAACACGTCAACACTGCGGTTGTCGGTAAAGCACCATGAAATTAACTTTCCCTGTGCTTTTGACATTGTTATAGCCTAATTTCTACACGCTGATCGATGGGGAATTACGTGGCTGACGGTACCTGTTGATGGTTTTGTTTGATCCTTATTTTTGTTTAGATACCTAATATTTCTTGCATTACATAGCCTCTACTTGCACTAAGCAGAGCCCGTATTATGGGAAATGGAAATCACATGACTCATATTCTAATATACTTTTTGTAAATACTACATACCTACATATACATAGAAAACACCCAGACTCGAGATAAATATTTGCAGGTTATACAAAAATTGGTCTCACGGCGGGAAACAAACCTGCAACCTTCTGAGTCTCAGGCAGACATTCGCCCCCTCATCATCATCATCGACCTGTAGCAGTCCACTGCTGAACATAATGTCGACCCCAAGGATTACCACGAAAAACAGTTTCGACTAAACCACTGACAACTAAATGGGTTGCGCGAACAATTAGTTAATCACTTAAATCAGTTAAATCTTTATTTTGAGTAATTTTATGCAACTTCAAAAATCTTGATTTTTCATACAATCTTGAAAAACTTAAAGTACATCGAAATAAATAACCGATTTCGAATCAAGAGTATCAGGCTCGCATAAATAACCGAGAGCAGTACAAGACATACATCTTGTCGTACACTCATTGTGAGTAACTTATTCATCTGTGGCCTTTAGCGCCACTTTTCATTCAGAATGAAAGATCAAAGAAGAACGGCTGGTTGAGTTATTATCCTTCAATAAGCTGAATTCAAAATCCATCTACATCCATGGTACGTACTTGATTTTGGAAAGTTGTTTTATTTCTAGTATGTTACGCTTTTGTAGCTAAACTGCTGAATTATGATGTTTGGTAAATAGATAGGTCTCGAATATGTCTTTATACAAATTATCACGTGAAAAAGCAGCGAGTAGCTATGCTACTAGGTACTAAGTAGTCAGATATAAAGGGTATAATGTCGGTTAAAAGCAAACCTTTTACGCAGGGGAAAGTACACTTATTGCACCTCGGGAAATGAGGAATTGAGTACCTACTAATCCTTATCTATTCAAATATTTATTCTTTTTTAAATATTGAAATTCAAACCAAAAAGTTCGCATGTACCTATTAAATTGTAATGGTTTAAATTTTTTTTCGATCAGCTAAAAAGTGTCTGCACCAAAACACGCTGTCAATTGCGCAGACTTTGAACACTTTTCAAGCGACAAATTAAGGTCTGAATTAGTGCAAATTTGGCATTTTGGAGTTTATTTATGTCGAATACGCTTGGACTATTTATGTCCGTTTTCGCTTGAAGACTGTGACTCAATAGTAGTAGAGTATACTAACTTGATGAGTAAAATTAGTTATAGATACTAAAACATTTAGATTGATTAGTATTACATATCTTAATATATAATACATACATAATTAATAATTATATTATATACCTACGTCCATTATATCATCGCCTTAGCGTTAAAAATACCTGTTATGATGTTATGTTGTTTTGTAAATAAATAAGTAATTAAATGATTTTTCTACTCAAATTACATTACTTTTATCGACATCAGAGAGCTATCAATATCTGTGTGACCGAAGGAAGTATAAAGAGCCATCAATACCTTTGTAGCGAGCTATTGAATAAATCGCTCAAGGGGTGGGACGGTCGCGTGCCATCCTCTATATTTTTCCAATGAATACTTTACAGGGGTTGACAACATTTTCTGTAAATAATTGAGTTAACTATGCATTCTTTTTTGTGATTGGTTTCTCATGGTCTTTCCATTACTCAGGATATAATTTTTGGACATAAAAAATAACTAGTATTTTAAATTAAGGAACTTAATTTTTTTCTTCAAAAGGCATCCTTTGAACCGCCCTGAGCATATAAATTAACTCTATAGTTTTTACACATCAAAATAAACTAAATAATTCACTTGACTGTTTTATTTAAAAAAAAATAACGTTTTGCAATTTTATATAAAAAATAGGTAATTACAAATATATGTTAAAGATAGCATAGGTACAACACGTGTACGTGAAAAACAAATGTTTTTCATCGATAATCAAGATCAGAATATCAAGATATCAAGAAAGAATCAAGAAGCAGAATTTTACTCGCCTATGACCATCAAACAACAAACCATACACTGTAAAGTATTTCTGATTCACTGCCAATTAACAGAAATAATTGAACAACGAGACGAAAGTCCATCAAATTGAAACAAAACGCACGTGTTAACAATCAACAATGTTTTTGTTAAACAAATCATCTATCTTAACAATTAAAAGCGGTCACGGATCTTCAGTGTATAACGGACAGATTCAAATTATAGTTTGGACACGGTGTTTTTGCACCCACACACTTCCGTCTTTAACTGCCTTAATGATCTGATATTATCTATATATTATACTACTCGTACAATATTGTAAATAAATGAGTCGACCAAATAATGGTAAAACAACCTATATTACGGGATAATATTCCGATGAAAATTACGTAGAATAATAATATAACACATTTTTCCCTTAAAATATCAATTCAACTGTAGTTATTATTTTTGTTAACTCTCTTATAAAATTAAAACATTGCACAGACTATTTTAAGAGTCTAATAATATGTTTTTCTTAAAATATCAATTCAACTGTAGTTGTTAATTTATTGTTAACTTTCTTATAAAATTAAAACATTGCATAGACTATAATACATTAACTCTGTTACACAAGATTATTTTAAGAACAATAAAGAGATCTTGAAAGGAATCTGCGCTTATATTTAAGTAGGAGTAGGACACAAAAAAAATTACTTCATAAAGTATTTTTTCTTGCGTAGCAGCCAAAATGAAAGGTCAAGTAATTTTTTTTGTCAATAGGTAAAATACTAGATATTTTTGCCATCAACCGATATCACAAATCGATAGGAACGTTTAATTGGACATCGAATGGATGGAATAATAATAGTTCTGCCACTTTTATTATTCTGTGGTTCCGCGACCAAAGTGGGTGTTGTTTGTTTTACGATCAATTTGGAAGTGTTGATGTTTGATGAACTGGGTGTGTGACGTTTATTGCACCAAATTGGCCGTCGAGAAATATTTGAATGAATAATTTTGTTGAATTAACATTTGGAAACGTATTTTTTTGTTTGGCGGTTACTATATTTCACCTGATATTTTTTGTAATGACTTCGAATTTGATCATGTATGTGGTTCTTACTGGTCACGTAAAGCATCCTAAATTATAATAATAATACATCATCTTCAGCAGCCTAAAGCAGTCCACTGTCAACCTGTCTTCAGCTCGACGCATCCAGCTTCTACCTACAGTCTTTCGGAGATCGTCACTGAATACACATAAACTATTTTAATTAAATATTTTAATAATACCTGCAACGCATGGTGCATGGTGCATTTATTAAAATTTTGCCCCCTAAAAAGTATAATCTATTAATACTGTTCTGGAATATCCAAAGGTTGATCAGCAAGTTGCGAAATGTATCGAGCGATCCGCAATGTTATGTCACGAACGCGAGTCGAACGCGACCCGCGTGGGCGGCGATCTAGAGATGTCGATATATCGATAGATTTAACATCGATAACTTTGCGATATCGGTATTATACAGTTTTGATATTCGCTGTGTATTTTTAAGGTAGCTCAACGATGCAACATCCATCAACTTCGGACATATGTTGCTTCATGGCAGAAGCATGGTAGTAGTACTTTTCAGGACGAGTTCTGCATAAAGAAGTCTGATGAGTCTTATATAAAGAGCTCTAAGACTACATACTAAAAATGGTAAAGTACTTTTACATTACATTTTAACTTCAACGGTAGGTCTGGTAAAATTTTTGCTGAAAGAAAATTCTTTAAGGGTTAAGGTGGCCCTTTGTACATTTTTTGGCCCTGTTCATTGTATATATTGTTTCTGTATATGATCAAGAATTACATAAAAAAAGATCTGTGTTTTGTTTAAACAAAATCTAAATAACTTTAATTTGAAACGTCTGTTTTTAAGCTGGTGAAATGACACAGTAAATTATAACACCTTACATGTAGTATACATGTAGTTACGGCGCTATATGTATAGTATAGTTACCGCCATACGATGAGTTTCCTCTTCACCATCCAGATGTAAAGTTTTACAGTATGCCTTCTTCACACTTCGCGAATCTACACCAAAGCGATAATGTAGCAAGGCCAGATTATCGATTACACCTTTGATCTATGTTTCCCATCTCTAGCTTCGTCGCAGGCGCAATCTTCGCCAAACCCGTAGCGGCTGTGGCGACAGACAACATAAGGTCACAGTACGGTCCCATAAGGCAGGCCTTAAAATATATAGCCTTGTACGTTAAATGTCTAATGTCATTTCATTTGCAGTGTACCATTACGACGGCGAAGCACTGTTAGCTTCTTTTTGTTCACATCCGCTGTGGCTTGTGGACCATCATCATCATTATCATCAGCATCAGTAAATAGATTATGATCAAGAAGTTGTCGACATAGCACAGAGAATTAGCAAGTTGAACTGCTACAAAACCGATTACTCTGTATCGATATCCGATAAAGGGTTCTTGAGTTTTTGAGTGGATACCACGGCTCGGCAAACGTACAGGCCAGGTGGGGTGACGATCTACGAAAGGCTGCTGGTAGAAGCTGGATGCTTTGAGCTGCGAACAGGGCGCAATCTAAGGGCAGGCCTATGTCTAGCAGTGGACGGCTATAGGCTGATGATGGTAAAATAGAATATGGACCATGAAGAAGCTCCACATTTTCATGCTTTGAAAGGCACTTTGGAACACACTGCAGCACATTATTCATGAATAAATGAATATGAATATGTATATGTTTATATATTTTCAGTTTAATACAATTGTATTTTTACACATTCGACGTGGACACTAACAAATACTGGTTTTTGTCAAACCCCGTATACGTCCACTACGGGTAATTACTTTAAAAATAGGTAATACTTAAGAAGAAAAACTCGATACATATTGAACCGGATGTATGTTAGCGCAAAAAATAATATGAGGTGGTATGAGTACGTCTATGACTCAAAATATTATCTGATCTTAATCTACAGGCGGTATCGATGAGGCAAGAAGGATGTTCAGGAAATTCCTATAATTTCTACAAGTCTCGTTTCTATCCGTTGTTGTAACCACACACGAGTCGTAATTAAGTATCCCTACACTAAGTTACAGTTCCTACAATAATTCTCGTTTCTACGAGTTTGGTTTACACGAGGCACGCAGGCTACACACGAGTGGTTTCTAAGCATTCCTACACATATATATACACAGATACAGTTCCTATAATAATTCTCGTTTCTACCCGTTGAAACACACGAGTCACGCAGGTTATACTCGAATGGTACCTAAGTATTCCTACTCTAAGTTACAGTTCCTACATAAAGTTTACTACAGTTCCGAAAGTAAGCTTCTAGCCATTGTTACACACGAGTCACATAGGCTACACAAGAGTGGTATCTAAGTATTTTTACACTAAGTTACACTTTCTACATAAAATTTACTTCAGTTCCTAGAGTAAACTTCTAGCCATTGTTACACACGAGGCTCACAGGCTACACACGAGTGGTTCTAAGTACATATTCCTGCACTAAGTTACAGTTTTTACGTTAAGTCTCGTTTCTACCCGTAGTTTTAGCGACAAACTGGTATGTTTTTCTACCCGTAACCGTAGTTGTCGTGTGTAATGAGTGGTAAGTATTCCTACACGAACTTAAGTTCCTACTAAAGCACTGTACGCAAGTTTTTTTTAAATTTAATACTATTATAAGTTAAGATATTTAAAATAGAACGCGTAATTTTATAATTATATAAATACGAAAATTTGTGTGATA
This sequence comes from Horisme vitalbata, assembly GCA_951804965.1. Classification (NCBI taxonomy): domain Eukaryota; kingdom Metazoa; phylum Arthropoda; class Insecta; order Lepidoptera; family Geometridae; genus Horisme; species Horisme vitalbata. The sequence continues at coordinate 10,515,522 of OX638091.1, forward strand.
GTAAGTTTGTTACCATTTAACTACGAAACGGCTGTACGGATTTGGATGAAGCATAGAATTTGCGTAGTACATATAGATGTACCAGTAGTTAGTTATAGTACCAGATAAAGTAGTTTGTACATAGGTACCACGTGAGAGAGTCGCCTATGCTAGTAAGTAATAAATGGACAAAGTGTTATAATTATAAACTTTATTAACCGTTTTGTCCAACTAACCCAAAATAAACAAACTTCAAATAACATACAGAGACAGACCTTCGCATTTGTATACAAAAATAGAAAAACATTATCAAAATTTCTTACCTAAAACGTAAAAATATTAAATACTATTATGTCCCATACTTATAAGTGCTACAAAAATTTAAACATTGCTTAAAGTTAGCCCTGTCACTGTTTGTGATTCACCTACAGTGAGCGATGGCAATACCTTAGGTATTGTTTATCTTTTGACAGATTTTATAAGTGAGGCCTTAGATTCATGTAATTACACACCTATAATATGCAAATAACATACCCTATAACTAGGGTTAGAATGTGCGTTGATTTTCAGTCAGTCAGAAGGCTTCATTATATTTTTATATTTATATTAATTCACTATGGTCACGTAGGAATTTTACGATCAACTTTTTTAAAACGTTTCAAAAAACATAACAGGAACTCAATATTTACGTTATTCTTTGTTCTTTAGCCATTTTAAATATTTTGTTACATAAATTGCGTTTCCTTGACGCTGCAGCTTAGACTTTGAAAAGTAGTGCACGTTATGTTACGGACGTAATAATAGTTCATAGAATCAAATTATGAAGAGAGACGAAGTGAGTACTTAATTTACTTATTGCTTATTTCAAAATAGCACTGTGGAATTTCATAACCGTGAAAGCCGTTTTAAGTTAGTAGATACCTATTAAGTTAGCTAAGTAGATACGCATAAAAATACATTATACTGTTTTAGTTACCTACATTATGTGTAATTTAGCTCGATTGAGTTTTATTATTAAAATCCAAGGCTTATATGCAAATCGTAACCAACCTCACCTGCCTACGGTGCACCCGGTAAAATACCACACAGGAGCCCTAGAGGCCGCCTGACTGCGGTATAACGCAACCAACATCAACACGATCTAAGTCCTCTGCAGGCCGCCAACGGGCAGCAGCGTCGGTGGTTCGAGAGACTGGGCTCTGCGATCCCGACCCGCTTACCCAGTATGGGGAGTATAGGTACCCCGGCAACCAAATTGTATTGGTTTTGAGTAAGTACCATAAGTGATGAAACAAGCGTCGACGTCATCCGTAGAGGCGCTTTCATGTTACGGGCGGTAAATGACGGCCGCAGCTATTTTTGACAACAAAACAACAAAAAACTCGCACTAGGCACCCTGATTACAGGAAGTGTCCGTTTGCGCCATTGTATTTGTTCCGCGCTATATTTGTGGAGACGAGTCGTGATGGATTCTACATACAGTCAGCAGCAAAAACCCATAGATACTTCGCTTCTGAAATATTTCAGCTGTGAAAATCTTATTTCGTCTATAATTTGAAACTAAGTATTCCAAAAGTCGTACTTTAATATTATACAGGCGAAAGTTTGTGTAGTGAGAAATAAGAAATTTTGTCTCTCTTCCACGCTAAAACTTCTGAAGTCATTAAGCTGAACATATGTAGTTCTGAACCTGGAATAACATATAGGCTATTTTTGTTACGGGTATAGTGCGAGTTAAACTGCGGCCAGAAGCTAGTAGATAATTTCTCATTTCACAAACTTTATAAAATGTAAGAAGGATTTACTTTTTTTCCTTAAAAACTTCTATAATCTTTTTTAAAACTTTAGCTACTATTATTTAAGCTCAAAATATCATTAAGAGTTTTTAAAAGCTTTTGCTTTTGGGAAGAAAATAAGGTTTAACAATCACCTATTCTTACATCCGTGCTTTTCATTTCACAAATTAATATTAAATTTAAAACGTCATCGATACAATGAAAGGAGTGTAAAGGGTTCCGCTTTCACCTTGGGAACCCAAGCTAACTTAATCTGCTCTTGGTGAAACCTACTAACTAACAAAAGGGGCTCTAGCAGCTGGCTGATTGCGGTAAAGCACAGCCTATACCGGTCTGCTAAATACACATACAGACCAGCGACGGCCGCGATGGGCAGCAGTGTTGGCGGTGCGAGAAGCTGTGCCCTGCGTTCAATAACCATGCCATGCGTATGCCCAGCATGGGGATTATGGGCATATCCCCTTTCTAATCCCTAATAAGTTAAGGAAGGCCTATTTCGAGCAGTGGATTGATATAGGCTGGTGTTGTTTGTAGTTTTCTTACATTAATGATTTTCTTTGCACAATCTTTCATTTCATTCATATCATCTTAATGTTATGATGAAGATAATGATGATGATCATGAATGTTATGTTTGACTACATTGTTCTCATCAGTATTCAGTACACAAGATTCACCAATACATCTTGCACCATGTATTGATATTTTGAATAGTGTTGTACAAAATTGTAAATCCCGGGATTCCAATAAAGTACCGGGGGTAAAATGCAACCTCTCTGTACTAGTATCTATTTATATTATATTCGATAATGAATAATTGTCCATGTTGTTTTGAAAAAACTTTAATAAAATCAGAATCCTATCCTTCCTACTGATAAGGCGGAGATATACTTTTTCCCCTTTTGAAGGAAGTACCCCTACGATCAAAATTCCCTGACACAAAAAAATAATGACCTATCTCTGTCAGTTTGTTGGTTACCCAAATTTTACTAGACTTGAAGCAGAGTCGCTTCGCTCTCTTCGCTTGCTCGGTAAATTTAATACAAAAACAAAATACTTTATTGTCTAAAGACAAGTGGTACAATTATTTGGGTTGGGATCTATTCATTTAAGTTTAAAAAAACCTGTGTTTTAAGAGTCCCGTTAGCAGACACAAAGAACAACAAAACACAGGACATGCATATTTCCAAAACAGGACAGAAAAACAAGCTAAAAGTAAAAGGTACACATGTTTCCCATCACTATCAGTCCCCGGGGCTAGGGACGCACCGGCGCCGCGTCCCGCCCTCCATTGTCTCAGCGACAGATTATTATAATTTCCCGCCAAATCAAAACCATTCGGGAATCGATCGAATGTTGATGTTATTAAATCAATGTGAGCGTGGCTTTTGATATTTTGTCGTGAGAAAATTTTACGGATTTTTGCGTCTTGCTATTTTTTTATGCAATTTTGAAAGGACTCAACACCACCACACCAGCCTTTAGTAGCCTACAGCTGGACATATGCATCTCCTATTAAAGGGGAGCCTAGATCTCCACGCTGGACATGCTTAGGATAGCAGGGCCTCCTCGCACCGCAGACGCTGCTCTCTGTCGGCGGCGGTTAGGGGATTTAGCTCTACCGGTGTAAGGCTGCGCTATGCCGCACTCAGCCGGCCGCCTGCCAGAGCCCCGTTTGTTAGTTAGCAGGTGCACCACAGGCAGGTGAGGTTGTCTTTATCTTGAAAGTAAATTAAGATTGATATCTAGATTTAGCATCGCATAAAAAAATATTCTCTATCTTTTCATATGAGGTGGTCATTCTATGAGCAATGAAGTAAGGTATGAAAACAGGACCATACAAAATGTTTATATCTAAATGCAGTATTGTTCGCATATCTTATTTACAAAAAAAGTATAAGCACCTAAAATAAGTACAGTACCTACTAACTACTCGCAACGAATCATTGTCCCTCTGAATTTAGGATCAGCAAACAATTCGACCAATCCTACCTAAACATAGAAACTACTTCGCTACTTGATGCTTTGATTGATTGCTTCGGATTGACCTCGACTTTTTCAGTCGTTCAGCCATAGCCATAGTTGCCTTCGCGTGGCCTAAAAACACCGAAACTACAGTTGGCCAGCAGTTCATACGAAGAAGGAAGGAATTAAGCATACATTCTGAGAGATAAAGACATAAATACATCGCGTGTTGCCATTAGCACGTGTAATCCTTCCAAATAAAATCACTAATCGATTCCTGTACACCCAGAGCAAATTGAACCCTCTTACCCATGTATAAAGTTCCACTTCCTTTGATCATAATCAGAGCGTAGCACGGTAGCTACTGTGCTACGCAGCGTTTTTGTATCATCAAAATCGAGCAAAGGAGTATGTTTTCTATGACCAAAAGTATAGAGTAGTATTTAGATTGTGTTTTGAAGGCTGTTACGCTGTTCTCAAGGACCAGGTAAGACCGGTAGCTCGCGGACAATGAGCGATCAGTCATGTTTTAGATAACAGATGATTACATACACGTACCGCCTCAGGGAGGTATTTGAATAAAGCTTGCGTATTAAGTTCTTCGTAGTTTGACCGTGTGAAAAAGTTTGAGATATTTTTGAGTTTTTTGTTCGTAAATAACTGAATGCACTCAATTATGTTTTTTTTTCAAAAGTTATAAACAAAACTTATGATCTTTATTAGTATCTATGAGTATGTAGATACCTAAAGAAAAATAATTTTACGTTGAATATTATTTACAAATTTGAGTTTGCCCCATCTCTACTATATATTCGTAAAATTATATCAAAATGTCAAATGTTGGAGTAGGCGTTATCAGATCACCTCGCAAAACTACTGGATGAATTTTGAAAATGTATCACGTTGACTTCTTGCCCATGGGAATATGCCCATAATCACAGTACCATCGATGCTGCTGTCCGTTGGCGGCTAGTGGATTTAGCTGTGCCGGTGTTAGGCTGCGCTATGCCGCAATCAGCCGAGCCGGCTCGCAGAGCCCCGTTTGTTATAAATGCAGGGTGCATCACGGGGAGGTGAGGTTTGCTTGGGTTCCCAAGATGAAGGTCGCGTAACCCCTTACACCAAAGTCATAGAACATACCCCAATAGACGCAAAAAAAATCAGAGCTTTTACAAATAACTGATCAAGTCTTTTAAAATATTTAAAATCTCTGCTAAAACTCACGCTTTTTTCTGTTAAAACCAAAAGTAACATACCAAATTCTTTGTTTTTGCGCCCACCGATATTTGTCAACGTTGCGAAAGTACGTTAACCGTTCCGAGACGGTCGGGCCTCTTCGACACCACACATTTTGGATACTCGTAAATCACGCGGGGTTTATTCCCAAGCGCTCTATCAGAGGTAGAGTGCGTACGCGTTAAAGAATAAATAATTATAATTTAATAAATTATTTTAAAAAACGGCAGAAAACTTGGTGAACTTGAATTTTTACAAATTTTTGTTTATTGCAAAAATGATTATACTTAAATTAAGCTTACAGAAGTGTAGGTCGTTTATATTGACTGCAAAAGTTACCTTTATTTATACTTTCCTAACTAATGTTTTAAAAGCAAGTAAGTAGGTATATTTGTTGTTTTGTTTGTAACGCTTTCACACCTTAAACACTCAACTGATTATCATTGAATTAATTGAAATAATAATTTGGTACAGAAAAGGACATAAGGTTTTTTCATCCAGAAAAAAGATCTCGAGATCTTCTAGGAGAAGCTAGTTGGTAAATAAATCTTTGTTACAGAATTGCAGAAACAGGTTAGCTCATCTCTTTTTTATCCTTGATCGACTTTTACAAGTTGATCATTACGTTACGTTATAAAAAATATAGTATTGTCTTCGTATCTATAGTAATAGTAATAGAACTTTGCTGTTTTTAGAGGAGAGCGCTAATGTTCGCGACACAGTTTTATAAACTACTGTGGATGTTATAGTTTTTCAACATTTATGTACTGTGTTACTGTCATAAACATATTTTGATTTTATAATTTGTCTATCTACAATTATAATATTATAAAGAGGTTTTTTTTTTGTGTGTGTATGTTTGTAATGAATAAACTCAAAAACTACTATACCGATTTCAAAAACTCTTTCACCATTATAAAGCTACAGTCACCTTGGGTAACATAGGCTATATTTATTGCTAGAAAAGATTAGAGATCCTTACTAAAACTTAAGTAACGTAACCCAAGGTGTAAAAAAGTGGCCTAACCCGTGCGAAGCCGGGACGGGCCGCTAGTGTAAAATAAAATGGTGATATCTTGGAGCACTTAGGAACGGACTGGCTTCGCTAATGTTATCTGCGCGTACGCTGTCCGCTTGATGCATTGCGCGCGCAGGTTTTGATTAACGAAATTAATTTGTCACACCGAATGCTTGTAATTAATTTGTAGTTTACAAGAAATATTCCGTTGATTTGTTATCGGTGTCGAGTTTTTTAAGTTTTATTTTTATGTAGAAGCTTTTGCTGAATAGTCGGGAATGAAGACATCAGATTATACCTTATTTATGACTGTCGAATAAAGAATAATATATTTTTTTATATTCTTTGGATCAGTAACTAAATTATTTTGAAGTTTCAAATATGCAGACAGCATTTTTTTATCTAATTAGATAATATCTCTATCGGCTGGTATCTCAGCATGAGAAGTCGAAATGCCCCCAAACAGCAATTAAGATAAAACATGTCCATTCCCACATCGCGTAAATTAAACATGTCCAAACAGCCTTATCTGACCACCTCGGAGTCAAAAATTAATGGGAGCGATGTGATTCAGTTGTACGTCAGAATGGCGTCATGTAGTTAATCAGAAAAAAATTGGCTTTAGAGGTCGTTAATTACCGTGCCAGACCGGACCCTTCCACAAAACTAGTTAACTATACGGTCAGTTAATAATTATTATTGACCTTATAAAATTGTCAATAGCACCGATAGGCAGAAAAAGTTCCGACAGTTGCCTAAAAGAAAAAACAAAGGCAATTTTGTCTAATAAAGTATAATAAAAAAACAAATTTGAAGAGCGTTCACGCGTTACTTTCCTGGATTTTATATATTTTAATTAATGAAATGGTTTATTCGAGCCTAGTGATGGTATTAGTCAGAATTATTCTTCAGTGATTTTCCACGGCGGTGGAGGGTTAAAGGCGGGTGCAATAAATGGTTGGTTTATGGCGCGTAGGCCGATTGGAAAATGTTTTTTTGTCCGGTCATTGATTGGCTCAATTTGCTTTCATTAACAATATTGATTTGAGCGCCACCTCACCTCACACGCTTGTATGTAAAGAAACTTCAAATATTAAGAACTTTTAATTGAAATCATGAGATTTATTTTTTAATTTATTTTGAATGTTGATAGATAGATAAAAACTCTTAATTGTACTTAAATCAACTTAAACTTAAAGAAACAAAACGGACAATAACAATAATGAAACTACAATGAGCGGTCTTATCGCTTAGAGCAATCTCTTCAAGACGACTTTTGGAATGTGATATAATAATTGCATGCCTTACTAGGGTAGAAAATGTTCATTATTACAATAATTCAGTCTTTCATCTTTATGTACTTCAAGCAACAAATATACATTGACTAGCTACATATACTTTGACGTTGGATTTTGGAGAAACAAATGATCTATGAATCCATAAATTCTTGACCTGGCTCTGAGTGACGCTCTGAGAGTCCAAATGAGCTGTAAGTTTGCGAATAAAAAAACAACGATATTATATTACTAGGCCATGACAACGAGACATTTAACCAACCTGGTTAAATTATGCAGATAAGATTTTTATTTAATTTTTGTTCGTTTAAAAATATTTAATTATGATATTATTTAGATACATGTTTTACCAAAACCACAATAATATGAAGATACTCTATAATCTTCTTAATAATGTATGTAGACCAACTATTACTATGCAATTAAAAACTGTCTGTCTGTCAAAACGTCTTTCAGTGGCACAAGATGGGTCTCTGACATCGCCCGCGTCATAGAGCCTATTATTACTGTTGCAGTTGAAATGTTAAATCTGATAGAATAATTCTGTAATTAACTGTTAGAAAAACTGTTATCTATATAGGGTTCATCAAAGCTAAGTATCTCTGTTGAAATTATTGTTATAATAAATATTATATGATATTTCTCGGTTCTCAGGTGCCTTTAACTTGAATTTTTATTTCCCATTGTCATTGGTGATTTTAATTGTATTACTAGGTACTTAATGCGTATATAATGGCTCCATTGCAAACCAGCGTTGCAGTTGCTTCCATGCTTTTGCAGCATGTACGCTGAGTAGCGACCTTTTTGTCTCACTATTTCTCTTATGAGATTTAAGCACTTAGTTTTTGTTTTTGTATACTCTGTGACTCAAAAAAATCCTTTTTTTTATTTATTTATTATTTAGTTAATTTTTATCTTGCTGAACATTGTCTTGCCATGCAGAACAGAACAACACAGAACTCAAAAATGTGGATAAAATAAATACCTATTGATGGAAACACTTCATGCAGTTTTTATTGTCTTTTTAGTGACAGTCATTTAGACACCTGGGTGCAAACTTCTCGTTGTTTTAACATATTAAATGAAAATTTCGAAGAGTCTCCATTCAACTTCCATTAGATCGGAATGCATTAATATTATAGAGTATGTAGTTCTAGTAAAATACAATAATTTCATGTCATGTTATTATAATATCTAATAAACCCTGTTTTCATATCAAAAGTATAAAATAATTGTTTCATCGTTATAACCGTTGGGGTAAAAAAGTTCTTGAGAGGAGACCGCGTCTCCGCAAACGAAGTGCAGGGAGAACTCCTGCCAGGTGCATTGATGATCTGCGAAATGCTGCTGGTAGAAGCTGGATGTGTCGAGCTATGAGGACAGGGTGCAATAGCGCTCATTAGGGGAGGCTATGTCTAGCAGTGGACTGCAATAGACTGATGATGATAATGATGAGTTATTGCACCAAAGGCGTTCAATATTTCCGTATAACCCAAATTACAAATCAAACATGCCTTGAAAGAAACCCGATGGTATCAGAAAGGAAATCACGATTTCATAGACAATCGAGACGAATCGATTCCGAACATCCTTTACGCATTACCGAATGAATTTACTTGATCAAAAGTAATTATTTGGATTGTTCGATTAAAAGCCCTGGTATCGATTTAGGATATTTGGAGTCCATGGTGTTTCAAATGATGAAAGCAACTCGTAGTAATTAATTACTTGTCGTAATCGTAACCCTCTGTTTCCACAAGCTCAACAATTAACACAGACCATGTTTTAGGAATAAGTCTATTTATTAACATTATAAATAAACAAAGTCCAGCCACTGAATGACTACTTGATCGTTTACATTGTGTCAAGAGTCGTGTTCACTAGGTATGCTTGAAGTATATGAAATATGTGTATAGAAGGACATGACAGTTGTGCGACTGCTTGATTGACTAGTTGATAAACTTGTTTACAAACTGCCGTTTATTGTTTATATTTGTACATTGTTTATCAACATCGTCTACTACGTAAGTTTTAAAATCATAAAAACTAGCTCATCTATTGTAATCAAAAACATATCAAAGAAGCAGGGTGAAACTACATGTGACCTTACGGAACTTAGTTAAATAACTTAAGCGTGACTGCGGAAATCCATAACAAGATATTCAAAAGACAAAATATTTATTAAAAATTCTGCTAGCCTTCTCTGACCAAAACTTACCAAATGCATTGGAAAAGCTCTTGATGTCGATATATCAAACATTCTTTTTCGTTTTCTTATTCAAATCAAGTCCAGCACCGGAGTCTAATATCAGATAACTCTTTTCGCTACAAAATGCTAAAGTTCATGAGAACCTCAAACAAAAGCTGTAAGACAATACATTCACTCAGTGAACTGACCTCTGCTAATGCACTGTCTATCGGTGATAGCTGATAGCCAAAACTGGTAATTAGCCTGTGATTAAACGCCTATGCAATACTGTGCTCCCACGATCTACAGTAGGATGGCCATGATTCAAACGGCTCGCGTACACTAAGCCCGTTAACGGCCGCACTATGCTAGGGCGTTGACGCCCGAATTCAGTCGATCGAATCAAGCGTATGTAAAAGTAAGAAAGCGCGCACACTACTACTCTCCGATATCGTCCGGATTCTCGAGTCATCTGCCATCGGCCCTTGACGTCCGATCATACTTCGCCCGTTGATGGTTAACGGGTTTAGTGAAATCAAGCCGAAACTCATCACTCACAACATCAAAAATACCTCATTATCATTTCATTTAATTGATTTTACTATAGAAGTATGATATGAATACAAAGGAATAGAAAACAAATACAAAAAAAAAATTAAAAATCTATATAGTGTAGGGTCGGCAAGTGAGATGGGTTCTATTATTGGATTAGTTATATTGGAATCTATATTATTCTAGATAGTTACTTTTTCTCGGTTTTTTTTAGGCTAGCAGCAAGGTAGCAATAGCTTGGGATACAATTCATAAGAAAATTGTTCTTAAATAACATACATTTAATTTATATTTTATAGTTAGGCCATGGAGCCTGCGGTGTCCGCGTGGGCGCAACAAGCTTATTACTTTGTGTTGAAGTATACTTATGTGCCGTTTTGTGGAAATAAACTATATGAATATGAATAAGTTATCCAACTATAAAATATAAATTAAATATTGAACCCCAGTAGAACTTTCTCTCTTAACTCCAGTTTTATTGTGCTCAGAAAATCATCTTTAGAAAAAAATAGGTACAAACAAGGCACTGTTTATGGTCACCCTAACGTCTACGATACGCTTCTCAGAAGTCAATCCTCAGGTTTACACCTAAAAGGTTTTAGATTAGATAATTATACGTAATGGGGAATGTTCTTTTAATATTAAGGGTAGTTATAAAAAATCTCAATTGTTTAGTTTGTAGATGTATCCGATGATTATGCGGTAGCTTATATTTGCGGCTTTTAAAAGGTAATTTTCCTGTCACTGTCAAAACGAAGGGTGCTAGCGGTTTGTTTTATAATGTTGGTATCTAACACTTTTGTGACGATGCACATTTTTCTACAAGAGAAAAAAGGTACACTCTTTGAGCAAGATTTTTTTTTCTAAAACCAGATTCTGCCTACGGTTTTAGACCTCCTCTAATTAATACCATTGCGCCCTGTCTTCAGCTCTACGCAGCTTCTACCAAAGATGCTAAATAAATTTTACCATTAAAGTAAAACTGAATGAATAATGGGTTAAAATCATTCTCTAATACAAACAAAATGCCAATCCCACCTCACATGACATATGAATGACATGTAATAAATAAAAACAAATGAGCAATCAGCAGAATACGGTCTCAGAGACGGCGTTTTAAATTAAAGTTAAGGGGCGGTCGTTAAGACGGGTCCATTTGCGAAAGCTTCTGTTACGCTTTTTTGTACAGCTCGATTACTGGCGATAATGTATCGATGCACATCAGTGGGTACAGGGTGTTTGAAGTGTTTGATTTACAAGTAATTTTCTGGTTTTAAAAGTATGTGCCTAATTTAAGTAGGTATAACAAATCTGAAAAGAAAGTAAGACTTGTTGTAACGCCTTTTTATTTTTATAAAGTTTTTAATTTTAGTAAAGGTTCGCAAATAAACAGTTAAATATGGCTAGGATATAAAAAAAAAATAGCGTATTAAGGTAATAAAGGTATATTTTAGCAAAGAATACTTACTAAGTACATTCAAAATTTCGGCTATTCGACTTTTAATAGGACATTTTTATCTGTGGCGCAGTGGGCGAAGGCCCGCCTGAGACGCAAAAGGTTGCGGGTTCGATTCCCGCTGCGGGACAAATGTTTGCATGTTCTGTAGATATTTGTCTCGAGTCTGGGTGTTTTCTATGCATGATATATGTATGTATTTACAAAAAAAAATATGTGTAGTATATCAATCATGTGGTTCCCATAATACAAGCTCTGCTTAGTTTGGGGCTACATGATGCTGTGTGATTACATCCCGCATTATATATTTTGGTATCAGTTTAATGCCATTTTAATTTATATTTAGACAAATAATGAGAAGGTATTATTTTTATTTATCTAGGTATACTGTTAATGCTAATAAAAGTAGAAATTTCTCGTTTTAGCGGAACTTCAAATAAAACTACAGCAACAATACCTGCCTATATTAGTCATCATAGGACTCGCCTAATAGGAAAGGGGATATGCCTATAAACCCCACGCTGGGCATGTGATTTAGAAATCAGGATATAGCTTCTTTCTGACACTGCTCCCTGTCAGCGGTCTAGAATTAGGAATTTTGCTATGCTGACATTTCGATTTGCTTCATCCTATAGGTACACCGAGAATTAAATACGTCAGGCTTGTCAAAAAGATGTAGTGGCCACGTCAATCAGGCCTTCTGCAAAAAATAAAACTATCGCCAATTATAGACACGCTTGCCCTTAATGGGTTTTACTTGTACACTGATTAGCAAAGGTATCTGTTACTTGAGGTTACCATGATTGAGAAAAATGTTTTACATTGTGAAAAAAACGGTTTGCGCTAAGTTTGGGTACCCCTATAGTTAACTACCTGCTTTGCCGTCATAAGTCATAACCTTACCTTAATGCTAAGCGTAAGTGAGGATTTTATGAAAAAATAGTTTATACCTGTTTCGGAATCAGTGTGATGAAAGTACTCTTTGACTTATTTTTGATAAAATCAAAATTGACAAAGAAAGCGATAGTTACAATTTTTTTGCAATAAAGTATGAGCCGTTACAGTTCTTATTGTTACTTACTTAAAATACTTGTAAGTATGAGATTGACATAAATATTTTATCCTTTATCTAAGTACCGTAAGTTATCTAAGGAGGATATATTATACCCCTAGATTTAATTTGAGTCTATTCCTTTAGTTGTTAGTTATTTCCTTTAATACCCTATTATAAAGATTTCCATAGTAATCTTTTTCGTTTGAGCTGAGAAATTTGTATGGAGTTTTAAGGCGGCTAGAAGACGTCTAATATGGTTTAATGACTACACACACACACACACACACAAGCCTATATCAGTCCACTGCTGGACATAGGCCTCCCCTAATAAAGGGGGATATGCCCATAATCCCCACGCTGGGCATGCGGGTTGGGGATCGCAGGGCACAACTTCTCGCACCACCGACGCTGCTGCCCGTCGGCGGCCAGGGGATTTATCTGTGCCGGTTTTAGGCTGCGCTATGCCGCAATCAGCCGGCTGCCAGAGCCTCGTTTGTTAGTTAGCAGGGTGCACCACGTGCAGGTGAGGTTGGCTTGGATTCCAAAGATGGGGGTTGGAAACCCTTACACCCCGGTTTAATGACAGAAAGGCTGGAACCAACATCTCAACATGACTTCCGAAGCACGAAAGCGCTTAGATCTGCCATTAAACGGTCACCCATCCAAGTAATGACCGGGTAGAGTGTTGCTTAACTCAGATAATCGGCTATGATCACCAAAGTAAGCCACGCCAACGAGCGCTCATTTCACGCAATAGGACAAATATTTTCATTCATATAAAAATTAAAATTAAAGAGCCCATTATTTCTACTACATAAATAATGACAACACACATTTTAAAACAAATAAATAAATATCACCATAACCATGATTTACAATCATTCCTTATTACTTACTTTGTAGTCGCATCGGTGTCGAAGGCCTCTCCTAAATCCATCCACAAGCTGGTCCACATCGCTGGTTTTTTTTTTGGTGAAAATATCTCGCCATATTATTTTCTGTCTTCCTTATTTTCGCTTGCCTTTGAACGGGGTCCACCTTGTTATTCGGTTAGTTTATCTAATATTTGCTAATCTAGCTGTAGGTCCAGCCCAGCGGGTAGATCGGCTAATTCTGTTGCAAACAGAAATGATTGACATCGATCCTGTTTTAACAAACTGTGACAGTTTGTCAATTGACTTTCATTGAATTTCGACGCATGAAATGTCGTAGTTTGCAAAACCAGGATGGGTGTCAATCATTTCTGTTTCAAACAGAGTTAGCCGATTTTTTCATGTAGGTACTTAGGTCCAACGTTTGACAAGTTTAGAATTTTGTAGCAGTAAGTGTCAAGCGAGTTTATGAGTGCTGGAGGCATTGAGATAAATTAGTAACAGTATCGATGGCTGCAGGTATTAAATTGCAAACTGAATTGGACAACTCTTTTTGCGTACTTTATGAGTTGGTATTGATGTCAGGATCTAGTTTTATTGGTAGTTTACATTGTTTCAAACAAAGGGATTATTCAAACTATTTACGTATTAAAATAAAAGAAAAAGCATTTTTAATAATAAGGCAAATTTAATAAAATTTGATCTAAATAACTTAGTGTAGCTTACTTCTACTAACAATAATATATTAATTAATATCTGCAATAGCATCGTCATCATGGAAAACAAAACATTTTCTTTTCTTCAAACACTTTCTCAGCAAAAAAATACACTTGTAGATGTGTCATGAAAACACAATTACCCTTATCTTTCGTCGAAACCAAATAATTGTCAGTTTGCAGTAGTCGAAGTTAGCGTCGAAGGTCATGTTTTTCTCTATAGAATGAAAAAAGAATAGGTCCTTTTATTTTTTACTTCCCATATCAATGTGAATACTTTGATGAGTTGTTATTTGATGTGATATGACGAGACATTTTCTTTTTGCGCCTATTTATATTTGAATTTTTAATTGAACATAATTTTTTAGTATGTTTAGATTTGGATGGTAGGATATTTCTAAGGATAGAGATGGTCGGCGAAATTTGGGGAAGACCTTTGCCCTGCAATGGTACGATGCAAATTGAATAAAAATAAAAATTGGTTCGAATTGTAAATCCAATATTTTATGAATATAAAAATGGTTTGTTTGTTACACCTTCACTTCCAAATTGTTAAAAAAAATTGTTAAATTGTCCAAATATGGAATATATATGAATAGTATTGGAGTAGGGAAAAGCTTAAGAGTATCATTCAAAAGCCAGCAGGTACAACATAACTGGAGTGATATCTTCAATAAACAATACTTTTTGGCGACCTCTGTGCGAAGGCTCCTGGGACGCAGAACGTTACGGGTTCGATTCCCGCCGTGAGACAAATTGTTGTATATCCTGCAAATATTTATCTCAGGTCTGGAAGTTTTCTATGTATGTTATGTATGTATAAAAATGTATATAAGTAGCATATGAGTCATGTTGTTCCCATACAATTGATTCATCATTCATTTGTCATGTGGTTCTCTGCTTGGTTTGGGACTAAATGATGCTGTGATACGGCCCAATACTTACCCATTATTTATTCATTTATGTACCAAAATGTTCCCACGCTTCACACATTCTAATAGTTACACGTCTGCATTGTGGTGTCAAAATGTTGTGGTCAGTCGGCGAGTTGCCTATAATTACCAACCGACTACTTAGCGAGTGTGCCCGTCAATCACCTAAAGCTATTGTTTAGAGCTATCTACTTCAGACATAACTTCTATAGACGTAGCTTGGCGGTCATGTAAGACGTGAAAAATGTGGTTCAACACTTAAGAGATAAACTCTTGTAGCCTTACTTACTTTAAGCTTAGATTTTCAAGTCTCCCATGGCCATATAAACATGTTATTCCTGGTCTAAAACGACATACCTACATCTTCAAATAGTATAACCCGCCCGCAACTACGTTTACTTGTACGAGTAAGCATTGAATATGGTATAAATTTATCGCGGAACCCCTAAAGCTCCTACCATTAGCTTCATCTAAGATTATGCATTATATTTTCAAATTATCTGACAGATGATGTTAACTGACAATTTCATGCAAGCGAAATTCTCGGTCTGTCAAATTAAGTTAGTATAGGAAACGAAAATCGACACTAATTACTTCCTATGCAAATTTTTTGATACTCTGGGACCTAGAGTATAAAAACCTAGAGTCTAGGTTACATTGTTGCAATTATCTTAAGGATCTCTATTTTTTAAATTATAGATAATCTGTTATTACTCTGATAATGTAGCTTTCGAAAGGTGAAAGATTTTTAATCGGTTAAGTAGTTTTTGAGTTTATCCATTACAAATAAACAAACATACAAAAATCAAATCTTTCCTGATTTAATTTTTAGAAGTAGGATGCACGTAGGATGCTTTACTTTGTGATGTAAAAGGTCCAGTATCTTTAAAGGTTTGCGAATACAGTCGGTACGTCTGGGAGTTGTAAAACATTATCTTTGTCGTTTGCACTGTCATAAAACTGCCCCTCTCAGAATCAATCGAAGCAACACTGAAACTTAAGCTGACTACACTGTAGATAGACCTCTTTACTCGTTCGATATGGCGTAAATCATGTCTTTTTTCACTGTCAGGTCATCGTCACACACATCATCCACAGCCTGATTTCATCCACTGCTGGATATAGGCCTCTTGAAGTTTGTACTATCCACCAAGGTCTTGTGCCATTTGCATTCATTTCATTTCATTTCGGCTACACTGAGCAACGATCGGATTTAGGTTGTCTAAAGTGTTATAATGCTTACGATGATGATAAGCCTGTTATGTCCCACTAGAGTAGCTGGGCAATAGTGGTAAAATGCTTATTTTAGTTAAAAGTAAACAGTACTGTTTCAATTGGAAATAAAAGTATCGTCATTCACGAACGCCTGGCGACGCAGTCGTCGCCCCATCTCGCAACATGCCTTCCGACGGTTCATCTATCATCGGCAACCATTGGGTACCTACAAAATATATTAGTGTTTTATCAAATTACCAATCCAGGAACTATCGAATTTTAGTAATTTTTCCTTCGAGATTTCTCACCATCCTCTTTGCTGGCATTTTCAAAGTCAATTTTAGTAAGTAGTAGAAATAAATGGATGAACAAAGTGTCTTAAACTCTTGATGGAAACTATACAAAATAGAAGACGAAAGTAATTGAACAACATAAAGGTACAACATGATAGCTTCATTAGAAACTTCATAAAGAGTAAGGTAGAAGGAAAGAGTGGAACAGGAAGGCCAAGTATAAGCTTTATAAGATGGCAAGAAAAGATCGCCTTCATGTCGTATAATAAAGCGCAAAAAATCGTAATTAAATGAGCAAAATAAAGAGAAGTGGATCACTACACGCCCTGAGCTAGGCTCTTAAATTTAATAATAATAGAAATAAACGAATATAAAAATCGAGTTTTTTAGTCCAGGAGTTATAACGTCCATTTTAATACATAGTCGTGGGTTCACAATAAAATTTGTTGTATTCTTACCAACATTGTAATTTGTACAGGTAGTAAACTAATGACTAATGAGGCAATATAATTACTTGTCACATTTCAAAGGCAGTAAAGGTTTCTATCATTATGAGGAGAGACGTTTCAATATCGGCAACAAACGGTAGAAACTTGGAATGAATAAATTAACGCAATGTTCATAGAATGTAGAAGTTTGTAGAACTAATTACTGTATAGTACAAATATTAATCTCAATCTTCCTATTTTATTTCGTTTCGATTTGGAGTGTACGGAGTTGTTCGGAGTGTAAGGGGTTGATTGGAACCCAATCCAATCTCACTTGTACGAGGTGCACCCTGCTAAGTAACAAACTGGGCTGCAGGAGTCAGCTCATAGCAGTATAGCGAAGCCTAGCCGTATAGCGTAGCCTAGCAGTATAGCGTAGCCTAGCAACAAGCATAGCGACCGATAGCCATCAGCGTCGCCGGTGCGATAAGCTGTGCCTGCGGTCCCAAGACTATATGCCCAGCGTGTGGATTATGGTACCTCCTTCTTGGTAGGAAAGGCCTACGTCCAGCAGTGGACTGATATATGCTAATATTGGTTTTGCATCTTCTTCGTCTTCTTCTTCTTAATTTTTCATATATTTATGAAGGCCTTTAGCAAACCCAAAACTAACAATATTCTTTTGCAATATTATAAGTTCAACAAGTTTGACTTCATCAACATAATTAAAATTTAAAGTAGATAATTTCTTAATAACAGCTCCCGTTAAAATTCTGAGCAAAACAATAATGTAACGAAATATTAAATTAAGGCAACTTTGTTAACTACCTAACCACTTATTATAAATGAGCTTAAACATTAGGTTCGAAGACTGGCCTATAATTTGGGCGCGCCTAACAATATTGCGAATATCAAAGCATAGATAAATCATAAATGGGAGTAGGTTTGGCTTTTTGCGATGAAAATAATATTCGAAAATACGAAAAGTGACCTACATTGTTTTTTTTGTATATCTAGACTTGGCAGCTATGACTTATACAGCACGTGATAGCTTTTATTCACTAACCAGGCGCTGTAGTGCCTGGGACATGGTTAGAAGGAATAGCACCTATACCAGTATAACCTCTCAGCCTTGTCGGCCTTCCTACAAGAAAGGCATAATTAAGTCTTAGCTGGCTAAGACGAGAGTTTCTTATCAACTTTTTCCTTCACCACTTTGGGCACGTGTTTTGCTTTTTAATTGATAATTTAAAAAAACCTATCGAATATTTTTAAATGAAATAATCCATTCGAGATTTGTACGCATGACTTCCGGATTGCAAGCCGGGGTATACCCTGCTAGGGCCTCCAGAACAATAACAACGAACAACACTAGCAGATTCAGTCATATAGACATAGGCGTCTCTTATAAGAAGGTGGACAGGCCCATAATCTCCTCACTGTGGTTTCGGGATTTCCGGGCACAGCTTCTCGCACTGCCGACGCTGCTACCCGTCGCGGTCAGGGGATTTAGCTGATTATGTTATGACTAAGCGCAGCCTTCACTGGCAGCGCTATGCCGCAGTAAGCCAGCCACTATAGCTCCGTTTTTAAGTAAACAAGGTGCACCACGGGCAGGTGAGGTAGGCTTGCGTTCTATAAATGGAAGTTGGAACCCCTTACACCCATAACGCCACCATTGCCTTTCTAAATTGATGATAAAATAACTAAAGTGATAGAAACATATGTTTCTAAGACCTAATTTTGATTAGACAGCACTTGATGTTAATGTATGATTTCAAATGATTCACACTTATATATACTTAATTAAAAATTAATTTCTATGAAGTATTTACAACGGATTTTGAACACTTCACCAATTCAGAATTCAATCTTTACAGTTGAACATCACCGTAAGATGTTAATTTAAAATATACATTCATAAATTAATAAGATTACGCTTCAAGCATAAAGATAAGTGCAGACTAGCGACACGGACATGCCTCAAGCAGGGTCGTACTCAGGAAAGGAAGAGCGGGCACATTTTTTCAAAATCTATCAATGCTAACCCCATTATCTCAAGGAGCGTTTCGAATTCTTACATCAGGCAAACGATCGAAACTTACGCTCTTCAGAAACCTTGTAGCTTTATACACCAGTCCATAGGATAATGAGAAAATAAAAGAAATCTCAATGGAATAAGTGTAAGCTATCAAAACTCGGTTTATTTGGGTTTTTAACAGCTTCCAATAATATGCTATAATATTTTTTGTGTTATTATTACTGGCCTACAATATGATCGTCAATTCCCACTATTTCTAATTTGAAAACAGAATGTGTAATTATATTAATTTGGCGAATTTATGTAATAGAGTATTACTTATTCTATTTTATATACTGGGTTATTAATAATATCGAATTACTGTAATAAAGTCATAACTACTGTAACTTTGTCTAACTGGAAAGGGCTAACCTAACTGACCTAACGTATTAATCTAATTACAGATGACTATAATTATGCATTTAAAGTTCATCAATTAAATACAAGCCTAAATTAGATGTTAAAATGGTCACGAATTATTGTTTCATAGTTAATTTATTTATAAAGACAATCATTTATTACATAAAGTCTATACAAAGTCCACTCATACATTTATTCAATATTTTTTTTAATTGAATCCTTGCAACGGCCCTGGTTTCGATTATTGAACGGGTATCGATGCGTCGAATCGATTACATCCGAGTAGTTTGTATTCGATAGTCCTTCGCAATGGGACAGGGCTTAACAAGGGACAGACTGTACTTTTTGTTCGTTGAATTATGCATTACAGTATGCAAAAGGTTGCCATGGAATATTTTTGTCATTTGGCCTTTCTAATTGTAACTTTATGAAGTTGTAAAATATTATTATTTACGTTTTTATAACAGTTAAAAAAATAGCAATATAGGTATAAAAATCAAATGCTCAAATGCAAATGCAGTGTGCACATGTTAAAAACAATTCGTTGGATAATAATAAAACAATCATGTGCGTATGCTCACACGTTGAGGGTGCCATAACCAAATTTTCGTAAAAGATGTTTTTTTAAATTATTTACTAACTTCCGCCTTACCCGCCGCTTTGCTAGAGTCACAGTTGAGTGGGAACTAACATACTCACACATAAACACGCAAACTTTCATATTTATAATATTATTGTGATTGTACAATGCCGTCCAAAAACATTTCGCCTTAGCAAGCGTCGCGCTATCGACATGATCGCGCGACAAATCGCATGCCTACGGCGATCCGCACGCTCCGTCGCATCATATTCAAGTCCATTAAGGCGACAGTGAGGAAACATTTAAGTATTTTCTATACCTACCTACACTACTAGGTATATACTTCTTCATCATCATCATGATTATTAGCCTATAGCAGTCCACTGCTGGACATAGGCTTCCCCTAATGAGCCCTGCCCTGAGCTCGACGTGCATACCGACGTATGTATCTTAATTCCTGAGATATATACCAACCTACTATAAAAAGTAAATGAGTAAAAAATATTTAAATATCAATAATAATAATAATCATCATCATCATCATCAACAACCTATAGAAGTCCACTGCTGAACATAGGTCTCCCCCAAGGAATTCCACGAAGAACGGTCTTGAGCCCTCTCTATCCACCGATTACCTGCAATCTTGACGATGTCATCGGTCCATCTGGTGGGGGGTCTCCCCACACTTCGTCTTCCAGTTTGCGGTCACCATTCGAGAACCTTTAATCCCCAACGGTTATCGGTTCTACGAGCTATATGGCCTGCCCACATGAAATTTTGTTTCTTTTCCAAATTAACTTTTAGTAAATAAATATTTGAATAGAGATAAAAGTTGATGATTTAATACTCTTATTATAATAGACGAGCTGAGCTACGTTTGCGTGTAGTTGCTTACTTGAATATGGTGGTAGCAAGATAAGTAGATACGATATTAAAAGTAGGCAGGCACCCACCAGTGAAAGTAACTGACAAGGTCAGAAATTCTGACCTGAAAAAAATATTGTGGTTCTAAGTCAGAACCATAATATTTTTTATATTCAAGTCGATAAGATAAACTGAAATTAGAACAAACTAATTCTAATTTCAATTAATCTGAGCGGTAGTAATTTCATGCACGCTAAATAATTACTACTATATACGATTTTATTCAATTACTTACGCCAAAAATATTTAATTATAAAGACAGTTATGTTTAGCGCTGATAATGTAGCTTTCTAGGTATAGGTAAAAGATTTTTTGAAATCGTTATGTAGTTGTTACCCGACTGAAGTCCACTTCAGTCAGGTTATGTTTTTAGGGTGTATATTTGTTTGTAATATTATTTGTCGGTCGCTGTTGCCCAAACGGCTGGACGGATTTTGACTAATGAGGTGTCGTTGGATTCGTCTAGATCACAAGGGTGACATAGGCTATATGAAATTTCAAAAAATCCAATATGGCAACAGTAAGAGGCCATTTAAAAAAAAACTACTGAACTGACTAAGTACTAAAAACTTGGTGTCTATGCAGTCGGGCTTTTTTTTATAAATATTTGTTGAGTTTATCCATTACAAATAAACATACAAAAACTCCAATATTTCCCCTTCATAATAGTAGTGTAGATTACCTTAAGTAGGTACATTTCTCATAATTCGAATGCAAGCATTCAACTAAAATACCAATTCATGGTACGCATTATAATGTTAATAGCAACCAGGAATGGAACCATGGTTTGCGAGAAATACTAATGCCGCAAATATTACAATAAAATCACATTAAAAGCCTATAAATTCACAGGCACAATCAATTATCAGGTCGTCCACAACAATAAAGTACGTAAGAATTTACATTACACAAAACGACCCACGTGACATCGAATCCTAACTAACGATATAAAAGAAGCAGCGTTCCTTTGCGCTTCAATACCACGAATGTTCTCACAAACCAACCAAAACACCCTGACCTTCACGTCTTTAGAAATGCATACAGACCGGTGCCAAAGTAAGATGGTGTGGTGCACATAAGTGATTTTGAAATGTTATCGTGGCAGTACATTAGAGGTGACTTGACACGACCAGTCTTCTGTAAAGGCGAGTCTTGTATTAGTGCTTCTAATTTATTGGGAACGATACGACGACGGACGCCGGCCACCCCGGCCACGGATCCATTCACACCAGTAGAGTAGAGCGGGGTAAATGTGACTACGCTGAATAGTTTAGTTGTTACCTTTATACTATTTAGTTTCAATATTGTTCATACTTATTTTGGTCAATAATTTAATAAATAATATTATTTGTTTTACACTGCTTATATAGTTCTAAAACTAAAGAGAGCTTTTAGTGCATGGGAACCACGTGACGGATATATTATACTTTAGATATTTATTTGGAAGTTCGTACATATTATACATAGAAAACACCGAGACACGAGACTCCATAACTACAGATTATACAAACATTTATCCCACGACGGGAATCGAAGTATAAACATCAAACTGCCGCGCAAATCATTTGTCATTGCTCTATCTACAAAATAATTATTGCACAAGTTTCTAAGAAAAATAAATCGATAATTTGCACACATGTTTTAGAGGTTTTGCCTCAATAATAATACATAAAAAACTAACACAACAATAAAAATGTTAACTAAAACCATAAATTACCATTACTCTTATGTACAAAAAATGTACCACGCTGATTTGATTTCATATAATACAATGCAATAAACTGCATAATACAAAGGTCAGGCAGCTAAAGTTTCCTTATAATTTCAATTATCAGCCAAGGTTCCTCCAAATAATGGAATTGATTAATGAGGTAATCTGTCTGTCAATCATTCGTATTATTGATGATATGAAATTATACATAGTTTTTGCGCTTTTAGAATTTGCCGATATACTACTGAAGCGTTAAAAGTATATCGCTTTGCTATTGAATTTGTTATTGATGTAAGTCATATTTTGTCAATGAAAATTGTATGGATCTATCTATCAATTCACTCGGTTTTTTTTTGCACCCATTGCTGAGTAAAAGCCTACTCCTGGCAACCTTGTGCCAGCAGGGCTTGATTCATATCATAAATGATAATAGAGAAGGTTGTTGGCCGTAAAACACCACGCTGGCGTGTAATAGGTATAATAAACACACAGGGTACAAATTTTATATGAATGGTAAAATTTATTTGCTTCAATTTTGGATTAGGAAAGTTTCACAACTGATACTGGTGTCAATTCATTAATTTAAAGAGTCGTCAAGGTTTTGTTTTTTTATTGGTATCCAACTTCCCCCAACCACCTCTACATTTTTATTAACACCCCAAACCAGATAAACAGGATACGGAAAATATATTTATTTGTCCAATCACCGTATATAGGGAGTGTCGGGTTACACCGATGATTCCGTACCGCAATCACACTGTGATTTGTAGAGACTATCTTGAATAATAAATAACACACTCAATTCGAGAATTGAGCTGCCTTCCTTGAGATACCAGCATTCTTTTGTTTTTCACTTGATTTATCATGCTCAGTGATTTTTTGCGATTTATGGTTTCAGCCTAAAATAGAGCGGATTCTGGGGCATATAAAGGGTTAAAATTGCAAATCTGACATTCATTACATAATACTTACCTATATACTAACATAATATTGAAATAGGCTAAAATAAAACATATATTATTATTATATTAATAGGTACAATAACCCAATCCCAATAACAACCTAAAATAAATATCAAAATTCAAAACTAGTTTCAACTGATAAAATTATAAAATAAGAAAAAATAAATAATATATATTAAATAAGAGATTCTTAATAGTAATCCCTATAAGTAAGTTATATTAGTACTCATATAAGTAATCAATTTGCATAGTTAGGTTAGTTAATCAAACGCAAGGACTTGCCTAGGTAAATAATATTGAAACATTAACACATCACCATCATCATCAACCTATAGCAGTGCACTGCTGGATATCCTCCCCAAATGAGTGCCATGGCGACCTATAAGCTCAACGCATCCAGCAGCCTTTCGCAGATCGTCACTCCACCTGGCAGGAGGGCGATAAACACAATATTATTTGAATAATAGGAATAGTGTTTTTTATCAACCTGCATCGTCCCACTGCTGGGCTAAGGTCTCCCCCAAATATCCCAACCATCTCAGTCTATCCTTCGAGATATCCCACCATCCTCTCTCGAAGGTCTCGAGCTCGTCCCGCCATCGTTTTCGTGGCCAACCAAGACCTCGTCTTCCATCGGGCTGCCAGGATGTTATGGCATTTGCCCATCTGCCCGGAGGCATCCGGCTAACATAGCCCGCCCAGTCCCATTTCAGCCGGGCTGCCTATATGAATAGTATAAAAATAAAAATCGACGTCAGCGTAAAGTTCATTTACATTGTCAATCGAACGATTCATTCAAGAGAATGAATCATTTGAGGTGCTATGACTTCATCAAACTTTTTTTATATATCTTTTTGTCTAGATAATGGACATTTTAGGTGTGAAGTAACAGGTTTTATTTATGTAGATTGCGTCGGTTGTGGAAAATATCTTTTGTTTTAAAATCATTTAAATTCAACTATTAGCTTGATTTACTGAACGTGAGTTGAAACGTTTATTTAATTTAATTGTAAAAAAAATCATCTGTTGCTTTGACTGTAAATTTTAGTTTAAATTGAATCTTTGAGTTCAAATTTTAAACTGAATAGGTAATTAAATCGTGTACTTACCTTTAGTTTAAGCCACAGTTTAAACTTTCTATAATACTAAATTATAATAATTTGATAAAATAACCTTTATTTCCATGACAATAAATAATTATTGGTGAAGTTATTTTTTTTATCTCTCATTGTCATTTGATCCTTGAAGGCAGATCCTGTTCTATGGTTATCAGAGACTAACAACAAAATTGTCCTGGGCTGAAATCGAACCCATGACCTGCACATGCGGAGAAGGCAGAGCTACTGTCAACTTACCTATGACGCCAGTAAAAATACCATTTAAGTGTTCCGGTTCTAACTAATAATAAATAAATTTAAGTTTTTAACAGTAGGTTTAACCTACGGCAAAATAGTAATAATATATCCTTATTTCTGCATAATTAATTACGAGTAAAGATATTACCTCACCTTACAAGTTTCCAAACCACCATTAAATTTCGAACTACAAAGTGCAAAAGCAATTCCTTCAACTATTTTGTCGCATAAAAAATCACTTTAGCGTTAAACTGAGTTGAAGACAGACCGCGGCCATTCGAAGGGTCAATTTCGCCGATTTGCTCGTAAACCCACGGGCCGTGTAAAAAGGCAATAAAATTCAATTGACACCGGATGACGGTGAGGGTAGTACAAAAGAGGAGCGAGTCGCTTAGCGTGTAGGACAGCCTTAATACCTTGATAAATATTTAAAACTAGCTTGCGACCACGGCTTCGCACGCGTTATAGTTATTTTTCTATGCTTCAGGATTTTTTTTCTGGATGACTGGTACCTTCTCTATACCCATGACAAAGTGTATGCTGAATATCATGATGATCGGTTGAGTAGTTAAGGCGTGAAAGCGTAACAAACAAAAATATAATAAAACATAGATAGAATATTTGTAAATATTACAATGGAGACACATATCTATCATATTATACTCATCTGGGTTGGACTATTTATTTTTTATTTTTAAGTTAATGCCCATTGATTCGTCAATGAATGTTTATATAAATCTGAACCCACCACCACACCACACCAGCCTACATCAGTCCACTGCTGGACATAGGCCTCCTCTATTAAAGGGGGATATGCCCATAATCCCCACGCTGGGCATATGGGTTGGGGATCGCAGGAGCACAGCTTCTCGCACCACCGACACTGCTGCCCGTCGGTGGCCAGGGGATTTAGCTGTGCTGATGTATGCTGTGCTAGGCCGCAATCAGCCGGCCGCCAGAGCCCCGTTTGTTAGTAAGCAGGGTGCACCACGTGCAGGTGAGGTTAGCTTGGGTTCCGACGATGGGAGTTGAACCCCGTACACCCGTATATATCTGAACCAATGGGTAAAACTCTACCCCTGATAATGTGTATGCGTAATTTCACGTCAACGTAAGTTTCATGATGAATGGTCGATTTGATAACGCGTTCTAGTGTCATAAATTCAAATTAATTCATATATATTACCTATACCATAGTCGATAAAATAAAAAAGTACTTTGTAAATCATAACTGCAAATAAATGTTTTTTTAGTGTATAGTGTAAAAGTCCATCATATTTATACTCTAAGCTTTCCTGGATTGCTGAGAGTAGACGATGCGACAGTAGACAATGCTCCCAACAACTTTCCATCCAGTCACATCGAACTGCAGCTTTCAGAGGTAGTTTCAGATATTCCGCGTCAAGATGTTGGAACAACATACCACCGCCTATCAGAAACCTTAACAACGTTAATAACTTTAGACAGAAACTTAAGCTTCATCTTATTGAAGCCCAGAAACAGCTAGGTAACATAAATCAAGATAAGTCTATTATCTAGCTAGTGCGACCACAGCAATACACCCTGTGCTGGGCTTCAACGAAGTTTCTATGTTATTTTTTAATTTTTTTCTTGCTTTTAAATCAGATAACCTCTTATTAGGCATATAATTGGGGAAAAAACAGCTTTATTTGTATATTTTAAATAGGTACTTTTGTTCTGTTATTATTTATTTATTTAATTATTTACGTATCTTATTTCAGTATTTAAATATTATACTTATTAATATTATCAATTTCTTTGTATTATGTTATATATTTGGTACCAAACTCGACGTCCGTGAAGTCAACAATAAGGTTATTTGGCTGAAAATCAGCGCTGTGTAGGTTCATAGCTTACGCAGCACATGCTGAGCCAACCCCATTTTCGGCACATGGCATGTAGGGAATCATTTGTTCCTGTATCATGATAATGTTAAGTAGGTACTTAGTAGCTTTAAATTTGGCTTGTTGTTTTTCAGTTTTGTTCCTACATTGTCAATGTCATGTGTTCCGAAATAAATGTTTTCATCTATCTATCTATCTATCTATCTAAAAGCGTAACAAACAAACTTACTTTCGAGTTCATAATATTACTTAGATAGACTCACTATTTGCTTACAAATCTTTAGTCTGCTCAGTGTATCGCTTCGCATATGTAAGCTTCGGTGTGCAATGTTCGGCGGCCACTTTTCCCTGTTGGCATAAATTATCGAGATCTCGTTGGACCTAATGCATGTTCTCTAAACTTTAATGTACTTTTTACGAGTATGACACTATCTGCTTTTGCTTCAGTTGTAAGAGGTCAGTGAAAGAATGTTTAGGTAAAAAGCTTATAGAAGAAGTAGAGTTCTGAAGGATTCATCCGGGTGCGTACCTACCACCATGTCAATTTCTGGTGTGCAGTACTATCGCTGTGTTTCGATTTTCAAGTTGAAAAAACAGGCACACGAGCCTTAACACCGTCATGCCTCAAGTTGATTTTCCACTTGCGTAACCTTCGAAGTGATGCTTTGTCATAAATAACGGTTAGGTACCACTTAAAATCATGTGGCCATGGGCTATTTCCATCTTCACTATCATAAAAATAAATATCTTTAAAATAAATTCTTATCCATTCTATGATATAGTAATATTTTTTGTCCGAAAGCAAAAAAAACTAAAAACTATTATAATATTTTTTATTTTTTTCTTATTTATTTATAATCGAATTAACAACACTCCAGATATTTTAAATAGCAAATGGTAAATAGAGCATACTGCCAATAATAGATTCGCTCCATATAAACTTATATGTTATAATGTTATATTAGTATTTAAGGAAGTTAGGGTAAAATAAGGATTTCATAAACTCCTAAGATCCCACATACATCTCATAGTACCTACATATAAAAAATACTTTAATCAGTTAATGATCCGTTTCGCGGTCCCGCATCTAACAGATTGACGAGTCTTAACAATTTTTCTTATATTTATAGTAAACCAGAAAAAATAACTGACGTTAATAACTAATATTTTTATAAGTACCGATTTCATTCATGATATTCATCATCTCAGCTCGGAATTACCCACAGCTATAGGATTTTGCCAGCCCTCTCTGTCTTGTACCTCTCTCATCCTCATTCAGGTATGTTCAGCTACTTTTGCAATTTCGTCGACCCAACGCGCTGGCGGACGAACGGGAGCTCTTTGACCCAACCTTGGCCACCACTCAGTCAAGGCTCTACTCCAGTGGCCATCACTGCATCTTATTAGGTGTCCTGCCCAACTCCACTTGAGATTTATCTCATAATAATGACTATCTGTATGCTGTGGCATCTTTTTGACTGTTACTCAGGGTAACATTTATTTTGACCCCATCAATGTAATGAGTTGTTAAGGTTAGCAAAAATTGGACATTTTTAAATTACAAAGGGCACATTTTTTTTCACAAAAATCACATTTGATATTCTTATCAACGCTCAAATATTTGATCAAAATCCAAACAAGGCATTAACACATTCTTCAAATATTTAATCGCATCAGAACAAAAATAAAAGTCGCAGCAATATTTATCTTAACACACTCCACAAAAATGTTTCGACAAATCTCTAATAGGTATAATAAACAATATATTCACCCGGTTAAGAAGCTTGGTTACCTTATTAATTTGTATAATACCACCAGGTTTGTCAGAGCTATTACTGGAAACTAAAGTTTTGGATGTAAAGCTCAGATTATGTTGGCAGGTTTAAGTGTGAGTATCGTCCTATCAAGTGGGGATCTTGGTCCCTCGAACAGGTAGGCGAGGGAAAAAATAAGTAATAATCCAACCACAAGCCTATGATAATCTGATGGTAACGCTATTTTGTCCTGTGTGGTTTTGTCAAAAAAATGTGTGACATGATTATCGGCAACCTTAGACACAAAAAAATAAGGGTTGGTTTACAGGGCTGATTTGCTGGTTTAGCAGAGAATATTTTTAAGCATTAACCAAAATGATTGATAAGAATAGTTTTTAGATTGGAAAAACATTAATTATGATCTGGGTTAATTTATAAGAAAGAAAGAAAGAAAGAAGAAGTTATAGTGTGGCTCCGCAGCCACATTGGCAACAAAAGTTCAAAGAGTTGCTTACGGGAATTTTTGGTAACTTTTACAATTAGACAGTGGATTTTTTGAAAATGTATTTAAATACAAAATTATTTTGTAACAATAAATAATGCTGGACATCATGACACAACATCAAATTAAGTAAAGCTTGTAATATGGGAACCATTTGATAGGTGAACTACTAAAATATAAAAAAGTATGCAAAAAAAAAACGCCAGCACAATATAAACCGACCCTATCCCAATTATAAAGACGCGGTCACTCGAAAGCAACAGTTTCCGATAAGGGATGAAAGTAATACATGTGATAACATCAGGGTTGGCTAGTTAACTGCAATAAAATGCTTTTTGTGTAAAATGGAGCGAATTTTTTGTAGCTCCTGTCTCGACGACCGCAATTTGTCGGTGATGAGATAATATTTTGACATGTTTGAATGATATTTTAATTTGGGCGGTTCTTGATAACGTTTTGGGTTTTAGCATAAAACCTTGAAATAGAATATATTTATCTTGAATTTTATGACTTTGTCTGTATGATCACAGGTAAGCTATTATCGAAAACCATTGATCCAGATGTCATAGGTGATATGTACTTTATTATGTTATTTGATCGACTTTAGGTTTGATTCCCATTAGTTCTAAAATAAAATAAAATATTGATGAAGAAAAACAATTGATTTGACCACTGAGCCTGACACTGACTTGATAGAGCCATACACAAAATAACAAAACGCAATGAAACTACCTAATCGGTTTTTAACTAAGCAGTTATTTCTTCATGAGACGTCTTCTCGATTATGGGTTTTTTTCGTTTTACATTGCCTCCCTACTAACCCGACCTCAGCACGTCCAACTCCTTAAAGTAACGAAAAATGACTCTTGGTTGGTGGCAACATTGCTCTAGATACCTGTTTCTGTGAATTTTGAGAAAGCAGTCTTTGTAAATTGGATTTTGCAAGGAAGGAATCTTTATCACGAGATTTATTCGAACATTTCTGACCAAGGCGCCTAGTCACCCAGTCCTCATCTGCAAAGCATATAAGTTTTAATAGCAAAAAAATAAAATAAGTTTGAATAACCTACAAGAAAAGCCGCAAAATCAGCCCAAGTATATGTTAATTTAATCCGATATATAACTTAAGCTTACAACGAGGCTCCTTCAGTAAAGAAAATCAAAAGACATAGTAAATTGTCCTCTGCATCGGATTGCATAAAACTGACGTTTAAATATGTGCATATTATTGCATTCGTACTAACGTATAAAGACGTCAAAATGTAGTGGTAGCAAAAACGTTTTTTTTATTTTTGTGACATAAAACTTTACACATACATTAAAATAACACCTAGCTGTACTTATAACTTATGGGTCAGTACCCATAAGTTATAAGTACAGCTAGGTGTTGTTACCTCTGTAGTATCAGTATACTACAGAGGTAACAACAGTTATTGACCCCTTTCGGGTTACATTGCCATCTTCGAAACCCAAGCCTTTTTCACCTGCTCGTGATGCATTCTGCTGACTGACAAACGGGACTCTGATGGCCGACTGATTTCGGCATAGACCGCAGCGTTAGTGGTGGAAGAAGCTGTGCTTTGCAATCCCCAACCCGCTTGCCTGCTCGTGATTATGGACATATCCCCTTTCTTATTAGGGGAGGCATATAGGTCCAGTAGTGGACTGATAAAGGTGTTGTTGCTGTATGTTCTGCAGTCGGCTAATCTGACCTGCTACTCGTGTACAAAAAGCTTCAGACGTGACGATTATTGAACATTTTCAATAAAACTCTTCTCTTCTCAATCAACGAATTATTGACCATTTTAGTGTATCTCTTTTTCTTCTTTCTTTGTAGTCCGTACTTCATTCCTGAAGATCGTGATCACCATTCTATGTCCTGCGGGCGTGGACGGCCAGCGGTTTCCAGCGACTCCAATTTGAGGCCATCTGCACCACACTGTAGAATGATTTTCCCTTTCTCTAAGTTGGTCTGACCAATGAGTTGACGAGTTGACTCTTATAAATGGTTTTAATTACTCGAATACTTCAGAAACTGTATTAATAAAAAAAAACTTTTTTGCACACCGTATAAATTTAGTACTTTGCAAAGACATCAACGAGTGCAGGCGCACGCATTTATCCTGAGTAGGTGTCTGGTTACTCTATGTCAATATTAGTTCATTATCATCAACTGAAATTGTATCACGGGGTGCTACGTGCTACGTTGAACCGAACGGTCTGAGTCATTTCCATTTCAGACTTCTTTACTTATCGTTTTTAGGGTGACGTTACCGAACCGGTTAAACGAACCCTTATGGTGCCGCTTTGTCCGTCCGTCCGTCCGTCTGTCACAGCTGATTATTTCAGGAACTACTTAAGTCATCGACTTGAAATTTTGTATAGATTCAAAATGCACTGACTGAATAAAATTGCCAGTAAAAAATAAAAAAAATATTTTTATTATCATCCCCAAAAGGTCCAAAATAAGAAACGTCAAATTTCAAACTGGTGCTAATAGGTCGAATGGCATATTATATGAAAGGAGGCAATAAGCCCAGTTTAAAACAGTTTTAAATTTTTTTATACGCTGCTTGGTTT
Source organism: Horisme vitalbata (assembly GCA_951804965.1). NCBI lineage: Eukaryota > Metazoa > Arthropoda > Insecta > Lepidoptera > Geometridae > Horisme > Horisme vitalbata. The sequence goes on from OX638091.1 coordinate 10,547,189, forward strand.
TCATTTTATGATCAAAATTGTCCAAAAATTACCATAACCCTTAACCCAGAAGTTTGCGAAGTGAAATACCTGAAATTTATACATGTTATAGAAGTATATCTATATTTTTTGTAGAAACCTCAATAAAAGTAATGACAGTTGTGGTCAAGCTATAATAATAGCAACAATAAATTCATATTTTTTAAATAAAAATAAATAATAAATATTTAATTTTATTTATTTTTATATAATAAATAATTTCTTTACAAAAAAACAAGTAAAATGGTCTCATTGATATACGTATACCCACCGTTATGTATGTCAATCTTTACACGATTACTATTAACTATTATCTACCTTATGTACATAAGTACAAACATAGAAATACACAATTTGTTCGTCTTTATAGTTCTACAAACTATACTGAGCCTATTTATCCTGAGTACCTAACATAGACTATTTGTAGATGAATTGACTGAAGAGGAAGATCACGCAAACAAAGCTGCAACCGAGTCGCCTAGTTTATAAATACATACAGGAAGTGAACAATTCACGAAGCGCCACTAAATTCACCAAACCCAAACTCAACCGGAAGACAGAAGATCGTCCTCGATAACATTACCTAATCGATAATTGTATCTTAGACACTTCGACTCACACGTTAAATCGTAAAAAGGTGAGAAAGTAAGATGATAAAACTATACTAGACACAAACATTTTCCCATCACCAGTCTAAAAACAAGAACTAAGAATCTAAACCTTATGCTGCCTGCAATAAGTGTTGAAAGACATTTTCAGAATGGTAAAGAAGTTGGTGATTGTAAAGTCGCGAAGAGCAAGTAGTAAAAAAGGTGAAATGTCTCTTTGGAAGCGGCAGTGGACGCGTCGCAGATAAGGGACCACCTTGGTGGATGATGGCCCCATTTTTAGGATTGTTTTCCGGTGTAAGATAGCTAATATTTTTGCTATAGATATGGGTAGAATTTTTTAACGTAAATCATAGGTAATGTGGGTAAAAAAAATCTTTAAAATGTTTATAAAAATAAATACATATCAACATTTGTATGATTGTTGTTTAGTTTTTTAAGTGTAAGTAAATATTAAGTAGTTAGTAGAGTAAGTAATCAAGTAATGTTTTTAGCAGCGCTAAAATAAGTAGTAAAACAAGGGCAATGCCATAAGTATGCTACATGCAAAGGTCTTGTCTAATATCTTTGGTACGATGCTTGTGCTGTGGGGAAGTAAACCTTCTTCCGAGATACAGTTTAAACTAGTTCGGAAGTTGGTAAGCGTACAAACCGCATAGTTTCACTGATGTGTGCTGATTTTATACGACCATTGCTTGTATCATAATTATAATATTTTTAGTTTTTAAGTACCTAGTTTTTTATAGTCTTAGTTTTTAGTTTCCTTGGCATAGGAATGGTTGTCTGGAAGAAATCACTGTTAGCGATCAGACCACCAATTGTGTGACCAAAATATTTCACCAAAATATGTACCTACTTTTGTAAAAAAAATATTTTTGTGTCCACAATAAGAGCATTTTTTTGCCTTCTATGCGTTGCAAAGCTATTGATCAGATTTGGATATACAATTACCTATACATGCACATAAATATGCGGGCGGGTCAGCTAGTTAAAACAAAACTGCATTTTAAAAATCAGCCTTGTCATATCAATATTGCAAAACAAAAAATTATTTAGGGTTTACCAAGGTTTCATCATGTAAGTAATACCTACCTACTATAAAATTATACATCATGACATACGGAGCCGAAACGTGGACACGCACAGTACGGCTAGTCCACCAGTTTAAAGTCGCTCAGCGAGCTATGGAACGAGCTATGCTCGGAGTTTCTCTGAAGGATAGAATCCGCAACGAGACTATCCGACATGGAACTAAAGTTGTCGACATAGCTCAGAGAATTAGTAAGCTGAAGTGGCAGTGGGCTGGCCATATCTGCCGAAGAACCGACTACCGTTGGGGTAAACGAGTTCATGAGTGGAGACCGCGGCTAGGCAAACGTAGTGTAGGACGCCCTCCGGCCAGGTGGAGTGACGATTTGCGAAAGGCTGCTGGTAGAAGCTGGATGCGTCGAGCTCAGAACAGGGCGCAATGGCGCTCATTAGGGGAGGCCTATGTCCAGCAGTGGACTGCTATAGGTTGATGATGATGATAAAATTATACACGCTTCTTTCTTAAAGTTAACCCTGTCTCTGTTAGTATTATCAAACGGTAAGAGATAGCAATAGCTTAATAATTGTATATATTAAAAAATAATTTTGATAAGGCTATTTTTTTAACTTATTGAATACCTACTTCATAATTTCATCACTGATGTGCCAAAATTCCAGTTGATCTTCGCTATCTGATTACAGTTAAAGTTATTTTGATGTAAGTAGACACCACAGACAGTGGTAGATACATTGTTATTGAACAGCATTAAAATTACCAAACTGGACGAGCAACATAATAACCAAAATCACAGTCAATATTTTAAAAAAGACCGTGTCGTCACATTGACGATATCTTACTGGAAACGAACGAAAGCTGTCGTTTTCATTACAAATTTATTTGTTTTTATAAATTGAGCGATAACTCGTAGTTGGGGACGGGACCCACTGGGCGTCGGGTAATAATGACGTTCGTTATATACGATTACATGATAGTGCCGATGAGATGTCACTGAGTGCTGGAGTCAAAAAAGTATTTCATTCAGAATAGACTGACGACATCGTCAAAACTGTGAGATATCAGCGGAGGGTAATAACTTATGACCATTTAACTTGTGAGAAGTTTTTCTATTTGTGTGTACCTACTTGTGATTGTGTTTGTGTGTTGTTTGTCCCTCCGTCACGTCAAAACTACTGCACGGGTTGAGCTGAAATTTCGCACATTGTAGTTCTAGACAATGAATACATATAGGTTGCTTGGCTAGAGGAAAACATATTGTGCCGATTACACTCAAAATGTGATAAGGCCAGGGGAGATGACAACGAACGAATAATTGTTTATTTTATTTGTTGGGGCTATATGATGATGTGTGATGTGTCCAGTATTATTTATTTTAATTTAATCTCAGGAATTCCCGGCAATTCGAATAAGTCTCTCCGTGGTCTAAACATGGGTCAACGATATTCTGATATTGTTGACCCATCTTGCTGGAGGACTTTAGGCACGTTTTGCTGAGCCGTTTTGATGTTTAGACCACGGAAAGACTTAGTCTATGCCCACGCAGGATCGAGGCGAGTGACATAATCTAAGGCAGGCTCATGCCCAGCAGTGGGTCAAAATGGCTGATGATGATTATAATGATAATTTCTGAATTAATATGAAAATTATCAGCATAAAGTTTTTTGGTACAAAAACCTTTCTAAACAGACAGTTTGTCTAGAATATCTGTATGCCAGTTTAATCTCATTGGCTAACAAAACGTGTCAGTTTTGGTTTTGCCAAACCTTAGGATAAGTCCTGGATAATACGCGACTAAGTCACCAAAAATAACAATATTATCCGTAGTGACCACAAACTAAATAACTTTTGGGTTCCTTGCAAGATTCAATAAAGATGCTATGATACAAACTGTAATATAGGATGAATGAGTTACAGGTAACCGAAATATTCTATTCTATTCATTTTCTCGTAGTTTCATACGTAAATGCGGTTTTATTTATAAATGGGGTTTTATTTACCGACTAGCTTCCGTCCGCGAATTTGCACGCGTGCAGTCCAGATAAAAGATAGCCTATAGCCTTTGTAGAACTTCATTATGGGTTCAATTTCAACTCGATCCCTTCCGAAGATTTAGCGTGAAGAAGAAAGAAACAATTCACATCTTTTTATCCTACATAATTTTAACATCATTGGATAGTCTTCAAATTGTCCCATCTGCTCCCGCTAGCTTCCTTCTACTCTTTTGTATCGTTTTAAAATTAGGGGGAAGTAGAATACACAATTGCAATTCTTAATTGTCTTGGTATTTCATCTATAGCATATGAAATGGCCTGCAATATCTATCTCTTCCATGTCAGTCATGTGTTAGTCAGGACTTCAATATATTTCTAGAAGAACCCTTTACTTCAAAGTCCAACTCGCACTTAACTAAATGATTCCGTTTAAGATCCCACGGTAAAAAATATTAAAGTTACAATTGTCTTCGATCAGAGAAAGATCAGTCAACCAAACGAAAGTTAATCGGATTACTATGTAAAGATATTGTCCTAAATATTAATCCATCCAATGGGACATTCCTAACAATGTACCATCATTGATTTACAACTCATTTTTATCCTAAGAAAATATTTCTTATGATATCTTCTCTGTCTTTTGATTTATGGGCAAAGTGTGCTACTGTATTGTTATCGTTAACGCATCTTTTGACAGATATCTTAAGCTCATCTTCGGTTGACTTAGAACCGTTGTATGTCCGTTACTTCGACTATTTTTTGGTTTTTAAACTGTTTTATGTTTAGGATAAAACAGTTGTTGGGTTCTACTGTAGTAGTTTTTTAGGTTCTTAAAAGGAAGCCAAACTATAGACATGCGGGTTACTTTTAAACTAACAAAACAACAGTAAATTATTAGATTTTAACAAAAAACTTGAAATTATATTTTTGTACTAACAAAGTTCATGTAGGTTTTTTTATTGAGTAAGTCCAGTAAAGTTGATCGGTAATCAGCTAAATATGAACGAAAATATTAATAACCTATGTATCTGTAATATAATAGATGCATAGGTTATTAATATAGGTATTCGAAAAACAATTATGAAATTATGCGTTCTATTTCAAAATCCAACAGATAGTTAAATTTATTTTACCTTATCTTACCTTGAATTTATTTTCATTCATGTTGGGGAGTCCCAAGCTAGATCTATGGTTAAAATTTTGTGAAGAGTACGTTATCTATTGAAAGTTATGTGAAAAAGAATGTTCCCCTCTAATTTTATCTAATTTTAATCGTATTTTGAGAAAGTATTATCCTTTCTATAATCCAATTAACTCCTCACAACTTCATTCGACCACGACAGCCGTCCTTTTTAATTATAAACGACAATATTTGGCAAAATATTTATTTGTTATACTCAGTAGGAGAAAGATTAGAGAGATTTTTTTCTCACTTTTACTTGGACAAATATTTTTTGCCAGAGAACTTTGTTTAATTTCCCGTGGGAGTAGCGTTGAGGATGGTCCTAAAAACAATGGATGAAGGTTTTGTTTTCAGGTACAGTTTACGTTACTTCTGGGTGTTCTTTTATTGTTTGTATTATTTTTACTTTCTTTCAATGAGTCACTGAATAGTGAAATGAAGGCATATAATATTTACTCAAGTACCAAACTTTTACGTAGAATTCCCAATACCCAGATCCGAAGACGAACCAAGTTCCAGAATGTCGGAATACGGCTAATGGAGCTGAAGTGGAGTTTGGCAGTTGACACCTGGGCAGACGAGATGATGACAGGTGGTGAAAAGGTTAACAGAATGGTGGCCGAGGACTGGGAAGAGAAGTGTTGGTCGTCCAATAACACGAAGGGTTAACGTCAGTGAATCAGGCTAATAGGCAAGAACAAAGAGAGGATTATACTTAGCAGTGGGTAAAATCTCGCTGCGGATGATAATTTTGATACGTACTCGGTTGGAATGTATGTAAAGGGTTTCAACCTCCATCTTCGGAACCCCAGCCAACCTCACTTGTCCATGGTGCACACTGCTAAATAGCAAATGGAGCTCTACCGGCCGGATGATTGCGCAGTTACACTTGCATAGCTAAATTCACTGATCGCCGACGGATAGTAGCGTCGAGCCCTGCGTTTCCCAACTCGCATGCCCAGCGTAGGAATTACGGCCATATTCCCCTTCTTATTAGAGTTGGTCTATATCTAGTCTATGGAGTCATAGTTAAGGTTATAGTTATAGGGTCTAGGTCTATGGTTGGTGATATAGGCTAGTGTTGTGCTTGTTGTTGTGGTCTCAATAATCATCTGTATTCTTAACATCAATAGATACTGCTACCACCAATTCTTCTGCCTATTAATGGAAAAACTAGAAGTAGTAGAGTTCTCTGTGAAGAGCTTATATACGGGGAAGTACTACCACCATGCCTATTTCTGCCTTTGTTGTGATTGTTTAGTGTTGAAGGGTGTGGGTGCCGTTGGTGCCATATTACCGGTGAAATTAGGGGTGGTACAGTGAGTGCAGGCAAATGGCTTAACATATTCATGCAATGTTAATGGACGCAGGGCGTTGTCTCTTGCGCCATGAGCTAGTTCCATCTTCAGGTATCATAAAAAAACAATGAAAATAGTATCGTTATTAATGATAAAAATGGTAATACCAATGATAAAATTAAATAAAAATAAATAAATAAAATGGTTATAACAATGGTGATAAAGGTGCAACTGTCATTCTTTAGTAAAATTACTAAAACATCCATCCACATCAGCCTATATCAGTCCACTGCTGGACATAGACCTCCCCTAATAAAGGGGGATATACCCATAATCCCCACGCTGGGGATGCGGGTTGGGGATCGCAGGGCCCAAAAAGATGAAACTAGGCCCACTAAAGCAAGCATGACAGTTGGATAAAATTATTAGTGCTAATTCCCTCACTGATTAAGTTTTAAAGCTTGTAGGCACTTATTTTAGCGTTAATTAGTACCAGTTTTACCATTAATTGATATTAATATTATATATCGGTATCACGGCGGAGAATTGAAGACACCGAAGTATTTATATGAGCTGGCTGCATGAGTCTGGCGGGAATCGCACCAAAGTACTTAGGCATGAGTGGATGAATATCCACCATGTTCGGAACCCGATATCTTCTCGATCGATAACGCGAAGGCGCCATGCTACAGGCGCCGGGAAATGTACTCATGCGGAAAAGTGACAGCTTAGAGAGCAAGCGGCTTGTACAGTACTTACTTAGGTAAGTATTCTTGTGGTTTCATTATCAAATCGTTAGAAAAATAGTGTTAGTAATTTTTTCATAGACATCAACTGTCTTATTCCAAAACAAAGCCTAGAGATAGTCTTGGTATTTTGTATACTTTAGTCTTCCTTTTGGAATAAGATGGCAAAATTTTAAGGCCCTTGTAAACTTTTAAATATAATTTACACTTAAAAAAGCTTTTACGTCAGTTCTTGTTTTTTTACCAAATTTAGTTAATTTAATCGTAGTTGGAGTTCAGGTGGAGTGACAATCTGTAAAAGGCTGCTGGTACAAGTAGGATGCTTTGAGCTGAGGACAGGGCACAATGCCACTCATTAGGGGAGGCCTATGTCCAGCAGTAGACTGCTATAGGCTGATCATGATGTATCGTAGTTATTGTATTATGTAGTCATTTTGTTCTCATCTCTTTGTAAAATAATGTTGACTGGAGTAAATCTTAAAAAAGTCCGAGGTTGAATACCAACCTATGGTAGATAATATGCATCCTGTATAACTAGTAAACCTAGTTTTAATCAAGTATTATTTTTCAAACTTTCAACCAATTGATATTAACAACCAATAGAAATCAGTTTTATTGTGAAAAAAATTATTTAGAGTACTGTAACTACTTTATTCCTTATGCCTTCCGTGTGAAGTTACCCTACTATTATTTTTCAGCTGTGACTATCCTGATGAAACGAATGCCTAATACGCGATGACGGTCATCACAAAACCTAATTAAGGCTCTTTCTTAACCAGTATACTTTGGCCTATATTTATTAATTTCATTCGATGCGACGCAAAGTAACCAAGAGGTCTACAATCGTGGACGTCTAATGGCGATGTTTCCTTATCTCTCTAGCATTGATTATGTGATAAGAGACATGGTGTGCGGTTTCAAAGGGATCGAAGGTTTGGAAATTGTTTGGTTACTGAATTGAGAGAATTTTGAAGATAAGAATGGATTGTGGTTTGTATGAGATGCTAGTTCTAGTCCTGTTTAAATATGTTAGTTGATAGGTGGAGTAAGGCAACTGAGACCGTGGTCATACTCATTTGATGTTTTCCTTCATCATTTTGTTAAAATTCAGCAGTCAATACTGATGGCATTATGTAAAATTTTGCAATAGCAATGCGATTGATTCACTACCCGTTCGGTTGGAAAGGTCTCTAATATCAATTGTATAACTGGACAAAAATAATGAATTATGCAAGAGAACAATCACTTTGCTCATCATCATCATCAGCCTATATCAGTCCACAGTCCACTGCTGGACATAGGCCTGTCCAAATGAGCGCCATTGCGCATTGTCAGCGCTCGGCTGGGATTCATTCATTTCTTTTTTTTAAATTCAATAATACAAAATATTTTATAACAATTTTGCAATCAGACGCGTAGAGATTGATGTCGCATTGATATTGAAAAACTTTATGTAATAATTTCAGACATAAACCTTTGATTTGATTGAAACCACTCGCTTTCTTCATTCTTCGTATTAATTTACTTATGTAATAATCTTATCCCCAAAGATTCAATACATAAAAGCGTGCCCAGTGTTAAACATTCAATACACGGCCGGTTCAAGAGAGTGCAGGACGCGGTCGCGACATTCGAACTAATGTCAAGGCGAGCGCAATCAGAGTGCGTAGGCGCAGCGGCAGCAGAGTATGGATATAACAGCTATTGATTTATTTGGTGGCGGTTTTTGATAGGTGAGAACTAGCTGAAATTACATAGTATGCTTTCGATTTCAACTGCGCTATTAATTTATCCTTTTAAAGTATAATTCTAAACGAATGGTATAAAATTTACAAAAGATGTGGCAGATATCTAATAATTTTAAAAATGTTATATTAGATTCTAAAGTAAGACGAAGTGTTAGAAAGATGACCGTGGAATTCGTTTAGGTACTTTTTGGCGAACTTTTATCCAAACCATCGAAACATTTAAGTATTCTCAAATTAATAAGGGGAAACCTAAAGTAATATGAAAATATTACTAACCCAACATACTCTAGGACTGAAATGCTTATCCACACTAAACTGTCACTCGCCACACTCGCGCCTCAGTAATTGAACGCCGATGTAAAAGGTATCTACGGAGCAAATAGAGAAAAAAATCAACGATAATCGCGGGTCGTTCCCGCCCCGATTCGTGTTCGCTCTACGGTCACAGAATATAACTATAGTAGGTCGTATCTGTGCAGAGAATAAACACCCTTGGTTGTGGGATTTGGAGGCGCTGCTGTCCTTCACACAGCAGTTATTTTTTATATTCCTTCACTCTTCGTAATAGCTATTGGCAAGCTCCGTTGTTGTTTATGGCTTGACCTGAAGGCCTTGGACATGGGATAGTTTGACGTCTGAAAAAGCTGAAACCAACATCTTAGCATGAATGCGTTTAGATCTCAATATGATTAAACGGTCAACAATCCAAGTAGTGACGGAGTGCTACTTATCGAAGATGATCTGCTAAGAATAACGGATTTAGCCACACTGCGGGCCTTATCTTTTAAATGGTGACAATGGTTAGTTAACTTGATAGCCACGTGCCGCCAGTATCTTTTACCTAAGGACTATACAAAAATCACTGACGATAAAAATATGAATTCAAAACTGACCATCCCGGAAAAAGGAAAAGGAAAAGTGACAGACGATACTCAAATAAAAAAAGGAGATTTATTTAGGGCACACGGAACCCTTAGTGTGCGAGTGGCATTCGAACCGCCATTATACAATCGTACAGAATACAACACTATGTACTTTTTAATTTTAAATACTTTACCAATTTGTTTGTTACTTTTTTTTTGCCTTGCCTCTCCATGTGTCCAACGATTATCGACTTTTGGAAGTTGCAAGCTATATCTACACTTATTTGAACGCGTTAAAACACATGTTTCTTTGCAAGCATATTTGCAGTGGTGCATAGCTGTTACGGATATTGTGCTGAATTAAAAATGCCCCCCATTCAATGGGTTGGACAGTCAATGGTGCATTTTGATTTGAAAGCGTAGGTTGCGTAGGGTTTATTACTGACGATTTTTGCGTTTTGATAATGTTCGTGCTTTTTTTGCTGTCCATTCATGGAACTAGCACTGAAATGGTATTAAAAAAACTACTTATCTTCATTATTATAAACTATCTTCCGCCCACGGCTCCGCTCGCGTAGTACCCGGATAAAAAGCAACTATTGTGTTAATCCAAGTCATGCATATTTTAATTTTTAACCAAATCCGATCAGTAGTAAGTCTCTGGTCAGATTAATACGTTTATTATGTTTTTTCAAAACCAAGCAAATGTTTTTTGTAAATGTCATAAGCTTAAAACATTGAGTCCAGCCAAAGTCCTTTATCTCTCCAGATCAGACGATTGTCTTCAAAAATGTTAACAAATCGATTTAAATAATGTCGGTCCTTTTCTACCATTCATATTTTATCATAGACTAAAATCTCATCTCGAATCAAAAGTACATTGTTAACACTTTAACACGGATCTTAGTCGAAGATATAATATTTGAGTATAATTTTATTCTGTCCTACTGCGTTATAGATTTTGTTTGTCTTTGATCTCGTTTTTTTATTTTATATCATTCTCGGGTCGGTTTGTTTACAAATGGCTTTTTATATGTTACTACTTTTTTATTGTTTATGAATTTTATCATTCTTAATTAACAATTTTATAGTTGCTAGATATTAAGATAGAACACCATCATCATCATCCACAGCCTGACTTCACCCACTGCTGGGTATAGGCCTGCCTTTGTATGTGTCAATCTCCATGGTGTAAACCTTGTCTCATCCAGTTTCAGCCCTTAGATAGAACATAGTAAAGATGTAATGTGTAAGAAGGTAACCTTTTTTATATAATTGTAAATAAAGACTAGCAATGCGAGTGGCAAAATCAAAAGAAGGCTTATGCCCAGCTGTAGGTTAAAACCGGCTATTAATGAAATAAGATCTGTTCACTGTTTTAATATTTATAATATCTAAGGTTTTTGTCGAGGCCAACTCTGGTGTCAGAGTTTTATAGCCCCCCGAAGCCTCCGACATGGCTTAAAACGATTGAAAAAGCCGGGACAACATCTTAACGTGCCTTTCGAAGCATGGAAGTGCTCGGATCTAAATGGTACTAAACGGTCACCTATCCAAATAGTGACCGGGCGGAATATGTATGGCGAAAGTAGGTATAGGTCGCGTCACGTAAAAATAACGCTAGTGGTAAGCTGCGCATAACATAACATAACATAACATAACATAACATAACATAACATAACATAACATAACATAACATAACATAACATAACATAACATAACATAACATAACATAACATAACATAACATAACATAACATAACATAACATAACATAACATAACATAACTATGTATGATATGTATGTATTTACAAAATAAAAAAAAAAAAAAAAAAAAATGTATCTATGTAGTATATCAATCATGTGGTTCCCATAATACAAGCTCTGCTTAGTTTGGGGCTACATGATGCTGTGTGATAACGTCCAGGATTATTTATTTATTTATTTATTTATAACATAACATAACATAACATAACATAACATAACATAACATAACATAACATAACATAACATAACATAACATAACATAACATAACATAACATAACATAACATAACATAACATAACATAACATAACATAACATAACATAACATAACATAACATAACATAACATAACATAACATAACATAACATAACATAACATAACATAACATAACATAACATAACATAACATAACATAACATAACATAACATAACATAACATAACATAACATAACATAACATAACATAACATAACATAAGTCTTAATTAAAGAAACCAGTGTAACATAACATAATGAAGCCCTGAGTCCTAAACTACACTGCAATTCTTCCAGCATTCTTTTTACATAACGCGTACTAAATCTAGGTACCTATTCAATAAAAATAACGACAATTTGCGCCGAACCTTTTATAAGATTATATTAAACTCTCAACTTATTTATAAACGTGTTACAGACAATAATTCACCGAATCATAAATTTTACTGCCCTCTTCCAGAGAACGACGAACAACACAGCTAAGTAGAAACTTATGTTTGTTTTTTGATAGGACTGTGTAACTGCGTGTGCCTTTTCTCCCAAATATACCTTTTTTCTTGCTATATGCCTTTTTTCTCGCGTTCCTTTATTTGGGATACAATAAAAGAGGTGGCCTTTTTAAATCAAGATATTGTTTCAAGGAAATTGAGATGTTGGATTACAGCGTAAACAGATAAAATGTGACTTGTTATAAATGAATAATAACAATCTGGTTATATTAATATTTTTAACCGATATAACTTTACCTACAAAGGTAATATATAAATAATCCAGACACTATCACACAGCATCATGTAACCCCAAACTCAGCAGAGCTTGTATTATGGGAATTACATCACTGATATTTTTTTTGTAACTACATACATATTATACATAGAAAACACCCAGACCTGAGACAAATATCTGCAAATAATGCAAACATTTGTCTTATAACTTTTGAAACTATCATGGTTGAGAACATAAGTCTGTGCGAGTGGGTAGTTACTGGCAGACGAAACGATCTACCCTCTTTCTCAGTCTTTTATTACGAACGACACCCCTACCACTGGTCTCAATATCACTTTTAACACGATCACGGCACACAACACTTACTGTATCAGCACACTCGCACAGACTTCAGTTCTCCCGTGATCATGGCGCATGCAACTGCGTCGAAATATCGGGAAATAACAGAACTCACAAATCATGGTAAATATCCCGTTGATATTAATAATTAACATTTGTCTTGCGTGGGGAATCGAACCCGCAATCTTCTGCGTCTCAGGGGAACTTCGCCAACTGCGCCACAGAAGCTGTCAGGCCGTCAGACCGTAGTAGGTCCACTGAAAATTCGTCAATATTTTGTTGTATTTTTAAAACAAAATAATCATCAAATAAAATATCCCTAAATTCTAGATAGATTGTAATCTGTTTATATTAAAAATCAATTGACGTGCGTGTGTCTCGCAAACGGCTCGAAAAAGGCTCGACCGATTCGAATTTTTTTATGCCTTGATTCTCAGGAGTGGCTGAGAAAAAAGAAAATAAAGAAAAATCCAAAGGAAAAATAGGAAATCAAAACTTATTTTGTATGGAAAATGCCACTTCTGATTAAAAATCTATTTCACCGCATCATACATTATAATAGATTTGTTATACCTTCCTGAAAGTAAGTATTTTCTGGCTTCTACGAGTATAACAGATGCCACCACATTAAACTCTATCAAGTTTAAAAGTATCAATACTACCAAAATAATATAACAAAATAAAAACCCCAATTTTTTTGTCACTCACAAAAACACATCAAAGTTTATAATCTAACCTAACCCACAATTACGTCTACAAAAATGGCTGACGCATTTACAATCTTTTACACTGATTATACATTTAGACAACAAATTACTTTGCTAATGAAAACTACACTGAAAAAAAGAGTACAAACTATAATCATGAGATTATGGGAGCTGGTCTGAGATTATAAAACCATTATAAATGCATTTACCCCTTAACAGATGCGGCGCAATGGGCTTTAATCGCTATTCTATTTTCTACTTGTTCATTGTATTTTTAGGGGCCCAATTTTGGTGGTTCGGTTACGCCTTTTTGTCCTTTTTAAATAACAATTTATATAAATACTTCAAAAACGGGTTGCAATTAACTGTTATTATTAACGGGATTTTTTAAATTTTAAAACTAATGGACACGCGTAAATTGTAATACAAATAAGTGTTTACTTTACATGAAAGTTGAAATATTGAAATGTTGAAAAAGTTTGAAATAATGTATGAGGTAAGTTAATAAAAAAGTAGTAATTAGGTAATCTTAGGGCTAACTATCACACTTAATATTATAAACGTGACGTTACTGTGTATGTTTGTATGTTCTTTCCCACTGAACTCCATAACGGCTGAACACATTTAGATCAAACTTGAAGTGTAGATAGTTTGTGACCTAGATTAACACATTATTTTTATACCCGTAGCACGCTAGTGGAACCGCGGGCAGATGATGGTAATTATTAAAAAAATGCATCACAAAATACAGAATATGTTTAAAACTGAAAACACGTGTAATTTTTTTATATTGTAAGCATCTTAGTAATCTAGTTTGGGAAGAATCTGTCATCTTGTAACACAGCTAACTCCAGCTACCACAGGAGGCAGAGATCTACTCGGTATACTTGAAAATAAACACAACAGAAAACTTATTAGCCATAAAAATAGTAATGATAAAATAATGTATCTAAATATTTACTTAAAAAACATTATCAAATTAACCTAAAATGCTAAGAACTGGAGGCGTCGGCGTGAGTACAGGGCGCAACGCAACGACGCTCATTAGGGGAAGCCTATTGTTTATTGACCTTATAATTAGATCGGCTTGCGCCAATTACTCTAATGTAAAATTTAATTAAATTCCTATATCCGTCAGTGGACTGCTATAGGCTGATGATGATGGTGGGTGATCGTATATAACCACGAAAAATCATCGTGCCATTTCTTAAAATTATTCATATCACATTCGCATACCGCGACCGCAGCCACATAATTTATCGAATACCAACCTCTGTGGACAATCGTTCATTGAGGTACTTATTTATTTTAAATACAATCATCAGGGGGCCGCCCGCCGGTTGCCCGTGGCTCTGTCGCGGGCCCCCAACCTCGTGCTGCTTTCGGCCCCTTTTAATCAACTGTCATATGGTACAAACCAACATTACTTTACACAACTGCTGTACTTATTGTGTCCAACATACAGTCTATTTTGCAATGGTTTTTTCGAACCGCTATTGTAGATTCGATTACCATACCAAAATAACAGTACGCCAGTGTTATACTTATTATGATCTTCTTATAGTTCAGTTTGGGATGATTTTGATGAATGGCCAATGTAGTAGGGTTAAAGACGCCATAGTTTGATTGTGAGGCTATATTAGATCTAGGGCAGGGTTAGATGACATTCGGTTTGAGCAATGAGTTGGATTTTTATAGTTTTTTAGTAATCGTGGTTTGATTTTGTGTAAGGAAAGAGCTTATTAGTATTTACTTTAATAATGATAGTCAGGTTTCTTATATTTGTTAATAATCTTACTATGACTGCGTGTTTTATTTATTTACTAAATATATTTATTGATATACACGGTATTTGTATGTTATATTGAAAGTGGTAAATCTATTTAACTTTTATGGAACGGAATTTTGTATGTTCTATAAATATACATATATACTTATGAAAAATAAATTTAAAAAATACTATAGACTTTATATATTTAATGTAATTCATAACACGTTATAAAGCTAACAGAGTTAGTACAGTATAGTGTGGTAATTATCACAAATGTAAGCCCTTATGCCATAGGAACAAGTAGTTTTATAAAAAAAAACACTAGACCGACCAAAATATAATTAAGCTATCGCCTGCGGCTTCGTTCACCTACTACCTGAATAAAAACTAGCCTATACCTTATTCCCAATCTTGATCCACATTGTGAAACATTTTATGGCGTGGAGGAGGCACAGACATAACATATCAAAAACTTTCGCCTTTATAAAATTAGTAAGATTTTAAAGACTAATTCGCCGTATAAGAATATAATTTAGTAATAAAACAGCGCTATATTAATTTAACCACAATATGAGGTAACCATCATAATATTCATACGCCGGGGACGTCAAGCGAGCCGCGTTGATCTGACGAATTTGTTATGGTCCGAAATAACGAATGTACACACGGATTTTTATCACTGAGAACGTATTAATAGAGCTCAAAGTGAGTAATCTGATTAAAAAATAAGACCGAAAAGTGCGAGTTGCCTCCCCATCAGAATACATGAATGTATTCTCATGGAAAATGTCATACGTAAGAAGAGACTAGTAGACTCTAGGTTGAGAAGTTTGAAGCAGCCATTGGGAATTTATGTTCTGTGGAGAATTTGGGGTGTACACTTATTATCCATTATGAAAATTTAAATAATTATGATTAAAATATCAGGTCAATTCGGGTTGAGGCCTCATTTAGTAACCCAGTCGCCCACTGAAATAATTAACTCTGGTCCTGTTTTAACAAACTTTGGCAGTTTGTCAATTGACATAGTTTGAATTTCGACGTATAAAATGTCAAAGTTTTCAAACCCGGCGCCGACCATTTTGGTTGGCTACTGAGATACTTAATGATGTGTTATTGTGATGAGTGATGCCTCTGTTGCTTTGGCATGAAGGATGAAAAAATACATAGTAGGTAGGAAGTCGGAGGTATAGTATGAAACTAAAGTAAGTTTCATACTATCCCAGCGACGAGAAGAAATCTATAGCGACTTACCTACTTATTTTAAAAGCACTGTTTATACCAAATGTGCTTGCTCATAGCGGTGAAGAAAAATATCGAGAGGAAATCAGCGGCTTAGTCAGCTCCACACTTAAGTATTGTCCATGTCTTATTATAGGTAAAGCCGTTATTCTGAGAGGAGGATACATGCCGTACAACAACAAAAAATGCCATTTGACGGTGTATAAATGATCTAGTCTAGGTGCACAAACAATAATAATAACCATTATCTTTTCTTTTTAATTTTATTCGTTAGGATCCACACCCGTGTGTCAGCTATTTCTTTTTCACATCCTAAACGGCCCATAAGTAAGGTATTGTGCGTCGAATGTTAACAATAGCGACCATTATGGACGACCATCGATACCCTTTCTTTGACTGAATTTAATTGTGTGATGAAGTGTGGTTACGACACTTTTTATTCGTATTTAGTACCGAGTGTGGTGAGACAAAAAGTGAGCGGCGAATGTAAAGGATTTATATCTATAGTTTTGCGTTGGGGAATTTTGAGTTAAATTTTGTATTGTTGTTGCTTAGGTACGTTCCTTAGCTTGAAGAACTCAAGGAACTCATAATAACTATTGAGCTATCTTCTATCGTCTCCAACAAGTGCTTGAGTAGGTATTTTGTTTAAGTAAATAGCCAGAAAGCGCAACGAAAACCTGGATAAACATGTTTTCACAGGCAAAATTGAGGGAAATAGACTGCGGGGACGCTGGTCCGATCAGATCCGCGCCACCCTTGACTCCGATTTCTATGAACGTACGACCTTACGTTGCGCTAACAACAACAACAAATCTCGGTGTTGTAACATCGTCCGTAAAAAAGTATTCCAGGAATGGGGTCCCAATTTCAACCCTCAGCACTGAGGAAATCTTCGCGAAAAGGACGTTCCTTAGCGTTTTTCGACAATAATATTTCCCCAATGTCGTAATATGTGATCAGATGGTGACTACCAGGAGGTACCAACTGCGATCACTTAACTTTCATCGCGATATCACTGCGATCACGCTTCAAATCATGGTACTGGTGAGCAAACTCCCAAATCAGAAACTCTGGTGATATAAATATTTGAATTTTCAGATTTTTTTGTATCTCAAAGCTGGCAGACAAACAGACGGGCCACCTGATGGGAAGTAGTCACCACCACCATAGACACCTGCATCACCAAAGGTGATACTGATGCACTGCCGGGCCTTGAGGAAATGGAATACCTGCCTTTTGAAGGACCCCGTGTTGTAGCTCTGAAAGAAAACCGCAGAAGGGAGCTCGTTCCACAACTTGCAGTGCAAAACGAACAGTTCTAGAAAACCAACCATCCAGGTGGTGTGGATGAAATTTGTTTTTGTGGCGTGTGGTGCGATGGTGGAAGACGGCACCAAACTAAACAACTCCTCAGAACACTCCCCATAGTACAGACGATAGAAAATACACAACGAATGGCTGATCTGAACTTTGACATATGATATAGGTTCTTGTTGAGTTGATGCATAAAATAGCTTTATTTTTATGAAGATTTGTATCAAAGACTTTGTACGATTAATTTTACGAATATGCTCTAATTGTACCAAACACAATCTTTACATTAGCTTAGAGTTCAGCTAAAGGGGTTTATTAATCATCATCATCATCACAATCCCTAGCAGTCAACTGTTGAACATAGACCGCCCCTGAAGAGCGCTCTGCACCCTGTCCTTAGCTCAACATTGAGCTAAGGATAGGGTGCAGATATCTATCTTCTACCAGTTCCTTTATGCAGAGCGAAACTCCACCTGGTCAGGGTTTTATTACTAAAGTTAAATATAAAGTAAATTGAAAATTCAAAATTAAAATCAGATCAATATTCATAAAGTGCTCCTCCACATCAAGTTATGTATCGTTCATTCATTCAGTTCGATTTCGTCTTAATCATAATAAACATGTTACACATGAGGCCTTATACCCTTATTACAATGTAAAAAGATACATTTTTGAAGTTGCTTTTAAAAATTACCACCCGCAATGTCGATAAGTTAATTTATTAGTAGGTACTGACTTACCCAAAGAAATTTGCAAATGGTTTTATGCAAAGATCACCAGCAATAAAAAATAAATTAAGATTTTTTTTAGTGCCAAATCGTAAAATGGCTTATCCCATTCCCATCAGACAAACGCTGTAAATGTGAAAGTTTGTGTGTGTGTGAGAGTATGTTTGTTTCCACTCAACTCCGTAATGGCTGTATGAATGTCCATGAAATATGCAGGCATTGTTTGTGACCTAATTTAACACATAAGCTAGTTTTCTTCCGGGCACCACGTGAGCGAAGTCTCTAGAGGAGTCTAGTTTTTAAATAAACGGTAATGCATTTGTCGTCACGCTTCACAAACCACAAAGTCTTAATAAATGTAATAAAAAAAACACTAAAGAAAGTTAACTGTAAAAGAAAACATTATTTTTGTCTTCATTTACAAATGTCTTGTATGTGCTTAAGTAATGTTACCTACGTAATTAATTCACTAGTACAAAAAACAAATAAAAGTGACCCAAAATTAATTGAATTTTTATTTAATGCCTTAAACTACATTATTTAAAACAAGATAGCGTTTAAATTTTAAACATGTGTCTTTCGGGACATTTTAAAATTACATAAAACGTCGTAAATTATTTTTAATAAATACAATTTTTAAGGAGCTTCTCAACGTGGTGCTGATTAGCTTATAAATAAACTAAAAGGTTGAACTAATTTCAAATGGAATTAAAATTGGTCGCATTAATGTCCACAAATTCGTGATTTTATTGTTAAAGGCTGTTGAGGAAGCCTCCGATTGGTGGATGGTACAATGCATCAGACAGAATTATCATACGATCGTACCTACTTCAAGTAGTATCGCTGTAATAGGTTAACTATCTTTCTATATACGATTATTAAAATAATGTCAGTTTTTTTCGATAGAACTGAGAAATTCTGTGCTTTTTCCTATACCCACCTACCAAAGTTATGATGGGTATTTAATTTTACGGTTTTTTGTAATAAGTTGTGCTCAAGAGGTGGGATTTTTTTTCTTATGGTTGTGCTATTTTCTGTAAGTAATGCTTTTTTGGCACACACAAAGGGAAACCAACAGTAGGTGAAGTCGGTCTGCGGAAGATGATGATGAATGCTTTTATCCGCTACAATTTTTTTTATACGCTGGATACCTAAGTATGTTTCCAATATTTGTAATTTTTTCTATGAAATATAATTAATTTAGCAATTTAATATGATTTCCTCACTCAATATTGCATACCCTCATCCAAATAAAGTGAGCATACGATTTAAGAGCGTGTCCCATAAACGCAATTTGATGGTACTGCTAATTGAACTTTGTTTATTGTTATAATATTCCAAAATTAGTAAAACAAGGTAGGTATTTGGAAATTATGTACCTTTTATTTAATATGTCTCGATTATAACTCGTATTAAGTATATTTGTAAGAGATTGAACGATTTTAAAACCTCGTTCAGAAACTAAACTCATTACTCATCATCGTAACATTCATTTAATCAGAAACATAACTATATATATACAATGGTGTCAATTCTGTTGTTCACTTTTCTAAACTTATCTTTATTTGACAGTTTTAAAGTTATAGCTATCCTTGTCATTTTCACTTAAGCAACACTCCACCCGGTCATTACATGGTTGGGTGATTGTTTAGTTGCATTTTGATTCGAGCGCTGCCGTGCTTCGGAAGACATGTAAAGATGTTGGTCTCGAATTTTTCAATTAATAAGTCATGTCGGAGGCCTTCAGGCTTCCTAAAAACTCCAACACCAGAGTTGGCCACTAGATCATTCGATGAATTAATTATAAACTAGATGACCCATTGAAATTCCTACCACTTTTGTAGCAATTCTGATACAAAATAACCTAATTATTTTTTTTCGATTTGCAGCTGTTCCTTCGGGTTTCATATATTTTCTTATTGTTAAACTACGCCAGTATTGTGGACAAAGAATTGAAAAATATTCTTGTTCTATTTATTTCCGATTAAATTATATCTGTTTCTAAACCTTATATAACCAACTTCAGATACAACGGAAACTATTTTGTGTAAAACATGTTTTCCTAAGACCATTAATTTTAAGTACCAGGGTCAAAGAGTGTTACTCAACGAAAGTGAAAATAGGTCCACCTATGTTACATTGAACCTCATTTTCACTTTTGTCTGCGCGCTTCGGAAATTGGAAGGCACGTCAAGACACAACACGATGTTCAGTTCAGTTCATATATTGATAACATTAATTTACGAGTCTTAACGAGTCATACCTGTAGGTATAATCTAAAAACATTTGCCATTGTCACATTTGTTTCAATAAAAATCTTAATAATTCACAATAAAGTAATGGAAAGGACATAATGAAAGAAAATGCAATTTAGCATTAAGTTCGCCTGTGTAGTTATTTTATCTTGTACCTACAATTTTCTATCAATGATTAATTTAGATAGATAGAGAATCGTTTTACAAAACATCGAAATGTATTAGACCCGTGCTACGGCCTAAAGTCTATAACTGCTTACCATAAGACATAAAAAGTTCAAATCAATAATATCGATATTAAAAATAAATCGATACATTCCAGAAATTTCCCGATCTTATAATAACATTGCTGACTAGCCAGTTTTTTTAACTTGAGATTATAGGATTGTTGACATAACAATCCTATAATCTAACCGAAGCCTATAACAGCTTACTAGAAGACATTCTAGTAAGCTGTTATAGGCTTCGGGCCCTAGCACGTGTACCAGCTTCGAGGTTTTTGTAAGACGCTTTGGCACAACTCTCAGCTTTTGGGCATTCCGTGTCATATACTTGTCCATAATAATCACCAAGTGTCGATTATTTGCTTAAATGTGCTCCCGCGTATAATTGACTGCGTAAAGGATAAACAAAGCAGGGACTTTGACTCCGGTTTTTAAGTCGCATGCGATTAAGCGGTCTCAAAACTTCAAATCTAGTGATGATCACTAACTCTCGAAGAAGATTTTTGACGAAAGATTCAATACCTCGGCAACGAGGGTTTCGACAATTTATAGCTGTGCCTTTAAAAAGGTAGAACTCCGATATTTTTTGCTTCAACGTTATCGACAACAAGAATTCACTATCTTTAGATAGGCCCCAATAAAAGGAGCCAGGCAAGTAAGGTCCAATAAAATTAGGACATTTTAATTATGTGCCCCTATTTTGTCGGCCCGTCAATTACCTCCAAATGGCGGTGGTCTAATTCTTTATAAATAAAGCTGTTAATTAAGAAGGTACTTCGGATGCTATTGGCCCAATAAATGCATAAAACTTGACTGCCTACTTGATCCTTTGTAACTTTACCAATTTATGTAATGTTACCGAAATAATTGCCGAATTTCGGCAAGTCAGTGTACCTTGTCTCAGTGTTTCCCTTTGCCATGAAACATCAAATATTAATTAATTTATAAGAATAAACAAATAAAAAACATCATCAAGACTTTATTTTTTATTAAATTAAGAAAATAACGGGGAAAAAATATAAGTCAATATAAGAATTATTCGGTTTTAATTTAGTTTGCTATATAATAAATAAAATTTAAATTTTTATAATTTCCGTTATAAATTTATAAATATACCGAATCGTATTGATAAAAACTTCGTTAGCGTAAAAAAATATAAAATCTAAAATTGTACAATTCCCATTATTTTATATATATTTATATATATATTATCAAATCTTCGGTCAAATTTACTAAGTCCGTAATTGGCCGAACCTGATATGATAATGCAACACTAGATGTACAAAAACAGATTTAAATAGAGCTCCTAATTGATTTGCAATAAACGGAACGGCTTTTTCATCGGAACGAGACCGTGTTCAGAACTTTATAACTCATTATTATTTAATTATGAGGTCCTGTAGTTATACAACTTTGTTTCTGTACTATAATTATTATTTATAATAAATGATCATGAATTGGATGTAGATCATAAATAAACAAGTTCTTGAGTAAAGACCGTGGCTCGCCAAACATACCTGTGTGCGCCTTTGAGCCAGGTGGAGTGACGATTCAGCGAAAAGCTGCTGATAGTAGCTGGATGCGTCTCATAACGAAAATTATGTTTATCATCCCTATTACAGGTTCACTTTTCTATAGGTCTTCGTTAGGACCACTAAATAGGTATTTCCCAAACAATTATAAACTATGTATGTATTATATATTAGAGTATAGTAAGCGTGATGGAAAATAAGAAAATATATTAGATCTAACGGATAAATAAAACAATTACTGTATAAATACAGAAGCACACTGAGTTAATAGCAATAACGGTCACGCGTCCATGTGTTGAAAGGTAAACTATCTTTGCGCATTGTTTCGTATCTTATTCAATTATCTGTGGCATCCGTTACAATCATAAGTGCGCGCTCGTGCATTAAGCGGATGAATGTTACACCGAAATGTAACAAAATATTAATTGAAAACTACATAATACATAGTCTTCCGAAAAACATAGGTAATAAAGCATGTAAGTAAACATTATCTGAACTCAGGGAAACGTACTCACCTACATACCTTAATTAAACATTACCTTAGCACTGGTTTGTTGTCATACTGCAACACTCATACATTCTGATGGAACACCTACTTCAAATATTGGTTGTATAGTTATATCCTATTCCATTTTTTTATCATTATAATGTATGGTATACATACATAATGCCAAATAAGGTACTTGTTATATTATCTCAAAAATTGAGTGCGTGATTGAAGTTCCAAATAAATCTTTCTATCTATCTATCTTATAGATGTTATGATGCAGTGTGGCACGACGCAATGAAAAAGAACCTTATTTTTAGTACTGTTAAAAATAAATAGAACAAAAACTTGTGCTCGTAAAAGAAAAAGAAATGTATTTTATTAATATGTTTTACTTCCAATTTGTTACAATCAAAATCCCAATCATCACAGTTTGTGATGAACCATTATATAAAAAAACAGTTGTAGCACACTATGCTTAAAAAAAAAAGAATAATATCAATCTTAAACCAATTAATAATAATAAGAAAAGTATAATATTAAAAAAAACGGCTGCAATTTCACAAGGGTGCGTGGCGTACCTAGCCACCTCTTCTCTGCGAATCATACTTGCACCAGATTTGGTCAGTAGCTTATACAAAGATCCTATCCTCTAGTTATACGTTGGGTATGTGACACCATAGGTGGCCACTAGTTCATACAAAGGTCCTCCATTCTAGTTATGAGTTGGGTGTGTGTCACCCACTAGCTCATATGAAGGTCCTTCCTTCTAGTTATGAGTTAGGTATGTGACACCCACTAGATAATATAAAGAAAGTTTTTTCTTTTAGTTATAAGTTAAGTATGTGACACCAGAAGTTGGCTACTAGGTCATACGAATGTCCTTCTTTCTAGTTCTGAGACGAGCTAGTGGGTGGCATATACCCACTAGCTCATATTAAGAAGGTTGTTCTTCTAATTTTGTGACACCAAAGGTAGTAACAAGCTCTGATACGAAGAAGGAAGGTACGAGCTAAGTAGCCCGCCTATAGATATAGCTCAAATGAAGAAGGTCCTTTCTTCCGGCTGGTACACTTATCCCTACCGAGCTATTTCTACTGGTAGGGATATAGGTATGTGATACCAAGATGGCCCCTAGATCTATTATCTAATACAAAGAAGGAAGAAAAGGTATGAGTTCATAACCCGTCTATAGGAATATATCCATTACACTACAGTGTGACTTGCGCCCGCTATCACAGCACGCGCTCACACCAAAAGGCATTCACATAACAAATATTTACCGCACAGCATTGTGTCGGCGTGAACTAAGGTTTATCTTATCACCTGTTTGAGTTCAAACAGCGGTGTTTGTCAGGTTTAGGCGCTTGTATGTCTGTCGGTATGTTCCGTGAGGCCTTATCGTAATTGACGTATTGGTCTGAGCGTTGTTTCCGGGAAGTGGGCAAAGGGAATTTTCTTAGGTCGAGGTAAATAACCAAACTAGTGCCTAATAGAACCTCTTGCGCAGAATTAAAAGAGGTTCTGAGTAATTCATAATACTATGACGACCTCTTTGGCACAGTGGTTGTGGGTTGGATTCCCGCTGCAGGACAAATATTTGCATTATCTACGGATATTTTTCTCAAGTCTGGGTATTTCCTATGTATTATAATTATGTAAATATTTAAAAAAATGTATAAAATATCAGTCATTTAGTTCCCATAATACCTTTATGCTTTGCTGAGTTTGAGGCTACATGGTGCTGAATAATAGTGGCCAGCATTAGGTATGTATTTATTCATTTATTTGTACTAAGTACTCTTCTCATAATTGTTGATCTTGCTTGTGATATAGATCCTAAAGAAAAGTAAAGTTCAAGAATATGTCATAAAAATGAATCTTTGTAGGCCAGCCTTCGGAAAGTCTAAAAACTTCGACACTGAGTTAGCCACTAGCTCATACAAAAAAGAAAGAGAAGATCCTCGTAGAAAAGTTATCACGTCGTGTTTTATATATAAAAATATCATTGATAAATAACCTAGCGTGGTGTAACTCCCTCTTCGACGGTTTAATGAGATGAATAACCTATTTATGTACTATCACCTTGATAGCGTGCGGTAAAATAATTTAAAATAGATATTATTTAGACTAGTTACACCTTAGTAGTCTTGCAAAAGTAATTTCTACCGGAAAAATCTTTTGTAAATAGCAGTGGTGCCATCTCTTGTCTATTGATCTAACGAATGGAACTATTAATTCTCACAATACAAAAGACCATGAAAGTTTTGTAGTTGTTCAGAAGACATTCATAAAAAAACATTCTTCAGTACCATTTAACTTCATACTATTGTGTATTCTTATAAAGGCGAAAATTTGTGATATATTAAACGTTGGCCCGTTCTTCACAAAAAAATGCTAATTGGATTGAGCCAAAATTTTGCAAATATGTGGACTTGGAATAATTTACAAGCTACATTTTATACCTGTATTAAAAGTAACCACGTGAGCGAAGCCGTGGGCAGTGGCTAGTATAATACCTATCTATATGGTATGAAAATACAAACACCCATCAAAGCTACCAGCCCTCACAACAACGTAACCTACTAGTTTTATAAAAACTAAACTATGAATGAAATTTGGAATTGAAAATGTGGGTAAGTTTTTAGTACCTACTTTACGCCATAACTACGAGTAGATACTAAACAGATTGAACTGAAATTTTGCGCATGACATGTATTTCTAGATCTTCTAGGCTAAGATTTATCTGGGTAGCGTAGAATGGAACTGCAAGCCGAAGCATTGACTGTACTAGTTATTGAAAAACAGAGCTAAAATTCAAACAGATTGACCTTGAGAATCTCATGAATTGATAACAAACAAATACAATTATCTCCAGATTCTTGCAAAGTGATAGTTTCTGTGACGTAGTGCGTTCAATTCATACTATTATTTCTTCTGTGCTTCAATTGTTCGCCTGCTTCTTTCAAGATTGCGCTTGCACATCGATCCGTCACGACCAATCAGAAACGAGATCGAAAGCCGATAGGCGGAGCTTGATATGCCCCTCCCAACGCCCATTAAACGACTTTGTTTCAAGTATTGGATTACAGATAATAGAGTTCGGTTTGTTACATTGCTTTTTTCACTTATTTTTTACAGGTTTTATTGAAATTGGAAATCGGAGGATAAGATTTCAAGAGGCTATAAATTTGAGGTTAGAAGCGTTTTTAGTTCGGTGAGCTTGAAATATTTGCATAAAACAAAACATTTTTATAAATAAAGAATTTAATTTATCAGTGGAACATACAAATGGACTACATTATTTAACCTAATTTATGAGTTTTTAAGAGAAAAGTTGTTTTTTTTTGTTTTTCTGCCAATGTTGTAGCTAAGCTTTCTCTTACCTACTTTTTTAATGATAGAAATGGCACATAAATAAACTTTTAAAAGTAATACTCAAATTGATTTTAATTTAAATAATAAAAATTATTTATACATTTTTAGAGTAAGATAAAAATCTGAATACCCCTATTATTTTCATACAAAAGACATAAACGCGTTACCGTCTACGAAGGCTTTATAA
This sequence comes from Horisme vitalbata, assembly GCA_951804965.1. Classification (NCBI taxonomy): domain Eukaryota; kingdom Metazoa; phylum Arthropoda; class Insecta; order Lepidoptera; family Geometridae; genus Horisme; species Horisme vitalbata. The sequence continues at coordinate 10,573,601 of OX638091.1, forward strand.
CTATGATAAGGCTTATAATTTGATCCGCCAGATGATGCACTGGCTTACAAGTTGCATCGTCATTAGCAGTCCACTACTGGACATAGGCCTCTCCTAATAACGTGCCATTTTTATTAAAATCCAAAAAGTATGAAGTTGCGCGTTTGTTTTCAAGTAAGTAAGTAAGTAAAAGCAATAAAATATTAAATCTTATCATTATTAATTAGTTATTAACATATAACTTTTTGACAGAACTTTCCGGGAAGTGGGCAAAGGGAATTTTCTTAGGTCGAGGTAAATAACCAAACTAGTGCCTAATAGTACCTCTTGCGCAGGGTTAAAAGAGGTTCTGAGTAATTCATAATACTATGACGACCTCTTTTGCACAGTGGTTGTGGGTTGGATTCCCGCTGCGGGACAAATATTTGCATTATCTACGGATATTTTTCTCAAGTCTGGGTGTTTCCTATGTATTATAATTGTTCAAATATTTAGAAAAATATATAATATATCAGTCATGTAGTTCCCATAATACCTATAAGCTTTGCTGAGTTTGAGGCTACATGGTGCTGAATAATAGTAGTTAGGTAACCATAGTTACAAAACCATACCTAATTTGTACCTAACTAAGCTGACTTTGCCAAGTTACATTTTTTCCTCACCCTCACAGAAAAATCATCTTCATGACATCATAATTATCTTGATTGAACAAGACCTCAAAACTCACAGCCCCCCACAGCTGGACAAACAAACAACTATTAAAATTATCAATTCAATAAAACTCCCTGTAATCATAAGAGTGCGCATACGCATATATTAAATGTTAACTTGGTCGTCGTGTGCGGCCGGGATCGGCAACTATCGCGATGGCGCCGTTACTGTCCATGCGACGCGATAGCTGCGCGTAGGCAACTGCCAAAGATAAGTTAGGAACGTTCATGCAGATAGGACACAGATATTTAGACTGACACAGAAATATAGATATGAACATTTATTGATAAATTTACTCTCAAAATGTGTAAATTGAATTTATAAATCTGAAAATATTTTTTTCTTACAAAAGACATAAACACGTTACGGTCAACGAAGGGTCTACGATTTATTATCTTAGGGCTTGAACTATCAAATAATGCACTACTTTATAAGTTTCATCATAATCATTATCTATCCGCAATCAAAACCGCTATCAGCCTATAGCAGTCCACTGCTGAACATACTCAAATAAAATCAAAATTTGTTTATTCAATACGAACTGAATCGCTATTTTTTTCTTAATTTACACCGATTTGTAACGTGACCAAACAGAAAAGAATTGCCAAGAAACTCTGTTTAGCTAATATTTTTACTCTACCCATCACACGACGCATCAATCTTCTACAACAACCTCTCGCAGATTGTCACTCCACCTGAAGAGACTTCCACTAAAGTAACAATGTTTGCATAATCCACGTGCTTAATATATTGTCTACGGGTCTGGGTGCTGTATTTAGTAGCTACCTATACGAATAGTTCCTGATACCCACGATACAGCTGTGAATTTTTTCATTTTTTTTCCTAAAGGTGGAACTATGATTTTTAAGTGGCAACCATTACTTATAACAAAGCATTGCTTTGGTCACGCATGTTTGGGACGTGCCCTACAACGCTACGCCCTGCGTTCATCAACTTGAGGCATGAACGTGTTAAAGCCTCATATGCCAGTTATTTCACCGGCACTCACACTTTTCAAACCAAAACACAGCAATGCTGCTTCAGGGCTGAAATGGGCATGGTGGTAGTAATTCCCCGGATTCCCTTCACGAAGAACTCTACTACTTATAACTGTTGGTCGTTTAAGAGGTAAAATCAAAATATAAACTGACCTATCTGTCTTTTATACTCACGAGCACTTTACCAGTACTGAAGCTCGAACACCAAAGGTAATCACAATTGTCACCGTCAATTCACCAAGTTGCGATAAGATGACACCATCTGTGGTTCCACTGTAAAATAACTAAATGAAATTACATTCATTACATTTAAATAGTTACCCTCACAGATCGCATTCACCTTACATAAATGCAAAAGTTTGTATAATTGGTTGGGGATTTTTTAATCAATCACGCATAAACTATTAAATGGATTGGCACTTAAATTTTAGACAACAATTATATAGTTTTGGGCAGAAATATCATATAAGTAGAATACTTTTTATTCAGCTATGAAATTAGTAACATTATACAAAACTTAGTTCAACATGTTTAACACACATTTATGGCTTTTACATGATATAGGTATAACACATGAACCCAGAACCCAGTCTAAGGGTAGAGCAATATGGTAGGCAGACCGAGGCTTTATAGGTACTTAGTACAAGTAGGTTGTTAGCTAGGCGTACCTAGGTAACAAATTGTTCAAGCTTTAGTAGCTAAACAAGACACAAGATTAACATTTCTTTTTCCTTTTACAAATGAGAATAATACGATTACAATTAGGTACCAAATGGCCATCAAATAGCAACTGAATATGTAAATATATTAAATTGTAACAATTACATACACTATAAGTTTAGTATTTAGTTTATTTTTAGTGTGTGTGTGTGTGTTGTGTGTGTGTGTGTATGTGTTTTTGTGTGTTTAGGTGTTTGTGTGTGTGTTTTTTGGATTTCGATGAAACTTAGAATATACTTAGCTTTTGACCTGTATTAACAAATTGGCTACTTTTTATTAAGGTACCAAGCGAGCGAAGCGGGCGGAAGCAAGGGTATTATAAATGTAATACCAGTGTGGAGTTAAGGTTGTATGTAGAGTATTATATGTTTTGTAACACGGGCAAAGCCGCGGGCACAACCTTTTAAGTTTATAAATATTAGTAACATCGCAGTAATGTAGATTTGATGTAATTATGCACTACTGTCTGCGTGTGCGCAGCGGGGAGCATGTAAATAGGATTCTGAGATTCAGTTTGGTTGAAAATTTCATTATTGAGCTAAGTTTACGGCCTGAGAATAATTAACTATTAAATCTAGTCACAATATTGCGAGATTTTATAGTATTTCGCCGTAAGTTTGTATGATATGCATATTTTCACCCTGTTTTATTAATAGGGTGCTCTAAGTACCTAATTATATTTTTATACCTAACCTAACTGGGTACTTACTTTTATAAAATACTTTGGTAAGTTTCAAATCTTTATTTTACATACAAAAATTCATCGTGTTTCTTAATACTGCATGTTTACGTATAAGGATATTGTATCGTATCTTTAAAAAGCAGAAAAATGTTTCCTCTTGAGTACATTTCACAAAATCAACACTACAAACAGGCCAGACGAAGCCGTGCTTAAAATACGAAACAACCTGGACGCACGTTTCAAACTCATTGTCAAAACACCACATACAATTTCACAGCCGAACACGAACAACCAAAAAGAAAAAATCCGTACTGCGTGTGGTCGAAGCGAATAAAAACCACTAAATTCGGATAATGTACACTTGAGCTAAAAGCAAATATTTTTCAAACACCTCTCAAGGCAAACAAAATCCTTTGTCCCCGTAATTTCGGTGTCGATGACAATACCATACAAAAGAAACGTAAACTTTGTTTAACTCAGCGGGAATTCCGATCGCTATAATTTGCGGATAATTTGAGGCTATAAAACTTTCAGTCATTATTGAAGTGGTACGTCTGTTAATTGATCATTGAAGTTTGTTTTAATTTGAAGTGACTGAGATGATACCAATTATGTATTGTGATTTTAGTTGATTGGTGTGAACAATTACTTGACGCCATCTATTTTATAAAACAACGTTTATTCATCCTAAAAACAATGATTTCATTTCAACAAAGTATTGCTTAGTTATGTAGATGCGACTGTTTTAAAAGCACTCAATAAAGTACCTCTACATTTCGAATTGGAATACGAATCGGCATAATAAATAGTGTTCCAGAAACCAAACACTCGAACGTACACCACAATTTGTTACCTTTTTAACACATCATCCATTTCCGAATTCCACAAAAAAAGTAAGACATGTGGGCCCATTATAAACGTGTTTTGTTACGAAAAGAGCTTTATGTCATTTTGATAAACTCTTAAGAAGTCTTTGTGTTGGATTGAATCGACAGTCCTTTTATTCAGTCCTTCGTGTGAATTTTAGATGCTCTTCAAATTCTTAGTTGAATTGAAGCGATTTTTCAAGCTCAGTAGTCGGCTTTTGTTAGCGACAGATCGTTTAGCCTCGCTTTTTTACTATGATCTTTTTAATTATCACCTTAAGGTGAAGGTATTTTTTGAGCTTTTTACGCTATCTGTATGGATTATTTGGTACTTGCCATTTGAAGTGATTCCCACAAATTTTGACCGTAATAATTTTCATTTGTCAGATTTGTCAGTAAATAGCTAAATTCGATATCTGCTGAATTTTAAAAACAGTATGAAATTACGTTTTATTTTCAAATTAGGTATTAGGTATATAGTGGTAATAAGATTTTTGACCATGATGTCACTTGGAACGGTTTTACGATTGGATAGTGAGCTGCTGCCTATAGACAGAGATGCGGATTCAAGTCCCTTCAAGTCTGGTTCCAAAATATATTACAAATATAGTTTGAGTAGCATTTTCGTTACATAGTGGTAACTTACGATAAAAATCGAAACAAAAAGAAGTACATATCTTTGTAGAAATTTGAAAAAAACATTTTTTAAATAAAACTTGCTTTATCTTTAAGATGAATCAATCAAAATCAGCTGTAGCGTGTTTGGTTTAAGGATATTCAAAACCCAAAATTGAACGAATGAAATGCTACTTAGGCTTAGGTATAAAATCATTGAAAACTAACCATATTGCGCGATTCAAAGATAGCTATTTCCATATTCCTAGGTTATTAATCTGCTATTTGAGACTTTGAAACATTATTGAATTTATTTTGTGTAGCATATTATTATGCATAAATTGCAGATGAATTGCACAATATGATTTATATTTTGGTATACGTATGCCTTTATAATTTAATTTACTTATTTATAGTAAGTATTTGGATGTAGTCTATTGTACACTCGAGAGCAATGAATCCGGGTCACTCAAAGAATCCAAAAAATCTCGGAAAGTAAGAATGCTAGGTTAATGCAATAAATTGTATTTAATAGACAATTTAATACTCCTTAAATGAAAGTTAAAAAAATATGAGTCACCATACATTTTATTTACACAAAATTACATAAAGAAAAAAACTGCTGATCTCTCCTTAAAACAAAAATAGGAAACATGAAATTTTTGAACTTTATGACGATTTTCTTGAATTTCAATACTTCGTATTACCTCCTCGTGCTTCCATTACTGCGTTTACGCGGTTTGGCATGCTGTACACCAAGTTCCTTATACGATTTTGGGGAATATTCTCCCATTCCTCTGTGAGAGCAATTTTGAGCTCAGGAAGCGTGATTGGGGGAGGGTTTCGTTGTTTTACGCATCTCCCTAGCTCGTCCCAAGCATGCTCGATCGGGTTGATATCCGGGCTGCGCGCTGGCCACTCCATACAAGTAATGTTCATCTCTTGAAGGTAGTCATTCACAATCCTACCTGTATGAGGTCGGGCATTGTCATGCATAAATATAGCATCCTCACCCAAATTGACCATAAATGGACCAACATGTTCGTTGAGGATTTCTTCCACATATCTTACGCTAGTTAAAGAGCCGTTTTCTATGATCACCAGCTCTGTGCGACTTTCAGAGGAAATTCCGGCCCACACAAGTACAGACCCACCACCGTAGGCTACTTTTTCTTCGATGCATGCTTGCTTGAATCTTTCCCCTGGTCTTCTATACACTCTGTGTCTTCCATCGTGCTTGTAGAGCATAAATTTTGTCTATTAAATACAATTTATTGCATTAACCTAGCATTCTTACTTTCCGAGATTTTTTGGATTCTTTGAGTGACCCGGATTCATTGCTCTCGAGGGTATTTTGAATAAAATTTGGACTAGGCACACGCTCCGTTGAAAGTTTATTTTTATCCAAAGGTTGCCCGGAAAATATTGCTTTAAGCGATAAAGTCGCCCATTGTACCATTATTTTTAATGCTTTTATCATTATGTTGTGCAATAATATAATATCTATGTCTCTACATCTAAGGATAAATCTGGTTTTTACACTTTTAAACATTTTTAGGCCTAGTTACAGTTGGGCCCAGGGCCAAAACTAATACGAATATTTTCAAAAAAACTATTATTGAAGATATAATTCATATGTTTTATTCCACCTATAGATAGATGGATATATCATCATCATCATCATCAGCATGTAACAGTCCACTGCTGGACATAGGCCTCACCTAATGAGCGCCATTGCACCCTGTCGTCAGCTCGATGCATCCAGCTTCTACCAGCAGCCTTTCGCATATCGTTATTCCACTTAGCCGGAGGGCGCCGAACCGCGATCTCCACTCAAGAACTCGTTAACCCCAACGGTAGTCGGTTCTTCGGCTGCCACTGCCATTTCAGTTTGTAATTTTTTTGAGCTCAACGTAGCCCATATAGGTAGAAATAATATTTCGAATTTCATTTTTATTTGTGTTGATGTGCCAAAGAGGGTTGGCACAACATCCACCACACCAGCCTATATCAGTCCACTGCTGGACATAGCCTCCCCTTATAAAGGGGAATATACCCATAATCCCCACGCTGGGCATGCGGGTTGGGGATCGCAGGGCACAGCTTCTCGCACCACCGACGCTGCTACCCGTCGGTGGCCAGGGGATTTAGATGTGCCGATGTAGGCTGTGCTATGCCGCAATCAGCCGGCCGCCAGAGCCCCGTTCGTTGTTTAGCAGGATGCACCACGTGCAGGTGAGGTTGGCTTGGGTTCCGAAGATGGGTGTTGGAACCCCATACACCCCTGGCACAACATGTTCTTACTTCCGACGATGTCATGTAAGCTTAATATGGTCTCTCAGTATATATTGGCAGTCTATTGGATATTCACATAATCAGATTTAAAAAGATTTCTTCCTTACTTTTATGTATAATTATTTAATAACAGTCAAAATCGAGTAGTTCCTAAAGTATTCCCGGAATTTCTTTTTTCTTTCATCCGGAAAAAAACACTGTTACCGGTGGAAAGAAATATAACATGTGTGAAAAGCAGCTGGCAAAAGCTAGTAACGTTATATTGAAAATAATTATTGCTACATAATATTTATGAAACGAATCACACTAATATTATAAATGCGAATGTGTGTGTGAGTATGTTTGTGATCGCTTCACTCTGTACGGCTAAACGGATTTGGTTGAAACTTGGAACAGACATAGTTTATGACCTGGATTAACACATATACTACTGTTTATCTGGGAACGCAAGCGAAGCCGCGGGCGGAAGCTACTATACATAGCGTAATGGGGATTACGCACTCAATGGGCAGGCATTGGGAATCCGTGGACAAATACTGCTCATTAATGGGGATCCCATTAATGGGGATCCATGGAATAATGTCAAATATTAATATTGTATTAATATTAGATTAATAACCTAAAATAAGATCAAGATTTACATAGCGTAATGGGGATTACACACTCAATAGGCAGGCATTGGGAATCCGTGGACAAATACTGCTCAGATCCCCATTAATGGGGATCCATGGAATAATGTCAAATATTAATATTGAATTGATATAAGATTAATAACCTAAAATAAGAACAAGATTTAGCTAAGCAATAAATTGATCATTTTCATACACCGCCAATGTTTGCTTGTTCTCTCTGAGTAGCGCAAATGTATAATTTTGCATGAATAATAATAAATATATTTGAACTATTTCCCTCATTCATATTTAGCTTAATAAAAATAAAACAAATCTTCAAAAATAATTATTTTAATTACATTTATTAATCTCTACACAACCTTCTTTAGACTTAAGTGAAGTCACAAACAAGACCTCTTTAACAAATAAATTGAGGAAGACCCTATATTAACATAATTTTTACAACCATCATTTACATTTAAGGCCAATGTCCACTAAATCTGAGTTAAAATCTGCAATTCAGTTAATAAAATGCACAATTATTTTTTATGATCATATCAAATTCAAGTTTAAGTCCTATCGACCAAAAAAAAATATATCGTTCAATAAAATTACGTAATTTTTTACCATATTTTGTCACATTATATTATATTTAATAGACATTGGTTTTTTAATTCTTACACATAATAAAGTGGACGGAATAATTCGATCATTCTTATATTTACAACAATATGAGATCAGATAATTTACAAGAATTAAAAATAATCTAATTATAATACTTAGAAATCTTTCAAACCCCATCTATTGCTTCCATAACCCTAGTTTTATATATTCCGATACCATTTTTTTCAGTTTGTAATACTATCAAAACAAAAAATACAAATCGATAGGTACTTCCAATAATAGAAAGAGAAATAATAAATTTTTTGACAATAATAGCTTTCACATAAAGTATTGATAAATAAAGAATAAGTTTTTGTCGCCCGCATATACCAACAATATTATTAATAGTAGATTGTTTTACAAGGGACTAAACCATCCCATTATATACGAGGTTGTTATACGGATGACAATGGGTGGGTTTGGCCCGAGTAAAACACTCTACTTTTCACTTCGATTGCGAGAAAATAAAACAATTCAAAATTAGACAATTTTCAGAAATTTGATTAAAAATTAATCAACCTTCATAAAACATCACTAAGACGGTTCTATTTTCAAAAAAAAAAAGATTGACGAAGCACCTAGAAGTCGAGTTTTTATGTAAGAGAACGAATGCTTTGTACGGGCTGATGATTTTAGACAAAAATTAAAAAGAAAAAATACTTTTTAGCCCGAGGTATTAAACTCGAGTTTTAGGCCCTCTAAGCTACACTATTATGATACACTTTTTGAGCAAGAGAAGTGAAAAACATATTTTAAGCTATCAAGTGATAAAATACATTTTAAGTTATCAATTAATTCAATCAATTTATTAAAATTTATTTTTGTTGGAAAAAATATTTTACGTATGAAGCTAAAGTGATTTTACTCATTCCTATTAAAAAATTTGAATTTTTACGTACCGTGACATTGGTGAAGCCACCGACGCCATTTCCACTCTTTCAGAGAGTCTTCTGAAGGGTGAGTAAATTCAACACTCTCCCTCCGCGTCCCGTCTAACATTTTTATTTCAGTAAAGATTCCCGTTAATCATAATGAATGGAAGTAGTCAATGAATTAGTTAAACTTACAACTACAAGGCACCGTATAGAATCAGTCTTTGAAAAGGCATTATTCACAAAATCACTAATTTTCGTCCTCCGTATCAATACTATCAATAGGAAAGTTCGGGTTTAGCAATGGACTCTTCCCATTGCTTCCACTGGGCGAAGTATTCACTGATGAGATACCAACAAGGTTATGCGTCAGACTATGCCGCCTCAGATCACAATTTCTTCTAAATACTTTACCGCAAGAGGAGCAATTGTATGGCTTTATGTCTGTGTGGGTTAGTAGATGCGTCTTCAAGTTTGACCTTTGGTTGAAACTTCTGCTGCAGACCGGGCATTTGTGGGGCGACTCCTCCATGTGGAGGATTTTGTGAACGGCTAAGGTTCTCGACTGGCAGAAACCTTTACCACACTCCAGGCATTTGAATGGCTTCTCTTTGGAGTGGATGTACCTGTAAAAAAGAAAGATGATATAAATTGGATGGCAACGACTTGTCCTAGTTTGGAATCAGTTGATGTGTGAGATGTCCTGTATATTTATTTATTTAAAAACTGAACTGCACAGTTAATAGTCCCATTATTTATATATTTTTGTTCTTTGAAAAGCCATAATACTCAATCAGGATAAAAAGCTTTATCCTAACAATTTAAAAATGCGAAAGTGCGTATAAATTTGTTTGTTTGTTACGCTTTCACGCCATAACTACTCAAACAGAAAAAGTTACAGAGGGATAGAAAAATAACTTTAGTGCGAGCGAAGCCGCGGGCGGAAGTTATTTAAAAATAAAGCAAGTAAAAGGGAGAGATAAAATAAATGATTTTGCTAATTTATTAGGCAACTCCAAGATTGACTTCATTTTATTAACCCTTCCCGTAATGTCTAGGTATAAACATGGTAAAGCACTCTTAAAATTCTTATTTTTTTAAAAATGTTTGTTACGAAATATTATATAAGAACTAAAAGTCGTGAAAGGAGAATTAGTGTCGTGATGTTTTTTGGCGGCTTAATTAACCAATTGTTGATGACGATACCATTATGCAAAGTGTCTTATGCAAAACCATCAAGCCTCAAAATACCAAAGAATTTCATTTTGACTAATAATAATAATTCATTGCAAATAGCATCTACAACTCTAGCAACAAAATTACAAGTCTTCATAAAGTAGCCGCACAAGTACATAATTTAGCCGAGGATGGTGCGTGGGCGCAATAAATACGTCATGTCTTGAGGCGTCGAAACCAATGCATCGATGCCTTCGCGTGTTCCAGACACCTCGCAAGGAAGCAAACAAGACACAGGGGGATAGTGGTAATAAATTCAACAGGGCTTTCAATTTCGACATCATTAATTTCGATAATAGGTAGGTAAGGTATAACGGGTAACACGAAAATTGATAATATTATTTTTAAGTTTTACATTTTTTTTATGAAATAACGATAAATGCGCTAAACTGGTCGCTGCCTATTATAAAAAACTTAAATATAAAAAAAATGTTTAAGTAGGTATTATTAAGATGACGCATTATTACTAAGTAAGAAGAAGATTACTAAGTAATTGTTTTTATAACAAAATGCATAATTTACATTCAAAAAGCTATGAATTAATCTCCCAATAAAGTCAATGTTAATATTTTAGTTTATAAACAAAACCCAAAACATTATCAATGGTAACAAATCTCAAATTAAAATTAAGTACAACATATAATTAACACGGCGAGGGTAACGTGTAATCAATAATAACGCACCACGAAACACAAGCAATCGAGAATCCAATTCGAGAAATAACCATCGTATCGAATAAACAAACATACAAGGAACATAAAAATTACGACGCGTTCAAAGTAACGTAATATGTGTAATAATCGTTAGGTACGGTGAGATCGGTGACGATAAAGGGCAGTAAGATGAATGAAATAATAATTTTGATATTAAAACACAAGATGATGGTGATTAGGGCATCGAAACCCGCGCGAGGCGTGCCGCGGCGGTCTGAACGGCGCGGGCGCAGCGATAGGCCTAGTTCGAGCCGCGACTCTGATTAATGAACCTCGCTACACAGACCGATGGACTATGAAATTTCAATTGCAATGCCTTTCGAAACTCACAACGTTATATCTAATAAAAGGTGACGCCCAAATAACCAACAAGCAACAAATTAATTTAAGTCCATTATCCGTTCAATCTACACAAAAAACTCAGGACGGCTAACAACGAAACTTGATTTTGTATGTGAGGATATATTTTTTGTCGTCCATATTAATCCTCACGTCAGGAACACCACGTGCTTTGTAAAAACCCGTCGAGGGCCCACTCGGCCCATTATAATGTATCGTGTCAACGGACATCGACAGGTTTGGCTCTTCCACAACCCTCCGGCGTCTACAAGAAATTTATTTTATTGCTGCAGAGATACGGTGATTTGGAACGAAATCGCCGAGAGACAGGTGTTAAAAATCCAACACCTTTACTTCTTTTTAGTTTGGGATCTATAGATAAGTGGAGAAATAGATTGAGAGCTCTCGTAATACCATTATCATATTTATTGTGTTTGAAATCCGTGTTCGGAATTCCAATTGTTGTAGCAACATATTTTTTGAGTGCTTCGTATCTTTTATTTTAAGAGGTAAATATTTTGATGTCGAAAAAAGATTCAAGGAGATTTATAAGGAATGCGGAGTCAGTGCAGAAAACAAAATGAGAAACCAAAATTAAAACATCGACTCTCGTGGGATTAGCGGCGGTTTTCTGAAATAATTTACGAGCGTGACGGACGACTTGTCGATACCATCTGCTGCGGCCATACTTAACCCTTTTTGTTTTAGACGTATTTTTCCTTCACCGCCATTATTCAAAGGTTATAACGTTTCGCGTTAAGAACGGTTGGATAAAAATATTTTATTGATGTACAAAACAGAATCGTGAATGCCTGGCATGGCTTTATCTTATTAAAATAAGAACCCCGATATTTAATTCGGAATTTAAGAGAACAAAATTAATAATGACAGCTGATTTAGCTATGCATCTTGGAAATGGAGATAATGTCCGAGATACTAACGAGTTTTTAGTTAGGTCGTAAAACACTGGAAACTTGTTAGGGAACAACAAATGAAATAGTTAGTTCTTGATTTTCTTAATCGATTACGGAAGAATCAGTGGGTTCACAGTAATGTCTTACCAAAAGATAAAAATGTCAAGTGAACACAACTAATGCAGCTCTAAAAAGATACAAAAAACATAATTAAAGAAGTGAGAATTGAAGTATAATGTAAAAATGTTCTACTAAATCCTTTAAAATAGAAGAAAGAAAAAAGTAATAGAAAATGTATGTTTCATTATTTACCTGTGATCTCTGAGATGGTCTTGCCGTCGGAACGCTTTCCCGCAGATGTCACACGAGTAAGGCCTCTCATCAGTATGTGTTCGTTCATGGATGAGCAGGTTATATGACTTCGTGAACTGTCGGTTGCAGAACTTGCAGATAAACTGTTTCTTTGTCCTAGGCCCGCTTGTAGTAGTCTTCTGTTTATTTGAAATACTACTGCTCGATGACGAAGAACTGTTTGTGGATTTTGTTGAGTTTGAGGCTTGCGGGGATAGTGGAGCTTGGGGACTACCAGTCATTTGTTGTTGATACATTGCGTTCATTAGCAGACTTGGATATCCATTGTCTAAACTGGAGTTGTAGCCGTAACCTTTCGAGGTTGATTCCAGATGCTGTTCTAACGTGAATTCATCTTCATTATCTAATAATGCTAAGTCTTCTTCCACTTCTTCTGATAAGTCAACATCTTCAGCTGCCAATGTGTCTGATAAGGGGTACTCTTCCGGTGTTTTCGGAGAAAATTCCTTCGAAGCGTTATCGACCGCGTCAATGTCACTTATTTTTGCACTTGCCGTCGCTATCCTTAGTATGTCTTGTTTGGAAGAAGAGCTGTGTTCGGGTGAGCTAGGTGTTGTATTGTTTACAGTTGAAACAGATGTCAGGCGTTGCAAAGTCAAATAGGATTCCAGCGCTTGAAGGTTGAGCGCGGCCGCAGCGGCTGAGTTTGACGGCAAAAGCGCGGCCTGTTGCAGTGAACTCATCATGGCATTCTGAAGGGATATCACAACACCCTGGAGCGATCGTTGCAACATATTTTCCTGCAGCAGCGCCGCGGATGCAATAGACAAATTGAGATTCGCAGTAGAAGGACTAGGACTCTTACTTGCTTTGTCCGGGGCCGGTTCGACGAGCAATCCGTTCATCTCAGGTTTCGTATCTTGAATCTGCAGGTTGTTCTTGAGCTTGATGATAGCGCTTTCCAGGGAGTTGAGTGTAGATTTGCAGGATCTGTTTTGTTCTTGCATGGTTGAATTATGGCATCGGCACGTGTCGGGTCGCGGGGGAAGTCGCGTGCGCGTGCGAGGCTAGTTTGCGTCGGTGCGCAGCGTGCGAGAGGCTTGTGCGGCGCGGCGCGACTGAGCCGGCGGGCAGCCGGACCCCGCCCCGCCCCCGCCTCCCCTCGCCTACCTTCCCGCCTCACAAAAGCTCTCTATTTTAGGCAACTCTTTGTACAGTAATGGTCACCTCACGCTGCCCTAACGACGAACACGTCCATGAGAACAACATTGCGCCAGATTTGTTTGCCCCTTTCAAGTAATGAGATTCTGAATGGAAACGCCAGGCTATGGGAAAACAATGTGATGCGATCGACTGGCTTGTTTTGTCAGTGGGTCACGCGCATCGCTGCTCGCTCCGGATAATCGAGACGCCACTCGATCTGTACTGACACTACTGACACTGTAGTTGATCTTAATTTTTGTTTATTTTTTCTAAGCTGACTTAAGCTGAATATAGCTTGCCTTGCATACTATTTCCTAAAAACAAAAAAAAAGTCTAACAAAATTATAGGTACCAAAAATAAACTGTATAACTGTAAAATACTATAGCAAAGCCCCTTTTATAAATAAGAAAAATAATAAATAATTTAGCCTTTTAACAAGGTTTTTTAATTAAAAAGCCTACACAATAACGTCAAATACTTAATTTACAACTAAAACTAGCGACCAAATTGTGTCATAAACTTAAGTTATAAGTTCTACCAGTTTTTTAATTTGGTTGAATGTATTTAAGAGGGTTCAGTGTGTGTTGAAGATTTTATCATCTCAAAGTTATTTTTTAGTTAAAATAGATGTTTAGTTAAAGTTGTTTCATCGTAACTTAATATACTAGTATACTATCTCGATGATTATATACTCGATGGTTGTATACTATCTCGATGATTATATGCAAAAATGATTAAACTATTTTTGATGTTCCTTTGTAAATCATAAAAAATATCATCTCTAAACACCTGTTCCTTGATGTTTCTTTGTAAATCATAAAAAATGTCATCATTAAACACCTAAAATGTAATTAAAAGTAATTAACTTTATATCGAAAATTAATAATTGTTTATTACAAATATTAGGAATCCATTAGAATTTTCAGTTATACAACAATTTCTCTTTTCTTTTTAATTACCCTCAGGGTGGAGGCTGAAGTGGCAGTGGGCTGGCCATATCTACCGATGAAAGGACGACCGTTGGGGTAAAGGATTTCTTGAGTGAAGGTTACGCTTAGTCCAGCTGTGGTCTAATAGGCAGATGACGATGATGATGATGATGATGATGATGATGATGTATATATATTTGTACGCTGTAGCATAAACGACTGGACGGATTTTGTTGGATTCGTCTAGATCACGGGAGTGCAAAAAACTATATGAAATGACAAAAATCTAAAATGGCGACTGTAAAAATTCATATGATATGTATGTATTTATGAAAAAAGAAATTAAGTATATAATGTTGTATATCAATCATGTTGTTCCCGTTATACAAGCTCTGCTTAGTTTGGGGCTACATGATGCTGTGTGATTACATCTCGCATTATATAATTATTTATTTTAAATTTTTCTACCAACTAAAATGGGTATAAAAAACTGATATACTTCCACAAGCAAGGTAACACTGGATTCGGCTGGACCTTGGATATACATGTTTCTATGATATGTAAAATATCACTCAATTCATATATGCAATTTTTATCAAATTTGGAATAGTATGACCCAAGATACAGCTTGACTTCTACAACATACGTACAACCATGCCCAAGAGAGGACTTTGATATTGGTTCTGACGGACAGGATTTCATGAAACCTAAGATAACTATATATCATTTACCATTCATCATATGCACTTTCATAAAAAAAACTGGGTATGATTACAAAGTACTATATATAACCACCATAGTACCGAGTACCATATACCAGGTAGTAGAGTTCTCTGTGAAGGGCTCCTCCGGGGAAATATTGCCATCATGCCTATTTCTGCCATTAAGCAGCATTGTTGTGTTCTGGTTTAAGGGTGTGGGTGCCTGTAAAATTATAGGCACAAGAGGCATATCACCTTCATCCCTCAAGCATTTCAAAAAGCGTGATCTACGATGTAATGCTTTGTGATAGGTAATGGTTACCACTTAACAATAGGTGGGCCTTGTGCATGTTCCATCTCCAAGAAGTATAAAAAAAAACCTACTAAAATCTTCCTGTTTGTCTATGCAGTCTGCTTTTTTGTAATAAGTATTTGATACTAGCTTCCCCCCGCGGCTTCGCTCGCATGATGCCGGGATAAAAAGTTGCCTAAGTGTTAATCCAGGTCACAAACTGTGAATATTCCAAGTTCCATCCAAATCCGTTCCGTAGTTTTTTCGTGAAAGAGTAACAAACATTCATCCATTCATCCATCTATCCATACATCTATATTCACAATCCTTCGCATTTATAATATTAGTAGCATAATTTTCCTATAATTTTCTTTATATCTGATATAAGTACTAATAGGGTGTCTCTGCGTATCGCCTTTCTATCTACCCAGTGGAAAGCCTATCATATAGCTCATCTCACACAACGCGAACATTGACCATGTGATAGTGAAGACGGCCGAAAAGAGAACATAGATCTGGTCAAGATTCTTGTAAAATCGCCCAATACAGAAGATGACGATCCGTTTCATGACCTCTTAAGGTGACTATAAGGGTCAAACCTCCCTCTCGCTTGCACTATTCAAAATTTTTGAAGATATAAAATCACTGAATGTAGTTATGCAAAATAGCAAACCTTCACGGCCTAGAAAATAACAATACAAAGGTTCAGCAAGAATATCATGTTGAACCCAACACGTTTTCCTACCAAAAACATTTGCACCAAAATTGATCACATTGGTGCAAGTTTTTTGGTAAGAAAATGTTATAGAATCAATAAGATAGTCTTGCTGAACCTTTGTATTGTTATTTTCTAGGCCGTAAAGGTTTGCTATTTTGCATAAGTACATTCAGTGATTTTATATCTTCAAAAATGTTGAACGAGTGAGAGGGAGGTTTGACCCATAAAGTCGCCTTAAACTATCGACAACGAACTAAGAATTAATAAATATTTTTGGAAATCGTAAGAAGGACCAAATTATTCTCTCTCTGCATCCTAGATCGGCCTCCTGGATGGTCCTCCATTTTGTATATATTTTTTCTATAGTTTCTTTGCATATATTTATGTACATAGTAGATTAATATATTTTTTAAACTTAATAGAAAACGTATTTTTATGAATTTTAAATGAATGAAGTGGTAATCAAATTTAATTATTTAATTTCAAGCATACATAAGTTACATTATGATATGAGTAATAACAATAAAATTAAATGTTTTACATTAATAGTTCAAACAGAACCTACACTAAGTCATTACCTAGACTTGTGTTGTAGATTCTGCTTTTCTTCATGGACACTAATGATTATATGATAAGGAGCCGTGGTGGCCTAGTGGGATGTACCCCGACTTAAGATCTGAAGGGTTCGAATTCCAGCCATGCACCAATGGATTTTTTCGTATCCAAAATGTGCGCATTACCATGAGCTCGAACGGTGAAGGAAAACATCGCGAGGAAAGCAGCATGCCCTCGAACTAAAAAGTTCGAAATGTATGTGCTAGGTTAGTGTTCTAATAAAAAAGCGGCGATGGGCTTGCAACCTGTCACGTGAAATGCTAATTGCTTACAAAAAGTGGGCATGTATCGAACGTAATGTTTGGACTTGCCTCTGACTACCCCCTTTAGGGTATCCTCAATAGATTTGCGTACTGAGTAATATCTGAAGATATCCGTAGTGGGGAAAAAGTCGTGAAGATGTACACTAATGATTAGAGTAGCCAAGTCATTCTAAAGGTTTCGCAACACCAACTCCAACTGGTTTGTTCTCATGTCAATCCATAATGCAATTAGCACGCTCCATCAGAGCATGGACGAACAGACAGACAGCTCGTGTCTATTGTTTCTGCCTAGCACCGTGACACTGATCGAACAAGACTTGTAGAACAAGTGCCAGTACCTTGTACCTATTCCGTTCAAATTCGCCATTTTGAAACAATAGTTCGTTTGTGTCTTGAAAAGATCCATTTCTAGGGTGACGTTACCGAACCAGTCAAACGAACCCTTATGGTGCCGCTTTGTCCATCCGTCCGTGTGTAACAGCTGATTATTTCAGGAACTACAAAAGCTACCGACTTGAAACTTAGTATAGATTTAAAATGCGTTGACTGAATAAGATTGCCAGCAAAAAAAAGTATTTTTATTTTCATCCCCAAAAGGTCCTTAATAAGAAACGTAAAAATTTCAAACTGATGCCCATAGGTAAGTGGCATATCATATGAAAGGGGTCAATTAGCCTAGTTTAAAACAGTTTTTTATTATTATTACACAATGCATAGTGTTCATTTTATGATCAAAACTGTCCAGAAACTGACCATAACCGCACTCGCACTTAACCGGTATTGTTTATAATACTTGAAGATGAAACAAGCATATGGCGCACTTAAGAAAGAAATTACGACTTATTAAGAAAGAATGACATATTTATTTCACCCAAATTAAAATTATGTGAGTAGTACTTATATTAAGGTTAGGTGTCCACACCACACCAGCCTATATCAGTCCACTGCTGGACATAGGCCTCCCCTAATAAAGGGGGATATGCCCATAATCCCCACGCTGGGCATGCGGGTTGGGGATCGCTGGGCACAGCTTCTCGCACCACCGACGCTGCTGCCCGTCGGTGGCCAGGGAATTTAGCTGTGCCGATTAAGGCTGTGCTATGCCGCAATCAGCCGGCCGCCAGAGCCCCGTTCGTTGTTTAGCAGGGTGCACCACGAGCAGGTGAGGTTGGCTTGGGTTCCAAAGATGGAGGTTGGAACCCCGTACACCCCAGGTTAGGTGTGCTTAATTTTAATTACAAAATCAAAATTAGGTACCTAGATATATAATTTATGCACTTGAACAATAGATAAAACCCTTACTTTAATTTAAATTGTGAATGAACATGTGCTTGATATGCTTTATATGCGAAAACTTTTTATTGGTATTTAGTATCATATATTGTCATACTTAGTCATAAAATTTACTTTTTGTTTTCCAAATGAATAAAATAAAATAAATAAATAAATAAGACAAAGCTCAGATGTTGCGCTGGTTTTCAGTTAGGGCGAAATAACTGTTACTTATAACAAAGTATTGCTACGTAGGTCAAGCATGCTTAGAACGTGCCCTACATTACAACGTTCATCAGATTGAGGCCTGAAGATGATAAGCCTCATGTACCTACGTGTAACGTCACCAGCAACCAGACCCTTCTAACCAAAAAAAACAGCAAAGCTGCTTCACGGCAGAAATAGGCACGCTGGAAGTACTTTCCCGGATGAGCCCTTCAGTACTACTTCTAAAAAGTCAAATTTTTAAAATGGTTATATAGTCTAATTCTATCACTGATAATAATAATCTCAATATACATCGCAATAATGATTAATGCTTTTGAACGCATCGCTGCAGGGCACAAAGTCTGCACATCTAAAATCACCCAAAAAGCACTAGTCGGGTTTGGCGAGTAGTAAATCACCCGATAGCGGCGAAAGCTAAAACTAGACACTAGTGTGGCCATGTTCAAGAACGTTTGTAACAAATGAGAAGTAATTCCATGAGTTGATAGTTCTAGCAATAAATTTAGGTTCATTCCAGTTTTATTTTATTGTATTTATTATATTGGTATTATTAGTTAACCTCAACCTCAACATCTGGTTGTTTCCATTTATCAGGACTAAGCGCTTCTAAACATCATTTATAATGCGCACTGCTAAAATGTTACTGAATTAGCTGCCATCGTCAGATTTTCTATTGACTTACAACCCTAATGGGCTTTCCTAGAAGAAAAGGAAGCTTGTACATAACATAATTATAAAATAATGACTAACAAGTACAGAATTATGTAGAGGTGAGTAAAAGTTACCCATATATAATTTAACTATAAGTCCCAAAGTTTTTTTGTTCGTATCCGGTAAGACGTGTACTAAACACTCGTAAGTTATACACATTTAGATAGTCACATTGTAAAACCATATTTTTTGCAATTTTTTTTATTCTAATACTGCAAGATTGCAGGTGGAGATGGATGGAGGGGGCTCAAGACCGTTCGTGGAAATCTTTGGGTGAGAACTATGTTCAGAAGTAAACTTCTAAATAGCAGCTAACACAACTTATTTCCTTTTGGTTATTGATGATGATGATTCATATACTGAAAAATACATGTCTTTTCGGAAATAACTCAAATCTTGGAGACAGTTTGCATTAAATGTTGCAGGCATAAATGCCTGATGAAAGCACTGCACTCAAGCGAAATATCTTTAAACATGGTCTTCCCACTTATAGATAAATTAATTTTATATGTGGCTGGAGTCGTGAGCGCGAGCTGCCCCCGGGCAGTACCGGCGTGAGAACTTCTCGCTGCTCGGAAATGCAGAACACGTGTCAAGCAGGCTTTGCTAGAACGTGTTATTATATTCTGGAAAAAGGCAATAGAACTAAAAAACTGGTTATACGTATACCTAATAATAAGAAAATAAAGGGAAATAGCTCATAACTTTATGAAGTGAGGATACGGGAATTAAGTTAAGCTTTCTTGGCTAGAATGTGATTTGACGTTGTAGAAAAAGTCTTGAACATGTAATAAATACACTCGTGTATTACTATTCAATATGGAGCGCTCATGGCGTGGCTTATTTGCTCGTGTTCTTATAAGATCATTATGGTTAAGCAACACTTTACCCGGTCACTACTTGGATGGGTTTTTTAGATGTGAGCACTGCTATGCTTCGGCACGGGATGGGTTTAAGGGGTATACGGGGTTCCAACCCTCATCTTCGGAACCCAAGCCAACCTCACCTGCACGTGCATCCTGCTAAACAACGAACGGGGCGCTGGCGATTGGCTGATTGCAGCATAGCACAGCCTACATCGGCCCAGTTAAATCCCCTGGCCACTGACGGGCAGCAGCGTCGGTGTTGCGAGAAGCTGTGCCCTGCAATCCCCAGATCCCCAACCCGCATGCCTAGCGTGGGGATTATGTCCAGCAGTGAACCGATATAGGCTGGTGTGGTGTGGTGGTGGGTGCTTCGGCAAACAGTTAAGCCATGTCGGAGGCCTTTGGGTGGCCTTACAACTCACCAGAGCTGGCCACTTGCTGATACGAAGAAGGATTATTTTATTTAATGTGAAATAACCCAAACTATGAGAAATGCGGGAAAAGGCTATAAAAATGAAAACAATTATTACTATTTTACTTGAAAAACCCGTTCCAATTTCATAGCAATTTTCGATACTTAAAGTATGTCATTTTGTAAGTAAAAAGGAAAAATTTGATAATATTATCAAGAATGCTTTGTGAGTCAACTCAGCGCGTGCAGAGTGTGGGCGAGCAGCGGTCACGCACGCTTGCCACGCGTTGAAGACGACGTGGCCCAAACGAAAAATTAGAAATAAATATTTTGTGAAGCTACCCAGAATACCATGGTGCAGTGTTCTCGCAATGCAAGTAGCCAACACAAATGGAGATGCATCGCTAGAGCTGCAGCTCTAGAAAAGAAAATCGAATACGATGACCCCAATGTGGACACCATCGACCAACAACGACCACTCATTCAAGAGTGAGCAACTGAGAACTAGGAGATAAATATATTTATCGACAAGAATCATGGTATATATTCTATTTTGGTGCAAAAATATTCACACCAATGAATATATTATGACTTGGACCTATATTCTTGTCACTTTTGTGTTTGTATCGTGTACTGTGTGTCAAGTAATTTAAACATTATTAATTATGATTATATTACTTTGTTTAGTTTAGTTTATCTTTTGTCAAGGAGAATGCCGAGAACCTGGGTATAATATATATAATATATGTATAATATATATAAGTACCTACTTATTTAATATTATTATGAATGCTGTGTCCGCCTGTAATTGGTTTCTTTAACAGAATGAAAACTTTGTCAGTTTAACTCTACAATGTATTGATATTAAAGCTGTTGGCGTTCCTATTAAATAAATAAATAAACTGTACCAATTGCGTCAAAACCAAACGTATCCCATAAAAATGATTATATTTTATAAATGACATTAACATTTTTGTTTTAGATACCGACGGGATTAATAATCAAGTAAAAAATATTTGGTCGATTTGGTTTCCGCCGCACGCCACCATTAGACTGCAACAACCATTGATATATACTGTTACTACGGCAAAAAACATTGATATATACTGTTACTGTGGCAACAACCATTGCTATATACTGTTACTATGGCCCTCATTTTTCAACAACCCTCATTTTTAGGGTGACGTTACCGAACCGGACAAACAAACCCTTATGGAGCCGCTTTGTCCGTCCGTCCGTCTATCACAGCTGATTATTTCAGGAACTACACAGCTGCTATTATTTTAGCTATAGCTATTAAGCTATTTTACTAAAATACGAAATATTGATTTTACTAAAATAGAAACCGGCCTTAGATTGGGCTAATTAGGGCCAGATAACATCATATTTGACATTGTAACTTGTTTTATAGCTTGACCGCAGCTGTCCTCACATTTATTGAGGTTTCTACAAAACCATATTAGCAAGAGACCTAGCTATAATTTTCCTGTAAAATATAGTTATACGTCCATAATATACAAAATTTCGATTATTTAGACAGTAGGATCGACGATCGAGATTAGTCTTGGTACCGAGCGCCATATACATCAGACGGCTTTGTCCTTTGTATAAATAAGATAGATAGATATATAAATACTTTATTGTACACCAAAAAAAGGAAAAAGTCAATGTTTTTACCTTTAGCTGAAAGTTTTGGAATTTCTAAAATAAATTAGTGTTTTCTATAGCTACTCTCTCATCACTTGTACCTTACTCCACGTCAAGACTATCACCGTGCATTACTGTAAACTTATGGAGGAAGTATGAACAATATGCAGCATCGCTGTGATTAAGCGGATAATTTAGGATAGTATCTGTGATCAATGGCGCCTATTACGTGCAGTTAAGTTTACACGTTGGCCGTCGATTTATGCGACGGTGTAGGTTTGAGTGTAAACAAAATGCGAGAATTGTTTTACTGACAGAGTTTTATTTACAATTACTTACGTGCTTATTCTCCATAAATATATTTTTTTATTTAAACTGGATGACCATGTTACTTGGTTCCGGTTGTACAGAATAGTTACCATTTTGGATTTATGTATTGACCCACACTTATGGCAAAATCTAAGATTTTATAATAAATGAGTGCTAGAAGGCGGAGGAAGAAGGTCGCGCTCATACACCAGATGATGGCACCCTTTTAGATATGATTTTTTAAATTATACAGGCGGAATATTTTGAACCCATGACGTTTCCATAAATATTGCATTGTAAAACTAAACGTTTAAACGTGAAATTTATAGTGAAATTAATTATTAAAACAGTTTCACGCCACCACTTCCGTAATGTAAATATAAATTAACTTATTCACCTTCACAGGTATCCCACTCTATCATGTTTCTTTTTCCATTCACTCCTATCAACCGTCAACTCTGGCATGTTTTTCTTTCCTATTATGATGCCTGATGATGATGATGATAATAATGTGATGAGTTGGAATGGAGAGCATGAATGTGACTAAGTTTAAAAGGGAAGAATAAAGAAGAGATGAAAAATTTAAAGTGATTATATTATATTATATTCACTTTCAAATTTTCATGCTCTCTATTCAAACTCATCATCATCATCATCATGAGGCTATAGCAGTCCACTGCTGGATAAAGGCTTCCCCTAATGAGCGCTATTACGCCCTGTCCTGAGCTGAACGCATCCAGCCTCTACCAGCAGCCTTTCGCAGATCGTCACTCCACCTGGACAGAGGGCATAAACTTAGTCAGCCAAGCCACGGTCTCCATTCAAGAACTCGTTTACCCCAACGTTCATCGGTTCTGCAACAGATATAACCAGTCTACTGTCACTTTAAGGGCTCTTATACACGAGCGGTATGCCACCAATGGCAGAGCAAATGCAGCCGTCGATCGCCGTCGATGTGACTTTGACGAATGCCGCGTCGACGGCTGCTACCATCAACCGATGGCGCCGTCGACGGCAGCTGTCAACAGGTCTCGACGGCTGCAGTTGTTCTGCCGTTGGCGGCATGCCGCTAGTGTATAACCGCCCTAACCTGCTAATTCAAATCATGACACTACATTCTATTAAATAAACTCCGTTTGCAATAACATGAGCATCATTGCAGTAACCTGAATAAACCACAAAGCTCAGTTTATTTTATTATAGACACAAACAGTAACTATAAACTTTAATGTTGCATTTTACGATGTATCAAATTTAACAGCCAGAGGCATCGAAAGAAAAATAAAAATCGAATTTGCATTGGAGGTACCAGTATTAGCTCTGAATTGACTTTGTTGACTACCTACTTGTTGGTTCTTTAGTACGAGCAGTTAACTTGAAAAAAGAACGCATGATTTCATTCACTATTGAGACGAATACCACAGAGGTCAGATAAAAAAATCCTTTCTCTTTGCTATTACTGAGATACAATAACAGTAAATAAATGGACCGTAATTTACATTACATAATTAATTTCAGTAAATAAAGCTTGAAAGAAATAAAGTAACATAGAATTTCTCAAAGATCTTCTGTGTAACATAAGGGTGAAACTGACGGCCAGCTGATTGCGGCATAGCGCAGCCTAATACCGGTACAACTAAATCCCCTGGCTGGCCGGCAACAGGCAGCAGCGTCCGGGTGCGAGGAATGGTACCCTACGATCCCCAATCAGCATGGCCAGCGTGGAACTTATGGGCATATCCCCCTTCTTATAAGGGGAAGCCTATGTTCAGCTGTGGACTGAAAAGGCTGGTGTTGTTGTTTCAGGTAACACTGTTCAGGTAACAGGTTATAATTTATTCAAAAAAACAATAAACAACAAATAAGAAGACAAGAAGTGTCGTCTAAAAAACTTCAAAAGTAAAACAAACCACGTCTTGAGTACATACTATGTAACATCAATCTAAAGAATATCTTTCCAAAGATCACTAAAGAAGTCGCCAACATTAATTTATTACCCATTACTTTATAGGCACAGGTTTAAAAAGGTTCCTGGATTGTGACCTAAAGTTGTCATGGCTGTTTTTCTTCCATGCAGGTTGGTAGCTTTCATATAAAAGGTTATCAACTTCATCATCATCATCATCATCATATGAGCCTATCTGGACATCGTGAATGCTATTGCGCCCTGTCCTCAGCTCAACGTAATCATCTTCTATCAGCAGCCTTTCGCAGATCGTTACTCTACTAGCCGGAGGAGATCCTACCAACTTATCTGATTATAATTTGAGGAATCTGCCAGCTTTATTGGCTGCGTCTAAATAACTGTACTACAAAGTCATCATCATTCACCTGTAAACTAAAATTCTACTCAACTTTTCTATTTCTATCTAGAAAAATGTCAACAAAGAAGAGTCTTGAGCCGTTTACAGACGGAGTTTCTTCAATCGTGACAATGTTAATCCAAAATCGGATAGGAGTGAGATTTTTCTTCTGACAAGTGAATAAAGCTGAGGAGAAAAATTGAAATTCCTAGTTACTGAACAAACAACCGTTTTCGTCTACTTTTTTTTTAGATGAGCTAAGTGTTACCAAACTCTAATGTCGGAATTTTGGCCCACTCGAAGCCTCGCCTGACGAAAAATATAGCCTAGACCAACATTATCGTGCTTTCCGAAGCACGGGAGCGCTCGGCAGTTACCCATTCCATTAATATCCGGGCAGAGGATTGCACAAATGATTTTCACCGCATCATCATCATCTATATCAGCCTAAAGCAGTCTACTGCTGGACATAGGCAAGATTTTCATCTACATTCTTTGTACACCAAAGTAAGTCACGTCAACCTAAACCAATTTGACTGTCAGTACGTAAGGCAGCTCCAGAGGTTTATGAGCCCGCACTGTTTTACGATTGTCACATTTAATTACTTCATTGCCAGCAATTAAAGTTAAAAAAATAAAAGTAAAACTTTTTTTTATTTTACAGCTGCATTTGGGTAAATAAAAACTGGCATCACTTTATTGTTTTTTACCACACACGAATTCAGAGTAGTGCTGCCAAAGCTGTCGATAAATCGATGATATTAATCTTAAGAGTGTCGACAAAACCAGATACAAAACTGTAACAATAGTATTTTAATAGGCTTAAAAGGTATCTAATATAGTTTTTTGATAAATGTCTCTGTCTACGAAAATAACGTTATTAAGAGACAATGACAGTAATTAACAATTATGTATTTATATTGTTCTATCGATAAACACAACTCACATTTCATCGACATTCAAACATTGTCACCGCATCACAGTAATTCTCGGACCGGCCATAAAAAGACGGTTCGTAAATCTGACGGAAGCACGTGCTTCATATCGATACTTTCGATAAAGTTTGATAGTTCACGGTCACTCGATATTTTTATTGTCTAGTGACATCACTAAACTTTTTGCACAAGGATTATTGAAATTGATTTGAACTTCTTTTATTATTATTATAGCCTTTATTGCTGAAAACCTTTTACATTTTTCCTTACACTAAATATAATCACTAAAACAAAACAGTTCAGGTCCTCAGCGTGTCCTGTGACACATAGGCCTCTTCCAGCAATTTCCATTCTGCTCTATTGAGCGCAATTCTGGGCCACGTAGCACCTCCAACTTTCTTTATATCATCCTCCCATCTTTTCCTCTGTCTGCCTCTTTTTCTTATTCCGTCTCTTGGTTGCCACTCTGTAATTATCTTTGTCCATTTCCCCTTAGTCTCCCTTGTCATGTGGCCAGTCCATCGCCATTTTAGTAGTTTGACTTTGAACTTCTTTAATTAGAGTTATATTGGTGTGCTTAGATAACATTAATTGTTCATGTTTAAGTGTTCGTAAAAACTACAATTATAAATACTTGTAGTTCGTCATCCTGTTTTGATAATTTTTGCCACTCTAATGATGTGTATGTTCTAACTGATTTATAAGATCTTAAAATAAAACCCATATATTTTTGAATGCACATTGAGTAGGTGTATTTAAATGGCCTACCCATTTCCACTTCAACTTTATTCTGAGAGCGGTCTACGCTGGGCATGCGAACCGGCTAAAACTTCATCAAAAAAATTAGACTTCTGTATTCAGAAAATCATCATCAGCATCATCATCATCACTAAGCCGAGAAGACCTCTGCTGAACATATAGTATGTCACCCCCAAAGATTTCCACAATGTATAACTAAATCTTGAGTCCACTAACTTTTCGCAACCTTGACGATGTCTGTATATTTGGCGGGGCACCCAAAACTTTGTTCTCCAATTCGTGGTTTTAAGAACCTTTACTCTTCAACGGTAAATACATATGTTATGCACTTCAATAGCGTTTAATAATTTAAAAATACACATTGAACTGATATAAAAGCAAGCTCTACTTTAAAATATTTCATTATCAAAACAGGCATAAAAAGTGTACAAGCAGACAACAATTAGATTTTTATTTTTACACTTTTACCCGTTGACTTGTTTACTTGTAGATAACTTTATGTACTTAGAAATTCCAAGATGGCGGAAGCAATTCAATTATAAAGTTTAGGTGAGTCCAATCCAGTCATTGTTTCATAGATTGAGCTAGATTTAGTGGGCTGCTTTGGATATGGAATGTGATTGTTATTGAGTTGATATAACCTGAGTTTAAGGTATAAATTAATGATAAATAATTCGGGACGTAATCACACAGCATCACGTAGCCCCAAACTAAGCAGAACTTGTATTATGGGAACCAAATGATTGATATAATACACATATAATTCGTTTTTAGTAAATACATACTTAACATACATAGAAAACACCCAGACCCGAGACAAATATCTACAGAGCATGCAAACATTTGTTCCACAGCGGGAATCGAACCCACAACCTTCTGCGTCTCAGGCGGACCTTCGCCCACTGCGCCACAAAGGCAGTCAGGTTTTTTAAACATAAGTAGCAATTAATATAAAATTGTCATTGATAGCCATTCTTTGCTATTGTCGGGTATTTTTTTATCAACGATCATTATGGTCAACACAACAATCCAGTGCTGGACGTTGGTTTCTTCCAAGGTACGCCACTCAGCCTAATCCTCAGTTCTCATCCACGGGCTACCAGATATCATCATAAACCTACAATCCACTGCTGGACGTAGGTCTCTTCGAAGGTCGTCACTGAACTGAATCCTCGGCTCTTCTCACCCACTGTCTGCCAACTACATTACGCATCTCGTCACTCCATTTAGCCAGAGGGCACCGGACTTCCTACGCTACGCTTACCTAAACGCGTTTAGTCCAACGGTTGTTTGGCACTGCGGCATATAATGGCCGTTCCATTGCAACTTAATTTTATGGTTCCGTACCATAAAAGGAGAAAAGGAACGTGTTGCAATGGGCCGGCCATTATGTGTCTATCAAGTTCAAATTAACATAAAAAACCAGGTCTGCAATCCCTTAGAACTGTGAAAATATCAAAATTCTAAGTCAACGTGATCAAAAAATACGGTCGTTTATATGCTATTATATTAATATACTTGCAAGAGAATCAAAAACTATAGGGTACTTTCCGTTTACCTAGAATAATCATTTAAGTAATGTTTTGTGCGGAATTCTCAAAATGAATTTACGTGTGGGAGTCCGACTTGTACTTGACCGGTTTTTTATGACATAGATAAGTAGAAATAATATTTAATAAATTCTGAAGAAAAATAAGTATATTACTTAAAAATCATGTAGGTATAAAATATGTTGGTTATATACATCGGTTGTATAGCATGGCTAGACCTAAACATTTTTAACATTGCAACTCAGACAAAACGTCAAAACACAATTCAATTCGAAAACTACTTTTCAAAAACAAAATTTGTATTTGAAAAGGAATATACAAATAACGAAACGTCAAAAATAATAATCCTCGCAAAATCGCAATCAACAACACAGTCGGCAATTATCCGTATCCGTTGAAACAAATTGACGGTTACTAATAGGGGTATTAACAACTCTACCTTATCCGGTACCGGATAAATATCACCGGATAAATAACACGCTGCGCTAATCTAATTACTTAACGCAATGTCTTATTTGTTGCGCGATTTTGTTGCACAATTTTGTACCGCAATTAAAATGGCTTCGGTACGGTGGTTAACAGAGTTTTGAGCTGGCATGGCTATTCATTTTGTTAAGATTAAATGATTTCAATCTAAATTGAAACTCGTTGGAAAATAAAAGAAATGTTTTTTTATTAAAAAATAGTCAAGCGCAAGACCTAGTATACCTGGCACAAGTGAAGATAAATAAATAAATAATGCTAGACACTCTCACATGGCATCATGTAACCCATTGTATTAAGGGAACCACATAACTGATATACATTTTTTAGCTCATACATACATACATGCATATTATAGGTGAAAACACCCAGACCCAAGACAAATATTTGCAGAATATTAAAAAGTTTGTCTCGCGGTGGGAATCGAACCCACAACCTTCTGCGTCACAAGCGGGCCTTCGCTCACTGCCCTACAGAGTTAAATATAGGCTCGATTTAATAATTAAACACTATCTATTTTTTTATTAATAATTAAATACTATCTGTATTTATATTTTTTGAATTGCTTTAATAGATGAGCAATTTTTTAGATATTTAGGCCATTAAAAATACATAATACGTAAAACATTATTTTTAAATAATATTTTGAAAAGTCTTACTAAAGTAATAAAACATCATATTCTGTGCTGTGAATCCATCAGTTATAGTAATATTAAATTGAATCGTTTGATCAGCACTTTTAATAGCGTAGAAACATGAAACAATAGCCATAAAAAATGTATGAGCACGATTGTTTGTAAAGCTGCGCGCGCGCACGAAGACGACAATTAATACGATTATCACGCATGATTTGATCAAAACATGTCAGCGTCTAGACAGCTCCATAGAGAGACGGCTTGGAAGTTACAGATCGAAGCTTATAGAACTTTTTTATCCCAAAAAGTTATAATATATGCTATTTTAAATTCCGTAGAGTAAAAAACAGTACGTAGTGATAATAACTTTTAATATAACAATATAGCATAAAGTTATAATAATATTCTATAAAAGAAACAAGGGTTTACCTCATTTTACTTACTCAAATAAAGACATATTACGTACAATTTTATTCATTATAAAACAAGGCAAATAATTCAATGAAATATTTCAATACGTAAGCTAATAATTTTACCGCTACTGACCATAAATACATTTTATTATAATAATCGGTAAGATACACGTCGCCACGGTCAAAATATAGTCTTAATTTTTTATATAAACGTACTACCCGTCAATGTTCATACCACATACGGTGATGTCATGACATACACCAATAAAAATGAAATATCATGGGATCGTGAGACGCATTCGTGATTACTTTCATGCTACACAAAAATAGCTCCACGCAACCAGTAATGAACGTAGAACAAATCAAAATAGCCGCATAGATAAATGTAAATTTTGAATAAACAGTGACGACTTTTGTCGAAAGCAGACTATAGTCGAGGTAGTTGACAGTAATCACGCTACAACAATAATAAACACGGAGTTTACGGTCAACGCGTTCCGATATCAGACACACGATCAATTCCATTTGTCAGGTGACTCAGCAATGTCGTTGACGTGACGCTTTCAAAATGCAAATTTTCGAACACCGAACAATGTAAATCTCGAGTCCGATCTCGATCCGTCGAATCTTAACCGAATGTATCTTGTCCCGCCAAGCAATTGAATTCAGTCGATCACTAATCGATGTCTTGTCCGTGATAGACGCAGTCGGGGGCCACGGCAGCAGGGTGCCGACTTACCACACAATCCATCGTTAACTTCTTTCTTTCTTTCATTATCATCATCGCTTACAATATCAACTGTATTTACTGCTCCCGTAAAGTCCATATTATTTAGTACTGTATTAAATATCGTACCTTTTTGTACATTATTTTCTACCGCATCGTCGTCAGCAACTTCGATCGGTTCAATACCAATGCGCACCTTAGGAGATATAGATTGAATACAAAATTCTTTGTTCTTGAGATTGAGATATTCGGTTTTAAAATTGAGTAAAGAATTTAACCTCATTACCTATCTTAATAAAGGATTTGCCCTTTCGCGCCGACTAATCACAAATGAGCATGTAAAGTCTGTAAATTATGTTGCATTGAGTTCATATTACTTGTGTTTTTGTACTTATTACTTGAAGGTTGCTTATTCATAATTAACCCCCCTCAGAGTTTATTACTTCTGTACAGGTGAGCGTTATAAGCAGTTTTGATTTGTATGGCTTGACCTTTTTGCACTGCCTCTAACATACCGTAATCTTTCATAATCGAAGGGTCTTCGATGATTCTTTTGAGTTCAATATTTTTAAAGAAGGTATCGTTTTCTCTGAGTTCATTAAGTTTATCATTGTTTACTGGATATTAATGATCATTCAATTGAATTTTATCGTTTTCATTGCATTCTTTAGGATCATCAAAATTCTCGGCGGCGCTTACACGTCTCGGTGCGTTAGTTATAGTGGCGTGGTCATTTATTTCCCCCGCTGGTATACATTAAGTGTCGAAGGTTGGGCTGATGGCTTCAGATTCAAGCAACCGGCCAGCCGCTCGTGGTAACCCCCTATAGCTTCACCCCGGGGGATACACCGCGCGCCGAACTAAATCAAATAATGACTAATCGATTCTCTCTTATATTGCACAGTAGGTACACGTCAAACGTTATTCCCTTAATTTTTTAATGTTAGTGTTTATTCATTTTTAAGGGCTTTGCTACACAAAGCGGTGCAATACCGCTGCCGTAAGTCTTCATTCTAGTGCGTGCGTTCCGGCACATTAAAAAATACTCTATTTGTTAGAGGAAATCCAAACTGTAACGCAAGTTGCCACCCCCAATTATATCTCCCGTGAATATCTGTTCTGCTTACGAAAATTATAGGTTCTAGCATGCTAGTATATTTTGTATACACTTGATTTTGTAAGCAAATAGTCAATCGTATTTTTAATCTCAGTAAAGTAAAGTCTTCTTCTTCCTATTGTCTAAGTTTAGAAAGTTTTAAACTTTTGTACTGCATAACTTTTCTTGTCTTGAACAAGCCTTTAAATATTCCCTTTGCATAAACCCATAAGACAATGCTATGATTGATTCGTTTTAATACCAATCTGGCGTTTGATTGATGTTTATTAGTTCAGTAGTCGAGTTTTAGGAATCATTAGAGTTTGGTACTTATGAAGAGTAATGGGCGCGCCGCTTGCGGTACTTAACTTAATTCGTGGATCGGACGCGGTTTCGATCCGGATCAAGTATTGCTCACGATCGTGACGTCATTGACTCTTTGAGTCACGTTTTTTTGTGGTATTTGTGATCATGCCTTCAGGTTTTTCAAACAAGTTTCAGTCTTATATAAAGGTGAATGAATGAATGAATGGTGGAAGAATGCCAGCCGAAACGCAGTGCTGCCCGTGGCAGCATCGGCAGCCAAGGGATTTAGCTGATGTTGTCTGCGTTAAGCCGACTGGCTGCTCTGTTTGATAATAAGCAAGGTGCAGTATGGGTTTGAGAGCTGGCTTGGGTTCTAAGATAGTGGTTAGAAGTTCAAACCCCTACATCCGATTAAATCCCTTGAGTATCATAACAGGTGACTAAATGGTGCCGTACTTATTTAATGGGATATAGATTACTTTCATATATATCAAAATTGTCTTTTTATAATATATTTTTATGAAAGAGTTAAACTCTCACATCCATAAGCGAGCAGTAGTCATGTTAGACATATCGTTCTTAACTGAGGGATGCCTATGTCCAGGAGTGGACTGATAGTGCACTTTTTATGGGACATCTCTTGCACCGTCAATTGATCCCAAATTAGGCAAAGCTTGTACTATAGCTATCAAGGCACTGATAAATATACATACATAGCATTAGCGCTCATTTGGGGCGGTCTATGTCTAACAGTGGACTGCTGATGATAATACAATTGTTTGTCATAAGCGGGAATGAAACCTGCGACCTACAGCTCTGAATGCAAAGTTTTTATAATTTATATCAATTATCATCTGTACCGGAATAACCACAGCTAAATCGAACCCAAACTTTTAGTATCTCAGTCAGCTACACGCCCACTGCACTACACTATACTAGAGGTCAAAATACTAACGATAACTAACTCGTAAATAACAGAAACACCGCGGCCATTCGGACCCGTCGATTTTTATATGGCGTCTCTGCCCACGCGCCGAATTCATTCATACTACACTCGAGAGCAATGAATCCGGGTCACTCAAAGAATCCAAAAAATCTCGGAAAGTAAGAATGCTAGGTTAATGCAATAAATTGTATTTAATAGACAATTTAATACTCCTTAAATGAAAGTTAAAAAAATATGAGTCACCATACATTTTATTTACACAAAATTACATAAAGAAAAAAAACTGCTGATCTCTCCTTAAAACAAAAAATAGGGAACATGAAATTTTTGAACTTTATGACGATTTTCTTGAATTTCAATACTTCGTATTACCTCCTCGTGCTTCCATTACTGCGTTTACGCGGTTTGGCATGCTGTACACCAAGTTCCTTAAACGATTTTGGGGAATATTCTCCCATTCCTCTGTGAGAGCAATTTTGAGCTCAGGAAGCGTGATTGGGGGGGTTTCGTTGTTTTACGCATCTCCCTAGCTCGTCCCAAGCATGCTCGATCGGGTTGATATCCGGGCTGCGCGCTGGCCACTCCATACAAGTAATGTTCATCTCTTGAAGGTAGTCATTCACAATCCTACCTGTATGAGGTCGGGCATTGTCATGCATAAATATAGCATCCTCACCCAAATTGACCATAAATGGACCAACGTGTTCGTTGAGGATTTCTTCCACATATCTTACGCTAGTTAAAGAGCCGTTTTCTATGATCACCAGCTCTGTGCGACTTTCAGAGGAAATTCCGGCCCACACAAGTACAGACCCACCACCGTAGGCTACTTTTTCTTCGATGCATGCTTGCTTGAATCTTTCCCCTGGTCTTCTATACACTCTGTGTCTTCCATCGTGCTTGTAGAGCAATTTTGATTCGTCGGAGAACATAACTTTCGACCAATCTTCAATACTCCAATTTACGTGGTTCTGGGCATATCTTAGTCTTGAAATACGATGGCCACGCTCCAGTTTAGGGCCGTTTGCAGGTCTAAGGGGTTTTAAGTTAGATTCAGCAAGCCGACGTCTTACTGTCCATGCACTTGGGTTACTTCCTCCGAGGCGTCGAAACTGATTTGTGAGTTCAGTTCCTGTGAGAAAGCGATTTCGAAGCATGGTGTTCACCAAGTATCGGTCTTCTCGTGCTGTGGTACACCTAGTTCTGCCCGTTCCTGGTCTGCGTAGGTTAGAACCAGTTTCTTCGTAACGTCGGAGAACTCTTTGTACTGTTGACAGCGACACACCGACAGTCCTGGCTGTATCGCGCTGACTCCGGCCGGTTTCCACCAATGTAAGTATTCTGGTGCATTCTTCAAGTGTAAGCGACATGATTTCAGCTTGAATAATGAATATTGAGCACTATCAACCTGGTTTATGTACCAACATAAATGACAGATTACAAACAAAAGCAAAAACAAATCCTGTAATTTCGTAGTTCCATCTTCGACAGTGTTCCCTTTTCAAATTTGATTTTTTTATGATATAACTTTACAATAACTAAGAAGTTTTAATACTTTCATTTAAGGAGTATTAAATTGTCTATTAAATACAATTTATTGCATTAACCTAGCATTCTTACTTTCCGAGATTTTTTGGATTCTTTGAGTGACCCGGATTCATTGCTCTCGAGGGTAGATAAACAGGCTTAAGGTAAAATTAAGAAATCTTGATTTTTGAAATAAAAACAGTGTGAACAGAAATATTTTTTTTTTAAAGTCGTAACCACAGAATTGTTTACCAACCTATTTATTACTAATAAGGGCATTGAGGGTTGAGGTGCGTCGCCACCAAGTATGAGCATTCGTTTATACTTTCATACAATATTGCTAATGAGTTTTTTGACGTGCGTGACTATTTATGATAATACTAGCTTTTGCCCGCAGCTTCGCTTGCGTGGCACTAGGATAAAAAGTAGCCTATGTGTTAATCCAGATCACAAACAATGTTTATTCCAAGTTTCATCCAAATTCCGTTCAGTAGTTTTTGTGTGTAAGAGTAACAAACATTCACCCATTCATCCATTCATTAACACTCACAAACTTTTGCATTTAAAGTGTTAGTAGGATTTATTTGTTAGCGTAACGGTACCATTACCATATTTAACCATTTTTTAACCATTTTTAGTAAAACTTACTTCTACCTAGTTGGCTAATTGTGGTAATTTAATATTACTTATTTAGTTAAGATAGTATGTAAGAATATGGTATGTACTCATTAAAGTAAACATTATTCTTGAGAAAAAATAAAAACATGATTTGAACATTGATTTGTGAAATGTATGGGTGACAGCGGACAGTGGTTCTGATATAAATTCTCGAGCATGACCTATCTATTGGGTTTACTTTTCTTTGGACATAACCATTTCGATCTCTGTGGCGTAGTCGGTGAAGGCCTAGATCTAGACCAAAGACAAATATTTGCGGAACATACAAACATATGACCCTCCATGGGACAAATGTTTGTATGATCCGCAAAAATTTGTCTAAGGTCTAGATTTTTTTTTATTTACTTATGTTTATCATATAGTACCCATAACACATGCTCTGCTTATTATGGGGCTTTACAATCATGGTTAATGTCAATAAATAAAGCATTATTTCACTAAGACATATTCACCTGATTTTAAAAAGGTACACACATGGATACTCAATAATGAATTTTGGATTTCCATGGAAAAGATTTCAACGCGCTATTTGATTTTGTATTTTTTTCTTTTATCACCTCATACTTAGAACATTTCACGAAATTTTATAATTCTTTTTTATTGCAGTAGTTTCATCATCATCATCACCGAAATTGAAACATTCGATGTCCTTGAATGTTGTTGTTCAAAGGCGTTGAAAGAATTAAACATGCTCAATATTTTCACTTTTAGCGTTCACTTGCAACGCGGTTGAACGAAAAATTAATGTGTAAAAATAAAAATTAAACTATTCACTTTTTGTCAGTCATTCGCGCCACAGTGTCGAGGAAGGACCATTGAGATAGTACTCTATAGAGTTTCAGTCTTCAAATGAAAACTGCCAAAAATCGTCCAAGCTTTTTGGACATACATAAACTTAACATAAATAAACTCCTAAACGCACAACCTCATTCGATGACATCTTTTGAAGACTATGTATTGAACAGTCAATTTTACATATACCGTGTAAACAGCATTCATTTCATTTCTGCTCCATTCAAACAAAGTTATTCACTTTGGTTAAACCGTGTAATATCGCGTTTAGTCACTCTTCGCACTATTCTTATAAGGATTTCTTATAGTGAATTTCCTGAAATACCGCACGGCAATCCCAACGATACCGACGACCTCATTGGTGTAGTGGGTGAAGATCTGACTGAACCGCAGAAGATTGCGTGTTCGATTACCACCGCGGGACAAATGTTTGCATTGTCTGCAGCCATTTGTCTCAGACTTAGGTGGTTTCTATGCATCATTACATTAGTAGTATCTTAGTTAGTTAGTTCCCATAATACAAGCTCTGCTTAGTTTGGGGCTACAAGATCCTGTGTGATAGTATCCAGAATTATTTAAAATTTATTCATATTTCTCTTCAAGTACTGGATATGACTTCCTTAGTTTGTGCCATCTAGTTTAGTTATATACAAACAAGCATTGCTTTAATAAACATCTCAAAACAAATAGGCCGATCAGACTTAATGTTTCACTTTGCTATGTTTATCCGAGCACTCGAGAATTCAAGCAATGTTCGCCGAATTGATCGCAATTCAGTTAGAACAACATCGTACCTGAATGCAATGTGTTCGAATAAATTTGACTCTTCCCAATTGTATACCACAAGTCCTCAAAACCTTTAAATGGAATTACAACCTTGAATTCAAGTTATAAGATATAGTTTTTATTGTTGAAACTTGCGATATAGGGTTGTACGGATTGTAAATAGTGATGCGAATCAGAATGTTCAGCAAGTATGTACAGGAGTCGACCGCAGGTGACAAATAGTCACGCTATTCTGGAAAGATCGGGGGCGAGGCGACATGTCGATGTTTTTTATTTGTAAACCCAACGACTTAATCTTAGTGATGGAAACTATCGATAAAACTTTATGGAGTCCCATGCATATTTGAGTGTACAATTTTTGTTAAAATAATTAGCAAGATTTCTTCATAAAACTAGAGCTAAAAATAAAAATAAATATTCAAGAATCAATCAAAGAACTGCCTTTAAATCTGGGCAGTTTTTTTTACAGTTTCGATAATGTCATAAAATATTTTAATGACAATATCGATAATCTTAAAAACATCGATAAAAATATCGGTATTGTCCGGTAGCGTCGCCTCTCTCCGCTTATAGATTCATATCTTTTAAATGTATGCATTCAGCAGCACATAATTCAGGATTACAAATTGTTTGTTTTAGGCTGCGACACGGAATGTATTGGTGCGATTTCAACTTAAAAGGGTGGCGATAAATATTTGAGATACTAATAATCCATCCTGGCTTTGTTCTGATGAGAGAAAACAATTGTGGTCAATGGTATTGTTTTGTTATCATAAAATAGTTTTGATTATCGTTGTTTATCATTGTAATGCTAGCATCAAATGTAAATAGTGGGTAGGTATGTATTAAACATAGTATGGTACTAGTTAAGATGTTCTTACTTCTATCATTGGAGCCTGCCTGTGGTACACCCTGGTGTATAACAAATGGGGCTCCAGTGGCCGGCTGATTGCGGCATAGCGCAGCCTAACACGAGCACAGCTAAATCCCCTGGCTGCCGACGGGCAGCAGCGTCAATGGTGCAAGCAATGTGTCCTGCGATCTCCAATCCGCATGCCCAGCATGGGGATTATGTCCAGCTTTGGACTGAATAGGCAGGTATGGTTGCTATTGTTGTTATATGCAGTACTTACCTATAAATGCATTTACTATAGTAATTAAAATCTAAAATACGAGAATTCCCGAGAATTTCGGTACCAGGATATCCCGTGAGCATGCCCTAGTATGTACCAAAAATAGTTCGTTTTGCCTTCGACTACTTCTTACTTGGATTTCTTATTATATTACCTACTTGCCATTCTAATAACCCTTTTCCTATGAGTATTTTTCGATTTTTTATCTTTTTTTTTACATTGTATGGACCAGCATTTGACCACGAACTCACCTGGTGTTAAGTAACGTTGTGGTTTAAGATGGAGCACGAAGATCCAGAAGAGATATATTCACTCTAGACTTAAATATTCCCGGATAATAGTTATCAGGAAAGGCAGAGGCCGGTAAAGAGTTCCAATCCTTAGTAGTTCGCATAATAAAAGTAGAAGAAAACCGCTTAGTGCCAATTGGTAGTATATCTACTAAGTAAGGATGGTACTGAGCCGTGCGTCTGCTGGTCCTAAAGTGAAATGGAGATGGTGAGCTCATGTAGATCCTGAGAACACTCGCCGAAATAAGACTTTGGATCTGAGTCTTCGAAAGGTACAGCTCACTTGTAAAGGTTCTTTACTCAATCGAGTCCAGCGCTCCAAGCTGGTATTTAGCCGAGCTATCCCAAACGTGGCAACAATACTCCATACCTGATCGGACCTGGGCTTAATAAAGAGTAAGAAGCTGTCCCAGTGAGAAGTAATGTTTAACCTTGTTTAGGTTTCCTAGCTTCATGGCGGCTTGGACTCGACGAACGTACCAAAATTGAGAGTTGCTGTAGATCCAGTTGATCCCCTATAGGTACTTGTATGTACATACTTGGTATTTTCCCCATAAATGCAAACGTAAATTTTAATGATGTTTTTTTTTATTATTGCCTTTATTTAAATACACCATATTTTCTGCTCATACAAACTTTTAATGACAAACAAACTTCTGTTTTATAATACATTTATGTAGTTATTATGATGAGACACTGCAGAAGGTAAAATGCATAATGTCATGACAATTTCTTATTTGCAGACAAAGAACAAGTAAATTTACCTTCGAGTAACAATGTTTATTTAACCTGTTAATGTGTACTTTGCAAATGAATAATTTGAGAGATAATTAAGTTCATTGTTCTTGAGGTTGGATATTTATATTGTCGCTTAACTAGCAATTCGGGAATGAATATGATGAAATTATGTTTATAAGCTTTTACCGATTTATAAACCTTATGTTTTGTTTCTTTATAAATAAAACTTTTAAAACCGGCCAAGTGCGAGTTGGACTAACGCATGAAAGGTTTCGTACCGTTGGAAAGGAGCCCCATTAAAATATTTAGTTTATCCTGTTTTTAGTATTTGGTGTTATAGTGGCAACAGACTAAATACATATCTGTGAAAATTTTAACAGCTTCATGGGTCATAGATACAGCCTAGTGACCGACAAACAGACTGACATTCGGACAGTAGAGTCTTAGTAATAGGGTCCCGTTTTTACACTATAGGTAGGAAACCCTAAAAACTAAGGAAAAAGTATCCTCATTTAATTAATAATTGCCTTATTGGATAAAAAAAAACTCCAAAATTATTTATCACTAGTTTTTTCTCGCAGCTTCGCGTTCAAAGTATTTTTTTATCCCTCAGGGACAATTTTTTTTGTATGAAATAATTCCTACCTTTTGTTCTTTTCTGTGTTCACAACGTGTATGCAAAGTTTTATTATGATTTGTTAAGCCGTTTAAGGCGAAAAGCGTAACAAACAAACAAATTCACTTTCGTATTCATATTATTAGTTAGGATTAGTATTATTGACATTTTGCGATAAGCTGTCTGCTTAATAGAACATGTCAGTAAATTATGGGAATTTGACAATATTATGGCAAATTATGCCAATTTATGTGCAAATCACGTTAGCCTGTCAACAGAATAACATTGAATTATTATTGATGATGATGTGTGAAAGTGTTACATACTAAAAATAACAATAAATTTTAAAGACTTATAATTAAAAATAAATATTTTAATCGTTATGTATTATAAAAATCATTGATTTCAAATTTTATTGAAAAATTTGCCTTTGCACTTTCATCAAAGAAATTAATTAATATAAGTATAGTTTCGTTTGGGTTTTGAAAAGTACGTAGTAGATATAAAAACTTTTGGTGTACCAACAAAATATATTACTTTTAGACACCGGTTTCTTGGTTACCTTGTTTTTCAGGATAGGCTTCTACTGTAAGTATAACAATGTCTTAAAACATGTTTTAAAGGTAGTAAGGCATAGCATTCACATTT
Source organism: Horisme vitalbata (assembly GCA_951804965.1). Classification (NCBI taxonomy): domain Eukaryota; kingdom Metazoa; phylum Arthropoda; class Insecta; order Lepidoptera; family Geometridae; genus Horisme; species Horisme vitalbata. Next base: position 10,613,655 of record OX638091.1, read on the forward strand.
TCTTTATGTTAAATTTTATAGAACATATTGAGCTATAAACACCAAGTCATGGTTGCACCTTTTCCACGGTACATCCGCACTAAGATCTTATCTCAATCTGAGATCTCAAGAGGCGTGAACAACTTAGCCTTGCAGACTTATTTTCGGCGCAAGCGCACATACTCGGTCAAAGTTTAGCGTTTGAACCTGTGTGACCCCGCGAATGCACCGGTACTCACATAAACCAAGCAAGAATGTGTGGCGTTTGTTACTAGTCTGATCAGTAGAGAAGGCTTTACTTCAAGATTTTTTTTTTTACCGTAAGAAATTAGGAGTTTGTAAATAAAAACAAGTCAAAGTGCACCCTAGATAATAAGCTCTAATTAAAATGATAATAATCCCTTGACTCTTTCTCCCTTATCTAAGAGCTTGTATTTAGGGAAAAATATGACTTAAATATACTAATTATATATATTTTTTAGATACATACTTGCATGGAGACAAAAATATGCAGATGATCAAACATTTTTCCCGCGGCGGGAAACGAACCTGCAACCTTCGGCGTCTCAGGTAGTAAACTTAAGTTAGTTATAACTAACTGAAAGTAATTTTGTCTCTAATATCTCCATTTAAAATCTTTTTTTTATCTAATATTATAAATATATATATTATATAAGGTAGGGAGGAATTTCCCCTGCAGTGGGACGATGTAGGCTGAAAATAATAAATTATATAATAATTCTAAATGCGAAAGTTTGTGTATGTTGAGTATGTTTGTGGTCGCTTCACTCTGTAAATGCTGAACGGATTTGGATGAAACATGGAATATACATAGTTTAAAGACCTGGATTAACACATAGGATACTTTTTATCCCGGTATAATGCGAGCGAAGCCGCGGGTGGAAGATATTTTATTCCATAAAAATTTAACAATTTATAAATTTTCTTATGACTACATCCACAAAACATTAGGTTTGACTAAGATGTACTAAGGAAGTTAATTTCTCGTGCCTAATTTTACCTTCACGGCCTATAAAATAACAATATAAAGGTTCTGCAAGAATATCATGTTGAACCCCTACCAAAAAAATTGCACCAAAATTGATCACATTGGTACCAGTTTTTGGTAAGAAAACGTGGTAGAATCAAAATTATATTATTGCTGAACCTTTAAATTGTTATTTTATAGACCGTGAAGGTTTGTTATTTTGCATAACTACATTCAGTGATTTTATATCTTCAATAATGTTTAATAGTGCGAGCGAGAGGGAGCTTTGACATGTATCGTCCCCTTAACAGCGTTAAACATAGCCGAACATTTTGAGAACCCGAAGATAATGGCAATAATGTAACCAAGGGTATCAAAAATTTGCCGTAAAATACGCTTAGATGATTTTTGACAGTTTTCACTTGAAGACTATGACTCTATGTCTATAGAATACTATCTTGATATATAGAAGGCAATATTATAATACTAATATAATAAGTCATTATAATAATATTACATATCAGAAACAATACCGGTCAAATGTTGAAAATAGTTGCCCTGTATTCTTAAACAAATGTCATTTTATAACGGCTCGATAAAATAAGCTTGTCCCTGTCATGTAAATGGAAATATATAGAGACGACATGATATTTTAACGCCATTTTAGCCATCAGAGGTTTATAAAACTGTTATGAACAGGACGGTAACCGTTTAGTAAAATCTAACATGAATTTATTGGTGCCTATGTGCCTGCCTACTATTGACAATTACGTATAATGATGTCAATTCAGTTTTGCATTTTTTTTACTAGAATTAATTTAACAGTCTTAAAAGTGTTGTTGGCCCTTTCTTTAAGGTGAAAATTGTAGTGTATAACGTCTGTGGCCTGGACGAATGTCAGTTAGTGGGAACACAGACTTGGTTTGTACAGTGTATTTTATTCATTAATCCCGGATCTTACAAAAATAACACGAATTGTTATAATTTTTGAACTGTCAAATTAAGTTGAGTTTAGAAAAGTGAAAAACGGAATCGACATTATTAATAAAAATAAATAAATAATCCTGGACGTTATCACACAGCATCATGTAGCCCCAAACTAAGCAGAGCTTGTATTATGGGAACCACATGATTGATATACTACATAGATACATTTTTTTTTGTAAATACATACATATCATACATAGAAAACACCCAGACCCGAGACAAATATCTGCAGAACATGCAAACATTTGTCCCGCAGCGGGAATCGAACCCGCAACCTTCTGCGTCACAGGCGGACCTTCGCCCACTGCGCCACAGAGGTCGTCAAATTATTAATTATTATCAAGTATATTCGAGTAAGCAAGTACACACGAACGTAGTTGCGGGCAGGTGAGCCCGTTCCAAATAATAAAACGTGTCACGAATCCAAAACAATATTAAAAACACCGGGCCGTATTCAAATGAGGTCATAATGATGAGTTGTATGATTTCTGGTAAAATATGAACATTATTTAGGTGCCTGGACGGCAGCCGCGGGCGCAGATGCTAAATTAAAAACACGTCAAATGGTAAATTGGACCGAGACATCTATTAAGGAGGGTAAAGGTGAGTTTATCGTGGTGAAGGATTTTTTCTTCTGGTAGATTTATAAATACTTTGGTCTACTTATTTCTTGGTAGATTTGTATAGACTTCTAGCCTAAGACATGCTTGTATTTGTATGGAGTTTAATTTGTTCATTTTGTTTATTCTGCATAAATATATCGGTACGTCCAGCTGTGGACTTCTATAATAACGCTGATGAAGATGATAATGTTGGAACTTGTTTGTTTTGAACTGTGTTGCCACCCCTCAATGTTAATTAGATTATGTCCCTTTTTGTCCATCCAAAGGTTACCTGGAATAAATCGCTTTCAGGGATAAGGCCGCCATTATAGCATTTGTTTTGATAATCCGCATAATTAATCAATTTCATTGAAAATGTTTTAGTTACATTAAGACCATTACTACACTCAGTTAAGCGAATAACATCTTTATTCGCCGAGATACAGTTCCCAACTAGTTCGGCGACCAGGGCAAATCCAAATCAACCACTAGGCAAAATATAACTACCTACTGCTTACAAGATTAGTACCCGTTTTTCAAATCTTGAATGTAAGTTAAAGCATAGACCACTTATATGTAGGAAGGTTGTGAATTGAAAGTGCTCCGCTAAGTAGCACTGCTGTTTTTCGGTTTGAGGGATATGCTGGTGAGGTTACAGGCACATGAGGCTCATCTTCATGACTCAAGTCGATGGGCGTAGAGTTGCATCGTATGACACGTTCCGAACTTAGCATCAGCTAGGCCATTTGCTTGTTCCATCCTTATTTAGACAATTGGGGCCTCATTTTGATGCCCGGTTATTCCTAAAGCACAGAACAAAAAACAATGGTCTTGATTCTCTATTTTTCAGTGCTGGTTCTAGTGGACTGTATGGCAATTATTAGGTACCTGGTCAATTATATACTGTTTTTTACGGTAATCAGAACTTTTATTTGTAACACACACGTCTGTTCTCAATCACGGTGCATAAACAGAGGAAATTAGTTTTACAAAAATCATAGATTCAAAACCTAGGCATAGACAAATTACTTAAATTTTTACAAAAAACATGTGTTTCTAGCAACAAATTTTAATCGACTGTCATATTTATACCATTTTTTTATTTTATTTTTACTGTCATTATTTATATAGCCTCAAGTGGTAACTTACTCACTGACGGTCGCTGTAGTGTCAGAGACAAAACTTGACATGCTACGGGTACCATTGCTACGGCTTTCAAACAACATAGCTCAATGGTCGAGACTATTTTATCGGCGTATTATTTTTAAAAAAAACAATGCAAACGCATCCTTACCTAACTAGAGGTATCAAGAAACAAGAGCTCCGAGGCTTTTACTTAATTCAGAAGCACAGCGGGTGTTCCCCAAACCATTGGTCAGGCTCGTGAAATATGGTGCATCGGTGGGCACCCGAGGGCAGGTCCTGCATGGTTTGAATACCGCGGCTGGAGTAAATTGGCCGCGAATGGCTTTGGATAGAGTTATTTTGAACTTATTTTCCTTCTTGAGGCCTATGTCCAGCATTGGACTGTTGTGTTTATGATGACTTCTTGAGATGACGATAGTTATGAATATTATCACTACCTAGTATAAAACTAAGTCCCGTTGTCTGTCCCTATGTATACTTAAATCTTAAAAACTATGGAACGAATTTTGATGCGGTTTTTTTAATACATAGAATGATTTAAGAGGAAGGTTTATAAGTATAATTTACACCCGTGCAAACCCGGAGCGGGATGCTAGTATTAAATAATACGTGGAGAAAAAAACATAACTTCATAACCTACTTGAGATATTTTTGAAGATAATTATCGAGGAAGTGGAATTTATAGTGCAGGAATATTAGTATTTAAGATGTTCAAGACACTCTACTTTATCAGGTCTTCTGTATTGATGTGATAACTTACCTCCAAAAGCCATTTTATGCCCATTTTTTACAATTAATTTGGTAATTGATGTTAATGTGAGTACATACATATACATACATACCATAGAGGCAAAAGTAGAAGAAAAAAGATGTTGGGGAAGATCAACGATGCATATCGTATAGGGAAGTAGAGGAATCTGCTTTGGAGAGAGGCAGATGGAAGGAGCTGCATCAGCTGCGCCGATAAGAGCACAGCTCTTAAAGAAATGAATGTGAGTACAATAAAAAGTTTTTTATATATCAATCTACCTATATATATGTTGTGATTTCAGACTATAGGAAATCTATAATGTCGCGTTAAAATTTGTATTAAAGCATACAAGAAGTAAATGAGCTTGATAATGTGTACATACACTTTCATTGTGATCCAGATATGTATCGTTCAAACTCACCTCTTATCTCATCATAATCAACGATGATTAATCTACATTAATGATTCGAATATCATCATGATCTAATTGTTTACTTACCCAGTTCAGAAGCTGCAGAAAAAGTTCCATCATTAACGAAAAAATAATTAAATTTTATAACAGCCCCGCCTATTTTTGGCTACCATTCCACTCCTGTTTAGGGTTCTATTAAAACTTAATTAACTTTTGAGTCAAGTTATAAATTCTCGGAGGCCTCGATTTGTTTTGCTACTTCTAAACGTCACTTGTTCTTTGATAAATGCGTTTCGTTCGTTCGGGAATTGCGTTTTGTTTTGTCAAACGCCGACAGACAGAAATCGTCACGGTTGTTATGGGGATTCTTCGAATATAAATGAATTATTAAAAGTTTGAATGCTTTTCAAAGCGTTTCGATTTTACAGTTTTTTGTGCGAAATTAGGTTTGGTTTTATTTATTTTGTTCGGGGCTGCAATTTTGTTTGTGTGGTGTAATTGAATTGTGGTGATTTCAACTCACAAAAGATATTGTAAAATTCAATAATAATGATTTGCATACTGAGCAAGTATTTGGGAAGTTTTTAAGGTTTTTAATTATTCAATGAGTATGAATATTTTAAATTAAGTTAGGTACCTCATATAAAATATCTTATAGCTTATACTTTGCGGCTCGGCAAACGTAGTGTAGGACGCCCTCCGGCTATGTGGAGTGACGATTTGTGAAGGCTGCTGGTAGAAGCTGGATGCGTTTATCCGGTGAAGTAACACAGTTTGTTTATTTATTTCTTTTGCATGTTTTTAGTTACCTATATTTTTGTATACCAACATGTGAGTATAATGTCACTTTAGAGAAGAGTGTACTCCTTCAATACAATTCTTACTTCGATTTGATTTGACAGCATATTTTTTAAATAATATGATAAAAACAATCCACTCTATACGATTTTTTTACACAATTTATGAGTTCCAAATATTTGACGATCGAAAATACAGAATATTCAGAAAACATCCTTACTAATATTAATAGGTGAAATATTTTGATGTGAATGCTTATCCATATTATGTAAAATTGTGAATGTTTGTCTTTCCTTAACGCCAAAACTACTGAACGAATTGAGCTGAAACTTTACACATTATATTCCAGACCTAGAATAACATGTAGACTACTTTTTAACCAGGTGCCACGTGAGCAAAGCCGCTGGCGGAAGCTGGTATCAAAATAATAAGAAACTCGTCAAAATTCCTCCATGTCACGCAGATCTATTAAAATACCTCACTTTGGTTGAGGGCATGAAGCTTCTGTGACAGGTCTTCAAACTTCCGACTATTAATCACTGCTCCGCTGTCATATCTGCAAACTATGAATAAATTACTGTTCAGTTTTCTCAGAAGAACATATTCTAATAAACACAATACAAATAATATGTCTACTATGTCTAAACAATGATTGTTTTGGAAGTGGAGGTCAATATTAAAAGTGTTCTAGAACATACTGAAAAAACGTCTTTCAACTAAATGGCAAGATATTCTAGACTAGAACATAAAGCAAATTCCAAAAAAAAAAAATATATTATTATGTAAAAAATACGTAGGTATATCCAGCCATGGTGTCCATAATACAAGACTTGCTTAGTTTGGGGTTGATGATGTTGTGTCTAGCAATAATTATTATTTATTTATTAATAGGCTTTTAAATAAGAAGTGCTAACCAACAAAAGGGGCTCTGGCGGCCGGCTGATTGCGGCATAGCACAGCCTACATCGGCACAGCTAAATCCCCTGGCCACCAACGGGCAGCAGCGTCTGTGGTGCGAGAAGCTGTGCCCTGCGATCCCCAACCCGCATGCCCAGCGTGGGGATTATGGGCATATCCCCCTTTATTAGGGGATTGACGGCCTCTGTGGCGCAGTGGGCGAAGGTCCGCCTGAGACGCAGAAGGTTGCGGGTTCGATTCCCGCTGCGGGACAATTGTTTGCATTTCTGCAGATATTTGTCTCGGGTCTGGGTGTTTTCTATGTATGATATATGTATTTATTTACAAAAAAAAATATGTGTAGTATATCAATCGTGTGGTTTCCATAAAACAAACTCTGCTTAGTTTGGGGCTACATGATGCTGTGTGATTACGTCCCGCATTATTTATTTATTTATTAGGGGAGGCCTATGTCCAGCAGTGGACTGATATAGGCTGGTGTGGTGTGGTGGGAAATAAGAAGTTTTTCCTAAATTATGTAATCCATGCGCATATAATTTTAAGATCTTTTTTTTTTAAATAGATTAGGTAATCATGAAGTGACCCCTAGCGAGTTTATTGAGGTGCGGGGCGTGATGCACTGGTGTCGCTTGGGGAGCTAGTGGATGGTATAATAGCTAAGGTGGACCTAGAGTGATCCGAGGTTATGTGATCCACCTATAGTGACATTACGATGACAAGAAGTCTGTTACGCAAATCTTGACAGATCAAAAAGCCAGACCTTAAATTGCTTGACTGAAATAATTGAAATTATGTTTTTGAAAAATAATGACACAATCAAAAATTATAGTAGCCATCCAACGGTTATCGTCAAATTTTACATCCTCCAAGAAACACGGGTTGAAATCATATTTTCAATCCTTCGGTCTCCTCATTAAAAATCTGCATAAAATCGTTTTGAGGAATGACAAAGGGGAATAAGCTGAGTGCATTGTCATTAAAATAATATTACAGTGCAATAGATGAACAGAATGTCAACTGCGCGAATGATGGTGGCTAAACTTTGTCCAAAAGTTGTCCAAACAGTTGTAGTCCATAGTGGAACTCCTGTTTGAATAGTTTAAATTCTAAATCCCTAACTAATACTTATCCTACAACAGCAACAGCACCACTAGCTTATTGAGAACACTACTGGACATAGGTCTCCCCTTTAAGGAGAGGGATATGCCCATAATCCCCATGCTGGGTATGCAAGTTGAGGATCGCAAAACACAGTAAGGAACAGCTTTTCGCACCACCGACGCTGAATCCTAATCCTAATCCTAACTAATATTAAAAATGCGACAGTGAGTTCTTTTTGTTTGTTACGTATTCACGCCATATCTACTCAACTGATCACCATAAAATTTCGCATACACGGTGTCAATGGTTCAGAAAAGGACAAAGGGTACCTTTCACCCAAAAAAAAAATACTGTTCTCGAGCGATATTTTTAAGCATTACACGACAATAGTTAGCAGAGCAAGCAGAATAACATACATAAGCAGGACAAAGCAGAATAACATACATAATTAGCGAGTAGGATAGGATATGACAGAATAGGATAATTTTACTGCTAGTAAGCAGTAACACTGACAGACAGGACAACGTCTCTCGGGTCAGCTAGTATTATTATAAAATATCATCTGGGTACCATGCGAGCGAAGCCGCGGGCAAAATCTAGTAAGATTTTTCGTATCGAACGATTTTTCGGATATCGAAGTTAGAGAAACATTCTAAAAAGATATCAAAATGGGAAAGGCAATTAAAAAGGATATCGAAGTAGGATTAACCATTCAATGAGGATATCAAAGTGGAACTCCTCACAAATGTTTGCCTTTTTTTGTCAGTACGATTGACACATGAGCCACTTGGCGTACCGCGCAACGCTACACTGTGACCGTATGTCATAGCAGTATGTAAATCACAAGAATCGTAACGAGAAGCAGTGATTTATCTTGAGCAATTAAAAGCCACAGTTAAAAGCAATAAAGGACAGAATGAGATTAAATCGATCGGTCGCGCTTCAGTGACCGTAAAGTATTGATATTTTTTGGTTAGAAATGTCATATAAATCATAAGGTTTGAGGTTTTGCAACCTCCAGAGAATGCAGTATTCTCATTATAATGACTGCTAGGCATTGTTGAAGTAATCATCTGGTTGTTGTCATAAGTTTGTTTGTTATTAATGTTATGTGATACTTTAATGAAATAAAAGATAATTATTAGGTATTTTATTAATCTTAATATAGGGGTGCGAGGGGTTCCAACCTTTATCTTCCGTACCAAAGCCAACCTCACCTGCATGTGTGGTACACCCTGCTAACTTTAATAACAGGGCTTTGGTGCCCGGCTAATTGCAACATAGCCCAGCCTAACACCTTCACGCAGCTGGATTCCCTGCCGCCGACGGGCAGCAGCGTCGGCGTTGCAAGATAAGGCTGTGACCTGTCATCTCCAACCCGTGCATGCCTAGCGTGGGGTTTATGGGCATATTTTTCTTATTAAGAGAGGCCTACGTCAAGCAGTGGACTGCTAATGGCTGGTGGTGGTAGGTTTTTCATCATACGGTACATTCTAAACATGTATGACCTATGCAATCCTTCTTTTTATAATATTTACCACTTAGCACTAGGTGCTTGTTCATGAATAATAAAAATAAGAATTATTTTCTTGCTTCAAACTTCATTTCCTCGTACAGCTCTAGTAAATTCCAACTGCTTACCTAGTGCCATTAAACAACGTAATTACAAGTACGGTCAGCGACGACAACAACAAACTGGGTTTTTAGAAATCGTTATAATTTTAAAATGCCCTTTAATTTAAGGCTATTATGAACTAAACGACAACAATCCAAGGAAAATCTTCATACGGGGCGTGAAATTTTAGTCAGAAGTTGGATTGTTATAGTATTTGAATAATCTAAAAGGTCAATCTACTTTTTACGCTGACTGTACCAAACCAACAATAATTAATCATGTGGAAATTTAAACAAAATTAATAATTTATTGTAGAATACTCAGTAAAGTCACATTCATAATTAAACGTGTCAACAAAACTGAAGAGCTATCAGTGCCTTCATTATTTTACTGATTAGGTACATAATTGTACACCATTCATTCAGAAAAGTCAACTAGGATAAGTTAAAGCTGAGTATTCACTGTATTTACATGCTTGCTATACATAGTCAGAAGGGCAAATGTGCCATGACAATAATCAAGCTCTGTGAAGTTTCACAGAGCTTGAATGAAATTCAAGTTGGTACGCAAGAATCACTGATCATTATTATAATGATAATTAATGAATCATTATCACTCAATTGGGGTGTAAGGGGTTCCAACCCTTATCTTCGGAACCCAAGCCAACCCCACCTGCACGTGGTGCACCCTGCTAAACAACGAACGTGGCTGTGGCGGCCGGCTGATTGTGGCATAGCACGGCCTACATCGGCACAGCTAAATCCCCTGGCAACCGACGGGCAGCAGCGTCGGTGGTGCGAGAAGCTGTGCCCTGCGATCCCCAACCCGCATACCCAGCGTGGGGATTATGGGCATATCCCCCTTTATTAGGGGAGGCCTATGTCCAACAGTGGACTGATATAGGCTGGTGTGGTGTGGTGTGATATCACTCAATTAGTCTCTAAGAAATTATATTCAGCAACAAAATATATTTTAGCAAAAAGCCACAACTTGGCGGATGTAGTCATTAGCCCGGCAGAGTTTAAGTCTTGGACGAAGTAGCTTCGAAAGGTTAACTCTCCCATTCGGTTTCAATGAAATTATCATTATGTAAGCCAAAAACAAGCTTAAAGTTTTTGGATTAATGTTTTGAATCACATACGTTTATCGGAGGTTCTCACAGTTTGAGGACAACCATAGTCAATATCACCCCCTTTAGTGTGGACATACCCCACTATGGGCATGGACATGGACGTGGACGTGGACGTAGACGTGGACGTGGACGTAGACGTGGACGTGGACGTGGACGTGGACGTGGACGTGGACGTGGACGTGGACGTGGACGTGGACGTGGACGTGGACGTGGACGTGGACGTGGACGTGGACGTGGACGTGGACGTGGACGTGGACGTGGACGTGGACGTGGACGTGGACGTGGACGTGGACGTGGACGTGGACGTGGACGTGGACGTGGACGTGGACGTGGAAATGCATCATTATGTAAGAGAGAAACAAGCTTAAAGTTTTTGGATTAATGTTTTGAATCACATACGTTTATCGGAGGTTCTCACAGTTTGAGGACAACCATAGTCAATATCACCCCCTTTAGTGTGGACATACCCCACTATGGGCATGGACATCCACGTCCACGTCCACGTCCACGTCCATGCCCATAGTGGTGATCGTCTCGATTCGTGCGAGCTTCGTAGAGTCGTACAATACACAAACACCGCACACAAACACCGTGTCGAAGACTGCCGAAAAGAAACGACGTTAGACAATGCACGGCCTTCAAGCCACACATCCGTGCCCGTCGGAGTGGGGAGCGTGAGGTTTTTTTCGTTATGGAATTGCTGTATTTTCGTTATACAAAATGCTATGCAATAGCTTTACCGCGGCAGTCCCCGAGTGCCACACGTCTTTTTAAGCTATTGCATAGCTTCTATCGAGGGCCTTGAGCGCGGGGACCGAATCCAGAAATTCCGTAACGAAAAAAAACCTCACGCTCCCCACGCCGATTTACTTAATTTTATAATCTGTTGCTTGGAAATAGAGTTCATATTCAAACTTTTGTATTCTATTAGTTCTTCGTCGCAACGTCGCAGCGCTAGTGTTTAACACAGTAAAGATAGCTACACGTCCATGATTGGCCTCTGACACGAACTGACGTCTGACGTTTTTCACCTGAATCTAATTTCAGTTTTGTTTTGAAATTTGTTTTCTTATCGGTCACCACGCTCAAAAAGTGTAACTTGAATTAATATCAAAGAAAAATAAATACTGCATAAATAAAATAAATAAATAATTATAATTGCATAAGTTGATACAAAATGCTATGCAAGCTATGGACGTGGACGTGGACGTGGACGTGGACGTGGACGTGGACGTGGACGTGGACGATGACGTGGACGTGGACTTGGACGTGGACGTGGACGTGGACGTGGACGTGGACGTGGACGTGGACGTGGACGTGGACGTGGACGTGGACGTGGACGTGGACGTGGACGTGGACGTGGACGTGGACGTGGACGTGGACGTGGACGTGGACGTGGACGTGGACGTGGACGTGGACGTGGACGTGGACGTGGACGTGGACGTGGACGTGGACGTGGACGTGGACGTGGACGTGGACGTGGACGTGGACGTGGACGTGGACGTGGACGTGGACGTGGACGTGGACGTGGACGTGGACGTGGACGTGGACGTGGACGTGGACGTGGACGTGGACGTGGACGTGGACGTGGACGTGGACGTGGACGTGGACGTGGACGTGGACGTGGACGTGGACGTGGACGTGGACGTGGACGTGGACGTGGACGTGGACGTGGACGTGGACGTGGACGTGGACGTGGACGTGGACGTGGACGTGGACGTGGACGTGGACGTGGACGTGGACGTGGACGTGGACGTTGACGTGGACGTCGACGTCGACGTGGAGTAGACGTGGACGTAGACGTGGACGTGGACGTGAACGTGGAATTGGACGTGGACGTCGACGTGGACATGGACGTCGACGTGGACGTGGACGTGGACGTGGATGTGGACGTGGACGTGGACGTAGACATACATACATAAATAAATAAATAAATAAATAATGCGAGACGTAATCACACAGCGTCATGTAGCCCTAACTAAGCAGAGCTTGTATTAGGGGAACCACATGATTGATATACTACACATATATTTTTACATAGACAATAGACATAGACGCAGACGCAGACGTAGACGCAGACGCAGAAGCAGACGCAGACGCAGACGTAGAAGCAGACGTAGATGTAGACATAGACAATCATTTATTTAGAACTACAAAAGCAAACACATACAAAATTATTATCCTGTCTGGATATCATACGAATTCCACCATTCAGAACCTTATATGCTGCTTGGGACATTTTTTCCAATGAATACGGGCCCCCTCACCTCATTCTCCCAAACTCTCAAGTAGGCAGACTAAAACAAAGCTTATCCGAATTTATGATTAATGTGATGTGTCTTGTGATTTTTTAAACGATTGTTTGAGCCCATCATCGGTATAACGTCTAGTGTTTGTTCCTCAATTTACAACCGACACATTGTAACAAAGAAATTAATTGATGTTAGTAATGATGGAAACTAATGAATGGGGCGATAGAGTAGTTTGGTGCAGAGATATCTAACTTGAAAGAGATGGTGTTTCAATAAATAAATAATAAATAATGCTTGCGATTATCAGACAGAAAGATATAAAGGTGACCATTATATCTTGGTGACGGCCTCTGTGGCGTAGTGGGCGAAGGTCCGCCTGAGACGCAGGAGGTTGCGGGTTCGATTCCCGCCGCGGGACAAATGTTTGCATGTTCTGTAGATATTTGTCTCGGGTCTGGGTGTTTCCATGTATGATATGTATGTATTTACAAAAAAATATATATGTGTAGTATATCAATCATGTGGTTCCCATAATACAAGCTCTGCTTAGTTTAGGGCTGCATGATGCTGTGTGATTACGTCCCGCATTTTTTATTTATTTATTTATTTATTACTACGTCTACATACGCTTCGACGGAGTTGGTGCTGAAAAATCAAGAATCCAATCATTAAATAGGTTAAAGATCCCAACTCTCTCAATTCCCGGACACATTTTTTCTTTGGTATAGGTATTTTAAGAAACATTATCAGCAGATTAAGTCTTAAAGATACGAAAATAGAGCTACTTTCGCATTTTAATTTAAATAAGTACGTATCGGCTCTGCTTTCAAAGTACACTGTGAATGGTATGGCATAGAGCAGCCAATCCATCATCACCTAGCTCTAGGGTACCTCGTGACTTCTTCTTGCCATCAACAATGTTTGCTTTTAATTTGAAGATCATCATCATCATCGGTTACGAAACAGATAGCGAAAGTGTGGGAAATGAAGACGTATATTCCTTATTCTTTTTAGGGTTTATTTTTCTTTAATCGAATCGCCTGTTTTTAATTCTTTTGGTTTTATCATTCTATTTGGTGGAATAGCCATCGGATTTTTTGGATTTCAAAAGATTCTGATGGAAAAATAACCTGGTGTATGTAGGTACATACCTATCAAGGTACTTGCTAAAAGATAAACTAGTGCCTTAAATAGGCACAACAATTGTCTTTATCCAAGAACTCCTGTCCAAATTCACTTTTAATTCATTTCACTACACTTGTGTCTCATTACAAATGTAGATACGTTGAAACGCCTATAATAATACAAAACTGAAATCAAAAAAATACTTTTAAAAAAAATTCAAACAAAAATAAAATCCAGAATAATGTAATTCGTTCACTGATGGATTCAACTCACTACGTTTAGTTTATTACACAATATCCTTACTGGATCTGTATAAATCAGAAAACAGATGTAAAGTACTAAATAGGTACCATTACAATCATCAATCTAACTTCAAAAGCTTGTCGTTACCATCCAAAGATATCGCCCAAATAAAGGAAACATGCGTGGGAAATGATTTAGTAGCAGAGATACGAAAGATTATAAAGCTAGATTTGTACTACACAAGCAGACCGCAATAATTGGTTAGATTAATTTGAATTTATGTCTTCGATTGGGGATAGATGTGACAAAATTGTGCAATAGCAGATACAAGATACCAGTTAAGGTGAGAAATGGTAAACTAGCAGTTTGAGAAATGATATGGGCGTGTCATGAGGAGGGATGAAAGTAATGCGACTAAAAAGTGATGATACATAAAAAGAAAGAGACGAAAGAAGAGATGGATTGTGTGAAAGAGGATATGAGAATAAAAGGAGCAGGCACTAATTTGACAGCTGATAGAAATGTGTGGAAGAAGAAAGCATGATGTGCCGACCCAAGTGGGCAAAGCCAGGAGAAATATGATGATGTTAGATACAAGATACCAGTAGATGAGGTAAAACTATTGTTATTTGTAGGTCCAGATGAACTTATTTTTAAAGGAATCTCATATGGTAATGAGCTTATATCACCATTTTATCTAAAAGCAATTGTGTGGTAATTGTCCTATAAACATTAACTTTGTAGTTTTTAATAATATTGTTTTCTCATTTCAAAAGTGCATTAAAATGGTATCAACTCAGCCACTTCAATCATTATCAATTAGCCTGTAGTATTCAAAATCAAAATATTTATTTGCAAATACGGGTTACAGTGGTATAAGGTTGTTTGTAGAAGTCCCATACAATGTCTTACCAACTAAAGGCATGCAATATAAAATTATTTTAGTAACTATTTAGTTAAAATGTGACATGGCATACAAAACAAGTATAATTCATAATCTTGCGGCTAAACGAAAAGTTTAAGGAAAATTAAATGAATAAATTATCGCTATCTAATATTTTCCAACTAAAATAATTATACAATGTCAAAATTTTATGTCAAAAATATTAAAAATAATGTCAGAAAATACAAAAATAAGAATAAAAATAATCAAAAAAAAAAATAAGCAAAGGCCTTTCCAAAAAATGTATTACTTGTTCAAAGTTTTTAAATATTCTAAAATTATTTTTCAATGTCAACATAGAAGTTCGATCCTGTGAGATAGTTCTTTGCACCGGAGGGCATACCTTCTATTCTAACCTACCACGCTGCCTTTGCTGCTTATAATACTTGCTGCATTGTAATAAGGTTTAGTTTCACCTGAAAAATTCAAAGGTAAGTTGGTCAGGTCGAGTCGTGCGATGACTATTTGTGTTCTCGATCCGTAGAGGTTCTCAGCAGGGAGCAGGCCCTTAATTGGCCCAGCAATATGTTAAATCTTTGGTCAATCAGTGGTGATACTGTTTACTGGTTTGTTAGACGATGATTACGTTGATAAAGTATAACTTTGTTTTTATTTTATACTAGCTTCCTAGAGTACATAAAAGAATATATGTTAATCCAGGTCACAAACTATGTATATTCCAAGTTTCATCTAAATCCGTTTGGCCATTACGTAGTTGAGGAACAAACATACTCACGCATGTGTGCATGTGGCACACAACTTTCTCATTTATAATTAATTAGTGTAATTTTAGCCGGTGCAGACTATATGCTGAAAATAGGCACATGACTTCAAGTTTATGAACGCACACATGCTAATCACCTTCAAGTTTATAAACGCAAGGTATGACACGCTTTAAGCGAGACTTACGAAGCAATGCTTTATGATCGGTAATGGTTACCACTTACATCACGTGGGGCATGTACTTGCTGCATCGTCAGGCAGTCTTAGACAAAGCAGAGCTTGTATTATTGGAACCCACAGTTGGAACCACATGACGAAGATACTACTTATAAACATTATTTTTTGTAAATAAATACATAAAAAAAACACGACATTTTTCCCTTTCTTTTCGAATATCTTCAGATTTCGCTCAGTATTTAAATCTAATCAAAATCAAAATAAGTTTATTCAATAAGCACTTATAGGACACTTTGAAACGTCAATTTTTGAAATTTAATTTTATACCAATAAACAGAGAAGAATTGGCAAGAAACTCTGCTTGGCTTATATTTTTTTAAAGTCTTGTTTTATACAAAGTTTATTATTAACTATTACACTGTTTTTGAGGCAGTTGGAAACAGTTTCATCCCAAGCTTTTTTGTCATCTAAATAATCAGAAATTTTATAATAAGCTTTATTACAGAGGTTACGTTTAACAACATTTTTGAATTTAGTTACAGATAAATTAAGCATATCATTTGGGATTTGTTAAAAAACCTACGTTTTGCCCTTTAAATGATTGACTAACTTTATGGAGCCTTACTGTAGGAACAGCTAGTTTTTATTTATTTCTAGTGTAAACATTATGATTGTCGCTATTTTTCTTAGAGATTTTTTATTGAAGATACGATAGAGGATAGTCAGAGGCAAGTCTATATTCGGTACATGCTAACTTTTTGTAAGTAAGTAAGACTCCGCGTGACAAGTTACAAGCCTATCGCTGCTTTTATTCAATCAATCAAAATATTGCATTACCATTCTACCGTACCATACTACGAGTATTTCTACCAATTTTGGTATGCAAACTTAAACATGTGTCAAATTTATAATAATTACATTAATATAAAGATTGTTATTTTATTAATTTAGAATTATTGTTGATTAGTTATTTTAAATATAGTTATGAATAACAACAATAACATAAATATACTTTGAGAATTAGAACTTAGAATTAGAACATTAAGACAGATATTATAATGATACCATTAATATCAAAAATTATTATTATTATATTAATTATTATATGTATTAACTTAACACCTGGGGCATTCTTTTCAAATTTTAGTTCTAGGCCATGCCGATTCCCTAATTCTGGTATTGTTCCGGTATTGTATGCTACGAATGCTCCGATCAATCGAATTTGCTCGAATTATTTGTAACAAAAGCTTCAGAGTGTTGACCTTCAACACCAAAAAAAAACTATTTTAAAAAAGCAATAATCAAATAGGTACTAATGGTCTTACTTTAAAAAATCTGTAAAAAGATAAACAATGCTTAAAGTATTGCCATCTCTCATTATTGGTTAATGACAGACAGTGACAGGACGTGGACAGTATTAACTTTAAGCAATGGTTAAATTTAAGTAGCGTTTATAAGTATGGGGGTAAGTGTTTAAAAATATATTGGCTGTAACCGTAATTTAAGTGGGTACAACCTATTTAGGTTCTATGTACTGTAAAAAGACCCCCCCCCCCCCCAACTATACTATCCTAATAATTATTATACGGACTCCTGCCTAATTTATAATGAACCTATGTAAGAAGGATACGAGACTACTAAGGATACTAGGAGGATTGTTATGGCCACGTGAATCGTTTAGTTTAGTAGTTAGAACCCTATGAAATGAACACAGCAATTACACGGATCTTTCAAGACATTTGAAACGATATTTATTCTAGCTTTCCTAATTAATTCCTAAACCTAGAACATTCTAACACCTAGTTTCGATAGAGCAGAATAATGCAGTTTAGAATATGTAAATAAGCTATGATAAGTTTTAAGAGAACAAAATATTAGAATTTAGATATCAGAACATGAGCGATGTTTTTACTTTAATGTTTTTAGTTTGTAATAAAGATTCACAAAGAATTTATTATATTCTTCCCACAGTCTAGCTTTAGTTTTATCGACTTGTGAGTAGAATAATCACTTTCATTCTGATTCTAAAGATTCGTGAATAGTCTTGTATTATTCTTTCTGATTTTACAACCAACTTAGATTTTGTGCAAATATTATCTCATACATTCCGACTCTAGATCAGACATACGATTGGAGCTCTACCTACGCAACAACCATTGGAACCTATTCTTCTCCGATAGATTATTCTCTCTCATTCTGACTCTGTTGACCGGCATGTGATCACGAATAGATTTATCTCTCTCATACTGAATCTAAATGGCAAAGGGTGGGGCTCCACCCCGCGCCACCTGTGAGCCTCGTCACCAGACTGGACAGCCCCGCACCATAGTTTCATTTTGGAATTAGGAGCATGCCTCATTACTGCCTAATGTTTATTTTATGGTAAGTCTTTTGCTACCAAATGTGAAATAAAGAATCAATGTGAAATAAAGAAGAAATGTGTGTTTAATGTGAATATAAAGAATCTCATTTCTTATACAGTTTTATAAAGAATCATAGAACCGAACAGCTCATTCTTCCCGAAGAATCTTTACTCTGGACAACCGTATCACGGTTAAGAAGGGGTATCTTAGATTGAATTTATATTTTAGATACTAGCTTTTACCCGCTGTTTCACTGTAGAAAGTTATTTTGTTATCCCGTAGGAATAATAATCCTCCTCCGGATCAAAGTAGATACTTCATGTCTTTCGTTTCTCAGACAATGAACACACACACACACACCATGAATGTTCCACCACAATTATATATGCTAGGATAATTGGTGGAACATTCATGGTGTGAAAACATAACAAACAAACAAACTTACACTCACTTCCATAATATGAGATAAGGTTTACTTTCATTTAGTTCCATAATCCATTGCTAGATGGCAGTAAATTGTATCTATTTCACAAACATTGTGATCCAGAGTTTTATAGTACCATAAAACATTAAAGGTAAATATTGGCAACTCATCCAACAGTAACAGTACATGTTCAGACCATATCTTTAACAGTAAGTGAACAATTATAATAATTTTATCTCACATAGACTGCTGACATTGAATGCTTGGATTATTGGAGACTCCACTGCTCTCTCATCCGCAGCTTGTAAAAGCCACTTTCTATCTGGCTCCCGCTTAGTGGACACTCTGTCTCACTATGAAACGCAGATCTAGTCTTTGCTGTAACAAAGTAATTAATCCCGCCGGACCTGCCTTTTATATTATACTTTTCCATCCCTTAGGAGGAGCAGAATCCCACATTCTAGTACTCACGATTACACATATCTATAGCTAGATTTCCGCTCATTTTAATTTTGTACACTCGCCAATTGACATGGTGAACATCCATCCTCTCGTCATTCCTTGTTTTTGAATTGAACATTCCATGGTTTTATTCTGATTATTCTCTGAAAAGCCTTAAAACATCCTCTCAATGTTTTTTTTTTAATTTTTCTTCCCTGACTTCCTTTGTCACTCTCCATTTCTTCTTTATTATTCTTTATTATTTTTATCTAATCAAAAAGTATTTAGTTTGGAGTTTTTTTAGATAAGTTTGCTTATATTTGTTAGTGACGGAACACTCTCCTGAGACCTGTTTCGTTACAATAATACCTTTTAATTGTTATTTCTTTACTGTTTTTATTGAGGTTTAGAGAAAATTTATTTAGATGCATAGGTTGTTCTTGTAATTTTTGATTAAACATTGGGTTAATTTTTCAATTGTCAGTTAATTTAGTTGATAAATGGTTGATCCATTTCATTTGCAAAATTTCATTGCAAAATCACGAGGTCGTATTTTAAATTACCTGATTTAACTGATTGTAGTAACTGACGATTGAAAAATCGGGACTAATTCTTATTGAAAATATTATTTTTTGGTTCGTGAGACTGTATAACTTTAACTATTTCGTAATTTTCTTTAATTTTATAGCTATTGGTATTTTCAATGAAAAAATAACAGTATTGTATTGAGACAATATGAATAACTTACGAAACAGTTCTAATCTGAATCGGAAAGAGAAATGGGCAACACGAAAAACAAAACACCATCTAGATACCATTCATTCATTACATTACCAAAACATTCAATCATAACCACACATGGCTAGCACGAAACACACAACGCCTTTATTTTTCTAGCAATAGAGTTTACAATCCCGTGGTTTGTATTAGCTGATTTTTATTGAGTTACAAGATACATAAATGATCAAATGTATTCAAAATGTTGATTGATTTGAACATGGAGTGTGTGTGATTGAATGAAGATACATAGCATTAGTGTCTTGGCTTGGATAGCTTTTGTTGTAGTTCAAATAGCGCAGCTTGTTCAATCTGATGGGCTTTATCTATATATATAAAAATGAAACCCGTTTTCCTTGGTCACAGCATCACGCGTGAATGGCTGGACCGATTTCAATAATTCTTTTTTTGTTGTACTTGTTATTATTAGGAGAAGGTTCTTACGGAAAAAAAAATTGCTACGCTAAGGCGGTACGAAGTTCGCCGGGTCAGGTAGTTATGAATATTTTTGTGGATCCACGTATCCAATAACTCAATACACAATACTCAATATATTTATTGTCATTATTGATATTTTTTTAAGGTTTGCACAGTATATTGTGGTAGTATCACATGACACACCCCTTACTTAGGCCATAGCAATAAGTAGAAGGCAGACAGAGGCTTTCTTATGGATTTAGGTTGGTGAATTATTATGAGTAAGTATGTTTTAATTATATCTTAGGTTATAGTTGTAAGTGTAAGTATATCTAATTTGTCTGTAATTGATATGTACTAGGATCACTTAAAAACATTTCTACTTTTCTTTTGGGGAAGCTACACCGCCTCAGCTCTCTTGCAGAAGTAAAACTCCGCCCGTTTACTATTTATATGGGTGACCGATTTTAATTTGACTTCCGTGCTTCGGATGGTATGTTAGTCATGATTTTCAGAGGCCTTCGGGGGCCCAGAAAACTCTGACATCAGTGTTGAGCATTCACCCACTAGCTCTAGAAGAAAAAAGAAGGACAAAGGCAAGTTGAGATGTTGATCCCGGCTTTTCAGAAAACTCCTTTTGACTTTCCTTCCTAATAATAAGAGGCCTCTTTAGAAGTTTGCCACGGAAACAATAATCAAAATGTATTATATAAACGTATTTAATTTTATTCACTAATTAATTTAGTTTGCTCTTGTATTAGCTTATCGAAATACGTAAAACATAGTGGCAATTTAATCCACTGAATTATCCACCTAAGTATGTAGAGAATAAACAATTATTCTATTCTATTATATTAATTCTACACAAATTGAAGAAGAGAGAGAAAGAAACAGAGAGCTGAAGCTCTCTGGAGGCTCCAAACAAAATTACTCTTCCATTTACTCCTGTGGATGTCATGATGCGAGTACGGTCATTATACACTAGGCAAGCTGTTTCTTTTTTAAGCTGTTTCTGGCACATTCTGGATATGACCTATGCCCTTATGTCGACGGCTGGTTGTGACGAGGTGCTACACGGGTCAGACGTGGTAGCTTATTATAATGCATAATTTTGACTGTCTATGCTGTTCAGTTTTGATGAGGAATAATCTTGATAATGTATTTAGAAAATTTCCGTAACTTATGTAGAAATGAAAATAAAAGTTGGTAGAAGCTATATGCGTTGAACTGAGGACAAGGTCACGCTCATGAGGGGAGGCCTATATGCAGTCTGATTAATACTTATTTGCACTGACAAATCTATATTCTAAGCGCTAGGCTAAAACTCCTAAGGGCTAATTTTTCAATTATTTAATAATCCAGCCAATAGCTTATCCACTGAATTAAGAAGAAAATAAGTGTAGAGTTCTTTTTGAAGAGTTTATCCGAGGAAGTACTACCACCATACTTATTTCTATTCTTTAAGCAAGTTAAAAAAATCGTATTAAAATATTCAATTAAAGTCAAGTAACAATAAATTATTAAGAATGTTCAAAAGTTTAGTACTCCCGAAATTACATGTAAAAAACATGCTTAATATAAAATAGAGGAAACTAGAGAGGTTACTGAGGTTAAACATGAGTGCCTATTGGTACAGAGGAATTTCAAGGGCATAAAAGTGCGTGGCAGATCCCATTGATGGACCGGCCAAATAAAGGCTGCAATTGATGATGCCCTGAACGCAGTGAAAAGCAGTGCGGTGCGAGAGGAATGGCGTAGGATTGTGGGGCAGGCCACCTGCCCAGCACTGACAGACCCTGCAGACTGTGAAGAAAGAGGTTATGATGCTCCGAAAGTAAGTGCCAAAGGAAGGAAGGACAAATATAAACCTAAGTACTTTTGTACCTTCTTTTTTATATTTTATTTATTTACTTAAAAACCAAGGTTCTTTTGAGTAATAAAGTTCTATAAACCTAATAACTAGAACGGTTTTCACCAATTATTAATCTAAGTAATTATAAATATTTGGTCAACCAAACCAATGTTACATCTTAAGTACAATGCCAGAATTGAATTGGTAGATACTACGATTCTTACGGTCGTTTCAAATGAATCGTTGCATACAAATAAGTTTTAAAAATTATGTAATTCCCCAAAAAAGGTTTCTTCAAATTGATTTGAGAACAACAATAGGCATTTAATCAACGATTTCCAAAAATCGTGTGAAACGACAGACGTTTGGTCGCCTACGCACAAACAATGCGCTCGAGTGGCAAAAACTCAACGAATCTGTGTATCGAATTTGTTAACGTCATCATGAGATTTCTTTTATCCCCCATATGTCACCATACATTGTGCTCTCATGGTAGCAAAGTATGACAAAGGGTGTTGGGCCAAACTCTGAAAAGAACAAACGTTTTTTCAAAAAACAGCAAAAAATTAAAATTTATATGAATCCAAAATGGGAGCACCTGTCACTAATTGCCACCTTTTGGCGGTGAATTCTTTGTACAAAAAATATGAGTAATCTAAGTTTGGTTATGACGTGAACCCGTGAGCGAAAAAACGAATTATAAAATATCCTATTATGATGAAATATTTTTACTTTTATCCCCCACTAATAACTATTTAAGGCATTGCTAGTTGGAGTTTTCACATCACCACCATCATCATCATTATCATCACCATCATAATCACACCTTGGTTTATAATCAAAAGGTAATAATAGGTAATCTTTCACTAGCTTTCACCCGCTCCGCCTGCGTAGTAAGTAATTTGTTAAAAAAATATAAAAATTTAAGTTTCATCAAAATCCGTTCAGCTGTTACAGAGTCGAGTGAGAACATACACACCCATATTACACATTTATAATAATAGTGGGTTAGGTAAAGTATCTACTAAATTACCAAATACTACTCGGTTTGTTTTTTGTAACAAACTTGATTTTTTTATTTATTTATTATTATTTATGTAACAAGCTCCTATCTAACTCTCAGCAATCTATTTCTCCATGTTACCTCATAACGCACGTCAACGTATTATAATAAGAATACAATAATAATAAAAAACATTCACTATCATTATCTACCCACGTAATAATGTATTCCACTGTTTTAAAATGGAACTCTCTCAATTTAGGTGTTTTTTGGAACAGTTATTATTGTCACCATATTATGGTTATCAACTCTTCATTGTTTGATAAGTTGATAACATTTAAATAAACATTTTTTCTCTTAAATTCATCATTATTTTTAGTGGCTTCTTTTTATTTCTAATTTTTGTATCATAATCATCATTTTTGTAGTTTTTGACCCAATTCTGGGCATAGGCCTTCTTTAGATCACTCGCATGAATCCTACGCTAGACTGAGCCAGGTGTCGTCCGCGGTCTCTATAATATAGTTGACTCATCTCGTTAAAGATTCCTGTAAAAAAACTCTTACCACCACTTGGTCAGCGCTCTGATCCATCTTTTATCATTCCCGTCTGGCCAAGTATCTTGCCCAACTTCACTTCGTTCTGGACCTGAAGCCGGCTTTTGACTATGGTATATATTATTACATCTCAAGCACTAGTATTTTATCGCTCATCATACATTTTGAACGACACACCTCCCCGGACACCGCACCTCCCCCTGCCTCGCCCTGAGTTTGAAGTGTCAAATGATCACGTGTAAAGATGTAATATACTTTACATCCCATTCTGAAAGATCGACTTTAGTCTACTTGCGGATTTCAGTATTTGGGACTCGGTCTAAAAGTGTAATTTCGAGCATGGTGCGCTCCATAGGTCAATATTTGTTTATATATAACGTTTTTATACTTATTCGTGCTTTGTTTTAAGGAAAAACTTAACTTCGAAATCAAACCACGGATTTTTCGGATAAAAATAAATGTCACGCAACATTAAAGCATAATCAACAGCTGTACATTCAAAAGATCAGTATCTACATTGTAATTTAAGAATCCAGATCATCACAACTTCTTTTTTACTTAAAAATATCAATTTGTTTAATGTCGTATCTCTATATTTCATAAAAAGGTTTGGTCACACTAATCATGGACAATTTACAATAAAACGGGCATAACCGGGCATAGCTTTGTATAGTATTATGTTCACGATTTTGTTTAGTTGATTTCTATAAAATATTATAAATGAGACGGCTACCACTAAGGGAATGACCAAATATTATTAGTAGGGTACGGGAGGATGAAAGTTGAGAATTTTGTGTGCAGTAATATCGAACGCTGAAAGGATCTTTATAATAAATGTAGATTTATTTCTAGATACTTGATACTTGTTGTTGGGTGTTTTTTTGGGTGAAGTTTTTTTTATGTTACTTGAAGATTTAACAAGCACATGGGTCACCTGATGTTAAGTGGCAACCAAATATCACAAAGCATTGCATCGTAGATCACGTTTTTTTGGAACATGCTTTAAGATGCTACGCCCAACTTGAGGCGTGAAGATGATAAACCTCTTGTGCCTGTAATTTCACCGGCAACCACACCCTTCAAATCGAAATACAGCACAGCTGCTTCACGGCAGAAGTAGGCATGGTAGCAGTACTTCCCCGGACGAGCCCTCCACAAAGAACTCTATTACTAAGTTGTTGTGTTATTATGTTAAGTTAGCTCTATCTAAAAATTGGAAATGGAACATGTACCTAGCACTTAAGAACACTCATTATAAATAGCTTTTAAGCCCAAAGACACTCAATCAACAAAAAACATACAACCGAATTGAGAACCTCCTCCTTTTTTTGAAGTCCGTTAAAAACTGATTATAAAATTATTCGATTTTACGCAACCAGAGGGTTTCTTTACGCCAACGGGGCGGATGTTTGTATGATCTGCTTGTCTGGTTATACTACGTAGGTATATTTGTTTATAATTATGTAAGTAGTAAGTCATGAGTACTTCTCATAACACAATTAGTTTTGGGCTAGACGATGCTGAATGAAAATTTACAGCATTATTTATTTTTATCTGTTGAATAATTTATTGTACTTATTATTGCTTTTGAACTTTCGTCCTCCCGCTCACCTTACGCAATCTACATCCAGAAATATGGAATATTCTTTATGTTTTCTTCGCCGCGTGAGCTCCGCAGGTATCCACCGGCTCGATGACAAAGCCCAACTCAAGAATCCGTTTTTCATATTGTCGGCATTTTATTTGACCATTTGCTACCAACTGCGTTATGAAAAATGAATCGTAACATCGCATCGTACCTACCCTTTTCTTGTTATTTTTTGTGTCTGAGTTGGATTTTGTGAGTCGCGACTTGGGACTGCGACACGCGATTGAGGCGACTTGACGACGCGTCTATTACGTTGTCAACGAGTGGTGGTTATAGTGTGTTGTTAAAAAGTATTTTACATCTCTTAAAATAGAGGCGATAAAGAAATTAGGAAAATACATCTAGTTCAAGCCTCGTAGTTGGTACCATAATTTACTTACTAAAATCTGCGCAATGGGAACATTGTAATAACACAATCAGATTGTTACACGCAATATTTACAGATGTCTTTCACCAGAAAATGTAATAAGTGTAATAAGTGGCCTGCACTGCCTACAGACACTGATCGCGTAGGTAACTATTATGAGGCTGCTAACTCGAACCTCCACCTAAGTGTGCGTATGCAACCGCTCCATTACTAATGAATTTTTCATACTGACTGCTCCAGATTTAGTGTGTAGGACTGATATTTTATGATAGTTGTAGGTACAAAAAGTGCACGTTCTTCATCTTTAAATATAATTTACGTGCGACTTTTATTGGTCTCGTAGTCGCGTGCAAAAGTCGCGATCGCCAATTCTCTACGGTACCTAAATATATCATGTCATTATATTTTAATAGTCACGCCAGTGAGTTAGTTAGGTCCTTTTGTATCGGTAAAAGAGCCTTTTCATTCGATTGTTGCTTATGCCTATTGTAGAGTTCGATGGTTAACTCGACTAAATGCCAGCTTAATTTCATTAATAGACTTCTTTGTACGAATTAAGATTTAATCGAGTCAGTTTTGAATGCGAGGAATTTGAATTATTTGAAAGGATTTCTAATGATGAACATATGCTAGTCGCGTGCTTTATGTTCAGAGATGATAAGAGTTTTTAGAAGAAATTAAATTCTTGTTTGGAAGGGTAAAAAAATACGTTGTGGTAACGTTTGATTGTAATTTTTGACCTCTCTTTTACAAGGTAAATGAATTGATTTATATGTATCATTATGTTCTAATTTATAAATATTATGAACTTTACAAATAGGTTATTTAAATAAAAAAAATACAAAGGATAAATTCATTTTAAGTTTCACTGCCTACAGTGGTTTCCAATCAATATTATAAAAATTATGCAGAATAAATAGGTAGACGCATGTTTTTTTTTCAGTAAAATATTTTTTTACCAATTCCGTAAACAACAATTTTTCGTAAAAGCTAGTGGAAAATTGGGTGTCAGAATTTTTATGCCGCTAGAAGGCCTCCGACATGTCTGAACGATTAAAAAACGACTAAAAAAGCCAGGACAATATTATAATGTGCTTTCTGAAGCACGGAAGAGTTCATATCTAAATGCCACTTAACGGTCCCCTATCCAAGTAGTGACCATTCAGAGTGTCGCATATCCAAGATGATCTGATATGAACGTCGAAACTATCTGACTAAAAATCATCTAATAACCATAAACGTAAGTTTTTTTTTTACAGTTTATAGGCTTACGTTTGACCGCCATCTCACCTGTTGGTAAGTGATGATGCGGTCGAAGATGTAGCACGCTTGCCTAGAATGTACCTATATTACCTAGTTATAGAGATTTGAAATTTGGAGGAAGGGTATAGTGTGGGTAAGACGTTCTGCACTAAAAAAAACTTGTATTTCAGTCCCAGAAAAACTGCCGTGGGGAAAAACTTTTAGGCGGACGAAGTCTGACTTCGTCGAAGGGGTGTAAGGGGTTCCAATATCCATGTTCGGAACTCAAGCCAACCTCACCTGCCCGTGTTGCACCCTGCTGGATAAAAAACGGGGCTCCAGCGGCCGGCTGATTGCGGCATGGTGCAGCCTAACACTGTCACAGCTTTATCCCCTGACCGCCGGTGCGAGAAGTTCTGCTCTGCGATCCTGCATATCTGTATATCCCCTTTTACTAGGGAAGGCCTATGTCCAGCCGTGGACTGATATAGGCTGGTGTGATGCGTGGTGGTGGCGAAGTCACGAGGCGCCCGCTGGTATAGAATAATTATGACCAAACACAATGCACAGACGATTAATCTTGTTAATGCAATAAAAATCTAAGTATCAATATTCGATACCCAAACCCTAAAAAGGGAAGGGCGTGATCACTAAAGGCATGCGGGGGCGGAGGACGCGTAGGGCAGAGGTCACGCAAGTCTTTAGAGATGGGGTATAGTCGAGGTTTAGTGTTGTCGATATTGAGGCTTATAGTTTGAAACAAAAGTATAATGTAAGTTATTTAAAGGTACAGTTTTTGTATAGTTTTTAATCCCATCAATAGACATTTATTGTAAAGTAGTTAAATTTATCTATTTGCAATCGCTGGCTAATGAACATTTACAAAAAGTAAATGATGAATTATAGTTAAAAAATTGAATTTGTATGAATTATAACATCATCAGTAAACCTAACAGTAGTGTCTGACCAAATATACCCTCGAGAGCAATGAATCCGGGTCACTCAAAGAATCCAAAAAATCTCGGAAAGTAAGAATGCTAGGTTAATGCAATAAATTGTATTTAATAGACAATTTAATACTCCTTAAATGAAAGTTAAAAAAATATGAGTCACCATACATTTTATTTACACAAAATTACATAAAGAAAAAAAACTGCTGATCTCTCCTTAAAACAAAAATAGGAAACATGAAATGTTTGAACTTTATGACGATTTTCTTGAATTTCAATACTTCGTATTACCTCCTCGTGCTTCCATTACTGCGTTTACGCGGTTTGGCATGCTGTACACCAAGTTCCTTATACGATTTTGGGGAATATTCTCCCATTCCTCTGTGAGAGCAATTTTGAGCTCAGGAAGCGTGATTGGGGGAGGGTTTCGTTGTTTTACGCATCTCCCTAGCTCGTCCCAAGCATGCTCGATCGGGTTGATATCCGGGCTGCGCGCTGGCCACTCCATACAAGTAATGTTCATCTCTTGAAGGTAGTCATTCACAATCCTACCTGTATGAGGTCGGGCATTGTCATGCATAAATATAGCATCCTCACCCAAATTGACCATAAATGGACCAACGTGTTCGTTGAGGATTTCTTCCACATATCTTACGCTAGTTAAAGAGCCGTTTTCTATGATCACCAGCTCTGTGCGACTTTCAGAGGAAATTCCGGCCCACACAAGTACAGACCCACCACCGTAGGCTACTTTTTCTTCGATGCATGCTTGCTTGAATCTTTCCCCTGGTCTTCTATACACTCTGTGTCTTCCATCGTGCTTGTAGAGCATAAATTTTGATTCGTCGGAGAACATAACTTTCGACCAATCTTCAATACTCCAATTTACGTGGTTCTGGGCATATCTTAGTCTTGAAATACGATGGCCACGCTCCAGTTTAGGGCCGTTTGCAGGTCTAAGGGGTTTTAAGTTAGATTCAGCAAGCCGACGTCTTACTGTCCATGCACTTGGGTTACTTCCTCCGAGGCGTCGAAACTGATTTGTGAGTTCAGTTCCTGTGAGAAAGCGACTTCGAAGCATGGTGTTCACCAAGTATCGGTCTTCTCGTGCTGTGGTACACCTAGTTCTGCCCGTTCCTGGTCTGCGTAGGTTAGAACCAGTTTCTTCGTAACGTCGGAGAACTCTTTGTACTGTTGACAGCGACACACCGACAGTCCTGGCTGTATCGCGCTGACTCCGGCCGGTTTCCACCAATGTAAGTATTCTGGTGCATTCTTCAAGTGTAAGCGACATGATTTCAGCTTGAATAATGAATATTGAGCACTATCAACCTGGTTTATGTACCAACATAAATGACAGATTACAAACAAAAGCAAAAACAAATCCTGTAATTTCGTAGTTCCATCTTCGACAGTGTTCCCTTTTCAAATTTGATTTTTTTATGATATAACTTTACAATAACTAAGAAGTTTTAATACTTTCATTTAAGGAGTATTAAATTGTCTATTAAATACAATTTATTGCATTAACCTAGCATTCTTACTTTCCGAGATTTTTTGGATTCTTTGAGTGACCCGGATTCATTGCTCTCGAGTGTATATATAAACTTTGATTTGTTGTTTATCATCATTATCATCAGCCTATTGCAGTCCACTGCTGGACATTGGCCTCCCCTTATGAGCTTTAATGAGTCCTGAGCTCGTATATTGTGTTACATATTTTTAGTTATCATTTGAGTTAAGTTATTAAAATTAAGATCATATTGATTATGAGCTGAAATGATATGAATAAACAGGATTAAAGTAACAAATACAAAAACATGAAGAGCCTAGCTACTTTAAATCAAAAGATACTATTATTTACTTTTTGATATTATACTTCATTGCAATTTAAAAATATATTTACTTTTACTACGCATATTAACATGGCAATGGTGTAAATATTAATTGAATAAGATAAGGTTTTCGTTGATATTTTAAATTGAATTCGATATACTTATTAATGTATCGATATCGATAAAAACTACAATCCCTTTCTACAGATCAAGGTGTGGCATCAAGGCACCCATCTGGCCATGGCGAAAATGTAGCATTTATGCAATGTGTCAAATCACTCTCTACAAACATGTATAAATAACTTAAACATTACTTAAGTAATATTTGATTTTTAAAAGGGTTGGGTTAGAAAAGGGTTAGGTTATAATTCTAAATCCAGATAAATTTAACGAATTTAAATCAGTTGTAATGAAACTACCTCGATAAATTAGGGCAATTTCAGAAGCCCATACAGTTATATAAAGTTTAATTTAAGAATTTACTGAAAAAAAAAATTGTCTAGTCAATACTTTGAAAACAAACAAAAATGCGCAACCAACTTTGGTTAGAAAACGAAATTGGTGTATTTTCTTAAATAGAATCGATTAAATATTAGGCTAGATTTAAATACTAGCTAAACATATGAAATATCACACACGGTTAACTGATCCTAAGCCTAGTTTAGTGCCTTTACAATATACCAGAGACAAAAAATACATTTTAAAACACCCAGACACAGAAACAACATCAATGTTCACCACACAAATGTATGTCCTGATCGGGAATCAAACCCGCGCCAACTGCAGCTCTAATAACCACAGAGCTTTAAAGCCTCTTTAAATTTATTCCAATTGAAACCCTTCAGACAGTCTACTCAAACGTCTTTCAATCAAGTTAAACGAATCAGACCTCCATCGAACACAAGGTGTAAAATTTCAATGCAACAGAAACAAAACTGCATGAATCTTCTGATCATGGATGGACGGCTGTATGCAAATAAGCACCAGGAAAACAATGTCGGTTCTGGTTCCTGCTGATAATCTTGAATTTAATGCATATGATTGGAGGAATCGGAGCACACGTGTTGGTACGTAGATGGAGTTAATATAGACATGTATGTACTTACATGTAATATATTTGTTGGTTTCTTGGTTTTCCGTACATAAATGAAAAAGGTTAAAGAACTATTTTATTCGTTAAAAATCTAAAGTAGGCATTTTTTGCTTTCGAAAATTCATACGTAAAATTTTTTTTTAATGACTATAAGTAACCTATTAGTACTAGACTATTCGAAAATTTTAAACAAATATTGATTATAGTAAACGCAATCCATGAAAACCAAAGAGGTTGCATTTTTTTTTCTTTTAATAATCTATATCTATGATGAAAACGAGTTAGATTTTGGATAAAATATTTATTCCATACTAGCTGTGCCCCCGACTTTGTCCGCGTGGAATAGTGACTTTGGGCAGAATTTTTGGACATCTTTTGGTTTATTTTGGATTATAAACATAGTCGTTTGAGTATTTAGAAAGAAGAAGAAAGAAAGAAAATCAACCACAATGTGGTTGTGGGCCGAATAAATTGACCAAACAAAATAAGTGGGTTGGTACAGAGTTGGTACAATAAAAAATTAATTAAATTAATTTAAAAAGATAAATTTAAAAAAAAAACTACAGTAATGTTTCCACACCAGCCTTTATCAGTCCACTGCTGGATATAGACCTCCCCTAATAAAGGGGGATATACCCATAATCCCCACGCTGGGCATGCGGGTTGGGGATCGCAGGGCACAGCTTCTCGCACCACCGACGCTGCTGCCCGTCGGTGGCCAGGGAATTTAGATGTGCCGATGTAGGCTGTGCTATGCCGCAATCAGCCAGCCACCAGAGCCCCGTTCGTTGTTTAGCAGGGTGCACCACGTGCAGGTGAGGTTGACTTGGGTTCCGAAGATGGGGGTTGGAACCCCGTACACCCCCACAGTAATGTTTCTCTAAACACAATATTAGACTTATAGCTATCGGGGAGCATACAGGCTGCTAGAATTGCTAATACGTGACAGAGCTACATAAAGCTGACTGTGCGAAAAACAGCTAATAGCTACCACACCCACACCCACAACTTTTTGCGTTTTAATAATAATAATAATAAAGAAAAAAAAAAAAAAAAAAAAACTTCACCGCTGTCACACGCTTTCTATCAAATATTTTACGAATAATTAATTTTATAATATTTTTCCTGGTTTTTTCCATACACAAACTCCATAGTTCAAAGTTTTCAACCTATTTTGGATTTCATAAAAACTTACAAATACCAAAAACTAACAAAATGTCACAATGACTGAAATCATACGAAAATGATAACGAGAGCAAAAGCGGCTTCAAAAAATGCACTCCCACCATCACCAGCGCCTGTTCCGTCAAGCTCCGCGTCGTCGTCCGGGGATGAGGTATTCGCCACCCCCCCGGACACCAGCGCGTCGAGCGACGAGAGCAGGCCGCCGTCGCCTCCGCCGCCGCGACCACCTGTGCGGCGTGGGCGGCCCCCGCTGTCGGCCGGCTTGGGGTCTGCGGGACAGTCTGCCCCGCGACCGACCCCCGCCTCCACCAGCAAAGTGCGGCGCATGAAGTGGACCGAAGGCATAAACAAAAATGTCATGCGCGCATACTATAGGGCTACAGAGGGAGGAATCAACCGCACCGCGTACCTTACCCGGATCCTGCCTCTGTTTTTGACGCTTGAACCAGCTGTTACCGTCACTGCACAACGGCTATCGGATCAGGTACGAGCCATCCAACGATTGAAATTGTTGGATGATTCGGTACTTGACCGGCTTCGCGCTGAAAGTGATCAAGTAGCTGACCACTCGCAGCGGGTCCTGGCTGCCGCTCTGCCGGTTACGACAACTCTGATACCGGTAACGACGCAGCCGGACGCCGCTGCTGACGACGTCGACTACGAGATCACCAGCGTGACAAACCAGGTAAATGAGCAATTGAGGAGGACTTTGGAGGATGCGATTTTATCGTACCGGTCCGCACCTCTCGATGAAAGACCGCGTTTGCCTCGCTTGCCCACTCACAGACGAAACTTAGCTGTAATGGAGGCCTTGAATCCTTTGTTGGTCCCTTATCTAGAGACTAGCGAAGGACTAGCCGATACCCATTCGATCCTTTACTGCGGAGCCGTGGCGGCGTGTCGTGTTGCTCGTGTCAAGTTCCCAAACTCCACGCGAGCACCACGACCTGTTGACAAAATTCCAGCTTGGCAAGTACGGATCGAACGGCGGATCGGTAAATTCAGGACCCTCATTGCAAAGCTAAGTTGCTTCAGAGAGGGCAATACCCGCCCTCGAGTGATGCGTTTTGTAACACAGGCCTTTGCTGGGACTGATACTCGGCCCCGAGATTATATGGCATGTGTTACAGAACGCATTGACTTTCTGAAGCAGAAAATCTCTGCTTGGGCGAGTCGCATTCGTAGGTATCGAGAACGTGTGGACCGATATTGGCAGAATCGAAACTTCCAAAGTGACCAGAGGAAGGTGTACCGAAACTGGGAGAAACCTGACCAATGTGTGATGGACGGGCGTGTACCGGATGCTGATACCATGAATAATTTCTGGCGCAGCATCTGGTCTGTGCCCATCCAGCACACGGAGGGAGATTGGATGGATGTGGTGAGTAGAGAGTGTGAACCAATCGAAACCATGGGGGCTGTTGAGATTACCCCCATAGATGTCAGATTTGCAATCCGTTCGGCCCATAACTGGAAAAGTCCTGGACCGGACGGGTTGCATAACTTCTGGCTGAAGTGGTTTAGATGTTCACACTCTGTACTCGCCACA
Source organism: Horisme vitalbata (assembly GCA_951804965.1). NCBI lineage: Eukaryota > Metazoa > Arthropoda > Insecta > Lepidoptera > Geometridae > Horisme > Horisme vitalbata. Next base: position 10,647,250 of record OX638091.1, read on the forward strand.
CAATTTCAAGAAGCCCTCGAGCTTGGGTCTCTGCCAAGTTTCATGACGACTGGAGTCACCTTCCTGCTCCACAAATCTGGTAGTACCGCGGAAGCAAAGAACTACAGACCCATAACGTGCTTACCTACCATCTACAAGCTCCTTACGTCCATTCTGACCGTAAAAATTAATACGCACATAGTTGCAAATAATATTTTGGCTCCTGCTCAGAATGGATGTAGGGTTGGGTCCCGCGGTACTAAGGAGCTCCTCCTCATTGACATGACCATTAGCCAGCAGATCAGGCGCAGCAAGGGGAACCTCTCCGCTGCATGGATAGACTACAAGAAGGCCTATGATTCGGTGCCTCATACATGGCTGGAGAGGATCTTAGAGTTGTATAAAATTGATGCAACTTTGAGATCCTTCTTAGGTACATGCATGAGACAGTGGATCACAGTTCTTCGTCATCCAGGTAGCGGACGGGATCCCTCTGCTCCGCAAGATCTGATTCGCATAGAGCGGGGTATTTTCCAGGGCGACAGTCTGAGCCCCCTATGGTTCTGCCTGGCACTGAATCCTCTTAGTACTCTGCTAAAGGATTCAGGGCTAGGCTATCGACTTCGGAGAGAGGGTGGTATCGTTTCTCACCTGCTGTACATGGATGACCTCAAACTTTTCGCGCCGAGAAAACCAGAGCTGCTGACTCTGTTGAATATCACACAGATATTCAGCAGTGCCATCAGCATGGAGTTCGGTGTCGAGAAGTGTGCGGTCATGCAAGTACGGCGGGGGAAAGTTGTAAATACTACAAACTTACAGCTTTCCGATACGATATCCCTCAGATCTCTTTCCGATATCGAAACCTACAAATATCTCGGTATGTCAGAAGCGTTAGGTATAGTAGACAGAGACATAAAACAGTCGGTGAAGGAGCGATTCTTTTGCCGCCTGACTAAAGTACTCAATAGTCTTTTGTCGGGTGGTAACAAGGTTCGAGCCTTCAACGGCTGGGTTATGCCTCTGCTCATCTATACTTTTGGCATATTGAAATGGACTCAGACTGAACTTGACGCCCTTGACTGTAAGGTTCGTCAACTTCTTACGACACATAGAATGCGACATCCACGCTCGTCGGTAATGAGGATGTACATCCCGCGGAAATGTGGGGGCCGCGGCTTTTTAAATGCCAAGACCCTCCATAACCACGAGGTGTGCAAGCTCAGAGAATACTTCCTCCATGCCGACAGTGAGATGCATCGTGATGTCGTAGCAGTTGACAAGAACCTTACCCCGCTCTCACTGGCTAAGGAGAACTGGCACAAACCTACGGTGCTGAGTGCCCTCGACCGCAAGGTTGTATGGGAGAGTAAGGAGCTGCACGGACGGTTCTACAAAGCCCTTACAGGGCCTGATGTAGACCTACTCGCATCCGTGAACTGGCTACGTTTCGGTGACCTCTTTGGGGAAACCGAAGGTTTTGTCTGTGCGATTATGGATGAGGTAATAAAGACGAACAACTACCGAAAGTATATCATGAAGGATGGAACCGTTGACATTTGCAGAGCTTGTCATCGTCCCGGTGAATCCCTCAGACATATACTTTCGGGTTGTTCGCACCTCGCTAACACTGAATACTTGCACAGACATAACCAAGTAGCAAAGACCATCCATCAGCAGCTTGCTCTCCAATACGACCTTGTCGGTCCAGAGGTTCCGTACTATAAGTACGCACCGGTACCGGTTCTCGAAAATGGTCGTGCTACGCTCTACTGGGACCGCTCTATCATCACGGACAGGACTATTCTTGCGAATAAACCTGATATCGTCTTGGTAGACCGGTCGGAACGCCGGGCGATACTTGTTGACATCACCATTCCACATGACGCTAATCTCGTGAAGGCCGAGAAGGACAAGCTTAGCAAGTACCTTGACTTGGCACACGAGATTACCGCTATGTGGGATGTCGACTCAACAATTATCGTTCCGATAGTCGTTTCAGTGAACGGTCTTATAGCGAAGAGCCTTGACCAATACCTTAAGAGGCTCTCGCTAGGCAGCTGGATCAAGGGTCAGATACAGAAGGCGGCTCTCCTGGACTCGGCACGCATTGTGCGGAGGTTCCTCTCTCTGCAGCCCTAGCCACTGACCGTTTGAGCCTTGCCCCGCGGTCGGTGGTCCACCATTTTGGATATATTTTTTACTATAATGTTTTTTTATATTATTTTTGTACATAGTAGATTAATAATGTTTTAAATTTTATAGTAAAAAATGTATTTTTGATGAGTTTTAAAATGAATAAAGTGTCATAATAATAATATAAACTTTATTTCAGGCTACAATAGAATGAATACAGATGGTGTTTTACTTATCCTACGGCCCATATAAATATATACCTTATAGACTAACATACATATTAATAAAACTATAATAAAAACACAAATCATTATTATTTGCGACGTAATATACACGACGTGGGTCGCGTGGTGTCCAATATTCGTCCACGGAATCATCGGAACACGACACCCTTCGGCCACAGCTCCTCCTTCATGTAGGTCGACAGATGTTCGGTCGGAACCCGCACCACAAAGGAGTTAAAGCAGACTCTGTGTCGGGACTCCAACCGCTCGACCCTCAGGTTGTCCTTGGTCTTTGCGCGCAAGTACTCCGCTACATCCTCCGCCTTCACGGAGTAATGCACGCGAGACACATAGAGCTGCGTCGTCGGTACCTCAGAGCGCAGCAGGAGCTTGTGGCAGTTCGGTGCTGTACCGCACTTATTCTGTTTTACCTTGGGCTTTAAAAAAATCTATCTTGAAAACAAACTAACCTACAAACTGAATGCATACAATTTGTATTTACAAACCCTATAAACTTTTAACTATGTACTTATCACAAACACTTAATTGGAAGTACTTTCAGATTATACACATAAAAATCTATACACTAAAATAAAGGAGAAGAGGATAAAAATGTGTACTTATGTTTTTTTAGCAAAAGTGTATTCAGTAAAGCATAAAAAAGCTAATACCGCAAAAATTAAAATCGCAAGACTTAGTCTGGATGTTTGGCGCGAAAAATGCTGAACAGATTTTGATGAACTTTGTGAAATGAGAAAGTTTAGTATCCAATATACTAAATAGGCTACATTTTATTTCTCTACAATGTCTAAAAGCAGAATTATTAACGAAAAACTAATCGTTCACCTACCCTTCATACCTTAACAGTATATAAAAATCCTTCATACATTCATATAGCGGACCTCCTTACCATACTTTCAAAACTCTTTTTTAGGACGTGACAAGTTGCGCAGTTGCATCATTTTTGGATGTCACTTTTGACACTTCTGCCAGATTCTCTTATTTGCATTAATTTTACATGGGAAATTTATGTTTTTAGGTACAACAACAACAACACCAGCCTTTAACAGTCTACTGCATCAACACTAACAACAAAACCAGTCTATATTAGTCCACTGCTGGACATAGGCCTCCCCTAATAAGAAGGGGGATATGCCCATAATCCCCACCCTGGCCATGCAGGTGTTGGCCTGGGTGAACTGGAACGGCTTGCGAAATAAAATGACGAATATTCTTTACTTCACTTGTATTATTTTGTACTATATTATAATTATTCGAAGACAAAAAACAGTTGCCTATTTCAAACTACGTGTTATTTACGCCTCTAGGGTAAAGCAGTACCGCCACTTTGGCGCCATCTTGCCGACTTCCGTCAACTACCATGCAGGTTTGTGCTGCTGTACCCTAGAAGCATCGTTTAAAGTTCTGTTTTGAATAAAACCTTACCTATTGAATTTGTACAAAACTAGAAACATGGTTTTCAAAAATAATAAAATACTATCATGAATTATAATTATAATTAACTTGCGTACTTTATCAAGGAAACAAGTACTAACAGCTGAGTTTACAATGAATTGACGTACCTATTATTTAATCATACCTAACGTTCTACATTCGGCCATCCGACTACCAGTAACACGTCCTCGTGTTTAGTAACAAAATTAAAAATGAAGTTAATTTTGGTGGAAAACCTTATTCATTTGATATTGATTATAATTACGAATCAAGTAATTAAATTAATTAGTTAATAAAAATTACGAAAAAAGAAAAAAAAAAGTCATTAAGTAGAATAGGTCCTTCATCATGAACAGGTAGGTAAGGTACTTACAACATTATAATTATTGTTAATGAAATACAATTAAATTATTATTCTGTGTGGTAAGAATATCAATAAAACAAGACAGACAGAGTATGAGATACCAATTACTAAGCTTATTAGTTTATCAATATAATTGAAGTCTATCACTTCGAGGCATGACAGTAATACTATTTAAATTATAAAACAATCAATATAAATTCCGTGTCGTTTCCACCTGCTTCTGTCTAACGTGGCACTGGGCCGCTTCTGCTCTGAGTGCCACGTCGGCATCATAATTACTCAGGGCAAAGGTCACTCTACCTCGTTATAACTGGCAACAGGCCGCTTCTGCTCTGAATACCAGTATGTACCCAATAATTATGATGACTTAGACCGAGGCTCCACGATCACGAGATAAGTTTGGTAACAAGCCGCTTCTGCATTGAATACCATAATCAACACGAGATATAATTATAATGAACTTTGGTTAGGAACTATTTTACAGATTCAGGCTGCTTCTGCTCTGATTTTTGCAATCATACATTATTCGGCAGGTAATTTCTTATCTATACTAATCAACGTTTAATTAGCAATGTATTCTTTACGAAATACTTACATTAGGTAATTAATACGTTACTAATCGAAGTAAGTAGGCCTAGTGTATGTAAATCTGTTAGTTACAGGCGACACTTTCGTCATCGCTTTCTGTGCTGGTAGAAGTAGAGTCTTCTGACCTATTGAAACTAAGCCATGGCTTCATTTTGTCTACCACTACCACAGAATTATATTTACGACCATATTTACGAGTAATTGGTGTATCTTCGACCTGGTACCTATCATTATCGAGTACGGACGTTACGCGATATGGCCCCTGGTACTTAGGTACTAGTTTACGACTCTGACCTGATGACTGTATTTCCCTTTCTATACTCACTAAGTCACCTACTTGATACGTCTTTGGTTCTACTGTATTCTTATCGTAATATGATTTCTGCTTTAATTGGTAATCCGTAATATAGTCGTTTATTTTTTGACGAATGTGGTCAAGGGAATCTTTACCAACATTATGGTCTTCATCGAGTGCCAATTTTATCCTGCTTTCAGAAGTGCCCGTTAGGGAAGTACCGAAAAGGGCTTCAGAGGGTGTTCTTCCGATACCTTTGTTATGTGTATTGTTAAGCCCCCACTGTACGTCTGGTATGAAAAAGTCCCATTTCTTCTCATCGTGACCAGCGCACTTTGCGGTTAATGCATCAAGTAGGGTGCGATTATACCGCTCTACTTGTCCGTTAGCGCGTGGGGTAGCCACGGCATTTAGAACATGTTTTACACCTAAACCTTTCAGGAAATCCCTGAATTTGGTGCTGGTAAACGACGAGCCTCTATCAGAGATAACTCTCTTGGGCACTCCAAAGATACTGAAATATTCTCGCAATTTGTCAATAACAATGGAAGTTTTCGTGCTTCTAACCGGTTTCAGAATAATAAATTTAGTATAGGCATCAATGATCACCAATAAGTGGGTGTTACCTTTAGAACTCTTAACGAACGGGCCGACATGATCTATGTGCAGAGTAGCAAAGGGTGAATCTATTTTAGGTATTGGGTGCAGCGGAACCTTTCTTTTAGCGGAAGACTTAGAATAAGCACATTCTAGACAGGACTCTACATATTTCTTTACGAAGCGTCGCATCTTGCTGAACCAGTATGATTCTTTTATCTTAGCCAGTGTTTTATCGAAGGCGAAATGGCCAATGTCGTCATGGCATTGTTTCAAAATTTGCCATCGTACGCCCTTAGGTACTACCCATTTTTCGCCTTCGTCTGTAATGCGGTATAACTTATTATTGCGTACTATGTAATTTTTGCTGGTGTCTACTATGTTGGTAGATTCGGGATCTCGTAAAATAGACATTTTACGCTGTATTTCAGAATCCGATTGCTGGACGGTACTCAACCAATCTGTATCTGTAACTGTCAACACGTCGACTTCTTTACAAGTATCAGAGCCAGAGTCTTCGTTAGGTAGCGGATTCCTGCTTAATGCGTCCACATAGGCCATGGATTTACCAGGACGGTATTCTATCGAGAAGTTAAACTCCTGCATTGAAATCCACCACCTAGCGACTCTTGGAATCAAGTCTCTCTTTATGAAAGTCGCACGAAGCGAGTTACAATCAGTGAATGCTTTGAACTCGATGCCGACTAAATACACCCTAAATCTTTGTAAGGAGGCAACGAGGGCTAGTGTCTCTAGTTCGTACGACGTCATGTGTTGTTCATCAGTCGTAGTTTGTCTGCTATAAAAGGCGACAAGTCTAAGTAAGCTGTCTTTGTTCCGTTGCATAAGTATACCAGCTATGCCGATTTTACATGCGTCCGTGTGCAGTTCAGTTTGAGCTTGCGGGTCGTATAGTGCTAAAGTAGGTTTTTGCAGAAGTTTATCTTTCAGAGTGTTGAACGATTTAACCTGCTCTTCACCCCAACACCACACAGCATCCTTCTTCAACAGACCCGTTAAAGGTTTTGCTATGATTGAGAAATTTTTGACGAATCGTCTAAAGAAGCTGCATAACCCAACAAATTGCCGAACACCATGTTGATTGGTGGGCTCGGGAAAATCACGGACTGCTTCTATTTTCCGAGATCCAGGTCTAATCCCATCTTTACAGAGCTCAAACCCTAGGTAGTCAACGGTTTTGCGAAAGAAACAGCACTTACTCAGCTTGAGGGTTAGACCTGCATCCTGCATTAGTTTAAGAACCTTTTCTAACTTAACTAGTCCTTCTTCAAGAGTTTTGGATGGAATGATGATGTCATCCATGTAAGCTGACGCGATATCCTTTGCGTTACCAAGGACGAGATTAATCATTCGCATAAAATTGGATGGTGCGTTAGCTAAGCCGAACGGCATTCTATTAAATTCATATTGACCGTCCGGCGTGACAAAAGAACTTTTGTATCGATCCTCGTCCTTGATAGCAATTTGGTAGTAACCTGAAGCAAGATCAAGAGTGGTGTAGTACTCGTAGCCTGCTAAGTCATCTAATTGATCATCAATCCTTAGTAGAGGATAGTTTTCCCTAAACGTCTTCCTATTGAGAGCCCTATAATCGATGCACAATCTAACGTCACCGGTTTTCTTTTTGACGATGACGATAGGACTCGCATATGGCGATTTAGAGGGTCTAACAATATTGCAATCGACCAACTCCTGAACCAATTCCCGAACCTTGCTCCTTTCGCTAATTGGCATCCTATAGGGTCTATAAACGACCGGTTCGTCATCCTTGAGATTGATAGACATTTCCACCAAATCAGTCTTACCTAGCTCCTGTAAACTGAAAGCAAAGCAATTTCGATACTCGTTGAGAAGGTTTACTAGGGAGTGTGTAGTTTTATCTTCTAAATCTCCATCAGTATTCAGATCATCCCTTGTTATCGTACTTCGTAACTCTGACTGTTCGATTCGCAAAACATCATTAGCATCTTCATGTTCGGGGACCGTGTCAGCTCGACGACACCTTGCTATCGTAGTACCTTTGCTAATACAAAACGGTTGAAGCGATGAACCCTTTATCAAGGCAGCACCTAAACCATCAGTGACAGAAAATAGCCCTTGAACCAAGTAATATTCTTGTCCGCATTTGAATCTGTTGCTTCCCTCTATGTAAACGTCGCCAGTGTATTTTGGTTCAGTTTTAAACTCGACATAGGTAAGACCCTCGACCTTTGTGTCTTCTGTACAAATTAAGTGGATTCGATTTGATCTCACAACAGATTCTATAGAACGAATGTTCAGGGAGACGCTATCTTTTTCTATCATGACATGCGGCTGCTCTGTAAAAGATCTACCGATCAACAATGGCTCACGCAAGAGATAATCGGGTACAATGAGAAGATCTACTCGAGCCATAGTAACATCAATCTCGATTTCAGCCGAGCACTTCCCTATAGGCTGAACGGTGGAATTACCAAACCCTCTAAGGGTTGGCAATGACGTATCAGTCTCCCATTCTATGCCTAGATTTGCTACTTCCGACAATTTAATAAGAGTTGCTGAACTGCCGAAATCTATGAAGCATGCTTTTGGAACACCATTGACGAGTGCGCTTTTGTAGTACTTCGAAACGTTTGAATCAATGCCCGATACCATCATGACGGGCTTAGATGAATTATCGCCAGCACCAGTTATACTATTATTAATGCCATTACATTTATCTGCAGCGTGTCCAAAACGAGAGCATTTGCTACACTTTAAAACGGGTTTTGTACACTGCGATTTATAATGACCAAACTGTGAACAGTTAAAGCATTGAACCGTACGCTCTTTAGTTTCTTTGTTTACAAAGTTCCGATCTACTTTTGGATCAGTGGGTCGATTTCGTCTTCTATCTATATTATTACCATTCAAAGCACCCACAATGCGAGCACTCTTTAAATATGGTAATAGTTGTTCTGGCGTATCGAATCGAGCTGCCTCCGCGCCTAATCTTACGCTACGATCCTCTATACCGTAAACTATGCAGTCTACTGCCTTTTTACTCTGTATACCACAACGATTCAGAAGTATCACCTTGTCGTAGTAGTATTCTTCTAATGAATCGTTAAACCTTGCGCGTTTATTTAACATTGTTGTTAGTAACTGCCCAAAATTGTCATCACAAGGAAAAGCTAGCTTTAATTTTTCTTGCCACTCTGGCCAAGAATACATTACAGTACTGAGACCTTCGTACCATTTCTGAGCGTGACCCTTCAACTTAGTCAAAGCAAAATGTGTTTTCTGTTTATCAGTCCAATTATATATCGTCGCACATTCATTTACTTTATGTAACCACATATCGATAGTTTGCTCTTTGTGAGCAGGGTCAAACTCAGGAATGGTATTTCGGTAAGACAAATTATCATTACTTGCGCTATTACCCATAGATTGTAACGCTTGGACTAATTGGGCTAAACTAGTATTACTCTCCAAATTATTACCGATACCTGACGTTACAATCTCAGGATTATAGTTACATGGCAATTCTAACCTGTTGCGTGTGCGCTTACTGGATGTGCTTGATGTATGACGTCTGGCTTGATCACGCGTCTGTCCGCGTGTACGGCTGCGCGCCCTCCGATTTTCCACGGTGTCTGGACTACGCGACCGCTGTTCTCGTTTAGTGGACCGCGGACTGGCTGGGCTGCGTGACCGCGGACTGGCTGGGCTGCGTGCTCGATGACTGGTTGGTCTGCGTGTCCGCCGACTGGCTGGACTGCGTGACTGTGGACCGGCTGGGCTGCGTGCTCGCCGTCTGGTTGGGCTGCGTGCCCGCCGACTGGCTGGACTGCGTGACCGCGGATCAGCTGGGCTGCGTGCCCGCTGATTGGCTGGTCTGCGTGCTCGCCGTCTGGTTGGGCTACGTGCCCGCCGACTAGCTGGGCTGTGTACCCGCCGTGACTGCTGCCTGATGAGGGTCCGCCGCAGTTGGCTAACTCGGCTGCCAGACCTCCTAGACCGGCTGCGAGGCTGGCTACTCCGGCTGGGTTGCTGTGTTGCTAGGCCAGCAATGCTGGGCTGTGTTGACTGCTCAAGTATCGGTTTACGAGAACGGCTGACAATCCCATAACGTTCGAGACCGCTGTGTGATCGTCGTTCACGATCACGATCACGTGAGCGTCTCACCAGGGCCGAATCGTCGTGGCTTTCCATACCTGTACACAGAAATTTGACCACAGAATTTTGGAAAACAAAATTACTTGAGTATTACGTTAATTTAAGCTCAAAACGTAAAAGCAAGCCGTACACAAAACGGCGAAACCATGCACATTTTTTTTTTACTTAGTAAGATATACTTGCGGAAGGTTACGTTTAGTACTTTATTTTACTAAGCCGTATTTATTATTGCATTATCATTTTAAGATTAGCAGAAAAATATGACAGGGCTAAAAATACAATGGCCGAAACCAACCTCTTATTGCTTTACATAAAAAAAAACAATGTAATTATTAAGCTCATTGTATTCGCATTGGTTCCATCCATACCCAATAATTTATTTTTACTAACCACAAAATCGAAAGTTATTTTCAAGTTACCGAATATAATATCGCGACAAATTAGCATCAGTAAATTGCTTTATTCTTTTACCATTAAAACACTTGAAAATAACTCAATACCTAAAAAAAACTTGCAGACGTGGTAAGTAAGTAAACAATGGAAACTTACCGATCCCACTTCTGATTTGTTGGCCTGGGTGAACTGGAACGGCTTGCGAAATAAAATGACGAATATTCTTTACTTCACTTGTATTATTTTGTACTATATTATAATTATTCGAAGACAAAAAACAGTTGCCTATTTCAAACTACGTGTTATTTACGCCTCTAGGGTAAAGCAGTACCGCCACTTTGGCGCCATCTTGCCGACTTCCGTCAACTACCATGCAGGTTTGTGCTGCTGTACCCTAGAAGCATCGTTTAAAGTTCTGTTTTGAATAAAACCTTACCTATTGAATTTGTACAAAACTAGAAACATGGTTTTCAAAAATAATAAAATACTATCATGAATTATAATTATAATTAACTTGCGTACTTTATCAAGGAAACAAGTACTAACAGCTGAGTTTACAATGAATTGACGTACCTATTATTTAATCATACCTAACGTTCTACACAGGTTCACAACTTCTCGCACCATAGACGCTGCTGTCCGTCGGCAGCCAGCTATGCCGGTGTTAGGCTGCGCTATGCCGCAATCAGCCGGCCGCCAGAACCCCGTTTGTTATCTAGCAGGGTGCACCACGAGCAGGTGAGGTTGGCTTGGGTTCCGAAGATGAAAGTTGTAACCCCTTATCAAAAAAACGTGGCTTTGGTGCCCGGCCTCCGTGGCACGGGGGTCGTGTCAGTGGTCAAGGAGTTAAACAGTGCCGATGAGATGCAATTTTATTTTCTATATGTTGCTTGAAAGTTCCTATGCTTAATTCAAATTCCTTCGTAGGTATTGATATATATTGTATCTCAATGTTTGTAGGTATAAATAACGCATTCCTATACATTCCTTTTTTTATTTTAATTTGGACTAGGCAAACTTTGTTTTGAAAATTTCTGGTTGCCCATTATTTTTGTATTGCAACATTATTTTTAATACCTTTTTCATAATATGTAATTTTTTGTATGATGTGCAATAAAGTTATACCCCCTATATTCTAAAATAATTATATAATAAGACTATCCAAAAACAAATAAAATAAAAAATGCCTTTTGCTATAGAAAATAGAAAAAAGGAAAGAAAAAGCGTAAAATACCTCATAGATGGCGGAGCATAGCTTCAGGCAAAAGCATTGAGCTGTTGACGTGAATAACAAATGGTTCTGAAACTACTTAAACCACAAAGGAATCTAATAAAATAAAGTTCACAATAAATAAAATACTGCATAATGCAAGGTCCATTACAATAATATTATTAACGTCATCTTCATGAAAGCAAACGCAGGAATTATAATTGGTTAGTGGAAACGTCTTTATCCAGGCTTCGAGGCAATTATGCGGCTGATTTTAATGATGAGTGTTGATTGAAATAATTATTTGATAAGGTTTTTCTTTAATATAATTTGACTAGATTTTGTTCGTGGCTTTCGCGTTATTGTAAATTTTTCAAATGTTTTATTTCCGCCCTCAGGAACTGTATGGATTATTAGATAAAAGATAAAGATAAAAATATTTTTATTGAAACTATAAATATTGTGTACATTTTTTTTAAACTTTACATAATTGATTGCATAAGAAAGAAAAAAATAAATCTTAATCAAGTAAAATCAACCTTAAAAATACATTAAAATAATAAATGATAAATGAACCTACTTATAGAATGGGCTAAGTTAAAATATGGCTATTGTTTTGTTATTTATGGTAGTAAGAGGTTCGATCACAAAATATAAAAAGTATGCCCTTTTTATTTTAATAGCAAGGCAGTTGCGAGAAGTTAACAGTAAATAATAATGTTGCTTACGGTATATGTATTTTTTTTTACGTAAAGTAGATTAATCTCTAGTCCCCACACTAGGATTCCCTGTGTTGTGGGTGACTAGTCTCTTCCAGCATTGTATAACTATTGTAGTATAGTAAACAAGCACCTAATTAATTGTAAATAGTTGTTATTGTAAAAAGGTTCCTGCATAATAATAAAAGACACAATTTTATTATTGCTTAGTGCGGGTAGATTTGCAAAATGTATCCGTACAAAGAATGTTGGGGAGTTCGACTTGTCTTGATGTGGCGTTGCAAACCTGTACGTTTGAGTGTGTGTGTGCGTGATGTACATGAGTCGGTTGCGTGAATAAGGTTGTGGACACATTAAGAAATTTAAAATAGGATTATTAATAGCTGTATTATTAAATGTATAATTACGGTTAGGTGGATTGGGTCAGGAATTTGGCTGGTACACACCTACATAATAATATACCTAAGAAGGTTTATATAGGAAGGTAAGTACTAGTAGGAGTACTAGTAGTAGGTTCTAGGTGCCTAAGTTCTTTTATTGAATTTTTTAAAGTAGATAAATGTCAGTCTACATAGTTATTATAACTTATTCATTAATAAGATTAAAATGTAGCGATAAACATATAAATATAGGTACCAGTAATTAGCACGAGTCAGTAGGTAATCTTAGTAATTAAGTTTACATTTTGAGAGTGGTATTAAATATAAATAGATTCAAGTGTATTTAATAATGTATGATAGTAAGTTAATTTTTATTAGTTGGCAGGTCTTTTCAAAAGGTAGGTCAATAATAAACATTTGTTATATATAGGAAAATATTCTATTTTATTGTATTATAGCTAATAAATTTTCAGTATCCCTATAATTTAATGACATTAGCCATTTCATAACCAGTTGTTTGCATTTAGTTTTAAGAAGATTAATAATGTTATTATTATGTTTATTAGCTCTTGAATATAGGAAGGGTCCTAGGAATTGAGGAGATTTTTGCGCAAATTTACTTTTAGTCGAGGGGATGTCCCAATAATTCTTTCTTTTTGATCTCTCTGAAGATCTCGTACATGTGTGGGCTATTTTATGGAACCGCATAATAGTTGATTCTATAAAGATTTGTCTGACTCGGAGCAGTTGACATTCATCATAAAGCGAATTCGTAGGATAGCGGTACGGTTTTTTGTGAGCAATTTTGAGAATTGATCTCTGCGCACGTTCAAGCTTCAATAAGAAGGAGCCACATGCAGAACCCCAGGCTACGACACAATATGATAAAATGGACTGGCAAAGAGAAATATAAACCATCCGAACTATATCTTTATTAGCAACGTTGCGAAGCCTAACAAATAAATATTTTAATTTTCTAACCCTGACACTGACAGCATCAATGTGTTTTTTCCAAGATAACTTGTCATCAATATGAACGCCCAGGTATTTTATAGTGCTGAGGTTTTCAATTAATGGACATGTGCAGTGGCTGGTCATAGCTTTCGGTTGACTACATTCATGAAGTTTGATTAACAAGGGGCGTGGGGGGGCTGTCCTCTGCGAAATACTAAAGTTTAGATGTTTTGTTTTCGTAGAGTTTAATGAAAGTAAGTTACAGTTTAGCCAATGTGAGACCATACTGAGGCCGCAATTTGTAGTTTCAGTGACCTCTTCCCACGAGTTGCCATGGAAAATTATTGCCGTGTCGTCCGCAAAGGCTAATATTTCTGCTTGGGCTAGTTTTAATTTACAAAGATCGTTAATATATATGAGAAAAAGTGTAGGCCCAAGCACACTTCCCTGCGGAACACCAAACGTCATCTCGGAAAAGTCACTATACATACCTTGCACACACACTCTTTGTTTGCGGTTAGTGAAGTAAGAGGTAAACCAATTTAAGGGAAAGCCACGAATGCCCAAGCATTGCATCTTCTCTAGCAGAATTGGTCGCGAAACGGTGTCAAATGCTTTGGCAAGGTCCAAAAAGACGCCTACACATTTTCTTCCAGAATCCAGATGAGAAACGATATTGCTAATCATATGGACTACGGCATCTTCTGTGGACCTTCCAGTTCTAAAACCGAACTGATTATTGGCTAGAATGTGGTTTTTTTCAAGAAATGATAGTAATCTCGCATTAACAATCTTTTCCAATATCTTTGAGTAAGATGTGAGTAAAGATATTGGCCGATAGTTAGTCATGTCATGGGGGGTGCCCGCTTTAAAAACGGGAGTAACATTGGCTATCTTTAATTGATCGGGAACAATGCCTGTGGATAAACTTAGATTGAAAATGTGGGCTAGAGGAGAAGCTAGGATATTCTGGGTTCGTTTTAATAGAATATTACTCACATTATCAAAACCCGGCGCAGAATGAACTTTGAGATTATTTATTATTTTGATAATCTCGGATTCATCTGTGGGGCTGAAGAAAATAGATTTTTCGTGGCGATTATGACTGGGACCTACTTTTTCTGCCAATTCTTCTTCAGTTGTGTTTAATTTTTGCAAAATTGTATTTGCAAGACTATTACCTATAGTAGAGAAGAACTTATTTACTTCATTTAAGGATTCAATTGGAGTGTTAGATATTTCTAAAAGAGCTTTATTTGAGGATTTATTATTTGAAATGTTGCAAATAGTTTTCACAGCTTTCCATGTTTTTTTGCAGTCTCCTTTGCTTTGAATAAGCTGGGATTGATCATATTCATTTTTGAGGTTCTGAAGAAGGTTATTACAGTTATTTCGATAGGTTTTGTATTTTTCGGTCAATTTTTCATCTTTAGGAGATTTTCTAGATAACATGTGAAGGGCATCTCTACGTCGAATACATTTCATTAGTCCCGGCGTGATCCACTGTCTCCGTTTCAGTTTTGAATTTGGGATCATGCGAGAGGTTTTATTAGCCTCAATGCATTGCGTGACAATATCATGGAAGTAGTTAAAGGCGGTTTGTGTATATACCAAATAATAAAGTTTATCCCAATTGACATTCGCAAGAGCTTTCAATATTTGCTCATAGTTGAATTTATATTGCTTAGTGAATTTATTATGGCTATTTTCGTAAGCTGCAGGTTTGTTATCAACGCCAACTAGAATTGTGTCATGGTCAGTTAGATCAGCTCCACAAACCACCACCCTTGACTTTTGTCCCGACTTGATAAGTACATGGTCTAGACACGATAAGCCATGTGTCGGAAAGAAGTGGCCAGGAATAAAGCCATAGTGAGAAGTAACTTCTAGATAGGCTTCAGCTCTACGATCGGTTGAGTCGTTACTTATATCGATATTTATATCACCAGTTATGATCACCGTTTGACTTGCTGAATTACGCATAACAGCTTCAAGACTACTGAGGAAATTATCTATATTATATATTGAAGGAGATCTATAAATTGTAATTATTGTGTACTGATTATTAATTTTAAGAATTAAACAATTAGCATCATTAAACTGTGGTTCTATAATATGCACAACTAGATCTGATTTTGAGTATATAACTATTCCATCATTCCGGTTTAAGTATTTTAGCGATTTATGGTAGGTATAATTTTCAAGTGCGATTTCTGGAGAAAATTCGTCCAGCCAGCACTCTGTCAAAATGATAATGTCAGGTAAAAATTTTAGTCTAGATAAGAATACCGACAGGTTATCGAAATTTTTATTAATACTTCGAATATTTTGGGATAACAAAGTAAGTTGAGTATTAGTTTCACCTAGGAATTGAATACAAGTCTCGGCACTAAAAATTCGGCTATTTTCTATAACGTTAGTTGAGTCTAAGTCTTTAGTAAAAACGTGATTATCCACTTTTATTATTTAATTTATAAAGGGAGTAGTATAATGTAATAAGACAAGCGAAGGACCGAAGGTGAGAAGTTTTCAATGTGCCCCAAGCCTTAGAATTTAATAATGTGTGCGTTATGATTCGCGTTATGTCGTTTACTAAGAAGGTGGTAGAACTGGTAGAACATAGTGCAAAAGTTCTGAGGCTCTGGTAAAAATATTGGATAGACAAGGACAGGTGGAATAAGCATGCTGTATTTAGATAATGTAGGATTGACGGAGACAGGTATATTTTCGCTGTAGTTTTAAGTGATTGCGAATATTTGTTTGTGGTATCATGTCGTTTTGTAGGATGATGTATGTAGGTTTGATAGTTGTGTGCCATTTGTTGGTAGGAAAGTAGTGTGCCGTATTTCTTTGTATCTTGTAGGGATGAGTAAAGAATATAAAATACAGTTAGTGAGATCAACATAATATGACCGTGCACAATCAGGTTAAATAGTGTTGATATAAAAATACAATAATATTGAAACTCACATTCATTACTAGAAGTAAATTGGAAGATATGAGAAAAGTAGGATAGTCATTCTCTGTTGACCAGTGCCAGGTCCTTTAACTGGGCCTCGGACTTCACTAAGATATATGGATGTTTATCAGCTTTTCGCAAGTAGACTCTTCCGCTGGTCGTCCAACAGAAGGCATAGCCCTCTGCTTTAGCAAATTCCCTTGCAAGGTAGTGGAGTTTTTTATTCTTAGATGTTAGGTACTCCGAAAGATATATGGACGTACGTTGACCATCGATTCCAAGGTGGCTTGAATTCAGCTGGTTTTCCCTGTTAGTTTTATTATGTCTCATGGCTGCATGCAGAATTTTACCTTTTGCTAGGGTATTGCACAGCTCCACGATGATGGTCGAGCTATCATTTGAGGTTCTCACAGGGATTCTATAGATATCTCTTATTTCCGCAAGTTCCAGTGACGAATTCAAACATTTAACGAGATGGAAGAATGAGGTGTACAAATCATCTTTTTTTTCATTAGGTCTTTTAGGCACGTTCCTAATTTCAATGCAGGGTTTCCGCAGGCTGTGTTCTAAAATATCAAGCTTGTCATCCATTGTGGATAGGCGCGTTGATAGTTCTTTGTGACTTTTTTCGAGGGAGCTTATTTTACTTTGGATAGCAGACAGTTGGCCAGAAAACACCTCGATAGCCTTTTCAACATTTTTATTTGATTCTTGGACCGATGATATTTTTTGATCAAGCCTATTCTCAAAGCTTGTGATGCGTTTTTCTAGAGCATCTAATCTCGTCTTTTGCTCCGATTTTAGAGAGGTGAAAAGGTCTCGCATTTCAGATCTAAGTGCTGCTATGTCACTCATCTCATCGCCGGAGGATCGATTATTATCAGAGTCTTCTGCAACCGGAGTATTAAGTTTTGGTCTTTTGTCTCTTCGCATTTTAGGGGGTCTTGGGTGCTCCGGTAGGGGAGAAGACGGGCCTGTGGATGATGGTGGTGTGGGTGTCGTCTTTTTAGGCATAATTTTAAGGCAGCTGTCCCAACACTATTTATTCAAATGCGCACGGACAGTGTGTTTGGATGTGTAGTATTTATGCACACATAGACACGGCGGGAAGTGTAAACGGCTCGGTACTACGCGTAGGCTTCGGCCAGTAGAATCACTCTTCATACAGCTAGTGTGGATGTGTGAGAATAACGCGCCTAGCAGGTAACTCACAGTGTTTGCAGCGCTTCAGTTGTACCAGGCGCACAACAGACTCGAAGAGGTGGCTTGCTTGTAAAAAACTATTAACTATCTTCTTGGATTTATGATGTCCTATTTTATTCGGTACAGATTTGTAGTTAATTTAATAGGAAATAATTAAATAAGCACGTCTGTTTTGCTTGAGAACCAAAGAGGAAGAGGAACTAGACAGTACCTAGATATTAATGTATTTACTTTTCTGTACCCCTGACAACAACTACATATTAAGTCAACTGCTGGACATAAGCCTCCTCTATAAAAAGAGGGTTATAGCCATAATCTCCACACTGGATATGCGGCTTGGGGATCACAGGGCACAGTTTCTCCCACCGTCGACGCTGCTGCCCGTCGGTGGCCAGGAAATTTAGCTGATAGGCTGCGTTATATCGCAATCAGCTGGCCGCCAGAGCTCCGTTTTTCAGAAGGGCACTACGTGCAGGTGCTTCTAAAGATGGAGGTTAGAACTCCTTACATCCTTGGCAAGGTAATGCGAAATTTCTTGATAATCGGCTATATATTCAATAGGTGAAAAAAAAAAAAAAAACACTTTCGCAATAATAATATTTGTGAGCATTATTTGTTTGGTCGTTTTCATGTACCATGTGTAGCATTATTTAAAAAATATAACAGTCATGTTATTTCCATAAGCTCAAGGCTTTTATTTGTGTTAAAATATCCCGCGTTTGTCAACTGTTTTATGCAAGCAGTTTTATTTGGTGAAGTGTGTGATGCCTACTTGCCAATGTTTGTAAAAAGTTATTCATGCTCGTTAGTAGGGGCCTATTTCACAGCTTGTAACAATTTGCAGCAAATAAAGTCATGGATCCGATGGTAGTCCGGACTAGCTGTAAAAATCTTTCTGCAGTCGGCCGTGCCGTGGAATTTTACACTATTCGAACCTTTATTCGAATAGTGCCCAATTAATATTTTTTTTTAATTTAAATTATAATAATTTTGATTTTTATAAATGTTTAACCCTTTGACGTAAATGGGACACATTTGTCCCTGATTTATATTAAAACTTTTTTCACTACAATATGCAAAACTTCTTCGTAATTGGAAGTCCAAGAACTTATTTCTGAACATATCCTTTATTATTTATAGTAAAAAATGTACGGCGAGCGAAAAAAATATAAAAAGTTTGTAATTCAAATTCGATGTTTTGGCGTCCATCAATGTATTATTTTCAACAATAAATTAAACTATGTTTTATTTGTTGTTGTGGTTGTTTAGTGCCAAAGTTTTCTACAATGGTAAGTAAACATTTATGTTTTAATGCTTTTTACAATAATTTGCACGAATAAAGTAACTAAAAGAACATATAATGTTTAGGGGAAGTATGTGTCCCAATATGCTTCATAGGTCAAATACATTATAATGTTCAAGTACGTTTTGTATATCATTTTATGTACGTTTACTAACAGTTACTAAACTTTTTTTCACTGTTTTAGGCTCATAATGGAACGAGATTATTTTCGTTGACCTAAATTAGAATAATCTCATGCTCTTGACGAAGTTGAACAATATCTCGTGGCCATACCAGCGTCTGTGATGAGAATAGTATGAAGATGCGCTGGTATTGGGCGATGAAGATCAGGCATTTATCGTACAGGATATAGAAACTACGAATGTTCCAAAGCATGCCCCTCATATGTCTTTTGGCAAAAATATCCTACCAGCTACGTCAATAAAAGGAAAACAAGCCAAGTGCAAGTTGGAATCGCGCACCGAGGGTTCTGTACAAACTAATAGATATGAAATCATTTTTTTGTGATCTAACTATAAATTTAGTTTTTCGACAAATGTTTCTTTACGTCTTGCGCTATATAAGTAATTGCTTCTTGCCAAATTTCATTATTTTAGGTCAACGAGAAGTACCCTATATGTTGGATTCTCTTGCAAGTGTGATAAATTGATAACATGCATCATGAGCGGCTATCTTTTTTGCGTTGACTTAGAAGTTTGATTGTTTTACAGCTCGAAGGGATTACAGACCTGGAGTATTTGATATTAATTTCAATTTGATACTTCCACGCATTCCTGAGAAAAGAGTCTTGACAGACTGACATCCAGACCGACGGATAACTCAGTGATCCTGTAAAGGTTCTCTTTTTCCATTTGAGGTACGTAACCCTAAAAAGAATAGATACAGAAATAAAGAGATCTCCACCGGCTCACACCATGGTAAATGGAAACCAAAAAATGATGCGTCAATTATGCAAAGGCAGATGTTTGTGAACACAAACCTGTGTCTCACAACAGGGTGAAACTTATTTGCGGATTTTCACTTGTAATAAATATGATTAAATTAGCATAGTATAATTATAATATATTATTATTGTACATAATAACACTGTTTTTATTCAAAAATACCCTGGTATTCTCAGATAGCATGTCTTTTAGAAACCTAAGAATTACACATTATTTTGACCTTTGGCGCATATTGGGACACCGGTATCCCAAGGATTTCCAAAAAATCTACCAAATTATTTATTATTTTTATAATAAATATTGTTAAATTACATCAAAATGAACCTTCTTATGCACTAAAACTACTAGAATACCTTCTGTATCGATTTTGTGCGTGAAAGGGTTAAAGTCAGACTAATGGGGATCCGTAGAATGTTTGTCCGCGGATCACAATTACGATCTCAATGGGCAGGCATTAGGGATCCTGTTACTAACCCAATAATATTGGAACTGAGCTTATCCTTCTTCAAAGACGGATAAATTGAAACAGCGAAAGTAAACGGCAAATGTTAAAAAGCTGTAAACCAGGCCGCACTGCAAAGTACAGGGCAAGAGAGCTATAAATTCCAATCAGGGCTTGCGGTGCGCCCGCGCCGGGGCAGTAGGTCGTGCTGAGTGAAATTTCTAATGTACGATACGACGTCGTCTGCTTTTGGCCGATGCGTTTATAAGCTTAGTTTCAAGATAACCGAGTAGAATTTTTAGGGTCCAATACCCAAAGGGTAAAAACGGGACCATATTACTAAGACTCCACTGTCCGTCTGCCTGTCTGTCTGTTCCAGGCTGTAATTCATGAGCCGCGATAGCTAGATAGTTGCAACATTTAGAGATTATGTATTTCTGTTGCCGCTATAGCATCAAAACGGAACAAAGTAAATAATTAAGTGGGGCTCCAATAGAACGGTACCGAACCCTTCGTGCCCGAGTCCGACTCGCAATTGGCTGTTTTTTTTTCCGTCTACAAAGTTTACACCTAACAAAAACATACAGGCCTATCTATATCCAGCAATAGACAGCTATAAGCTGATAATGATGATGATGTTGATGAAACATACATAGCAGTGGAATTCTCTCCTGTGTCAGTATGTATCAGAAATTACAGTATATTTAACATAGAACAACATCCAGACTTAGAACAAAATATCTGCAGATTATGCATACGTGGAATAAAACCCGCAACCTATTCTCAAATCGACCCGTCTCAGCCTCAACCCTCACAATACATGTTTATGTACATTTAAGTACAACAGGCACCAGCATTCAACAATATGAATCACATCAAGATATGCTCCTCTATGCTTGGGAGGGTTGAGGAGACGGGTTTATTTGAGAATGGGTTGCGGATTTGATCCTTGCTATTGATATCACTCGCCGTAGTCATATTGTCACAAAAGGTTTAGATAGACACAAGCACTGTTAGTCGGGCATCGGATATGACGCTCCGTACCATGCTCGCGGTAGAGGAACTCATCAAAGACAGTTCTATCTTCAACAGCCCAATCGTTAGCCAGATATTAATTTCTTAACTTATTGTAAATTATGTTGAATCGTGGTAAACAACGCTTGGAATTTTACGCTTGATATAGAAAAAGAACGGTATTTTTGATCCAGAAAAATGTTCCCGAGGGCAACAAACAAAACATTTGACAAAATCTACATTAACGCGAGTAAAACTGCAGGTAAAAGCATTATACAATTATACATTATATAAAAAGCATTCCCAGGGGACGGAAATTATATCGTGCAGTGCGACAACTCCTTGAAAATGTTCAAAGGATTTCAGTTTTTGTTAACGAAGTTCATCGAAAAACTCAGAGTAAGGCTCAAAGCTTTAACTATTTGTTATATAATTATGTTAATAGAAATACTTCTATAGCTACTTTGAAGAACTAATTCACATTCTTGTCGTGTCGAAGTGCACATTGAATAAATAGACTTTAGTAGGTAGTTATAGATTTTAGCTTTTAGTTATGTAAGTATCTAATAAGTTTTGTCTAATGATATGTACGATGTTTTTCGTTGTTACTGTGGACACTGAGACAAACCCTACGGGTTTTTACAGAGTACATTGTTGAAAATACATACATTAGACATTCAAAGTATGCCACAAGTATGATAAACGGTCGCTATGTACCAAATGGAACGAAAAACCCCATTCTTATAGAAGCATCCTCTAATAACTAAGAAACGTGAAAAAATACACCCACGGTGTGCGTGCGCATAACAATAAAAAGTTGTGTACCGATATAGAGTTGATACAACCAAAAATTATAATCATAAAATTTAAGCTTGTAAAAACACAATTACTAATTTATTTCAACTTGTAACATAACATAATTAGCACTTATTAATTATTGAATACTTCAACATATCACCCAACCGTGATAAACCACCATACCAGCCTATATCAGTCCACTGCTGGACATAGGCCTCCCCTAATAAAGGGGGATATGCCCATAATCCCCACGCTGGGCATGCGGGTTGGAGATCGCAGGGCACAGCTTCTCGCACCACCGACGCTGCTGCCCGTCGGTGACCAGGGGATTTAGCTGTGCCGATGTAGGCCGTGCTATGCCGCAATCAGCCGGCCGCCAGAGCCCCGTTCGTTGTTTAGCAGGGTGCACCACGAGCAGGTGAGGTTGGCTTGGGTTCCAAAGATGGAGGTTGGTACACACCGTGATAAACATGGCACATGTAATAATAATAATATGAGTGTTTTCACTTTTCTTAGGAGTACTGACACATTAGATAATCACTTAGAACTAAGTTTAAAGAAATAAATGTTATGACAGTGCCGTGCCAATATATATATATATATATATATATATATAACATATGAACTTGTAAAAAAAAAATAGCGACTATCATAATGTTCACACTAGAAATAAATATAAATTTGCTGTTCCTACTCCATAAAGTTAGTCAATCATATAAAGAGCAAAACGTACATGTCTTTAACAAAATCGTCATTTGGGACGTGATTAATTTATCTGTAAATAAATTCAAAAATGTTGATAAACGTTACCTCTGTGATAAGGCTTATTGCAAAATATTTGATTATTTAGATGACAAAAAAGCTTGGGATCAAACTGTCTCCAACTCCCTCAAATCAATGAAATAGTTAAGAATAGAGATTGTATAAACTTGGACTTTAAAAAAATATAAGCCTAGCAGAGTTTCTTGCCAACTCCTCTCTGTTTGGTCGCGTTACCAATTGGTGTAAATTTAAAAAAAATACGTTTCAAAGTGTGTGTACAGTTACAGTACAGTAAATTAATTTTGAATTTTGAAATTTTTGTACCATAACAATTAAAACAGAAAAATAATTGTCAGAATAAAATAATTCAATATTTTGCGCGCACTCGACCTCACAAACTTTTTGTATCTCTTTCAGTTGACCATTCATCCGTTTCCCCACTGCGCTAATGAGATCATCAAAAAAACAATTTGAACCACCTATTATGGGATGAATGGGAATTGAGGAGTTTTTGTCCACAGATCCTCACACTTAATTAAGCAGGCAATAGAGATCTGTTGACAAAAATCACGAATACTTTTTAATGAGTATCTTCGATGGGCATCTTTAACGTACCTAAATTTGTTGTAGGTACACTGTTAGAGTTCTATTCAAATCAAACAGTGTACTTACAACAAATTTAGGTACGTTAACACAAACTTTCGCATATAAAATATTGCCTTATCTATCTATTATTCATATTTTTTTATTTATTGTTACATTATACATTACTAAAATGACTAAACTAGTAATAAGTATATAACTAAATAGGTATTTAAGTACTAATTTTGGCATGCACCTTATCAATCATTAAATTATTTTAGAACCTTTCATATGTTTGTCACCATCAATTTGATAAGCAAAATAAGGTTAGGAATATATTGTATATAACAATTTATGTAAATATTTTTATCACTAAGCTTAGTTAAGACTGACCACCATAAAGAGGAGACTCCTCTAACACAGGTTAATGCAACTTAAAAGAGGAGATCCCAACCCATGTAATAGTTAATTTTTAAGAAAATAAAAGTATATTTGATTTGATTTTTTGATTTGAACTATGAACGAACCCCCTTTAGACCCACTATACACCCAGCTAAGACTGTTTTTTCTTAGTAGCGTATCAAAAGCTTTTTTTTTACATAATACTAAAGGACGAGTTAATTTGTAAATGAAATTCCACGTTTTTGAAACAAAATTCATTTGAAATTTGAATTCTTTGCCAATCACCGAAAACATACCTTTAAATGACAAAAAAAATTAAGCCATATTAACCGATTTCGTTTATGCTTGGTTGCATTATAAACAGTGAAATTAACTAGTATTTGTCAGAGCAGCCATAAGCGGCTGCAACAAGCATTGATAATACGATAAACTAAAATGCTATAGGTATATAAAACTTGTTTGCTCATATTTTTCCTTAATAAAACTAGTTTTTTTACGTATTGCAATATCAGACACAATAAAAGACCTATTATTATGTTATACACTATAGTTACATCAGTCATGTGGTTCCCAAAACAAGTTCCCAAAAACATTCTACTTAGTTTTGAGCCTAGATGTTAAAAATATGCGGTAAATTTAATTATTATTTTCGATTGTTTTCAATAAATATTATTTTAAGCAAACTTGCGTCACTGAATTTAATAACTTTGTATAAGTTATGGTTGTAACATCTCTATAAAGCTAAAAATATGATGAGCCAAATAATAATCTACATTGTAAACGACCAGTCGGAGTAACTTTTTCTTTTATTATCAAAGCTGCGAATTTCTTTCCCACGATAATCAGGGCTTATTCTTCACAGGAATTTGCGGATAAATCACTGGACAATTTGATCGTTTGACAGGATTAAATAATTTTCCACTTGTTTGATCAACGTTATGGAAGCTTTGACATATTATTGATGTACCTTTTAAAGATGTTACATTTATAACAAGCTTTTTTTCTGACTTATTAGTATTAAAGTCAAACAATGGATATTTATATTTGCAAGAATTATTAGTTTTGGGAACTGCCAACCAGGATTTAGCTATTTATTACGGGTTTTTGCTATTAATTACCAGAAATAGCGTGGTTATACCAACACTAGTTGCTAAATCATAATTTCCTTCATATAAAACCCTTCTTCGTATGAGTTAGTGACCCTTTCAGAGAGTTTTTTAATGAATGAAAATATGACCCGCGACTGCCCAACAATTTCGACCAGGCAAAGAATGACTTGGTATCGCAGTCGGCAGCGCGTTTTGGTATTGATGGGAAGGTCGCAGGTTCTAGTTCCGCCTGAGTCGATCTTTTTGGAATAAAAACAAATATTTGTAGAACATTTATTTCAGTTTTGGTTTAGAGAATATTTATTGTCTTAAGAAATAACAAATATTTCACTAAATAAGACAACTTAAGCTAACTTAAAACACATTTTGTGTTATGAGCATGCAATATAAAAAATATTAAACTTAACTTTTTTTTTTATTATTATTATAGATAGGTTAAAGTAAGTAGGTACATACTAAGACATTCTATATAAATTACAGAGAACTTAGGTTTCTATTTACTAAAGTGACTTTTGAATGCACTTAAGAAATATATAGCTTACGCATTGTAGGTCCAATTATAAGGTATTTAGAAAACATTTTCAGATTTACCGTCGCAATCACCAATCATCGGTCAAAAGATACTTATTTTTCTTTACTAGCCACATTTACTAAGCTTTAAAAGTACGACCAAAAGTAATACAATCTAAATTTCCAGGATAATGATAGCGTACTGCAGTGGTATATTATTGATTGTGGCAATCGGATACCATTAAAATAGTTGATCTGATTGGATTTCCCATGGCATTGTGAGAAACAATATTATAATCGGTAGCCAGTGATTTCTAGTAATCGGGGATGGCTAATAGCAGTCATTTTGTTTTGTTGTTCGTCTTTTTAACGGTTTCAATACCTAGCTCTACATTACAATTTACTACTGTATTGACTTGAGAATATGAGGAGTTTTTGTAGGAGTAGAGAATTCTGTGAACCATGCTTGTTTCTGCCGTGAAACAGCGTTGCTGTGTTTCGGTTTGAAAGGTATGGATGCCGGTGAAATTACAGGTGCATGAGGCTTCATGCCCCAAGTTGATAGATGCAGGAAGTTGCATCGTATAACCCGTTCCAAGCATCAGTGACCTACCAGGCAATTCCTTGCAGATTCTGAGCGATTTATTTAATTCAACCATTGCCACAGTTAAATATCCTGGCAAAAATATACCTTTAATGGTTACATGTCCTGTTTATGGGTAATATGTTTGGGGGTATGGGGTTCTAACCACCACCTTTGAAACCCAAGCCAACCTCACCTACCCATGGTTCACTCTGCTAGTTAATAAACGGGACTCTTAGTGGTGGGCTGATTGCGGCATAGCGCAGCTTAATACTGGCAAAGCTAAAAATCCCGTGACTGTCGACTGGATGCAGTGTCGGCGAGAAGCTGTGTACTGCGATCCCTAACCCGCATGCCCATCGTGAAGATTACGGGTATATGTTTACCCCCTGCTTGTAGGGGAGGCCTATGTCCAGCAGTGGACTGAATAGGCTGGTATTGTTGTTAATCCTGGTTAAAGCCATTTATTTATCATCATCAATCAACAAAGTTAAGTTATTCAACAAAAAAATAATAATTTAAGAACGTCAGACTAAAGCGACATAAATTATTCGGTTACATTGAAATTACTCTTACATCACCTAATCCAAGTAACAGTATAGAAGCTGTTATGAAGCTTCTATACGGCATCAGCCTCAGGCGACAGGATACTCAAAGAAATAAAAATCCCACGACTATAAAAGCATGATGCCACTGTCATAACGTTCTGTCCAGTAAATGCGCGCAAAAAAAGTAGGGCAATAACCAACACGCACACAACAAATACCATAATATGTACCTTCAACTACCATCATTCTCACATTAAAACAACCCGGAGGCATTAAAAAAAATATTGCGTGCAACAAGTAGCTGCCTCACACGCAATGTAGTGATTTTTATATGACAACGGGCCGGACACGAGACGTACAAAATAATATCTATAAATGAGATAATCAGATATACACTGCGCTGGGTCAACAACATAACGTGTCATGATAGAGAGACTCCCATTGTTCGGAGACTAGAAAAAAGCAGTTTATAAAAAAAGTAGTTCATAAAAACCGATAAATTATGACTGCTTTACTAATAATACTAGATACTAGCGGCCCGTTTCGGCTTCGCACGGGTGGACTTTGTTTACACCTTGGATTACGTTACTTAAGTTTCAGTAAGGATCCCTAATCTTTTCTAGCAATAAATATAGCTTATGTTACTCAAGGTGAATGTAGCTTTCCAATGGTGAAAGAATTTTTGAATCGGCACAGTAGTTTTTGAGTTTATACATTACAATCATACACACACACACACACACACACACACACACACACACACACACAAATAAAACATTTTCCTCTTTATAATATTTAGTGTGGAAGTATTGATAGTGTAGATAGTGTAGAAGTGTAGATAGTGTAGATTTGGGCATTGTTTGTTATCAAAAGATGTATTGCAAATATATTTGTTACCGTTATGCAATCGCAATGCCTTCATTGACCGATTTTTTTAGTATCTGTAAACACCTATAACAAGGTAACTGACTCATGAAACTAACGTGAATGAACTCATTTATATTGAAAAAAGTATTTTTTTTCTTTTTCAGATATTGATGCTTCGCATTCCTTGTTTTAATTCCTTAGAGCGAGTTTTCACAGTTTGATACAATCGTTGGACCGATAGCGATGTCCTTCCTTCTTTGTAAGCTAATAACCCCCTTTGGTGTCGGAATAGACAGCTAGAAAGCCTCTGACATTGCTTAACGATTGAAAAAGTAGCACAACATCTTAACGTGCCTTTCGAAGCATGGAAGCACTCAAATCTTAATGACACTAAATTTAGTGTCACCCATCCAATAAACCTGATCTGCTAAAAACACTGAAGAAAGCCTCGTCACGAGCGCTAATGTAGTGTGAACGAAGAGTGCATTTTTAAACATTGGCTCCTTCGTGAGCTTTGTGTGCGTAAGTAGTTTATGGCCACGGCAGGAGACAGCTATTGTCTACATATGATCTGAACAACATCTACGGACAAAATGGAGGGTCTAAGTTCTTTGCCATGGAAAAACTAGAAATCTATTTTTTTTCTAATGGTCATAAATGTTGTTGGCTATCTGATGACCGTGACAACGTTAACGGACTAGAGCATATAATAATTTTTTTTTTATTTTTTTTAAAAAAAAAAGTAGCTTATGTGTTAATCCAGGTCACAAACTGTATATTCTAAGTTTCATCCAAATCCGTTCAGTACTTTTTGTGTGAAAGAGTAACAAACATTCATCCATTCATCTATCCATCCATACATCTATACTCACAACCTTTCGCATTTAAAATATTAGAAGGATTAAGATAGAAAACACCCAGACCTGAAAAAAAATATTGCAGAACGTACAAAAATTTGTCTTGTTGCAGGAATCATCCGCAACATTTTGCGTTCAGCCTTCGCCCACTGCGCCACAGAGGTCGTATATTAAAGTCTCTTTTATCCGTTTCATAAGTCGATTGCATAATAACAGACCATGTAGAATTTAAGGACTTGAATGCAAAATTGGTCGCAAGCCACAACTCTAAACGTTTCTCTGGGCCGGACTCGTCCCGTCGCAAACTAAAGAGACCTCTTGTATTGATTTAAACATAACTTTATAAGACTAATGATCTTATAAAAGCAGTATTGATTCAATTGAGTCCTCAAAGCAAAGAAATGGTAGCGAGTATTAAGTGGGTGAGAACACGCGATGTTTATTTAATTAAGTTACTTATAGGTAGTTTGCGCAGCAGTATAATTGTAAATCTTAAATGGTTTCATTCAGAGCTTATTTTCTAACAGTACTTGAGTTTATTGCAAAATAAAACATAATAATCATCATTATTAGCCTATAGTAATCCAATGGTGGCCATAGCTTCCCTTAATAAGCGCTATTGCACCCTATAATCAGCTCGATATATAGCTTCTATCAGCAGATTTTCGCAGATCTTCACTCCACCTGATCGGAGGGCGCTCTACACTATATTTGCCGAGACACGGTTTCAATTCAAGAACTAGTTTTTGACATAGCCACCTGACGTCACCAAATTATCATAGAAAAAGATTCAGAGATTCCCCTTTTCCTAGCTTTTTCTATGTGGGCTGGCAATATCGGCTGAAAAACCGACAACCTTTGAGGTAAACGAATTTTTGAGTCGAGACCGCGGCTCGGCAAACGCGTACTACGTTTGCCGAGCCAGTCGTCCGGCCAGGTAGAGTGACGATTTGTGAAAGGCTGCTAGTAGAAGCTGGATGAATCGAGCTGAACACAGGGTGCGGTGGCGCTGATTAAGGGAGACCTATGTACATTAGTAGACTGTTATAAGCTGATAATGATGAAGATGTCGATATCTAGCTTTCTCGATGCCAAAGAAATCACATAAAATTACATCTAATAAACGATTTCATGGACACCACGCATGGGAACGCTCGACATGAGGTCATCACGTCCTCATGATTACAAGGCGGTGGACGTGGGCCATACACTGTCATTGATGACAAAGGTCACTGGTAATATTTAGAAAGGTCGATAAACAATGGGTGTTTGTGTTATTGACAGCGATGTCTTTGACCTTTTCAGGGGATAAATGCGGGTTGTTGGCCTTCAAATGCAACTAAAATTGTCATTCATTTTATTTCAAAATGCACTTGTTTATCCTAACTTCTTAATATATAATACTTATTATGAATGTGAAAGTAAGTTTGTTTGTTTGATTTGACACGCTTTATGTACTAAGGAACTTTCACAATTACGTTGTCAACGGTACAGAAAAGGATACACCGGTCTTTGGTTGTACACTAATAAAAAACAGAAATCATGGAAAAATTAATAATGAAATTTTAATGACATTTTGATATTTTCTATAACAAAATATCATTAAAAATCAAACAAGAAAACTGTCTCTATAAATGCTAATACTTCAAAGGGCATAGCTTAATATTTGCTATACAAGTAAACATTTACCAAATTAACCCTTCTTCTATGTACTTCTTCAAGCACCGAAAACCACTTCATTATTCCATTTACATTGAGTACTGTATTCTTACCTCCAGTGCTAGTCATAGATCTAGATACGTCTAGATAGGACGGCTCCCGTCACAGCGGCTAGGCGCAGTAACGAGGGGAAATGGACTACATTTCACTCGAGCTTTACGCTGCTTACGCCCATTGATCTAAGCGATTAGATGGTTTCTAGTTTGCATTTACCTACATATGAGTGCCTGTTACTAACTGTAACTTAATGGCATAGTAGGGAGATACAAAAGGAACGGGTTTGAGGCTCCGCCAATACCTATTTTGGTCGAGGTCTGGGTTTTGACTGGGTTTTTTAATCAGGTAAGTAAGGTACTTATTGTAGAAGAAATATTAGTAATCAAATTTTTGTTTACTTTCAATTACTGATTAATTTTATGTTATTAGAGGCATTGTTTTGTGTAAATTATTTTAAAACACATGCAATGGCAACGGTTGTCAAATAAACCAAAAGAAAAAGGAATATGATCTATAAAAGTTGATCATTAAAAAAGTTAGCACCGATACGATATATTTCCTTCTTAAAAGTCGGTTAAAAATGACCAAGCTAAGCAACTTGTTTGCGTGAGTATGAGTACCAAACAGTTTGAATTTAGAATTGTACGCCCGCCCAGACGGCACGCCCATCGGTAGGCAACTTATCAGATCTAGCTTATGTAAGGCTGATTGCCTTTTCTTTACCCCTACTTTTTATTTGCGAAACTAGTGCCTAAAATAAATAATCTAGTTCTTACGAAAAAAACACTAAGTGCACATTTTTATCACCAAAATTGTCAAATCACTATCAGTATCACTGCTTATTATAAAACAAAACTCTACCGTTTATCTGTTTGCGACAATATTAAAAACTACACTCATTTGTTTTTGACCAATAGACAAAATAGTTAATGAGGAAGAATTATGTATACATATAATTTGTAAAGGTTTTGTGTAAATTGGTTGAAATAATTAAGATAATTTTTGAAAATCTCGGAAAATGTCAAGACGCCTGGTAGTTTTCATCTAAAACTTTCAAAAGGTAGAGGACTATGCACTTAGATAGATACATTTTTATTTTCGACAAAACACACACGTACATCATAATAAAAACAATTTACAAAAACTAAACAAGACCAAGAAATAATACATAATCTATGTGTGTGTTGCAGTGTGACCTCAGCGCATAATTTTGCTCAATGAGCAAACACTGATTTTTAGTTATAACCCACCGAGTTATCAAAAAGAACGCGATGCTATACAACAATAACCGTTGGTTACAAAAATTCAGTGCAAAATTGATAGCAATTGAAGACTCAAAGTGAAAATTATGAAGTTTTAATGCGTGACCTGCCCACTGCTGCAGTATGCAACTGCTGTTGTTATGAAGTTAGCTGATGATATGAATTTACCTGACTTAGGGTTGTTAAGCTCAGAGTTGGCGAACGAAGTGCTTTTGTTCCGTCGCGTTTTTAGAAATGTAGTGCTCAAAAGCCGAATTTAGACGTGATTGTGACACATCTATAAAATCGATCACATTTATAACATCACAGATTTTCATTTGAAAATTTAAAAAGTCTATGCTTATGAAACGATCATTTTTAGGATTCCGTAAACGAAAGGTGCCCAAAGGGACCCTATAAGTCTCCGCTGTCAGTCACTGTGTCTGTCAACGGACATGCATCTGAATGAACTGTAATAGTTATGTAGAGAGTTGAAATTTTCAGTGTGTATTTCTATTGCCACTATAGCAACAAGTCATAAAAAGTAATCAATAAGTAGATAGTGTTATATGATCTACAATGGTACGGACGGAACAATCCGTGTGCTAGTCCGACTCGCTCTTGACCAGCTTTAGAATTTGTTTCCTTGATTACAGGACTAAGATTTAAAAGCCTCTTCCACTTTTGAATTTAGGTCTCCTCCAAAGTCGAAGTCGAACTTAGCCTTATGATAAATATGAAACTATTAATAAAAAAAACTCGTTTTTGTGGTAGGGGTTATCCGACTCAAGCAGGTAGGTACCGACACCCATTTCGCGATGCAACGTAGATAGGGCACGCGTGTGTGAACGCTTTCGATAACGTCTCTCTATTGTTATTTTATGTAAAGTTGCCATGGGTGTGCAATGGCCTACAAAGTTAAGTAGGTACGTAGACTTAAGCTTACTTACGTGGCGATGCGGCATAAAGCTGAGACAGGGACCTTTTTTGCCCTAAGTACTTAAATTCATAGATAATAAGTAGTTTTATTAGTTTTAGTAAAAAAATCTTGTTTTTCTTTTTCTTTTACTTTTTTGTATTTATTGCATTGGGTAAAAATAAATGTATTTTCTTTCTTTCTTTCTTCTTTCTTGGTACGCTTCCATACTTATTTATATTCTATGCACAGGTAAGAATTTCAAGAACCAAGATAGGTCGAATAGATTAAAAAAAATTTTCTTACAACAACTTACAGCCGTAGTACCCGTATCGGAAGCCAGAAAACATCCCATTTTCCGGTTCGGATAGGGGGTTTGAACCTCGGCCTTGCCTCGAAATATTTTCTATAAAAATAAATTTATTGAACGTCATAATAATAAAAGAATGACAAATTTATGAAAAAGACTATCCAACAACTGATAAAGCTCAGAGACTTAGCAAGCTGAAGTGGCAGTGGGCTGGCCATGTTATATGCCGAAGAACCGACAGCCATTGGGGTCCATGAGTTCTTGAGTAGAGATCGTGGCTCAGCAGACGTCGTTTAGGACGTACTCCAGTTAAGTGGGGTGACGATCTGCATAAGACTGCTGGTAGAAGCTAGATACGTCGAGCTATAGACAAGGCGCAATAGCGCTGATTTGTGGAGGTGCCAAATTATAGTAAAATATGTACCAAGATAATGGAACAATGAGCGTATCTATAGTGATCTCTTCTTTTACCAAAATCCCAAATGACGTGATTAATCTATCTGTAAATAAATTTAAAAATGTTGTTAAACGTAATCTCTGTAATAAAATATCTCATAAAATATCTGATTATTTAGATGACAAAAAAGCTTGGGATGAAACTGCCTCCAACTCCATCAAAAACAATGAAATAGTTATTAAGACCAATGACGTTAAAAAAATATAAGCCAAGCAGAGTTTCTTGCCAATTTTTCTCTGTTTGGTCGCGTTACGAATTGGTGGTAAATTAAAAAAAAAATGACGTTTCAAAGTGTACTATACAGTTCCTACTGAATAAATGAATTTTGAATTTCTTCCAGGCAACTTTTGGATGAATTAAGGTACTTATCTATAGAAAAATAATTGACTGCATTGCTACATTAATGATGGCTTAGACTCAAAAGAGTAGGTAAGTATAATGAAATGGTTATTAATAGTTCGTTAGGCAGGTACCTACTTATGTTAACAACTTTCCAATTACCAAGCACTCATAATTTAAATTTATCCGCAACTACTTATAACTGACAACCTCATTTAGATCGCTGGAATAGCTTCTAGCCTCGGGCCAAGCCTCTTTTCGAGGCACTTCGGCATTCCTCGGGTGCTTTCGTGAAACTTCGTCATGAAGTTCGGTGAAATCATCAGATAAGCAAGTTTAAATTCAATATTTATAAAACCCCCAACATAAAAGCTTCAATTCTCTTCCTTACTCCATCATCAGTTCCTGATCTATTCATATAGATCAGGAACTGATGATATTACCTATACATGGAGACTTCCAATGAGCCCAAACACGATACCTCTGCTATTAGTTTGTTAGGAGTTGGGTATCCTGGGTGATGAAGCAGCCAATTTGGTATTCTTACTTTAATAATTTTGCAAAAACTTGAGTGACTTGACGTCAGGTCAAGTTTACAAGTTATTATAGTAACAGATACCAATTTTCGAATCGATCATGTCATCGACATTTAGAAGTTGTCTACATCCCTTCATCAATAGGAAAAGAGGTGATGATATTGAAACTGCTGAAAAGATTTTCTTAAATGACAGCTACTCTCGATGAAGTCACCTTTGAAAACAAAAATGAAATCTAAATCGGTTCATACGCTATATAACTACGATAGACCTACACGAGTTAATAACACCCTTTTGTGTTTTTGTATGAGCGGCCAACTTATGTGTTGGAGTTCCTAGCTAACCGGAGACCTCCGATATGGCGTAATGACTGAAAAAGTTGGGATAAACATCGCGCTTTCAGAAGCATAGAAGCTGGTTTACGGTTTCTCATCGAAATGGTGACTGCGAAATTGCATCAAAAGCACGAACAATAGAACTGTGTTTGGATTTTTGAAATTTGCTGTTTCCAAGAGCGGTAAGTGCTTACCTACATTTACAAGCTAATCCAAAATTTTGGATCAAAATGGACAGAGAAGAAATGTTTTGCGCCATACTAGCTGTTATTATCCGGAAACGGGACTATACACGACCAACTAATCCCAAACTAGGCAGAGTCTGTACTAGGAATACCAGGGACTGATAAATTTAGATATATATATAGACATTTCAAACAAAAAAAAACATCTTCACCACACAATTGTGTATCTTGGGAGGGAATTGAAGTCACAACCTCTTGCTCAGGGAACCACACAAACTGAGCTATGAGGTTCATCAAAATTATTTTTATTTAAAATTGTCAGTATAGTATTTGAATCAACGAAATTCAGCCTACAACAGTACAAACGTAGGCCTATTTCTGCCGTAAAATAGCATTGCTGTGTTTCGGTTTGAAGAGTGTGGGTGTCGGCGAAATAACAAGCACATGAGACTTAGGCTCAAGTTGATGATTGCAGGACGCACATTAGGGCACGTTTTAACATGCGAGACCTACCTATAATACAATGCTTTGTGATAGGCAATGGTCACCACTTAAAATCAGGTGGGCCATGTACTTCTTCCATCTTCCGGTTCCATAAAGGGCCTCGCTAAAGGTCTTGATAACCCAGTACAGTACAGCAAGCAGCGTCACTATGAACTTTTACCAACTGTATGGCAATATGGTGCCTGGAATCATTTTCACATGGATTGCCCTGTAGCTATATAATCCTCAGACAGCCTTATTCACAGAAAAAACATCGTCAATACATGTGTAGCCAAAAAAACGAAAAGATAATGAAAATTCCAGCTGAAAATTGAACAAACACTTTTAAAAACCTAAATGGGAACATAAATATCTCAAAATGAAGACACGTTTCGGTTAAGGATCATTAATGTTCATGCGTTTGGGATATTTACAGGCCAATTACGCTATGGCTCGCTTATTTATAAGTACTTAAGATGATTCATAAGCGTCGCAGTTCATCGTTAGTGTCAAAACTGTTGTATATTCCGAATGTGTTATTGTGAAGGTTGCTTATTGACAGTATCAGGCGGCATATACCAACACAATATCAAATAAGAATATTTAATAATCCTATGAATTTGAATAAGAATCATAACAACATTTATTAAAATTAATTTTACAAGCAATTCAATCAATTTCTATTCTTGTTATCGGTATTATCTTATACCTACCTACTTCGGCCCGCTTTCACTGGAAATCCTATCCTACTTTCTTTATAAATGAATTTTTAAATTTACAATATTATTAATATAAATGCGAAAGTTAGGAGTATGTATGTATGTATGGATGGATGTTTGTTACTCGTTCACGCAAAAATTGATGAACGGATTTGGATGTAATTTGGAATATTCGTAGTTTATGATCTGCATCAAAATATAGGCCTTTATCCGGGTACCTCGCGAGTTAAGCCGTGGGCGGACGCTTGTACTGCTATTATCTGCAAGTATCCATATGTGTCAACCTTACAGTTTGACCAACAATTATTTATAAGAACCAACAATGTCTCAAAATGATTGCATTAAATTACTATTACTTTTAAAATACCTGTTAAGAATATATGTTATCATGTTAGTTGTGTATCCATAACAAATTTTTATACTTTTACTTTTAACTTTTAGAATTACTTATAAACGGTGTGACGGGAGTTGTGTTTTCCGCACACAAAGCATTAGTTTACAAACCACACTCGTGGCCTTTCAATAACCTGTGACTTATCCTGTAACTGGGATGTACCCTGACTTCCGCTCCAGAGAGTCGTGGGTTTGAAAAGATGTGCGCAGTACCGAGTACTCTCTGTGTAGGAAAACTTCGTGAAGAAAACCACTTCTTTGTCAGCTTCACCCGTATTGACCATGTATTTCCTGTGGGTAAGGCATGGGTAAGGCCAACCAGGCTGTGAGGATGGTAAGTATAGGTGCTAGGCAAGCCTACTCCATTTTACAATGTACCAGGCGCAAAAGCATCCCGGTCAGTAAGTAAAAGTTACCATATGACGCTGTATGAAGACGGTAGTACCAAAGTCTTAAATTAAGTAGTAGGTACCAACATACATAGTTGTAAACAAAAAACCACTGATCAGCACCGTGAACACAGTGCAATAAAATCCGTAACAATCAACTGGAGGCAAAACCGGCGCCTTATAATAACGTCTACGTTGCCGCCTGACTAAGCCAAAGACTGACCGTGAGAACGGTCAACCAGTGACTCCATCTCATTTGATATATTGCCCTAAACGTGCCATTTAGCGCTTACACGTCCATTATAAACTATACTTTACTAAATTAGAAAAAAAGTAAACATAACATTGTACGAATTCAATAATTAGATTAGGCTATAATATGGGGGTTGGATGGCGACGGCGAAAGCATCGTCTCGTCAGTGTTACCGCCCGTGGCGCCTCGGGCGGGGTCAAAAAGACCCTATTTGTTTTAATTACTGAGGTTTATTTGGGACATCGGAGCCTTTGTATTAGATAATTGGGGTAATGGCGGTAGGTCAATCAGGCCGCGAAGGGGCGGATCGCTGATTCTTTGAAGCGGCTCTGCTTTGGGATTTTGAGGATTATAAGGAAAATTTGAGATGAACTTTCAAGATGCAAAGAAAATTGTATGCGTGTTTATGGTTTCTGTCTCACAAGGTTTTAATACGAAAGTGTTCGTATGTTTGTTCCAACTTAACTAAGTAACGACTGAACGGATTATAACGGATAAAACTTGAATTATACGTAATTTGTGACCTGTATTAACACATAGGCTGCTTTTATCCCGCAACCACGCGAGTCGAACCTTAAAGTTGGTGGAAGTTGAAATATATTACATAGTATGCAGATAAACTACACGCTATTTTGGTATGCTAAGTAATAATATTGATCAAGAGGTCCTACTATATTTTAAAGGTTTGTCAAAAGTGAAATTTTTTGTCCTCCTATCACGCTAAAAGTACTATTTGGATTGAGCTGAAATTGCACGTATGTAGTTCTAGTATGTAGTTTTGACCGGGTACCGCACGAGTGAAACCGCAGATGGAAGCTAGTATTTTCATAATTTGCACAATTGATGACATCAAAGTTGTAAAGTATAAGTACTTACAGCCATAAAATCCATAAAAAAATCCTTACATCGTAACTATTAAGGAATGAGTCATAACCATAATATAAGTAATGATTAACGAAACTTCTAGGGGAACGGTGGTAGACTTTAAATAAGCATTGGAATTTTTATCGATAACCAATTTCAACATTAACATAATTTAAATACAGTGTTTACCGATGGAATTTTCCATACATTCCGTAGTTCAGACAGGTGATTACTTGAATCCCACCAGATGGCGTTCCAGCAGGATTCTTTGAATTTTATCCCGATATTCCCAATATTATCGAGTGTGTTGCAGAGTTACCAAGACTTAAGGCTAAGTCCGGCTATAACATTCTTTGTCCGGTCAAAGAGTGCCTGACACGCTCTTTCTGACACTGTTTGAGTAAAATTAATGTCTGAACTCTGAGCTGAAGATAATTCTAAGAAGAAAAAAATCGGATGTCAAAGTCAAAATTTCCTGAAAAATAATACTTACTTAATACATTATATATACACAACCAAAGAGAAACAATTTCTTTACCCACGAGGTTTTCATTGAAAACTGCGTTAAAACTAAAGATAATTCTAGAAAAAAAATAGCATACGCCAAGATAAATAATTTCTTTAGGTATATACGGTCTTCTTTGAAAATTGACAAAACAAAAGCATTAGCCGTGTGAAACCAAAACTGTGACAGAAGTTGTAACGCAAAACCACTTAGGGCTAATTTTTCAATTGACAGAATCCAGTGAATAGACGATTCAAATAAGGATGATTGAATAATCCAGTGAATTGAGAAAAATATATGAAATTACTAGTTTTTCAATTATTATTTCTTAAATTTGGACCAAAAAATTGGGATTGGGAAATGCACAAAGTACTTTTATAATCATTTCTCCGGCTTTTCTCGGGTCCGGCTTGCCGTTCCAACACAACTCTAAAGACGATTACCGAATCATTCGGTAAACGCTTGTAATCTTGTAATCACCTGTGCGGGTTAGCGTCATTACATCGAACACAGCTATTACATGCATCTGAAGACTTTTTGTTCTCGCAAAGGAATTTGAGAAAATAGTTTGTGCTTTACGACCAATTTGCTACAAAAAGTAAGCGAAAGTCTAGTTTTAAGACAAACTGAAATATAAATTTACCAAATAAATATAATTTCTAGTAGGTGATTTTTTTCGTGTGACCTAGTTAAGCCAAGTTGAAGACCTAAAAACTCAGATGACAGAAATAACCACTAGCTCTTACAAAGAAGAACATGTTTACTATTAGATACTTAATCTGTAGAAATACCTACTTAAAGTTTTGTGTTTCCGTTTGTGCTTGATCCTTTCATATACTCGCCAAAACTTTTGAAGTTCAAACTCTTGGTAGATACTTAATAACTCACCAAATGCTAATATTATCTGAGTAGGTACTAAAATCTTATTCATCCCTCGACACTTTGCAACTCAGAAATCCGGACTTCTTAGGTATCGTGATCAAAACAAAAACTAAACTATACAAAAAACGTAGGTATAACAAAGGTACAAAACTTGACCAAAACACACCCATAACTTATCATACATCTCCAAAAGTTGCCTCACAAGAATCCCACGGTCATAAGGAGTCTAAGGTCGACTAGCCTGGAGCAAACGGTAGAACCACTGAAGCAGCCAGCAGCGCTTCGAGACCGCTGATTATGATGACCCAAAATATTCATATAATAACAACTTAAAATGTTATTCATTCCATACTAATCCCACTCATATTCATGTGAAAGTTTGTTTGTTGGTTCATTAGTCACATCAAAATATTGAAATAGATTTAGCTGAAAATTTGCATTGATATAGATCTAGAACAAAGATAACATACTACTAATACTAACCAGGTTAATGCGAGGATAATTGCGGGCGGGAGCTACTAAAGAACAATAATGAACATTTCACTATTGGATCATGCTTTATATAAAAAAACAGAAACTATAAATTCAATGACAAAATGGCAAAACATATCAGAAGCAAACCTTTTATGAGTTTTGTCCAGGAAAACTTTCAATACAGACTTCACGTTTGAAGCTCGAATTCAGTAGACGCTTTATAATCTAGCCTCGTACAAATTGCAATTTTTTTGTACGTTTCGTGAACATTTTTGTGGAAGATTGTTATGTGAAAGTAAATGACTGTAGTGTGTACAGGCATTCGGTTCAGGTCACACGCAATCCGAGCATTCAGGGCACGTGGGAACAGGCGAGGCGGGCGGAGAGCCTCCAGGCATCGGTTGACGATAAATATAAATATATTATGAAACAGTATGAGAACGTGGGTCGGTGCAGATTGTTTTTAATCTTGGAAAAAGAAATGGATTGGATTACAGAAGACGAACTGCAAGATATTGTTCTTCAAATTGAATTCAATCACACTGATATAAAAAAAAGACTGTAAGTAGTTTGTATGTGTGTTAGTATGTTTGTTTTCACTTATCTCCGTAACAGCATAACGAATTTGAATACCTACAACTTGGATTATTATTATACACCGTATATGATACCCATAGCAAAATTTTTATTGATAAGTATAATAGGAAGCTAACTAATTATTATTTTTTCAGTTAATTCGTGACTTAAAACAGGTAATGTCGATATATTTTAAACGTTTTAGATTCAGATTCAGATTCAGATTCAGATTCTCTTTATTTGCGAAACATGGGTATACAATAGGTGGTCGGTACTGAATTAAGAACAGCCATGATCGGCATAAATGCATGCAAAATTAAATTTTTAAACATATAATAAAAAATAAAAAATAGAAAGAACAACAAAATTACAAATCAAAAGAAATTAAATAAATTAGTCAGACTAATATAAATGTCAGATAAAAAATAAAAAAGATTAAAATACGTCAAACTTATATAAATGTCACATTAAAAAAAATTACATTAAATACACACAGAAAAAGTCAAACAATAATCAATAATAAAACTTGGCCAAACAATACTTATAAATTCACATTTCCATAACAAAATTCAATTATAAATTATCAAATTTGTCAATTAAATATTCATTTACATTATAATAAGCTTTCTGTATTAGTAGTTTTCTAAGTTTCTTTTTAAAAAGATTAATTTGGTCAGCTTCTAAAATGTCTTTGGGCAAATGGTTGAATATGCGAGGTGCCATGCAGAAAACACTGTTGTTAAGCAAAGCAGTATTATTTTTTGGACAGCAAATTTTAAGTCCCTGTCGTTTACTTTTAAAACTCATAAACAATTTAGAATATTTCTTATCGCAATGATTTTTATATGGTTAAAAAATGATCTTCCATTTACGTTCACAACGTGTTAGTGATGGTACTCGCTTGGTAGTCTCTATTCTCTTTTTAGTAAGTGGCAAGTCAAGTGTTACAAGGTGTATCGTCCCACACAATAAATTAAAAGAATGCTCAAGGATTGAACCTATAATGCATTGTCTTCAGTCCTAGATCATTCATTCTGTTCCCTTATTACAAGCTCTTCTTAGTTTTGGGGCTAGATGATGTTGTGTCATAATCATCATCAGCCTATAACAGACCACTGCTGGACATTGACCTGTAGGGGTGTACGGGGTTCCAACCCCTATCTTCGGAACCCAAGCCAACCCCACCTGCCCGTGGTGCACCCTGCTAAACAACGAACGGGGCTCTGGCGACCGGCTGATTGCGGCATAGCACAGCCTACATCGGCACAGCTAAATCTCCTGGCCACCGACGGGCAGCAGCGTCGGTGGTGCGAGGAACTGTGCCCTGCGATCCCCAACCCGCATGCCCAGCGTGGGGATTATGGGCATATCCCCCTTTATTAGGGGAGGCCTATGTTCAGCAGTGGACTGATATAGGCTGGTGTGGTGTGGTGGTGGACATAGGCCTCCCCTAATGAGCGCCATTGCGCTCTGTCCTGAGCTCGACGCATCCAGCTTCTACCAGCAGCCTTTCGCAGATCGTCACTCCACCTGGCCGGAGCGCGTCCTATACTACGTTTGATGATGTTGTGTAGTTGTGTATTATTAAATTTATTTATTTATGATATAGGAAACTGTCTAGTCTGGCTTAACTTCTTAGGATTAAAGAAAGAACACACTATTATTAATACCAACTTTAAAGCAAAAAAACTAAAGCGGATCTAAAATGTAGGCAACTGCTTTTAGGCCAAAAAAACTAGTCTTTAATGTTGGTGTCACGATTATAAAATAAAGCTTCTTCAAAATTAATGTTACTTAGCTTTATCTAACAGAATCTATGAAGATATTCACATTAATGTATAATGTGACTGATTAATGGCTGAGATTGGACATAGGTGCTCTCACTACCGTTAGAGAAGTGATATGATAAGGTTAATGGGAGATACGCGTGCCATAAATGACTGAGGTCAAAGGGCAGTATGCCCTTAAGTATGGCCTATACCCTTATGGTATACTTCACAAATTTCTGAACATTTCACGTTTATTTCGGTAAAGTAAGTACAATACTTACCTAGATTCATTTTCATCGTGTAACGGATCCGTTTTTCACTTCATATAAAACAACAATTAA
The DNA here is from genome assembly GCA_951804965.1 of Horisme vitalbata. Taxonomy (NCBI): domain Eukaryota; kingdom Metazoa; phylum Arthropoda; class Insecta; order Lepidoptera; family Geometridae; genus Horisme; species Horisme vitalbata. The sequence continues at coordinate 10,689,268 of OX638091.1, forward strand.
TAACTCAGTCTTGTCATCCTCCCTCGCTAAGCTCGGGAGTATAACAACCTCGTATATAATGCGATGGTTTAGTCCCTTGTAAAACAATCTACTTTTCACTTCGATTGCGAGAAAATAAAACAATTCAAAATTAGACAATTTTCAGAAATTTTATTAAAAAATAATCAACCTTCAAAAAGATCACCAAGACGGTTCTATTTTCAAAAAAAAAGATTGACGGAGCACCAAGAAGTCGTGTTTTTACGTAAGAGAACGAATGCTTTGTACGGGTTGATGATTTTAGACAAAAATTAAAAAGAAAAAATACTTTTTAGCCCGAGGTATTAAACTCGAGTTTTAGGCCCGCTAAGCTACACTTTTTCGGTTTAAAGAACTTTATTTCTCATAAAAGAACTTTACAGTTCACTTATAATGAGCTATTTATCTAAATACATAGTTTATGTGGTTGGTAGTAGGTAGGTAGGTTCTAAAATTCATAGTAGGTAGGTATAAGATTAGTCTAAGTGGACACATAATTTGAGTAGGCGGAGCATAAAGTAGGTATCTATTCAATGACCCAAATAGAATAAGAAATCAAAGTTATATTTTTTTTTTTAGATTTTGCAAGTTTTTAGGAAGCAGACAATCAAAAAATGCGGGTAGTAAAGTTCGCATTAAGTTCGCATTTTTTTTTGAGCAAGAGAAGTGAAAATATATTTTCACTTACATTTACACGAATCCTAAAAAACGAGCCCGCAAGTGTAGCCGAAGCAAATTAACATGTAAGCTATGTTTATGCTGTGAATTTCGAATGCTCACCTCGTCTCCCACATATACGTGCAAACATATACACAATATAAGAAAGTTTGCACGCAAGCGAGTGTCAGGCATTATGCAAGAAATGTGGCAATAGATAAACATAGGCCTAAATCATCTAATTAATATTTTAGTGAATAATAACGCATTAGCAGTCAAATGTTTACAGCAAAGTTAAATTCATCAGGGATCAGTTCACCTAACCACAATGCGCAATCGATCCTAGATACACCCCAAAAAACGATAACCCGAAATCACCTGCATCCAAAAACATTAACTCTTCCTTCACGATTCGCCTGAAGCCAAGATGCTTATTAAGCTTGCACCTGTGTGAGTGTTTCCATAATCCTTCTAATTAGAGGTTTGCGATTCCCAAAGGCACTCAAAGGTTTCAAAGGCTCTGAAGAGGCAATAAATTGTTCGACATTTGACCCCGCGTTTTGGGGAATTCGCCTTAGGCTGTCGTGCCGGGAGGTACGGTGTCCACGATTACGTTATAAATGACTTGGTTAGACTGTTTGTCTGAGGATAAAAAACATCCTAACTTCCTAAGTTATATTATAAATGCAAAAGTGAGTTTGTTTGTTGTCAAGACTTAACTACTCAACCGATCGTCATGACGTTTTTCGCAACGTTTTCAGGATTGGAAGAACAGGTATGTTTCATCTAGAAAAAAAGTATTGTTTCCGAAGGCGACAAACAAAACATTTGACACAACCTAAATTATTGCGAGCAAAGCCGCAGGCGAAAGCTAGTGTATAGTCTACGAGTATAATTTAAAAGGAAAAGTTGCCAACTGATTAACCTCAAAGATTTAGCGAGTCTATGCGGAATAAGAAATGTACTGGGATGGCAATAGAGGGGATGGTTCAGACTTGGTTCTAGAAAGTAACTTTTCCTGGCATTTGTACTTCTTACTTGTTCCTATTATTAGGAACATTTTAAATTCATTTGTTTTTTACATGGTAATAACATTAAAATTTTAGAACTGAACTCATGTTTTTGCATGTGGGTTGCAAATAGGGCTCACGAATATTTCAACCTTTTTCAGAAAAAAGTTCATATACAAACTCTTTGATCGTAAGCGTATGATAAAATTTGGCCAATGAAAAGCGTAGCTCTTACCTCTTTGTCATTGTCCATAATTTTAAGATAAAGGGTAGCTGTAGACTGTCCGCAAAACGTCTGTCCAACATTTGATTTTATTTACAGATGTTGGACGCCCGGATCCGGCTAATTTCTGACTGTGAGCGGGTGCTAGGAACATTTTGTATGAAGGGAATTTCTGATCCTCCGTGTGTTGTTATGGCCCTTATAAAAGAATAAAAAATATGACAATCATAATCATAATAATTTATTGAACGAAACATGTGTACAGGAGATAGTACATAAATGTATAAATTCAGCTATGATCAGCTTGTGTAGCATATTCAATATGAAGTAGATACAGCTAGATACCAGTGTTGTCGATAAATCAGTTGTAAGTCAGTATTGAAAACTTCTGTGGCTCAGTGAGCGAAGATTCCTGCCACTATACAAATGTTTGTATGATCTGCATAAATATGTCTCAGGTCTGGGTGTTTTCTTTATACATAGGTAATATGTTTTTATTTATAAAAAATAGTAAAAAATTAAGAAGTAGGTATTTATTATTATTATTGTCAACTAGTGGTAAGTACTATCCTTAATCTCAGTAGAAAACATTCTGTCCACCTCATGTTGAAATAAAACTACCGTAACATAAAAACACATTTTAATCTATCGTTCACGGCCTACGGTCCCACACAATGATTATAGTTTGTGTTATGGAAAAATAAAATCGAATAACAAATTCGCAGTCATTATGTTCATTCATGAATGGCACAAAAACTTGGAGATATATCGATAATCATAGACGGTCAGGTTTAGCACAAAAGAGACCATAATTTTTGTCGTGTCCAACGTAAACACCTTATAATTTGGGCAAAGATTTTAATGATGCAGAAGGTAGAAATCCAATGAATACTTATTTATTAAGGTAAGAGTAGAAGAGTGAAAGCCCAATCACTCTTTTATGTGCTGATTTACATTCCATCAGTTAATCTTTGCTTTTTATGTCGTCTTTTTAGGTCAAGCTTCGTTGAAGAAGAGTTGTATTTTGAGACTATAATATAACTGCTGATATCCTGAAACAACTATTTCAACGGGTCATAAATTAAGATACCTACCTACTTAATAGATTTTCTATGTGTCTGGAATCCTGACATATTACCGGTTAACCTCTCACATTTTTACTACTCCATGAGAATTGACTCACAGAGGCTTCAGATTTGTAGGCAAAATGAAATCTACAAGCTCAATGGACCAAACCCGAACTATCCCACAGGATCGTTCCAAAAATGACGGTCTAATGATATGTTTGCTGATTAGTTTGCGGTTTACAATGTGGTCAAATGATGCCGCTACCACCCCGCTCAGTGGCGCCACCAAATTAGTCATTGCTTTCATAGATGGTTATTGGCGTGGTAGCCTATGATCAGTGGCAATTTTGTGGATTAAGTAGATATTTTTTGGATAAAATGTATTTATATTTACCTAAAAATACACTAGACCAGACTCTCAGAATATGTAATCAGACTGTACCACTTACTATTATTCCTTAAAACTACAAGTCATACTCGTATGCAGTTTAGAAAAGATTTTTTACTTACTTGTTTTTCAGTTTTTTTATTTGCATATAAAAGAAAAATTCTTATGTTTTGAATATATTTTTAACACAATTTTTTTTTATTTAATTAGCTATTTACTAATTTAGCTACATAAAATAACTACATAAAGTACGTAACTTAAAAGGAGGCAAAGACTACTCGTAAATCGTGTATGACTAATGACTATCATTAATTTTGTCAGTCCATCTTAGGTTCGCCATTCATAAATCTGTCACTGACACTAATATTAAAGAATGTCAAAAACCAATGGTTACGAGGATTAAATCGTCCTTTTTTAATGGGACTATTATTTTGCAAAATAATATACTTAGAAGTTTTTTGAACGGAAGGCACGTCTACGAAATAAAAAGTGTGGTAACCGCAGAAGTGCAGATTTAAGAGCGAGTCATAATAGTCATTTATTTTCCGAGTTGGTAGTGATGGGACTAAACGGATGACAGTATTTTCCTGTTATACCTACTTGCTACGTCAGAAAAAGTTAAATCTTTTAGTAAAGTTGTGCGCACAATGCTCTTGATACAATGGGTAAATATAATATAGTTAACTATAAAATTTATGTTAAATGCGTTTGCATTACATAGTAAAGGTAACATTTTTTTTATTGCGAAGTAATTAACGCAATTTACAATTGCATAAAGTGATTTTCGAAGAGGCAACTAAAATATTGTACGTTAAATAATATTAGAATACAATAAGTACTGCCTGCAACAAGTAGGTACATATCTTAATCTTATAGGTATTATACAAAATACCAAATAGGATGGATGTTCGATATCCTTAGATCATTGCTGTGTAGGCAGATGCAAAACGATCCCAAAAGATACAGAAAGTAGACAAGCTCAACCATATAATTATTTGAATTTCTAAATAAAATCAAAGTCAATCTAAGTCAAGAAAGCCATAGACATCACTAACCCGTATCATTCGAAGCTAACTGCCACTATTATAACCGCATTTGCCCCCAAATTCGACATTTAATAATAAGTCTAAAATGTTCAGCACAAATTTTTGATCTTTTATAATTATACGCTAGTATCATGCGTCAATTTTCTATTTTTTCGGGTTACCTGCCTTACTCGGAAGGACGGCAGGTTGAAGGTGTATCTGAAAAAGTTCCACTATATTTTACCCTTCCAAACGTATTGTTTTAATTGCCCGTTACAGTACAATTTAACTAGAATACGCTAAATTAAGCTTTTTCTATCAACTTTGATTATCTTCATACATTTAAAAGTAGAGTTCTTTGTGAAGGGCTAATCCGGGGAAGTACGATGCTACGCTCTGCGTGATTAACGCCTAGAGTTAATCACGCAGAGCGTAGCATCGTAGGGCACGTTATAAACATGCCTGACCTACAAATCAATACTTTGTTATAAGTAATGGTTACCACATAACATAAGGTGGGTCATGTGCTGTTCATCTTCAAGTACCACGCAAAAAACATTCATTTCTTAGCGTGAGTTCTTGTTCCATGACTTAGTAACTCGACTTCTTTATTCTAAGATCGTAGATTTGTCGTAGGCTGTGGATATTTACCGTCTTCAAAAAAGAAGAGGTTCATGAAAATTCTTCAAAGAACTTGAGTGCTATGCATATGCGTGAATGCTCAATTTTTAAATACTTTATAACAAAATCATATTTACGTCAGACTAAAAAAATATTAAATACTTTGGTGCTAGGAAAACAATACATTCTGTATTGTTTGTTATTATAACAAAATTGCAATCAAAGAATCGTGATATAACGCATTCATGACGCGGAATCCGGAACAAAATACTTATCAATTGAAACTAAACTAGGAAATGTAGATTTGCTTGTATTTTTGTTTGACGTAGACAACGCGGAAGTTTAAAGCTTGTAGCATGCAAACTAACCATTTTTTTTTAACCATCAGATAAAATTTGGTCTTCATCATCATCATTATTATCATGATCCGCCCCTAACAGTCCACTGCTGGACATAGGCCTCCCTCAAATAGGTTAGATGCCTAAAAAACTCTAATTAGTCCGTCATTTAAATTATCAAAAAATATTAGACACGTGTTTTTTATTTTGTCAATTAAACTAAAAATGACAAAGATATAGCGTTCAGAGTGACGTCACGAGTATGTACACTTTTTACATACAAGTGACGTCACGAGCCCCTCTCCCGAACTTTGACGCTCTATAACTTTGTTAATTTCTATTGATTAAATAAATAAAAAAATACGTGTCCAATATTTTTTGTTACTCAAACTGACGGACTTATTAGTTTTATTATTTGTTTACTCAGTCATCATGCCTATTGGCGCCCTGTCCGCAGCTCGACGTCATCTAGCCTTAGTTGTAGTGTACACAAATTAATTTATTTTCAAAAAGCAACTGGTACACTTAGGTACTAGGTTTTAATTATTGAGTTTTTTAACTTGATTGAATGAAGGGGTATCAGAGGTTCACCTGCCCCTGGCTCACCCTGCTAACTAACAAACGGGGCTCTGATAGCCGACTGATTGCGGCATAGCGCAGCCTTGCTCAGGCACAGCTATATTTCTTGACAACTGACAAGAACAAGAAGCTGTGCCCTGCGATCCCCAAAACGCATGTCCAGCGTGGGGATTAGATATGGGCATATACCCCATCTTATTAGGGGAAGCCTATGTCTAGCAGTGGACTGATTTATTAGGGTGGAGTTGTTATTTCTTGTAGTAGCTAAATTATTTACCGGTTACCTATACCATTTCTCTTATATCTCCATCTTTTAATAGAATATAATAATATAAATCTAAAAAATGAAATAATTTATAATTACTTTCTATTTTTAACAGAACAGACATATTTTGAATAAAAAATCGGACCTAAAAACTATAATTACGCTACCAAAATAGTGCGATTTTGTGCAAGATATTTTTAATAGTTTTGAATGTAGGAAGATGTAATGACTCAATCGAATCGTACCGTCTCGCCTCGTTATAATAAGGAAGAAACTTTATAACAGTAGGAAGTTTTTAGAATCACGAATTATTTGACGGTTGTTATGCTTTTTTACGGGTGAATGTATTTTGACATACAAATACAATTTGACATACAAATGACAACCATTTATTCAGAGATATTATATATATTATAATTTTATTTACCAGAAAATAGCACTCTAATACATTTAAAATTACAATTATAGATTTAACGTTTACAAAAAAGTCACTTTTAAAACAGTAGGAAGTTTTTAGAATCACAAATTATTTGACGGTTGTTATGCTTTTTTACGGGCGAATGTATTTTGACATTTAAATACAATTTGACATACAAATGACAACCATTAATTCAGAGATATATATTATAATTTTATTTACCAGAAAATAGCACTCTAATATATTTAAAATTACAATTATAGATTTAAAGTTTACAAAAAAGTCACTTTTAATACCCTACGTAATATGTATTGTCTGCTTAAGCAGCAAATAGGCCCTTAGCATGTATTTACTTATTTATATTTTATTGCACAAAAAGTGGGTCAGTTTCTACCAGCCAAACCTGTGATTTTTTTGGAGATGGTAGTAGGCGTGCTTAAATTTACAAAAACCTATATTGTACTATGCCCACTGCTTTAACTAAATAGACGCTGTTTTTCTTTTTTGTCGTGGCAGTTTTGTTCAGCCACAAGACCCTGTTAATATTATTAGGTACATTAGTAAAATTTACGCAAGACTCCAAACTTTTCTCCACTCAGAAAATCCCTTGGAAAATACCATATTTCAAGTACCTACGGCTTAAACTGTGCGTTGTTTTTCAGTCAGTCAGTTAGTCAGTGAGTCAGTCAGCTGCATTAGATTTTAAGGATAGCTCTACAATGGCGTTTTTAGGTTTGTTCACTGAGTACCAACTTACCTACCTTATTTTTTTGCTGACTAGATACTTTCATCAATAACGCTGTTCCTGTAAATTATAGAAAAAATCGAGGCCATGCAGAAATATGAGAAAAGATTTTTGGGAGCATGTCTACTTTTTCATTTGTGTGAAGTGGCTATAGCACGCGAAAGCGCTATCAATGACATTTACCAATCTAACTACAAGTGCATGCAATGTAACAAACCATCATCATCATCAGTCCATAGCGGTTCCCTGTTGGGCAGAGCATCATTGTGTCTAGTCCTCAGCCTGACGCATTCAGATTTTAGCCTTTCGCAGATCGTCACTCTCACTCCACCTGACCAAAGCTTAGGATATTTACTGTTTTGTGTATGGTTTCAAAATGTATTTTGTATAATAGAATACTCTATCTATGAGTCTACAATTACCATATTTTTTACAATGTTCGTGTCCAGGGGGTTTGGTAACATCACCGTTGATATGGGCGCGACTCGGCCCTAATTGGCCGAAATGTAACCGATGACGGCCGATTACACCCGATGATTGACAGCTGTCAATCTACGTGCGTGATGGTTCCGCCAGGTGGCGCGTGCGCTGTGCTTTTCAATAGAGACTGGGCTTGGAAATAGTAAGGATAATAATTTTTATTCTTTTTTCATTCGACGTACGTTCCCATTCTGGTGTCGGAGTTTTTAGTTTAGAACCGCGTTTTAAATTGTATGATTGATTGAGTTCCCAATTTCTGAATAGCTACTTATTAAAAGCTCTTTTCCAACAAAAATGAACTGATTTGTAATCTTTATTAGGTCATAAATCATTCCATTGCAACACTCAAAAACCTTTGTTTTAGAAGCATCAGCTCTTTAAGTCCACAGGTAAACTCAGATAAAGCTGGGTCATTTGGCATCGCCATTTTTGGCATATGTAAATTGATTAATATTCACAATTTGGTGGTTTGTTACCTATTTTTACTTATTCTATTTCGCTTATTCTCTTGTCTTATAAAGGCGAAAGTTTGTGAAATGTGAACACTTTAAATGTAAAAGGTTAGTACTTCATTCAGGCAAAACTTTTGATGTTATGGATTACTTATGGAAATACTGAAAAATTACACTGTAGTCCTTTAATGTTAGCTTCCACCTTTTTTTGAATCCAGTTACAAATATTGGTAAAATTTTAGAATAAGTACCTTGCTCTCAGTGAGGAATTGAGAATAGAGGGTGATAGAGGTTAACAACTGCATTAGCTGCTATGCATACACTGTGTTATCGCTTAGAGCTAAAACATAAATCTTCTTCAAAACATCAGTATATTGCGTTATTGTGAACGGTAATAAATTAAACCTAATGCCCCAAAGTTTTTAGCTTCTTCAGGTGAACGTTACTACGCCTGAGGACAAGCAATCTTCATTATGGACTCATCTAGAAATATCATTGTTATTTTACTCTGGCTTTACAGTAGATAAGATGAATACGAATGGATACCTAAATTAAAATACCTACTTACATAGTGATAATTTTCAAAATACCACTTAAGTATTGCTGCTTATTTTCGTGCTGCTGCTGTTTAAAAGGTGTTACGTAGGGTCAATTTTCGGTATGGTTTTCCATTTAGGTTTGAACATGGATTTATTTTTTCGTATATTGATTAATTGCACGTAATTTCAATCACATTTTTTTGTATCAGTTTTGATGTTCTTACTAAAACTTTTTATCGAATATTTATCAAGAAGATACTTATTATAACATAACCATAAACCAAAATTAATACAACTTAGTTGTAATAGATATAATGTTTTTCGAGGTTTTGGTCACCGTTGAGATAAACGAGTTCTTGAGTGGAAATCGCGGCTCAACTCGGCAAACGTAGTGTAGCACGTCCTCCGGCCAGGTGGAGTGACGAAGGGTTGCTGGAAAAATTTTGAATGAGTCATACAACGTTGCAATTTTCACCACCACACCACCACACTAGCCTATATTAGTCCACTGCTGAACATAGGCCTCCCCTTATAAAGCGGGATATACCCATGATCCCCACGCTGGGCATGCGGATTGGGGATCGCAGGGCACAGGTTCTTGCACTGGCGACACTGCTGCCCGTATTAGGCTCTATCAGGCTCTGCTATGCCGCATTCAGCCGGCCGCTAGAGCCCCGTTTGGTAGTAAGCAGGTTGCACTACGGGCAGGAGACGTTGCTTCTTATGATGGAGGTCGGAACCCCTACACCCCAATTCAATGTCATTTAGCTGAATTGATAATGTTCTCAATTTGGTGGTTTATTAGGTATGTCTATTCTCTTTTTCTTAGTTTCTTTAATTATAAAACCAAAAGTTTTTGAAAGGTGAACATGTAAAAATAATGTAAAATTTTTGTCTATCCTTCACGCCGAAGCTACAGAAGAAATTGAGCTGATATTTTACACATTTAATACGAAGTTCTAGACCAGAAATAACGTAGGTTGTGATATATCGGCCACACTCAACAAAAGTAGCATAACCCGAAATTGCGATTAATTGGATTAATCATTTAATTGGATGAAACAATTTAATGGGGTTCTAAATAGTCATGGGAACTGATTCCCGACGGATTCGCCATTAGACCTCAATCAGAGTATTATTTGTTGCAATTTCCATTGACTGGTAAATTGCAATGCAGGAGATAGCTTCAAACATCAATCAGTTAGAACCCGTCGATTCTTGAGAATCACTTTCGTTTGATTTTCTTTTGATTCACTGTGATTACTACAAATAAGAAGAATAGAGCATTTCAAAATCTGAATCTGAATATGAAATTCTTACCTACATACTATTAGGTCTTCGTCTTTTTTTTTTAAGTATTTAAATAGCTATTTAATTTAATTCTTTGCAGTATATTTTTTGGAAATAATTTACTATAATTAACTGACACAGCCACGTTTGTAATCATGCAGCATGATTCATTTCATAATCATTTTCTAGTTTCAATACGGGTGGCGACATCGCGTTGTGACATGCGACAGTTATGAGTTCGTCTTGCGTCTAATAGATGGCGTAGCGAGGTATAAAGTGTTCTAGAAGCATTGAATATTGACTGGGTTTTAAGTGTTATTCAATTAAAGTCAAAAATGCGTGAGATATTCTTTAAAAAAAAAAACGAATTGATACATAAAAGTGTTCCTCTTGCCTCTTTAGTTTTCGACATCTTGTAAGTTGATCCTTGTTAAAATTCAAAAAGTTTTCAAGTTAAAGGAAGTAGGTACTTACCTACTTACTCTTTTTATTTAATTAGCACCTTCTCACTTATAGGTAATTATAGTTTCATGACTTTTCCACTCTGAATCAAATTAATGACCATAACTATCCCAAATAACTATCGCAACATATAATTATAATTAATTTTGCTTGATACATTATTATAACCATAATGACGGTGTTGAGTATAGCACGATCTATGACGCCATGCTGCCATACCCCATAGCTTTGTGAGAGAATCTCGGAGTAATAGAGAGAAAGGTAGGTATATCATATTGACATCACACAACCTTGTAAAATAACTAATATTTTATTTGACTCTGTTAGATCTGAAAATCGTATCCGTTTTGGAATTCGGTCACAGTCAAATAATAAATCTTTTGTTTTGTTTTACATTTAGGTTTTGTTTTAGGTACTCTTGCGTTGGACCTAGATAAAAGTACCTAAAGTTAAAAATCCAGGTATACCACGTACCTTAATATTCAAGTTTTATATGAACACGTTCCACCATTTCGGCAATAGAACCATCTATTCATATTTTGCTTAAATAATGTTTGCTATATGATGCTGTTCATAGTGTGTGAATAGTTTTCCGCATTATTTTTTACTAGCTTCCGCCCACGGCTTCGCTCGCGTGATACCGGGATAAAAAGTAGGCTATGTGTTAATCCAAGTCACAAACTATGTATATTCCAAGTTTCATCCAAATCTGTTCATTGGTATTTGCGTGAAAGAGTAACAAACATTCATCCATTCATCCATACATACTCACAAACTTTCGCATTTTAATATTAGTAGGATTATAATTTTAGCAAAACTGTAGCTATGTCCAATGCACTAACAATTGTACCTTGATAGGTACTTGTGATTATGCCATTTGCTCTATTGTCATGCTTATGTACAAAAAATCTAATACAATATATAATGCTGGACACTTCGTTTTAATGAAAATGTGTTGGACCTGAGCTAAGTAATATTGACAACTTGTATTACCACATTTTATGCAATAAATTTCATTTCACTATCTTGCCCCAAACTTAGCAAAGCTTGTATTATGGGAACTACATGAAACTACTTACAGGTACATTTTTTTTTAGATACATACATATTATGCTTTCTGCGATAAGACCGCCCATTGTATCTTTTTAAATTGTAAATTTTGCTGTATGCTGTTTATTTTTTCTGGTGTACAATAAAGATTATCTACCTATCTATCTATCTATACTTAAAAACACCCAAACCTGAGACCAATATCTGAAAATAATGCAAATTGACCCACGGCGGGAATTGAACCCGCAACCTTCTGCGTCTCAGGCGGACCTTCACCCGCTGTGCCACAGAGACCGTTAAATGTTTATCAACTTCTTTATAGGACTTATATTTCTTGTTCATATTCAGCTAGGGTCTCTCATCTATAGTTTTTCTTACTCTATTAAAAGAGTTATGGGCTTGTTGCCGTTATTTTAGCTGTTTTAGGCCTGGTTGGTATGGCAAAGGTTAATTTTTATCGCTTTCTATATTTTACTGTATTTGGGTTGCAGATTTGAAGATTTTGATTTATGAACCAGCTGCGGTGATTATATCTCTGAAAGCTTGTAGACTTTATTTTATGTTATAAGCTTATTTTATAATAAATTATAATTTCGGATGAGGCCTGCAAGGGACTCGATAGAGTGGTGAGTTAAAGAGGAGGCCTAAACGCAACAGTGGAATGTTAACGGGTTAAATTATGATAATGATGATGATGACTAAATCTGTGTAGGTCTACAATTAAATGCCTTCTCTATTTTTTTCACAGTGTTTTTGTACATTCGAGCTGTGATAATTAAGTATCTACAGTTTTGTCTAAATTCTAAGATGCCTACTATGAAATTATTTCTTCCAGTTATTTGAATCGTTTGATAAAAAATAAAACAAATATGTAAGATTTGTATGGTTTTTTCTTTTTTTCTTATACCTAATAGCCTCTTACTATTAACGTTTTCTATTATTATGATACATATTTACAAAAAAAATCCTACTTCAATTAAACTAATTACACTCACATAATACCTACCTAATTACACTTAATAGGCAGAATTATAATTGAATCTTTAAAAGTGACATCATAGCCTTCCAATTTGGGAATGAGAAACTTATAATAAAGGTAATACTTTTCGGTAACTTTAGTAACCATCATCTTAGCCTAAAAGCTATCACAATAAATAAACCTCTAATAAAACATAACAATACAACTAAAACAATATCAGTCTTAGAAAGAAGATCTGAGTTTTTAAATTATTATTCAGAAAATGAATCAGTTTCTTTATTATATACAATATTGATAAGTACATAACCGCAGCAAATTCTTAGAAACCAATCAAAGTATACTCTAATGGCAAAGTAAACATGAAACTAATCAAATGAAAGGTACATGTAAGGACGTAACTGATATGCAGGTTGATAAGAGTTACAAATCAGTCAATGAAGTCTTTGGCAAAAACATAAAAGAACCTATACAAGTGACTAATTGAAAGTAATGCGATGACTCTTAATCTTTCTAAGCTTATACAGAACATGACCGTTCTATGATCGAACAACATAATAAATATCTACAACCTAAATCTAGAACTAAGATACACTAGCGCTTCATAATGTCTTCTATTGAAAAGCCAAGGGTTCTCTTAGGTCCTTCAACAGGAGATTGGTGGATGATAGGGCTAACGGGAGCTTGGTGCTGAAGCATTGGAGGAGGTGAAGGCTTATGAGAGAGGTCCAATAAAGAGTTGTCGGACTGGCTGGTCGATGAAACCTCTTGACAGCCTTCTAGATGTTCCAAGTGGTGTTTGTTGGCATCGCTGTGTGTCAAAAGATGGGTCTTAAGGTTTGACCTTTGGTTGAAACTCTTGTTGCAGACTGGACATTTGTGCGGTGACTCTTCCATGTGTAGAATCTTGTGAACTGCAAGAGTGCGCGACTGGCAGAAACCTTTACCACATTCCGTACACTTAAAAGGCTTCTCCTTCGAGTGTATGTATCTGAAAGAAAGAAACAAACATAAGTATCCGGTTTCACAATCATTGGTAGAAAAAGGGACAAACTCGATGAGGTCTTATGTAAATAAACTAGATACACATGAATCTTTATGACTCTATAGGCGACGAAATAATAACAGCTTTGAATGAAAATTGAAGCTATTGCCCAAACGTATTAGATGGTTAATATACGGCATAATAAGAGAAAAAAGCTGGAATCTCGTAAAAGCGAAGAAATATAACATGTAATTTGTTCCACGACGGAGCAAGACAGATATGGTGATCGTAAAGAACCGAACCGGTTGTTGGGGGCGCGCGTGCGGCCTCGCGACCTCACAAAAAGGTTTACACTTTTAGTTTTTTTCTCTCTTATCGTCAACAATGCCTCGATGAAACACGTACTAAATCACGTTGTTGGTATTAGAGGAAAACATTAAATTAAAATATGAACTCGATGAGATAGTAATAGTGAAAGTAGAATTTATGGGCAATTCGAATACATTCATCAGGATAAGTTACAAGACTATCAAATGGCTCTAATGGACAATAACAGTAACTTGATAGCTATAAACAAGGTGATTTGATGCTTACCTATGGTCTCTGAGGTGGTCTTGCCGTCTGAAAGCCTTCCCGCAGATGTCGCAAGAGTAGGGCCTCTCATCAGTGTGTGTTCTTTCGTGGATGAGTAGGTTGTAAGATTTGGTAAATTGGCGGTTGCAATATTTGCAGATAAACTGTTTCTTGGGTCTTGCGCCGGGAACTCCTGGTGCTCGCATAGGCGGTGGGTTTCTGCCAGGCATTCTTTGGGCCATGGCTCCGGGATAGCGGAGAGAGTGGTGATATAGAGCGGCGTTTCTAATCCATTGGTTTACCAGCATGGCGTGGTAAGGTGCGGATGGTGGGAGAGTTGCAACTTGAGTTTGCATGTAGGCCGACATCGTTGGATGCCCGTACTGCACTGGGGCTTTCTCGTAATACTGTGTCATGGGTCGAGGGTAAGCAGGGTAGGGTTGAGGTTGCGTCCAAGCTGATTGATGGCGGGAGAGGACAACAGCTGGAGGCGTGTCGTCTGTGGGCGTATGTGGCGGCGTCGGCAGTGGTGGTGATGGCCGCTCAAGTTTTACCAAAGCTTCGATTGGAAAATCCGGAGGGTAATCTATGGAACAATAAAACACCTAGTTTAGAATGAGGGATAAATGCTTGTAATGAGCCTAATATCGTATTGCGTGGTTTTAATAAGTGAAAAAACGCTGTAGTTATATCATACAGTAGAACAAAAAACAAAAGAGTACAGATTTTGAAAAACTAATAAAACGTTTTCGAATGAGATCAAAAACTTCGCTATTAAAAAAAATTAAGTAAGTAAATTAAATAAAAAAAATTAAGTAAGTAACAATCAAAAATCTTATATACATTAAGTATTAAATTACAATCATCTAAGCAGGTATCAACAATTTTATATAAATACTAAGTTACAAAAGAAGTAACGTATAGGTAATAACTAAATTTAATGAAATCATGAAACACCTTTAGATAAACAACTTGAACTAGAATACAATACTTACTTGGATTATCCTCAATAATTTCTTCCTCTTCCTCAATATTGATATCGTCGGAACTGTCCACACTGTACGGCTTGTCTTCCATTTCCAAAACAAATCGTTCATACACTAGGGCACTGACACTATCACTGTCACTGAGCAAACCGGTTTGTGACTGCCAACCGGCTTGAGAGAGCGCGCGGAGCGTTATGAGGTTGTGTGCGTTCGTTATCGGGGCCTGCGCCTGCACGGAGGGGAGGGGAGGCACATCAAAAGCACCGATCCACCGGGCGCCTGTCTCGACTTCCGAAGCAGCACAGCGCCTCCCAGAGAGGCGGAGCTTACCGAGCACTGCCTTCGAAATCGATCGGTAACAATTGCGAATCGTTTGTAGTACTACCGTTGTTAAATCCACCAGGTCCTATTCCCTATCTTCGGCTGGTAAAGTTAGAACTTTGTCGGAATCTGTCCATCATTTCATGAATTGTGTTTGGCAATGCAAATTTTTGGTGACACAGCCGTACCCTAGTGAAGCTATTAAGTGAACGGATTGCTCTCGTAATTTTGTTTCGTAGGCAAGTCTTTGTAGCGATTGTTATACAAGCCTTTGAAGTCTCCTTGTAATTTGTATCTCTATTGAGATTAGGTACTCCATTACATGGTACGAGCTATTGTTTGGTTTTGTATTGCAAGTGAAATCTGATTCAGTCTTTGATTTGAACTGGATCAAATAACTTAGAAACTAGATCTCTCTAGACTTAAGTAAATTGAATTGTTTTTGGAGTAAACAAGGTCTTGTCAACATTAAAATTTAGGGCCCAGCTAGGTTTACTAGAAAACAAACCATTTAATCTTAAATTCTTATTTTTTTGTCTAGAGTTGAGACGACCTTACCATCCCTTCTTTTAAGTGGATCACTTAAATAACTGATATGATACAATTGATAACAACCAAAAATTTAGGAGCATTGTTTTAAATTATCGGCGGAAATCTAAACATTGCAAGGGTAGCTCTAAAAGTTATCATAACTCACAATGAAATTGTAGTTAGCATTATTAATCACCTATAGATAGTTCAAAGTAATTCTGTGTCAGGCCACTTAGTTAAGGCAATTTAGTTTAATTATGGCAATAAATTATTATCATTAAGAGTCGTACCTAACATGAAGGTAGGTGCAAATAGTAAACTGCGCAATTTCATTGATTAGAACCGGACGGTAGTTCAATTCAAATGAATAAGCGTTGGACTATGCAATATCGTTTGGAGAAATGAAGAAGGTATAGAAAAATGTTAGAATCCACTACGTATGGCTTAGCTCGAACATAATGCATTGAACTATGCAATACCGTTTGGAGTATATAAGTTGATAAAGAAAATGTTCGAATCCGCTATGGCTCGGACATTATGTATAACAATGTAAATGTAAATGTAAATGCATAATTAATAATAATAGCGTAAGGTTATTTCAGAGTTTCTTATTTATTGCCACTACCATTATTAAAGGTAAGATATGCAACATCATAACATTCACGTCGCAAAGCATAATTATAAAGTCAAAACAAACTAACCACAGTTGAAAACGAAAGGGTCAAACATCACAATGTCACCAAAGTGTTAGACTAGCGAGTTAGATGTGTTCATGCAAACATCGGTCAGGTGGGCGACCGACACACGACACTGTCGGCGCCCTTTGTACAACGATCAAAAGCGCCGACACAAATACTACACGCCTATTTCAATAACGCCACAACACATCACCCAGGCAGAGAATAGTAACTTTTAAAATGATGCGCATAAAGTATTTTTTAATTTTAAGTTTTGTGAGTTAGAACTTGTTGCTGGTGAGGTGAAGAGATGGCCGGCTGTACCAGTAGACACCTTGTTGAGTCTAGCTTAGCTTGTTAAGTTGATGTACTCGTTAGGTAATGATTGTGTGAAATGAATGAAGGTCAAGCGATGCAAATTGGTATGAAAAGCATGAAGGTATTTCTTTACGTAACATCTAGTACCTACCTAATATATATCTAGATATCTACCTTCTTAACACAAGTAAGTAGACAACGAAGGAACTTAAAGCGACTATACGGGTCAAACCTACCTCTCGCTCGCACTATTCAACATTTTTGAAGATAAAAAATCACTGAATGTCGTTATGCAAAATAGCAAACTTTCACATTCTAGAGTATATAATAATACAAAGGTTCAGCAATAATATCATTTTGATTCTATCACGTTTTCTTACCAAAAAACTTGCACCAATGTGATCAATTTTAGTGCAAATTTTTTGGTAGGAAAACTGTTGGGTTCAACATGATATTCTTGCTGAACCTTTGTATTGTTATTTTCCAGGCCGTGAAGGTTTGCTATATTGCATAACTACATTCAGTGATTTTATATCTTCAATAATGTTGAATAGTGCGAGCGAGAGTGAGGTTTTACATGTAGCGTCACCTTCATATTTTGATTTATGCCATGCAATAAGCTATCCTTATGATTACCAATGAGTGTCGATCTCTGTGGCGCTGTGGACGAAGGTCCGCCAGACACGAAGTTTGCAGGTTTGACATAAATGTTTGCTATACCTATACTTACCTAATCTGCAAATATTTGTCTTGGGACTAATATGTACCTATGTACAAAAAGTATACCATAAGTAATACCTATATCAGTCATGTAGTACCTAGTTCTCATAATACAAGCTCTGCTTAGTTTTGGGCTAGATGATGCTATTGATGATGACTAGCAGCATTATTAGATTATCAGTGCAAAATTATATCTATTCAATGTTTTGTGTGAAAGCAAACAATAGATTATTTTAAAACATAAAGCTTCCTTTGCAGCTTTCCAACCGACGCGACGCACGCACGGAGTCAATACCTACGAGGTAGATATTCGCCACCTACCTACCTATACTAGTGTTAGGTAACCTGCTTTTGTATAATAAACGCGGCTGTAAGGCTTCTATGGAAGTAAGTACCTACCTGTATGTTAATTTTGATTCTAAGAAACCATTCTGTCAAAAGAGCCTATTTGCTATTCATTCCTAAATATTTTCAAGGATAACTTAAACTAATATATCTTGTTTATACTTTATCTTACTCGTATAGCCCCAAGCTAAGCAGAGTTTGTAATAGGACAACCACATGACTGATATACTAATTAAGTTTTTGGTAACTACTTTATATATAAATTATTATACAAAGAAAACACCCATACCCACGACAAATAAGTATTTGTATGTAGCTCAACAAACATTTGTCTTACGGCGGGAGTTGAACTCCGGGCCTTCACCCACTAGACCACAGCTGATACTATTAAAATTCCTAATGATAAGCTCAGCTGGATTTGTAATATTATGTAGAAAACAAAATTCATTTTGATCTTCTACATAAGATATTTTACATGCACACGTTCACTGCCTTACAAGGTCTATAAACCTCGTATGTGTGCTCCCGCGCAGTGCGCGTCAAAATCCTGCCGTTTCCCTCTGGTGCGAAGCCCATAACTCGGAGATTTACAGGTGTAAGAAAAAGACAAGTATAGATTTATTTTTGTGTCTTTAAGTGGGACTCGGTAAGGCAAAAAAAATTTCACGAGGTTATTAGACCTCGCATCGCACTGAAAGAAAAAAAACTTTATTCAGTGCGGTTTCGAGGTACATAGACCTCGTATTCAGGGCGGACGTTCCCACCCCCGCCCACGTGAATTTGGTTGAATTGTTTTATATTTGTCGACTAGTGCAGTGTACAGTAATCGATGTGACGCGTAGGTGCCGGTGCGTACTATGCGTTGTGTAAAATAGAATACTGAAATATTTTCTAAGATAACATGTCTCGTAGCAACAAAAGGTGTAGAAAAATTCTTGAAATGACTAGGCAAGATAACCAAGACATTGTGTAGGACATTTCAGCTTCAAAATTTCGTCGTGTTTACCAAAGAATGACTCCAAAATCTGAAAACCAGCCGGCTACATCAGAAGCTACTTCTGAAATCAAAATTCTAGAGAATGTCCAAGTTCGTGCTCCTGATCCAGGTATTATAAAAAGTCCGAGCACTCATACTTTAGCGGGTGCGCCTAAGCATCGAAGGGTAGTTATTTCCTTCAAGGAAGAACACAGTGAAGATAAGAATATCTTCATTAGTCCTAAAACTGGATCCCAATACCAAGTTTTAATCATTCTGCATTGAATGTGAAAGACCTGCCTGCAATGTTTTTATGAGACACATGTAAAATATGTATCAATAATTTTTGGTTTCATTATTGTTTGCACAACACTAGCTAGACACTAAACTGTACTTGTAAAGTAGTGCGGTGCGAGGCATAAACACCTCGCATCATTTTTCACCTTTTCCTCGGAAATGTGCCTACATATCTTCAGGCGAAGCTAAAATAAGATAAATTGAGGTTTTTACAACATCATGGTTTTAGTTAATTATAAGTAAACTAAGTTTTCGAAGGGTAAATACAATAAGAAGCAGTCAATACCATACGAGGTCGAAAGACCATAATAGCACTGGTGATAAGATACCTTTCAGGCTCATCATCCTCGTATCGCACTACACAAAAAACAATCAAATTATTTCTCGCAGCGAACGTGTTAAAACTCCGTGACATTGGAACTTCTTTTTTTTACTGCGGGGAGCAGCAGTAATCTTGGGGCATACTGTGTATTTTCAGCACTAAAAACGTAAAAAACAGAAGAATTTATTTTTCTGTTTATAAAGTGGTAATATAATTACCAAATTCTTGAATTTTGGTTATTATTGTCCTAAATTACCATTTAAAAGTAGAATTCTGTCATTGCCATTCTATTTTTTTTTTTATTTGTGTAATTTTACGAAATGTTTTAGCTATAATAACGAAAGTCTTTACAAAAGGCGGATTAAATGAGACGTAGCTATCAATAAAAACCTTGACAGTTGGTATCTAATAAGTCTTAAATTATATAAAATACGAGTATTTACAGGTGGCTTCTGTTTAAAGCCAATAGTATAAGTATTTAGACATGGTTTTATAATCATAAAAATACACAGTAGTAAAGATAAATAGTTTTATTGTCTCGACTAAAAAATATGAAATGGTATCTAGATTAGGTAGAGGGCATTACATACTGCCTGGCTTTTTTATATCCCTATGAATTTCCTTATGGCTTAATTTACTAAATTTTGCATAATTTTGACAGATCACATACCTTCGTCATTATACTGACGCACAAGACGACCGTGACCGTATGTGACCTGGGTTTATCCAGTCAACACTCGGTATGATCTTTGTGACTTTTTCATTTGAAATTACTTGTGACGTAAGTCGAGTGTAAGGAGGTCCTTCTTCGGAATTCAAGCCAACCAAACCTGCCCATGGTTCACCCTGCTGTATATCAAACGTAGCTCGGGCCGGCTGAATGCGGCATAGCGCAGCTTAACACCGCTAAATTCCCTAAGTGTGAGAAGCTGTGCCCTGCAATCCCCAACTCGAATGCCCAGTGTGGGGATTATAGGTATATTGGGGATATTAATATTAGGGAAGGCCTATGTGCAGTAATGGACTGATATAGGCTGGTGTGGTTACGTAAGTAGTTTGGGCATTATCATAATAGAATTCTCATTCAACATTTGGTTGGGTAACCATTTACTTAAGCGTGTCCGTGGGTCACACATTTTGGAAACCTTAGTCATCATCATCATCGTCCATAGGACGACTTTAATCACAGCTGGATATACCTCCCGAAGTTTGTGCCATCCACCATGATCTTGTGCTCGTCACCGATCCATTTTGCTACTCTGATCTTCTGACGCTTCTTCTACCTACCCTTGGCCACCATTGGAAACTTTCATGCATTAAAAATCTAAAACAAGGGTATGATTACGTAACAAGGCTATAACGTCGTATTAACAAAATTTCAGTACAAATGATGCTTGATAGAAACTTAAATTCACCCTCAATCTATTTGTATGCAACAAAAAGTTAGTCAATAAGATTTTAGGCATCAAAGAACTCAATTATGCCCAAATTAAATTGATTTGTATTATGTCTCTCTCTCTCTTTCTCTCTCTCTCTGCTGAGTGAAAAGTTAATAGTGTCTCTTTTTGGTACAGCACAAACCTTCGCCGATGGGTGCGTTGATATCACATACAAGGGCCTATTCCATGCGCAGCTCGACCACCTCGCGCAGGAGGAGCTCGCCCGCCTCTACCGCACTAGCGAGCTCCTATACATGCCAGGCGTGCGCATAGAGCACTGGCGCGGCTCCGCCGACCGGGTGGCTCAGTGCCACCGCTGCCAGGCGTTTGGGCACGCCTCCGCCAACTGCCACCGCCCGCAACGCTGTGTGCGCTGCGGTGGCCAACACTTCGCGGCGGACTGCCCCCGCCCCCTAACCGATAAGCCCTCCTGCGCCAATTGTGGCCGGGAGCACACCGCCAACGACCGCCGCTGCCCAGTATTTGGGCGAGAGGCCCGCAAGCGGGGCATCAGAGTGCCGCCGCCCTTACCACCATCCAATGCCGCCCGGGGAAGGGCGGCATCACCAGACGCCCGCCCAGGTGGGCGGTCCGCGGCACCCAGCCGCCCTGCCGCCACCCGTGCACCAAGCCGCCGTGCCAGACCCCCCGCCCCCGCCCGCCCTACATCCGCTGGGCGGGAGGCGGCGACGACACTGCCACCTAGGGCCAACGACCCCACCGAGCGAGGTGTCCCTCTTCCCGCTCGCAGCAGGAAACGCAGGGGGGGCAAACGAAGGAGGAAACCAGTGGCCTCCTCGACACCCCACCCGCCCACTGCTGCCACATCAGACGCCCCTGAGGTACCCGCCATAGCGCCCACCACTCGCCTCGCCCCGGTGCCGGCATACCAACTGCCGGTACTTGCACCACCGGGGCTCGCGACAAGCGCGCCAACCGCGCGGCCTGCGATGCCCCTAACCAGCCCGGTGCCTGCGCCCAGGGCCTCTCTAGTGCCCACGGTGCTGATAGCACCTGCGGCGCAACCCGTGCCGCTGCCCCAACGCGAGCGCAGGGCCTATCGCCCCCGCGCTTCCGCGCCACCCCCTTCAGACCGCCCGGCCGACAGCGCGCCCTTAGCGCCTACGGCCAACCAACCCACGGCGGGGGACGCCGGGAACCCGATCTATGCCTTGTTCGGGATCCTGGCGGAGCTCCTCGCCGCCATAGCAGCCGGCGGTGACCTCCGCACGGCAGCTCTGCGCGGACTGGCCACAATAAACGCACTCCAGTATGGGTAGCCACGACCAACTACGGCTCCTATACTGGAATCCCGGGGGGGTGAGGTCCCAAATACCACCCCTCCGCCTACTCGCCCAGACGTACGACATACACATCATCCTCCTGGGCGAAACGAAGCTACACAGTCGCCAGCAGCTACGTGTGTCCAACTTCTTCGAGTATCGGCGGGACGAGGTATCCCCGGCCACCGGAC
The DNA here is from genome assembly GCA_951804965.1 of Horisme vitalbata. Lineage (NCBI taxonomy): Eukaryota > Metazoa > Arthropoda > Insecta > Lepidoptera > Geometridae > Horisme > Horisme vitalbata. The sequence continues at coordinate 10,711,835 of OX638091.1, forward strand.
ACGCCTATCGGGGCACGGCTGTCCTGGTGCGCCGGGACGTGATACACGAAGAGTTGGAGCACACCCCATTTGAAGAGTTAAGGTCAGTCGGGGTCCTGGTCAGCGCGGCCGGCGAAGAACTCAAAATCTTTGCCGGCTACCGCCCGCCGGGGCCCCGATACTCCAGCCGCGACACGGCGGCAATCTTCGACGCCTCCACCCCCACACTGCTTGCGGGCGACCTCAACGCCAAGCATCCAGTGTGGGGGTCACGCACCACCAACCCTGCGGGCCGCAAGCTGCTGGAGGACTCCGAGGCCAACGACTTTACCGTCGTAGGCCCGGACAGCCCGACCCACATCCCCACCAACTGCACCCACGCTGCCGACGTCCTCGACGTAGCGCTCCACAAGAACTGCCGCTTCCCAATCCAAGTCGAGGTGCTGTACGACCTGGATACGCAGCACCTCCCATTGCTCATCACGCTCGACCTGACCGCGGATTTTATATCACCGCGACCGTCGGGCGTGAAAACGGATTGGGAGGCCTACACCCGAGCGCTACAGTCGGTCGACGTCGGCCGCCTATCTACCCCTGACGAGGTAGAGTCGGAGGCCAAGGCGCTGACCATCGCGATGCAGGAGGCCAAGGAAGCCGCCTCCTCCCCCATCCCCCAACGCAGTGCCATGCGTGGGGAACTCCCGCCGCGCCTCAAGCGCGACCTAAGGCGCAAGAGGGCGCTGCGGCGCGAGTGGGCCCGCTCGCGCTGCCCGCGCCTCAAGACCGAGCTGAACACCCTGTCCGCCGAGCTATCAGAGGCGGTAAGGGCTTGGCGCGGGGAGACCTGGGATCGAACTATCGATCAGGCCTCCGAGCGCGACACCAACCTTTACGCCCTGAACCGAGCGCTCACGCGGACACCGGCCCCCACCTACCCGCTGCTGGACCGAGACGGGGTCCGGCGCTTTGCTCCTCTAGACCGTGCCGAAATTCTCGCGGCCCACATGGAGGAGCAATTCTCGCCCCACCCTATCCCAGCGGACGCCCCATCTGAGGTAACAGACCACCACGCCGACGTCGAAGCCACCGTAAGGGACTTCTTGTCGCGCCCGACGCCGCCGCTCGGCGGGGACTGCTTTATCTCCCCTGCCGAGGTGCGGAAGGCCGTCCTCCGCCTGCCCAGGCGGAAGGCGCCAGGCTGCGACGGGATCACCAACATGGCGCTCCGCCACCTGCCCAGGCGAGGCGTGTCAGCCCTGGCGCGCCTCTTCAACGGGATCCTCCGGACGGGCCACTTCCCAGCCTTGTGGAAGACTGGCAAGGTAATTGTCCTCCCCAAGCCCGGCAAGGACAGACGCCAGCCGGCCAACTACAGGCCCATCACCCTCCTCCCCACGACGGCCAAACTGTTCGAGCGCCTCCTTCTGAACCGACTGTCTCCAAACATCCAGCCACGAGCGGAACAGTTCGGTTTCAGGAGCAACCACAGCACCACCCTCCAGCTGACGCGCGTGCTCCATCACTTGTCGGAGGAGCACAACGCCGGCCGGGGTACCATCGCGGTCTTTCTCGACGTGGAGAAGGCCTTTGACCGCGTGTGGCACCCAGGCCTCCTCTACAAGTTGATCCGCACTAGCACGCCGCCAGCACTCACGCAGATCGTCGCCTCCTTCCTGGAAGGGAGGAACTTCTTTGTCGCAGTCGAGTCCGCCTCCTCCAGTGTGCGCACGATCGCCGCTGGCGTACCACAAGGGAGCTGCCTGTCCCCCGCCCTGTACGCGCTCTACACAGACGACATCCCTACCCTGGAGGGACACCTTATCCCCGGGGAGAGGGATGTGTCGCTGGCGCTGTTCGCAGATGACAGCGCCTACTTTTCCTCCTCGAGAAGCCCCAAGATCGCCGCCAGCCGCATGCAGCGGCTACTAGATTTACTCCCGCTGTGGCTCGACAAGTGGCGCATGGCCGTCAATGTCGGGAAGACAGCCGCCCTCTTCGCGTCGCGTCGGCGCGTACTACCTCCTACCCTCCAGCTCCGGGGCCAGGACATAGAGTGGAAAACCCACGTCCGGTACCTCGGCATCGAGATCGACAGGTCGTTGAGGATGGTACCCCAGGTGAACCGCGCGCTCGCTCAAGCGCGCTCTGCCAGGGGACAACTCCGACCTGTCCTTGACTCCAAACTGCCGCTGAGGACCAAACTCAGGGTCTACAAGACCTACGTCCGGTCCCGGCTCACTTACGCTGCCCCAGCGTGGTACGCGCTGACGTCCAAGACCAGCCGACGCCGTCTCCAGGCCGTCCAGAATGTCGCACTGCGGATGTGCACAGGAGCGGGCCGCTACGTCCGAAACGACGTGATAGCTCGCGACGTGCAGATGCAGAGCGTCGAGGAATCCGTGGTGCTGGCGGCGCGTCGCATGTACGACCGCGCCGACAACTGCCGCCACGCCCACCTGAACGCCTTCGCTCCCCTGCACGCGCGCCCCCCAGACCGTCGAGGACCGTGGAGGCCCCTGCCCCGAGAGCTCCTGGGCGCACCGGAAACCGCGTGAGCGACCACCGGAAGCGCCAAGAGCCACCGAAGAAAGCCAACGCAAAACGCCAAGAAGGCAGCGTAAAGTAGCGTCGCTACGAAATCCCGAGACCCGGGGGTAGTCGCCCCCGCGAGTAGATGCCAGGGTAAAGACAAGATGTCGAGGCCCTTTCCTAAACCCAAGATGGGGATAATAACCCAAGATGGGAATTAGACGACCGCGGAATCGAAATCACATACAAGGGGTTTTAAAAACGTCTATAGAAACGTTCTAAAAAATTGTGGAGAGTCTGCATAGATGTATTTATTTAAGACTTGTAAACACAAAAATACAAATTGATTGATTGATCATTTAAGTTATCCGCTCTACTGGTTGAAAAATGTCAAATTATAGTTCCTTACACTTTAGTTTTTATTATTAGTAGAATATGATATTATAGAATAGAATAGGGTAAGACATAATAATATGATAAAATGGAATAGGATAATATGCTATCCTTATGATAGGAAAGGTTATGATAGGATAAAGGATTATTATGTATCCATAATGGAAGTTGTAATGATGTTCGTTTATGTTATCAGTCTGTCATTGTCAGACAAATCCAAGTAATATTCACCTGTCATTGGATAATTCTTCCGGTCAGATAAAAATTTACTACCTTCTTCATCTGTTTATGGGCCTTGAAGAAATAAATTAAGTCAAATAGTGTTTGTTAACAGTATTAAAGTATTTCAGTCTGATAGTTGTTTATTCATGTAAGTATTGTTGACATTAACAATAATCCTCAAACTGGTTCCGGACTCGGAGCAGTCCTGGACCTCACTCAGACTCGGATAAAATGTTGGCTTTCAGCAGAGATGCTGGTTCTAACCTTTCTAGTTCGTAAATTTTGGATTGCATCACGACCTCTGTAGCCGAGACGCAGAAAGTTGCGGGTTCGATTCCCGCTACAAAACAAATGTTTGTAATGTTATTAAATATTTTTCTTGGGTCTGGGTGTTTCCAATTTCAATGTACTAGCTTCCACCCGCGGCTTCGCTAGCAGATGAAAGAACTCTGATAAAAAGTAGCCAATATTCCAAGTTTCAGCCAAATCCGTTCAGCCGTTACAGAATGAAGCAACCACAAACATTCTCACACACACAAACTTTCGCATTTATAATAATAGTGTGATTTATTTACAAAAAATGCATACATAAGTAATAATATTCATCCCATAATACGATTTATTCCGTATTCGTCCCGAGTTTTCGGCCGACTTCATTAAAAAGTCTTCGTACGTCCCGCACGATAATATTTGTCCTTATTCGTCCCACATTCCAAAGTTATTTTAAGTACAGTTAGCATCAAAAGTGTAATTTACCTATCACCAAACGGTGGTCATCAATCATTTTAGGCTGAAGACAAAGAAGTGATGTTATCTACCACTAAGCACTTACCATCACCCAATAATGGTGGTCATTACTAGTATTATTATTAGCTTTACGTAATTATCAAATTCAAAGCTCTCAGTTACTACCTAAGTCTGTAAAGATTTATGTAATAATTAAAAGACACTAATGCGACTACAAATATTTATTAAAGCATATACGGTATTTACACAATGATAAAGCAATAATCAGTCTTATAAGAACTAAAAACATTTTAAACTATTAAAATAAAATATATAACATATTTAACGTTTATCAACAACAATTTGTAAAGGCAATAGTCTTATAAGAACTAAAATACTTAAAACTATTAAAAAAACAATATATAATATATATTTAACGTTTATCAACAACCATTTATAATTAAGCAATAATCAGTCTTATAAGACCTAAGAAAATTGTTTAAGCAATAATCAGTCTTACAGTAACAAAGAGCGTCTTAGTATTAATGATAAGAGAGTATAAAAATCAACAATAAAAAAACTAAAATATGATTAATAGTTTTGTACAACAGGTTTTTGTGTGTATGCGATACACTTCAAAATACAAAAGGGCATATTTTTTCTAGGCAATGGTTCCATGCAGCATAGATGTTATAGATTGTTGAATATATTTGTCCATTTCAATGGTTTCTCGATTCACCTTATGATACTGCTCACAAATTCGATTTTTTCCAATTTGAAACTGCACAAATTCACTTTTCACATTTTGAACGTAGCGACAATCGAAATGAGTTTCAATAGCGTATCATTTGCCGCAGCTGTCTTTTGCATCGACAACCAAAAGACGTGCACTTTATATTAAGTTTATCTACCTAAGCCTTGTGCATATTATAAAAAATAAAAGTCAAGTGAAGACTTGTTGCTTCAACTGTACTAAAGAAATTATGATTTGCCTACACAAAAAACTTGGGCCGTATGAGGAATTGAAAAGTAGGACGAAAGAGGATTTTTTTAAATAAAATATGTTGTGGGCCGAATACGGCATATAATGTGGGACGAAAGCGGATTTTTTAAAATGGGCCGAGTTTCCGCGGGACGAATACGGAATAAATCCATAATACAAATCTGTATAGTTTTGGGCTTAGATGGTATTGTGTTTTATTGACCTGCATTATTGATTTATTTACAAAAAATATGATTCAATAGAGTAATAGATTATTATTTTACCAAGAAGGGGATAAAGTAGTGTCTTACCAACGTAATGTCATAGTTAGTCCTAGAGAATTGAAATTTGGAGGTTCTTGATTAACGTGGGGTAAAGTACACAAAGAAAGAATTCGCACAAATTAAGTCCCTGAAAAAGTGCAAAGAAACAAGACGAAGGGAAATCCTTTACGCGGACGAAGCACGTGGCGTCTGCTAGTCAATAATGTTGCTGGATTTAGCTTCTAAAGTGGCCGTGGCGCACTTAAGCTGTATATTAGGGTAATTACAATTATTACAGTATCTTAGTGTGTATGTAGGTATTTCTAATTGTATTTGTATGTAATTTTAGATTAGAAAACCTTCAAATTGTTTAGAAATTGTGCCGTATAAACGAATAGATAATTATTTGATCATCGCATCATCAACATCATCCATAGCCTTATTTTACCCGGTGCTGGGCATAGGTGTTCCTCAACTTATACAATACAAAACAATCAAAAATATCTTTATTTATTAGGAACCATAAAGGATATCTGCATCAATACGCAACGCGATCAAACAGACAATAATTGTCAAGAAACTCTTTTGGCTTATATATTACTTCTATTGTTGCGTTGTTAAGAGTTAACAACTTTTTTAAATAAATTAATTAATGCTGGGTAATAATCACACAACATCATCTAGCCCCAAACTAGGAAGAGCTTGTTTAATAGGAACCACATGATTGATAGTGATACAATACTCGTGTATTTTTTTTGTAAATATACAAACATACATTTATACATAGAAACACCCAATCCTATGACCAATATTTGCAGATCATACAGACATTTGTGAACAAATAATAAAAAAAAATATTTCTGAAAGATGTTGATACAACAGTACCTAATTGTCGCTGGACACCAAAACGCCTTTAGCTAATATTATGAAATTTGTATTTTTTTGATTTCTACGTGTCTAGTCTTCCCCAGTGACTGCAATCTAACCGTGCGTTCCACTGAATTAACATGTAACCTAACTTATTGATCGTGCTTTGTCAAGAGTCATGTTCACACCCTCTCTCTGCGACTGCTCGATTGACTAGTTTGATTAGACTCTGTTAGTACTAAACGTCTAAACACACTTTGTCGAAAATTACGCGACGTAAGTTCCGCAGCTGATTTTGACAAGTTCGGCTGTATGCCACGATGACGCAACGTAATTTCAGCATAACGTGTCATCATTCAAATAGCATTGCAGGGGTAATCATGCCGAACTTATGTCGCGTAATTTCGCCTATAGTGTGTTTAGACACTTATTGTTCTTTATGTACGTACCTAAAGTTAAAAAGAAATCAAATTAAATGAACAATAAACATTGTTTATCAACAAGTGGGAACGCACGGTAAAACTGAAAAACTGGTATCGGTTAATTTTGTTTTTCAATGAAAAAATAATATAATGTAGAATTCAAACATCTATGTCAAAAAGATACCTAAGTAATAATGTAGTATAATCCTGACGCTCTATGAGACCTAAGACCGTCTTAAGCCCGTCTTAGTCACTTCAAAAGTGCCGACAATCGAACAAAGCCAAAGCAGACCGTCAGTAAACATACATTATTGTTTGCTATAGATATAATAGCATTAGGCGTCTTACTTGCCACTGTTTTCTTTCAAACGCCGACTTTACCTGCGCTGATAATGTTTATCAGTAAAACTTGCAAGCATACTAGGGATAGAGACAAAGGTATTGGGTATAGATATTGTAAAGAGTAAGGAGGTATTGTATTGTATATTGTATAGAAGGTATGTGTGTGCTGACTTTCTGAGAAGATTTTAATCGTATGCGAATTGTTGGGTTCTCCTAACACGTCCTTGAACATCGTTGAATAGTTACAAATGTTACAATAGATGGTTATTTTGGCAATAGGTAGGTACCTATTTGGAATGTGGGTAGCTATCCCAGGATTCTGTGTTTTGGAAGTATAGGTGCTTAAATAGTAGATTGTTTTACAAGGGACTAAACCATCCCATTATATACGAGGTTGTTATACTCCCGAGCTTAGCGAGGGAGGATGACAAGACCGAGTTATAATGGGTGGTTTTGGCCCGAGTAAAACACTCTACTTTTCACTTCGATTGCGAGAAAATAAAACAATTCCAAATTAGTCAATTTTCAGAAATTTTATTAAAAATTAAATGTGCAGTTAGAGCAATTTTGAATGTTTAGTGATATGTTTTTCCCGGGCAATTTTATTTCGGTTCTCTGTGATTGGGATGTGATAATATTTTGAGTTGATTGTTGTGGAGTAAAAGTTGGAGAGACTCGAATCATGCTTGAGTTTCCTGCATTATTAAGATCTGAGTGCGGCTTCAGCTGAGTTGACATATTCATCCAATCCCGCGATGTAGATGCTTGGGGTTCTGTAATGTTTGGTAGAATATTGATTCCTTCCATAATCCGCTGCGTGACGTGATACTTGTTTTGTATAGAGTCCTCTATATAACCTTCAGCCACTTGATCGGACCTCCATCCACCGTGGCGTTTTAATGTCGTTATATTCGCACCAGAGTCCGCCAACAGAGTCGCGGATGTTCTGCGGAAACAATGGCCCGTGTAGAGTTCCGGATTTGGTAAATTTAGATAAGTGGCAATATCTTTAGGCATGTTACCAAATTTATTTTTGCCTATGACTTGCCTTGTGCATTTACCATTTTGATAATTTAGAAAAAATCTTCTCGTTGAAACATTAGTGGGACGTAACTCCTGATAGGCTTTAACTATATTAAGGTATTCTCCACTGATGACAAATTTACGCTCTTTGTTTGTTTTCGTGTTCGGCAGACTCACAGCTTGTAGGTTTGTATCCGTTTCTACGTCTTCTAGCGTTATATTGGCAAGCTCTATTCCTCTGCATGCACCGCTGATTCCATAAATTAAAGCAACCTGTTGAACAAAAAAATAAGTGTGTTAATAATCGTAATAACCTAGGTACATAATTTAGGTATGTAGGTAGGTATCTATTTATTTAGTTTGAGTAGAGTACATAAGTAGGTTACCTTTGTTGCCAAGTATTGTTTATTTGGAGCGTTATTTAAAAATGTTTCGATTTCTTGTGTCGTCAAGACTTTAGATTTTTTTGCCTTGTATCCAGGGGACAATTTCTTCAGTAAAGCCGTTAAATTTACATATTTTTTAATATCGACGTCGTGTCTCGTTTTTAAGGTCATTCTTAACATTGAATATGTGCTCCAAAGAGTCGACGATTTGAATTTTTTCGATAATTCATCAAAATAAGTGAGAAAAACCCCTTCTGTAAAAGAATCCACACGTTTCTCATCTCTCCATTTCATAAAATTTTCGTAACTCTTTAAATATATTTCACGTGATTTTGTCGGCAACAGATTCATAATTATTTCTTTGCCCTTTTCTTCCATTTGCATATTAGCATCTTCACTATCACTTGATGACATTTTTCACGTTCACAATTTGAAAGTTAAAGTCAGGAAGTTAAACGTAAAAGTTTGTGATTTGGAATGAAGAAAATTCTAGAGATTTAGCGCCAATACCATCTTTTTTTTTAAATCTCTATACCTTCAATAACCCTCAACGAAACAGTTCGCATTCTACCGTGAAGGGAAGAATCAACCTTCATAAAACATCACCAAAACGGTTCTATTTTCAAAAAAAAAGATTGACGGAGCACCAAGAAGTCGAGTTTTTATATAAGAGAACGAATGCTTTGTACGGGCTGATGATTTTAGACAAAAATTAAAAAGAAAAAATACTTTTTAGCCCTAGGTATTAAACTCGAGTTTTAGGCCCGCTAAGCTACACTATTATGATACACTTTTTGAGCAAGAGAAGTGAAAATAATATTTACTTAACTATGTAAGTAAATGTAGGAAGACATTGTAAGCGTCATCGCGGGCCGTCAGTGAATCAGACTAGCGCAGTGGGCACTGGACAGTAGCTTTTTTTTTCTAATGGGCATAAATGTTGTTGGCCATCTTATGGCCGTGACAATGTTACCGAACTAGCGGCGCTCGACCAATTAAAAGTTAGGTTGGGGCAACAAGCTCAAGGGCACCACTAAGGTACGAACCTCGGCTTGGAGGAGGCTGAGGAGAGGACTCGTTGACCCCGCAGCCGGGCTTGGTGTATCTGTGGATTGTTTAGGTACAGTAGCAAATGGGAAAGGGAGTCTTATACCCACGGTGGATGAAATCCGGCTTTGGATAATCTTCAGCCTGTCTACTGCTGGACATAAGCCTGTCCCATTAACAGATACTAAACTCGATTTTCGGCTCTCCGGATCCACTTTCTGCCAACCTCCTTCCACAAGTCATCATAGGGCTTGTGATGGTATAGAATACCTATTATCACCAAAATAATATAACAATATAATACATTCAAGAAAAATATATTTTTGTAGTTGATTAGGTATATCAGCGAAAGTAAGTAATTAATTTGTTCATAGACAAGAATCGCTTAGAATTCTGGTATCAATGATCATCATCAGAAAATGTCAAGCAATCATAATCTAAACAGAAGTTATCTGAAACAAGTATTCCTACCGATTGAAAGACGTTGCCGACTTTGATTAGATATTACTATCAAAGTAAGGTAGTTGCGGAGCTGGCATGCCCAATATGCAATCATACTTTTACCAACAAGATTGGGTATGCTAGCCATTAAATAACACACCAAATTGCAGACCGATAAAAAATTTCATCAGCCTAGACATAGACCTAATTGCGTCCTGTCAGCTCGACGCATCAAACTTCTACTAGCAGTCTTTCGAAGATCGTCACTCCACTTGGCCGGAAGGCATCTTACACTAAGTTTGCAGAGACACGATCTCCACTCAAAAACTCGTTTACCTACCCCAACTCTACGTCTGCAGAATGTGGTTTCCATTATACAAGCTGTGTTGGAGCTACACAATGCTGTGCAATACCATCCAGTATAATGTTTAGGTATTATTATTCATAATATATTACGATTATGATTGTGTCTGTTTAAAAATGCAATACATTTTTATCCTGGCCTTGTTTTATGGAGTTTTTCCTTGATCTGATATGTGATATAAAATTAATAGGGCCTCATAGGTATATATACCTATACCTATACTATGTATGTATCAATATACCTCCTGACGATATCGATGCTAAGAACAAAATAAAACACTTACTTTCATACAAGCTGTCAAAACAATACACAGGTAGTCGCACGTACTGAAAGTGACTGATAACAGATCAAAGGGTGCCGCCAATTGATAACAGCAGATGTAAAACGCCGCTGGACGCCGGTAGCCGGCATAGCGAACAGCATTTATTGCAATCGTTTGATGTCGCCGATTGATAATGGATTTGATAGTTGGGGCAAAAATTTTATTACTGGCTTCCGCCCGAGGCTCCACTCGCGTGGTAAAAAGTAGATTATGACTTAATCCAGGTCACAAACGATGTATATTCTCATTCAAATCTGTTCAGCTATTACGAAGGTGTGTGGTAAAAACATACTAACAAAAAATACACTTCAAGGATTGCACTAGGAATTGATTTCTTTAAAGTAAACTAGAGCCTAGAAGCAGCTGCTAGTTTTGGGCCCAGGTGCGCGTGGCAGATAAAATTGAGGATTCTGGAAGACCGATTGTCCTACTTACGGTAGGTATATAAGTAATAAAAGACAGCTAGAAGAGGCAGTTAATCATGACTGCCCAAGTATTTCGATAAGGTGAGGAGTTCACTTGCTAGAGCATCCCAGCATTTATGGGTAGGTCGGTTGGGCACAACAACAATCAATAAGAAAGAGGAGGATGTCATAGTTATAGTTTCATGATAATTTCCGTATTCAGGGTAAACAAAACTTAACTAGTAAGTTTTAGTCAATATTTATATTCATTTTATCGTTATAAAGGCAAGTTTATGAAATACGAACACATTTAAGTACGACGGTCTGCGGCGCAGTAGACAAAGGTCCGCCTGAGACGCTCAAGGTTGGATATCTCAGGATTTTATATCAGAAGTTTGTATGTTCTGCAAATATTTGTCTCTGGATCTAGGCTGTTTTATATTTATAAATATGTATGTGTACCCTTCTTCACTTAAAAACTATTAAACAGATTTATCTGAACTTTTGAAAATATGTAGTAGTTCTAGACCGAGCGAGTGCGAGCGAAGCCGCAGGCAAGCAAGCTTTTTATTTCTGAAGCGCGTGAAGTTGCGTTATTTCACTAGTACTTAGATAAATTATGTTTGGTAACTTATAAATTCCAATACTTACAGAAGATTATTAGGTACCGTCCAAATCTTTAAAACATAATAAAAATACCTGCCTGTAGAAAATTTTGAATGAAATTCTGTAAATGACTCACAAAATGAAATAGGTCGTATTATTAAATGTTATTTTGCAAGATAAGATTAAATTTTCATACGAATTGGCATTAAATAATTGGTAAGATAAAATCGCTTTGTCTCTACGATTATCATTTAGTTCAATATAGAAAATGCATGTAGGTATTGAAAACTTTATCAGAGTAAACAAGAATTACACAAATCATACGTTTTATACGGTTTCAAAAGAAAATCTCTGTAAAAAGGGTTCTGGCTTGAGTCTCGAATTCTCAATTCAAGATATTTTAATACTGAAATACAGAGAAAGCGGCACTTAACAAATCTTAAAAAAAATGTAAATGTCACCATGATTCTGCTATTTCAAAACTGTGTTCTAAAACAATAAAATTATAATCCTATTGACATGGAATTTAGTCTTCTTGACGTCTAAAAATCCTAATTTAGATTATTGTGATAATGTTACTTTGTAAATATTTTGTAATTTTTGTATATTTAATACGTGATTAATTACCTATAAAGATTGCCAATCTATATATTACATAAAAAAGAAAAAAAAGTGCTTCTACTGTCTATATCCGATAGAGACTGGAACCTTGATCAAGGTTCCTGGCCCACAAATCTATAGGTAAAAATCAATGTATGTTGTTTGTCTTTGCAATTCAAAAACATTAATAATAATATTGTGATATACAAGAATACATGCAAACGATGTTGCTGGCAGGACAGCCAGTTTTATATAGGTAAATGATTAGTATCGTATGTTATTATTATTATCTGAAAGGCCAAAAGTTACGCCAAAAACACTTGATTCGAAAACCGTACTACCTATGACTTTTAGAAAATACCTAACCCTTGCTGGGTTTGTGGTTTGATGTTTTCCTCCACCGTTTTAACAATTTTAGTGATGACTACTTTCACCTCACCAGCAGTCTGGAACCATTACTGTGCATCTAGCCTTGCAGTGACTATAATTATAGATTCCAACAAAGCTGTTCTTCAGATCAAACGTCAAGCTTTTCCCCGAACCAACATTACAACATAAAGTTGTGTATTTGTCTACTTCATCTGCTGATGACGTGGAATCGGAGTTGAAAAGTAGCGGCTAATGTGTCTGTTGTAATGTATGGATAATCAGCGTATTATAATGTATTGAGTGCTTTTCGCGATATCTATAAAGGTGTGTATAATTTGCTGTTGAATAACAGGCTTTTGGTTTCTTGGCCACATTTTGGTATGAATGTTTCTTTATGTCCGCTAGTTAGTTGTCAATCTTCATCTGGGGAAACTAAAAATAGAAAAAAATAGAAAAACATTTATTTCAACACATGTGGATATGAACCAAAAATAAATAAATCTGAGTATAAAGTAAAATCATCACCATCATCATCTCAGCCCGGTATAATGCACTACGGGTCATATGCCTGCCATAGTTTTTGCCAGCCTCCTCGGTCTTGTATCTCTCTCATCCAGGTATAAACAAAGTATAAGCTATTGGATTTATTGAGCCCCCATAACCCTGGCCGAAAAAGTTGTTGACGAAGCATGTGCTGAACGATAAATTTCAGCACTGTTTTCAGTCAAAAAGACAATCTGAGATCTAACGTCCCCTACGTTCTATTTTGGTAGAGAATATATCTACTGATTTTGGTAGAGATTTGATCTTTCTGTAAAAAGTTTTAGTTTCAGTTAAATATAGCAGTTTTTAGAATCCTACAGAAAAATTGGGCATATCACATTAGCAACTCAGAGGCCGAAGCACATTTTGATTTTGACATACAGTACACATCGTAAGCGTATCTTGAAATTTTGATCAATGAAAAACCGTAAATTCCAAATAAAACGTCGTCTGATTTTTTTGTTTTACAAGTGTTTGCCCACACTTCAGGGAAAATCTAAGATTTTTCGATAAGGCGCAGTAGCGCAGTTGGTTAGCGCGTCCCGGTATTGATGGGAAGGTCGCGGGTTTTGGCTTACATTTTATATTAGTGCTTCAGCCTCTGAATCAGCTCGCCAAGAATCACCAGCAAACTATTTGCCTGATGGGTCTGTAACCTTGGTTATCCAGGCTAAAAAGACACTTGCTTGACCTCCCTGAGTCAGAAGCTTTGTAAAATGAATACGATTTGTATTCATAGTGATGTAAACTAGACCTAACAACTTTGATGTGTACCGCTTACTACCGAAGTGGATACTGTATCTTGTATCTAATGTGTCAATTATGCACAACTGTTATCAAGCTAATGCGTTACTGTTTACCTACTCGTTACTATCGGATAAACGGATACCGAACATAAATAATACTACATAGCTTTGCATTTGCGCAAAAATAAACATTTTTTAAGAGACACCCACAATTTTATTTTTATCTAAAGTTTAGTTTTATGGTTTTGTAACAACGAAACAACCTCAAGATAAAGGGGGAAGATGGATGAGGATTCGATTCCCGCTACAGAACAAAAATTTTGCATGATCTGAAGATCCTGGGTGTTCTGGTAGTCATAGTTCCTGATACCCACGAGAGAGAAGATAATGTAGTAGTATATAGGATAAGGAATAGTACAATGTGTAAATATTTGTTATATTTGCTTTCATAATTTCCATGCATGTTTTATGTTCATTCTTTTTTGTTTTGTGTATCATAGCGCCTTGGTATTATACTATAATCTTGTGTTATAATTTTATGAATAAATATGAAAAATGATAATTTTATGAAAAAATAATCTATGACTCTCTTCTGTGTAGTGTAATGTACACAACTCACAACGTATCTTTATATAACTGAAGTTAGCTGTGAGTAGCGACATAGTTCCTATTTTTTACCGACTTCGAAAAGGAGGAGGTTCTCAATTCGACTGTATGTTGTTTTTTTTAATTATTTTTTTGTATGTATGAGCCGCGATAGCTCCGCCAATAATGAATCAATTTTGATGATTCTTTTTTGTTTCATAGATATCATACTTCATACTTCACAGATGGTCCCACAAAAATTATTCCTGCGGGAAGACTTTTCCCGCAAAACTCAAAAAACCTCATCCTCATTTGTAATTTTCACTGGTAGGTACCATAGGTGCCATATACCAGCCAAGTCTAATAACTAATAAATAGATACTACCTAAAAGAATCTACCTACTTACTACATATATAGTATCTATTTACTACCTATTAGACTTGGCTGGCATATGGCACCGACTTCAAATAGATGAGTGGGTAGCGCTTACAATAATTATAATAATTTATTTTTCGCTTTTGAGTGCTTATTTGGCTTTGAAGTAGGTTTAATATTTTTTGAAAAAAAAAAATATCGAGTCTGTTTTTTGTACTCAGGTACCTACTAGGATTGGTTGAATCGTTTGCTGGCCTGAGATCCGTTTTGACGATTGTATGTGGCTTTAAATATAATGTTTATTTTAGTCACCACATGCAACACCCATGCAGTTGCCAATATTTTGCATTACATCATCATCATTATCATCATCATCACCATCATTCTATCGCAGTCTACTGCTGGACATAGGCCTCCACTAATGAGCGCCATTGCCTTTCGCAGATCGTCATCCCACCTGGCCGGAGGGCGTCCTACACTACGTTTGCCGAGCCGCGGTCTCCACTCAAGAACTCGTTCACCCCAACGGTTATCGGTTCTTCGGCAGACATGGCCAGCCCACTGCCACTTCAGCTTGCTGATTCTCTGAGCTATGTTGACAACTTTAGTTCTATGTCGGATAAACTCGTTACGGATTTTATCCTTCAGAGAAACCCCGAGCATAGCTCGTTCCATAGATCGCTGAGCGACATTTGCATTACAGGTACAGCACAACTGCTGTAATAGGCTGTAATGCAACCGTCTTCTGTTCTGTAATAGTCCACAGGACCTCTTCCCTTTTTTCCCTTCGAAATATTTTGCTGTACCTATTTGTTTACTTACAATACAATTTATTATCAACACAATGCCTATTAGTTGGTTTGTAGATACTCGGGCGATGCCTAGCTTTGTATCAGATGTAATGAGACTTCAATTTAGGTAATAATTCCTTCTTTTTTACCCGACTGCGCCAGAAGGAGGGTAATATTTTTCGTATGAGTGAGTGGCTAACATGGCTTAACAATGAAAATTTGCCGGGTCCAACATTTCAAGGTATTCTGATGCCATCTGACACACGGAAGTTCTTAGATCTAGCTAAATGCCTCGAAGCGATCACCCATCCAAGAATTGACCGAAGTCACGCCACGAGCGATTCTATAATAATAATTAATAACAGGCGCTTATGAATACAACTGGAATTTAGCACCATAAATTCATTGATGTTTTGGCAGACCTTCCTATTTTGGGTTTGGAAATTTTCATTCATAGGACAGTTTATGTAAATATTTGGGTGCTTTTAAAAATAAACTTTACGGATTCGAAATAGGGGTGATATTTTGTTAAGGTTTAGATGTCATAAATAGGGCTAAAACATACAAAACCGAAGTGTAGCAAACTGACGCCACTTCAGACCACCCAAGGCGTAGTTTTTGCGATGGATTAGCCATAGTTTGTTTTGAGCGAGGATCGCACTTTTTAGTTACCCTGCAGTGTGGTAAACCCGAGATTACTTTTTTCTCGTGACATAACACTTTCGCTGTCTTTGGTTTTAGATCATGAGTAAAGGCCTATTGAGACTATTTTATGGTACCTGATGACGTCAAGTGGTAGCCATTAGTTACTCGTATCGTCGTATCAATGTATTGCTTCGGAGGTCAGGCATGTTTGGGACATGCCCGACGATGCAACGCCCTGCGGCCATCAATTTGAGGCATGAAGCAGTTAAGCCTCATTTGCTTCCAATTTCATGGCACCCATTGAACTGAAACACAGAAATGCTGCTTCACGGCAGAAATAGGCATGGTGGTGATATTTCCCCGGATGAGGCCTGCACAAAGAACTCACTTCACTTCTTTATTAAATGGCTTCTGGGATAGTTTTTTACAATTTCGCCAGTATCATGTAAATAATTGTTCATAATAATATGAGGCAACGTAGTACGGTTTATAAGTCCAGTTGTCCAGTCTTCAGTCAGGTCCTGTTTTCTGCTATAGCCATGGCGACTATAACAAAAAACGATCGGCGCACAATTTTCTTCATCAGAGAATTCCCGTTCAATCTTCTTTTATTCCATTTCACTAATACTTGTATCTTTTAACTAACTTATAACGGTTATAATACCATTAAAAATAAACGACACATTACATTAGAAAATAAAATTCAATAAAAGTGACAACCATCGTTCCACAAAGAACTCTACTTCTTTTAAAAACGCAGGCAGGCATTTGGACAGTTCTTTGCTAAAAAAAAACACACATAGCTTCAGTTATCAGATTCAATCAATCAGTCCTATTGATAGTTCCAGATCAATACACAACAATTTGTCACTTCAATTCACCAATTTAACTTTCCTCAATTGATATTCATTGATAGAAACTGTCAAATGTGCAACGACAGCAACCTATTGGTTATGAAAAGAGGGATTTAAATGCCTTCCTATATTGATAGTTGAACTTCTGTGGTATGTAATTTAAAATTGAATGATTGATCGCGGTGAAGTGAAATCAAAGATTGGAAATGGTGTTCCGTACGTAATTTTAGAATTAGAATACACTATGACAATATTGATGTGGTTGGTGTTACACAAAATTAGTTGTTTTTTAATAAAAACTAGTTTCCGCCTATGGCTTCGTTCGCATGCTACCGGTATAAAAGTAGCCCAAGTGTTAATCCAGGTCACAAACTATGTGTGTGCTATGTTTTATATAAATCCGTTCAGCTGTTAGAGAATTGAGTGGGAACAAAACAAATATAAGGTACACACAAACTTTTGCATTTATAATATAAGTACAGATATACTCGGAACTGACCTTACTTAAAATAAATGATAATTGGTATTCAATAACTAGCTTATTTATTGAGTTTGACTGAAAAATACATATTTGTAACGTGGCTTCCGGTATTATAACAATATTAGTCAAAGAAATCCAAAAATTGTGCTTTCCTTGTTTTTAAATTTAATAAAAATCGAATTCCTAGATCTGAAATGGCTTAAAACTCAGGCGCTAGTGAATAGCTAGTTGACAAGAAAAAAAAATTAAAAGTATTATTTATCAACCGTTGGCCTCTTCTGCGGACCCCTAAACCAACTTTGTGTGGTCCACGTATCTGAGTAGCATCTATTACGCATTTAAGGTCAAAATGGCGTGAAATTGCGTCACATTATCACTGGTTTATCCACGGATTGTGAATCACGTTTTTTATAGTTACAGATAGGTAGATTGTGATTGTGGTTGTGAAGTGAGAAATGCAATGGTGTCACACTTTTGAGTGCAGTGAAGTGTTTTGGCAGATGTAAGCTTGGTGAGGCGTTTGGTTTGTGAAGTGTGCACTTGTGGTATGCATGCTTATATTTCTCTACAATAAAGCATTCCCTGATTCTCATTGGGGTTGAAGTACCTACTTTATTCTCAATAGAATACATTTGTATAAAATACATTTTTTACGTAGGTAATTAGGTATTGAACCCAAAGGGTTCAATTTTGTCTGTGTCTGTACCAGATAGTTAGAAAGCAGTTTGTTTTACAATTGGCATAAATTACTATCAGTTTCTTAGTCTCGTTGTTCTTCATTAGTCACGTTAGTCTTTATAAAGGCAATCACAAATTGACAATTATTTCTGAATGCCTTTAAGATATAGGTACCTATAGTAATCATTGATTAACAAATTATTAAACCTGCATCGTGAAGACAGTGGACGGCATCTGATTTAGACTAATGCAGGATCAAGGTGAGTGGCATAACCAAAATAAGGCATGCCCAGCAGTCGGTCAATGACTGATAATTTCTAAAACCAACAGTGGGACGATACATGACGACCATGGTCTTCCCCAAAATTCGAAAACCATGTCTATCCTTCAAAATATCCCATCATCCTCTCTTTAGGCTGTGAGTTCATCTCATCTTCGCTTACTTTGATTTTTTTAAATTGCTATTACTCTTTTCATTCAAATAGTAAATAAACTAAAATAATTCTTATCATTAACTCTCACTTGACCGATTTATAAACATGCACTCATTGCATGTCTATATCTGATGTGATGATCATCATGATTAATTCTGGACTAACTGATATTAATCATTAATGCTACCTGCTTGAAAGTACCTACCTACGTAAAGTGGGCACATAATGCACGTATTTACACGGTACGTAATGTAATTTTGTTTATTGTTTATTGACTTCATAACTAGAACGGCTTGCGCCAATTACTCTAATTATAAAAAATAATGACGTAATTAATGACGTTTGGACTTGCCTCTGCCTACTATTATTCCGATGTAATACTTAATAGGGGAAAATCTACTCCCGAAATATATATATATATGCCAAGAAACCCCGCTTCTCTGTAGCTCCGCAATTCAACAATACACCTTTGTGCAAGAGTATTGGGATCTTAGGTATGGACATCACTAGCGACGTCCAGTTCTGTAGTCATCTAGAGAACAAGGCAAAGTTGGCATCAAAAAAGCTCGGTGTGCTGAACAGGGCAAAGCTCTATTTCAGTCCGGTGCAAAGGCTGCTTCTTTATAAGTCGCAAGTCCGGCCCCACTGTATGGAGTACTGTTGTCACCTTTAGGCAGGAGCACCAGAGTACCAGCTTAAGCCGTTTGACTCGATTCAAAGAAGAGCTACGAGACTTGTCCACGATCCCATACTCACAATTGGTATTGAACCTTTAAGTTTTAGGAGAGACTGTTCCTCCCTGCGTGTTCTACCGCTTGTATAATGGAGAGTGTTCCGGAGAATTGTTTGAGACGGTGCCTGCTGAGGTTCCAGAGGAATTTCCTCCCGCGAACAATCAAGCTGTGGAATGGTCTCCCTGCCGAGGTTTTCCCCAGAGACTACAATATGCAGCGTTTCTTTCTTCAATGGCTTTGCTAGTTTTGTAGTTTGAGAGATGGCTTGTAAAGTTCGTAGTTAAAAAATTGCGAGGGAGCCTTAGAATAGATGGTTTTGCAAAACTTTTTGATAATTACAATTCAGGGCTGCCACACAACAAAGCTTAAAGTTTTTGGAGAAAAGTTTTGTATGAGGTATTTTTCACTGTTCTCACTAATTATTGACAACCATGATCCAAATCCTATTATATCCTATTTTCGGGATAGCATACGAATTTAAACTCACCCTGTATAGGAGAAAATAGTTTGTCATAATGGAATAGTAGATTGTTTTACAAGGGACTAAACCATCCCATTATATACGAGGTTGTTATACTCCCGAGCTTAGCGAGGGAGGATGACAAGACCGAGTTATAATGGGTGGTTTTGGCCCGAGTAAAACACTCTACTTTTCACTTCGTTTGCGAGAAAATAAAACAATTCCAAATTAGTCAATTTTCAGAAATTTTATTAAAAATTAAATGTGCAGTTAGAGCAATTTTGAATGTTTAGTGATATGTTTTTCCCGGGCAATTTTATTTCGTTTCTCTGTGATTGGAATGTGATAATATTTTGAGTTGATTGTTGTGGAGTAAAAGTTGGAGAGACTCGAAACATGCTTGAGTTTCCTGCGCGGCTTCAGCTGAGTTCACATATTCATCCAATCCCGCGATGTAGATGCTTGGGGTTCTGTAATGTTTGGTAGAATATTGATTCCTTCCATAATCCGCTGCGTGACGTGATACTTGTTTTGTATAGAGTCCTCTATATAACCTTCAGCCACTTGATCGGACCTCCATCCACCGTGGCGTTTTAATGTCGTTATATTCGCACCAGAGTCCGCCAACAGAGTCGCGGATGTTCTGCGGAAACAATGGCCCGTGTAGAGTTCCGGATTTGGTAAATTTAGATAAGTGGCAATATCTTTAGGCATGTTACCAAATTTATTTTTGCCTATGACTTGCCTTGTGCATTTACCATTTTGATAATTTAGAAAAAATCTTCTCGTTGAAACATTAGTGGGACGTAACTCCTGATAGGCTTTAACTATATTAAGGTATTCTCCACTGATGACAAATTTACGCTCTTTGTTTGTTTTCGTGTTCGGCAGACTCACAGCTTGTAGGTTTGTATCCGTTTCTACGTCTTCTAGCGTTATATTGGCAAGCTCTATTCCTCTGCATGCACCGCTGATTCCATAAATTAAAGCAACCTGTTGAACAAAAAAATAAGTGTGTTAATAATCGTAATAACCTAGGTACATAATTTAGGTATGTAGGTAGGTATCTATTTATTTAGTTTGAGTAGAGTACATAAGTAGGTTACCTTTGTTGCCAAGTATTGTTTATTTGGAGCGTTATTTAAAAATGTTTCGATTTCTTGTGTCGTCAAGACTTTAGATTTTTTTGCCTTGTATCCAGTGGACAATTTCTTCAGTAAAGCCGTTAAATTTACATATTTTTTAATATCGACGTCGTGTCTCGTTTTTAAGGTCATTCTTAACATTGAATATGTGCTCCAAAGAGTCGACGATTTGAATTTTTCGATAATTCATCAAAATAAGTGAGAAAAACCCCTTCTGTAAAAGAATCCACACGTTTCTCATCTCTCCATTTCATAAAATTTTCGTAACTCTTTAAATATATTTCACGTGATTTTGTCGGCAACAGATTCATAATTATTTCTTTGCCCTTTTCTTCCATTTGCATATTAGCATCTTCACTATCACTTGATGACATTTTTCACGTTCACAATTTGAAAGTTAAAGTCAGGAAGTTAAACGTAAAAGTTTGTGATTTGGAATGAAGAAAATTCTAGAGATTTAGCGCCAATACCATCTTTTTTTTTAAATCTCTATACCTTCAATAACCCTCAACGAAACAGTTCGCATTCTACCGTGAAGGGAAGAATCAACCTTCATAAAACATCACCAAGACGGTTCTATTTTCAAAAAAAAAGATTGACGGAGCACCAAGAAGTCGAGTTTTTATATAAGAGAACGAATGCTTTGTACGGGCTGATGATCTTAGACAAAAATTAAAAAGAAAAAATACTTTTTAGCCCTAGGTATTAAACTCGAGTTTTAGGCCCGCTAAGCTACACTATTATGATACACTTTTTGAGCAAGAGAAGTGAAAATATCTGAACATATTCATGACGAAAAATAGCGTTTTTTTGCATATTAATGTTAACATAGGGCAGTAAGTTGTAAGCAAAAATTGCAAAATGAAACGGCATAATCCTAATATCCTCCTATTACCGCTCCTTAATTAAAACTCCAACAAACAAAATTAATCCGAGTCATCTCCGTAAAATCACGACATTTTGGTCCACCCATTGTGGAACTGTAGAACATAAAGCGACAATGCCGGCCGATGTCAAATAAATGTCCTGGAGTTTCCCATTACATACTTATTCATCTCAAACGTTCAATTGCTCAAGTGAATGTCAACCTTAACTCCCTGAAATAAGGTAGTACCATTTTCTGGGGTTGACAGTATATGGTTGTATTGCAGATGTAACAATAATGTTTGTATGAAGAGGACCCCCTGTTTGAACAACAAATTAGTTCCATTATACGCTTATAATAAGCAGGGAGGTTGTAATGACAAGTTTCGGGGCGGAATCGTAAGAAAGCGAGGGCGATTTTATAAGACGTCGATTTATGTAGGGTAAACATTAATTTTGCTCTTTCAAATAATTCAATTCAGATTATTGTAAAAAAAATGTGCATGGCTTTAAACATTCATTTGTTCACGGGAAAAAAATAAAGGGCCTGTCGTTCGCATAAATTAGTACCCAGTCCTTTACGTAAAAAATAACATCAAAAATATTTTCTATTATTTATCTTTTTATGCCGCACTAAGGTCGAAGATGTATGTATAATACGGATAACAAGACTGAAGTGGAGATGGACCGGATCACTGGCCCGGCGGGATGACCAACGATGGACCAAAGCAAAGGTAGGGGTGTTAGGAGTACTAAACCTCAACTTCGGAGCCCAAGCCAACATTACTTGCACGTGGTGCACCCTGCTAACAAACAAACGGGGCTCTGGCGGCCGGCTGATTGCGGCATAGGCCAGCCTAACACCCGCACAACTAACGCCTGACGGGCAGTAGCGTCGGCGGTGCCGAGAAGTGGTGCAGCGTGGGGATTATGCCCCCTCTATTAGGGGAGGCCTATGACCAGCAGTAGACTGATATAGGCTGGTGTGTGGACTAAAGCAGTTACCTAATGGTGCCCAAGGGGTGTGTGGCCTGGAGGCAAAACACCTGAACGATGGTCGGAGGATATTGTAAAGGCAATAGGAGAGCAGTGGATACGGCAGACATTAGATCGCTAGGATTGGATGGTAGAGAAAAGGCCTTTACTCAGTAGTGGGTGCTACCAGTTGAATATCTATTCAATCTATCTATCAAAAAAAGACAATTATCTATCTAGATAGATAGAATTGTCTATGATTTTGCCTTTGAATTGTCTTTTGCCGTATTTAGATAATTATTAACACATAAATTTAAATAGTTTAAGGCAGTCTGCTGTCGTCCATTTAGTGCAATATATTAAGTTATTTTGTGAGTCTCATTGAGAAATAAACCAGATAAATACTTACTGAACTGAGAACGCATCATTCTGCGTATTTACCTCAACCTTCGAAACGACGGCAACTATGCAAATACGCCTAACTCATAAACTGAAGAATCCAAACCATTTTGCATAACAAAAAGTGGCGCACGCAACATAATAAAAAAAATCTAGGTAGAGGAGCGTGTCTGTAAATCCTTCGGCACCTTTAAAACAATTTCAAAAGTCACAAACAATGGGATAAGTCATAAACGCCATTTTTTCCTTACAATAAAGTAATTCGTCTACTGTTCCATTGCATTGTAAACTTCCGAATTGTAAAGCAGTGTTACTAAAAGCCATTAGCGGCAGAGTTCCAAAGGCGAAATTTACAAATTTTTATCTTTATTGGAGTTTTTGCGAAGAAAAAAAGTTTAAAAAATTGCATAAAACGCTTTATTGCAGTCGTTGCTAGTTGGCTCGGTGAAATTTTTATTGCGCAAAAGTTTTGCTTTACTTGCTGGAGAAATTGCGATAAAAACTAAAATAACGGCAACAAACTGAGGCCATTGAATAAAGAAATTCGAAAGCAGGCGAAAAACGGTGCTCTCTTTCAGTTAGTTAAATATTGTTTATATTTATTGTTAAAAAAAAATAGTTTCTGTCTGTATTATTTACCTATTATAAAATATATAGGTAACGAACAGATTTTGTTTTCGCATGTTACCACGATTATTAAACACAACTTATGTATTAATCCAGGTTGCAAACTATAACACACACACTACTTTCGCATTTTAAATACTGATTTCCGCCTGCGGCATCGCTGGCGTACCCGATTATAAAGTAAAATATGTGCTAATCCAGGTCATAAACATTGTATATTCCAAGTTTTATCCGAATCAGTACAGTTATTTTTGCGTGACAAAAATTGTTCCATCCCATCTATCCTTACAAACATTCATATTTATAATATTGTAATAGGATCAGATTGATAACCCTGTGCTTTAAACGGAGAAAAAAAATGGATAGGTTAGAGAAATTAAGTGAGATACGTGGCCAGTTAAAATTAACAAGATTTTAGAACTAATTAATTGAAATATTTGACTAATAAGCAAAATCATACACAAAAATATATATTTTTTCAATCAAAAGGTTTTTATATTTCCGATAAGAAGCTGACTATTTTTGAAGATGTATCCAGAATCTGATTTCTTTATAATAATGATTGCCTTTTTTTGTAATGATTTGGTATATTATGAATACTGATATGTAATAAAAATTATAAATAAATAAACTTTATTTTAAAATCATATGGTTCATACTGATTCATAGTTCGTAAATATTTAAAATAATACCTAGTCGAGTAAGTAGAAGTAGAAATGAAATTCTATTTTGTTTTTGGTAGGTACCGCTACTTTCACAAAGCAAAAAGAAATTTTGCACCAAATTAGTGCAATAAAATTTCGCACTGGATAAAATAACCGTTTCGTTTGTTTACGTATCCTTTGGTACAGTTATTGCGCTTACGGTACCGACAAAAGTTTATGATCTAACGTTACAATGAGTTCTATCACATTACAATAGTTTTATAACCATTTTATAACCAGCTACTTTCTTTCCGTTAGCCCAATTTTTGCCTTTGAAAAGGCCGCGATGTTACCGTTTTTGTAACTTCTGTATAAGGAACTGTTTAAGGGTTCTTTTGTTTTGGGGAAAGCAGTGACCTTGTTTGAGTCATGCTTTGGGTTTAACTTTGAAGCTGTTTTCAAAATAACGAACTGTTTTCTGATGAGAGTTAATTGTAATTATTTCTTATAAATCTATTAAACAGTAAAGGTTTTAGACGAATATATTTCTTCTAGTATTTCAATTAAATAGTTTTAAATGCTGATTTTTTTTTTTAATAAGAAGCGACTAGAACCCGCGTCTTTGCCCAGCAGCGCATTTATTTAATTATAAGTAGGTAATAGGCGGCGCGAGTGAGTAGCGTCATGGCTAAAAATATTCGATAGTATTGTTATCCTATAATTATGAAATTTGAACCTGTCTGATCCCACTGTAGGGCAAAAGCCTCCCTTTCCTCTTTTCACACTTCCCGAACTTGGGAATCAGCTTGCCAGAATACCTAAAAAACGCCCAGAGGCCTCATTTACTAACTCAGTTGTACACTGAAATGATCGGCACCGGACCTTTATTTGCAAACTTTGACATTTCTTATGTCATTTTTTGACATTTCATATGTCATATTCAAAGAACATCATCTTTGACATTTCATATGTCATATTCAAAGAACATCAATTGACAAACTGTCAACTTTTGTAAAAAGAGGACCGGTGCTTATCATTTCGTTGTGCCACTGATTTAGTAAATGAGGCCTCAGTTCCGTTTTATTAGGTAGTACCTTTGAAATAATAATTACTAGTAAATATTTCTATTACTTACTTCTATTAAAATGTTTAGTATATAAACACTAATAATAAACACTGGAGTTTGATGATGATTTCAGGATTTTCACTAAATTGTCTTTTTTGGTATGGCAGTTTAGTGCATAAATAATACATGAGCAGGGCATCAACCGTACATTTTCTTGGCCAAAACAACCATATTTGAACCATTAGGTACGTCGCTGAATTGTAATTTTGTGACTATTATCACATTAAACAATTTAAAAAGAGGATTCTGCGAAAGCATAACTGTACTCAAAACAACCCTTTTGCAAACCATTCGCTAAATTGCCAAAAACCTCAATAAAAATCCATCATTAAAAAAACAATAACCTACAGAAAACTCTTTTTTTAAAGTAACGGGTTTAACAGAAAAAACTGAAATCAGCAAAGGGTTTGCTAAAAGACGTAATAAAATAAAAATGTCAGTGCAATTTCTGCGAAATAAATATTTTCAAGGATTTTTGCTATGCCAAATATCATTACGCCAAACAATTTCTTAAAAGTAACAAAATAAAGTTCATTTTACTTTGCAAAGTGAAATTTTAAATAGCGGGTAAATGTGCGTAAACATTAGTTTACCCTTTCCTTACCGTAACTAAGACCGTTTTGTCCAAACTGTTATTCAATAACTGTTTAAAGGCACCGCTAGACTAAAGAGTTGCATTTATATGGTACAGCATTGTCTCTTGTCTGCCGTTCTTGCGTGAAACAGTGTAAGTCATAAATTTTATTTTCTGCGTAAGAAAGGATTGTCTTGACTAAAGGGTAATTAAGATGTAAAAGTGAAATTGTGGACATTTAAGCATTTGCAACGCTTCGTTATGAGAAGAAAGAAGAAAGGGTACTGTTACTTTCGCTGTACTATTTCACGCTTTAGATTAGTTCACATTTTGAAATCAAACTTTCCCTGTATATCATTTTGTATTGAAAACTGAGATAAATTATTATTTTTACGCTAAAAGCGGAAAGTATTCCCGAAGTATATGTAACAAATGTTCAGTTGTTCAGCAGTTGACCTCTTGGGTTGTTGATGTTGATGACGATGATGAAAAATTAATTTAGCGCGCAATTAAGTCTCCTAATTAAAAAATCTTTAAAAAAAATTTAAATTAGTGTTTTGCTTCTTGAGCAAATCCTATTCCCTTTTTATCTTTTAGGCTTCTAATAAAGTATCTACTATTATCTAAATATTATGTATGTGTGTGATTTTGGTTGTGGGCATCCCCACCCGTCTGGCGGTTACTTAAATGGGTATGTCGAAACCTACCCGCTTTATATCCTCTGATGCTAGAAATTGTGTCACATGTCAGTATGACATTGACTTTTAATAGGATCTAGACAGACAGGGCTTCAAAATAAAGCATTAATCACCTTCCACATCGGTACCATTTGATTTTAATGACGATAATAGTTTATGGTTCGCGCATTCCGCAAAATGGCCGTGACATTTGCCATACTGTCAAAATCACGCTATTTTTAGATAAATGTACACCATTTTTTTTCATCTTGAACGACGGTTGTCAATTTTATTAAATTTTATTTTCTAGTGTTTTACTAATGCATGTCGTTTAATATCCATGGTATTATAACCGATAAATGTTAGTTATAAGACACAAGTGTTAGTGAAATGGAATAAAAGAAGATTGAACGGGAATTCTCTGATGAAGAAAATTGTGCGCCGAGCGTTTTTTGTTATATTCGCCATGGCTATAGCAGAAAACAGGACCTGACCGAAGACTGGACGACTGGACTTATAAACCGTACTACGTTGCCTCATATTATTATGAACATTAAACTTGATACTGGCGAAATTGTGGATAACTATCCCAGAAGCCCAGAAGCCATTTAATAAAGAAGTGAAGTGTGTTGGTTTTTTGGCTTTAATGGAAAGCTACTAAATAGAATATTAAAATAAAAATGTTAGTTTTCTCAAAAGTGGTTTCATTTTTGAATTATGATCGTGTTTTTGCAAAAAAGCGGGTTTTTTTTTCGTTTCAAAAGATTAATATAAAAATTCTGCATGTAGGAAGTTAGATTTAAGTAAGTACTAGATTACATTTAAAGCCATGAAAAATTACAGTGTATGGATGAATAGATGAATGTTTGTTACTCTTTCACGCAAAAACTACTAAACCGATCGGATGAAAATTGGAATATACATAGTTTATGACTTGTGACTATGTCGTATTAACGACAACATTTGATGACCTCTGTGGCGCAGTGGGTAAAGGCCTGCCTGAGACGCAGAAGGTTGCGGGTTCGATTCCCGCCGCGAGACAAACGTTCTGCAAATATTTGTTTCGGGTCTGGGTGTTTAAGTATGTATTAACAATAGTAGATTGTTTTACAAGGGACTAAACCATCCCATTATATACGAGGTTGTTATACTCCCGAGCTTAGCGAGGGAGGATGACAAGACCGAGTTATAATGGGTGGTTTTGGCCCGAGTAAAACACTCTACTTTTCACTTCGATTGCGAGAAAATAAAACAATTCCAAATTAGTCAATTTTCAGAAATTTTATTAAAAATTAAATGTGCAGTTAGAGCAATTTTGAATGTTTAGTGATATGTTTTTCCCGGGCAATTTTATTTCGGTTCTCTGTGATTGGGATGTGATAATATTTTGAGTTGATTGTTGTGGAGTAAAAGTTGGAGAGACTCGAATCATGCTTGAGTTTCCTGCGCGGCTTCAGCTGAGTTCACATATTCATCCAATCCCGCGATGTAGATGCTTGGGGTTCTGTAATGTTTGGTAGAATATTGATTCCTTCCATAATCCGCTGCGTGACGTGATACTTGTTTTGTATAGAGTCCTCTATATAACCTTCAGCCACTTGATCGGACCTCCATCCACCGTGGCGTTTTAATGTCGTTATATTCGCACCAGAGTCCACCAACAGAGTCGCGGATGTTCTGCGGAAACAATGGCCCGTGTAGAGTTCCGGATTTGGTAAATTTTGATAAGTGGCAATATCTTTAGGCATGTTACCAAATTTATTTTTGCCTATGACTTGCCTTGTGCATTTACCATTTTGATAATTTAGAAAAAATCTTCTCGTTGAAACATTAGTGGGACGTAACTCCTGATAGGCTTTAACTATATTAAGGTATTCTCCACTGATGACAAATTTACGCTCTTTGTTTGTTTTCGTGTTCGGCAGACTCACAGCTTGTAGGTTTGTATCCGTTTCTACGTCTTCTAGCGTTATATTGGCAAGCTCTATTCCTCTGCATGCACCGCTGATTCCATAAATTAAAGCAACCTGTTGAACAAAAAAATAAGTGTGTTAATAATCGTAATAACCTAGGTACATAATTTAGGTATGTAGGTAGGTATCTATTTATTTAGTTTGAGTAGAGTACATAAGTAGGTTACCTTTGTTGCCAAGTATTGTTTATTTGGAGCGTTATTTAAAAATGTTTCGATTTCTTGTGTCGTCAAGACTTTAGATTTTTTTGCCTTGTATCCAGTGGACAATTTCTTCAGTAAAGCCGTTAAATTTACATATTTTTTAATATCGACGTCGTGTCTCGTTTTTAAGGTCATTCTTAACATTGAATATGTGCTCCAAAGAGTCGACGATTTGAATTTTTTCGATAATTCATCAAAATAAGTGAGAAAAACCCCTTCTGTAAAAGAATCCACACGTTTCTCATCTCTCCATTTCATAAAATTTTCGTAACTCTTTAAATATATTTCACGTGATTTTGTCGGCAACAGATTCATAATTATTTCTTTGCCCTTTTCTTCCATTTGCATATTAGCATCTTCACTATCACTTGATGTCATTTTTCACGTTCACAATTTGAAAGTTAAAGTCAGGAAGTTAAACGTAAAAGTTTGTGATTTGGAATGAAGAAAATTCTAGAGATTTAGCGCCAATACCATCTTTTTTTTTTTAAATCTCTATACCTTCAATAACCCTCAACGAAACAGTTCGCATTCTACCGTGAAGGGAAGAATCAACCTTCATAAAACATCACCAAGACGGTTCTATTTTCAAAAAAAAAGATTGACGGAGCACCAAGAAGTCGAGTTTTTATATAAGAGAACGAATGCTTTGTACGGGCTGATGATTTTAGACAAAAATTAAAAAGAAAAAATACTTTTTAGCCCTAGGTATTAAACTCGAGTTTTAGGCCCGCTAAGCTACACTATTATGATACACTTTTTGAGCAAGAGAAGTGAAAAAAAATGTATCTATGTAGTTTATCAGTCATGTGGTTTCCATAATACAAGCTCTGCTTAGTTTAGGGCTACATGATGCTGTGTGATAGCGTCCAGCATTATATAACACATAGGCTACTTTTTATCCGGGTACCACGCAACCAAAGCCGCGGGTGGAAGCTAGTATAACGCGCATAGATATGCGCATTAGGTTGAAGACATTATGAAAGTCGCTAGGAATATGGTATATAATAAAAAAGAGAGGCGCAGTAGGTAGAGAGGAGGCTGAAAAAAACTAAAGAAGGCCTCGCAGCAGAGGGTGATCCTGGGTTCAGATGATGATGACTATGATGTTGACATTAAATAACTTTTATCTATAACGTTAACGTTAGGTTAGGTGTAATACCAATATTAAATTAATAATTTAGGTTTGTATTATTTTATTTTTAAAGTAATACAAAGTAAGAATTTTACTCAAAAATAAATCAAATAAATTTCGTATTGCAAAAACTGACTCACGTGAAAAAGACCGACCTATAAAAGCGAAACTTTATTGGACTTAAAACAAAGCCCCTCCTACTGTTCAAGGACAAAACTAATTCTCCATTGAAAGTAAGAACAGTTACCGACTACTATAGAAGTTTGCTCTAATAAAATACTCTACTTATAGATTATTTATTGGTTCTCATAAAAGGATACACAAAAAATCTAACTGTGGACAGACGAGAAGGGAAGGCATAACGGACTTTGTACGACAAGTTACAAATGTTCCAAATAGATTTGTTCTTAGAAAAGGAAACCGAAATTTTGACAAACTGCGGTGTCAAATCCAGCGTGGAGTGTCAAACAAAGGCACAGGGAATGTAAGCGTGCCTTCGTGTTTTGACCATTTCAATGAGCATTGAAAGAATAAGTTACCAATGTCATTATTGGTAGAATAGACTCGTAACTGTAGCGAGGCGGGACATCGCTACGACAATACAACACGCAAACATGCGTGAACAACTATTAAAGACAATAATTGTTATTTTTGGGAATACGCTTACAAAATGGAACAATACGTTTTGTAATTACATTTATCTATTTTAGTGAAATTGATTTGCAATGGCTGTGATAGAGCGTATCTTAAAATAATATAAACCAACTATTGGCACATGGTAACACTCTCGGTAGCATTAAAAAAATATGTCCAAATTATCAGTTGCATTGAAAAAGTTCGAGGAATTGGAACACACGCATGTGAAAAAAACACGCCACATGCGAAAGATTGAAATTTGACTCAAGCGACTTCTGTGACAAGTTTGTCATTCGGTAGTCGTACAATACCGACAGAATTCATCGAAATGTGACAGGTTGATCCCACACGATGTTAATAGCTCGTGAAATTGATGCGAAAAGGAATTTTTCAATAAAATTTTGTATTTTATTGAAACTATCATGCAGCACATATAATATAAAAACTGGTATTGTTTTTTTTTTTGCGTCAGTTTAACTATAGTTGAATAGTATAAAATTTAGAATTTTCGGTGTTAGGTTCTAATTCAATAAAGAATTTTTGAACTTTGAAGTTCGAAATTAGAGTTTTGGTTTGGGTAGTAGTTCTACTCTACACCGATTTAATAAATCTGTCTAAATGGCACTTAACATAATTTTTTTCAATGGCCTAAAAAAACATTCTTACACAATAATAATCAGTCTAATATAGTATAGTATAGTATAGTATATAGTATAGTATAGTATAGTATAGTATAGTATAGTATAGTATAGTATAGTATAGTATAGTATCTAGTATATACTTAAATAAATTTCTAGTAGTATAGTAGTATTTCGATAGGCACCTATTCATAGGTATTAACCACATGATTATTAGCAACATGAAGAAGCGGGGTAAATGTTGTTGGCATCAATTAATTTCCACAAAATAATTATAATTGTGTAGTACCCATTAAGTTCTAATTTAAGTATTTTGAGTTTACCAATAAATACTCCACTAGTACGTAACTGGCAACTACACAACTACACTACTACTTCTACTTGGAGTTGTTTATTGTAGATTTTCACACTTATAAAGTCTATCTGTTTTATGTGACTGATAGTCTTTTGAATGGCAGTAAGTTGGCAGTATCCTATCATCAGGCGGCTGTAAGTAATATTAATAATAATAATGCTGGACACGATTCTATCACACACAGCATCATGTAGCCTCAAACTAAGCAACGCTTGTAATATGGGAACCACATGAATGATAACCTAATCATAAATATATATTTTTTGTTAATACATATTATACATAGGAAACACCCAGACCCGAGACATATATCTGCAAATAATGCAAACATTCGTCCCGCGGCAGGGATCGATGTCTCAGGCGGACTTTCGCCTACTGCGCCACAGAGGCCGTCAGTGTACAAATCAGCACGCTTATGGCGACGATACATGTCAAACCTCCCTCTCACTCGCACTATTCAACATTTTCGAAGATATGAAATCACTGAATATAGTTATGCAAAATAGCAAACCTTCATGGCCTAGAAAATAACAATACAAAGGTTCAGCAATAATATAATTTTGATTCTATCACGTTTTCTTACCAAAAAACTTGCACCAATGTGATCAATTTTGGTGCCAATTTTTTGGTAGGAAAACGTGTTGGGTTCTACATGATATTCTTGCTGAACCTTTGTATTGTTATTTTCTAGGCCGTGAAGGATTGCTATTTTGCATAACTACATTCAGTGATTTTATATCTTCAAAAATGTTGAATAGTGCGAGCGAGAGGGAGGTTTGACCTGTATAGTCGCCTTAAGGAACTGTGCAAGGTTTCTTATGTATTTGGCTACTTGTAGGATTAAGCTGACTTACATTTATAAGACAGGCAAAATATTCCAAAATCTATAAAAAAGCAAGTGCTCCCCGGTGTGGTGAACTATCTGGAACTCCAGAAGATTCAAATCACCAGGGACAGATTACTCATGTCGCTGTATAACACCAGTACTGATAACATCCACATTAACAATCAGCGTAACGCGATCCCATCAGTGGGCGTTTGGTCCATCATGGCCCCATCTGGCTTCCTTATCGGCAGCACTGCCGCCCCGCAGTGACTCTTGATAATCAGATCGGAATGTTCATTGGTAATTGCTATAAATTATAAAAATAAAAATAAAAATAAAATAAAGTTTATTTGTAACATAAAACATTTTCGGTACATAAGATACACAAAACATGAGGTTTATGCGTAATAAGTTGAGGCTAGACGACTGAAAAATTCTAATTAGTCCGTTGTTTACATATCCAAAAAATATTGGACACATATTTTTTTCTTTTGTCATTTAAAAAAAAAATAACAAAGACAGTGCGTTAAAGTTCCGCGCGACCTCACGATATAGTAAATTTTATACCTAGGCGTGACGTCACGAGCCCCCACTCTCGAACTTTCACGTTCTTTATCTCCGTCAATTTTTATTGATTCGATAAATAAAAAATACGTGTCCAGTATTTTTTGTTGATCTAACTGACGGACTAATTAGAATTATTATTTTTTGACCCAGTTGTCATGCCTATTGTACCTAAGGGAGCTCTGTTCCCCGCACTAGGTCTCTAGTGAGCCTGTTTAGCGAGGTCACAGCGGTTCTTATCGTTCTCTCTATCGTATAAAATAACATAATAACTCCCAAGCACATAACCTTGACTCCACTAGGGTTTTCTCCTGTATTGAGTGTATTAGGAACTATGAGTACACCATGAATACCATGATATCTCAAAACTTAGCCCTTGCGTCTCATCTCAGGAAACTAAGTGTCACTTACAACATGATTAATGCGAAAGTGAGAAGTTCATATGCTTTCACGCCTTGACTACTCAACCGATATCATGATATTTCGCAT
The DNA here is from genome assembly GCA_951804965.1 of Horisme vitalbata. Lineage (NCBI taxonomy): Eukaryota > Metazoa > Arthropoda > Insecta > Lepidoptera > Geometridae > Horisme > Horisme vitalbata. The sequence goes on from OX638091.1 coordinate 10,745,299, forward strand.
ACACGTCAGGGGTAAAGAACATAGGGTAACTTGTAATCCAAAAATAATAAAAAAATCACAAGAGAAAAATAACGCAAGCGAGGCCGCAGGCATGCGCTAGTACAATTATAACAACAAACAGCCACGTAGATATCCTATTATTCTTTATTTTGTCTCGGAAGGTGAACTAATTCGTGTTCTAACAAAACTCGATACCTTACGTTTTACTTAAATAAATAAATAATCGTTTATTTGTGGCAATATGTTTACAAAAATATAATAACGTAGGTATATAGTTATTCTTCTTTTTTATGGTAATGCAAACTGCTGCCGTAAAATGGGCATTAAATTATTATCGTTTCTCTTACATTTAACATAATAAAGAGACCAATAGGCCCCTATTATCTTCCTTATTTATCTTCACTAAAGTGCCAATCGCAGCTATACAAAAATGATAATATGAATGACAAACACGTGTTTTTAACTAATTTCTTTCACATGTTCGTCATTAGTCATTGAATCTGCAATGCTGTTAACTTATCGCAAAAAAAAAACTAAAAAGGTTGACACAATATCGCCATGTTCCAAAAATAACTTCTCTGAAATGAACTTGCACACCTTTGCTCCGAGGGCGTTATCAACTATAGATAGACACTGCAAAAGCTGTGACGTTGTCATGTCAAGTGAGCACTTCTAGGTTATAATATGAACTATGATGGTTTTTCGGTAAAGTATTATGAATCACCAAGAATACAACAACATCAGCCACTGCTGGACATTGGTCACCCCTATAAGAAGGGGGATATGCCCATAATGGGCATTGCAGGGGTTGGGGATTGCAGGGCACAGCTTCTCGCGCCGCTGATGCTGCTGCCTGTTACCGGCCAGGATATTGAACTGTGCCAGTGTTAGGCAGCGCTATGCCGCAATCAGCCGGCTGCCAGAGCCCCGTTTGTTATACGCAGGGTGCAACACGTGCAGGTGAGGTTGGCTTGGGTCCTGGAGATGGGGGTTGGAACCCCTTGCACCCCCACACCAAGAATAGCTAGGTTTTAATGTCCATAAGTAATGAGGGGTTCTCGCTACACAAAAAAAAAAATTGAGTTTCAGTCAGTTTCATCATCACATTATAGGTCCAACCAATGAGTCCAGCTTATAGTTGTTGTGTCTCGATTCTTCTTTCACAAAATCCTTTAGTTATGCTGGAAAATTTAGGCATAGATTTTTGTTCAAAGCGCCCAACCTCATAAAAAACTCCCTTGGTACCTTCCTAATCTGTAATTGCGACTGACTGAAATTCAACATTTCTTTTTTTAAATTTTTTAGGAGAACCCTTCGTTAAATCTAGTAGGTACTCGTATGTATATACAGGGTGGGGCAAAATTTTATCACATTGAGGGCAGCTACTTTTTCTTTTGTAGTTAGAGGGTTTTGTTCTGAGGAAATTATAGGTTTACTTTGAAGGAAAAAAATGGAATTTTTGGATTTTTGAAAAAAGGTACAATCAGCCTAGAAAATGGCAATTGTCATAAAAATTAAGTTGATCTCAATTGACTCTTTTTCCCAACAGGAGCACTTTTCCCAAAGAAACTTACCAAATCAAATAGTTAGATTTCGCGAAAATTAAAAACAAAGTTTTCCATACAATTTCTATTCAGCGTCTTACTGGAACTTATACCGCCGCCGCATAAGTTTTTAATTAAAATTATGACGTAAAGTCAAGCCATATCTTCAATAAAAAACAATGAAATTGCAAAAATCTGTGATCAAAAATTGACCTTCGGGAGTATATTTACCACTTTTCGAATTCACCTTGAAGGACAAAGCTTAACAAAATCAGCTAGTCTTAGACTGCCGTTTAAATGGATTTTTGAGTAAAATTATGACGTAACGTTTTCAAGTCATTTCTTCAATGAAAAACAACGAAATTCGAGGAGTCTGTGATCAAAAATTTACCTTCGGGAGTATATTTACCACTTTTCGAATTCACTTGTATAGATCTCGGGCTGCTTTGAAATATAATAACTAAGATAGAAACATGCGAGAGGATCACAAAAAGTCCTCCACTTGAAGTAGCACCAATTATTACATACTGAAGACTACTTCAGTACCTACTGAAGTGCTTTCAACCCGAAACATGTGTTGAGGACATCTCACCATCATCAGTCTTATCTCAACCCTCACTTAGGGTAGATAAAACTCTCACTTAACATTTTTGAGGGGAGAAGTGTTAAAAACTTGTAACTTAGGGGCTGGATGTGAGAAAGTTGAGTGCTTATTTCGAAATCCCTTTACAGATTATGCCTCATTTTTACATCAAAAGATGGTAAGATTAGGCATTTTTCAAGATAATACGTAGTTTTCAGAATGCTTTGCTTTTTCATTTTTGTTTTGTGTATACCGAATTTGTTTACATCTCATCTGTATCATAGCAAGTGGTCTGAAAAAAATATGTATATGTATAAAATAAAAAAATATATAAATTATAAGCACATTTACCTACTCAGAAATTTTGACAATAATTCAATTTGGTACCTCGGCTTTGGTACATCCTCCTTGACGCCCAAATTACTGATTGATATGAAATGTTGAACGTATATAGTTCTAGAGTAAGAATAATTTTATTGGTCCAGGTATCAGGTGACCGAAGCCCCAGGAGAAAGCAGTATAATATTTTTTGTGATAAAAATTAAAATAATCGAACACAGCTTTCCTTGCGTAGAATTTTGATAATAGAAAAGAAAAGAAAACATTTATTAGTTATAATAGTTAATTACCTATTCTAGATTGAGTTACCTATGCTTGAAATAACTAAGGATTTTAGTATTTTGTAATCTCGTACGCATAATGCTAATGATCAGAGTAAAACCTTACTATTTTCTTTCAAATTAATAATAAAGTAAGTTCCTATACTTGCAAGTGTTTAATAAGATAATATTCTTGCGCTTTTACATGCATATAGGAAAGTAGATTTCTAAATAGAACTAGCTTGCAGAACGCAGTTGTGTTTCAGCACTCAATGCGTTAATAAAACAACCTTTTTCGGAATAATATGAGTTAACGCTTGCTTCTGTCACATTTAACATTCATCACCTGTCATTTTATTTGACAAAAGCCATCGTAAAACACCTACCAAAGTGATTTTATGAAGGAAACACTCGTTCCGCGAATTCACAGATGTAAAGGTGACGTTGTAAATGTCAATCAACTGAGCATACGGCCTTATTTTTTTGTATCATTCATTAGAAACTGTGAACCTTATAACTATTAGTATAATGTTCAGTTTTAAACGTATTTAATGCATCAGATTTTATAAAAAATTGTTTAAAACATAAAGGGTAGCATTTTAAAGGGTAGGTAATAAAAATTTTCTTTATTTTCAAAAGTATGGGGACGAATAGTTTATTCGGTTATAAATCTATTCGATACTAAATCGATTTTGTTGGACATAAACACCAAAGGTGGTGGCTGTAAAAACGGAAGGTCGTTTTGTCAGTTTAAAATAGCATTGTTGAATAACTTCGAGATAGTTATTGTAGGCAGGTAGAGCCTTCATCATCATTTCCATCGGCCTTAATAGCAGGTTACTGCGGGACATAATGTCTCCCTAATGAGTGCCTCCGCATTCTGTCCTCAGTTTGACTCATCTACCTTCTACCAGAAGCCTTTTGCAGACCGTCATTCCACTAAGCTAGAGACCAGTGAGCGTCTTACATTACGTTACTTAGTGTACCCACTTAGTTTATCGATTTTTCACTTACTTCTTCTTTCCTTTCTTCAGTTCAATACAGAACAAAGGCATATAAAGAGCTTTGAGTACAATCACTACAAATGCTAGGTGAGTTTTAGTGTTAAGCCAAAATAAAGATGCTGCAGCCCATTTTCTAATGTTGTAATAATTCTCTTAATCAGTTTAGAAAAAGCTAGAAAGTGATTGTAGGAACTTCACACATTGAGCAAATCCATAAAAAAAGCTATATCGGCAAAAAAATGACAAAAATCTAAAAGCACACATCGCCACCGTCTATGAGCTTTCCAAAATCTTCCATCATGAAAATTATCACCTTGACTTGTATCACAAGCGAGTAAGTGCGCTCCTAGCTTAGACAGTCAATATTAGCGCCCTGCACACGTAGACATCGGACCGCGCATCGGGACTGCGTTCCAAACCGCAGTCCGATCTGTACGGTTTGGACTGCGGATCAAACTGTCATGTCGTGCTAATGGCGCGTAAAGATCGGACCGCTCATCTGGGACTGATCACTGACGTGATGCGCGGATTAAACTGTGAGATTTGCCTTCGCGTCGACATGCCAGATCGGACTGTCAGCCCCGCGCGTCTACCCGTACGTTTCAGAGTGCGGGTTGGAATGGCGCGTGCTGTTTCCTGCGGTCCGAACTTTACATGTGCAGGGTGCTATTGAATTAAGTATTGTCCAGTTCGTAATTTTGGATAAGATTCTGAAAAGATTCATAAAAAGCTTGCATACCTGCAAAAAGCGCATACCTTTTGTCACAATTTTTATAAAAGCTCCAATAATTACATGAAAACTGGACAAAGCACAACACAATACTCATTAACGATCCGAACGAACTCACAACAAATAACTTAAATTTCCAAGTATACGCTCGGGTCTTGAGTTTCGGAAAAAATTGCCCTAGCGATAATTTTTAATGGTTTTCTGTTATAAACAAAGAGAGGGACAATAGGTAGTGTATTGTATGCCTTTGTTTATATTGTTCGTGTTAATGTTGATGGTGTTTATGGCACAAATAGTGATTTTGTGAATTTAACGCGTGTTACGTTGTATAAAGGCATTCGTCGGTCGTTTGGATTTCTTGCCGCGACGCACCCCCACAGGGTGTACGGTTCTTGTTTTGGACTTGTGTGATGTCCTGTTAAGGCGACAATACATGTCAAAACTCCCTCGCTCGCACTATTCAACGTTTTGGAAGATATATAAAATCACGAAGACGAAGATGATATTCTTGCTGAACCTTTGAATTGTTATTCTCTAGAATGTGAAGGTTTGCTATTTTGCATAACCATAGTCAGTGATTTTGTATCTTCAAAAATGTTGAATAGTGCGAGCGAGAGAGAGGTTTGACATGTATGTGAACCTATGCTTTTGGATTTAAACTAAGTATGAATTTAGGTATAAGTATGACACTTGATAAAATAATTCACAGAACTCTGAAAGGCTTAAGTAGTTTTCATGGTACTATCCTATTTGAGTATTATCATTTAGTATTTCATCAACTAAGATAATCGTTTCGATCACAAAGACTAGCAAAAAATTGTACGATATAAAATTTTGGCCAACGAGAGAGCGTCGTTCGAAAATAACGCTTTGTCATTGGCCAAAATTGTTTGATTCGCTTACGATACGTCCGGTGGAAATATTCGTGATCACCTTAGACATTTATTTTACAGTTCACTCAAATGAATGGAATGGGAACACATCTCGCCATAATAAGTCCAACGCATTTGTGTGTTAAAGAATTATGAAGTTTATGAAAAAATAAAAGTATGCAGGCTAGTAAACACAAGCCATAATTTTGGAACATTGTCCAATAAAAAAAATGCGTGACTAGAAAAAACCTAAGAAGTCTTTACTGCAAGAACCTTCCGAAAATATTGTCCTTAGTTATTATCCGTAAAGAATTCAAATATATTTGTATTCATCTTTCATTTTTCATAAATTGTTTTACGACTACGGCGCGCTCCGTCCACGTGCCGATGCAACCTATCTATAAAGTTCCTCATTTCTAGTTTTTATTTCATGCTAGTTCGACCTTTATTTCAATATCCGTAGTGAACAAAATAGTTTGAACTATAGTTGTTTTTTGTCGTTATATTTGTCGCTAGTTGTACTAGCTGAGACAAAGTGAGAACAATAATGAATAATGTCTTTGAATGTTTCATCTTAACTGTTCAATTGAAACAGTTCGTTGAATACCGGGACTTAAGGTAACGGATGTACTTACGCGTGCTAAATCGGGAACCAAAAAGTTATGGGTCGTCAAAATGAATAGCTTTGGTGTGGCAACAATACGTCCCGCTAATATCGAGAGTTTGTATCAGAACCGCTGTCGTTGATTTCTTCCTCTCCCGCACCCATACTATTCAACAAATCTATGTTTTAGTTGTTTTACGCACAAAACGCGGCACTGCCATTGGTTTGTACATAAATACAATACTCCATAACGTATTAAAGTTCACTAATGCACGTCAAAAGATATGGAAGAAACAAACCGAATGGCCAGTGCGACAATGGATCTGATAAAAATATTCTCTCACGCATTGCCCTCCTTAGGACAGTAGGTTAATTTCTTTGTGGACAATACTTATTTTATTTTAATTAGAGTATTTTATTCAGAATCATTGAAATAAAAATGTGTGTTTTAGGTTTTACGAATTTAAATAATAATAATAATGCTAGACGTAATCACACAGGATCATATAGCCCCAAACTAAGCAGAGCTTGTATTATGGGAACCACATGATGGATATATTACACCTATATTTTTTTTTGTAAATATGATTTGTAATGTCACACATAGAAAACTCCCAGAGCCGAGACAAATATCTGCAGAATATGTAAACATTTGTCCCGCCGCGGGAATCGAACCCTCAACCTTCGAAATTTGGAAAATGCGTAGTTTATGACCTGTACTAAGTACTAACACATAGCCTACTCTTAGCCCGGGTACCACGCGAGCGAAGCCGCTGGTGGAAGCTAGTATCCAATAATTTTAGTTCTAATCCACCAGATAAACTGGAAAAAAATAAGCGTGTAGGTATATTTTTTTATTAAACTTATCTGCATCTTTTTTACTTGCCTCTCATTACGTGACGCTAAAACGTTTTAGGAAATCCAAGTATTTTCCCACAATCACACTAAAAATTATCAAAATTACACGCAGATAAGCAGATACCTTACATAAAAAATAAGAAGCAAATATTTGTAATGATAGTAAGTAGGCAATTTGATAGCGATGTGAGAAAACGGTAAAAAAATATGCAAACGGATAAAAATTATCTTAAAATTAGTTTTATTTGTTTATAATTTAGGTGCGTCAAAATAGTATTTAGTCATGAAATAGTTATTGCTTGTATTCAACTATTAATAAACTCAAATCGGATACAGAAACAGAACACATACTGCTATTTGTATTGGTGACCTGGTACCTATAGTAGACAAATCAGTTAAATCAAGTTAACAAAGTGAGTTGTTAAAAAATATCAAAAACAGGTATTTATATGTGCTAGTTTATTCAGTAAGATATGGAATTACTACTAGTACTATCTCATAAAATTAGTACCGGACCAATTTTTTATATTTTTTCATTCAGTGGCTTTCTGGGAAAGTTTCCACAATTTCACGTAGGTAACTTGTTCATAATAATATTGAAGAATCATTGCACGATGTATAATTCCAGTCGTGCAGCCACAGTCAGGTCCTGTTCTGCTATAACAATGGAGACTATAACAATAAACTATTAGTGCGTTTTTCATCCGAGAATTCCAGTCCAAATTCATATTTATTTCATTTTATTACACATTCGTTAGATTCAAACGTAGGTTGGATAAAACGTAAAAAGAAAAGAAAAGTTAAATCAGAAACAACACTATATACTTGATCTTATATCACAGCCTATACCGAAACCTCAGACTACATTAAAAAAGTTTTAATGTAGTCTAAGACCGAAACAGCGCCTTTAAATCAACTAGATTTTAAGCCCCATAATGTAATAGTTTAATTATAATTATATAATAAAATCTTATTTTATAAAACTTAGAGGTATTTATGCTATAACTATGAGTAGAAAAGGAATACCTACAGTTAAATGAATAGTACAACAAATACTCAATTGTACTAGTTTTTTTTTTTTTTTATATTGGATAGGCTTGCGTTTGACTACAACTGGCCTGATGTTAAGCGAAGATGCAGTCTACGATGGAGCACGCTTGCCTAGAACTAGTTCAGCAGGTGAAATGTTCTCCATGAAATGAAGTAGAAAAACACCTCCCGAGCTAGTTAAAAAACTGTGTTACGGTGAGGCAGCTCGTTCAAGCTAAGCAAAGCTAATCAAAATACTCTTAAACAATAATTTAAGAAATAGATATTAAATAACGTGGATTTAATCCGCGATTTTTGCTTATTTTAGCCTATTACCTACTCCACTGAAATCGTTAGAAAGTCAAGTAAAGACAGTTTCTAAAAAAAAAATTGAAGCGTTCATAAAACACTTGTACCTTTCAAAAGTACTTAAAATGATTATAAGAAACTCATCTCGAACTCTTTTAACCTATTTCCAAAATATTTGGTGCTCAAATTCCCATGAACGATAACCGGAGGCCGCCATTGCCATTAAGTATAGCTGGTTCACTATTGAGACATACGCTCCTAGATTTTTTATATTACTTACATTAAGAATGGTGCCGCATAACATCATGTTGACATGAAAACTTGATCCATAGGTATAAAACAAGCACTTGACCAATCTGATTTTAAGTTGTAATCATTACCTACAACAAAGTATTACATCGTAGGTCACGCAAGTTCCGAACGTGCTCTACGATACAACCATAACTATCAATAATAACCATCTACATTATATTTTTCTGATACTGTATAGAATGACGAACCGATTAGTAGCAAAAAACTCTTGTCAAAATGGTTTATAGAGACGACTAGTGGCCGTACGTCACCTTCTGCATAGATATTTTTCTGGTAGACACTAACTGAATTTCAGAAAATACTTATTTATTACCTACTCTACTATTTCGTATTGTACCCTTTATACATGCAGAAAAATTGCCTCAAAATTTCAAGTCTTTAAGATCTACTGTTTAGGCTGTGTGTTGGTTGTCATGGGTCAGTCAGTTTCATTAAAATTTTATCTAGGAAGATATATATTTCCTATGGTTACGTTTCTGAAGCTAAGTGAATCAGCTTTTTTATTTTGTCTGTGGATCCAATCTAGAGGAGATTGTAGAGTATTTCGCCTGGGTCAATCCACTTGACTGATATGAATTAGGAGCGATACGGTTCCCAGGAACCCATCGGTAGCATTGACAAACATGCAAATGTAGGTAAATTTATAAAATTATTTGTATTCCTTGATAGTAAGGTTGGCATTAAAGAAATTCAATTCATCATCATCATCAGCCTATATAATTCCACTGCTGAAAATAAGCCTAATGAGGATTCACTTACGATTCGCTGATGAAATCGTCCTATTCATGTCGACGTCCTCTGTGGCGCAGTGGGCGAAGGTCCGCCTGAGACGCAGAAGGTTGCGGGTTCGATTCTCGCTGCGGGACAAATATTTGCATATTTTGTAGATATTTGTCTCGGGTCTGGGTGTTATGCCTATATAAAAAATAAAATAAATAAATAACACTGGACTATCACACAGCATCATGTAGCCCCAAACTAAGCAGAGCTTGTATTATGGGAACCACATGATTGATATACTACACATATAATATATTTTTTTGTAAATAGATACATATCATAATGCATATCTATGTATGATATGTATCTATTTACAAAAAAATAAACATAAACAAAAACGGCTAGCACATCTCACACTTACGATTTGCTGATTACATAGTCTTATTGTCAGAATCTAGCCAGGTAGGTCATGATCAGCGAAAGGCTGCTGGTAGAAGCTGGATGCGTGGAGCAGAGGACAAGGCGCAATGGCGCTCATTACGGGAGGCCCATATCTAGCTGTGGACTGCTTTAGGCTGATTAAGATTATAATTGATAGTTACCCATTAACATGAAGGTACCTATTTTAACCCTTATTCCATACTTCTTCTTTGTATTAGTTTGAGCTAGCAGAAAACTCAAAACAAATTTTTACCCATAATAGTTTTAAAAATAAAAATATAGTACCTGAGTGTAATTTAATAACCAAAATATAATGGTTTTAGTATTTTTAGTCTATTTTTTTTACAAAATAATGTATCTTACGAATAATCTCACGTTTTCAGTAGATAAGTAGGTAAATCAATTCCAACAAACGTGACTTATTTTGATAAAACTTTGTCACATCCAAATTTTCTGTATTACCTCATTGCAAAACTACTGGAAGTGACGAATTCTTATCATAATAATCGATTCCTTGTATTCTACCGTCAATATCCACTTATGGATTATCAGGGTGTGGAAATCCTACTTCCTTTGTTGGAGTTGGTAGGTACTTCTTCAGAACTGTACCTACTTATCATCATCATTATCAGTAACAGTGCAATGCTAGATAGTTGATTACTTGTGTCTATATAAATCGATTAAATTTACTCATTCATATTCAATTTGAATTTTCACGTAGGTACCGTTTTACCGGCGAAATCACCATTAACGGCGCTTCAACTCGTTTCCACGTTTTCAAGTTTCATCCGAATCCGTTACGAAATTGAGTGGTAACAAATATTATTACCTGTTACCCTATTATTTTTTAACTTTCAAAGAAGGCTGGTCATTTCAGACCTGACAATAAATCGAAGCGAATAAAAATACGAATTATGTAAAAATATTACTGATAATGGAGCATTGAAATTATATATTAAAGCCGGAGTACTTAGTAAATTAATTAAATAAGAAATTGTGATCTCAATACGCCCTATCATAATGTATCATGGTTATTGAACACACTCTCATCGACATTGTGCATCTCTCGTTCCAATGTCAACCGTTTATAACAAACTGCCTTTAGCAAAGCACGCGTTTGGTTAGTTTTTGTTTAATGGCGCCAGTAGTCCTAACCTATCGTAACCTAAAAGTATAAAATAAATACCCAGAAAATTTCTCCGGCTTTAATAAAAAAAACGATTAATTGAACATGATATCCTGCAATAAGAACTATCAATTAGGACATAGGTCATTACTAGACGCGACATTTTATGGTCAGGTCTCAGGTCACAGGTTATATGAAACTGACCGATCTTCTTTATTATATTAGTGTGATAAAAAATATAATGGTAATAATTTTGGTGTGAGGTAGAGATGTCTCATGATAGAGATGTTTGGGATACCTTTTCCCTGCAGAGTGACAAAAAGGGTTAATATATTGTTGGCTTTGTTCCTCGGGCATGGCGCGTAGCGTCATGGATGGCGCGGGAGGGAGACCGGCATGTGCAGCTCAGTGGTGTTTTTAGCATTCAGATCCTCAAATATAAATTAATTACAAGTATTAATTAAAGAGGATCTCTGTGGCGCAGTGGACGAAGGTCCGTCTAAGACGCAGAAAGTTGATTCCCGGGTTCGATTCCCGCCGTGGGACAAATTTTTGAATGTTCTGCAGAAATTTGTGTCGGGTCTGGGTGCTTTGTATGATGATATGTATGTCTTTACAAAAAAAAAGTATGTAAGTAATATATCAATCATGTGGTTCCCATAACAAAAGCGCTTCTTAGTTTGGGGCTACATGGTGCTGTGTGGTACTCCAGCATTATTTATTATTTATTTTTATATATTATATATAGGTAGTTTAAAGATAATTTTCATTTTTAGACAAAAAATTGATTCCTAACAAGTTCTTACTTACCATTGTTTCTTATCACTTTTGATTTGATAAATTGTAATCGTAGACATTCTGACTACATTCTCTGACATAATCTTTGCTAGTGACAACATTATTAATTCGTTAGAAATATGATTTACCTTGTATGATTAAATTGATACTACTAATATTTCTTGATAAGTCCGAATTAGACTATCAATCATACGACCAACGCTGATTATGATTAAATAAAATCGTGTTCAAGTGTGATCATAGACAAAGTTTTTCTGAATATTTACTTTCTAGTGGTACTTAGCTTTTTCTTTAAAGTTTCGTTTCTCAAAGGATGCCCAACGGGACCTTACTACTATAGGTACTAAGCCTTTGCGGTCCGCCTGTTAATCAGCGAGCTGTACCTATCTCATGAACCGTAATAGGTAGAGCGTTGAATTTCCGATTGTTGAATTTTCACAGAGTGCATTTCTATCGCCGCTTTGACAAGAAATAATAATAAGAATTTAAAAATACGTGTGTTATATCTTGTAGGTACGATGGTATGGAACCCTGCGTGCGCGATTCGACTCGCACTTGACCGGTTTTTGAAACACGTAGAGATTAATACCTAATTATGTAGTTCATCATCATCACCTTCATTGGCCTAAAACAGTCCACTGCTGGACATAGATATCCCCTAATGAGCGCCATTGCGCCCTGTTCTGAGCTCAATGCATCTTGCTTCTACTAGCAGCCTTTCCCAAATCGTCACTCCCCTGGCCGAAGGGCGTGTTACACCATAAACATGGTGGTGGAGCCACGGTCTCCATTAAAAAACTCGTTTAACCGATCACCGTTGCATCGCAGTTTATGTAGTTAGCGGTATGGGATGTTAGGAATAAAAATTTTACCTGTTAAAAAGATGAATAAGAACATATTCAGGTAAATATTTACCTCACACAGAAGAGTAAACCAATCCTACTTACTACTAAAAAGGGCAGTCGCGTCGCCCCAACTATGAGCATTCACTCATACTTTCATACAATTTTGCCAATAAGTACTTACTTGACTTACTTAAGTGAACGTTGTTTATAGTCTCTGTATTTGTGTGCAAACCAAAGGAAACACCGCGGTTTTTTTTATAAATAATGCTGGACACCATCACACAGCATCATGTAGCCCCAAACTACAGAGCTTACGTTATGACTATATGACTGATATTACTTATCATATTTTTTTTGTAAATACACACATTTAGATAGAAAACACCCCATACCTGAGACATAATCTACCAAAAATGGAAACATTTGTCCCGCGGCGGGAATCGAGCCCGCAACTTTCTGCGTCTCAGGCGAACTTTCGTCCACTGCGCCACAGATGCCGTTTTGCACATGTTCAAACTAAAACATAGAGTTCTTGAATGTATGGATGGGTTTGAGAGAAGGAACAAAGCAGCGGAAGCAATTCTGATACAAATACTCAAGGATACTTATCTGCGGTACCTATTATCATCACCATTATCATCATCAACAATCTATAGAAGTTCACTGCTTAAAATAGGTCTCTCCCAAGGAATTCCACGAAGAACGGTCTTGAGCCTTCTCCATCCCCCGATTACCTGCATATACCGGTACCTATGTCCTATCACTATTCAATGTAAGTAGGTATTTCCAAATCTTGTGTGGGAAAATAAATGTTTACATTAATAATCTATAGATAATCATAAAATACCATCTAATCCTTCTAAAACCTGTCAATTGCGTCTCATATCACACACTTACGATCTGTTTGTTTGTTTGTTTGCCAACTGTTGTATGATGATAATCTTCTTTGGTAGTTTAGTTAGCCACTTGTTATTATGAACCTTTTCACAGCTGGCTAAGACTTGAATTGTGATAAAAATGTAGAGGAAGATTCTGTGACCTGTTTTGAGACTTTTCGTCATGGAGCCAGATCTGTAGGCTATCAAAGATATATTGTATTTATTTATTACACAACACCAACTAAATAGAATAAACACAATACAATATCTACAAGGAGTACTTTGGTATCGGCGTATAGAAAACGCTTGCCCAGCGTGGGAATTATGGGCATATCCCCCTTTATTAGGGGAGGTCTATGTCCAGCAGTGTACTGATAAAGGTAGGTGTGGTGGTGTGGTGGTATAGAAAATACTACCTTAAGCCTTTTTTTAGTACCAGTTCATAGTTGTTATGTTTTTGATGGGCCTCGATGCTATCTTAATTAATGTCAACTTCATTATCAATATTATCAGCGTATAGCAGTCCACTGCTGGACATAGGCATCCACTCATGAGCGCCATTGCGCCTCGTCCCGAGCTCGACGCATCGAGTTTTACCAGCAGCGTTTCGCAGATCGTCACTCCACCTTGCCGGAGAGCATCCTGCACTCCGTTTTCTGAGCCGCATAAAGTCAACATAAGTACTTACACTAAGAAGGAGGAGTACATCCCTACTTTTGAAAAAAAAAACATGCGTGTTGTAACATTCCGCCTAGAGCAAGTGCGTTAACAATACTCAAAACATGAATGAACCAATTAATGACTAAAACTAGCTAATATATTCATAGCTCTTCTCAAAAACTTGAGATGTAAGGGTAAAATAAAATTGAAAAAATGTAGCCACCATCATCATCATCAGCAGTCCACTGCTGGACACAGACCTCCCCTAATGAGCGTCATTGTTCTCTGTTCTGAGCTCGATGCATCTAGCTTCTACCAGTAGCCATTCGCAGATCGTCACTCTATCTTGCCGGAAGGCGTCGAGGCAAACGTGGTGCAGGAGGTAAAATCTAGCCTGAATACTCTTTAAAAAATCATACTCAATATTCAAAGTAGGTAGATACCAAAACATGGCTGGCGGCTACCAAAACTCATTCAGCCAGAAAATTATGTTATACCACCCCTATAAGATAATCCGATACAGTCTCCTCCTCAAACCTACAAATGTAACAAAGTAACGATGAAGTTCAGGAAAAATGAGCTTTAAGCTCTTTTAACATGAATCAAGTTCCCTTGTTTAGACTTCACAATTTCCTGAAAATATGAAACGTAATAGAGCCAACCAATTTTGGGTTTTATTTCTACATAGTAAGGTGAAAATTATCTTGGCAAGGTGAAATCGGAAAGCGGGGTAGTTGTCAACTGTTTGAAGTGGCGCTTCTGCATGCAAAAACGGCGCTTTCAGAAAATTGCCAATTTGTCGAGCTATGAACAATGTTGCGTAGGGAATAATGGATATTCATGTTTGGACTGACCATTTTGACTAACCAGTCGATCCATAACTGACCAAGTTAGTGGAATTAATATAACTTCTACAAATTTAACTCGGTGACTGCGGGCTTCGGACATCAGAGCAGCAGCAGCCCACCCAGCTAGAACAAGTGTGTTTTTAACACTCTATATAAAGCTTAATCTATGAACCACTGAATTTACTTGTTAAATATTTATTTTAAGAATTTAAAGGATTATCTAAATAAAAAATATTACGAGAAATTAGTTTTTTTTTTTTGTTGTCACCCTGAACAAGTTGTTTTTTTTCCAGCGACTTCGATCCTGCGCTTTTAAGCTAAGTATTATAAATAAAATAAACGAATAATTTGGCGATTTAACCGGAAGCTCTTACTACTCTATTTAAAATACTAAAATGTTCATGTATGAGAATAAAATATTAAAAGTCTTAGAACAAGCGACATCTGTACTTTTTTACCAGAACAAGCTCACCAGATAATAATACTACATAATTTCAAAGCTCAAATCGATTGAACACAGTTACTTCATGAAAATCTCCACAGATGGCAATATAAATACAGCTGGTGATAGCGCGCCACCTTTTGGTGTTTTGAAGAACTTTGAAGGTAAACTATTGAATTTCAATTTTCATCCGCTCAGCAATCAGTAGGTGGTATTGCTATAACATAGTCGGCTTAGCGTGTAATAGATGGCGCTTCTGCGGATTTTATTTTATGTCGAGCTTTAAGCTTTTACGAATGCTCTCTGTTTCGGTCAAATTGATCCACATTTAGATCATACAACGTATAAATGTTATCTCATACAAATCTATAAAACCGACTTGAGTAGCATCCGTATAATTTTTATATTAGACATAATATTTTTTATTATATCGCATGGAATGATTACACTGCTGGCCTTGTTATTGGTCTAATTTGGCTGTTCGCTTTATGTGTTGCTCGACTAGGGCGTTGACTGGTTTTCATTAGTCGCACCCACTGTATTCTGTGACCCAATGTAAAAAATCGCGCAGATCCTACGTGCTTGGTTTCTGAATAGTTCTTGATTACGGTAGCGCGCTACCTTTTGGTGTTTTGAAGAACTTTGAAGGTAAACTATTGAATATCAATTTTCATCCACTCAGCAATCAGTATGCGGTATTGCTCTAACATAGTCGGCTTAGCGTGTAATAGATGGCGCTTTTCCGGATTTTATTTTATGTAGAGCTTTATAAGCTTTTACGAATGCTCTCTGTTTCGGTCAAATTTATCCACATTTAGATCAAACAACGTATAAATGTTATCTCATACAAATCTATAAAACCGACTTGAGTAGCATCCGTATAATTTTTATATTAGACATAATATTTTTTATTATATCGCACAGAATGATTACACTGCTGGCCACGTCATTGGTCTAATTTGGCTGTTCGCTTTATGTGTTTGCTTGACTAGAGCGTTGACTGGTTTTCATTAGTCACACCGAATGTAAAAAATCGCGCAGATCCTACGTGCTTGGTTTCTGAATAATTCTTGATTGTGGTAGCGCGCCACCTTTTGGTGTTTTGAAGAACTTGGAGGTAAACTATTGAATTTCAATTTTCATCCGCTCAGCAATCAGGAGGTGGTATTGCTATAACATAGTCGGCTTAGCGTGTAATAGATGGCGCTTCTCCGGATTTTATTTTATGTAGAGCTTTAAGCTTTTACGAATGCGCTCTGTTTCGGTCAAATTGATCCACATTTAGATCAAACAACGTATAAATGTTATCTCGTACAAATCTATAAAACCGACTTGAGTAGCATCCGTATAATTTTTATATTAGACATAATATTTTTTATTATATTGCACGGAATGATTACACTGCTGGCCACGTTATTGGTCTAATTTGGCTGTTCGCTTTATGTGTTTGCTCGACTAGGGCGTTGACTGGTTTTCATTAGTCGCACCGAATGTAATAAATCGCGCAGATCCTACGTGCTTGGTTTCTGGATAGTTCTTGATTACGGTAGAGGGGTCGTAAAGCTTTGTTCAGTGTAGGTTTTTACTGTTTCAGGGTAAAAGTAAGTGGAGAACGTACTTACTTAATTACTATTACTTTATTATATTATATTGTGTGGCTAAAAATAATGATGGATATTATCACACAGCATCATCTAGCCCCAACTAAAGAAGAATTATGAGAACTACGTCATGTAGCTAAATATCAAGATTTGTCTTGTGGTGGAAATCGATCTTGCAACCTTCTGCGTCTCAGATGGGCCATTTTGCCACTGGGCCAAAAAGGTCGACGTAATAAATAAACGGATATTGGCATAAGAAGGTACCTGAGACACATATCCAGATACAGATACAACTATAATTTTTTATTACTTATTCCCCAAAAATTTTGTTAAATCTGATCATAAATGGAAAGTTTGTGTGTGTGTGTGTGTTAGTGAATATGTTTGTTTCCACATAACTTCGTAACGGTTAAACGGATTTGGAAACTTGGAATATTTTAGGTACTTCACACTAATATTATAAATGCGAAAGTTTGTGAGTATGGATGTATGAATGGATGAATGTTTGTTACTCTTTCACACAAAAAGTACTGAACGGATTTTGATGAAACTTGTACATAATTTGTAACCTGGATTAACACAGGCTACTTTTTATCTCGTTACCACACGAGCGAAGTCGCGGGCGAAAGCTAGTAGGTAGCTCATAGTTTGTGACCTGGATTAACATTTAATCCAGGTCACTCACAATTTTTTTATAAGTGTATTATGCGAGTACACCTGTGGGCGAAAGCTAGTACATGATATTTTCAAACCAAAAATTTTCTTCAAAGAATCGTTTCCCTTACGACTTTTACAAATAAATACCAAACTTTTTTTCAATTAGAAACTATGGTAAAACATAAAATAAGGCGACCGTCGAGTTAATCAAGATCAAAATTTAAATTGCAATTATTTATAGATGGTGTTGCTAATCTTATGCTTACCCAAAACTACTGAGGAACCTTAGTTATGTCAACTTAGTTCCAAAACTTTATTTTGTGTGTGTAACATTATCCCCTTATCACGTCCGCGTTCAATCACCGACATTGATTGCAACCAATTTATCACCTCGATTCAGCGGGCGACTACTTAATCAGTTTCATTACAGTTGGGTAACCGTCACAGATTAAAATATAGTAGGTAGTACAACCTAGTTAGTAGTTTAGTTTATTTATTTTCTCTCGAAAAGGTTTTACACATTAAAATTATTAGGTATATTAAAAATATATCTTAGCAGGTACTACACAAATTATGCAGACCTGTTTTATGAAAGACCGGTGCCTGAGATAGGCTAGATAGGAGCCTGTGATTACAGGTCACAGGTGACCCCACTACACGCATAGTGCAATATTTAAGGCATACAAAATGTGTACTTAAATTATAGATTGCATAATGTTAACTAAACAAAAAGTCAAAAAGATCACCTACATTAACAGTGTGCTAAAGATGATTTGACTAAAAGTGGATGTGGTTAAGTAAAATAAAGTTTTTGGGCATATATTTAGTCATTGCGATCCAAATAAACGGAAAACTAATTTTTTTTAATCAAACAAATGAGAACACATTGAAGGTCCAATGGTGACAAACACGAAAGAAATTTCCGAGGTTTATTCTAAAACCTACCCAATATGTATTTTTTTTACAAAATGTTCGTGTAAACTGCTAAATTTGTGGCAGAGGGTGAGCAAATTAAATAATAGTACCTACCTGCTGTGACAAAGGGATCAATCTGATCACCCAGTTAATTACACAGTGTCAGAGCCCCGGGGATCGATACATAGTTAATTTGCTCGCGAGTGGACGGCCATGGTGGAATGTTTGCGCTGGTTTATTTATTTTAGCAGGTTAGTTGTAATGTTAACAAAAAGTTTACAAGAATATTATCATCAGCCTAGTGAAAATAAAAACTTTGACTAAGAGAAGGTAAAAATTAACAAATTCCTACGAATTACATATATAAATGAAGGAGAAAGTGTATGAAAAGTTGTATGTTCCTTCTTCTAGCACAATCATTCATTTACGTAGTTATTTTCCTAGTTCTATGCCAGCACTATGATAGTCCACGATAACATTCTCTTCCAGCACTACATTTTGAAGGAGTATTTTCTCTTTTCATGTCACTCTACCTCTCTACTTTTTGCAATGTTCCGGTTTTTCCATATCACCTTAAGCCAATCTAGGTTCTAAACTAGATAATATTTCAAGTTTAATCCAAATCCGTTCAGCTGTTACGCAGTTAAGAGGAAACAACACTCATTAACACAATTTTTGTATTTATAATGTTAGTGAGATTGAAAATTACTAGCCCTAGAGGGAAGTTTATATTTCCTAAAAAAAAATTAAACCATTTGAAATCTTCATACAAAAATATAGTTAGTGCAAGCTTTGTAGTAAGATAGGTTTTAACTCTTCACCTATTAAGGTATAGTGCAGGTGAACACTAATACAGATAAATCCCCTGGCCACCGATGGACAGCATGCCCAAAGTGGGGCATAAGGGCATACTATCCCCCCATATTAGGGTAGACTTATGTTCAGTAGTAGACTGAATAGGCTGGTGCATTTGTTACTAGATCTACCAGAAAAACATTTACTCTTTACCACCACGGACTAAAAGCACCCTTTAATTCTTAATACATACCTAGATACGATCTCTACACCCTACCCCCTAGCAGTAGGGGCGTGTCGCGCAGCGGGCGGGACGCGCATGCTCTCTGATCTCAAGATGGCAGATGATTGATGGAAGGGTACGTTGTGATGTCACTGTGATAGAGTGATTGTTTTTGTATTTGATAATATCCCCCCATCGAGATAGTAACTCTAGTGCCACAAACGTGGAAAAAAATGTCTGCAACACAACTCGGCATACGCTGCCTATTGCGCCAACTTTGATCACTTTTCAAGCAACATAAGCTATAAGTACTAAAGTAGTGCTAATGTGGCATTTTGATACTATTGAATAAAAATGATTGAATTTGTATTCATTCTTCTTAAAAACAAAGCAACACTCCTAAAATCTTACAACGGTTCATAGATTATGTAAAATTTTGTGACAGCAATTAAAAACATGTGTTCTTTTGAAAAAAAAAAATGCATATGTAAGTGCATAAGTTCTGTTCTGTTTTTGCTCGGAGCCTCTCTAAGTGATAGAATTCACAATGAAGAAATCCGTAAGAGAATCATGGTCACCGACATAGCTCTCATGCCAGTAAGTAGAAGTACCAATGGGCTGGTAATAGCTCGGAGAACCGATGACCGTTGGGGAAAAAAGGTTCTTGACTGGCTACCGCGATCTGGAAGACGAAGTTTAGCGAGATGGACGGTCGACACTATAAAGATTGCAGGTAATCGGTGAATGGAGAAGTTTCACGACCGTTTTTTGAGGAAATTATTGGGGGTGACCTATGTTCAGCAGCGGACTTCTATCGGTTGTTGACGATGATGATGATAACGAAGTGTTTTAAAAGTGCATTTCAACTATCAGCAATTATAAATAAATATAAATAATCTTCGGTCTTCTATGTACACACATACACTAAAATGTATACAAATTAGTAGTATGTCAAACCAAAAAGCTCTTACTCACATAGATGAAAGCGCGTTTGTCGAATGATTCAACTTTATAGCGACAAGGTCCTTAAATGCATCCCGTGATTGTACTTACGTTATTGTTTGTAATTGTTATTTTCCCCCATTTGATTCGATGTTCAGTAAAATGTAAAGCAAAAAGTAAAAGTTTAAAACATTTATATCTATGTGACAATAACAAGGAAATATAAACAAAAACATAAAATAACCAGTAAAAGGTAGGTACATCGATAGACTTACATAATTACATAGGCACACAAAAAAGGTTTGTAAAACATCACAAGGCATGAGATCTACCAGTAATGAACCCGACTCTTCTGGAGTACTTACATAGTCTTAACTATACCTACTTACACTAAGATTACGAGTTGGCTGGACTATCCCGTAAACATTCTAAACAAAACTATTTATTTGACGTTAACTTCATAATTTTTAAAGATTTTGTTGTAGGTAATATTTCAAGAACGTTTAAAAATGCGCCATCTAAGCCTCCAGTGGTTCTAAATCTAAGAGCCTTGTCTAATTCACTTATTTAGTTATCTGTTTGTTATCACTTTTAAAATTAAATGTCTTCAAAAATTCAAAAAATGTAGACTTACTTTTTATAGTCAACTAGATAAATGAAATCTACTAAAATTGGCATTTTTTTATTCAGCCGGCTTAGAACAACTACCGTTAGGATAACTGATCTGTCGACGGAAAAATAGAGATAACGTTTCAACATTGTAGAAAATGTTTGTTTTCCTGATCGAGTAAAGTGCCCCGAATTATGAAATTGTGACATTTGACTGTAGTTTCGCAAATATGAGAGATATACTAATGGGTCATGTGTTCAAATTATTATTATTGCAAATGGATTCACATAACTTACTTGTTATTAACTGTAACTTAATTAAGTATAAAATAAGTGTTTAAACATCATCATCATCATCATCATCATCCTATAGCAGTCCACTGCTGGACATGGGCCTCCCCTAATGAGCGCCATTGCGCCCTGTTCTGAGATCGCCGCATCCAGCTTCCACCAGCAGCCTTTCGCAAATCGTCACTCCACCTGGCCGGAGGGCGTCCTACACTACGTTTGCCGAGCCGCGGTCTCCACTCAAGAACTCGTTTACCCCAACGGTGGTCGGTTCTTCGGCAGATATGGCCAGCCCACTGCCACTTCAGCTTGCTAATTCTCTGAGCTATGTCGACAACTTTAGTTCTGTGTCGGTTAGTCTCGTTGTGGATTCTATTCTTCAGAGAAACTCCGAGCAAGTGCTTGTACACTTATTGTTAATGTTCCCATCGAGCATAACTGTTTGTACAAACGCAAACATTTATTATTGGGCATAGTTTAACTAAGGTTCATACTTTTAATATAATCATAATTATATTGTATCACTGTTGGTTTTTAAAATAAATAAACAAAAATATGAGTCAAAGTGCAATTTGTATTCTTAGAATTTCAAAAGTTTTTCGTCGACTTCGATCTAGTATTTCCTAATATCTTTTTTTCAGCTTGATATTCAAGAATCTGAAAAAAGTGTATGTTCGGATTGAATTAAGCTACAGTTTGAGCCATCTTAGGAGGCGGGCGAACAAAAACTGTGGGCAGTAGAAGGGTTTTTTCGCGAGAGGCCAGTCTGCGCTCCGTTCACAAAATTTGCAGACACACACACAGATTTTTTTTTTGGAGGAAGATGGTAACATTTGGATTGCTTTATGCATGACTATCTAAAAAATGGTTAGAATTTGGGAAAAAAAACTGATTAGGGCTACATGGAGAGCAACATAAACAACAAGCAAGAAAATTATGTTGTCTTCTCTATCGTAGAGTGCTAAGCATTGAGTTGCAAGCCGTTTTTTGTCTTCTGATACCTAGATATGGAGTTAAGAAGAATAGAAGAGAGAGAGTTCATCAAAATCATATAGTTTACGAAGAAGAACAGAAGAAGTTCATCAAAATCATATAGTTTGAAAATATTCCAGCTTAGCTAGCTATTAAGCTGGGATATTTTTTACGACCTTTTTGGGTCAATTTCATGGTCTACTGTAACCTAAATAACGTCATAACAAGCCTATATGGTATTAAGTATGGCACCATTTTGCTGTATATAATATATAATAAGTATACCTGTATGTAATGCTATATCAATAATAGTGGGCATTATCTAACCCCAAACTATAAGCACAGCTTGTATAATTAGGAACCACGTAATGGCTGATAATATGCTACTTATGTATATTTAGACAATTTTTTTTCTACGGCATTCCGAAACCCAAACCCGAGGAAAATATTTGCAAATCATAGAACCATTTGTCTCGCGGCAGAAATCCAAACACGCAACCTTCTGCGTCTCAGGCCGTCCTTCGTCCACTGCGCCACAGAGGTCCTCGACTAATTTCTAAGTAGGTACTATACGTGGTTATTTCACATGATAACAAAAATAAGGTAAGGTTATCATCTTGAATTTTAGTTTATTATCATCATCATCATCAACCTATTCCAGTCCACTGCTGGAAATAGGTTTCTCCCAAACTTTGCCACTTTTTTATAATCGTGGTTGAATAATAATTATTTATAAGAAGATACAAAAGCTTAAGAACCACAGTACAACACAATGCACTGACCCAACCCGTTCGTTTGTGACAAAAAAATAACTTTTTCTTTCTGCCAGAGTCATACGACTAGTGACTTACTGGGCATTTTGTTTTTTTAGGCTGCCCCGTGCACGATAAAATATTTTTTATGGCAGTAGCTTTTAGGTATAGAAAACTGTCGATAACATTTTATCGATATTTCATAAACATTGACAGTAGAATTGAATTATAATTCTACGGTAGTTTTTATGTTCTATTCCTTCTTTCTTTCTTTCCTATTATGTTGTTTTGTGCTAGGTTTGTGTGTAAATTTTAGAATTATTATGTACCTATATTAATGGCTTAGTAAAATAATTTATTGTTAGGTTTAGGTTTAGTTTTAGGATTATAAGTTTTGTGTTTTCTTATTTCCTCACTAGATTTAAATGATGTTGTACTATATAACAACAGTAAATCAAATATAATAATAAAAAAAAAAAAAAAAAACATTGACTGTAGACACAATCAAATATTTACTGTAGATTTTTCTAGATCACAAATTAATATAAAGTTTGTACGAATATAATATTTGGCATTCATATTCAAAAATGGGAATTCCCGTTTGTCAATATGAATGAGTTAATTTCATGAGTAAAATATTTACCATGATTGTAGTTTAAAAAAATATGGTAAATAAATCGTTTCAAATTCTCATGTCAGCATTGATATATTTTGGCATGGCTGTAAATTTTTTTTAGCTTTGTATTTTGAATTTAATTTTCTAAAAAGAATGAATTAATTAATGAGTGAAAATTCTCTATGTTGTTATGACAGAAATTTAACATGAATAGAAGGTACAATGGGCGGTCTTTTCGCTTGGAAGCGATCTCTTTCAGAAAACCTTCAAGAAGTACGTGGTATAAAACACTTATATACAAGTAGCAAAATTACA
Organism: Horisme vitalbata; assembly: GCA_951804965.1. Classification (NCBI taxonomy): domain Eukaryota; kingdom Metazoa; phylum Arthropoda; class Insecta; order Lepidoptera; family Geometridae; genus Horisme; species Horisme vitalbata. The sequence continues at coordinate 10,769,186 of OX638091.1, forward strand.
CGTTTGTTTGACAATACAAATGTGTACTAAACTATGTAATGATCTACTTACTTAATTATAAATAGCTTTTGTATGGTGCATGCCAACTGCCTGTACCTGTGTGGCAATGGTATGATGAAATACTTATTGTTGGTAAACGTTACTAGAAACATTGTATTATTTTGAATGAAAGTTTGTATTTAATTTAATTTGTGGTACAGAAAACCACACGCACAAAATTTTGTTATTGATAAAGGTTTGGAGGTTAATGGTTTTCATAATCTTAGATACCGCAAAACAAAGCGTGTTGATCAGTCTGATAGATATACTTCCTACTAGGTATATTTCTATTATAATAATCATCCACAGCCCGATTTACCTATTCTATTATTAGAAAATAAAAATCGGGCTGTGGATATGGACATTACTTATCGATATCGGTAGGTAAGTACTTATGCCATGTGCAGCAGAACTACTGCTGAGGATGATGATCATGATGATGAAGTACTAATACTTAAACTGTTTTATCGATTTTATCTCACCTATAACAATAATAAAGTATGGTTATCATCTTGAATTTCGAAGATGATAAGATGATAATACCTAAAAAATTATCATCATCATCATCATCATCAGCAAACTATAGCAGTCCACTACTGGACATAGGTCTCCCCAAGGCATTTTATATAAATTTTACTTACTCACTCAATTAAAAAAGAAATTTATGTAAAATCAATAGTATCGATATTTCAATTATCGATACTATTGAAACACTACCGCTGCTTATTCTTTTTGTGGCACGTAGGATGCATTGTTTGTAGACAGAGATAGACAGTTATCTTAACTTTCGAGAGAAATAGAGATGGCACGAAGGTAGACCGAAGATGCAGTTCATTTTCCATTTCATTAAAATACAATGGTATTTTCATAGTTAATTTCATTTCTGATGATGCTAAAATTGTATGCAATTACTAGTAATGACTTGAAGAAACATTTGCAGGAAAAGATTTTTGTGTTTATTTCGAAACAGCTTTGAGGTAAATATAAAACCATGAAATCTTAATTTTTTACATAGCAACATGTATTGGTAAGATTAAAGCCCTAAATTGTTAGTATTAACTCGGAGAAACTCGTTGATCCAGCAGTGGAGTGATGATCTGTGAAATGCTGCTGGAGAGGCTGGATGCTGCATTTCGGGTGACGTCGCTGCTACTAGATCTATCTGCAATCGGCTACGGAAGGGTACCTTTAGGGATATTTTTACAATCCAGTTTGGCTTATCTATTGAATAAATTGGAAAAATCTATGAATAAGATCGATAGAAATATCGGGCCCTAGTTTAAGTAATTTTTGGCCACGGTGGTGCCCTTTCATCATCATTATCAGCAGTCCAGAGGTTTCCCCGTTAAGATCGCCATTGCGCCCTATTCTCAGCTCGACACATCCAGCTTCTACATGCAGCTTTTCGCAGATCGTTACTCCACCTGGCCAGAGGTTGTCCTACAATACGTTTGCTGAGCCGCGGTCTTCACTCAAGAACTCTCTCTGCGATTGGTTACTTCATGCCTGAAGATCGTGATCACTTTGCGTTGTCTTCATGATGGACTGAACTGGTTGTCTCCAGCGGCATCTGTTACCGGCCATCTGTACCTACCACTTCTTGGAGTTTAATTTTGCCCTCTTGGAGTATAATTTCTCGAGGTTGTCGTCACTACGTCTCGAAATACCCCAAAGTAAGAGTGTATACGACGATGACAAATCGTGGAAAGCCTTTCCTTAACTTTCAACTGCGCGAGAATTGATACATTGGTGAGTTTTGCACAACGGGCGATTTAAAAAAGCTTAGATAGATAATAGATAGAATCTTCTCTATTTCATCTTTCTTTATTGTAAGTAAACTTAAAGAAAAAAACGGACAACATAAAAGTATACTGGGCGGTCCTATCGCTTAGAGCGATATTTTCCAGACAACCTTTGGATGAACTGCATTTAAAAAGATGGTTAAGTTATGCACTAGATTATCGGACAATTGAAATACAAGTCCTTAAATAATTCAGAAGTACCTTACTTGGTGCCCGCAGGCACTTTTATTATAATTTTACTGCCAATATAAATGAAATAGGTTTATTATTTTAACATTAAGATCTAGCTCTAGAAAATGGCCTGCTCCAATCTATTACATATATGTGCGTACCTACCTACCTTATGATGTACGTGTGTGATGGTGTAGAGAAACCACAAAGCTTGTATGGCCAAGACTTTCCGCTTACACTACAATTTTATCGAATAGGAAAATATTGTTTCATATCAGTTATGTGGTTCCCATGAAACAAGCTCTAATTAGTTTGAGGCGAAGATGTGTGATACCGTCCAGTATTGTTTATTTATTTATAATTGGAGGAGGTATGATAAAAGTCTGCCTAACTGTGGTTAAATAAACAAATTTGAAAATGCTATCCAAAATTTTCAGACTTGAACCCGCATCTTAAAGCCACACACACTATCCAATGGTGCCACACCGGTCCGAAAGACGTCACGGTCAACAATATTGAATAGTCTAATAAATTTGTTATTGGATTTATTACATCATAATTTTTGATAATATAAACATTTTTAACAACAGACCGTTAAGATGAAATAAATAAATCTGAGCAGTGATCTCGCTTTTAAGGTCCACATGGGCATCAGAGATGAGAGTTCAAGTTTTGTTTGGTTTGAAAACTTTGGAAAGCATTTAAAATGTACATATTTGTTGCACCCACAGGTATTCAGTCATACCTCCAATTAATAGATAGAACATTGTTTTTGATGATGATGATAATGTTAAATATCTCTTGCCATCTCAAAGTGTGGTTACTCTATGCAAGCTGCAGCCGGCGCGGTATACTTTATAAAGGGAACGAAACTGGTTTCGTGGCGATGCCCGACGCAAGTGGATGGCGTGTAGGCATTGTACATCATCTACCACGGATTGGCCTTTACACATTACTTCCGCTCGCGGCTCGGTTCGCGTGGTACCTAGATAAAAGCTTTTCTCAAAGTCTGCAAAGGGACAAAAAGCCTTTATGTGCGCGTGTGTATAAAAATAAAATAAGGAATGGCAAGTAATCAATGAAAATATAATTTATAAGATATAACGTTCTCCCCTACTGATTACCATTGTGCCTTTTGCAGATCGTCATTAGGGGAGATCTATGCCCCGTCAAGCAGTGGATGGACTATTAGGCTAATGATGATGATGATGATGAATGTTCTCAGAATAAGCTCTCCATTTCTTATGTACTAACCAACACATTTTTCCTCACATACAACTGCTCTGAGCATTTAAGTAGTTGACCACTAGCTCATACGCAGAAGAAAAGAAGATTCAAGGATAGCGATTTTTATTGAAATTGTATTCTAGTTATAAAGAAGTCTTTGTCGTCTTGCTTAATTGAATACCTTTATATGTATTTCTATACCAATTTTTATCAAAATTGGTTCTGCAGTTTGGCCGGTTGTGAAGATGAAAAATACCAACAAACTAACTGTTGCGTTAATAAGTAATGTTAGTATGATAAACATACGTGTTTATTTGGTTTTTATTCTTGAAACAGAATAAAACACTAGAGTTTTTTGTTTCCATTCTAGAATAAAAACCCTTCGCGCCAAGTACCTAAATCTTGTTCGGTTCAGCCATCTTACGGTTTAAGATTTATTTTAAATCTTAAACCGTAAGATTCAACTCAAATTCACTTAAATAGAAAACTAAAGCTAAAAATGTTCCTGATAAGCGGTTAAATATGTACGTAAACGATGTAAAAATACTAATTACATAATTAGGCAGGTAACTTACGATAAAAACAATAGAAAATATCATCTTAGTGCTATTATGTAAGAATTATCTTTTGTTTATTCTAGAACAGGCTATTTGATTCTAGTAACAATATAATTTGTGACAAACCTACATTTACTTACTATTTTTATTAGTTATGTGTATCCAAAAGCCAAATCTCTTTATTTCAACCATATGAATTATTTAGTGCATTCTCAGAAAGTCATAAAACTTTATTAAAATTTCAAAATATAAATGTAATTAATTACATTATTGTAAGATGTAAAATAAGATAGTTTGATTACTTATAAGCAATAGATTATAACGAAAATATTTCCAAGGATAATGAAATTGCTAGAAATCTACGAATGGAATTCCAACGATGACAAAATCGCAATGCAAAATAAAATAATACCGAAGAAAAATTTTCTTCTTCGTATGAGCTAGTGGCCAACACTGGTGTCGGAGTTTAAAAGGCACATAAATGCCTCTGACATGGCTTAGGGACTGAAACCGGGACCAACATTTCAAACCATTCAAAACACGATAGGTCAAAACGGTCACCTATCCAAGTAGTGACCGAAAAGAGCGTTGCTTAAGCAAGTTGATCTGAAAAGAACACCGAAGTAAGTCACATCACTTATTTGACTAATAATAGAACATTAATAAAAAAATCATAAAAGCTAAAAAACTGTATTGCGAAGAAAACGGGCTGAGCGGATAGCCTTAGAAACTTTTCTTATGCTAGGTATGGTAGGTTCTGTTGTCATCAAGATTGGATGCAATGGTTTCTAAGAAGTCTAAAGCTTATACTTTAGTTCTGCTTTAGAACTTATGTTATTTCAAGTTCTTCTAAAGAACTACTAAATTTTGAAGGTCACTGAGTTCTTTTTAATTTTTTTATGTTTTGGAAGATGATTTGAGAAGGATATTTAGGAGAGTTTAGGTCACAAAATCTTGTACAGCCGGCATAATGTTTCGAAACGCTTGCTAGTGATCATTTCATTGCATCGTAGGTTAAGCATGTTTGGAACATGTTCTACGATGCATTTCCCTGCGACCATCAACTGATGTGATAAGCCTTTTGTGCCTGTAAATTCACCAGCACTCACACCCTTCAAACTGAAATACAGCAATGCTGTTTCACGGCAGAAATAGTCAATGCGGCTATACTTCCCCGTCGAGCCCTTCATAAATAGTAGCTCTATTACTCCTTATTACAAGCGACTCCATCGAGCCATATTTCAGGCACTATAATCGTCCCACTTAATGAGTAAAAGTAACCATTTGACGCAGTATAAATCACCTGAGCCAAATTTAACAATATAAGAGTATCAGCTACTATAATTTTATTACCTGTACCTCTTTTCAGCGACCCAATAAATAAACAAAACATCTTTCTAAGACTCTCAGAATGGAGAAAACATTCACGCAAAGGCTACACACGATCCCGTGGTACTAACTATAACCATATTTTAACTGTTTGAAACTATTTAATGTGCAACTTATTAAAAACAGGTAAGTTATCCAAAAACTTTAGTATCTTTTGTAGAATTTAACTGTTAAATAAAGAAATAAACTTACTTTCTCTCAAAAACGGGGTATCGAGAACTGTGCATTGATCTAAAAGCTTAAAGTAACGCTGCCATTTCAAAATCATTGCGGATTTATCGCTGCAGTTGTCGAAAGAAGGCCAAAAGTTGTAGAGTAAGAGCCATAGACTTAAAGTAGATAGGATATCACACTACTAAATGGCAAAGGGGGCATTCTAAAGTGAGGGGTGGGACATTCTAACTCCTTTTTGCTCGAACTTAAAGTAATTTCTCCTAAAATACCAATGCAATAATTTTCAAAATAATAACATTCTAAAGCCAGATATTAGTTTATAAATAAAACCAACAAAATAAAATCATAAACTTCATACATAACTCAGAAAATTTTCTTATTCTAAGTGTGACGGGTGGGAAACCCATGACACCCGCATATCTGAGTGTATGGCTTTGCTTCCAAAAACAAGACAAACCATAAATATTTTGGTAAGCAGTTTTCTTATATGTTGAAACTAGAAAGTTAAGGTCCCATTTTATTAAGAATATTACATGTATTGTATTAGCACATTTTCAAAATAATGTAGTTAATAGTTTGTGATGGGTGGCACAGCTTTTTGTGACGGGTGGGACTACTAACTAATGACGACGGTTAGTTCATGAATAAAACGTTAGTTCATGAACATAACTGTTAAGTCATGCATATTATTACATTTTTAATAGATTGACACTAATAAAACCGATAAAAACTAAAAAAAACGTGCAATTTGGCGAAATATCTTATTTTTTTCTGAAATCACAATAAAATTTGGGAACACGTAGTAGAATCTATCCCTGGTTGTTTTAATTGTTTGTTCGTGTTCTTCATTTAAAATTTGCGTTTTTTTCACGTAGGACACACAGTCTTCAACAAAACGAAAATATTTTCTGCTTGTACTAATACTTTTTAAAAACATTACTTTTATATCATATAATATAAAACTTTTTAAAAATAGTATTTACAATAGTAATTAATTAATTAATCAATGAATAAAACACTAGAAATACGAATTCATAAAAGCATTATTTTGTCGTAAGCAGTCACTGTGACGGGTAGGACATACTTTCAAATCTCAATATTTCCATACGTATTTACTTGCTCCATGACATATTAAGCTAAAACCATTACCCATAGCATAATTGTTACTTTTGCCAAGCCGAAAAACAACAGGTTCTATATTTTTAAGTTACGATAAAAAAGAATATGTTTTGCAGTGACGGGTGGGACACGAGGTAAGCATATCGTTGAACTTTCACAACTTTTTACCATAAATGTTCACATACAATAATTTACCACTGTTTTAAACTTCTTGATTTTTATTTTCTTTGTAGTTAATCACTTTTTACAATGACACAATAAATGGTGGAGAAAAGTATTTGTCAACTTGAGGAAAAAAATCTGTACCATAAACGATCGGACTACGTGCTACGGCTAAGTTCATGAACAATAAAAACACAGAAAATCTCAAAAATATTTAAAACAATTATAGATTCCTGTTGAATTAATTTATTAGCTTTACTATAGTCACAGGTTCAATTAAAAATTATGTAGTTTACTTTTTTGACCTCGGGTGTCGTCTTCGCTGGAATGCCCCAAAGGTTGTTTGTTCTCCCTCATCAAGGGCTAAATGGATTTTGTATGAATGTAGATATTATTAGCCTCCGCCCGCAGCTTCGCTTGCGTGGTACCCGGATAGAAAATAGCCTATGTGCTAATCCAGGTCCAATCTAAGAGTATTTCAAGTTTCATTCAAATCCGTTCAGCCGTTCTGGCGTGAAAGAACCCTTACAAACTATTAAGATTAGTAGGAAGTAGGATAATACCCTTTTCTATAACATGCTTGGAAATTAGAGCATTATTTTGATAACCTTCTTCGAGATAAATCGAAACTGCTGTACCGACCCAATACATGCGAGCAGCGGCTGGCAAAAGTTGTATGAAAATTCATATCTGTCGTGTTTAGCGGCCAAATAAATTACTATGAAAACTCATACCTGTCGTGTTATTTAAAAATGGAATGATCTTTTACTCTGAAACATGGCAACCAAGGACGTAACTAATCAAAGGGTTTATTTAAATTTCGAACTGGCTTGCAAATATAATGCTGTTTATTGAAAAATGTACAAGTTCTCTAGGAACTATTTTGTTTTAATTTCTGTGCATTATTTGAGAAAAGTACTATACAAGCCTTGGCCACAACTAGGCATTGATGGACTCACGTATGAGTGCCTCGACTTCGCCTCGGCCCACATTTAGACGTTCGTCCATCTCCCTTCCCATGCCTCATTTGCTGGCCTCTGCGGTAATGTGTTATAATTAACAGCCACAGTGGCCTTCAACACTAGTTTATATTTATCAATTTGCGCATTGCTAAAATAGGAGGCCAGAAGATATGTTGAATTGAAAACATTTACAACCTATTTGTAACCTTCTCTACTCTGTATTAGTGTGGTGAACCCCCATTATCATCGTGAAGACCAAAAACTTCACTGAAACTTCATTCAGACTAGAAGCGCACTTAATTTGATGTTTTTTATAAATCCTTTTCAGAACTAATATCACCTTTAAAGGCTCTCGCAGCCTCCGCTTCCAGCTTTCATATGAGAGGCGTATAGCGATTATTATCGCGTTTAATTCACGTGTGTTTTGGCCTCATATTATCATACACAGCCTGACATTACTCACTGCTGGATCGATCCAATGTTCGTATCGTCCAAGTTTTGCTAATGCTGGATGTAATATCCACCCTTCTTGCTGCTGGACAACTGACATTATGTACCCGGTTCTTGAACGACATTCAGTTATCACCTTACTCCACCTGTTATACCTTGCCTTGCCCAACTACATTTCAGCTCCCTCATGCAGTACCCAATGTGTTGGATCTTTGTTCAAATTCAAACTAGGGCTCGTCTGGGGAAGTGTTATTCCCATGCCTATTTCTGTCGTGACGCAGCTTTGCTGTGTTTCAGTTTGAAGGTTGTAGGTGCTGGTGAAATTACAAGCACAAGACGCTTATCACCTTCATACCTCAAGTTGATGGACGCAGGGCAACCCTTCGATGCAACCATCGATGGGTTACGATCACATCACGTTCTAAATAAGCATGATCTATGATGTAATGCTTTGTGATAGGGAATGGTTACCACTTAAAATCAGGTGGGTCATGTATTTGCTCAATTTTCAGGTACCATAAACAGAAAGCAACTCTTGCACTATACTTTTGAAATGAGCGAGAGTTTGCATGTCACTCCGCCGTAACCATATCTCGGCGATAAAAGGTCCCTTGCACCGTTTTAATTAGGCAGTAGAATGTATCGGGTGCTGCCACAGGTTCGAGAGGACAGCTTGATCACTCGTTATAAAAGTTATGGTGAAAAGTTTGTTAGGATCGGTAAGTAAGTTACTACAAGATCGACGAAATATAGATACAAAAGTCCCTATGCAAAGACTCTACAGTGAAATATTAAGATTTTGGAAGTCTCACTTACCAACATTTGCCTACGCTGTAAAGCTTAAGTGAGTAAAAGCTTTCCATTTAAATAAGCATGTATCAATCTAATATTGACAAGTATTCAGTATAGACTTGTTGTTTATAGAAACAATTCCAGTCCGTGGTTAGCGTCTTGAACTAAATAAATATAATACGCCATTACAGGCTAGTACTCATTATATCGATAACAGTAGGTAGTTATATTAATTCCAATGATAGAAACAATGTTGTAGCATCCATGCTACAATTTTTAATAATTTAGAAAAATTACAAATGTGTTCCTGTTTAGTAGGAAGTCCTACTAAATAAATACATTTAAATCAATTTAAAATTAACTTTTCTATAGAAAACATAGTTTTGTCAACTTTCATCATACAATTCATACTTTGTTTTAATATACACTTCCCTGAAGGTATTCAATAATTGAAAAATGAAATGCTATTCACTAAAACAATGACGATAAATATCATGGCTATTTTCCCTTTTGCTGTGGTTTTGGACCTGATGGTAGATAGGGTTGCGACTGTGGTTTATTGGCAGACCTGATATTTGATTTATTCAGCACTTGATAACGAGTTCCAGTAGAGTATTGCGAATTGATAAAAACCAGTTGGGCAAGCTAAGGTGAATGCAATTAAAAAGGACAAACAATATGGATCCAAATACTAAACTGCATTTGAATGAACTGTGACAAATGAAACTGTGGTTTGTCCAGTTTTCCCCCAGTTTATTTAATGTCAAGCTTGATATTTTTCGTAACAAGTGCAAGTTGTACTCGTGCACCGAGGTTTCTGTACAAACTTGTGGGTATGCAATCTTTTGGTTTTATACTTCTAACAACAAATTTACTGCTTTCGGGGTTTCCGAACAAACGAGTTTTTGTGATGCATGATTTACTTGTGCTCTAGAACATTGCTTCTTAACAAATTTCATGATTCTAGTATAACGGGAAGTAAATTATAGGTTTTTATTACCTTTCGAGTATCAACATAGACGGCATATATTATGCATTTATATAATGTCATATAATATGATAACTTACTAGCCCATTTCCTAATATTGCCGTCGCCTTTATAGTTGGGCACCATCATTACCTAGTCGACCTTTGAAATCAACCTACCAAATAAACAAAACTGTTAGTTAAGGACGAATAAATCTATGAAATTCAACCCTAGGTTCTGTATGGTGGTAAGTAGGTATTATACATGTACAATGGATAGTTCCGTTCATATAATGTGCATCTAACATTCTAGTACAACTAAAAGTAATATAGAGTTACATTTTGTACGGCATAAATAGTAGGTAATAAGTAAGATAAGGTATGGTCCAAGTCTGTTAATCATCATCAGCAGTCTATGGACATATCCAGCAGTGGATTCTATAGGCTTCCCCTGATGAGCGCCATTACACCCTGTCCTCAGCGCGACGCATCCAGCTTCTACCAGCAGCCTTTCGTAAATCGTCACACCATCTGGCCGGAGGACATCCTGCGTTTGCAAAGCCGCAAACTGTAAATGTATCTGCAATACCATCAATGTTACAGTCCAAAGGTACTACAAGCCAACAAACGGTTTCATCAGCTTGAGAGTACGATGCAAACCCTGCTTTTAATAATAAAATAAGGTTTACTAAATGGGATCTTTACCAAGTGGTATGTATCTTAGATGCCTATAGTCCGCGAGAGGCTATCCTGCACCCAACCTGTCCAACGCACTGGCGTGAGTACCCAAACATATAGACAAATAACATTATCACACATCTTCGACGACCTCTGTGGCGCACTGGGCGAAGGTCCGCCTGGGACGCAGAAGGTTGCGGGTTCGATTCCCGCCGCGGGACAAATGTTTGCATGTTCTGCAGATATTTGTCTCGGGTCTGGGTGTTTTCTATGTATGATATGTATGTATTTACAACAAAAAAAAAAGTATATATGTAATATATCAATCATGTGGTTCCCATAACACAAGCTCTGCTTACTTTGGGGCTACATGATGCTGTGTGATATTCCAGCATTATTTATTTATTTATTTTATTTATCTAGCCCCAAACTCAGCAGAACTTGTATTATAGGATGAGAATCCTTAGATGCGAACAAGTTAAAACTCGAAAACTACATCTGAAATAGACTATTCTAGCTAGACTTTATCTACTAATCTGAGCTGGCCGCATTGTCTGGTGCCACTTGCTGGATCGAAATACGACAACTAAATATATGAACTTTTCACAAAAAAATCTACTTTTTTCTTTATCAACTCAGATAAGATGCCAGTCAGCTTATATAAGCTGACGGAGACAGGCAAGGAAGAGACTTTATCAAAGGAGTTAGAAAAGAAACTGACGAAGACACGCAGTGAAGAGTCTTCACTAAAAGAATCACGATCCTCAGTCTAACAGATCGTGAGTCTAACTGAAAAATTGAGGCTTACTGTACAGTAATACTATGGGGAAAACAGGTGATGAAGGTACTATATGATTAATTGAATTAACTAACTAAGAAAGAATATTAAAATTATTGACTTAGGGAAAAAAATATCCTCAAAACACATTTCACAACCAAACTAATCAAACCGGCGTTCATTGTCACAAAATTCAGCGAACAGGATTTCTCATTTTATCTTTAATCTGGCACGTGCTATGAATCCTAACAGTATTGAAATTAAGCTGGTTTTGCGGTGACATCACGGAGTGGGAACCCCGTAAACCACCTTACCATACGTGATGGGAAAACGAAAGGTATTGTAACGTGATAGTTTGGGTACCTACTGCTTGAACAATAGACGAATATTTGTCATAATTAAGAGAGAACGAGATTAAGGAAGAGAAACGAGAAGTGTTAAATTCAATTCAATCTGATAGAATAGGATGTACCTAACAATGGCACAGCTAAATATCCTGACCGCCGACGGGCAACAGCGTCGAAGCGATGCGTGAAGCAGTCTGTGATCCCCAACCCGCATGGCCAGCGGGGGGATTACGGGCATATCCTCCTTATTTTAAGGAGAGGCCGATGTCTAACAGTGGACTGATATAGGCTGTTGTTGTTGTTAACCCCACTTAAAGTAGGATAAAGGCAGGTAGATACTGATGATGCAATAAGTTAGGAAATAGACTAAAGGAAAGAGGGTGTGAAAGATATTGTGAGTAAGAAAGGCTCAATTGCACCGAACCCGTTATAGGCCGAGCAATGCTCGGGCGTCGACGGTCAAACGAGGACGATCGAATCAAACGTATTTAAAAGTATGTAAATGTAAATGTAAATGGACTCCCTTTTCCGCAATTGGACTTCAGTTGGTCCATTGTGCGTGTAGGAGATCTGGTTAAATACTTAGCTAGCCTAACTCCGCCCAGAAGCACAGAAGTTTCCTGGGGTCTTCGCAGGCTTCACGGAGTGACCTCGGTGTTCCATGGATTTGTTCACGTTGTGATTCCAGGATTACGTGGGCTGCTGATTCTTCTCGGTCAGACACCCTCTGCAGAGCGGGCTGTCTGTTGCTCCGATGTTGTAGAGGTATTTGTCCAAAGGAGAGTGTCCCGTGAGGGTAACCACGACTTAAACTACTACTTTTACATAATTTTGAATCGATCGTCCGTGTTCGGTGGTCGACGACCGAGCATTGCTCGGCCGTAAACAGGTATGGTGTACGCGAGCGGTGACTATCTGTCCAGCAGTCAACATCTCGCATGTGAAGCGAGGTGTTTATAGGAAACAAAAGCACTAAACAGGCATTTTGAACATAATTCATCTAAGCTCTCTGAGGTTGGAATACCTACAGGTTATTAAAGACTGAAGAAGAAAGACACGGATACAGATGTTCAGCAGCAAGCACAGGATAAAATTTTACTTCTTACGCTGTTGAAGGTGCTTATGCTCAAAGCTTTCCAGCTTTTTTATCCGTGTGTCACGAACATAGCACTTACTAGTACCAACTTGTGTAGAATAGTAAGCTTCGCAACTAAATGTGAATCATTGTTAACAAGAACTTGTGATTTATCAAGTTATTGTATAAGTCTGAATCTAAGTTATGCCGAAAAAAGTCTAGCAATTTGACGGTTAGTAAGTACTTCAGCAATATGGTTGAAGTAAAACTTTCAAAGCTTAGTTTAGTAGTAACAGTAGCAAGGGCAGTCTTATCGGTCTTTGTATCAGCTGAGTATGCTAAAATTATTGGCTATGAAATTATCCTAATAATTCATAAGTTGTCAGTAAAACAAGGAAACTGAAACTTCTTTCGCCTATGCCTTCGCTCGCATTTAAGTTATTTTAAAAGTATTTTTTCTGGCCCTCGGGAACGTTTCTTTTTTTACATGTGTGCAAAATTTCATGATGAGCGGAAGACGTAAAAGCCAAACAAACAAACTCACTTTTGCTTTTATAATACTTATTTATTTAAAAAAAATGAAGTATGGATTGATTTCAGCAGTTTTTGGCTTCGTCTGGTTAAAAAGCTATCTGATAGTGATAACTAACGATTGAAAATTGGAGCTTGGTGATAAAATAAAATAACATAGCTATATTTTACAAACGTCTTCCGCATTTTAAATTGCGAAACTTGAGTTCCAAATGACAATTTTGGTTGTAAATAATAACAACTTCGGTAAATTATTAAAATTTACGAGCTCGTTGCATACTAGGAGATCAACTAGGCCACCAAGCTCTTAACAGGAGGTATAAATAATTCACTGAATTCGTGTTTCGTTTCGTGCGATTGGCCAATTTAAACTGTAAATAAAAACTGAGTAGGGGGCGCAACGTTCCAACTGTCACATATTGAACTTCTTGCCGAGATTTCGGTTTTAGTTTTACCAATAGCACTAAACTCAACACGTTATTTCGTATTTTGGTGAATAAAGTCTAGATGCAGGTCAGGGTGTCGGCGTATGCCGTGCGTGCTGCCTTTGATTCTGTAAGCACTGGGGTTGCTTGGGCAGGCTTATTTTGAAGTACTACTGTTTTGTCTATTTCCTGAATTAGTTATGATATAATATCGTCACCTTCGAGTGCCAGCAAGGAATTCTGGAATTAAAGTTTCAAATGGCTATTTTCAAGCTTTGACAGCAACACACAGTTATTACATCGTAGAAACAGAATCGTGTTTGGAAATTGAAAATACAAGTGAATGGCAATGGAGTCGTTGAAATTGTATTGTTTTCTTGGACCACCATTGTTAGTAGCTAAGATGACTCATTTTATGGCTATAAGCTATAACATAGCGCCATCCTTTAAAAAGGTTTTTGCTGGAAATGCAATAGCTTGTTTCTTCTTATTCTTCGTTTGAGTTAGTAGCTAACTCTTTGTCGGTTTTTAGTTCGTCTGAAGGCGTCCGACATGGCGACATGGACCAACAACTTAACGAGCCTTCCAAAGCACGGAAGCGCTCAGATCTAAATGCCACTAAATGGTCTCCCATCTAAGTAGTGACCGGGCGGAGTGTTGCTTACCCAAGATTATCTGCGACTTACACCGGAGTAAGCCATTACTCATTACGCTTTACCATGGGAGCACTTCTATACCTTAAAGGTCATCCTTTATGATAAGTAATAATTTTTACATAAAGTTTATAATTATTGTTTAATTTGTACATAATTTAGGTACCTACATCTTCAATTTCGTCGTATTAAATTTTGCATGAAAATAGCAATTTAACTAATTTAAATTGAACCTATTTTCATGCCAAATTTAACGCCAGTAATATGTCGAAAACTGGAAGAGTTCTTGTCAATTCTTCTATGCTTGGCTTGCTTGGTTACGAAATGCAGTAAATGTTTTATTTGCTTGTAATTTTAAAATTCTAACGAATTTGTTATCGTAAATATTCCTGACTTTTTGCATAATCTATTACAAAGATTGCATAGATATTATGCAATCTTTGTAATATCTGCTACATTTACTTACTGTGCCTTACATTGATACATATTTTCATATTTCGAGTAAAATCCTAGTGGAAGTCAATTCTATGTTTTATGTTACTGTTTTTTTAATGGTATCTCATGTTTCTCTCCCAAAATAACATAGCTAAAGCAAATAATAGTAATTTAATATTTTTTTTATTTAGTATGTGCCAGCTCTTGACCTCGAGGCTTGCGCGGGCAAGGATGAGGTCGACGATGGGACGAGCTTTCCCCGAAGATGCCTCTCTCTCTCTTTTTGAAGACGTTCGGGTCATAAGACAATGGAAAAACAGACGCTGGCAACTGATTCCATATTTTAGCAGTGCGTTATAAATGATTTTTGGAAGCGCTTAGTCCTGATAAATGGAACATCAACTTGATGCGCGTGGTAGTTAGCAGTGCGTCTGAAGCTCCTATGGAAGAAAGGTGAAGGCGGAATAAGGTCATGTAGCTCCTGCGCACACTCTCCGAAGTACAACCGATAAAAGACGCATACCTTTTTAGTTTCCAGAAATAGTTTACCACAAGATAGGTAGTTTTATTAAATAAATGGGACCTTGGAGAAACACACGGTTATCGTATTTTGGTCGTGAAAATAAAACAAAAAAGGGTGTGATATAGAATTTAATTGACATTACAATACTACGAAATTGAAAAGAAGATATAAACCAAGCCTAAGACATAACTATTACTTACACTATGCAAGAAACGTTACCCTCCTTTGAAGTATCAAGAACGTTTGATACTTCGTCGCGGTACCACGGTGTGATTAAAACTTGGCACTAGTATGAAAAAATGTACGTTTAATGTACGTCCAATAAAAAAAATTGACGTTGCTATTTCACTGAAAATTAACTTGTCGTTGTGGTACCGCCAAGAAGCATGTATCTGACTAGGGTTTCCTAGAAATAAATGTACGACTAATGTACGAGTTATAGCCAATTCAGAACTAAAACTGTACACTGCATGACCCCTGAAAATGAAAAGTAGCAGTGTTAACAGAAACTACGAATGTTATCAGTATACAGTTTTTTGGAAATAAATGTACGGAAATAATAATCTGAATAAAAAACATTTACAAACAAATAGGGCGGTTTAAAAATATTTTCTATAATGTTCGATTAAAAAATATTTATCGGGGTATATTCATAATTTTTAGACAACGTTCTGTTTTTTATTGGACGTACAATTACGTTCATTGAACGTATTCTTTTTTCATAATAGTGTCAAGTCTTAATTACACAGTGGTTACAAAGTATCACACTCTAGAACTTACTGTAGCTCGATCACGAATATTTGCGACAAAGTCATCGTATCGTAGACGTAAGCATTTTGTATGGCATTCGATACCGTAACGTTAACTACAAAAAATTTGGTATCACGAATTATTTGACATACGTTCTCGTAACCATCCTATCGTCTGCTTGTAGTTACGTAAAGACTTTTGTATGAAGACGCGATCACGAGCACTTTTTTGACGTACGTTTCGTCGCATCGCCGTCGTAGGCGTACGAATGTTTATTCACCGCGAAATTGTCAGTGAGAAAACTTTCGTAAGGTATTTAGATTTTTAGATTGTTTGTTTTCTGGTGATTTTGTGCATATAAATTACTAGGTAGGTATGCACTGGGACCTACATTTTCTTCTAGTATGTTTCTAAGGGTCTAACAAGGTTAAAATTGTAAATGAGAATAAGCAAAATATTGTGATATAAAGGTTTTTGAAAGAGAAAAGGAACTCATTGATTTAAGTAGTCTTTATCTATCTACCAAGTTAATTGGAGTAGAGAAAAAACAACTTTCATTAAATAACTACATAAAAAGCTATATTAAATTAGGTAGGAAATTGGTCTATACCTACTTTTGCTAAATTGTCTAGGTATTTCTCTGCTATCAGGGAAGTTAGTCAAAGGGTTATTTTGAATTGTATTTCTGGCAGAGCTCACTGCACAGGAAAAGTAATGATTCTATAATAATAATGCGGTATATTTTTTCAACCCTGTGTCAGACCAAGCTAAAGGGTCCTATGAGTTTTTCTTGTTAGTCCTTCCACTAACTTCCTTGAAAGAAGGGAAATAGGCAGTTCAGCTATTGTATAAGAATGTATGTTCCACCGTGTTTCTCTATCTGCACAGTCTGTCCGCTTAGTAAAATTCGTTTCGTTTTATCACTTAACTTTGTATTTCTTGATTTAAGTTCACCACAAACCACAGTAATTACTAAATAAAAAGTTTAATTAAACATGTTTTTTCAATTATATTTTCAGGTTAAGCACTTTAGTTTTAACATAGGCCTAGGGCGTCGTTTTTAAAGATAAATGTAACAATAAACCATTCCTAACTAATGGACGCCTCGTGACTTCGTCCGAGTAAGGAGTTTTTGTGAGGCCGGATTGGCTTGGCCCCAGCGAAGGCTCCACCACAGGTTGACTTCATTCTAAAACAATAAATAGACAGGATTAATATAACACAATACCCACACAGCACTACTATGTATAGGCTAACATCTTAGTTAGGGTAACAGTCAAGTGCAATGCTTGATTCCGCATCCTTGCCTTAAGCCAGCTCTAACTTAGAAAACCATTGAATAAAATGTTGTTGTTGTTTTTAGCCCGCACTGTCCCACAGCTGGGCAAATGCTTCCCTCGAGTTTTCCATTCTTTGCGGTTAAAAATAAAATGTTACCAATAGTAGGTATAATCATCTTCATGGGTCTTCTTATGTAAGCTCCATGAGCTGAGGTTTCCTGCGTTGACACTACATCACCATACTGTAAATAAATCTATCTAAAAATGCGGTATGATTGATTTGCGATCACAAAGTAACTTATATTTATAAATGAACTACGGTAGGTGGGTACTTACTTTTTCTTAAATTCTAACAAATGCATGTATTGCAGCTGACTTGTTTTTAACCTTATATTAATAAAATTGTTGAATAATTTCAAATTACTATCGTTGAGCATATCACACACCGACAGTCAAACGTCACTGACAGTAACCAAAGAGGATAAACCACTCAAATATTACAATTTTGAAAGAAATATTGGGTCTATGTTCATTCATTTTGTTCACTTTTCAATCATCGGCGCTCATCCTTATTTACGCAGAATGACGTCACTATTGCGATCGTCTCGTGTTGACGATATCGTAACGAGATGCTTCGTGATCGCATACAAAGTTATCGTGTAGTAAGCACGGTACGTTTACGCAGCGAATGTCAGAAAAATTCGTGATCACCCCTCTGTTGAATGTTGAGTGATTGTCAGTCAGTCTGTGTCACAGTCAGCTTCATAACATCTTATTAATATTATTAGGCATTTTATTTGTTTAAAATATGCGACTACAAGTTTTCTAAATTAATTCAGCTACCTCCAATCAATCACAGTCATCGAAACTAATCAATGTCCATTTTCGAAAACCGCTTCACTTTTTGCTTTCACCATCTGACTGACGACACCGTAAAATTACTTATTTAAAATATTGTTTGTTAAGTTTTTTCAGTATTTTATATCTTAATACCTAGGGTTCATAAAGTGTTTATCTCGTGGCTTACTTTGGTTTTCTTAGCACATCATCGTGGTTAAGCAACACTCCGCCCGGTGACTACTTGGAAAAGTGACCGTTTAGTGGCATTCTTCATCTTTTTTATATATGGCCCAGAGGCCATGCCACAGATGGTATAGCGTCCATAACTTTGCCAATGTCGACTTCGACAAGATTTAACAACAAAAAGGCGATGGAGGTTGAGTGTGATAAAAAAGGTTCGTGTTTCCAGAGGGAGAACAGCGTAGTGATTAAAGATTAAAATAATAATGATTCAATGTTTATTTGTCACTAAATCTATGTTTATTTTGCTACAATTTTTGAAAAGGAACATTACAGCCTCGTTTATGTGATGAGTAAATCTCGGTACTTGAGTGGAGACCACGGCTTGGCAAACGTAGTGTAGGACGGCCCCCAGCTAGGTGGAGTGACGAAGTATCCAAACATTCAAACTTCCTAACACCCAGCTGTACTTTGGCATTAGTAATAGGTTATAGGATGCATAGTACATACAGAAATAGCATTATTTAACAGGTATCTTGTGCTACTTCATCACTATCATCATAATCATCAGCCTATACCAGTCCTTGTACTACTTTGTAATCCAAAAAAGTATTAATACACAAGATGGGCAACAAATTTTGTGCTACGACTTTTTATTTAAAATTTTCTATCGTAGGAAATCAGATGTTTACTTATTTCATTGATAAAATATGTGTTAAAAATCAGCTGTTTCGACTTCCATTCTCAACTTTGATTTTTTTTTGTATTTATCTCGACGATATTTTCCCACTCGGCGGCAGCAATTTGCATAAACTGCCAAGTAGCTGCGCCGGAGTGTTTCTGTGTTCGCGCCGTAAAATGCCAGTCGTAAAAACCGCACCTTTTGCAAAAAGGACTTTGTTAAAAACTTGATCGGCAGCCCAAAGTGAAGATATTTTTAAATAGTTTATAGCTTTATAACATTTCAATGTGATTTGAGAATGAGAATGGGTTGAAAATGGAGCTGTTGGAAATTATGCAAAAAATAGGCTACGTACTTTGTTGGTTTGGTTCTATGCCTTATGCTTGTTGTTATGAAATGCTCTGAGCTTTATTCATCATCATAATCATCATCATCAGCCTATAGCAGTCCACTGCTGGACAGAGGCCTCCCCTAATGAGTGCCATTGCACCCTGTCCTGAGCTCGACGCATCTAGCTTCTACCAGCAGCCTTGCGCAGATCGTCACGCCTTAGGTTTATTAGTCCTACAATATCCTAACTACTGTCTTTATTTTAGCATTGTCTCTTCTGATTCATACGATAACGTTAAATAATATAGTATAATCTATAACGTCCAAATGTCGATCACTTCTGTCAACGATGCCAGACTGTCGGTTTTCTACATTTCCAGTAAGTGCCCAAGATGTTCACGATCTGATCCCACCCTTTTACCTATCACCGGATAGCATACAAAACGCAAAGTACCACCTATACCTGGGCCATATTTGGTAACTTATTTGATGATAAACACCGGTCCTGTTTTTACAAACATTGACGTTCTTTGAATTTCGATAAATGAAATATCAAAATTTGCAAATAAAGATCCGGTACCGACCATTTCGTTGTGCAACTGAGTTAGTAGGTAAATGAGGCCTCTGGTCGACATTCCACCTTGTCGAATCAAACAATTCTCTTCCAGATTTATTGTTTGTAGTTACTAGTAAGGGTGGAACCCCCTTTCGGCGTATGTTTACCTAGAACAGTGCAATGTTGGAGTTTTCAAATACAGAGTAAATCGGTTCCTTCCTCCATATTACACATTTTCACCTGTAATATTGGTCAATCGCTTGATTCGCTATTCAAAATTTGTGTTACCTGTGATAAAACTATCGTATAGACCAGGCGCAAGAGTTTTCCGGTTCGATTCCCATAGCGGGACAACAATTTGCAAGATCTACAGATATTTGTTCTGGGTTTGGGTGTTTTAGTATCATGGAATAATAATGGTATGTAACTTACCTACACATTTGACTTTTAAAATATTTTTTACCAATAAAATCTTTGATCTTGTATTTTAGTACTCAAATGTCTTGTCTCGTTTCCTCTTTAGTCTTTTGGGATCATTTATTTAGTACTTATGTAAGCATTCCCTAAGGAAAGAAATAATTCCATTGCTAAGGGTAAGTTTAGCTAGGCCCGCGCAGTCCTAGCCCAGAAAATTTTTGCTACATTGCTTGAAACATTTCTTTTCAACAACATAAACATTTAAATTTTTATTAATGTATTGTTTTAGTAAACTGTCCCACTGCTTCGCATGTAGTCTTCTTCAATAATATTATAATTATGTCCATTTAATATTATATTCTTTGACAAAACCGCTTTTTGTTCCTAATGAGACCACCTAGTGTTTTATAGGCTACTTCTTGTCCATAATTGGTTTCCTTGGCGGCCTGAGGTAAATCATCAGCATTATCTGAAATACGACTTTGTCTACTAGGTTCTTGATAACTGCTTGCAAGAAGTGGACTCTCGAATTTAGGTAAAGTTTATCCCAATCCAGCGAGAAGGGGACAAGGCAGACCAAAAAGAGATAGCGGGATGAACTGGATCAATTTCTAATTAATGGGGCGGAAATAGCCCAGGATCTTGATGTCCGGAAAGAATGGGGGGAAGCCTTTGACCGGCAGTGGTATATAGAATGCCATTATAACAATATTTGGACTTGCCTCTGACTACCCGCACATACGGTGTCGTTAAAAGCGTGCTGAATAAGTGAACTACTAAGTTTCTGCTCCAACTAACCTATTCAGAAACAACAAAAAAATATTGACACTTAGTTAGTGTACCTAACGAGAGATATTTAAGACGAATGGGTGGAGGCCCGCCTGCCTTAGACGCAGAAGGTTGCGGGTTCTGTTTTCACCGCGAGACAAATTTTTGTACGATCTGCAAATATTTGTCTTGGGTCTTGGTGGTTTCTATGTATATTATAATATGTCTGTATTTACAAAAATAAGTATATGAGTAGTATATCATCCATGCGGTTCCCATTAAACAAGCTCTAGTTAGTTTGTTAGTATCCCTAAACTTCAAGATGCTGTGTGATTGTGTCTAGCATTATTTATTTCAACAAAAAACAGTTTTTGTCTCATCATAATTTATTTAAAAATACTTACGTACCAATTTACAATTTATAACTTAATTCACTTATTATTATGAGCAATCATTGAATAAAAAAGTATATTTGTGCGCTTAATTGTTTTAAAAATAGATAGATAAAAACAAAAACCTACAAGTCAAGTGCTTGCTTTTTATATAATTTCAACAAATTGTGAACAAGTTCCCTGAAATTACTTTAAATTATCATGTTATTTAAAATTTTAACTTAATAACATAGCCATTATGTACAAATTAGCATTCTAGCACTTAAATAAAATCACGATTACCATAAAACATCTTATGTATTGCAAATTAAAGTTAATTAAAGAAAATACCGACATCAAACTATAAAATAACTACATAATAAATAACAGCGGCGATATCATACGAACCAGTCATTTCTTGATTTTTTATTCTATCTCTTAGAATAATACTACGATTAAGTACAAAAATAATAATAAATGTATCCAAGCAATAATAATTTACACAAAATCTGATTCTATTTTCAATTTTGATAGCCAACAATATAAATTACATTTTTTTCTAAAATTTCGATAATCTAATTAAAATTTGGAGGTAAACAAAACACTGCACAAACAAACCACTATGAGATCTTTACGAAAACCAAATCCACATTCGAATACATACAAACATACCTCTAGGAATCTTATGTGTTGTTACAGAAACTCGCACTAATAATACTTTTAAAATGTAACTCCACTCATTAAACAACTCCAAAAATCTTCTGAGCAATTGCTAATATTGAGTAAAGTAAGGAAATAAAATTAATTTAACGAGTTATGGATACCCAATACCCATACTCATGAAATGCATCAAATTACAACCATCAGCTTTTGACATCAACGTCTCATGATGTCTTCTATACTAAATCCTTTCTTCGGACCACTGGATTGGCTCGTTCCAGGTTTCGGGTTGGCTGGCGGTTGAATACCCACAATATTCTTTATACCACTTGCTATGTAACTTGAAGTTGGGTCCTCACACTCCTTTATCTGCGAGCTGTCCTTACATGCTGTAACTGTAGTAGAAGTACTTGGTGCTGTATCTTTAGGAGGTGCATGCTTGACGATCAAATCCTGAGCCACCGTCTGCTGAGGTCCTAGCACGTGTGACGAAGGGTAAGGGATTTGAGGATGAGGCGGCGGCATTGGCAGCCCAAATTTGTGGTACGAAGGCATTCCCATCATATTTGATGGTATACCGACCACTACCTCACCACTGCCTAAAAGCTGTCGGGGCATTGACAAATTGGTTGGCTCTGGGGATCGAGTTCTATACACAGCTGCACAACTCCTAACGTTGTCCCCCATATCAGGTGGATGGCTTCGTTTTCTGTAAGGACTTAGGTATATTCCTGAAGGCCCAGGGTCTATCGGTGGACTGGTCAGCTGGCCCATTTTTGTGGGATCAGGTGGAGGAATCTGGTGTAGGTCTCTGCGAATCTGTAGCTGGGGATGTCTGATCTGCGGTTCAGGTATTTCAGTGTATCGTATCTCTTTTTCCATGATTTCATCTGAAGTATAACGACGCTTTTCATAAAAATCTGTTGATGAAGTGCGGTGCTTATCATTTTGAGGGCGCATAGTATAAGGAGTAGCTCTGTTATCATTATGATGGCAATGAGTTTTTTCAATTACAGGTGTTGGAGAAATGCGTCTCGGTCTTTCTTCACTCTGTTCTCTCCCGAGACTTTCAATAGACGATGATCGAGCCCGTCTAACTGGAGAATGTTCTGGTGATGACAGATCTGGGTCTTCGTCATCGTAGCCTGGCTCTATCGGTGATCCTGGACGACCAATATCCTCTTCACCCACGTCTACAACGTCTCCTGGTGGGACATCACCAACGGCGTGAGTTAAAGCATGTCTGCGAAGATCGCAGTTTCTTCTGAACACCTTTCCGCAGGAGTTACATTCGTAGGGTTTGTGGTCAGTGTGGGTCAAAAGATGTGTCTTCAGGTTGGAGCGTTGGTTGAAGCTGCGACTGCAAACCGGGCATTTGTGAGGAGATTCCTCCATATGAAGGATCTTGTGGACGGCCAGTGTTCTCGACTGGCAGAACCCTTTCCCGCATTCTGTACACTTGAATGGTTTCTCCTTTGAATGAATGTACCTGCAACAAAGAAAGTGAAATTAAATATACAGGTTATTTTTAACTTATAAGTACTTAATAAACGTCGAGGATACGATTTAATGATTCGTACCATAAAATATCGTGGTTTAATTAAATATCGGAGTAGGGGCGGAGTTAAGCCGAACGCAAGTTCTGCAGATAATCCAACGAAATGTTGTTTATTTATGGCGGTTCATTATAAAGAACAAGTTTCGATCGCTATTATTACTCGGTCGTTTCGCCCTCTTTTTACATAGCAACGTCGCGTGCTCAAAGTGCCGGAGATAAAGCAGTAACTGTTCTCGAATTCCAGTTAGCCTGTGTAAAGGCTTTTAAATGTTAAAATTTCAAGCCGTCTACTAACTTATGTGTTAAGACGCACCTTGAACGTGATCTGAGTAACTCGAGACTATATTCTCAAGGCGACGTCGCATGTATCGAACACCATTTTTCTTAGAGCTCTGCGAATTCTTATCACTTCCCCCTTTTATGATATTGATGGCCAATGGCAAGGCGAGGTGGGAAGGTCAAACTGTAATGGTTCCGTTTCACGAGAGTTCCAGCTTATCCGAAACGAATTACGTTAAAAGCATTTTGTGGCCAATCACTGCGATTAATATTATTAACAGCATTCGTATTGGGTTACTGTCCGCCATCTGTTGAGCTGTTGGTGAAAGACGGCGTTGTTTGAAACAATTTAACTTCGAATCTTCAACCTAATTTAGGCTTACTAGCTTCCGGCGGCTTCTTATTATTGGAGTACAGTGTATGTTATTAACGATGCATTTGAAAAATACATGATGAAAAACTAAGACTAAAGTACATTAGTCTGATGTTATTCACTACTCTATGTTTCATTTATCTATTTTTCACAAATTAAAACTTTTTGGAGGTAATTAAATACGAAGTTTGAAGTGCATAGTTTGTTAACCATACACAAAACATGAAATTGATAACTAAATCAAGAGGTTTCGTATTTATATGTAGAATAAAACAATTTTTTTTGTGAAAACCGTACTACAAAATTTTACCACTATATACAGTATTAGATCTAGTCGCCGCGAATAAGAGGTAAATGGCCACTTATGGCTAAAATTTATACCATTCTTGTTTTTATAGGTAGCATGACGTAGTTTTAACCATGATATGTTTGAGGAAACGAACCAAGGCAAAGGTAGTTTGCAAATTATTATAGGAAGTATGGAAGAGCTGTATCAAAGTAATAAGCTAACAACCAGTTTGCCATATATAAACAATTTCCATGCATTTTAATCCAAGCACGGTCGTTTTAAATCGTTCATTTAAATTTAAAGTAGAAAGAGGAGCTAGGTGTCTGCCCGTGACTTCGTTTACATGCAAATAAGAATGAATATGCAATAGAAGCATTTTTTATAGAACAGTGATGACCATGTTTTTTTTTAGGTAAGATGAATGATTTGTGTGAAAGATGATTATAAGTAAAAAAGGAGTGAGTGCTGAGATGACGGCGTATGGTCGAAAATGGAAGAGGAAGCACTTTGTGCCGACCCCACTTAGTGGGATGCAATGATGGCTACTTAATATATATTCAATACCTCACCTACACAATACACAAGGGTTAGCTGTTGATGATTGCAAAATGGGTACTTAATTATTATTGGAATCACTCATTAGTTAGTTTATATTAATTGCGATCAGTTTGACTATAGAAAACAATACAGAAATAGTTAGGTTAAGATGTTTCAGCAAGACCAAGAACTTTACCAGAGAAGCATTTGAGCAGTAGTAGAAGAAAAAGCGGTTCCGGAGAAGTACTACTACAAGGACTGAAAAATAATGAGAAACAATGTATTTACATCTAATTTTTTCAGAAATAAATAATATTAATAGAGTTTTTTGTGAAGGGCTCATCCGCTGAAGCACTACTGCCATGCATATTTCTGCCGTGAAACAACTATGTTTCGGTTTAAAGGGTGTGAGTGGTGGAGAAATGACGGGTACCTGGGGTTTATCCCCTTTATGCCTGATGGTCATAGAGCTTTTCATCGTAAGACATGTTCCAAACATGGGCGATGGTTGCCACTTAACATCAAGTGGGTCATGCGCTTGAAATAAAGTAAAACGAGTAAGAAACTTTATTCAATACGATCGACAAAAAAATGACATAAGAACTCGCTTAATGATAATGACTCCAGAAATTCCTGAGCTTGTCATGCAAAGAATGCATCACGTAAACAATAATTACTCTAAAAAACCAACAGAGTGACCCTCCCATTACATGTGTATTGAGCGTTTGAAGATTTCGAGTGGCCGTTTTAGGTTACACATTTCCGTGAACCCCAGACTTTATTCTCACATCAATATTCTTTATCAGACAACGCAGTTAGTTTGTGATTATTATAATTGACTGGTTCAGCAAGTTGATGAGGAAATGTTTGTAGGTTTTGCGATTTTATCTTTTAGTAACCATCTTTTCGAATTTGGCATATAAGTGCATTTTTTGCATTTATGTGATTGAATACTTTGTTTAACGCTTAATTTGAAAATAATTTGCCGTATGGAAATAAGGATATTGTCCTTCAGAAATTGTGAATAACACGGAAGCGTTACGATTAGAACACGATAACTTAGAAAAACGACGGATTTACATGGTTATTGCAAAAGCAATCTTAAATAATTATATTTTTAATATATAATTCACTAATAAAGTGAATTTCAAAATTTTCTCTTGCCCTCGGTTTTGCTTGCGTTGTACCCGGATAAAAAGCAGCATATAGTGTTATTCCAACTCAAATTACATATGTGCAAAATATCGGTCAATCTACTCAGTAGTTTAGAATGAAGGAGAGACAAACATTTTACAAACCTTTACCTTTATAAATTAAAATAAAAAAATCTGTAAAATTCTCTTTTAAGAGATGACCGTTTTATAAAATTCTATCATATGTTTTTAAAAGGATTTCGTATTCTATGAATAGTTTTCAGTGACATAACTACACACAGCTCATATATTCCATGAATGGAAACCACTAGAAGGGCAAACACTGCCTCTCTAAGCATCACGCAAATATTATGTTTTGACTGACAGAAACCGGTTTAAAGTACACAAGACTTGGTCGGTTGGCTCACGTTGCCACGCAGCCTGAGATTCTGATGATACGCTAAAGTTGAAAATTTTCAACCTGTTGACACACAATTGTGATAAATTGAAAATGTACGCATGTATCCTATATTTATGAAGCTTAGCTAGTAATAAAAATCAGTGAATCTATTGGGAATTGAATGATGTTTGTGATTTACAGAAAATCATACGTTCATGAGATGCATTTTCAGTTATCTTCTGTTGTAAGTACTGCAAGTAGGTACATTACTGTGTTAATCCATCGAAACTGTTTTCAAAATCATATATCTGTGCCACCCAGAATTTAAATTTTGTGTTCTCACATCTTTTTTAACGTCGTCAATATAAAAAAATATTAAATGATCTACAAGCTTTACTTCAAAGGCAACACGATCTCTAACGAACCAATATTAAAAATCGTAATAAAATTACTCTCAATAATAATGAAGGCAAAGCCTCTATTTCAAAATAGATTGAGAGCTGCGATCGATTTCAATGATGTCCGGGCTCAAACACCCGTCAGACAACTTTACTATTACATCAAAGAAACCGACTGAATCGAATTAACAAGCCAATTACTAGAATGTAGAAATCATAAAACATGCGGTTTTAAAAGCCACTGCAACTTTTAAGGAAAGGATAAATATAGATAAAACATAGCAAGGAGAGACATAATACCTAATTATGTACAATAATAAATCATTATGCACAAATTCTAATAAAAGTGATAACGTTAAACAAACAAATTAAGGATAATATTTGAAGATGTCTTTAACAAACGAAATGCAGAACCAAACGTTATCAAATCTCGATCAATTTCTGACGTTAAATAAAATATATATGCAACGTCTGTCTCTTCGTATTATGCATCAAGATTAGGATCGACGGACATTCCACCACAGAATAAATGATAGGACACAGCTCATCAAGACAAGAAGTGAAGATTAAAAAACCGAGGTTTGAAATTACAGTCGTCTCGACCACGCACTAATGGGCTACATTAAAACACAATATACGAGTATATAATCTTTATACAAAATAGTTTATATAACCTCGGAGGATAATGTGGCTATAAATGGCGCCGGTAAAATTTTAATGTAGAAAGTAAAAGATAAAAGTTTGATTACAATTCAAGAAAAGGATAATGTAACAAAATTATAAAAGTATCATAGGCTTATTTTTAACAAATTATGTAAACAAAGATAAAGCTGATGAAGCTCTTTTAAAATCTTATATAATATACCAATCAAATTGGTAAGAATATTAACAATTAAAAAATTGGTTCTTTATAGGATCACCATTTTCTTAATTCTCGTGTACCTCAAAGTATAGCTATAGTATAGGTTGCCTATCAAACAGCCCTCGAATAGTAACGGAGGTAGAACAAGAAATAGAAAACAAAAAGGCTATATTAGATTGAATGAATGTGATTTTAAATAATATAAAAAAATACCTTCTTGAAAAACCCTTAGTAATGTCTTTATTTGATATTTAAAGTAAGAACTTCCACTAGGTTGTTACAATTGATATGTGTAAAACTTTGTTGGATGCAATAGCACTTGTTTCCTGTCTATAACACTAGTAACTCTACGCAGAGTCCAGTACTGTGTATCGAATCAATTTCTTCTCTGTATATTTTTTTCTTATTACAAAACTTCGTGAGGTAGATAGTCGACCAACTGGACACAATATTACTATCTCTATTTGATATATTACTGTTTGAAACTTTAATTACATTTTTATCTTCATTTACTATAGTTTGACATTCAACATTTTGTATAGTACCCTTTTTATTTCTTTAGTAATTTAATTCTCCATTAATTAACTTTGAATAAATGTATCGATTTCTAAAGTTTTAAATAAGATATTTGAGGAGTATAACAACATTATTAGATTTATTGATATCCTTGATGACTATTTTAAATAGTTTTTCATTAATATTTTGCATTTTATTCTAATACTAGCAGCAAAGATATTTTTTTTTAACTTATTCAATTAAAGGATGGATGTTTATATTTTACATAATGT
This sequence comes from Horisme vitalbata, assembly GCA_951804965.1. NCBI lineage: Eukaryota > Metazoa > Arthropoda > Insecta > Lepidoptera > Geometridae > Horisme > Horisme vitalbata. Next base: position 10,797,892 of record OX638091.1, read on the forward strand.
TCGTTGTTTTTATCAGGTTTCTAGTTCGTAAGTAAATCAAGTCTGACGATCGCGTCTGGAATGCCACAGGTCATTGCCCGATCCCCCCTTCTCGTCTCTACGATCGAAGCCTTCCTGCAGATCAATAGCTGGCATTCATTAACTGGATTACTTTGTCTTTTCCAATTTGATCATTTGGATATAGCAAGATGAACAAAAAAATATTTAGTGAAACAAGCATAAAAAATATAAAATAAAAATTAAATCTTATAGCATGATAAAAAAGCCTTAATTATTAACTCTTATGATGATTCAAAATGATAATGATAATTGAAAAATTATGTCAGTATCTGCTTAACCTAATATGGAACATAATAAAAATAACACAATGCTACCGTTTAAAATAATTTATTCTATTTTAATTATGTATTATGTATTTGCTAAACCCACACTAACGCAAACGGTAGCGACAGTTAATACATAAATTTATATAGAAACGACTACAGCCACTCACGTATAAGTAAATCAAAACCGCTTACAAATAGCTTGTATTTACATAATCTCGCGATTTGTATAATGAAGTAGCAGAATGAAGTTTTGTTATTCAATATGTTCGTTTTTCAGGGAGATACGTCGAAAAATTATTTTATTACTTGTTCCATTTTGTACCTAAAGTTATTGAGTCTTAAAGCGCACACTTTTATAAAAATTATCACCTTATAGAGAGACACACTACATATTGAATATAACTTCAATATAAATTACATATGATAAACATGATTTTATGCTTAAAAAAATGATTGTACTCATATAGCATATAAAAATAACTAAGTTTGGGTGTTTATCAAAATTATGACTAAGGTCAAGTTACTTGAATAAGTTAAAAGGGTTAAATTATACAAGATGCGGAAAGCTAATGGAAACAATGTTTTGACTACATCATGGAATGGGGTGTATTAACATGCATTAGCATTGGGATAACGCAACATGGTATATGACCAACTATATGACATGTTGTGTAAACATAATGAAAATGAATGAAAAAGCATCATAATTTGTAATGAATATTATGTCAGGATTATAAATTTTTGAGAGATTGTGAATTCGATATCATTGTTATGGAAGACACAATTCGATTTGATGTTTCCTGTTTTCTGTTGTTAAGTTTTGTAGTTAGCAATGAACGAGCATAATTTTTATATATTATCTGGAAAATAATTGATGATGTTTTACCATTTGAAATTTGTCCTGACTTCTCGAAACATTAAAATTTAGCATATTACCAAAGTGTAAGGCATTTTTAAAGATTTCCTGTAGTCGTCCTACTAAGTGATTCTCAGAGAAGCATAAATGCCACACTTAAGCAACTGCGCTTGGTCAGTGCCCACGCTCTGTTATCTCTTTACAACCAACTAAGCTGGTTTCCTTTAGTTCAGTTTATTGTTATGCTACCAAGACTAAGGTAGCACGCCAACGCAGTTTTTCTCGCTACCAGCATAAAATTGCTTAGAACTTTTATCCGAGCTTAAATTATTATTTCTAAGGTTTGATTTATATAAAACCTTCGAATTATTTCATAAACAAATCTAGTTAAATTTAAATGTCAAGCAATATTTCAAATTTTAGGCTTAAATTTATCTTTTGTATGTCATATTATAAAAGATAAAATTAAGACCAATAATGGATTCTCATATTCATTAAATGTCCAATGTATATTCGTGAAATTGAGTAAAAATCAGAAAAGATAATAAAATAAAAATGAAGCAGAATAATCTAATCTCAAACAAGATTCCCAGGTGATTCTACTTAGAGCAGTACAAAACATAATCTATTTAAAGTTCTTATTTATGCACCGACCTCACTCATGTCAAATGTTGACACCTAAATGAAGCCTCGTAATTAACCGGTACATTTCTGCTTATATTCTGTCGTAAGTTGACTGACCATCTGGTATTGGCAGTAGCTTTATAAAGCACATGACATTATGCAAATTAGCATAAGTGCTTACCACGTTTTTGCAACGACTGGCTAAAAATTTGCATTCTCATTAGTCGCTTTGACAAAATGAGATGTCAATTTTAAATAAGATGCTATTTTGTATTACCTATAGTCTAAAATTATATCATTTTATGTGTCTTTACTCGTGTTTTCCTGTTTCTCCTTTCTGTAAAAGATGTAGCTCTTTTTATTTAATTTTCTCCAAAGCTTCCTCCTATAGTCTCTAATACTTGACAATGATCTTTATTTTATTGTTATCCTCCTTTGTTTGATTTAAATATTTAGTATTATAAGCGCAGTTTAAGAAAACATGTCATAAAAAGAAGTTATAATATGTACGCTTTGTAAAGATTACAGATTTCCTTTGTTTAACTTTATTAAGCGATATTTCCAAACTGAAATGTATCAGACTTACACCAATTATGTGTATCATCACTAATTTTAAACCTCTTAAAAGCTAGCATATACCATATGGAAATAGCAGTTTTGTATTCGTTTAAAATACACCATCATTACCCGAATAGTAACGTTGGTTAATAGATTTTGTGTGGGCGTGTTCAATCACCACACAGGTAGTACAATGAGTCATTACTGGTGGCAGACGGTTGGTCTACAGATAGCGAAGTAAAATGTCTTTGGTAAAACTTACTAGATGATATTTGAGTATAATAATGAGGTTCGTTATTTATAATTAAAATTGTTTGCCTTTAACGGGAATCGATATTGATGAGTCGAAAGCGATGAGAGCGGAAAATCATTATAAATAGTTAAAGGTTAATTAGGAGTATATGTGCTTTTGGAAAAAAGTAAAGATGGAGTGTAAATATAAATTGTTAGTAAACATTCAAGTTATAATTTTAAATATCGATCAATTTTTGCCGTGGGAATCAAAATAAACTTGACAACAGGCTTTTTGATGGATTTCAGTACAAAAACTTAATCGAAAAATAATAAAGTTCGAGTCGCATAGCTCCACGCAGCATCATTTATTTTCCGTATGCCCCAAAGAAATTTTGTATTCGTCGCGAGCGGCCAACGTTATAAAAAGTCAAATCCCCAAAAGTCAGACAGGTACGTGGACAAAAAATAAATGGAAAATACTAATGGAGTGAGGCGAAGAGGTTGGACCGTGCCGCGGTGTGGTATGTTACTGTGAGGCTTGGTCAGTATTATTTTAGTCTTCATAAGATTTAGATATTATTATTAAGACGACTTCTCTCATTGAATTGAGTATTTACATGAACAAATCTAGGTGATGATGACAAAATAGAGCTTTAGACCACCTTACATGAAATTGCTTAACATATTTTAGATAGTTATTATTGTCAATGATTAAACATATAATGCAAAAAAATCACGCAATTCAGGTTGAGTTTTGTGCCAAGGCAACATTTGAAACTTGCAAGTCTTATAGGTACTAATTTCTAGTATAAGTACTAGGGACTTATGAAGAATAGTTTCCGCGTAGTTCCGAGTTTAGTTTTTGGCCTGGTATCCGTATAAATGAGTCAATTATTCCACATCAAGAACTTCATATGTGCAAAATTTGAGCTCAATCAAATCAGTAGTTTTTGGGTTAAGGTTTTTACAAACTTTCACTTTTATAATATTAGTTGGATAACGCTTAGTGGAAGCAGAATTCCAGTACCTCATCATCATAATCATAATGATAAGGTACTGGAATGTACCAGTACCTATCAGAAGAATTCTAACAGCCCAGTTGCCAGCTACACACATTGCAGCATCCGCAGCCGGTTTGTCGGCGCGCTGTCCAAGCGACGTAATGGGAGCGACGGCGTGCCGCTGCCGCTTCACACACAATTTCACCTCTGACTGACGCAAACATTCATTGTGCTGCGTACTTACTGCCGTCTGATGTCAGGTGCATTGCTAACTATAGGATTTAATCCCAAGAATTCGCTGTTCTGTCGTGGTCCTAAAGGTTATTTAAGTTTTCACCGTGGCCCTACCTACTGCTTTATAATTTTCTTATTTGAAAAATTCAGGTGCGAATCTTGTGTAATTTCATGCTCATCATGAACAGCATCTTCAATTACAGTTTTTGCCAAATGTGTTTTTTGTGGCTCCAAACCGTGTAATAAGACTTTTTGTGTCAGTTCACCTCTAGCTAAAAAAATGGCGCCATGAGCAGACATGAGAAAAAAATCTGATATTTGATCTGATTCAGTATTGAATATCTTCATTTTGAGTGCGCTTGAATAGTCCCAAAATATAATTTTTCACGCTCCGTATAATGTTTAAGAACTTGATATTGTTTATTTTTATATGAGTAAACTAAATTAACAAAACATGTTGTCTTCATTTTTGTATTATATTAAGGTTTTAACTTTTAGAACGGTCTAAATAAAGTCTAAGATAGTGAGCATACGGGGTGGTCACCGATATTAAATCAGACAATTTAATGAATCTTGCTCGGTGCTCGTTGGCCGATGTCAATTTTATATAGTTCAAAATACTTAAATTTTTATATCAGATATCAGGACTTAAAACAACAAAGCAGGTTATAATATTAGATCTTAAAAGACTAAAAATAAGTATATTGGCCTCACAAGACCTTCACAACACAATCTACAAGTGGATCAACGAACAACCGCTCAGAATTACGACACAGGTTTGATTCATGATAGTTTCTGGCAATTATACTGAGAACTTGGTACATTAATCAAACTATATTGATAGGTAACGTACAAATCCAATTAGAAGTATCCTTGTTACAATTTTGTTGTCGATCCAGCATCCCATGATTTATTGTATGTGGGGTACAATTAGGCCGGCAAAGTAGGAGAGTGTTAATTTTCATCGTAAATCCAGTTTATGTGCTGGGTATAATTGAGTGTAATCAGTTTTAATAGTTTGTATCAGAGATGTTTTTATTGGTAGGAAGATGAAGAAAGTTGCCTAGGATAGATTTATTTTTAATGTTGTAATTAAGTTCAAAGCACCACTATGTACTCATGGTGTAGACATCCTGATTTGATTAATTTGTGGTGTAAGTAATTGCAGGTCAATTACTTACACCACAAATTAATCAAATAAATTAACATATTCATAGTCGAGTAATATTTGTGAGTAGTTTTTTACCTAATTTGATTCCATGTTTCGAAAAAAGTGACTGTTTTGACATGATAAAAAATCCTGCATATGAAGTTTAATTAATAAAGATACAGTAGATAATAAAGTCGAAATTAGGGCAGCTAGATAAATATCCAATACTAAGAATTCAATCGAAGCAATATAGTATTTATAACTCAAGCGTGTTATATTTATTACTACTGTAAAACAGTAAAACGTAATAGCCTCTGCAGTGAATAATAAAAAAAAACTCGTATAATTATCAAAGTGCGACATTCATAACAAAAATCTGTTGCAGACAAAACAATAAATCAGTCAACAGAGCTATTTCTGTAAAGTTTAATAGGAAATTTTATGAAACCAAAATCTCGTTTATTCGAAACTTTTCTAAAGTCAATCAATAGTTTTAATCTACCAGACTGTACGTGCTTAGCTGAGATTAAAAATGGTCTCTCTGGTAATAAATAACGTGATTATTTCCTTTTCAAACTGACTACATTTAAGCTGGACGGTTTTGAGTGAATTCATTCGAGAGGTTTTCGTTAACGGGATTAAAAAGAATTCTTTGGGATACGTTGTGCCTTTCAATGTTGAATTTGTTATGCTACCTGTCATTGGTAACAAATACAAGGAAAGCTACTAATTCAATTTTAAGCTGAGTAGTGAATAAATGTTCAATAGAATTAAAATTAACATCAATTTGTGTATTATTAAGTATTTTTCAATATGAATTTATTAACATTTACATAAGTATTTTTTTTGGAATAGGTTTAAACAAAAATAGTTTACGTCGTGGAGACATAATTAGCTCTCGAGAGGTACCTTGTATAAGGATTTTCTATAAAACACCCATTTTAACTTCGAAAGGAAAAAACTGGATTAAAAGATACAATACCCCATCGTAAGGGAGCTAAGGTTCAAACACCAAGGACAACCGGTCAGGCTCGATCCTGTGGGTTGCACGATAACATCGGCTTTACTTATTTCTACATTTTTATTAAAACTACATCTAAAATATCTATCTTGATCTCAGATATGCCCATATTTTTATTGCGATGATAAAAAATTACAGATACGGGACTTTTGAGTCGGTTTCTTTGATCTGTTCATACAAATAAATATAATAATCAAATTGCATTACGAACGTGCAGTTAGTAGATAATTTGATTGATACCAAGAAATTATAAGAATTTTTGATAAATCATGATATCTGAGTCGATTAAAATAATTTTGTCTAAAGCACTTTAAAATTTTACAAGTTATTTTGATGTTCTTTATTACACAATAAATCCATTAAAATAGTGGTAGGTAAAACATGTTATTTTTTTCCAAGCCGCACGTGTTCAAAACCGTTTTGACGAAAGGGAACAGAAGTGAGTTTAATAAAATTACTAATAGTAACTACAATCCTTCTTAAGGCCTTCAGGCGGCCTAAAAACTTCGACATCAGATTTGGCCACTTAGCTCATACTATACATAATTTTAAAATTATTATATTACTTTACCTTAATACAGTCTAGCTAGAAAACATTAGCACGTCTTAGAATTGTAATTCAAGTATGTAACATAATAGTCTAAACTAAACGATCTACCCAAAACTCGTATTCAGACATTACAAACAGTTATATACCAAGAATTTCTTCAAATATAAGATTAAGGATCTACCTGGTTCAAAAGTTGTTTGTATGTGTCTCTTATGTTTGTGTGTGAGACCTCATGGATTTTATCTGAGACGTCATCATATGATTAATGGACGCACGTAGAGTCGCCTGAGATGCCTTTCTTCTATCTTCTCAAATAACAATGCATTTGAAGTATTTTTTAACTTTTTTAATAGTAAGTTCTTCAGTTGAGAGAGGATTGTCTGCTTTTGTGACAAAATTTGATGGGATTTTGGAAATCATTAATAAAATAACCATGAAATAACATTAAACAGTTACTTATTTCTTTTCATACATTGTTTATCGTCATTATTATTGACAACTTGATTTTTCTCTGCTACTAAAAATAATAGAACTACCTATATACATAACAGTTCTCTTCACGGGGTTAAACCATAATCATTTACACCATATAACAGGCAGATAAATATCTCAGTAATGTGGTCATAAAATATTCAAAATAAATTACAATATTCATATTCAAACGAAATATCCCATTGTAAATAAAAATCTTGCTGCAATGCTTAGGCCACACGAGCTAAGACATTGTTTGGATAACGACCGGTCAGTGTTTGCCTGAGTCAAGATCGTCAAGTCCACTTGGAAACTCAAGCAATCTTTATCAAGCTGTGAACGTTCATGGCTTAAAGCAAGTGCTTTATCGAATGAGGATATTGAAAGCGTGAGAGAAGTATAACAGATTTCTGTAAAAGTTATACAAAAAAAAATATTACAATCACAAATTGACAATAAAAAAAGAATAGAAAGATGTTTAAACTTCAACATCAAAGTTATTAGGTAAGTGTATGTCATAAATTACGCTATGCCAAACATACGGTAGTACATTATTATTCCAAAACCAGCGATACAGATTGAAACAACAAGCTTTATGGCTTTTAAAAACTGGATTAAGTAGCAAAGAAATGCTAAATTGACGATAAGCATACGTCTTGTCAGCCCACGCACAAACGTGTATACTTTGATGCTATACTGCACTTTAAACCATTGTGTTAAAGATTACATTCGCGCAAACGGTTCATAGTAAAGGATTCAAGTTATGGTCGGACGGTCAAGATAAAGCTCCCATTGTTTAACCCACGTCTAAAATTACCTATATTTTATTATTTGGACATACAATCAGTATGACACAAATATAATTATCATCCTTTTTTGTACCACTGCTGGTCATAGGCCTTCTATTGATTATGCCACTCACTTCGATCCTGCTCTTGTCTGAAGTAAATAACCAACAGGTGCGCTCGTCTGAGACACATATATAAGTCAAACAAAATATTGATTTCGTGATGTAAAATTTCTAAGTAAAAACTCCGTTATAACAAGTTTTATTTCCAAAAACGCTAAAGATACAAATAAAAGGATTATAAAAAGGAATAAAAATATAAATTTCTCACGTTTCGGATTAAAGCATTCCACGGCGGATTAGCACAATGAACTTCAATTTGAATAAAACGCTTGAGCCCAAGACGTTACGGAAAATTATAATGTGTAATTTACAACGAATTCACATGGATGCTAAAAAAACATTTTACGTTTTATTTCGACAAAACATTGAATATACGAGACGAATGACACAGTATGGCAAACGCTGCATGAAATTGCCGATGACAAGGTTGGTACTTTTCTCTAATAATAATACAGAATTTATAATTGCTGTTGTAAAACGTTAATATTTATCTATGTAGACTCTCAAAAGTCTTTATTTAGTCAGTAGCAAGTTTAAAAGAATATTGTAATTTTAATGTAAATTATGATTCTATCGGTAGACACATAATTGATAACCTGACTGAAGAGGTCTTCTGTCGGGTAATAAACTGAAGTTAAGCATGTATAGGTATTTAAATTTTTTTAAATTCACGAATTGAATAATAACATACCAAGCAATGAGTGTTATTCATTGTATTAATTATTGCAAATGTTATAGATACAGTCGACATTGAGGAAAAAGAGCAAAAACACGTGAATCCGTATCACGCGAATGCTAAACTTAATTGCTTAGTTATAACGACAAAAAATGCTTTGGAATACAACACGCGAACGATATAATACGTTTACCTGTCGATCCAATCTAATAGCATCTGAATAATCAGCCAGGCTGATCCGTTAGCATAAAATACCAGATTCGCATTTCGAAATATAAAAGTGAACTGTACTTCAAAATCTAAAAAACTTAAAAGGAATATTTGAACAGTTTCATGTTTTAGAAAAAATCGTAATAAAATCGTAATATTAGAAGGTACTCATTATGTTATATTAAAAAATAAAAAGTTTTTGGTCAATGTTTACAATAAAACAAGAAGCATATTTAATGAATCGCCAAATAATACACTGACCGCAGATTTTGTAACCAGATTTTCTGACATCGGATACCCAACGGCAGCATTTTGACTTATCTCTACAAATAAACAATAAAGTTTATTTTGTATCGCAGGTGCACAGGATGCGAGTAAAGTTCGTCCTTAATGTCAAAACGAACGAAAAATAATTGCGCAACGCTCTTGGAGAGAACTTTCAAAAGCCAATGAGATACTGTGAAATCGACGAGTGCGCGTACGGCGTATCAGGCTAATTATTCTAGAGCCTTAGTCACGACTACATAGAACAAGTGTGGCTTAAAAGTACTCTACCTAACCAACGACTAATGTTATTACTTTGACCAATTTGAAGTTTGACCAGTTTTAAAATGTTGTACTTCTATTTAATTGGCGCTGCTCTGGGTGGTATCTTTTTTCTAGCTGTTACTTTTTGAATCAATTTTCATCTCAAAATTATGTAATTTGTTCGGTGATTTTTGTTTCCTGACCTTCAAAAGCTTTGAGTGTTTGATTTCAAGAAGTTGGGATTCCAAGGTAAGTTAAATTGGACATTTAAGTCTACGTCAAGATTCACCTGGATCAAAATTTAAATATCGCGTGACAATTTACTGGTTTTGCTTAAGGCACAATCGACATTTCGGGAACGATTCGAATTTCGCAGATTCCAGCCAGCATTTTGATCGTTTTCAAATAAGATAAGCCTTGATCCGAAGTTATGATTGGCTCGCTCTACAAAATGATAATTTCTAAAGGTCCGTAGGCTAAACTCTTGTTCTTGGCCGAGTCCACCTGCCTTCCTTTGATTTATTATGGATTCAGTATTAATTTGATATTCCTTTTTGCCGTGGCCCCTTGAGCGATCGGAACGAGCGTGGAGGCTGCGGTCCCATTATATGTGGTCTTGGACCAATCATAATTGCATATGAGCCTCAAGATAAAATGTTCAATGCAAAATAACTCTCCATCTAACTTTGGCAACAATTTAAGTGTTTCATTTGAAAGGACTAGTCTAGTCTGGTTATTAGTATGTGTTTCTTACGAGATTAAACCAGTTTTTCATAAGAAATTGCTCGGCTTGCAGGGTAATGATAGTAGATAGTCTCACTTCTCAAAGGTACTTGAACCGTTGGTATGTAGGTAATATTTTTATAGCCGACAGTGAATTGGTGTTGCTGTGTTTGTCCATATAATATTTCTGGTGGGAAGCGGTTATGTTTTATTAATGGTTGGATTTTTGTAAAATTGGAGGCGTATCTCCTCATAAAAACGGTTAATCTCTGAAGATTTGACGAAACACGAGATAGTTATATCATGTTCGTTTTTACATTAATATTCTTATAATTCTGATTTTATCTTGATCCATAGATAATGCTTAGAGTAGTAAAATGCTCTCTGGCAGAGCAAATAAGTCACCGATAATTTCTTAAAAGTATTAGTCTTTGCGAGATCTAAATACCATTAACAAATATTTAAATATCTAATAATAATATTCAAGCTTTACTTATTTGCGTAATTGCATGAACATGCCATTTCAATCTGCAAGACGCATCTCAGGTTACCTCATTATTTGTTCAGTTCATTTTCTCAAAAATTTTGGGACTATAAAATTCTGATCACGCTTCGATTCCTTCGATCGATTTCGGATAAGGCTTCGTCATTAAAAAACATATTTACGTAAGGCCAGTTAGTGTATTTTTGTTAAATATTCATGGTATCAGCTTACAGTACCAACGCAGTCAAGTTTTATATATAATTATTTTGATGTTGTTTAATAAGTTTTGATCGGGCTATGTTGTTTTTGTCTTATTTTTTGTAAAATCGCGAATCATTCATTTTCGGTGTTATCCTTGGAAAGGTTAGAAACATTAAAGCTTAGGAAGATCATAATTCTATACAAGCGAGGATATAATAACATGTTATGCATTCCAATATTGTGCATGCCTATTAAAATAATGCAGTCATAAACATAATAATCCTATCGAAAAAAACAACTAACAATTATGACAAATTCAGTGATCTCATGCGCAACAACATGTATTACGTGTCAATTTTTTTTATAAAATAATTTATAGTTGCACCAGCTTTCAATACTTACAATTCTAATATGAATCTAAGTTTCGTCACGTTTTGTAGACTTATTCTTCTATGGATATTGTTTATATAGAGCTTTGATGAAAAGCATTATAAAAGTTATAAAAAATTAAGGAACATCTTAGTGAATTACCAGTACTAAAAACAACAATATACCTACTAAAAATTTTACTGACAACGCTACAAAATTTTTAAGTTTCTTGGGCAGTATTTAAATATTCCAAAATAAGAGAGCATTTGAACGTAAAATAGGATGTGTTAAGGATTAAGCAGTACTATTTTATAACAGAAATACTTTTAGCTGTTTTTCTGGCTGTATCTAATCCTTGTTCCATTACTACGCTTCCATCAATAGAATCGCATGAGTCATCAGAATTTAAACTAATTACGGCCCAAAAGTAAAAAATCCATGAGTTGGTCTTTTGGTCCGTCATTAAGGAACCTTGTGGTTGCTTTAGTACATTATTTTCTTCTCATTTGTTTAGCTGTTGCTAACTCTTGGTGCTAGAGATCCGAGGCCGATATTTATATAATAGAGTTTTTATAATATACAAGATGAGTTTAGTTTTATGGAATAAAGTCCGCGGACGCGTCCGCTTAATGTGAGGACAGCTTTAGACCACATTTGTCCACAAGTTTTTCAATAATTCTTATTTTGAAAAGTTTTTTGTCTCTGGAAAATCACAAATGCACTTTTCGTTTATTTGTGACCAAATAAAGTAAAATATAAAATGTAAAGGTAGATTTATGTTTTGAGAACAACATTAAGTTAAAGATATTAAAGTCACTGATTTCTAATGAAGCCACATAAAGGTTAATCAAAGACAAGTAGGAAGGTATTTAATTAATCGTTCTATACCTACTTATGACTTTGTTTACCTTGCGTAGGTACTCATAGACAATTCAAACTACATTTTCCTTTTGGTTACATTGCATTCGATTTGATTCAGTGGAGGAAATGGCTACTGAAACTCATTAAAATGACTCAAATTTAAACAACATCACACAAGTCCTACTTTGCGAATTAACCGCAAAATAAGAAGAATTCAAAATTAGGTCTTCTACAAAACCGTTCAGTAGGAAACTTCTCAAAAACAAGTAAGGGTAGTATGACATGAAATCTAGACTTTTTTTACTTTTAATTACCCGCATAGGTAATATACCCATATGATTAAACGCTACATTTACCATGGCCTAAAATTTGCACTGTCACTGTTTGTCATTATCCAACAGTGAGAGATGGAAATACTTTAAGCATTTTTTTACATATTTTGACAGATTTTTTTAAAGTAAGGTCATATATTTTTATAAATATTTTAAATTGATGTACTAATAAATAACAAACTGCTTGGTTATGTTGTAAAACGTATTCAGTTATTAGAATTATTTATAGAATACAACTTGATATTTATGATTGCATGTTACCATAAAGTTGACCAATTATAATATGTTTCAAAAGAAACTGAATATTATAATTTATCAAAATACATTTTAAAGGTTTCTGTTATATCAACATTATATCAATTAATATATTAATTATAAAATCATAATCCCCTTGTCTCGATTACTAAAAATATTTTGTATGAGCAATGACCAACTCTGATTGCAGAGTTTAAAAAAAAACTGAAAATTCAGAAACGACCATCCAATTCTTTGTTACATTGAAATTATTGAAATAAAATGTATTTCCATTATTATATTATCCATTTATTGAATTAAAATGTATTTGAATGACGTTTCATATAAATTGTATGGAAATCTTTTTTTTTTAATTTTCTCGAAATCTTACGATTTTATTTGATAAGATACTTTGGGAAAAGTATTCCTGTTGGCAAATAGGGTCGATTGAGACCAACTAGTTTTATTTACAAATGTAATTTTCTAGGGTGCCTGTATTTTTTTTTATAATCCGAAAACGCAATTGTTTTTTTTCTTCAAAATAAACCTACAGTTTTTTAAGACCAAAAACTGTAGTGAGAAACTATAAAAGAAAAGGTGGCTGCCCTCATGATGACTCTAAGATTATATTCCCTCGTCTCGAAGTTGGTTTAACTAAGTAATTTTCATAAACCTAGTTATACTATATTTTTTATATTGCTTCAGTAGACGTTTTTTCGGTTACGATCTCTAGAATAAAACAAACTAAATCTTTTCTGATAATCTACCAGGGTAAAGTATACCAAGTTTGACTAGTTTTTATGAGATCAATAAATATGGGATCAGATCCTCATCCAAACTGATAGTAAAAATGGTCATATTTCATAAAATTGATGGCTTTTGGCCTACACTTTTACAGCTTAATCTTTAGAAATAATTTAAAATAACGAATTCCATTCAAACTACGGTCAAAGTAAAGTATTGCGGGGAAAGAAATAAAAAAGAAAAAGAAGAAAATAAAAATGGAGAAATTACACAAATCAATATAGATAGAACTATTTCCACGAATCCACAATTGAGAAGCTTTATAAATATTTCAATTCCAAGTAGCAAGCCGGATGTAGCCACAGTTGGGTTAGCATCTGCACCTTGAGTTACACCGGCTGCCGTATGCATTTAAATTAACTAAAATACATCATCTACATATATGTATGTTCAGTGTTGTAGAAAATTAAAATTTGTAGAGTTCTAGACTAAACTAATCGTTAATTGCGCGAAATCTTGCGAACAAAATTGCCATTCACCTAACGCGCAAGTAAACATTATGTTATTTAAAATTATTTTTTTATAATATCCCTAAAATTTTGACTGAGGCGGTATTCGAACTCGCAACCTTTCTTTATAATATCCATATGTTATTTGCTCTTATATTATGTTTATGCCCGCGGCTTTGCTCGCATGATACCCAGATAAAAAGTAGCCTAGGTGTTAATCCAGACCACAATCTATGTATATTCCAAAATTCATCTAAATTCGTTCAGCCGCTCTGGCGTGAAACAGTAGAGTAACAAACATACATACATCCTCACAAACTTTCACGTTCATAATATTAGTAGAAAGTAGAATAGTAGGATCTACAATCATAAAATTCTTCCATTTTTTAAGTCTATTTGCAAGTTTAAACGTTAAAATATAAAAAAATGGAAGAATAGAGTAGGGTTATCTATAGTAGATATCACGTGGCTAAAGCTACTTAAATGGAATAAAAGTAACTTACCTATGGTCACGCAGATGATCCTGTCTTCTGAACGCTTTCCCGCATATATCACAGGAGTAAGGCCGCTCATCCGTGTGGGTCCTCTCATGGATCAGTAGGTTGTACGACTTCGTGAACTGCCTGTTGCAGAACTTGCAAATGAACTGTTTCTTTGGCCTTGATGCTCGACCTGGGGCTCGGAGTAACCGCCTGTCTAAATGTGGGTGCATTTGATGGGGACCTGCCCCAGGGGGGAACAATCCAGCGCCCGGAAAGGTGAATGTACCAGCCGCAGTAGGTGATGGCCCCGGTGCACTGAGGAAAGCACCAGGTGGTCCGTAAATAGGAGGTTGTGATGATCCATCGGACATCATTCCCTCAATAGATGATGTTCGGTGATGAGGTAGCAACATAGCAGCAGCTGCTTCTCTCAACGCCACCTCTTTCCTTTTCTCAACCATCATTGCCATCAAATCAAAAGAGTTTCGTTTGGGAAAGGTCCCTGATGCTCTATCTGGTGATCCTTTAGCTGGCTCCGATCTGTCTCTCTCCATCATTCTCTCTCTTTCAATGATTTCTGAGGGTATCAAAGCAGGGTGCATTTCATTGGGATACATAACAGGATGCATTGATCTTTGAGGTACGACAGGTACAAAGGCAGATGATTCTCGATGTGTCGCCGTAAGAAGTGATCCAGGCATTTGTCTGTGGTAAGGAAGTGGTGGTGAATCAAAATTGCCACTTGGAATTCTGCCATTTGAAGATGGTCGCTGCTGAGATCTTTCAGCAGAACTGGCGAGAAACTGATCATGTCTAGATCTTAGCGGGGCATTGACTGGACTGTCTTGTGCTGGGCGAGGTGTTGACGCTCGAGATACTACAGTACCACCGTTTTCCGACATCACGTTTTCATTAACATCTGAAATAAAGAACATAATATTTTATTTGTTGATTTGAACAAGATTACTTTTAGTAGTACTCTTAGAAATAATCTACCGTTAAACAGCATTTTCTGTTCGTGTTTGCTTTACCATTAGCCTCCTAATCGCAGTTTATTTATCTTCATGCCTTTCTCCAGATCTTATCATTGACAACCGTTTCAACGTGATCCGTTGTGTGTCTAGCATATGCGAGGTGCTAAACATTTAGATTTATGGATCGAGAATCATGCTTAATGAAGTTGCTCTATATTGTTTCTTGCCGTCTTGCATTTTAATGCATTCTCACGATATCAGTAGGTATAAAGTATTTATTTTTAATCAGACCTAATGCCTCAACTCTCATTTACATCAAATATATCTCGATGGTTTTTATGGAACACATCGTCCACTGCTAGAATTTATTAGGATCGATCTATTTAGCATTTTGTTTTATCTTCTTTTGATAATGCGAGTGTCTCATGCATCATTCATCAGTTTACGTATGATCGTATCTGTTCTTAGCTCCTGGTGGTATCAGAAAATGTTAATTGCGACCGGATTTTGCCGTGGACTGAACATTAGTGTCTTTTCTAGATATATTACTATGATCCGTTTGAATAGCTTCGATTTTCTTTGCAGCTTTTATACGCAGTTTTAGATCAAATTTATTGTTATTGCGATCAACGAGTCACTTAAAATAATTATGTAAAGCAGGATACTTGATTATGTCAATTTCTAAAACGTTATGTTTGAAATATCGGGCTATTTTACGTTTATTGTTTTTTATTGGGTGATCTTTAAAGTAGTGCATATTTAAGAAAGCTATCATTATAAAAATATCCAATAGACGTATCAAATTACATGAAGCTTTTAAACATGTTTTACCCATGTTTTACCTATTAAATTTTCTCCTTAGCACTTGAAATGTACGAATTCTTGACTACTGCTAGTTTATTATTCAACCATTTTGCTTTTACAGCCTGGATACCTATAAAGGCGACTATTCTCAGATTTACGGTTGGTCTTTTACTGTTCTCATCTTATGAGCATCATGCTTTTGGATAGTAAAACTGACACTTGGTTTTATAGCTAATGCCGGTACCGAGCAATGTTTTTCTTATGTTTCCTGTGTCTCGTAGGCAAATGACTTTTAAAATTTTCATTTTGTTTATAGTATCCACACTCATAGTCACATAC
The DNA here is from genome assembly GCA_951804965.1 of Horisme vitalbata. Taxonomy (NCBI): domain Eukaryota; kingdom Metazoa; phylum Arthropoda; class Insecta; order Lepidoptera; family Geometridae; genus Horisme; species Horisme vitalbata. Next base: position 10,814,297 of record OX638091.1, read on the forward strand.
GAGTTTAACTAAAATTACGTATTAATAGAATTTATTTTTCTGTTTTATATGAATAAATTGCTAAAGCTAACAATCGCATAAAACACGATTTTCATTAAATAACAAGTGGTAGGTAATTAATAAAATAGTTAGTAAACATAAAATTGATACCCCCCAATCATATTTTTTATCCAAAGCTATAAAAAACTAGGCGTCAGTTACATCAACTTACAAAAGATTAATCTTAGAATCAATTTATTCAAGCGAGATCGAAAAAGAAGGCGATCGCCGGGTCCGCATTTCACTGAACGTTGCCCGTTCTACCGTAAAAGCCTTCTGATTTTCTTTCCCTCTCTTTCATACCTGGGGGTTTGTATGTGTCGTCTTTTTCGCACTTAGGCTGTTCTTGATCGAGTTTCTACCATCTTACTTGCTCCGAAGCTGTATGACTACTTTTATCTCTCTTTCGGTTCGAGAATTTAGAGATATGAATATGTATATAGGTACTGCAGTAAGTAATGGACACCGGGATGTAATACCGGTCATTTCAATAACATAAAGCTTTTAAAAAGAATATTTTAACTCCTTGAAAATTTAAATTTCTTGAGTGTGGGACAGTACGGCTTACATTTTACTGTATCGATATGGTATCGATAGTGATTAAAGCTTTTTGTTATTTAATACGGATTGTATGGTACGGATATAGACACTACAGTCCCTTGAATAAATTTCAGTACTGGATAATTTACTACTACTACTACTACTTAATACTTTTACGCATAAGAATAAATAAATAAATAATCCTGGACGTCATCACACAACATCATGTAGCCCCAAACTAAGCAGAGCTTGTATTATGGGAACAACATGATTGATATACTACATAGATACATTTTTTTTGTAAATACATACATATCATACATATAAAACACCCAGACCCAGAACATGCAAACATTTGTCCCGCAGCGGGAATCGAACCCGCAACCTTCTGCGTCACAGAGGTCGTGAAAAAAATGAGCCGTGGATCACTCTTCTTGTGGATAAGATTAGCTAAGCTAAGAGAGACATCAAAACTCAGCTAAAATACTTGCCCACGCCTAGGCCCAACTGCCCAGGCTCTCTAGGCTTACAGCGGGTAAAAGTAAACACCTAACGCTGTACAACTACTTATTACTAGATGTAAAGGCAGGTTTAGTTGATTTATATTTATTATTTACAGTTAACAATACATGGCACTGGCTTACAGTTATTGAATTGCCATTGACACTTGTTTTATGACTGTCGCAACTACTGGTAATAATTAAAAACCATAACTGTTTTATCAAGAATCAACTCTATAGAAGTTTATCATAAATATCATTTTAGGTTTTCATTAAATTTTATTATTTATAGGGAAGCTAAAGAAGAAAAAAAGATTTTGGCACGATACTTTACAGTGTGTTTTTTTAACTCGAACAGTTTAGGCAATTTAAAACCTTAGCAGCAGGTCTTCTTTAGAAATATTTTATTTGAATTTAATCATGACTTATTCGTAGAATGGTAGCTAGGTACAGTGCCACAAGTATAACTGGGCGAGGTTCTGCGCCATTATGCTTAAAACAAGAAAATTAATGCACTTTGATTACTGTTTCTCTTGAACCACTTTTATTTCAATTCAATTTTGTTTATTTGAGACACAGAGTAATACTTAAATCACAATGTAGTACAATTTGCGCAAATACTGTAATTATATTAGATATTAATTTTACCCGACTGTCAAAGAATGGTTATGTTTTCAATAATATGTAATAATCTGGCCAATAAAATGAAGTTATTCCAAAATTACAAAAACAAAATAGGTAATATTATTTTTCAGTTAACAGCTCAGAGATTTGTTTAGTCGTTTTCTTGCAATGAGTCCTCATCATAGATTTGATTTGGGGCTCTGAGTTTTGTAATCTTAACGACTTTTAATGGAATCAAATACATTGAAATTTATGGATCGAGATTTCTTTTATCTAGGCAGAGAGCAATTTTTTCGTCTAGTCGCTAAATCACACTGAATATTTCATTGCGATCTGAATATTATTCAAGTGGACGAAATCATTATACAGCATTATCTAACAACCAATGATGTTTTGTATAAATTTGGATATAGATTATGAGAATCTTTTTTGATTACTGATTTAAATGATGGATGAGAGAGTTAAGATAATGGGACCCAAAATTACTACGAAGTAAATGATTTTTTGACTGAATAAGGCGTCTTTATTTTTCAACAATCATTAGGTTTATTTTATATACCAGCATAGTTAAAACATATTTTTAGTAAAAATATTAGATGAAACAATGAAAAAGTTGAATACTTAATGAAATTAGGAAGTGTGATCATTAAAGTAGTAAAAAAGGCTTTGACATAAATAGAGACATAAACTAAGACAATATTTTAGTCACAGTAAAGCTGCACGTCACACGTAGCGAGTGATTTTATATTCGTTGCGAATAAATTCGCTGCGAGCCACTTGCAGTCTGTTTAATAAAGTGACTTCGCAGCCAGTGCCGTGTCACAAGCATCGCTCGACCGCGGTGCCATCGTAGCGAGTGACGCTCGCAACGGTGCTAATCAAACATGTTCAATTCCAATCGTAGCGATATTACTCGCGGTGCGATTTTTGTTTATCGCAGCTAGTAACATGCCACACTAAGCTAATTGCTAGCTTGCGGCTTTCCATCCTTCTTCGTATGAGTTAGTAGCCAACTCTGATGTCGGAGTTTTCAGGCCGCCCGAAGCCTCCGAGATGGCTTAACAACAAACTAAGCCTGAACCAACATCTTAACATGCCTTCCGAAGTACGGAAGTGCTCAGATCTAAATGTCACTAAACGGTCACCCATCCAAGTAGTGACAGGGCAGAGTGTTTCTTAACTAAGGTGATCTGCTAAGAACACCGAAGTAAGCCACGCCACGAGAGCTTCAATATGCTCGCGGCAATATGCATTCAATAATAATCAATAGCGTTTACTCGCTTCGTGTGACAGTAGCTTAAAGAGCCGATATAATATTACTAAGCATTCCAGCATTGGCGAACAGATTGCAATAAACAATTCTGCAACTGTTGGTAATAGAATACTTTGACATGAATACATTATGGATATTGCTCCTGGGCAAACTAGATAACTATCAAATGTGCATTATAATTTGTCGTCTTAGGACTTCCTATTGTTCATAATTATACCTTGAATAGAAGAGCAATTTAACAAACATCTGAAGCCAGATTTTATTCGGCACTTGCATTTTCTTAATCGCTTTAGCTTAGCTACCAAATCATACTTTTTCCTTCCAAGTGTATTGTCATTAGAAGCTTCCAAACTTATAAAAATCAGAACTAAAGGAAATCAGTTTCAGGAACTCAAACTTTTTGTTTCTGAATAGGTATGTACTTAATTTGTGTCCGCCATTTTCTCTTTTATAATCGGAAGCATAATCGGTTTGTGAAGTTATCACCAAATATTCCTAACGGTTTCTTTTACTAGAAACAATTAACTTTATTGATGGAATGTACGCGGCATTCGCTTCAGTCAAGGTGATAAGCATCACACTAAACTCGGCAGATAAGATTAGCCTTATCGGTTGATGGTAAAGATTAACTACTATTTGTTTAACTCCATCCATTTCTACTGTATTGCAGTTACGCAATGGCTCTGTGTATAGCTTAAGGGTATTTTAGACGAGCAACCACGATAAAATGATGTGGATCAAAAGTTGTGTCAGCTGCTCAAAGTTGTCCGATGTTGTCAGTATCATTGACATCTCGAAGAGTCCACAGTTGCTTTAAGCATTCGCACGAAATGCCATTTCATAGTATAAATTCGTATCCGGCGATATTTTGTTGATGTTGATCTAAGTATATCGTCTGAAAATACCATTTTTAATTTATTGCAATAAACTATTTGCACTCGTTTGTAAGACTGATTGGGCAATACAAATGACTTTTGGTGTTGTTAGTGCAAGCTTTCTGAAAGTTTGATTGATGAAGCTGTAACTGATATTTTAATAGTCAATGGTTTATCATTACTTTGCTCATTGGCTTAGCTTGCTTCATTAGTGACAGGTTCATGAACTGCGTTGCGGTCGTCTTCTGTTACAGTGTCGCTTTCCATAATTTGTGATACACCAATCAAAGACTCGGCTCGTGCCTCTACAGCTCACCTATTGTCTAAAACCCCATCGTAAATTTACTCAACAATACAAACTACTGTTAAAATAATTATGGCGAAACACAGTGGCAGGAAGCATTTACTAACAAAACTGAGCAAATGAACAATAGAATTAACCGCAGCTCCGTTATTTCCCAGAATTGTTTTTTACTCCCAATCTATGTGGAACAATAAAACAAGTGTGTGTAACCCTCACTCATCCATCACATCATCAATAAAACAGGTAGCAAGGAAAGCGCACCCTGCCTACCCAATTTATTCCACATCCGCTGTATTAAATTACGAAAAAAAATTGAACTTACACGTTGACTGGTCGCCCGATCGATCGCTGGACGCGTACTTATCCAACCCTCCCTTGGTCAGGTAGGCCCGCAAAGTTTACCAACTGTGGCTCCAGGCCCAACAAAAGATCATTGCAGTTTTTGTCACATTTCACAGTCCAACCGCAGTAGGTGGCTCCGAGACAGGTGAATAGAAGATTAGTGGAAGCGAACACAACAATAGCTGTATAGGCCATAAACAGTTAATAGGCACGAAATGTCACAAATAAAACGTCATAATTGGTATTTCACGTATAATTTTGCACACTGATAGTATAGTTCACTGTAATCCGTTGGAAATGTTTCTGGGAGAGCAGTAGAACACTAATAACTGGTGTTTGTGATTGATAGATGTGACGCGAAGGTTGCGTGTGCGCAGTTGGCGCGCGACTGGTGGGAGTAGAGCGCGCGTACTACCGACTGGTAGAAGCGAGCCAGAGGCAGTAGCGCTCCTGGTGCCCCTCACCCCGCACCCGCACCCGCACCGAAGCCTCCAAACCGTTTTTACTTTGGGAGCGATAAAAAATGGAAGGATATCGTATTGTTTATTTTTCGTGTTAGTAGCATATAAGTCGTGTAAATTAACACCGCCCTCGGATTTCGTCGAGTATCGTGAATTTCGCCTGTCCATGTTAATTGAAAAAAAGATTTTATTTGCCTTTTTCTTTCAATTTATTTTGTGGCGCTTCTTTCTGGCTATTAAAATTTATTTTGTTTATATTACTTTACCAATAGCACTCTTTGATACTTTAGACTTTAGTTCTTTATAGAAGGTATAAGAGCATTGTAAAACAAACAGCTCGAATATTATAATATTTACTTTATTACAACGAAATCTATTATTTTAGTCACAATAAGTTACTTTAATTAAAAATGTCGTAAGTATACTAATTTAATACATTGATAAAATTTTACAAAAAAACTTATGAAGTTATGAGAAATGATTGAACTGTTTTTAACTTAAGTAATAAAAAAACTAACTAGTAACTCGGACGTTCTAGATTTTCAGCATGACAATAATAATATATTTAGATTTTTTACATGAAGAAATCTATGTAATAAAATAATATAGGTTTATTGAATCCTAAAATCAAAGTTTATTTACTGAACACACAATTACAATTATATTTAATTATTATTAATAAATCTATAAATATTTTCATAGACGATAAACTTATTAAATTTCAACGTGCATTTATAAATTTGCAATAATCAAAACATAAATATAAATACATTTTTATAAACATTCACTATACAATCTACTCTATAAGCATTTAAATCGATTGATTATAATCAAGTCTTTTATTTATTATTTAAATAATGTATTTGAGCTTCACATGATTATTTATATACATAACTGTTATGGATTTACCTTTAATATAATATATATTTATATCAGTTTAATGCACTATTTTAAGTCACCTATTAATGGACCACTTTCTAAGGGAAACAGTTACTTAAGTCAACAAGTTTTCTAAATTACATTAACGAATTTAACAAATATATTTTTCCGACGTTGATTTCAAATATCTTACAAAACCTGCTACATGACATCAGTAACGTATATTGTAAACTTTATAATATTTACAAAGTAAATTTTAAAGTACAGTACTTATGATACGATAATAATAATATATAAAAGGAACATACATACTTATAAAATAAGCGAAATAAACAGTATTAATTTACAACACTGATAATTTCATATACAAAAATGGTTACGGAGAAAACGACAAAATTATCTACCTACAAACGTGTGCGTTACCCCAGCAGAATTTTTTCTTCTAGAATGAAGTGAGTTCCAGGAATAATTAGTGCATTACTTGCTGTAAATGTGCGTCAAGAAAAAAAATTTGTGCGTGCTGCCGTTTTGGAATAAATCGCAAAAATAGGTTTTCGGCTGGAGTAACGTTCTTCCAGCAGGAAGATTCTTAACGGATGATCCTAGACAAAAATGAATGATATGGGCAGGTAGCTTATATTTGTGCATAAAAGTGCGCAAAAAATAAAATTTGTGCGTCTTAAGGTTTTTGAGTTATTAACTTTCCTGCTGCGGTAACGTTTTGCAAAATCTTGGATCTCGGAAACCATTGAATGTGCACCTATAAAATATACATGCACGAGTAGCTCTTAATTTGTGCGTATTTGTGACAAAGTAAAATTAACAAAAATCCATACAGTTTTTAAGTAATCTAGCTTTTTTGAAAAACCTTAAAAAAATTCTAGCTCTTTAATGGACAGACGCACAAATTCATTGTAAACGGTGTTCGGTTCTTGTTGTTATCCTTTGTAACCACAAAAAGTTTCAAGAAGGTACATACACGCGTTTTTGAATAATATCGATTAAACCAAATCTGATAAGGCCATAACTTTGACGTCAAAATGCAAGAAACCTTTTCATCGCACAATTGTGGTATGAACAAAAAAATTAGTGCGTTTAATGATAATTAAACCCTGAAAATTTCAGCTCTCTACGTCCCGTATTGAGCTAGTTATAAACGATAGTCTGAAATAAGACCTACACCCGGGTTTCTGACCTGTGATCCGACCAAATTCGAATGACCACTAAAAAGCGACCGTTTCATACATATTGATGACCTTCTTAATTTTTCTTACGAGACGCATTGGTCCTGGATACACTCAAGTACAAAAGTTATTGATACTTTTGCAAACTATTTTAGGATTTAAGAGAAATGAAGTCAGTAGGTACCTATCTACCCACATACCTATCTTTTTAACCGACTACCTCGGAAGGAGGTTATGTTTTTCGAGAATTTTGAACCTAAATGATTTTTAACGTAGATAGTTTGCTACCTAACTAGGCCTCTGCCTGAAGTCTCTACTTTCTCCAGTAAGGTAAGTAAAATTTACCTACCCTTTATCGAAAAACACATAGGTAAATAGATATTAATGGACATAAACTACGGAACAAATAGGTAGACACGTTTATCAATAATTTTCAGTCTGGTTTTCATATTTTTTTAACTTATACCTACCTATCTAATTATAAGTAATTAGCTGATTAGGCCGTAGGTAGGTAGTAAATAAGTCTTCTATGTAGAAGGCAGTCTAGGTACTAGAGGTCTTCTAGTTTACTAGAGCACAGCTCATCACACCTACTGATTTAAGGAGAGAGAGAGAGGACAGAAGCTTCACTCCGCGCAATCAATTAAATAAATTGCGACTTTAGCTGCTACGCAATAAAGTGCTATTCAGCTCAGACCGAACTTAGTGCCTAACATTTATATTAACCTACACCTTGCATCCCTTTCTATCGTATAGCTCTATCTCTACTGACGTGGCACGTGTAACGTTAGGGTTGTCTTGAGAATTATTCTGTGACGAATAATAATAACCTGGCCGCCGACGGGCAGCAGCGTCGGCGGTGCGAGAAGCTGTATCCTGCGATCCCCAACCCGCATGCCCAGCGTGGGGATTATGGGCATATCCCCCTTCTTATAGGGGAGGCCTATGTCCAGCAGTGGACTGAATAGGCTGTTGTTGTTGAACATTTTACTATCCAGTTACCTAGCGACCTATTTCTTGTTAGGAACAATGATAATTCAAATAATATCTACCTACCTAGTATTAGATCAGAAAACTATTTTACACTGGCTAGCTGCATTAAGAACTCAGAAAATAGGCATACCTACTAGGTAGGTACTTGGGTCCTTAACACTTACATAAGTGTTTAGGTGTCTTGTGTACGAAAACTGAATAATCACTGTTTAAGGTAGGTAGGTACATCATGCTAAATCTTAAGAGAAATTTTAGTAGGTAGGTACCTACCTAGATATTTACAAGAGAAAAAAACAACATTTGGTTTGTAGGTAACCTAGGTATCTAGTTTTAGTTGTTAGTACACCTACCTTTAGGTAACTTACCACATCGATTTGTCTACCTACACCTACCTACCCGACTGTTTTTAAGTAGATAACCTACACTGCCTACTTAAAGTTAAACCAAATAAAAATGTACCTAGCTTGGGTTTCTAATCTTGCTCTCAGTTTACATAATCAAAATCATAATACCTACATACTACAGCACTAGGTAGGTAGATACCTACCAATGGCACAAAAATTGTCTATGAAAAAATACCTACATAATAATATTACGTTTATTTATGTAGGTAGGTACCGCATGCAAATAGAACTTGTACCTAAGTACCTACCTACTTAAGTAAATACGGGAGACTTTGATATCTAAACAACGCATTATTTGGTAGAAAAACTTTCAGTTCTGTACCTACTATTGGTATTATTTACATTTTCTTATTATTATTCAGGCAACCAAATGCTGTGTAGTATTTTTTGCCTTCATTTGGCGAAAAATAGAGGTACATTAACAAAAACAAACTAAAATGCCGCGGCTGCTCAAGGACACTTTCGTTCCGGGCAGAACGCGGCAACCGACGTAACGAACCACGCTCGATAGGCCGGCGATGCGTAGGTATATTTTTATACCTATTCTGCGGAGTGAAAGAGGCCTGGTTTAAGGACCTACAATACCGAAATTCGATGCGGCACGGCGCCGCGGCGTGTCTTGTCTACTCGCCGCGCTATACTTCGCGCGCAAAATTATATTGGGTTCACGCGAGGTCAAAACAGGAAGAAGGTACAATATTTTGTCCAAAAGGTAGGTAATTAGGTCCCTACTTAAATATGAAAATAGATGATTTTAATAAGTTTGTAGGAATCTTAGTAGGTAATATACCTATCAATAGTTACCTAGTAGCTAGGTTATTACTATTATTACTATTAGTGATAGGTACCTACTTTAAATTACAAAACAATATTTTATTATATTTTTGATGAGCTCTGCCCTAGTAAAGTACATAGTAAGGAATAGGTATATTATGTACATAATATACATAAGTACCTACTTCCTAACTACTGCCTAATTAGCTAATTACTTTAATAAACTAGATAGGGAGGTATACCTAAGTTAAATGACTAAAACCCGACCTTAAAATATTGATAAGCGTACCTAACTAGTAAACTACACAGTAGACATAAGTACTACCTAACTACTGCCTAACTAGCTAATTACTTATAATATACTATAACGTTTAAATTAAAAATAACTAAAACGATTTGATAAACGTACCTACCTAGTTGTTGTTTGTGTGTACTTAAGTGTTTTTCTCTCCAGAGTTGGTAAATTTGACTGGAGAAAGTCTCTGCCTAGCTAGGTAGCAAACTATCAACATTAAAAAATCATTTCGGTTTAAAATTCTCGAAAAACGTATCCCTCCTTCCGAGTTAGTCGGTTAAAATATAGGTATGTGGGTAGATAAGTACCTACCGACTTCATTTCTCTTAAATCCTAAAATAGTTTGCAAAAGTATCAATAACTTTTGTACTTGAGTGTATCCAGGACCAATGCGTCTCGTAAGGAAAATTAAGAAGGTCATCAATATGTATGAAACGGTCGCTTTTTAGTGGTCATTCGAATTTGGTCGGATCACAGGTCAAAAACCAGGGTCTAGGTCTTATTTCAGACTATCGTTTATAACTAGCTCAATACGGGACGTAGAGAGCTGAAATTTTCAGGGTTTAATTATCATTAAACGCACTAATTTTTTTGTTCATACCACAATTGTGCGATGAAAAGGTTTCTTGCATTTTGACGTCAAAGTTATGGCCTTATCAGATTTGGTTTAATCGATATTATTCAAAAACGCGTGTATGTACCTTCTTGAAACTTTTTGTGGTTACAAAGGATAACAACAAGAACCGAACACCGTTTACAATGAATTTGTGCGTCTGTCCATTAAAGAGCTAGAATTTTTTTAAGGTTTTTCAAAAAAGCTAGATTACTTAAAAACTGTATGGATTTTTGTTAATTTTACTTTGTCACAAATACGCACAAATTAAGAGCTACTCGTGCATGTATATTTTATAGGTGCACATTCAATGGTTTCCGAGATCCAAGATTTTGCAAAACGTTACCGCAGCAGGAAAGTTAATAACTCAAAAACCTTAAGACGCACAAATTTTATTTTTTGCGCACTTTTATGCACAAATATAAGCTACCTGCCCATATCATTCATTTTTGTCTAGGATCATCCGTTTAGAATCTTCCTGCTGGAAGAACGTTACTCCAGCAGAAAACCTATTTTTGCGATTTATTCCAAAACGGCAGCACGCACAAATTTTTTTTCTTGACGCACATTTACAGCAAGTAATGCACTAATTATTCCTGGAACTCACTTCATTCTAGAAGAAAAAATTCTGCTGGGGTAACGCACACCCTACAAACTGTGCTTGTCCGAAGTCAAAATGTCTATAGTTCAGCATTATCTAGTTGGCACATCAATTACAGATTCTAAGTTACCTACGTTTCACATCTATATAATACTTATTTTACTAATAATAGGAATAATATTTTTATCATTGTAGTATTCATCAATTTTGAAGTCAATTACTTAGTTTGATGTCTCTAATTTTATCATTTCGTTCATCGAGATACTATACTCTATAGAGTCACAAATGTGTAATAAAAATTTGCGCACCAAAACTTGGCGCACGCTGTCTACTGGGCTGATATTGAACACTATTCGAGCGATTACAACGTGTAATTTTTGCCAATAAGGTATATTGTTAAATATGTCAACAACCGACGCTCACAAGATTTTTGACGGTTTTCACTTGGAGATTGAGGCTCTATAGAGTAAATTTAAATAGGTATATTATATCTTGATGATTTTGTTCTTTACGTTTCATACAATTCTTTTCTTTTCGTTCTTTTATTTTACTTCATTCAGTTTTAGTCTCATCTTTATCAGTCATATTTAAGACGTTATAATGATTATCATTGATATAAATATCTATTTATGAATAACATAGATTAAAGCTATGTACGTCTTTTACCATTTTCGATGCGTCGTTTCAATGATATATTTATCTTATAATGTTAACTGTGTTGAATTTAAATCTATTGTAGTTTTATACAAATTATATTTATCATCTGAATATTTTATACATAAAATGGCTGGATATATAATAAATAAAATGACATTTATATAATCAGCTCGATAAATGACTCCAAAGGTACTAAAGGACGGGAATCAAACGTTGTCATAATCATAAAGCCTTCTTAGAGAAGAAAGTGAAATATAAAATATTTTAAAGAGAAACAGAATGACCCAAGACAAATTAAAGAGATAAACAAGCAAAGGTAAGTAAAAATAAATAGCATGGAATAGGAATAAACTTTATTGATACTAAATTAAACGAAGTCGAAGGAGTTTTCTCTGGTCATCAGTCGTTGTCAACCGGCCTTCATCCATCGGTCTATGGAGAACTCAAGAGCTGCCATCCACCTAGAACAGAATTGTTATACTTTATCATCATCATCATCATCATCACCATCATCATCATCATTATCATCATCATCATCATCATCATTATTATTATCATCATCATCATCATTATCATCGACATCATCATCATCATCATCATCATCTGTTTTTGAACCAATGCTGGACATAGACAAACTATTGGTTTGTCATAATTGTATGCTTATTTGGAAATTGACATAACCAAGTGTACTGTAATGTTCCTATGATGAAAAAAATTGGTGTAAGTATGAGCATAGACCTTCTTTTGTTTCAGACTAGAGCAGAATCGAGTGATGAGTTGCATAATCAAAAGAGAACCTATGCACAGTTATGCTCGATTTGTTATACAATTTCAGTTATATTGAGGTGGTAAAATAAGGTGGTAAAATTTTGGTGTATCACAGTAATAAAATGCGAAAAATTGATTAGGTATGTTTGTTTCCACAACTCTGTAACCGCTGAACGAATTTGGATAAAACTTTGAATGTGCATAGTTGGACCTGAAATAGCATTTAATCGGCATAACTTTTGTTATCTGGGTATCATACGAGTGATGCCGCGGGCGATTGGTTTGTTTTTAAATTGGTTCTTTGACAGCCTCTTTGGTGATACAAATACAATAAAAATGTTTGCATTTTTGCAAGTTCCTCGGTAGAGGGAATGGAATCATAGTGAGGGATTTTCTTACTGATATAAAGCAAGGTTTTTTTTTCCAAATTTTTAACTGCATGTAGTCAACTGAACAAAATACCAAGACCAAAAACTGTTTCTTAAGACAGTTACTCTATATCTGCTATGACGCCGGATTTTCCCGTACTGGCCAAGTTAATAAGCTAATAAGCTACAATATGTGAAGGAACATGTGCAATAAATAAATAATGTTGAACATTATCACATAACATCATCTAGCCCCAAACTAAGCAGACCTTATATTACGGGAACCACATGACTGAATACTACCAATATACATTTTTCTGTAAATATATAGATAGAAAACACCCAGACCCAAGATAAGTATTTGCAAATTAAACCAACATTTGGCTCCCTGCGGGAATCGAACTCGCACCCTTCTGCGTCTCAGGCAGCCTTAGCCCACTGCACCACGGTATGTCCCTTTCGAAACTACAGAATGGATTAAGTTGTTATTTTACACCTTTTGAAGGTCAGAAATAAGATTAAATGATACTTTTTACTTAGGTACCATGCGAAGCTTGTATCTGCGGCTTAAAAGCTAGTGTTAATATAAAAGGTCTTTACCGTTTCCTGTCCATCTCAGATTCGGTATGGAAGTAAAAGTGCCGTTGCTTTGGCTCTGTCGGCATCACCTCAAATGCGTATTTCTTCCCTCCAGGGGCGCACGTCTGTATTCTGTAGCCGTGCAGACATGCCATGCCTGAAAATAATAATTTAATGGCATAAAATAACCATAAAATTAGGGTGTACGGGGTTCCAACCCCCATCTTCAGAACCCAATCCCACCTTACCTGCACGTAGTGCATCCTGCTAAACAACGAACGGGGCTCTGGCGGCCGGCTGATTGCGGCATAAAGTACAACCTACATCGGCACATCTAAATCCCCGGGCCACCGACGGGCAGCAGCGTCGGTGGTTCGAGAAGCTGTGCCCTGCGATTCCTAACCCGCATGCCCAGCGTGGGGATTATGGGTATATACCCCTTTTATTAGGGGAGGTCTATGTCCAGAAGTGGACTGATATAAGCTGGTGTGGATAAAATAACCTATAACTTTCAAAAACCTGCACACGTTTTAAATGGGAAACGTATAGGTACAAGGTATTTGAAAAAAAAAAAAAAAAAATATTCAAACCATTCTTCAAAATAATATACTGCTTCTAATTCCTAAATTATTACAATAATTAGGTGTTAGAGAAGATAAGATGACATTTTGAAGATCAAACAAAATAATTGCGTATTTTTTTGTTTATTTGCTTATAATTTTTTCTACTCAATTTATCCCGTACCGCTCTATGCTATATTTGGAGTCTGTAGAAGCCCAATTAAATAAAATAAAAACTAAATCGGTTTATAAATGACGGAGTTATGAGATAACAAACAAATAAAATACAACCGAATTGTGAACCCCCCCTCTTTTTTTGTAATTGGTAAAAATAGGTAATTTTATTTCATTACTGAACTTTACAATTATTACTAAAATTAAATCATTTAAACAACAATAACAAAGAAACTCCTAAAATATTTTAAAATAAACAATTACCTATTTCTGTTATTGTGTTCAAATCACAAATAATTATATCCATATTTTTTTTATTGTCTTTTTTACTCTTGATCAAAACTTACCAAAAGCATTCTTGCTAGTCCCATCGTTGTAAAAGTAAAGGCAGGCGTCCTTTAGTACGCAGTACCGTTTCGCCCAAGACTTCCACTTAGAGCCAAGCTTCATGAGGTAACCGAAACAGTCTGGTCGAGGTATTGAAGAGGGAGGCAGCTTCATATTCCTCATCGTTACTTCCAGCCAGCCATCACGCTGAAAATAAATTATTTATAAAAAACTTTGAAATGGTAATTTTATTGAAAAAACTTTTATGGCTGCTACCATACCAGCCTATATCAGTCCACTGCTGGACATAGGCCTTTCCTTAATGGGGGAGGGATATACTCATAATTCCCACGCTGGGCAGGTACATTGGGGATCGCAGGACATAACTTCTTGTACCGCCGACGCTGCTGCCCGTCGGCGGCCAGAGCATTTAGTTGTTCTAGTGCTAAGTTGCGCTATGCCGCAATCAGCCCCATTCGTTAGTTAGCAGGGTGCACCACGTGCAGGTGACGCTGGCTTGGGTTCCGGAGATGGGGTTTGGTACCCCTTACACCAGGAACATGGAAGTGCTCAGATCTAAATAAACACTAAACGGTCACTCATCCAAGCAGTGACTGGGTGGAGTGTTGCTTCATCATGATGATCTGCTAAGAACACCGAAGTTAACAAGTCCACAGGCGCATCAGATATCAGAGACTGATATATGTAGAAACTTTAAAAAAACATCCAAAACCAACATTTTTGTTCATCACACAAATGTTTGTCCAGGGCGAAGATTGAAACCGCAACACAAAAGGCAAAGAAAACGGAAGGTCAGACTTACTGCCAACTTAGCAATGAGGCCAGTCAAAAGTATGGAGAATCCTACTAACTACATAATATTATAAAGGCGAAAAGTTTTAAAATAATAATATTACTTTATTTTTGACGAAGTGTGAAATGTAAGATGTTTGTCCCTCCTTCACGCCAAAAGAACTGAACGGATTGAGCTAAAAGTTTCACATTTTATTATGTATGTTGCGTTCTAGACCTAGAATAACATATAAGCTACTTTTTATCCAGGTACCACGCGAGAGAAAAGCTGAACTTACAATAAAAGGAAGCTTTACAATAGTAACGAAATAATGAACTTATCATAGTAGATAAATTAGCATTTTATGCACATTAGCAGGCCACATAATGTATTCTCAGATCAAACATATGTTGTTTTCAACTATTCGGGCAATTTACAGCCTAAGAGCTAGTCCAGATGGGGCGATCCACGCTCAACTCGAGAACGCGCGAATCCAATCACCAAATTGCAGATATAATAAACATTGAGTCCACATGCAGTTACGTGTCATTTTAGAAGCAACAGTCAGAAATTTAAAATAAAATAAATAGTAAAGTAGGCGATCTTATCGCTTGGAAGCGATCTCTTCCAGGCAACCTTTAGATGGAGAGGATAACAGATTCTGTTTTTTTTACAAGATTTGGGTAAGACATGATCATCGTATGAGTTTACCTGGTTGGTAGCATCGATAGCGTGGGCTAGTACAGCGCGCCATCTAGCGGCCGCCTCCGCAGTATCCGCCGCGAGTTGCAGCCGCGTGCCGCCGCCGCGCTGCAGTCGAAACCCGTGGGGTCTGCCCACATCCTCTTCGGTTAGCTGGTAGTTTACCAACATTAGCGCTCCTACAGGGTGGATGCTCTGAAACGGTGATAAAATAACATAAATCAGCAAGTTTTCTTCTTCTTCTTCGTAAGTATGAGTGACCAACTGTGTTTTCGGAGTTTTAAGGCGGCTGAAATGAGCGAATGACAGCCAGAGAAAGATGCCAACTACCCTTGAAATGAAGAATACCTTTGGCCTTACTTATGAACACCTTTCAAAAGATAAACGCTGCTTAAACTATTGCCATCTCTATCCGTTGGATAATGACAAACAGTGACTGGGCTAACTTTGAGTATTGATTCTTTTTGAGTTGCGTTCATAAGTAAGGGGGCTAGTGTTTAGCATGTATAATGTGGATCCCATATTTTGGGGCTATATATTTTCATGTTATCTGAAGATGGGACTAGCACAATGACCCACCTGATGTTAAGTGGTAACCTTTATATAAAATTAAATATTGCTTCGTAGGTCGCTCACGCATGTTTGGGGAACGTGCTCTACGATGCAAAGCTCCAGTGCCATCAACTTAAGTCTCATATGCCTGTAATTTCACAGTATCCACACCCTCCTAACCGAAACACAGTAAAGCTGTTTCACGGCAAAAATAGGCATGATGGTAGACCTCCCGACTAAGAACTATACTACTTCAATGTGTTTTTACTACTTCTGGAGTCTTCATTGTAAACAATGAACTTACGGAATCTGTCTTGTAATAATAGAGGCAGTTGTCTCTCTTCAGCACGAACCAACGTCTTGTCCATCGCGGTGGATGATGGGGCTTCAGCGGAGCTGCTCGCCATAAGTAGCCGGAGTATAGCGCGGCTGGACCACCTTCGTGGGCTAAGGATGCTACCACTTCACAGGTACGGGCCACCTGCACGAAACAAACAGTTATCAACAAGTTCTTAAAACTAGAATTTCCAATTTTATCCATGGTCCAATCTTAGGCTCAGTTTACAGCGCAATGAAGTAACTTTTTCGTAGTGAGCAGGACGCTGTAGTGCCTGGGACATGGTTTAATGGATTAGGCTTATCCAGCACCGAAAATCATCCTCTCAGCCTAGTTGGCCTTACCCATAGGAAAGACATCGTCAATACGTTTGGAGCTGACTAAGCCACAAGTTTCCTCACAGAATTTTCTTCACCGTTTTCAGCATAATATGGTAAAGCACACATAATTTTTTTTGTAACAAAAAATCCATCTGTGCATTGTCGACACTCGAAAATACGACAGCGGTTACTAAATATTGTTCCTATATGATACTAGCTTCCGCCCGTGGCTTTGCTTACGTAGTACCTGGATAAAAAGTAGCCTATATGTTATTCCAGGTCTAGAACTACTGAATGTGCAAAGTTCAGCTCATTTCGTTATGTAGTTTTGAGGTGAAGGAGGGACAAACATTTTAGGTACTTTTTACAAACTTTCGGCCCTTTAATATTAGTAGGTTTTTAAAAGCCTCAGTTAGCTTTCTATGTAATCCAATTTCTTTGCCACTAACTAATAATTTATACAAAGTAATTTGGAACATAAATTATTTATTGACTTTAATTACTGATCTAAGCACTTGATTTATTTTATTACATCATTGAAGATACTCATGCGCAATGTACGAGTGTAATAAAATATTGAAGTTATTTTTAAATTCAATCTGTTTTAGGTCAGTTGGTTCAGTGAATGAAGCTTTGATGTCCATCGACTACCAACGAATCAGGATTTTTTAAATTATCAATAAGTATAAAAAAAGTTTGTAAAGATGTGAAATGTAAGTATACATTTGTATAATTCTCTTTTTCGCAAAATCTACGGTCAATTTAATAATAATGTAATTTTTGGAATTTATTTTAGATATATAAATATTTTAAAATTTATTAACCACTTCTAACATTCATAATTTTATTTGAAATACGTAACAATAATCTGATATTTACCTTTGCCCTTACAGGGTCCATGTATACAGAGTAGGGCAAAATTTTACCTCATTGAGGGCAACCACCTTTTATTTTGTAGTTAGAAGGTTTTGTTTTGGGGAAACTTGTTTATTATGAAGAAAAAAATAATTGCATTTTCAGAATTTTGGAAAAATGTAATCAACCTAGAAAATAACATTTATACAAAAAAATAAATTGGTCCCAATCGACTCTATTTACCAACAGGAACACTTTTACCAAAGTAACCTACCAAATCATATCGTAAGTTTGGGCAAAAATGAAAAAAGGTTTTCCATGCAATTTCTATAAAATGCCATTTTCCACAATATTGAGTCTATGTATGCAATTAAACGGTTTACGG
The DNA here is from genome assembly GCA_951804965.1 of Horisme vitalbata. NCBI lineage: Eukaryota > Metazoa > Arthropoda > Insecta > Lepidoptera > Geometridae > Horisme > Horisme vitalbata. The sequence continues at coordinate 10,832,375 of OX638091.1, forward strand.
TTAAAAGCCAGAGTAAGTGAACTTTTGTTCATTTCTAGGTACTTGCGCCATATTATAAAATGTTTACTTTTCTATGAATACAAGGAAAATATTTTTAAAACTTACGTCTAGTTCCAAAATCTGAGATCCAGAGTGAGCAATCTTTACTACTTCTGAATGTGTTTTGTCCAACACATTGATTCCTGAAATTACAAAGTCAATATAAGCAAATGTTAGAGAACGTGATAGCTAATGTGGACTACGAGCGAGAAAGAAAGGCCCTTACTAAAATCAATGATCACAAATGACATTACGTATTCAAAGATTTTAGCAATTTTATAAATCACAAAAATTATATAATTATCTCCAGTAAGACACTTAAAATAAGATTATAATGATATTTTAAAACAATTCCCACATTATTTTCATGGATTGCTCCCTCGAACTTTAAAAATTATACAGAAAAGTAATGTTAATTTTTATAAATTTCATCTACATTCAATTCGTTTCGTCAATAACGGGCAATAGCAAAAATATTTACCTTGATTCTTTTAAACAACTAAAGCTCTCCATATAGCTTCTAGGGAATTTAAAGAATTATATCATGGGTCTTACGCTGCGGGGTGATCAGCTAACCCTGTTGCAAAGAGAAATGATTGACACCTATATTGTTTTTACATACTTTGACATTCATCTGTTGAAATTAAATTAACGTCAATTGACAAACTGTCATAGTTAGTGATAACAGGATCGGTGTCAAACATTTCTGTTTGCAACAGAGTTAGCCGATCACCCCGCTGGTATTACGATTCATGCTCACCATTAACTGCTATGACAATATCACCGACTTCAAGACCAGACGTCTCAGCCGGAGTATCGGGTTCGATCGCTGAGACCACCACTGGCTTGCTACCATGGATCCGGAATCCAAATTCTTCATTTCCACGCCTAACCACTACAGTCTTGTCGCTTTCTGTAAAAAAAAAGTTTTTTCATGAATATTTTGTTAAAAGGAAGATCCGTTTGCTGGTATGCTAGCAAGTTAAGGAAAGTTTAAGTATTCCCGGCTTTTTCAATCACCAAGCCACTCACGGTCAAAAGTCCGACACCATATACCTACATAGGTAAAAACTTACCAATAGAACTTTTACTGTAAATATTTATTCAATAATCATGATATAATGGCTGATATATAGGTTAAATTATAGTCTAGTACGGAATAGGATGTAGGATATTATGTATTTGACTGTTACAATGCAAGCAAACTAACGGTGACATCGAGTTAATTATGTTCAGATATTATGATTTACCTCAGATCTGCAACCTTTTGTAACAACATTTATTCAAGGTGATGATTGAAAGGAAAAACGAATTCCTTAGCCAGATTTGATACAACACGTCTGACCTAACATTTATTTCTTATCTAAATAGTACAATGATGTTGGCCTAGAGACGGCAATAAACTCCAAGAAAACTTCGACCCTGACACAGATAAATTTATTAGAAACCTGGACCGGCATATCCGTGATAATATTTGCACCCTAATAGACTTTCTTCATTTGGCTTACGTCCAAAGCTTCACTTCAAAGTTTCATTCATACATTAACAAAGTCGTTGGCTGTAATGAACAATAACCTAGTCAGAATTTGTTATCAGTGACGTTAGGTAACCGTTGCAAATAAGAAGACGCGCCAAATGTTACACACAATACATGTTTTAATTGAGTAGTGGGTGGGTACCTAGGGATTGCAATTATCAATAGTGCTAGTCCTGTGAATAAAGTTCCTATTTGATAATAATTCATCAAAGTAAATGTGACATGACATTTACTTTGATGTAATAAAAAAATCGTTTATTTTTCATTTACTTTGATGAACTTACATAGGTTCATACAAGTTCATACAAGTTCATAGCTATAAAACATGGTTCAGTTTTCCACATAGTAGGTGCTCAACGCATTTTTAGACAAGGTCAAGGCAGTGAATGTTTTAGGTATTAGGTTCATACAAGTTCATAGGTATAAAGCATGGTTCAGTTTTCCACGTGTACTCAACGCATTTTAAGACAAGGTCAATGCGGTGAATTTTTTCCAAACTTTTATTAGGATCAATCACATCATGATTTTACATCATGTTATTACTTAGTTAAAACCAAAAATTTGATACGATAAGATAAGAAAGAAAAATTAAAACATTCCAAATAATATTTATGAATGTCATTTAATTGCATTTTGCAACTGACCTCTGCCATTCAACACGCAAGCTTATTAATATTTTCATGATAAAATAATGTATGTTAGCTAAAGTTAACATTACCACAAGGTTCTGAAGCCACAAGTCTGTTCACTTCACATTGCCGACACCAAAGCACCAGCATCAATTTGAAAATCTCTTCCAGTTTCTCCCTCATACTCCCCTTGGGGTTCATCAACAGATCTCTAACTAAAAATCATCAAAAACGACAAACTATAATTTCTTCAACTTGTAAAATAGTCTTATTCAAGAATTCGATAGATACTTACAGGAATGTCCCATCTTTTTAAATTGCTTGTCTAGTATTCACACGGTCTATAACTTTTAACACTATAAGTAATCTTGAACTCTTATCAACCTGCGTCATAAAAAGTCTTCAACCAGACGTTCTCATGGTAAAATCAATATGCACGAAACATTTTACCGAGCCGTCGATTGCCTGAGTAAAAATACCTCTAGCCACAGTAGCGTTTCGTCAACAACTGAACTCTGACGTTGAAACTGCTGCGTAACATTAAATATAGATCATGTATTTCAGCTAGTTGATTCCTGTATAACACTTTATATCTGAACTGGTGTGATTTTTTTGTGTACCTTATCATTTCAGGGCCCTGAATTTTGTGTTTTACAAGGTCTATCAAGTTCGTAGCTATAAAGTTTTATGGTTGTTTAATTAAGATGTTTGTTTGAGTCATGAAATTGCCCTCAATTTTCGACAACTTTTCAAGGTCGTTCAATTTCAGCATAGTTCCGAACTTTTTGTGTGATTCATTGAAAAAATTACATCAGCGGTAGAAAAAAATGTGCGAGTAGATAAGCTTAAGAATCCGGAGGACGTTTCTAAAATAATAGGTGATGCTATATAAATAGAAAGATTGCTCGAAATAGTCAACACGTCACAACTGAGCCAGTTAGTAGCCGTTTCATGACGTAATTTGTTAAAGGTTATGACACCTTATCATAAAAGTTTACTTCAGATATTGATGATGATGATGGAGTAAAAAAATGCAGTCTTTTTTCTATTTTATTATTTTTATTGTCTCATCTTTCCATGAGTTCGTTTGAAATAATAATTTTGTTAACCGGTTTGTACACGGGGGTAATTTCAAACCAGCGTGAAATCAGCTAAACTTTTTCTGACACAAAAATATCATAGAAAATTGCAGTCTATCCACTAAATCCGATGACTGATGTAGTTAATCGGTTAGTCACCGCATCGCTTTCGTGACGCAGAACGTTTTGTACGCAAATCGCTATGGACCGTAAAAATAGTTTTTTATCCAAAGTACCTATCCTAACGCGAGCTCAGAGACTGGTTAGGTTTTGAATAAATCTCACAGTTTAGTATCTTTTTGAGATCATAAACTGACAAAAACTAGGGTTTTATAGCAATCCAAATATAAAAGACCCGAGGAAACCATAACGTGCACGCAAACCTATTCATTCAAATGCCATTCAAGTTTTACTACTGATTTTTTCCTAAGTACTTGCTTCCTTCGGAAGCTGCTTCTTTTTCACGAAATTATTATTAAAGTATTTCAAAATACTGGATTCCTTATAAAACACCTATGAGAGGCAGTGTCAATACTTGAAATATGATCAAAGTGATATCTGTAAAGATGGTACTCAATGACATCTGTATTATCTTCTACCACTCTTAAGTTATTTCGTAGAAATTACATATTCCCACTTATATTAGTTTCGTAAAAATTACCTATTCCCACATAGATTAGTTAAAGTCTGGCTAGAAATGATTATTGTACGTAATTGTAACAAATTTAAACATGGATATACTTTTAGAAAGTTCTTCTAAAATTATATTTCACAGAACAATCGCAAAAATTAGGAAATAATGGATATACTCTGCTTTATAGGTAAATCCTTCTATCGATGCATAGGAACGAAGATCGCAAAGTGAAGGACATTTGGCTCGCTGCACTATACTGCTTTCCATCCTTTGCTAAAGCAGCATTACAGAGCACATGGAGTCCAACCAACAGTAACAGTGTAGACGCAGAACGGTTCTTCAGCAAGTACAATGTCGTCGCAACAAACCAAAGAACAGCTCCGAAGGAGTCGAATGTTGAAATTGTTACCATGTTAGCATCTAATAAAAAATCAAATCAAAATCATTTTTTTTTATTTGTAACACAATATTTGATTAATATTAATAGTATAGTGTTTCTCCGGAAATATACTTTTTTTGTTATTACTATTAGGCTCTTTAAAAAAATGCGAAATAGTTGCGAAATTTCCTAATTATTGAAAAAATAAAATCGAAATTAATGTTTTTTTTGTGAAAAATCCGTACCTCTAATTATAATATTTGAACTTACCAAAGCTATTATCAGCCTGTCGTCTGTTCAGCTCGATACAGGCCCGCCTGTGAACCAGTCTATGCGTAAGCGCAACATAACGCTTGTTGAACTCTGTTTCGGACTCGGTAGGGTCGTCTTTGCTTGAATCGCTACTTGTATGTTCTAAAACATCTGTGAAAATATTGATTCGTTATTAGAGTAAAATAAATCTTTTAAAAACTATAAATATTAAAAAGATGAATGAAAAAAAAAGAGTGATTTTAATGAAACTGGGCTCAGGAGATGAAGTTCAATTGACGTAACCTAACATACTACCCAACAATGATATACATAAGTTACTACATATTCAATGTTAAAATTTATATTTTATTATATTTGTGTCGGGCCTCCATGTTCGGAACCCAAGCCAGTCTCACATATCCGTGGTGCAACTTGCTAAATTTTCTGACCGCTGATGTGGATGCAGCGTCGGTGGTGCTAGAAACTGTGCCCTGCAATCCCAGCGTGGAGATTATGGGCATATTCCCTATTTTATTAGGAAATGCCTATAATATATCCAGCAGTGGACTGATATTATACTCTTGTTATTGTTATTTTCGGGTGTATCCAATTATTATTATCTACGTAGTCGTTAGTATTAGAATTATGAGAACCAACACCGCATACCCAGCCAAAGGCCACATTAATAGATCATGCAAAGACATGGATAATTTTCATTGGAAGACAGTGGGGGCTACCTGGTGGAAACCTGGCCCAGTGTTCATCGTTAGCAGACAGCAGTATCCAGTTGCCACACCACCACGGCGCTGCGTAGATTCCCTTTTCTTCTCGCGGCCGCTCATTATCTGAACTTCCTGAATAGTCTTCTTGCTCTGTAAATAATGTTCAAATTAGTCTGAAAATGTCTACTTATGCAAATGGGTACTATGGTTTTGGAATTAATAGACGGCAATAGACTCAAATGGCTTATCTTGCACTTTAGTGTAATATGAAACCAAAAGCGCTATGTTCCAATATGGTCAATATGATGGTAAAATGCCAGGATACCTACCAAATCAGGAAATTTCTTCTTTTTCTGATACATTTATATTTGCCTTCGAAAACTGACAAAGCAATCGCCTCTTTTTTCCCGATAATATTTTAAATACCTACCTGCTACTACTGTTTTTTGTCGATATGAGAATGATGTTTACATACTGAATACTCTTATGTTCTTGCAGAGAAAAAAACTTCATAGGACAAAAGAAGAGAACTGGGATAATATCCCAGTTCTCTGTTGAGTGGAAGAAGGTGAAAGTTCAATATTTTGAATAAGTTAAGTTGTTTTGAATAAGTTTGTATCCCAGTTCTCTTCTTTTGTCCTATGAAGTGTATTTGTTTTCAGGAGGAGCACAGTAAAGTGTACCTCCAGATAATATTTTAAATACCTACCTGCTACTACTGTTTTTGTCGATATGGGAATGCTGTTTACATACTGAATACTTTTGTTCTTGCAGAGAAAATTATATTGAACTTTCACTTTCTTCCACTCAACAGAGAACTGGGATTAAGTTCTCTTCTTTTGTCCTACGAAGTGTATTTGTTTTCAGGAGAAGCACAGCAAAGTGTTCTCTCAGCTAAATTTCGTCCTGATGCTTGCGGAGTGCTCTCAGACCTCGCAGTCTCCTGCGGCGCACCCATCGCGGCTCTTATGGATGCCTCAGACGATAACTATTTCGCTCATTATGAAAACTATTTCAAAAATTTATCATTACCTTTATTTATCCTGTACCTATAAATAAAAATCATTTATGAAAGGTCATCACTTGAGAACGGCTTGACCGATTTCATCATCTAAGGCGCTACAGCCGCGGATGGGCCTTGGCCTGGGCAAGTAAATTTCTCCGGCCTGGTATATCTTGGGCTTTTCTCAGTAGTCTTTAACTCCAATAACTTTTTAATTTTTCTCTATGCCGTCTATCTAAAACTCTCTGTGTTACTCTCTTGTTTAAAAGAATTGAGCTTTAAGCATAGAAGTACTATTTTAGTTTATAATAAATCAGTTGAAAACTCAAACCAGTGACGATCAGTCTTTTAAATTACATTATATCGGTCCAATCACAGCAAAGCAAACACAGAAAGCTAAGTATCATCGTTTTAGGAACTGGAACCAAACTGATATCCTGACAAGCTCCATCAAAACGAGCACCTTATCACTTTTAATAGCAACACGCGTAAGCATTTGCAGCCTAATATCCCTTTCTAAGTAATGCAATAGGGTTTATATTATAACTTTTGAAACATTCATGGTTGTTAACATAATACTATTATATACGATATACGATATTTACCATGATTTGTGAGGTCAATTAACTTATATTATTTTATTTTTAATTTTTAAAGTTTTGGGAAAACTTACAGCTACCTGTGAGTACAATAGAATAATAATAAATACGTGCAGCCACACATACATTGCTATTTGTACGCTGATGGCCAATTACATGTTTCCACAAATAATTAACATAAATAGCTATGAAAAACAGCAAGTAGATGACAAAATACAATAATACATATTACATAAACTTCCAATACTATACTTATTTTGTTTAAAGAAATTGTCATTTAGTAAGCGCTTAAACTTACTCGTTGTATATCTAAATCAATATTTGCTTTAGCCAAGGAGTTGAACCAGCAACTTGCTCTGATGGAAAACGCATTTTGCCTATACCTAATTCGTTCTGACAATAGGGACATATAGGACGTTTAGTTTTCTCAATGCAGCTGTGTTAGTACAGTTATATCGGGAACATTGATAATCCAGGTCACTTTATATAAGTTGATATTTTTAAACTGCAATATTCGCGAACATTACCATTTTCTATAAATTTTTAATTAGATTTGACAAAATTTGATTTTATATCTCTGCTACTCAGGTGGGTTAGTTTCATTGTGTTGATACCGATTTGAATAAACTAAATGATTTGAATAAATCAAAACTGCACTATGCGTTTGTTATATCAATTTTTTTAACTGTGGTAGTATTATTTAAAAAGAAGTGATTTCTTACCATCTGGATCTACACTGGACCCTGCAAGCTTGTCCAAACTGTTTCCCGCAGATTTTGCAATGCGTATGTCCTGAGGTTTTTCACTTGTAGCATAATCTTCCTTTCCTCTTTCTTCAGACTGCAACAAGCATTCAAATCTAAATTATATCGTAAAAATATGGTGATATGATGAGATTAGATTAGAAGCATAGTTTTGACTCTTACTGAGATTGATCACAACTATCGATTATCTAATAGTCTCCAACTGTAAACGTAAAGTAAAGAATGTTTTGTACCGTATTTAATGCAGGTTGCATTGCAATATCCGGTATTAATTTTTGTATTAGTAGAGCTCTTTGTGAAGGGCTCGTCCAGGGAAATATTATTACCACGCCTATTAATGCAGTGATGTAGCTTTGCTGTGTTTCGGTGATGAGGCCGGTGAAATTACAGGCGCATGAGGCCTAAAACCTTGATGCCTCAAGTGAATCTCACATTGTAGGGCACATTCCAAACATGTGATACCTACTATGCAATACTTTGTGTTAAGTAATGGTGACCACTTAATATCTGGTGGGTCATGTGCTTGTTCCATCTTCAGGTATTAAAAATAAAAAGAATTCACGTTAATAATATCTAATATGATAAATTTTTAACCTTTGCTCTAACATCAGACCGATGTCTATAGTGCCTCGACTTATCTTCGGAGCGATATCGCTTGTCCAACTTCTTGTAAAGTCTAACACCACTAGTTGCTTTCTTATTCGTTGATGAACAAGGAGAGTCAGCGAAGCCTGCGGGGGCAGGCACGATATCTGGCGTGATACAATCTGCATAGGACTCCTAAAAACAGATAAATACATGTAGATGAGGATAAAATTTAAGTAAGTGGGGAATGCTAGACCCGTCACGTGCGCCGTATGACTGTGGTGCTTCGTCCCTAACTGTGGCGCATCTATAGGATTGTCGTCTGTACCCATAGATATATACTGTTACTAGTCATTTATCTCAATGTCTGTACCTGTTCAAGAGCCGACCTCAATATCACTTCGGATGCTGCTATAGGAGTGCAACTTTCTGGTCGAAATCAATTTAACCTAGGTTTTTGAAAGAACATTGAATCTAAATAATAAAAAGAAGATAAATACAATTTATTATAAATTTAACTTATTTTTTTATATTTATTTATTTACTTTATGAAATCAATTTGTCTTAATTTTCTATCTAAGAAGAATACTCACATCAGTATGAGAAGTCCTTGAGGCTACACTGTCATGTTCATGAGCTGCCGTAACGATATGCACTTCTTTGCCACAATGCAAGCAATGGGCTTTCGCTTCACATTCCACGCTGTGTAAACTATGCTCTGTCTGCTCAGAGTAAAAGACTGAATCGGACCCTGGAGACACTGATCTGAGAGATTCGGCTGACTGTGTTTTGGCGAATTTATCTGGAAGTAAAAATACACACTGTTACATGAATAGTTCAAAAATGTTGTCTCCATACTTTAAGTATAATCTAGAGGACACCCAGCAAATTCGCACCTCTTTGAAGGCAATAAATTATGGTAATCATTTTTTAGTGTTCCACAACGCTAGGAACACACTCTTAAAATTTCAAATCTCTAGGACTGGCTTTGCATTCATTGTAACTCAAACCGCTTCATTACTGTTTTGTTAATTAAATTAAATTTATTTATAGTTTACAGCATAAAAAGCCTTCAACTTTACCAATACACTTAATAATACCTTTATCTTGCTTCTTCTGATGCCTAGGTGAATTAGTTGGACTTCGGACATAGCGCAAAGGCGTCAACCTTGACCCAGCACTCGTAAGTGTTCTAGTCGTTTCAATATCTTCAGCTTCTAACGAACCCAAACAAGGTAATGTTGGTATAGACTGCTTTCTTCTTGGCAGACTGCCAGGCAGTGATATGCTTTCATTTGAACCGCTTTTTCTTCTTGGCCTGCAAACAATATTTAAACATAGGTCATGTGTTTGCAAAAATGTATACCAGGACTTTATAGGATTTAAATAGACTAGAATTATATCTTACCTATACCCTGAATGATTGTTAGTAGTTGGAGATTTGGCATTGTTAGAATTAGCCCCAGTTTTTCTTCGAGGACTGTCACGCAGTCTTCTATGTTTTCTTGGAGAGATATTTCCATTGCTAGTACCTAAAAAGTTAAAAACTTATTACACAGAAGAAATTCTTTGTATTTGTTGCATTTTAACCCCTAATAATTTCTTAACAAACATACCTTCTTTTCTATATTGTTCACTAGAATCATCTGACGTTGGAATATTCAAATGAAGCTTAACATTTGACCCCATAGCTTCCCTTCTATCATAATGTTGGGGTCTATAACTATGACCACCATCAATAGTTTTATTTTGCGTAGGACTTTTTGCTTTCAATTTCGTCCTTTTTACATATCGTTCCCTTTCTTGTGGCCGTTTTATGTCTGTTTCTTTTTCTTTTGCCTGTTTTTCTTTTATAGATTTTTCTAAGTCAACTGCATCTCTAGGCGAGGATTGAATACTTTTAGTTTTTTCCGCAAAGTGAGTTTTCTTTTTCCTAGGTGCATCAGTTGATTTTTCTTCTGGAGATTTCATACTTGAAGGTTTGAAACAACTTCGTTCTGACTTTTGGCTGACACTATCTGGATCTTTAGGCTTTTTACTTCCAAAGTCATCTTGTGATGTTGACACCGAGTCATCATAGGACTTAGAGAACTCTAAAGTAAACGCTTTCTTCTTTCGTCTCTTTTCTTCACTCAGCCACGTTTTTGGTCTAGTTGTAGATCGGTATTTTTGAGAATGCTTGTAAGCTAAAAAATGAAAAGAGTTTATTATTTGATAGTGAACGTATTTTATAATTGTACAACGTTCTAAAAACGTTTTCAATATCTTACTCAAACCTCCATCGTCGTCGTCTTCAACCGGACTTTCATAGTATCCCGATGACGAATAGTGTGCACTTCGTTCATCATCTGATAAGGAACCCTGTTAAAAATACAATCCTTTTAATTTTATTTGGCACCATATAAAACCTTTAAGAAGTAAGTACTTGATTTAAATAAAAAAATATTTTCATAATTTGATAAATTCTATAAAAAATATCTTACAGTCATTTTTGGTACAAGCTGTTCCATTTCTTTAGTAGGGCTTGAAGTTTTTTCTTCTTTAGATTCAGGCTTCTCAAGCATTTCTTTTGTTTTTCCTGTTGGTGTTTTATCGTTGAGGTCCTCAGTTACATTAGGATTAGAACCCCCTAGGCTATAACTTCCACTGGAACTGCTTTTACCACTCATGGTACCTCGCATTGTCTGTTTTGAAAAATAGCAATAGTTACATTTTAACCTATGTATCAAAATCTGTTCACCTCAAAAGAATAAAAAAATCTACACTTACTTTTGTTGGCTTAGGAGTTTCTTCTTTAGATTTAATTTCAGTCTTATCTCTCCTTATGTGTTCATGATGTGGTGTAATTTCAGCTTTAACTTCAATTTTTTCTACACTTATTTTTTGCGGTAACCTTTCAGGAAGTGGCAACGGTGGTGATGATAGGTCTGGGACAATCAAGTCATCATTTATTTCTAAAGGTGGTGAGAAGCTTGGTACTATGAGATCTTCTGCTATATTTTCCGTTCTTGTGGAAGAATACAAACTTGATGCACTTTCAAATGATGAACCATCTTGAGCTCTATTGTTTTCTGCATCTGGAAAATAAATTAATATTTGACTTCACGCAAATAAAATCTGACTGATGATCAAAAAAGTATTTAGTAATACTTACTTTGGTTTTGATTTTTACCACTCTTTTTGGAACTATCGGAATTGGCAGTAACATAATCTTCGGTGGTAGTTGTGCTTTCTGATACGTCAGTATTCAATTTCCCAGAATCAGTCCTAGCTAAACTTGTTTCACTGCTAGCTGCTTTACCTAAAGGCGCCTCGGCTGGTGACTCTATAATTTGACTTGGTATTGTTCCATTAGGTTCCTTTGGTAGATTTTTCTTTTGCAGATCCCTTCGCCTTGATGGGCTAAGAGCTCTTTCTCGTTTTTTGTTTATGAAACTAGGCGTCCTTTTAAATGGCACGTCGGCTAAATCTAAACTTGGATGTGTTATCGCTATTGCGGGTGTATGATTAATTTTCTGCAAGCCTATTGGTGATATTGCTTTTGATATAGTCGGTTGTTTGGTAATTGGCGGAAGAACTACACTAGGAACAACTGCTGGTGGTGACAATGATGCTCGTTGTGCAGAACTCGAACTCGATGTATCTAATTTGTTTCTTGGTGATGTTGGCGACTGACTCTAAAAGACAAAACCCTCGTTAAATACATATACATTTAAAAAAATAGTTTATTAGTAGTATTTCTTACTTGTGAGGCATCAAACTCTTCGTCTAAAGCATCTGTGTCCAGCGAAGATCGTTGTTGATGCTGTAGTAGCAGAAGTTGTTTTCTTCTTGATGTAGGAGTTAGCAATGCAAGTGCACCTGGTGACGCGGCTAGGGAGCTCAAATCAGAAGAACTGATTACTGTTCCATTTTCTGTACCCGAATCAATTTGTAAGACGGTTGTTTGTGATTCGTTCCACATGCTATCGGAATGATCCCTGCAAACAAATATAAAAACATTTTAGGTTTATTAAGTAGTTGTAACACATAAGCGTATGAAATAGTACAAACCTGCTCTGATCAACAGTCAAAGATTCGTTTGAAGCACAAGGTGAAGTCTTTTCTAAAGGAGCAAGAATAGTAGTGACACTGTTTAAAATAACATGCCTTTTAATTTTTTGGTCCACGTCAACATCCTCCTTTTCAGGTGATCCAGGACTAGATTTGGCAGTGCTGCAAACAACCATAATAATTTAGTATAGTGCCGTAGCAATATAAACATTGAGCATGCATGTTTAGACAGACAGACACCAATAAATAATCAGTCACCAAGAAAAAACCATTTTCATGGATTATATTAAAGAAATACATAAAATCTTAATAACATATTTTGGTATTTTGACTGCTAACTAAGGAATAAAAACTATTATAGATAATTTACAAGCAAGTATGCTGAATATTTCTAAATTTAATAAATATATTCTTCTGATTATATTATTAAACACATGCTTTCATTAAGCCAATGGATGATTCATACCTTTTCTCAGGAATTGGAACATTCTGGGTATTCATAATTTCTGGTTTTTCTTCAAAACTTACGCTTCGATTTCTAAATGTTTCATGCTTGTAACTAATATATTTTTCGTGAAAGTCTCCATATGGTGGATTCCCATCTGAAGAACTATGGAGAGAAAATAGCTGATGCAATGATGGCAAGCATTTCATTGAAAAGTAAAAAAAAACTACAGAAATTTAGAAGACTAGCGTTGAGTGTGTCAAAATAAAATAACGAAAGTGTCGTTTTTCAATGAACGTGTGTTGTTAAGTGCAATGGTCTATGGTTTATTCTATTTGATTAGATCAATAATTTATTTGGGTTCTTACCTAAAAGAGCCATCCGGTTCAAATCCAAAGATACCTTCATCTTTGATAGGTGTTTGACTATAATTTTGAGAAATATACTGTTTATACATTGCTTCTCTTTCCCTATCTTCTCTAGTCATATTTTCTTGACTTGTTGACATAACCAATGGAGCATCTTTGATACCATCTCCATTGGTAATTTCAGTTTTTCTTCTGAAATATAAACATTTTCAAAATGTTATAGCTTTTAGTAATTTGGAAGCTAATTAATTGTTAAAATAACATTGAGTAAAACCTACACATCTAACAAAATTTCTCCCTCAGAAAGAGTTTTCTGCAGCATCCTTTTGTTTTTCCTTCGAAGCGTTGTGAAAGGAATAGCTTCATCATCTGGCCTTGGTTCAAAGTCAATAATGATTTCCTTTTCATTCTTTTCACTATCATCAGTAGTCGTTGCGGATGTTTCTGTAGAAGGCTCAGATTGGAATGTTGATGTTTTAGAAAGTGGATGAGAATTGATTGTTTTTTGAGAAGCATCGCTAGTACTCTTTGATAGAATGGATCTTAGACATTTTTCGCCTTTGGCTTGTTTGGCGATTTCTTGTTGTAAATATTCTAGATTCTTTCTATTGAGTGCCATACTTTTTTCAATTGTTTCTATGTCGTCATCTATTGTATCATCTCTATCACTTTCATGGATAAATTGAAAGTTCTGTTGAAAGTATTCTTGGGCTTGTCGTTGTAAAGAACTTAGTTCTGAGTCATCAATTTTTGATGAGGCTACTGATTTGACGGAACATGACGTGACATCATCAGAGTCTCCTCTGGTTAGCGGTGATGCAGGTATGGTAGTGGCAGTGGGTGACCGAGGTGATCTGGGTGGTTCTTCTGATTGTGTTCGATGAAGTTTTTCATGTTCAGCTCCAATAAAACTGTAACACAAATTTATGTTATCAAATTACAAATTAAATAAAAATAACTGGTAACAACAAAAAAAGGTTAACGTACGTTTCAACACTAGGGATATCGTTGGGGCTATCACGTCCAGCCAACCGATCCCCTCCAACTTCGGAGAATGATTTTGTTAGTCTTCTAGGTCCTACAGTAAAACCATTTGTTTGCACTCCTTGTTCTGCTACCGCCTTTACCTGCAATTTTTTTATCATAAGTATTTTTAATTTACTTTAGTCATAATCGTATTTAATTTGTATGTATTTGATATTCAAGAGGATATTATCACTCACCCTTTTTATAGTCCGTGGACTCAATGATAAATAGTTTGGCGGTAACGGTTTTCTTCCTAAACACACTTCTGTTTGCGTTGCTTGTGTTCTCATTACTCCTTTTTTTAATGAATCTGAAATAAATTATTTAGTTCTTATATTAAAAATATCTAAGTTAAACTTACTGTTACGTTTAAATGCCTACACCGAATTGTATCAAAATATTAATCTAAATTTAAATTTTATTTAGAGCATTAGTATCGATATGGGTTAAAAAACTTCAAACTGTTTTTACTTTTTGATTTTTGTTAATCTTTACTTCAACATAAAAAAATTTAGATGAGAGGTAATTTCAAACTTTTGAAAAGTTTCCGAGTAAAAGCTGATGGATTTGGATCGAATCTAATTCTATTTCACTTTCCAGGATCTAGAGCTTCTGATAGAGGTTTTAAAGAAAGCTAAGACGATGATGCGTCACAACACGACATAACCCAACTTATTATTTCCCTATCAATCGTCACTTTCCGAGTGCTGTTGGATTCAATTTGGAAACGTTTCCAAATAACCTTGAAAATACCTTGCCAGATATAGTTTTGATGGCTCTAAAAACATCATCAATTAGAGTGTCATTTATACCTTGCCTTGAGTGTAAAGGCTTCCAACTGCCTTGAAAATTCAAACCAAACACACCTGCCCGTGGTGCACTCTGCTAACTAACAAACGGGGCTCTGGTGGCCAGCTGATTGCGGCATAGTGCAGTCTAACTGGCACAGCTAAATTCCCTGACCACCGACGTGCAGCAGCGTTGACGGTGCAAGAAGCTGTATTCTGTAATCTCCAACCTGCATGACCAGCGTGGAGATGATGAGCATATCGCCCTTCATTTATAAAATCCAACAGTGGATAGATGTAGACTAGTGTTGTTGTTGTTGTTGTTGTAATACCTTACCTAAGAGGACTACTTTTGGCTGTTCAGTTTGCGACGGCCTCTGCACAATTGGAGCCATGTTATTATTGGGTGGATGTGGCATCGGAGCTACTTGAGGCTGGTAGTGGATAGGAGCCGTTGGAGCACCTTGAGGAACGAACTGAGGGTATGGCGGGAATGGCTGATACATTATTGGTAGCGTTGAGTACGGTTTTGGCTCGGGCTGAAATTATTAAAATTATGGTCCAATTATTATGTCTCCTTGCATGTACTTTTTTTAAATACTTATACAGTTCTACTTTCATATAGTCGCCTTATTCTGAACTAAGTAAAACCTGTTCTATGACTATCAAATACTGATCAGCATATATTGTATACTATTAAAACATCCAGGCACAAAATAAACTTCGCATGTTCACCACACATGTTTGTACTGGGCGGGACTGGAAACCGCGACCTGCAGCTCAGAAGGCAGAGCTACTACCAATTGAGCTATGAGGCCAGTCATAGCTCAGTTGGTGTATGCTTATGTTACTGTGTTTATGTATTGTACTGTGCTTCTTTTTTAGAAAAGATCTCATAATTTTCATTTCTTAATCTTAGTTATACTCATCTAAACAATTACAAAGAGCCCAGTCAACACTGTTAGATTTAAATTTATAATACTCAACTGAGAGCTTTCTAGGGCGTATCTTCAAGGATGCTAAAGGATTTGATCCAGTATCCATTTAGATCTAGTAATATAGAGTTATCACTAAAAAAATTTTTTGTTGATGATTTTCTCGACCCTGAACAAAATATATCTGCAGATCATGCTAACATATTTTCTTCAGCAGTGGGAATCGAACCCGCAATCACTGCTAGCAGACGGCTAGTCAACCTTTAAATTCCAATGAGCTTATCAAATCTGCGGAGCTGTTATGTAAAATTTTACAAAAGCAATGCAACAGCAATCACTACACGTTCGGTCACTAAAAGTCTGTATCAATCTTATCAGTGTATAAGTACACTGAACAAAAAACTATGTACGAGACCAATAATTGCTGATTGCTTGATGATAATAATATTGCACTCACAAAACGCTTACTCCTACAAATGCATTTATACAAGTTTTTTTGTGCAGAGGCTCGAAGACCGGCGAAAAAGTATTCGCACTGTAGACGTAAAATTTTGACCAATTAGAAAGCGTAGATTTATAATAAATAACGCTCTGTCATTGGCCAACATTCTTCTTTAGGCTTACGATACGTCAGGATGAAATATTCGTAATCGCCCTGCGATTGATACAAACTTTTTTCGACAGAATGCTTAGTGATTGCTGTCAAATTGCTATGGCAAATTGTTTTGTACGTAATCTAGAAGCTGGTAATCATTTGAATCAATCAAGTATGAATTGTACCTTGACAACTCTTCCATCGATCAGTCTCTCACAGTCTCTCCTATAGCGGCTGCCGCTGACTGCCGCGGGCATGACGGAGTCGTCGAAGGTCGTGAGAGTGTGTGAGCGAGCGAAGGATACGTGTTTCGTCCTGTAATAAATAGTAAACCAACATTTACTGATGTTATAAATTCGAAAGTAAGTCTTTTTTTTCGCCTTCACAGCCAAATAGTGTTCAATCAAAGATATATCTATAAGCTTCGGGAAAGGACATAGGAATCGCAAGTAGATGCGCAGTCGAACTCTAGTACCGGTTGAAAAGTATTTGTATGAAATATTGAAATAATAGTAACAGTATGATGATAGTATGAAATATACAAGAATATTGGTGAGTTTTAATTAGATAAGGACACATTTTTCATTATTTATCCAGAATTTAAAAAATATTTTTTAATCATCTTAGTACCTACTAGTAGTAACTATAACAATAAGAAAACGCTTTTTCTGCTGTTTTATTGATGTCCAAACCTGAGTATGTTAGTTTAATATGAAGCCGGCCTGCAAATGAAAAGCAGCCGTAAGCAAGCACGCCCCATGATCCAAGGTCCTACGAGTATGCTCAAGGCAAGCTTAAACTTACACAAACAAATAGCCTGCACAGCGAAAACCGAAACCCGAAAACACTTATGATTTGAATTTTTTCACTGTCGTTCGAAGGACGCAATACCTAGCGATATTCTCCGCGCGTCTACGATATTAAACCTAACTGCAACAACACTTATTAGTTTTTAAAATATGATTCAGACATAAAATATGACAGTCTGATTAATGCCAAGTCTAAATCTATCTCTTTACACGTTGAGAAACTTAATTTTGTAGGTATATTATAAGTAGGTGTGTATCTACGCACAACGCTAAAAAGTTTTGAAGAATTATTTTAGAATATATTCTTTTCCCAGTGATTTAAATCATTTTTTATGCATTTAAAATATATAATACAATGCAAAAATACAAAATTTTAATATACGAAAATATTACATTTAAATATAAACAAGATTAATGGTGGTTCCTGACCTAGGGCTGGCCTGTATTGCAGAAAATTGGTTACGAGAAAATATTACCGTTCATTAATAATATAAAACAGATGTAAAGCGAACAAACGAACTAACAACGAAGGTAAAGTATAATATAAAAAATCATTTAAAACCTTCAAAAGATATACTATAATATGGTACATACCCATATAAAACTATAAGTAAAGCTTGGGTCTGCTATCGCGCGGTTACTGTCGCTAACTATCGCACTGTTATATGCGCGGCAATAATTTTCTACAAAGTCTCTTTATTGTATTTACCTGTGCGGCGGTATCGTAAGAGGGGGTGGCGGGGGCGGTGGCGGTATGGGTGTGTGAGCAGGACAGCTGGAATACATAAAACTGGCTTAAGTACACTAGACGAAAGGCTTTTTAGCTTATGATAAATGGAGTTTTTTTGCGGAGGTCAGACAAAGTGAGGTTAAAGGGGGCAGTGGCTTAATCTTTGTAAAGCGTTGTTGATTTAGCATGATGGATGAAGGTGATGTTTGTACGAAATATACACGTAAACTTGTATAAAGATTTTTGTAACATTTTTTTTTCAATAAATTCCTGGAATTTGTATTTTGATTCCAGAATTTTTTTATCGGTTCATGTTCGATGATTGATAATGTTGATCAAAATAATCTTAGATCACAAACTCCAATGAATCATGCAGCGTCTCCTTTTGGCAACCAAAATTAGTTAAGGCCATTAAAGTTGTTATTATCAAATAATTTCCTATTATTATAGACATTCACAAGCGCAATAAATAACAAAAGCTAATTATTAACAAAATTAAAACAAGGTATAAAAGTTTATCAAATAAAAGGTTTTTATGAGAAACATCAATTCGCTAACCAAATTATCATCAAACACATTGTAGTGTTGTAAAATTCCTATCAAAACAAGAGTTTCTGCTCAGAACTGACCATTACCTCGGAGCAAAGCAAATTACTAGAACATTCATTAAATTGGGATTTATGTGCAGAGTAGGGGTTATAGTGCAACCTCTAGACCATTAATTGCGACTGTAACTACATACCACACGTGAACAACAGTGTTACCAAATTAGCTTTTCTACGATATCTGTCCTACAGTCATCTGCAAATAAGATATTTAAACAACAACTACAACAACACCAGCCTTTATCAGTCCACTGCTGCACATAGGCCTCTTCTAATCTCTGTTCTCCAACGACCTCTGTGGCGCAGGGGACGAAGGCCCGTCTGTGCCGCAGAAGGTTGCGGGTTCGATTCCTACTGCGGGACCAATGTTTGCATCTTCTGCAGATATTTGTCTCAGGTCTGGGTGTTTTCTATGTGTGATATATATGTATTTACAAAAAAAATGTATCTATGTAGTATATCAAT
Organism: Horisme vitalbata; assembly: GCA_951804965.1. Lineage (NCBI taxonomy): Eukaryota > Metazoa > Arthropoda > Insecta > Lepidoptera > Geometridae > Horisme > Horisme vitalbata. Next base: position 10,851,416 of record OX638091.1, read on the forward strand.
CATGTGGTTCCCGTAACACAAGCTCTGCTTAGTTTGGGGCTACATGATGTTGTGTGATAACGTCCAGGATTATTTATAATAAAGAGCGGGATACTCCCATAATCCCCACGCTGGGCATGCGCGTTGGGGATCGCAAGGTACAGCTTCTTCTGTGCCGGTGTTAGGCTGCGCTATGTCGCAATCCACCACCTACCAGAGGCCTGTCTCTTGGTTAGCAGGATGCACCACGGACAGGTGAGGTTTGCTTGGGTTCCGAAGATGAAGGTTGGAACCCCTTACACCCCCTACGACTATAACTCTTACGATATTTAAATAAGGTATAAGAGTGCTTTCAGACAGAAGGTAAGTAATTGTCCAGACATTGTTCTGTGCTCCAAAATACCAAATTTAAAGCAACATGGTATTAAATGATCAATCTTATAGCAAGTGACTTTTATCTGACTATAGTAATAAAATAAACATGAAAGAAAAGACAGCTTTTTAACTAAGCAATGCTAGAAAATTATTTACAAAAAAAGTTCTTAAAAAGCTCCATAAGCTCTGTGAAGACATAAGTTAACCCTTTCAAAGCTTGATTCTTGCCATGCCATGAAGCTATGTATTGAAAAAAAAACAACATACTCCTTTTTCATCAACGGGCTATTGAAAATGTGAGGAAAATTGTAAAATCAAAGCAAGCAGTGGTGACCGTACAGCGAAATATAGACAAAAAAATAAAAGTCCATAAAAGCCATTGCCCCTGGAATAAATTATTATCAGCCGCGTATGTAAGAGTCATGCCACACGGGTGTTTCCGCTTCGTTGCGTCGTCTCAATGCAATAATTTCGACACATTATCACAACGCAAGGTCACCAGAACTACAAAGTCGCGGTAGGATGTGTCTTTACAGTCTTTGAGTGGAGTTAATAAACAATACTGCGCTGCGCTGCGTGATCGCTCCGCAGAGCATCTCTCTCACTTCGCAGAGCATTTCATCTCCCCGCTTTCTCTCTTTGATCCGTCGTAGCGCATAGTGCGGCATATTCGTTATGATTAATGGTAAAATGACGCAGTGTCACTGCTCAGTCAACCGACGCAACGCATAATGTGGCATCACTCTAAGCCGCAGCTAAAGGTCTCGATTGAGGAATGTGCGCTTGTTTTCCAACCGGCCACACTATCAGTCCTTCGAATATCTCAAGGTTCTTTTTTTGATTTAGGACCGATAGTTTGCACAGTGCAGTGCTTACTGTACTATCCAGATAGAAATAAGCCATGACTGACAACTACGGCTTACGGTCGCGTCCGTTAATTTGTTCTCGGCTTTATTTTAGGTACAGATAACGAATCATGAATATTTCTACTATATCTTACGCGTGTTGTAAAGGTTCGGCCAGTGACAAAACGTAAATAACTAGGAAGTATTATTATTTATTATTATTATTGTAGGCAGCCTACATCGGCACATCTAAATCCCCTGGCCACCGACGGGCAGCAGCGTCGGTGGTGCGAGAAGCTGTGCCCTGCGATCCCCAACCCGCATGCCCAGCGTGGGGATTATGGGTATATCCCCCTTTTATTAGGGGAGGCCTATGTCCAGCAGTGGACTGTTATAGGCCGGTGTGGTGGTGTGTGGTAGGAAGTATTAACTCTTTGATAATAATCATAATTTTAAGATGCTTTCAGTTAAAATGTTCATGATTACCCTATAGGTTTATTTTATTTATCCTTCTGGCTGATAAAGCTTGGCTTATTATAACATAGCTTTTTAGCAAGCTTTTTTCGCTAAACTAAAGAAAGCTTTAAAGCTAAATTCATAATTCCATGGGTAGCTCGCGAATTCGAAATAATTTTTAATATTTAAGTTTTTTGCTAATCTATTCCTTAAAATTCTTCTGAATATGAAACTAAAGATCTTTTCATTTTAAAATGGTATATTGTTGCGCACTAACTCGCTTCGGAAAGCACTTTAATGATGTTGGTCCTAGGTTTTTAGGTAGCCAAGCTTAAGAAATTCGGACAGCGTAAACATTCGGTAAAAGTATTTGCTATAACATTACATACATCCATAAAATCTCGCCTATTTCCCAGCGGGGTAGACAGAGTCCACGGATCTCTACTTGGTACAATCATGGCATACCCCTTTTGGCTCTTTCACTTTTCACTTTCATCACATTCTTCACATATGCTTGTCGGTTTAGGGTACTCTTGACCTGGCCTTTTTTCATTAGATTATGCGAAAGGAAAAATCGGATAATGGCTTACAAGTAAGAGTAGGTACTTACGGAATTATTGAGGGTGGTCTAGGTAAAGAGCCTCCACGGCTTACAGACGCGATTTGGTCGACATTGTAATTCTGCGGCCAACCCGCGTTATCTTCTATTACCGATCTGAAATTGAATGCGAAAACCATTTAGAATGAGCATCGGGTACTCCATTTATCATTTTGGACACAACCTTGGTTCGATCAATTTACAGTCAGTATCAATAGTACCAATATTTTTTTCAAAATTCTGTAATCTTTTTTGGGTTTTAAAAAAGTGGATAAGAGGCATCGTTGTACGGTGTGTGGTATATAAATCCAATCTTCAATCAGGTCCTGTTCTGGATAAATGTTTGTAAGCCCTCTATACTTGAATTACTACTAAAAAATTTATTGAAGTTTTAGGTCAGGAAAAGCATAACCTTTTCACTAGGGTACCACGCAAGCCACTTGAAAAATTTTCGCAAATAAACACCGATTTCATAGAAATTTATACATTTTCACCCTAAGTTGTATTCTTCTTATAAAAAAGCGGCTAAGTGCGAGTGGGACTCGCGCTCGAAGGATTCCGTACCATTATCTATACATGTATGGGAGCCTTTAATTAAATTTAATAATTTATTTTTGAGGGAACGTTCAACTAAATATTCTGTGAATAAGCGAATTTCAAGCGTATATACCTGTTGCCGTATATTGAATATAGAAATATAATATTAATATTGATCAAAAATGGCCAAAAAATCACGTTTGTTACGTGGATGTGAATGTGATTATGATGATAATCACATTGAATTAAATTGCTATAATTCTGATGATAGAACACTTTTGCTGAAAATTGTACGCTTAAGTCAGGGTAAGAACCGTTTTTATTTAACTCTTATATACCTCTCATAAAAATGAGTTTCAAAATTACAGCAATTTGAAAAACCTCAAGTGGTTAAAAATACCTACCTACTTCTTTTTATGCTAAGTGAAGTACTCATTATACTTAAGCGTCTCGGAAATTTTCATAATTCTAGTACACAAAATAAAGGATATTTTGGGAATATCCTACCCTTCCTATTTAATATGTATTCCTATTTAGTATTATAAATACGAATTTATGTATGTAAGTTATAAAAATTTGCATGCCAAAGATTTTGGTAGGACATAAACTAGACTGATTAATTTTTAAGATCTTTAATGTATCACATGTGTTCGTACAAATAAATATCATTTATAATTTAACGAAAGTGAGTGTATTTGTTACGCTTTCACGTTTAATTATACTCAACCTATCATTACGAATTTTTGCACACAAAATTAGGGGTACGGAAAAGGACACAGGATACTTTTTTTGTATAAAAGAATTTAATTCAGAAAAAGTTTCCGAGGTATATAAAGTATAGAGGTATAGTAAATAGCTTTTATCGCGAGCAAAGCCACGGGCGGGAGTTAGTTTTTTATAAATATGAAAGTATAATTTACGTTATAATGCTTCATGCTCTACAAAAAATCTAAAGATGCCATCCATTAGGTACGCATTAATATTTACGAAAGTATACAAAAAATTTTAAGACGTATAATGAGTTTCGTCCCTTGTTACTCGAGTTACTTACCTATACACTGCAGAGAGGTTTTAGAAGAGAATGTTGATATAAAATAAACATAATACTAAAAGACAACTCAGAAAAAACCTGGAAAAAAAACTGCTGAACTGAGAAAACAGCACCATTTATTGATGTTGTTTAAAATAGAATTTACTATTTTTTTATTCTTTATAAATTATATAAATATCTGTAATAAACAAACGGACTGTCGCACGTAAGTGTTCCTTCCCATTGTCTGCAGAATCCAAGAATTTGTAATGGTACGAGTATATTATAATCACAACCGACAAAGCAATCATGAAATGAATATTTGAAATACTCCGAAACCAAACAACCATTTCCTTGTTCAATTTTCCAAATATTTTCTTTTAATTTTCAAATACCAACATTAACTTTGATGTTCTTTGATACACGAGAAATCATGGAACACAATCAGAACCCTGCAATAATTGGCTCAAGAAACCACTTGCAAAGTAATCCTAGCTGTTTACGACTAAATTCAATTTCTGGAAGTCCATTTCTAAGGCCCTTCACAATAAGTGCTTTTTTCCAGCATTTTCCCCGTAGAATCAATTATGCGCGGAAAAGTTGGAATTACTAAGGCCTCTGTGCCTGGTAATGTAAATTTTAAAGGTGCTCCAGAGTACTTTATTGTCAATTACTGGAGCCAAAATAAGGAAACCCTGTATAGGGTGTAATGTCTACTGAATACTTTAGCTATTGGTGGTTTCGCCTAAGTTTTTCTATTTTTCCCAAAGGGTAAAAACGGTACTCATAATAATACTTAGACTCCACTGTCCGTATGCCTGTCTATCTGTCTGCCTATCAGGCTGTATCTCATGAACAGTAATGGCTAGAAAGTTCAAATTTCCACAGATGATGTATTTCTGTTGCCGCTATAACAACATAAACAGAATAATATAAATATTTTGTGTGGGGCTCCCATACAACGGTACAGAACCCTTCATGCGCGAATCCGACTCGCAATTGGCCGGTTTTTTCGTTCTAAGATAGGCTAAAACAGTAATCTTGCTTCTAATTTTTTATCGAATTTGGCTGTCATTGCGTCTTCACCTGCTTAGCGTTAGCGCAAATATGGTACTTTCTTTAATGCTCATAGCTTATTTAGTAGATATATAACTTACTCATATTACTTAGTATTATTATTTTACTGTACTCGCTCAATGTATTTTAATAGCAAGCTGTCTGCTTCCTATAATTATAACACGTGGCTAGTATTTTGATTTATCTCGATGTTTAATGAATGGAAATGGTGAATGTTATGTTGGCAGTACTAATAAACAAAATAAAAATTAAAAATTTCGAAAAAAATTGTAGGAAACCTATCCCTGAAATAAATGGGATTATAAAAATGTTGTACTATTATTAGTATCTATTTACCAATGTTAGCTTAACTTGGTGTAACTTTCACCAAATGGGCAAATACAAGATTACGAACTTATTCACCCTGTATTTTACAAAGGATTTTCCAATATTTTCACTTAAAACTCGTTAACCGTCACAAAGAAATAGATCTGCCTTCATAAAATTAGGAGGAAGCGTAATGAAAGAAGGGATTAACCTGGAATGCGAATTATTGCTTTAAAAATTCGTGGTAAGTAATTAATAGATTTTGGTTATGAATAAAAGTGTGCTTGAATTACTACCCTACTAGCTTCCGCCCGCGGATACAAAGTACCTAGCATAAATGTTATTCCGTGTTAGTATTGTTCTAAATTTTAGCTCAACCGTGATGCAACCTTTCGTTAGTTTTGGCGTGTAGGAAGAACAAACATTTGACATTTTAAGATGGTCTCTGTGGCGCAGTGAGCAAAGGTCCGTCTTAGACGCAAAGGTTGTAAGATCGATTCCAGCTACGAAACAAATGTTTGTCTTTGTATGTTTTGCAAATATTTGTCTCTGGTCTAGGTGTTTTCTAAGTAATATATATGTATTAACAAAAAAAAAATAGGAAGTATATAAGTCAAGTGGTTCCCATAATAGAAGCTCTGCTTAGTTTGAGGTTACATGACGCTGTGTACACAGCATCATGATAGGGTCCACCATTTTTTATTTATATATATAGTGGAAATAAGCTAAATTATATTAGCTATTGTCATTTTGCTATGAAACAGCATTGCTATATGTCTGTTTTACCACTTTTTACTTTCTACTGTGCCTGATCTTCATGCATACAACATTTTAAAGGCGGGCTCCTGTTTTATTACAAACTACTAGTCTTAGCACCTCTACACCTGAAGTTAATTAACGTAAGGCAGCGCATCATGGGCAAGTTTCTACCGGAAATGCGTGTGGTTATAGTTATCACATGTGCAAGTAGCATAAAAAAAACACTCACTGTGGCCACTCCATCCGTGTGAAGTCTTCATCCTCTGGCATCCACGTATACCGTTTGGGGTCAGGTTGGCTGCACACCGAGCGCGGCCGCCGGCGAAAGTACGAGCACTCCAGATCGGCGTCATAGGCGCAAAGCTCGGGCGGAGCTGGCGCGGGCTGACCGAACCTGGGAAGGAACGCATCGCGAGCTAGGAAAACATACACAGTCCTTCTCAAAACTATGGTTTCCTGTTGGTAAATTAGCACTGAAAAATGAAATTTAATGTAGGCATTATTTCTATAATTTTTATTAGTTTTAATTTTTCGTGCCTCAGCTAAGCACAATTTTGTCTAGCTCACCTAACGTCCCAAAAAGTTGAAACTAATTGATTTTGGCATAGCACATTGCTGGAATATGTTTAGAAACGAAAACCAGCACTGGTTATAAGTATAAATTGGGACACACATTCTACGCGGTAGACGCTCTATGACAAAAAATATCGCTCATTTTTGAATACAGTTCCTAAATACTGGTTCCTTATTCTGTAGTATTACAGTAACTTTATGGATAGAATAATCTGTCAAACAAAAGGTAAAAAAGAAAATGAAAAATTTAATAATCCCCCAACACATAAACCGAACAGTCAAAAATAATACAATTCGTTGTATTGAGTCATCAAATTCGATTGAGTAATTCGCGTCGGGGTGACTTTTTAAATGTTTGCTGTTTGTTTTAGGGTTTTTTTTTAGTATTTAATATTTTTTATTTTTGAAGAATGTGCTGGATATCCTGGATGCAGCATAAGACCAAGAATTCCATAATCTTGCTTTAGAGAGCATAATTGTTTTTTAAAATTTTAGGTCACAAGTATGTTTGAAAATAAAGCAAGAACACTACCGCAGTTAATAACACAGCTTAATAACCTTGAAACGGTTAAACCGCCTTTGATAAAAATATGTTTAAGAACCACTGCTAGAAAACCTGCTTTTAAATTTAAAAAATCGCACCGAAAATCAGTTCACCCAATAAAGAGCTACGGTGCTACAGACAGACAGACACACACACACATCTAATTGAATAGGTGTGTTTATGATGATGATGAGGATAATTATCAGGATCGTGTCTATGATCATGTTGATGATGATGATGACCCTCCGGGAATGATTTCGGCTACGGCGACTATACAAGGTGTAACATTTAGATTGGTCAGTATGGGAAAGTCTAAAACTACAAGACATACGAAGATCTGTTCTTAGGAACTATGTCATCGATTTTAGTAACAAGGAAAACTGCATTCATTCATTTAAATCATTAAAAACTTGTACTCAGCTCGGGAATCGAACCCGGACCTTTTGAAAAATATAACTTTCACTTTTTTTTATATATCGATTGGGCTTAGGCCAAAATGTGGTAAATGCCACATCATGATGTCTAAAATTAACAAAATGCATTGTTTTCATATCCTTTAATTTATTTTAGCAGGTGTTCGAAGTGACTATCATTTATTTCAATATAACTGTCATCTCGTTCAGATGCGTAAAATTGTCTGAATGGTTATTGTCTTTCCTGCTTGTCATTCTGGAAGGTTTTTTATCTGCAATAATATTTTCTATCTATGATGGTAATTGCTTTATCTATTAATCATACAGTTACAATCAATATATTTTTCGAAACGTCCGGGTTAGATTCCCGAGCTGAGTACGTGTTTTTTTAAATTGTATGAATGCAGTTTTCCGTGCTACTAAAATCGATGACATGGTGCCTAAGAACAGATCAAAACAGAACCGATCTTTGGAGATCATAAAGTTTCAGACTTTCCCATACTGACCGATCTAAATGTTACACCCTGTATATCTTAATAGGCATATTAATTCTGTTCCTAATAAATCACTGTGTGTAAATTAATTAAAATAAATTAATAAAACAGAACAGATTTTCGTAGGTCTTATAGTTTCGGACTTTCCTATATTGACCGATCTAAATGTTACACCCTGTATATCTTAATCGGTATATTAATTCTGTTCCCAATAAATCACTGTGTCTAAATTAATTAAAATACATGAATGAATACTTGAAGATTATTAGATCAAAACAAACCTCATGAACTGCAAACTTCCAGTTCAATAAGAAGCAATTAATCATCTGGAAGATACCGTGATAATCCTGATACTCAAAGATGCGAAGAAGGATCAACTGTAATTGAACGTTATCTTGCGAAAATGATTAATAATAATTCGGTTAGGGAAATAATTTTCTTCCTTTTTATATCGTGAGTAAGCCTAAATTACATAGTTTCTGGATGTATCCAACTTTATACTTCATCATTGGAATATTAGTTATGTTATATTAACTTGTGTATACGTTGGTTTCTTTTCAATGGCAACACTCCGTACAGTCAGTAATTGGTTGGCTGACCGTTTAGTTTAGATCTAAGCGCTTCCCTGCTTCGAAAGCCAAGAATGTTGGTCCTGGCTTTTTCAATCAGTGCCTTCCGGGCGGCCTGAACTCCGCCACTAGCTCATACGAAAGGAAGGAAAGAATTATCTAAGCCATACGAAATACCTTCATAAACTACACAACATTAAGGTAAACAGTCTAGCTTTGGCATATAATTTTCCTCATAATAATGAACTTCCATTTTATATAAACCAATTTGAAAGCAAGAACACCTTACTTTAGTAACAAGGTAAGGTTTTCACACATCTCACGACACGATTATTTCCTTCCTCACGAAGTTGCTAAGGTAAGCAGCTTAAAGTCATTCAGATCAGTGCACCGTGCGTTTTTCTCGTGAATCAATGCGTTATCGTATCGTGTAGTATGAAGTGAAGAGCCCTAGGAATAGTCAGAAATAATTCAGACTATTCCCGAAATAAAAAATACATCGATCGATATCGATAGCCGTGCTCGATATACATTGATGAATACCGGTATAATTTATATTTATAATCGGATTTATTGTGAGAAAACAGACATGCCTGAGAACTAAAAATTCGAAAGGCATGTGCTAGGTTAGTGTTCCAATAAAAGCAATGGGTTTGCAACCTGTCACGTGAAATGCTTGCACACAGTAAGACCGAATGAAATATTTAGACTTGCCTTTGACTACTCCCTATATGGTATCCTCAATAGATTTGCGTACTTAGCAATATTTGAAGATATCCTTAGTGGGGAAAAAGTTGTAATTTTTTTTTATGTATTGAGGTCTAATAATCGTCAATACAATGAATATCTTATCACAATGAAAATATTTTTTTGCAAAAATTTAACACAACCACAAGATTTTAACCAAATCAAAGGAATCGCAAATCACATCGCACGCGACGAAGGTAATTCGAGTTTCCTATACGACCCGATATCGCGTCGCGGTTTGTGTATCAGCGTTAAATGCTAGAGAAAGGTCTGCCTGCAAAATTTAATTCAACTGATAAGCTACCTCAAACTGATAAGAAGTTTAAATTACCTTGGATACCGCTGTATTGGTGCATAATCGGAGTTGAGATTCTCGTCGGAGGGCACCCGACGACGGACACACACGGATAAAAACGATGCTCTGAAAAGAAGAAATGCTTTTTATTGTTTTTCCTAGTGGTCAGCTTTGCCATCGGTGTATTGAGAACGTCCAAATAGAAATAAAAATGTTTTATTTGCTAAAAATATGGTTACAAGATTCTTAAGTACAGTAAGTAAGTTGTGCAGGATTCTCATATTTCACCAAATACATATAGCATGCAAGATTAAAATTCAAAGATTTCCATCATTAAAAAAAAAGGCAGACAACCATATATTATGTATACATTATACATTATGTTTGGACCTCATTGGAATATCTATCTTGACAAGTCTAATTAATAACTTAGTCTAACCCTCTTTTTTGTGTATCTTTATTACTTTGTGTCTTTCCGAATAAATTATTTATATTAACCATATTTATAAGTTTTTTACTACACGTTATTTTGTCTATAACATAGCCAAATAACGTGGCTTACATTGGTGTTCTTAGCCGACTAACACTCTGCCGGGCCCCTACTTGAATGGGTGACCATTTAGGTGCATTTTGATCCGTGCAGGAAGACATTATGATGTTGGTCCCAGCTTTTTCAGTTGATAAGCCCTGTCGAGGCCTAAAATGTCCTATGCCAGAGTTGGCCACTAGTGATACGAGGAAAATCCTTAATGTGTAGGTATAGTTAAAAATTGACTCAGGCTTGACTTTGCCGAAATCCATTACAAGTTATTCAAAAGACCAAATATTTAGTACAAATTCTCCTAACCTCCTCAGAAGAGTTTCACAAAAACCCAATAGTTTTTTATCTTCCCCATATGCATCATACGGTATCCTCAGGGAATTATTAACTCGCTGTCCACCTACGGCGCTTTGGCGGAACTCTGCAGACGTGTTGCCTTGCCTAGCGCCAAACAAGAAAGTCACTATTTGCTGTTTTGTTAGTGTGAAACTCGTCAGAAAAAGTTAGGTAAAGTGTATTTCAACCTCTGAAACTTTGTGGGTTGAATTTACTTTGCCCTACTGAATGAAAACCTCTCATAACACTTTACGACCATTATTTTGCTAGCATAACATTCCATAAATTATGTTAGAAAAGCATTCAACCACATGCTACCAAGCAATATTCAAACAAACCAATGAAAATACGGTTAGCATTAAAACGTCTTCAATCCACTTCGCACTCAACTCTAAACTCGATTACAAGGGTGAAGAATAATAAAATGGCCAATTTGTTACCTTGCCTTAAAGGGCATAAAAAGATCCACTTTATTGTCGGAAATCTACTTAGGTTGTGGTTGGAATTGTATGAGCATCTTCAATGTTGTGGTTAGCTTCGTATGGTGAATGTGAAGTGTCGATACTGTGTGGTGCTGTTAAATATTAGGAATGTGGTTCCGCCTCAAAAAATTATATTCCTATTCTGTTTGAGGATTGCGAGTGGTTCCAAACTCTATCTTCGAAATCCAAGCCAACCTCAACAGCACGAGGGGTACTTTTCTAACTAATAAATGGTGCTCTGGCGGCCGGATGATTGCGGCGTAGGGCAGCCCACCGGCACAATTGAATTTATTGACCACCAACGGATAGCAGCGACTGTGAAACGAGAAGCTGTGCCCAACATAGGGATTATGCTCATGCTCCAGACATGACAACTTACTTAATTTAAACCAATACTACTGGTTCGACTTTCATATAGGTGAAAAAATGGTTGTAGTTATTTTATCCGGGACTGGTTGTGTTTTGAAATAACGTCATCATTATTAGCATATAGCAGTCCAGTGCTTGACTTGGGCGTCCCCTGATGCGCGTAATTGCGCCTTGTCCTAAGCTCTACGCATCCTGCTTCTGCCAGCAACCGCTGAGTGACTTCGAACTTGGAGGACTAACCGTATTGTGAGAGTCCCGTGCATGGATTAAAAAAATACAACCGAATTGCGAACCTTCTCCTTTTTTGAATTTGATTAAAAATTCCGACAAGGGACTGCGGTATAAAATGGAACCGTTAACCTTCGCCGATAACAGCTATTTTATAATACCTTTTTTTTGCATTAACCTAAAAAAAAATTGGTTGCAATCCGTAATAGATTTGCATGTGAATAGTAGTATCTAATTAATTCATTTTTGATATTTGTCATGTTATTTCAACATAAAGGAGACAGAAGAGAAGCGATACACCATAGAACAGAAAAATGTGAGCCACGCCAAACGTTAATAGCATAACTTCGTACATATCTAATGCATGAATGTGAAATACCGGAAGATATCCCATTTGGGAATAGGCTTCCATTTGCGTGGCTTCGTTATGGTTCTGCAAACTTTCGGTAAAGTTTTATTCAGAGTTTGCACATGCGTGTTTTTATTTCAGTAAATAAACTCATTAAACCTTTTATAAAATACAACATTGTTTAATTGTACATATTGAAATACTGGCGGCCTACGCCGGGGATATGCCCAAAACCCCACGCTGGGCATGCGGGTTGGGGATCGCAGGGTACAGTTTCTCGCACCACTGGCGCTGCTGCCCGTCGGTGGTAAGGGGATTTAGCTGTGCCGATGTAGGATGTGCTATGCCGCAGCCAGCTGGCCGCCAGAGCCCCATTTGTTGTTCAGCAGGGTGCAGATGAGATTGGCTTGGGTTCCGACGATGAGGGTTGAAACCCCAAAAAACTATTGCAACTATTGCAATAGAATAAGATACAAGTACATCATGAATTACTGGATAAGCATAGTTATAAGAATTAATTTATCTTAAGGCTTTAAATAAGTTATAGGAAGTAATAGAAATACAGGCATTTTTATTTGATTTTTTACTTTTATTTTATTGTAATATTTTATTAGCTTTTGCCCGCAGCTTAACTCACGGTAAGTTTTTTTCTATCTTTCGAAAAACTGTAACTGTACCTAAATGATAATCATTTAGAACTCAATCCGTCTAAATGCTCAGTTGTTTCTTTCAGCCGTAAAAGTATTATAGTTCCCTCGCAATACCGTCTAAAACAAGAAGTATTGATTAGACGCAACGTCATCAGGGACCTTGGTGTACTGCATGACTCGAAGTTATTATTCGACGATCATGTTGACGCGATCATATCCAAGGCCTCTAGAGCGTTGGGTTTTATAATGAGAAGTTCGTCAAACTTTAATAGAGCCAAAACATTTAAAATACTTTATTGCACCTTCGTTGTTCACCACGAGCGTCAACTCCGCCAGACAGCGGTTGAGTGCGGTGTTCTTTGTCAGTGGTGATGTTGATTGTCTGATTTGATTTGACAGTGTACCTTCCAAATTATGTTGATATTTCTTAATTATTATTGTTATTCAAGCTATTCACACTATTTGTTTCTAAGCAACTTCTACTCGTGAAAACCTGTAATTTGCTTTCTGTTTTTAGGAGTCTATACCATTGTGTTCTTAGCCGTTGGTTTTCCTTTATAAATAAATAAATAAGTAAATAAATATTTATGATAATCCAAAATAATACCTATACCACCATAATACAGAGAAAATAATCAATTCTTAATTTCAAATTAGTATAGAATAAAGGAATGTTATTTTGGTTGTCTGGATCGTATGTATGTAGATTATTATTATTGTAGTATATAGCGGGCAGAGTTGAGAATTGACTATATATTTCTTGTTTGGTTACATACCTAAGTATCGAAAAAGTAGTGCCACTCACCCGCAAAAAATCATTTGCGACTTTGCATTCAAAACACAATATGTTAGGAAATTGAGCAATTACCACGTTAATCATATATTTTTTTTAACCTATACTGTCCCACTTTTGGGCAAAGGTCCCCCCATCTCCTTCCAAGACTTATGATCACTTGCTGCTTCCCACCAATTAGCACGAAAGGCATCGATGTCGTCACGCCAACGCTTCCGAGGCCTGCCCCGGCGCCTTCGCCCATCTGCAGGTAACCATTGTGCGACGATCGATGCCCATCTATCAGGGTGCATACGGCTCACGTGACCCGTCCAATTCCACTTCAGTCTAGAACTTTTGTCGCCTATATCCGCTATACCAGTTCTTAATCGCAGCGTTGTGTTGCGGATCCTATCTATCCTCTTCACCCTTAATACACTGCGCTCAATGGCTCTTTAGCAGACTTTGAGTTTGGATTTTTGAGACTCGGTTAGTGACCATATCTGTGCACCATAGCTAAGAATGGGAAGAATGCACGTGTAAATGAGTTTTCGCCTCAGTGACATTGGAAGGGTACCCTTCATAAGCTCTTTCATTGACCAGTAGCTTCTCCAGGCATTGTTGATGCGGCGGTTGATCTCCTTTTCCTGCCTGCCATCAAAAGAAGCTGGCCCAATTAAATGTACTTATTGACGTAGTGCAATTCTTGCCCATCCACCTCGATCTTATGTTTGGTGCCGTTGGTCATTAGTTGTGTCTTTAACCGATTCATCGTCAATCCAACCTCAAGGCTTGCCGAGCTAAGGTCTTGTAGCATACTTTGCATATCATGTGCAGTCGGGGCGAAGAGCACGATATCGTTTGCGAAGCGCAAGTTAGCCTTAAATTTTTATTTAAAAAAAAATAGGTTGTGTTATATGTAAAAAATAGTATTTGTGTGTTAGTCTAAACGTTTAAAAATAAGTGTTTTACTTACTTACTTACTAGTAAATTTATTATCACTCAAGTCCGTAATGGCTGTATGAATTTGGATGAAACTTGGAATATAAATTTATGGCCTTACTTATAAAAATCATTCAAAGATAAACGATACTTAACTATAGCTATCTCTTACCGTTGGATAATGAGAAACAGTAGCAGCGCCACGCATTGATTATATTTAAATTGCGTTTATAGTATGGGCATTAGTTATTAAAAAGTTATCATACATTTAAAAAAAAGAATATATTATGCAGTATCTACAAAAAAATTTATCATAAGTCGAGCAGGCTATTATTACCTATAGAAGTTTTTTGATTACCTAACAATAAAATCAAAAAAACATTGTAAATTATTGTAGGTACAAATCATATGCCATATGCTTGCATATTTTGTGGTCGGTGTAACTGTATTTTTACATAAAAAAATTCAATTGGCGCTACTTTCAGAATGCTTAGCACATTTAGCTCAATAAGCACTAGTCACGTACTAAGTATTCCATACCCCTATTTCAATTAAATTTTATTACAGCACAGAATTCTAATAAGAAAGGCCTGTTATTAATTAATAGAATTCCCTAAGCATCTGTTTTCTATTTATCAATAATGTAATTCTCATCTGTAGCAAAATTCAGTTCATATTACATTCGATAAATTTTCTATGAAAAATAAAAGTAGAATAGATTGGCTATTTGGAGAATAGTGATTATGCGAGATTACTAACATCTGCCTTACGAAAAACCTGAAGCAATTTTCAAGCGCGCCAATGCGTACAATGCCATGAGCTAAGCAAGTGGAAAAATGGTATTTAGAATGTGTACTTGTTATCACTTTATATCAGGTGGGATATGTGCTTGATTATTAAGAGTGTGTATTTTCTTACCTGTTGGTTCGTGAGCATGGACTCTCGATGTGGTATTGGGAGAGGCATCCGAGAAATCTGTCCTTCTTGGACTTCTCCAGTTCCAGCAGATCCAGTTGTTTGTTGCTGATGCAGTACTGCTCTCGAAACTCCTGGTGACAGAATAATATACATCAAATGTCATCATCATCAAAATCAGCCTATACCAATCCACTACTGGACATAGGTACAATAATTGATGTCCATTAGGGGAGCCTAGCCCAGGTGGAGTGACGATCTGCGAAAGGCTGCTGGTAGAAGCTGGATGCGTCGAGCTCAGGACAGGGTGCAATGGCGCTCATTAGGGGAGGCCTATGTCCAGCAATGGACTGCTATAGGCTGATGATGATGATGATGATGATGATGAAGATGATGAGGGGAGCCTAATGAGTACCAATTATGGTACCGGCTAATGTCAAGATATTATGATATTGAAGCAGACCAAGCGGTGGCCGAGAGTTGGTGGCAGGAAAAGCGGTTTATTGAAATGGGTCGACGATATTAAAAAGACCGTGGGTGACACCTGGATCAGACTAGCACAGGAACAAGGTGATTGGCATAATCAAAAGACGGCATATGCGCAGCTGTGGGTTGTAAACGGGTGACAATGATAGCAGGTACAACCGTGCCTAAGAATCGATAACGAATACTTCGTATCGTAGACGTAAAATTTTGATATTCTACAAGGCGAAATATTTAGTACAAATTCCGCTACCTTTCTCTGACAAGTTCCACAAAATGCAAACGCGTGCACCGCCCTCCCGCCCGCAGATTCACATGCAAATCAGAGAAAGAACAAGCAAACAAGCAATCATTAATAAATGCAACCGTCTACTTACTCTTCCACCAAATAAAAACAACACGTTACCTTGTAGTAATAGTAGTAAGCTTGGAGAAACGACACACATAAATACACAAGAAAAAACTCAACAGAAATTCGACGATGTTTCGCCTTCCCCATAAGGCCACCTCAGGAATGATCGACTCTCCTCGTCCACCAACGTCGACGTCACTAAAAAACAACAACGACGCAGAACTGTACAGACGTGTTGCTCCAACGAGCGTTCAACAGAAAGTGAGTCAACCGCGCGACATCCCCAATTATAGTGGCGCGATTTCGTCATCAACGTTGAAAAATTTTCCCCATTTGGCCAATAGATAAAAAATAGCGCTTTGTGATTGGCTAAAAATTTTCTTTACGTTTACGGTAAATCACGTTGAAATATTCGTGATCGCCCTACTGGTGCCACCACTACCACCATACATTGAAAGAAGCTCATTCAATAGTTGCTATTCAATACTGCTAATATTTGCTACCCCAATATTTTCTGTAACCAGCCCTATTTCTTGTATTATTTTTTGCAGTGAAAACATGCTACCTATCCTGTATATGTAGATACTTTAATTTTTTGTCCAGATATTTTATCAAAAGCTATATAAACTTTTCTCAATAATTGATTTGGATTTTTTTGACTAACAGCTACAAAATTACTAAGGGCTTAGTACCAACATAGCGGTCAATATCATGCACGAAGAGAGGCTGCAAAACAGAGCTGTTTGAGCAGTGAAAGAATTATGACAAATAATGATGTTCATAGCATTTAGAAGTTGGATCAAACCTGTTTGGAGTACATGGTAGTCTTTCCGGCTGGCCGTTCGTCACTGGCCTTCTGCCACTTTCTTCCCGCGTTCTCATCCTCTGACTCGTAGCCTTTGGCAGAATGTGCTATATCAGCCTGCAAACAAAAAATATTATTAGATATTTTTTCAACATCTCACATTGCATTAATAGCATTTTGCTGAGTTGACTAATATGTTTTGACAATAAAACCTAAACAGCTAAGCTTTAGTCGTCATAAGCAATGTATTTACATTGAAAAAAAAAAATACATTGTAAAAAAAAAGAAAATTAAGACCTTTGTCTGATTTATTATTAGATATCGTCATAGCAAAAATACCTCATTTTTGTACCTAAATAATGACAGATATCATTGAATATTTTTACCTATATTAGTATGTTTTTTGGAAAGTATAACTTTAAAACAATATATGGAATATCCAATATATGGACACAATTTGCTTGCTGAAAAATTTGAGGCACGTTCATAAACAACCAACTTTTGTTCGAGACGTCTAATGGAGTTTTAAAGTAAAAAAAAATATATAAGGAAAGAGAAACAAAAAACGGTCCAAAAATGCCTGGATTTGATATTATTTGGACCTGTAAGGTACACTGAAAATATCCAGGATAACTAGTGTAAGACTTCGCCATGTCCTACTTTTCCAATATCTGACTGGGGACTGCGACTGAATATAACCCACGTGATAGATGGAAAGAGATTTTGCGGATTTTTCATCTCAAAAATAATATTTTTGTAGGCATCGGTCGTCTAAATTACCAATTAAATAGTAGAAACAATCAAACGTAAAACATCAGATTGGCCTATTCCAAGTAAAAACACAAAAGACGAATCTAACGTAAAAAAGCTAATTTTATTCCATCTCGTATTTATTCGTATTCATTAATCATTATTATATTTCATTAATCGTTTTCTCAATCATAACATGATTTAAAATACTGAATTTAGCAAAGTTTAGGTCAAAGTTGAGGTTAAGGTCGCGGACGAGGTCAAGGTCAATCATGTCGAATTACTTTAATTTTGATTAAGGTTAATCAATTGCAATTTTATTTTTACGATTTTTTGGCACAGTGGGTAAAGAAACGTAGAATATTGCGGGTTTAAATCCCGCCTCGGGACGACGAGAAATGTTTGCTTGATCTACAGTTATTTGTCTTGGGTGTTCTATTTATAATGAAGGTGTACTTATTTACAAAAAAAATACATAGCTTAGTTGTAAATCAGTCATGTGGTTCCCGAAATAATTTGGGGCTAGATGATGTGATAATATCGAGCATTATTTATTTATTAATTTCGTGAATGTTTTATCAGTGTTATATTTTTAGATTGATTATGCCCCTCATTCAATACTGCTCAGATGGCATATCTACCACCATTACCTATCACAGTGAATCCCATTGAGTTTCAGCTATGATATCTATCCTAAGTTCCACAATGATTGCAAGGCCCCAAGTTACTCCATTTGCATCCTATTGAACGAACAGACTTAATTGCAGCTAAAGTTTTGCAGCCTGTGAGATTCGCTGGAGAGCTTAGGATACCTCCTTACTATGTAGTTTTTATTCTTCTTTTTTTTTCTCCTTTATTTTTATTCTTCTTTATTGAAGCTAGTTATCAACTATACTGAAACAAGTATTTATTAGAAATAGAAAACAAAAAACCCGACTGCACAGACAGGATTTTTTTAGTACTTGTCAGATTTAAATTCAAGATGGCCATATTGAATTTGTTGAAATTTTATATAGTCTATGTCATCCTTGTGGTCTAGAAAAATCCAACGACATCTCATTGGTCAAAATCCGTCCAGCGGTTTGGACTAGAGTGACCGACAAATTATATTACAAACATACATACACCCTAAAAACATAACCTGACTGAAGAGGACTTCAGTTGGGTAAAAATAGTTTGTAGAAAAAGCCTATTATAGTTAATGGATTATTCGGGAACCTTTATACAGTATTATTAAGATCCTTGTATTTTTTTAAATAATGTAGATACCTTATCATGAGTTTGTTTTTTTTATATTTAATAACTAATCCTGTAAATTTTCTTTAATTTTGTAGCTGTTGGTATTTTCAATAAAAATAAAATACAATAATAAATAAATAAAATCATCATAATCAGCCTAGCCAGGCCGCTTATAGAACCAGCAGCTTTTTGCAAATGTTCACTCCATCTGGCCGGAGGGTGTCCCGTACTATGTTTGCTGAGCCGCGTTCTCCACTCAAGAACTCTACTTGTTTAATTGCTGTTACAATCGTAATTATTTTAATAACACCCTCAACACACAACATAAAAACCAAATCTTTGGGTGTGCTGGTATACCAGTGGTTAGTATCACTCCATACAATACCAAAATTATATAGAAGTCAACATCATCCCTATGATACTGGGATTTCTAGCACTGATTGTATCGGAAATTAATATCCAAGTTAGATAATAAATCATGCTCGATATTAACACACAGCATAATCTTGCCCCAAGCTTAGCAGAGCTTGTAGTATTTGCAGATCATACGAACATTTGTCTCGCGGTGGGAATCAAAGAGGCGATCCTACGCCCACTGCGCCACAGAGTTCGCTGTTGAGCTGAACTTAAATTGAGCACAATTGTATATGTTTGATAGTTAGATAATTATTTTATTATTTAAGTTGGTATCTTATTTATGTTAAAATATTTAAGTATCCTTTTTATGTTATTTTACGTTAGAATGTTTAAATAAAGTTTTAGGATACTATACTATTCGTAGGTTAATGAATATAGTATTCATATTTTCAGTGTTACCATGATTCAATTTTTCCCCGTCAGTTTTCCAATACCTTTATTATACCAATTACCATAATAAAAGCCGGTGGAATGATATTTGCATGAATGTTGAAATATGGCAGTGTTTTATGTGCATATTTAGATTACTTGTGTTTTGTTTTGCAAAGCGAATGTGTATGTTAACAAGCGCGGTGGCCTAGTAGCATGTACGAGTATCTACCTACCTTAATTTAGATCTCATTGTTCTCTTTTCACTTATAGATTTGTAACTCAATGTTATATTTGTTTATTTATATAAACAATAATAACACAGAATTACAGCGCTAATATATCTACAAATTAAGGAACCGTAAACAAAACGAACACTTTTTTTTTGTTGAGCGAAGTGGGCAACATAATTAATGCCCGCAGCAAAAATGACAAGTCTTGTGAAAACCATTCATCAGTATTTAGGGTTCCTTGTCTCAAAATAAAAACCCTTATAGGAACACTTCGATATCAGTGTGTCTGTCAAGATCCTTTATCTCAGGGAGGCGTGGAGGTACAAATTGAAATTAATATCAAATACGCAGGTCTGCAATCCCTTGGAGCTATGAAAAGGCTCAATCAAATGATACAGCAGTTTATGCAGCTTTTTAGACACTCGTAAGGGAATATAAAATTAAAAGGTCCTTCCAGTTGACCTAGAATCATGGGATTAGGCAAAAAACCCTTTTGTATTTAGATCGCAAACAATTATTACATACCTACAAGTATGTACGGAATCCTCGGTGTGCGAGTCCAGCTCGCACTTGGTTGGTTTTTTAATAACAGTAGGTAGCTTATTCTTTAAAATTAGTGCCGTATTCACGAACCTTGCTCAAGGGCCAATCTATCCCTTAGTAGTAATCTGAACTAAGATTAGTATAGAAAACTGTCAGAAAATTTATTCTCAAGTCACGATCTAGGTAGGAGAAGCAGTTCTCTGCTGTGATCCCCAGCTCGTATTTCTAGGGAGGCATATGTCTAGCAGTTGTAAGCAGCTGTAGGCAATATGATGATGATGAAGCGACTTAGATACGAAAAACTGTAGAAGTGAGCTAGTTACCAAAGAATCTATCTTTGTACCTGACATTCATCTCCTTCAAGTCATTCAACAATCAACATAATAGTGCCCCTCCACTGAAAAGGTGAGCAGGTTATAATTAAAAGCAGTTAATGAGCTTGGGCTAAATGAGTCTAGGTCGTTAGTGTCGCTGGAATGGTTAGGCTATTCTTGTTGACGGCTTGGGTCGTAGTATAGATATAGCACCCTACTCACTCCATTCTGTTATTTATACCTGACCCTTTAGATCTTAGTTGGTTTTAGGGTGCCCTACCTCAAAATGAAAAATTAACCCTTATAGTATCACTTCGTTGTCCGTCTGTCGGTCTGGCTTGCTGTCAAGATCCTTTTCTCGGGAACGTGTGGAAGTATCAAGTTGAAATAATATCAAATACTCAGGTCCGGAATAGGGATGATGCCTGGGTACAAAAAAATCTAATTTGTCCGTCAGTTAGCTCAACAAAAAATATTGGACACGTATTTTTTTATTTATCATATCAATAGAAATTGACGGAGATAATGAGCATCAAAGTTGGGGAGTCGGGGCGCGCGGAACTTCAACGTACTATATCTTTGTAATTTTTTGGTTAGTTGTTTCATGTCGTCTCAAATTACAGATCATTATTGAATTGGATTCTAAAATTGCTTCATTTGTGTAAAATCTGTCGTTCTCACCTGCCTTTCTACTGTGCTGCATTAAATTGATATTATAAATTGATTGATTTTTTTTGTTCCAGTGTTATTAGGCAGAAATTGAAATTTTTACCCTTTGTGTATGTAAAACCTTATAGCTACAACCTTAGTGTCATAATTGAATAACGTATCAGAATCTTTTGGCCACCCGAAGCCAGTTATGAAGTAAACCAGCTGTTTATGTCTTGTTACCAACAGCTCTTTGTATAGCTGCAGTGCCATTTAATTACAATAATGGCCAGATGCTTCGCTAGCTGTACGTAGAGTTTCTAAGCATAAATTTTAATAAATTTGTATGAAACGTCATGTCTTTCTGCTTGTCTTTTAAGCCAAGATTGTTTTTATGATGGGTAAATCAAATCAATTACGCTTAATTTTTTGATAAATAAAAATATATATATATATATTACAGATTATGCTCAATCGGGTTCATGTATGTTGGTGTCATTTATTATTTATATATTTTTAAATGGTCTCGAGAGAACAAGAAAAGGGACTAACAGATTAACTACCGATGATTATATTCAAATTTAAACGCACTTTATTCAATAAAATCAAGACTAAAGCAAGTCATGTTGTTTTTTTTTGCTACTAAAATAACTGTGTTGTGTTGGAGCTCCCTGTTAAATTATTTCGTTTATGGACGTTTTTGGTGTAAGTTACTTAAATTAAAAATAAAGCTTTTGGTTTCATGGTTTGTAATCTAAACCACCTTAACCCGTAAAACTAATTATGATTTTAAATCTGGTTTTCATTACACAGTAAAAACACTGGAAACTGGATGTAACCAATTTACCTCGGAGCCCAAGTACGGAATTAGTGGGCTGTCTCGTTAATCTTCAGAAATTTGTACTAAGAAAATTTAGGGAACGGTAAATTAAACAACAAAGCCTTTGCCAAATGACACCTCTTTATTTAGCTTAAACAGGATATTCATCACAAAGAGGCTAGTTATTACCTCAATGCTGATAAATGGGAAGAAATAAGCGATGCTTTTGTTTTTGAGTTGGTTCATTAAATTTTAAATATCCAACCTCCATTATACGAATAACTCAAATGTAAGCCCGAGAGAGTAAGAAAATTATCATAAATTGTACAAGTTAAATATATGCATTATAACAACACAATATAGTAGAAAATTAATTTCCCAAGAGAAACTCCTACATATATCGAGTGTTTTGTAACCAAATAAATAACTAATTCTTAAATTTTGATAGCTCATAGATCAAATAGATACTGTGAAAAGGATGGGTTAGATTCTAGGAGCGTGCACCAACTAACTCAAACATCAGGTATAAGGCACCAGCGCCAGTCTTTAGGAAGCAACCCTGTATCTCCATGGTACGTAATCAGACGTAAATCATTTTGAAAAAAAGAGGATGCAAAAAATTACTATTATAGTATCTTAAACATTACACGACGGTCAGTGGGTTTGCAGTTGCGGAATAGAATTTCACACACGGTTAACGGTCAGCCATGCGAGTGCAACGCGTACGAACGACGCGGCGACGTGTCGATCACAAGTTCAACTTGGCTAGTCACGTATGGGAGGTGGATAAAAAAATGTGAGTAGGTAGGTATAGGGGAGGAAAGGCACCGTAGATCATAAGACTTTGTATGAGTGATATTATATGGCGCTACCAGATATTTTATGCTGTCATTTTTACACAACACCACAATAAGCTTCAAACCAAATTGTCGACTAGATTTTGTCTCCAATTCTGTCAGCACTATCCATCAAACAAGTAAAAAATACTCTCGATGATCTAAAATCCCTCATTGCGGTTAACTAATGACACTATTCGTCGAAAGTTCCAAGATATCTTTGTGAAAAAGTTTTCCTCCGAAAAAAAAACTACTTCGATTGAAATTAGCGACCATTCTCAATCCACGGAAACCTACTGAATAACAAATAGATAAGTTTCAGTTTCGATCTTCACTTCATTTTAAATTACTAATGGAGCTTCACCATTTTCGAAGTTTTAAAACTTACTTGATAGTTCTGCTGCGCTTTGTAACACGAGAAAGCTTTTAGTTCCAACGGTGTTTAGGAGAAATCTTCATTACTGCTATTAATATAAAAAATAACAAATTTTGAAAAGTTTGAAAATTCATCACATAGTAGAAAAAAAAAAAGCTATCTCAAATTATTTTTTCAGTTATTAAGTATAGTTTCTGCACGCGGCTTCGCATATATGGTACCCCGATAAAAGGAGCCTATGTGTTAATCCAGGTATGTATTATTACAAGTTTCATCCAAATCCGTTTTGTTGTTACATCCATACAACCATACATCCATACATACATACATACATACATCCATACATCCATACATCCATACATCCATACATCCATACATCCATACATCCATACATACATCCATACATCCATACATCCATACATACATCCATACATCCATACATCCATACATCCATACATCCATTCTCACAATCTTTCGCATTTTTAATATTAGTAGGAAGTTGGATATCGAGTGTATAAAGATATCTACACTGAAAACTAAAGGTGGTGGTACGAAAACCCAGAAAAAAAATATACCCGGAGAAAACAATGTTTAACAACGATTTTTTTTTATTTCTGCAGCCAGCAATGTACGTACGTGCGGTTGATGACCTCGGTCAGCTGTTCGTACTGTACCGGCGAACTGCTTGCTGCATGTATACAGCACTGTTTTTTTTTATTTATTTGTTTTCTGCATATTTTAATGAGATAGCTATGATGTTATTATGTTGTACTATGTGTATATAACTAGAAAAATGATTAAAATGACGTAGATGTTGTTCTCTTTTTATCTTCTCCCAATACCCAAAGGCTGTAAGTTTGCTGTAAGAAAATGGCTAAAATTGCCTTATTAGGCGTCGTTATTTATAAACGTTTCCTAGTCGAATTTGACTACGACGATTAATATTATCGTGCCACCTGTACGTGCCAGAATTATATTATCGTGTCAGTGTATGTCGTGCGCCAAAGTATTAGAGGGTTCTTCTTGACCTGCTTTAGAAAGTTCGTAGACCCTAGAATTACGTCAGAATAGAAATAAAATATACAAAATAATTACAGATTAATTTCGAAAAGTTTTAGAAAGTTTGTAAATACCCTTGGCTGGGCAACATCCGCGAATAGACGAAGATCTCAAGTGCCCCAGCAAACCGCTAACCTTCACAAGTTGGAGAGCCACCTCAAGAAGAAGAAAAAAGACATCATTCATGACTTACCCCCGCACATTTAAACGCTTCTTTAATTTATCCATTGCCTAAAGTTAGCACTGTTTGTAACCAATGGTGAGAGATGGCAATTCTCAGAGCATTGTCAAATCTATCATTAAACTATAAGTATACAGAAGAGATTATTTCAGTTCAAATAAAATGTGATAACCTTGCTTGCGGAATCAAATAAGAATTCTAAAACTTTAACAAACCTCGCAAACACGACGTTTTATCGTCGCGCTTAGTCGCGAGCGTCTGTCATATCTTGCTGTCGCGATTGTCACCGTGTGTGCGGAGCTTTGAACAAAATGTATGAAAATTGTCCCCCGCAGCTTGTTGTAGCGTCTAATCGCTGACGTTTGTCGTCCAATGTGCGCAGGCTGTAAAAGGTTCTGAGGTAAATTAAATCCAATGAATTCGAATGCTTTCATCTTCAATGCAAGTCGTGAAGATCTGTTAGTAACTAATTATGTAGACTTTAATGGAGGAACGCTGGCAGTGGATAAAAACTTGGATGGAAATGAGTTTCTAGATTTAAGATAACTTATAAGATGAACTATGAAGAAAAGATCTCTCTGTTAAAAGTTGGACTGGAATTAAGACGGTTAGATGTCATTAAGGTGGTAAATATATGGTTTTCTATTTTTTACGTCATTCAGTTGTAGTACAGAAAGCAAAAATGCGTTCCGTAACAATTATTTTAATCAACACTTTTTTTAGAACATTTCTCTAACAGAGTTACAGAGAGTCCCTCTTAATTAATTAAATTGAACTCGTTTTATACCATGAAGTAAACACTCGTATTTATTCTAACTTAACAATCTTAAACTTAACAACCTTAGTATTTATTCTTCATTTAGATACTAATAAGATTTTAAATATTTTTTTTAGAACTAGAACATGGTTTTCTTTACATTCAAATCACAACGCAATACACAGTAAGTTCAGCAACTTATTTTACATTAATCTTTCATACAAATAATTGAATTGTGGCAGCTTGATAATAAATTACGTACATGGAGATTCATTGTGCGCTCTGCAATAGGACTTTCGAAACATAATTTGGCTTTTCGAACCATGTTTTTTCCAATGTCCAGAGCTAACAAGGTTCACCATTGACAGACAAATCAAGAATGATATCATCATCATCTCACTGCCCTTATCCCGCTCTAAGTGGGATCAGCACATTTTTCTTCTCATCTCATCCATGTTCTTTTATTATCCACATTTTTCTTTTATAAAACACACTCATTTCTTACTCATATTATCTTTTACACAATCCAACTATCTTTTTTCGGCCCAAAAATCTTATTTTATCTATCTTTATCTTTACTTTTTCCAGCACATCCTTAACCATTTTTAATCTAACATTCTTCTTGTAAATAAAATCATCATAAATTATTATGGTTTTACTAGCTTCCGCCTGCGGCTTCGCTCGCGTTGTACTGGGATAAAAAGTCTATGCTTACGTATTAATCCAGGTCACAAGCTATGTATATTCCAAGTTTCATCCAAATCCGTTCAATAGTTTTTGCGTGAAAGAGTAACAAACATTCATCCAATGATCCATCCATCCATATTTCCATACTAACAAACTTTCGCCTTTATAATATTAGTAGGGTAGTAGGAAGTAGGATAGTAGGATAGGATATAAAAGCCTTTTTTGTTGGCATCGGGTTGTTGATCGCAATATTAGTGTTAAGTGAGCAGTTCGATGCTGCTCCCCAATTCTAATGGAAAAATTGAGGATTGTACATTGTTTTCTAGAATCGTAATGGCTACTAACTAATTAAAGAAAGAAGAGAGAATAATTAGATAAATCTTTGAACGCGAGCGGAGTTGTGAGCCGAAGCTAGTGAAATATAGACGACGATTATTACTAAAGCTACAAGATGTAACTGAAACGACTTAAGCTCATAATACCAGGTTACAAAATTACTAAAGTATTACTTACTGAGACGCAGTAACATTTTACTGCCATAAGCTTTCAAAAGAAACCACAATTTCTCTGAAATTAAAAAGGTTCTATTTCCCAACTGCCAACGAAGGGTTGAAGGTGGTGAAGGTTAGACTATATTTGTTTACCTTTCAGCTCACCAAACTTACGTATTCACTTCGTGTTGAGAATAGATTTAAACTTAATAAGACTAAATAATGCATCTTTAGTTATTTCACTTGTCACTCGACTAAATTTTTTATTATTGAGTTTAAAATATTGTTCCATCTATTTAATTTTTTTTTCCACCTCTGCTATACTAAATATTCAGTCTTGCGCTCACATTAGATTTATTATGTAACGTGGGTATCACGAACTATGAGTAAACCAGCGAGGAACAAAAATTTTCAAGCCTACAGAAATCGAACCCGTAAATCTTACATAACTCGGCTATTCACTCATTTCTTGTTGAAAGAAAATATAATGATATATAGTTGTAAAAAATATACTAGCTTTCACCCGTGACATCGTTCGCGTAGTACCCGAATAAAAACTATGTTATTTCTGGATCACACAATGTCTGTTCAATCCGTCGAGTAGTTTAATCATGAAACTACTCGACAGATTGAACAGAAATTGTGTGATTCAGAAGTTTGTCTTCAAACTTACATTTAATTCTATTATTGTAATTATTATTATTCACTCTCTCTTTCTCTGTGCGTCGTTTCCTCAGGGCAGAGAGTCGTCTTTCGTCTACCTCTTTGTATGATCTTTTCTTTTATGATCTTTTTCCATTTACCACGATCTTCGGTGACACGAATGGCGTGTTGTAATGGGCTATCAAGAGTATTGCGGATTTGGTCGGTCCAGCAAATGGGACTAGGTTTTCGTGGTCTTCGGCCTTCAATTTTTCCCGTGACCACGAGTCTTTTCAGATTGTCAGAGTTGCGTCTTAATATATGTCCGAAATATTCCAGAGTGCGACTAAGGCAATATTTATTCACTCACAAATTACTTTATAAAATTACCTACATAGTAGAACTACACTTCATATTCAGTGCGAAGAAATAATAGAAATGTGGACTCACCTAAAGGTTTTTTATGGAAGAGAAGGAATTTCATTTGGTAGGTACTTTTTAACCGAGTTGTTACGACGCGATAAAGAAAGCATGTCTGGTGAAATTGGACGATTGTTTTAAGTGAATTATGGTGATTGTCATTGTTAGAGCTTATTGAATGATAGTAGATTTCATTGATGTATATTTTTCATCATCATCATCATCATCAGCCTATAGCAGTCCACTGCTGGACATAGGCCTCCCCTAATGAGCGCCATTGCGCCCTGTCCTGAGCTCGACGCATCCAGCTTCTACCAGCAGCCTTTCGCAGATCGTCACCCCACCTGGCCGGAGGGCGTCCTACACTACGTTTGCCGAGCCGCGGTCTCCACTCAAGAACTCGTTTACCCCAACGGTTATCGGTTCTTCGGCAGATATGGCCAGCCCACTGCCACTTCAGTTTGCTAATTCTCTGAGCTATGTCGACAACTTTAGTTCTATGTCGGATAAACTCGTTACGGATTTTATCCTTCAGAGAAACCCCGAGCATAGCTCGTTCCATAGCTCGCTGAGCGACTTTAAACTGGTGGACTAGCCGTACTGTGAGTGTCCACGTTTCGGCTCCGTATGTCATGACGGGTAGGACGCACTGATTGAAAACTTTCGTTTTCAAACATTGCGGTATAGGTGACGAGAAAACTCGACGTAGTTTTCCAAATGCCGCCCAACCCAGCTGAATCCTCCTCTTGGCCTCCTTCTCGAAGTTGTTTCTACCCAACTGCAATATCTGCCCGAGGTATGTATACTCCGAAACAACTTCAATAAGGTGTCCATTAACGACGACAGGACTCGGATCAATTCGGTCATTGACCATAACTTTGGTCTTGTCCAAATTCATGCCGAGACCTATCTTTCGCGAGGCTGATGCTAGGCCGTCCAGCATCTGTTGCAGCTCCTCCAGCGACTCCGCCATTAGGACTATGTCATCAGCGAATCGCAAGTGTGAGATGTGCTCGCCGTTTATGTTTATGCCCATACCTTTCCAGTCCAGCGTCTTAAACATATCCTCCAACGCGCTTGTGAACAGTTTCGGAGATATGACATCTCCCTGTCTCACTCCGCGGCGCAGTCGGATGGGTTTAGACTGCTGGTCCTGTACTCGGACACTCATAGTGGCGGCTTCGTACAGACACCTCAACACTTCGATATAACGATAGTCCACTTGGCATCGCTGCAAGGATTCCAGGACAGCCCAGGTTTCTACAGAGTCAAAGGCTTTCTCATAGTCCACAAACGCCAGACACAGGGGCTGATTATACTCTTCGGACTTCTGTATAATCTGCCTCACTGTGTGAATGTGGTCTATGGTGCCATATCCTCCGCGAAACCCGGCCTGCTCCGGTGGCTGGAACTCATCGAGTCTTCTGGCGAGACGATTTGTAATAACCCGAGAGAACAGCTTATAGATGTGACTCAAGAGCGAGATGGGTCTGTAATTTTTAAGAAGCGTCCTATCTCCCTTCTTAAAAAACAGAACCACCAAGCTCTCATTCCACGCCTTTGGAGTTCTCCCACAGTGAAGGACGGAGTTGAAGAGGTTCCGCAGCTCCTGCACAACAGGAGCTCCTCCTGCCTTCAGAAGTGTATATTTTTAAATAGTGGAAAATCTGAAGATCTTCAAGCGTGTTACTAATTGGTCCTAAAAGTTCAATAAAACGAGATAATTTTCTAAAGCTATTCTAGGCAACTTTTTTAGCTGTTTCGACTAAGAACTATTATAAAATCATTTTATTCGTGACATCTCGGTCTCCCATCAACTAATCCCGAACCAGGCAAAGTCTGTACTATTGTACCAGAGACTGATAAACATACAGATGTGCTCTTATAACACCCAGACACAGAACAAACACCTATGTTCACCACAAAAATATTTGCCCTGGGCGGGAATCTTACCCGTGACCTGCTGCTCAGAAAGCCTACTACTATCAACTGAGCCATAACGCCATAGACTTCAATTTGTCTTTTATTTAGTAGGTATTTACGTAAAACAGGACAGGGCGCAATGGCACTCATTGGGGGACGTCCATGTTTAACAGTAGACTGCTATTATAGGCTCATTGTAATGATGATGATGATGATATTGATGATGATGATGAACAGTCAAACTAAATTTAGTTAGCAGTTTCCTCTATACAAATTATGACGTAAAGTAAATTGGTCACGTTATACATTACTGCATACACGTATAGTTACTTATAGTTGTGTTGTTGTCAACTAACTTCCCACTTACTAAGAGCCACGCTGCGTCCCAAGAGATGACCAAAGTGGACGACCAAAGTGGGGCGTTACTTATCTAATGGCTTTCATTTGTCGTATTCTTGACACATTTACTTCTCGACAAGTGTGTAGGGGAGATAAAATATGGGTTTTCTTACGCACAGGATCCTATTTCCTTTTACATGTATTTTAGATGATTTAGAGCATCAGGTGGAAATTGTTAGCCATGTTATTTTGTATGTGATGTTTTATACCTGAGTCAGAAGTAGGTCGTGGTTTGGCTTACCTCAGTGTTTTAGCTGATTATCTTAATCAAGTAACACTTCGCCTAGTCTATTTGGATTGTTTTAGTGGTTAGATCTGTGCGCTTCCGTACTTTGGAAGGTGCACCTGGTTTTTTAATCGGACACCTTCTGGCGCCCTACAAACTCCGACACCAGAGTTTGCCCCTAGCTCATACCAAAAAGAATAAACCTTAGTCATAATAAGAATTAGATTTTTAAAAAAATATACCAGGTAGTTCTCTGCAGTGGACTTTGCATGATGCAGAGAGCTTGGGACAAGGTTTTAATGTAAAATATAGAAAAAATACGTAAACAGAAGAGTAGAAATTTAGTATTATTAGCAAAAACAAAAAAAATCCTGAATCAGTCCGTTGGATGTAGATCTATCCTTCTTTTCTTCTTCGTATTAGCTAAATTGGCTACCAATTTTTGAGGCCGTCAAAACGCCTCTTACATGACCTCCCCTAATAAGAAAGTATAGGCATACCCATAATCCCCACGTTTGGCATGTGGATTGGATATCGCAGGACACAGCTTCTCGCACCACCGACGCTGCTGCCCGCTGACGACCTGCAGGACATGAGAGCACAGAGCTGTGCCGGTGTTCGGTTGCGCAGTGCTGCAGTCAACCAGCCGCCAGAGCCTCGTTTTTTAGTACTACGGGCTTGTGAGGTTGCCTTGGGTACCGAAGATGAAAATGGAGCTCCATTATTAGATTGGAAAAAATGGCTTCTTTTTTCATTTATTCTAGTACCTGGATCAGTTTAGCTTGTTTTTTTTCCCTAAAATGAAATCTAGCTAGATCGATTTATCGCCCCCGAAATCCCCTGCATACTAAATTTCATAAAATCGTTGGAGACGTTTCAAAGATTCATATTATATAAATACATATACACAAGAATAACATTTAAAGGTTACTGTTACTATTACTTTCAGCCTGAATCATCCCATTGTAGAGCAAAGGCCTCCATCATCCACTTCGATCCTGCGCTAAAGTTACCCAGTCTTTTTGGAAGAAGTCTAGTTTGTCACGCCATCTTCTACGTACTCTGTGCCGTCTGCAGCGACGCCAGTATGTATAATGTATAGGTATAAGAGATTTAACAAAGTATACCCAAAACGGGACCACTTTCAAAAATATTCATAGGAAAACGTCTAATAATAAAAAGAAATCTACCCTTTTCATAAAAATAGCCTATTTATAAGCTTGTTTGTACCAACAAGAAAATAACACTCAATATTAATATCGTGCACGATAAAGTACACAGCCTAAACAAACTCATAAAACCTAGGGCACAAGAGATCTCGACAACCTAAGTAAAGTAAGTTATGAGTATGTAGATAGGAACTCAATTTTCTCCAGTGAAAATTTACGCTTAAGGCTTGGCTATGTAATAAATTTATAATTAGCTTCAGCGTGTCACCGGTTTTTTCTCTATAAAATTTTCTTCCTCTATTCAAACTACTAAACTCTAAATGAGGATAATAAAACAAAACATACAGTAAAATTATAATTAGGTACTGCGTGGCACCTGCTTTTTCTATGTTAAATTCTATAAGCTCGAAATGACGATGAAAAAACCAAAGTGTCAATAAAATTAGTTTCTGCACGTCACTGGCTTTATATCTATAAAATTCTCTATTATCTACTTGCAATACTAGTTACTTCAAATGGCGATTTCGAATGATGAAAAACCAGACAAATAATAAGTAAAAATAAAACTGATTCCTCAATTACACAGACATACACCGATCTATAAAAGTCCAGACTTACGGTCATTTTCATACCATTGTTTTACTTTGTAATGTATGTAAGTCTAGTTGTTGCAAAGAAGTTCAGTTTCTTTCTTTCTTTCTTTCTTTCTTTTTGTCTTTCTTTCTTTCTTTCAGTCCAGTCTGCTGGACATAGGCCTCTGCTAATAAAGGGGGATATGCCCGTATTCCCCACGCTGTGCATGCGGTTTGGGCATAGCTTCTCGCACTGTCGACGCTGCTGCCCGTTGGTGGTCAGGGAATTTAGCTGTGCTGTTGTGCTATGCTATGCCGCATTCAAACTGCCGCCAGGAACCCCTGTTGTTATTCAGCGGGGTGCACCACTGAGCAGTGTGGTTGACTTGGATTCCGAAGATGGTATTGAATTTGAGGAATTACGGGATGTAATCCTTACAACCCGTAGTTCCTCCACCGATTTATTTGGTTTGCTGTTTTATTTATGAACTAAAGTTTATATTTCAATCGATATTTAGTCTTATGTGCGGATTTGCAAAAGAAAACAATAATTGATGTCCAAATAATTGAATTTAAAACAGACGCACTGCGCAACGAATGAAAGAAAAATAAAATTTTACTATCCAATAAAAATAAGGTACGACCCATAAAATCGTTGTCCTTAATTGGTTTGTACCTGTACGGTACGCCAAAGGATGCTTAGAACAGCTTGACCAAAAACAAAACGTAGAACGTCACTCTACCTGGTCTCCATAATTGGGGAGGCTTTTGTCCGGAAATGGTATGCTAGTGATGATGAAAAGGTACCAAATAAATATTAATATAAATAAATAAATTCTTTATTTCAGACAGAGTCCATACATTTTTTTTTACATTTCTGAGACATAACATTAAGGTTAAAAACATCAAGCAGTCATAAATTAGGCAATAATCAAATTAAAACATAAAATCAAAATTAATCAAAAAAATAAAATAAAATAGGCAATAAAATAATTAAAATCATCATAGTAATAAAATGTATCAGATAAATCATATTAATTAAATGTAATGGTTTTTGATGATTATAAATAATATCTTACAAAATCTGAATATGTGGCTTTTTACCGTATAAAAAGGAATATGATTTATATATGAAGAATTCCTTATTTTATTATTTTACATACAATTGCGATACAAGCTCCAACTAAAACAACCTAACTAACGAAACCCATATAAAATAACTCTAGGATTCTAGGGCATAATCCTAAACGTATCGACGGATTCAAAGTAAGTCGTTCGAGGTTAAATTATTTTGGTAAAGTCAGCATCAAAAGTAGATGATGAGTTTCAGAAATTCAATACAGCTGATAGAAATTTGCGTCAGAATTAGATAGCACTAAAGTGTTCCATAAATAGGTGATTGAAAAATATGCCAACAATAAGCTGATGACACTAACCACCACATGTACCTGATGACTTTAAGTTTCAAAAGTATCTGATGTAAAATAGTTTTATAAATATATGAATTATGTTACTTTGCAATATTTTGGCAATAAAGATATAGGTTCAAAAATAACTGACTATCTATCATAGCAAAAATAACTGATTATCTATTTTAACTGGCCTTTTAGCTCAGTTCTTTTAATTTTAATTTTACTTTAATTCTTATTTTAATTTTTATTGTTAGATAATATTTTATATAAAAATAAAAAAACTATCAACTGAGCTAAGAGGCCAGTTAAAATAGATAATCAGTTATTTTTGCTATGATAGATAGTAAGATATTTTTAAGACTATTAACGGGAGTGGCAAAGTTTTTACGGGGAACAAAAGTTTGTGTAAATGTTTGTTAATTTAGCTTAGTGAATAATGCAAAGGCTTATCTAATTTTGAAAAAAATATCTCTAAAGTTGTAAACGGGTTGGCAAAGTTTGTATGGGGAACAAAAAAAATAATTACCAATTGACTTGAAATATTGCACAGAATCTCTCCTCTAGAAATAAATATCCTGTTTCAGGATTTTTCGCACTTCAACCCCTAAGGCAGTTAAAGGTAATCAATTTTTATTAATGAACTTTGATTAAATAAAATGGAATCCTAAAAAGTACATTAAGAAAATAAAACTTGAACAGGGTATGAAAGGGGATGAAAGTTTGTATGGGGAACCAATCATTTCTCAAGTTAGGTAAGTTTGACGGCCTCTGTGGCGCAGTGGGCGAAGGTCCGCATGAGACGCAGAAGGTTGCGGGTTCGATTCCCGCTGCGGGACAAATGTTTGCATGTTCTGTAGATATTTGTCTCGGGTCTGGGTGTTTTCTATGTATGATATGTATGTACTTACGAAACAAAAATTAAATGTGTATTATATGAATTATGTGGTTCCCATAATAAAAGCTCTGCTTAGTTTGGGGGTACATGATGATATGTGATTACGTCCCGCATTATTATTATTATGACACTTTATTTAATTGTAAACTCGTCTAAAATACATTTTTACTATAATTATACTTAATGTACATAAATAAATATCAAAAACTATTATTATTATTATTAGTTTATTAAAATGTATCATACTTCAACCGGCTGTTGAATTGGTGATCAACGTGAACAGGAGCGGGAACGGGAACGAAAAAGGGAGTGAGAGCGGGAACGAGAACGGAACGTTATTCTTCGCAAAACGTGGTAAAAATAAACCTTTATGTAAATAATGAAACACATTTTGACACATACATTTCCACGCGGGCGAAGCCGCGGGGTGCAGCTAGTATATTTATAAAACTATTTTACATTAGATACTTTTGAACCTTAAAGTCATCAGGTACATGTGGTGGTTAGTGTCATCAGCTTATTGTTGGCATATTTTTCAATCACCTATTTATGGAACACTTTAGTGCTATCTAATTCTGACGCAAATTTCTATCAGCTGTATTGAATTTCTGAAACTCATCATCTATTTTTGATGCTGACTGTACCATGTGACAAAATCTTCTATTATTTGAGGATCACTTACCTCCGACAAAAAATGCAGTAACACAAATTTTTGACAACCGATTTTAATCCATTGAATATGCATAGAAGTATATTTCAATCGTTCCATTTTTCTATAAATATTTAGGATTTTATAATATTCCCAGGCTTATGAAAAAATTACCAGTACCTACTTGAACCCACGTATTTCGTTCGTTATATACTGCACCTCACCCTGTTGACATATTTGGGAAATGTCGACTAAAAGCCTCGAGATACTAATATTAATTTAATAACACCGTTCACCTAGCTATGATATTAGCCTGAGATCATTTCAAAGTTTCTCTATCAAAAAGTATTTCAAAAGTAACAAAAAGATCGAAAGCAGAAAAACGTGATGGTTTAATTTCTTGTAAATTATAATTAAAAGAAAGTGCGGGCTTCCAATTTTCCTTGAATTCAAAACTTCGTAACTAATGTTGAGCACGACTTTGTGAGTTAAAATTTTACGGGTTTTCAGCAACAGTATTATTGTTATTGCCATCGTGGTCCAGCATATATAATATAAGGTCTTATATTTTATATTTTATTTTATTACACATAATGACACGATAGCAGATTGTCGTCGGTCGTGACGGTAGACGTCACAATGATGTGTCACTTCAGATGATTTCACACTACTAACGATGTCATCATCAACCTATAGGGCTCGTCACTCCACCGGAGAGCGTCCTACACGTCGTTTGCCGAGACACGGTCTCCACCCAAGAACTCGTTTACCCCAACGGTTTTCGGTTCTTCGGTAGACATAGCCAGCCCACTGCCACTTCAGCTTGCTTATTCTTTAAGCTATGTCGACAACTTTAAGCTATGTCGACAACTTCGCTGTAGCATAGTCTCGTTGCGGATTCTATCCTACAGAAAAAATCCGAGCAATTAACTCGTTCCATTCCGACTTTGAACTGGTAAACTAGCAGTACATTGAGTATCTACGTTTCGGCTAACGATCTAGAGTAACCTAAATGTACTCACGATAGCATTTTCATACCTTACACCCATTATCGTCATGACAAACTACAGCTACCGTCCACTATATGGACACACTTATTTATGCAGGGTTAAGTTCCAGAAATCAAGATTTTAATCTTTATTTTTACCTACTGATATCAGCACGCCGCTTTCAACATTTACTTCGCGTTCCCGGTACGTCATGCTTTTTCTATCTATTAAGATTTTATATACATCTAATACAATAACCATCGCTCACCTGAGTTGAAACGGACACGCCAGAACCACCAGCGCCGCCGGGGCCGCCACCTGCAAAAGGAAAATACAATCACAGACTTCATAATAATGGTTTTTCTTCTCTATTATGTCTATTTTCTATTATATTGTTTAGTTATATGTATTCTTTTGAAAATGGTGTATTGGAAAAAACTTTAATTTTTTATATCGAACCTAAATGTATTTATTATTGGTGTTTCAGCTCCCATATATTTTTGATGAAACTTTTATTGTGATTATATAGAACACGAATTATACAGGATGACACTGTAATGGCGACATTTAATGAACACACGGGTAGTGTAGTATCGTAGTGTCAGTAATCATAATAAAATAAATCCAAAAGTAAAGTCCATTACACAGCATGATTTAAGTTATATTACCTTATTTGTGATTTAGTTTGTTCGAAAAAAATTAATTTTGAAATATGGACTTTTGTTTTAAGATTAAAATTTGTATGATTACTGACAAGTAGCACTACCCGTGTGTTCATTTAATGTCGCCATTACAGCGCCACCCTGTATAGTAAATTGTCTGTTTTGTCACACATGCTTTATAAAGGCCTCGTTTGGGGAAGTTACAACCATCATGCCTTTGTATACGTGAAGCTTTGCAGTGTTCTGGTTTGAAGGGTGTGGGTGCCGGTAATCTAACAGGCAGATAAGTCTTATTATCACTTTTATGCCTCAAGTTGATGGACCCAGAGCTTAAGTTGAAAACATACGTGACTACGATGCAATACTATGCTTATTTCACATTTTCAAGTATTATAAAACAACATAGGATCAAATCCCATGCTATCCCTATTCCGCAAATTGAAGTATAAAAAGCATTAAATCAAAATACGGTACAAAAAAAATGAAGATGAATAGTGGTTTCTCAAGTAAAGCCTCCTGTGTCGAAATGAAAATCGAGGAGTACAATACGGTAAAATAAATCGCTGATAGGAACGGCATTATAAGAGAAACATAGGCATTGTTTCATAGCAATAAAAATGCTGACGAAATGACGTGTGCCTTAATAAATTCGTAAAACCGTTTTCCCGTTTCAACCTCCCTGCTCGCCAGTGAGCACGTTTGCAAAATATATCCACCAAGCTTTGTAATTGTTACGGCTAAAGTCCGAAGTTGAGGCATTCTTATGTTTGCCTGTTTCTTTATTACGTGGTATTCGTATACACGCTCGCGTCCAAATAAAAAGTAGCCTATTGTTATTCATGGATCAGAACTATAGCACAAAATTTTAGCTCAATTCCGTTCCTTTTGGCGTAAAGTTAACAATATTTTATATTCCATAAACTTTTGCATATGTAATATGAGTGTGATTTCAAAGCTTGCCTACAACGTAAAGATGAATTTATTATTTGCACACGCGTGGAGGGATACTAATATTACCTTGCAGGGTCTTATCAAATGGAAATTGAATATGAATGAGGTATGGAGCAATTTGTCTTCTGAAAAGCATAGCAATTTTTCGTTAACTTTTTTAGCCTGTAATTTTTCTTGACATTTCACTCCCATGTGATAAGTAGGTGAATTGTTCTTACAGAAGTATCTAAGAAACTTTTAGATAAAAGCTCTAGTATTTATATCTCATAGACCTAGTTAGTCAACGTAAAAAAATTGTCCGCCTGTAATTAGTTTTTATGTGTTTGATAAATTGTTTATTATTGTGCGCCTTTGTAAGGCTATTTTGATAAAAACGTAAAGTATGAC
Source organism: Horisme vitalbata (assembly GCA_951804965.1). Classification (NCBI taxonomy): domain Eukaryota; kingdom Metazoa; phylum Arthropoda; class Insecta; order Lepidoptera; family Geometridae; genus Horisme; species Horisme vitalbata. The sequence continues at coordinate 10,889,253 of OX638091.1, forward strand.
CAACAATTGTTTTAAAAATATTTGATCGTTTACAGTACGCTTTTTAGAGCAAAACCCTGAAATGTATCGATATATTTAGGCTGTTGGCCTATTCCTATTTAAATACATAAATAAACTATCATCATCATCACCATCAGCCAATGGAAGTCCACTGCTGGACGTATGTCTCTCATAATGACCTCTAAAATAAACTATACTTTAAGGTAATCCAAATCAATGGTTTTTCTATAAACGTAAGGAGCAATATTATTGTGAATATTACATAATGTTATGTTTTCAATTAATTATTCCATGCTCAAAGGATATTTTATTTTATTCTTTATGTTATGAAAACTGCATTCACAGATTTTTGTAATTCACTAATCCAGGAATTGAATCGACTTCCACACCACTACACAAGCCTATATCAGTCCACTGCAGTGAACATAGACCTTCCCTTATAAGGAGGGGGATATGTCCATAATCCCCACACTGGGCTTGCGGGTTGGGGATAAATACAAAAAAAAATTGAGTCACTGGAATTCATAGACAAATTCACTTAACGAAGACAAAGCAGGTAATCTCATCAGAAGGAAGAATTCTATCTCGCTTACAATTATTAGCTTATATACTTCACTCAAGAAAGTAACGTAATTAGGTCAACATCTAGGTCAATCTTTAATGTCGTTTCAATTTAAAACGCGCTATATTTAGATCCGTATGTGATACGTGGTAGTGGTAGAATAGTGTAGGTATATATGCTACTTGCATAGCTTGCTTAGTTTTAAGCTTATTTAAAAGTGATACAACAAATACCTTTAAACATCCTCTATTATCCACATACTTTGAATTTTTTGTGGTCGTAGAATATAGATCTAAAGGCTGGTTTTGACTTACTGTTCAAACTTAATAGACAATTCATCGCGACTATACTACATAACTTTCGCAAATCATTGATAAAAACTGTTAAAAATGCCAAAAAACTGCTTAAAATGTTGTTGTAAATGCCAGTGAAAAGACCGACAGTTTCGATCACTATCGATAATATCCTATTTTTTGACAGTTTTTGTTACTTTACACGTACCGTACGTGGGTTAGACTAGCGTAGGATCGTGGTGGATGGCTCAAGTTGAGGGAGCCATACCCAGCAGTGTGTGAAATCGGGCTGTGGATGATGAAGATGATGATGTTACTAGTGTAGCATGAATGAAAATATTTGCAGTTCAATTTATAAATTACTCGTGACTTGGGTAAATTACTAGCGTAGTCTGAATCAGCCTTATCAGCAGATAGATAACGAGTAAATCTTATCCCCAAATATAGGCTGAAAGGACAAAAATGAATTCACATTGGACCGTCCTTCAGTCATTCATATTCGACTCAATGAATCGACACAATCGAGGTTTATTGCGTGAACGTAGTAGAATAAAATAATTTGTTTCTTTGATATTTTATCTACCTGTTTTATTTCATTTTTAAACAGCTTCACGATATTGGGTACTCTTGTAAGAAAAAAATGTTTTGTCCTGCTAATTGTTTGCTTTTATCTTGTGTCGCTAATTAAATAGTAATTAATATTTTCTAGCAGGGTAGTTATATAGAATATTTATTGAATATTTATATATCTTTATTGTACTAAACTAACAATAACAGGACTTAGTGTCAGGTCCTGTTATTGTTAGTTTTGCACTAGATGCCTCTTGCAGCTTCAACTACTGTACCTATCCTTTAAGGCAGTCACGAATATTTCAACCTGACTAATCATGGACGTAAACGAGACCCAAACAATTGACAAAGCGTTAAATTGAATCTACGCTTTCTCATTGGCCAAAATTATACGTAGACGCAAAATTTGGCCCATGAATCGTATCTTATGTATCGTAGGCGATACGAACACTTTTTCACGATAATCCCCTTAATCGACCCTCTGAGCAAAAGTTAAGTGTTACTTTGATTTTCTACTTACCTATATTTACGTCAAATAGTAAAGATTATTTAAAATCCATCCATCAAGCAGCAACAATTTTTTTTTGTAAGTATCTGTATATTTTGCTTGTGTTTCATAATCATCATCGGCCTATAGCAGTCCACTGCTGGACATAGGCCTCCCCTAATGAACGCCATTGCGCCTTGTCCTGAGCTTGACCTATCTAGCTTCTACCAGAAAGCCTTTCGCAAATCATTACTCTACATGGCCGGAGGGCGTTGTTGCTTGTGTTTGATGCTTAGAAATTACACAAAATAATCCAATAAAATTAGCTTCATTTCTTGCGTTAGTAACTAAACACCCTTAGCTAGAACCATTGCGGAAACCGAAGATCTTGGTAAACTATACTAAGCAGATAAGCGAGTATAGTTGCATTACACAAACCATTAAGGATTAGAGTTCTGGTCCAGCGGCTAAATATTACAATGTTGTGGTTTGTTAGTATCTTGCATTTTCGAAAACACGAGATTTTGTAAAAATGCAGTATGTTTGCAACTTTTTACAGTACTTAGATCATATCTGGCATCTAAATAATTTATCAATCCAACGAATTTTTAAATAAAACCTTCTAAGTTGGCACTATTAGGTAGGATATTAGTTTATTCAATTGTTTATTTCATAATTGAGCTAAAGTTTCTCAAGCTTTTTGAGTTAGATTCCTCTGAATCAGTGGTTTTATTAACATATTCCAACAATATAAATTCTCCGTTTATTAGAAGCCTGCAATCCCTGAATAGACCTGAATTCGAGCCCTAGCAAAGGATTATGGCTAGTTCCCGGCGAAATGGGTCAGATTTTGAGGATTTACGTAAATCCCCGTTTGGGATCAGCGTTATAGCATTTCGATGAAGACCTTGATAACAAGGCAGTCTACTCTGTCAAATATTTTAATAATTTAATAATGCCTCTTACCTTACTCTGAGAAATTCATTATATCCACATTGTATTAAGCGCTTACAGCGCTTACCACATCCCTTATCTCACTTTCTGCAGCATAGCTAGAGTTTTTGTTTCGTGATACTGGCGGAATGAGGCTAGTTCAAATTTCAAATTAGTCAATTCGTTTTGTTGTGAATCTCTGTTGTAAAACTTAGTCTGCCTTCGGAAGCTCTGCAGCCTCTAAGAAAGTTAGTTCGGATTTCGAATAAGTAAATTTCCTTTTGGTATGGTCCCTATGGCCGATGGTACTTTAAGGTACATATACTAGTCTGTGGGTACTTTAGTCAAATCTTCATTCAGATGAGGTTTCAAATTAAATCTCATTATTTCCCTCAGGAGATAATGAAATAAACTTTTAGAATCCGGTCCTAACTAATATCATAAATGCGGATGTATAAAAGTACATTATTTTAGTTTATATTGTTGTTTTGCTCCTTCACTCCTTAAATACTCAATCGATCATAATGACATTTTGCATACACGTTGTCAGGGGGAAAGAAAAAGAACATAGGATATTTTCATCTTCCTCCAGAACGAGTTCCCGAGGGATAGAAAAGTAACTTTATCGCGAGCGAATCTGCAGGCGTAAGCTAACTACAAATGTAAATAGTAATAAAGCCATTACGTGTCTTTCGAAGACCGATTTAAATGACACAAGGCATTTACCGTCTATCATCATCATCAGCCTGTAGCAGTCCACTGCTAAACCTTCCCTAAAATAGCGCCTGGATGTTATGTCTTCAGCTCGTCGCATCCAACTTCTACCAGCAGCCTTTCGCAGTAACTCATTCCATCTGGCCGTGTTATCGGTTCTGTTCAGATATATATTTCTTAGAATTATATAAACGTATAAAGGTCAATAAAAATACCAAACCTTCGCCATTTTAAAACAAAAACATTGCGTTATTATAAAAATTATTTATATAACACGAACTTTAGCCTTTACATGATTATTTTACCTCACCTTTATGTTTGAAAAGGGCTGTTTATAGCTTTTATTTATAAAAACAACCGCTCAAAGGTCTGGGTGACTCTGTAATCAAGCAGAATGTTCTCGAAATAAAATCATATCATACGAGTACAATATTAATAATACGTTTTAAACACTTTGTTCCATACAATTTTTCGGGGTTCATTACAAGGGGTGTAAGGAACTTCACCTTTGGAATCCAAGCCAACTACACTTGCCAGTGCAGTTGCAGAGTGCCCCACACTCTGCTAACAAACGTGGCTTAACGGACAGGCGACTGTAGTAAAGTGTAACTTAATACTGGGACAGCTACCGCTGACGGGTAGGAGTTTCGATTATGCAACAAAAAGCTGTGCTCATATCTGCCGTGAGCATAGTCTCCATCAGGCAAGGCTGGACTTTTTAAGGTTTATTCTAATTCATAGGACTTTTTATTTTGTTACGCTATGCTATCTTACGAGCTTCGATCTTCATGAGGCGCAGCGTTGAGAGGTGCGAAGTTAAGAGGTGCAGTAGATAGATTTACACTGCTGAACATAAGCCTTCTTCAAGGATTACCATGAAAAACGGTCTGGAGCCCTTTCTATCCGCCAATTTCTTACAATCTTGACGATGTCGTCGGTCCATCTGGAGGGTGGTCTCCCTGCACTTAGTTTTTTATTCCGCGGTTACCATCCGAGACTATCCCCCAATGGTTATCGATTTTACGAGCTATATTTTAGCGCATTTTAACTTAAACTTGCCAATTTTATGAGCTATGTCGGTTACCCTGGTTCTGATAGAGTGATGCCAAACGGACGTTGCGGGCGCTGTCGTCGCAGTGATTTTGATGATTTTGCACCGAGTCCACACACACCACACCAGCCTATATCAGTCCACTGCTGGACATAGGCCTCCCCTGATAAAGGGGGATATGCTCATAATCCCCACGCTGGGCATGCGGGTTGGGGATCGCAGGGCACAGCCACACCACCGACGCTGCTGCCCGTCGGTGGCCAGGGGATTTAGCTGTGCCGCTGAAGGCTGTGCTATGCCGCAATCAGCCGGCCGCCAGAGCCCCGTTCGTTGTTTAGCAAGGTGCACCACGTGCAGGTGAGGTTGGCTTAGGTTCCGAAGATGGAGGTTGGAACCCCGTACACCCCAAGCCGAGTGACACACATAAACTGCCTTGTGCTACCGAAACGCAACGTAACGTCAACTGAACTACGATGTCGCATCGTACTAATGAAGGATGTCAGTCTTTGAACGAAAAAGAAATTAATAAATGTTAAAAGTGCGTTGCCACTTCGACGTGGCAGCGCATCTTTACTCCCTGCTTTGTCTCTCTGGTCCCTTTGTGAGTTGTTCGTTACGTTGACGTACGACGTCGAAGCGCACCATCGTGGTATGAAGTTGTAATTTTTAAAAGTCGCAGCCTCACTTCTTAATGGATGCAGTGCCCCGGTAACGCACTCTTACGGATTCTTTCATTGCGAATTTAATTGAATTTATTTCCATTCATTCATTTATTGAATTTTCCGAAACAGGTAAATGTAACCATCAGTTATTCAGCATGCATGGACAGGAAAATTGAATACACGTTCCCATTTCACCCAACATTTACCACGTTGGAATCTCTCAAATGCAAGCGAGCTTTTGATTTTTAGATCAGACTGTTGCCTCCGGGAGTATTGGGGCTTCCACACGTACATGATATTCAACTGAATGCATCGTCTAGCTATGCTGACCAAATGAACCATAATGAGCGCTAGATGCAAAAAAGAAATTGCATTCTTGGAGAACTATGTATTTTTTTTATTTACTTTATTTCGTAACGTTACTGAAAGAAACACTACTTGATAGTGTCAACATCATAACCTGCAACTGCAAAACCTGCAGTTTATTCAGCTTCACTGGTCATTTCATGACAAGTTGCCATTTGACACTGGTGCCACAGAAATAATATAGAAAAAACTTATTAGGCAGAATTTAATGTGTGGACCTTGCAGGTCCATGCATAATTTTATAGTGTTTATGCCTGCAGAGAGTTATGTATGAAAATGACTTAAAACTCAAAAATATTTCAACCATGTGAGATTTAAATGAAGATCCAAGGAAGAAAGACATACGGAGCCGAAACGTGGACACTCACAGTACGGCTTGTCTACCAGTTTAAAGTCACTCAGCGAGCTATGGAACGAGCTATGCTCGGAGTTTCTCTGAAGGATAGAATCCACAACGAGACTATCCGACATAGAACTAAAGTTGTCGACATAGCTCAGAGAATTAGTAAGCTGAAGTGGCAGTGGGCTGGCCATATCTGCCGAAGAAGCGACAACCGTTAGGGTAAACCAGTTCTTGAGTGGAGACCGCGGCTAGGCAAACGTAGTGCAGGACGCCCTCCAGCCAGGTGGAGTGACGATTTGCGAAAGACTGCTGGTAGAATCTGGATGCGTTGAGCTCAGAACAGGGCGCAATGGCGCTCATTAATGGAGGCCTATGTCCAACAGTGGATTGCTATAGGTTGATGATGATAATAAATGATGATTATTCGGTGTTCATGGTGTACACATTCATAGTACGCCAAATATATGCCCATTTAGTGCATAATGGGGAGCTTCGGACAAAAACTCAACTGTCCCCATTAATTAAGAAATTCGGGGATCCCTGGACTACCAGCTAGCCCCATTTGAACAACTTTCTACAATTTTATCTTGTAAATGGTGTGCATCCCGTTGGTTATCAGAACGTGTGGAATATCTTTGGCAAGCGCATTTATGTTCAAATTGGTCTAGGTTTGCTATCATACCGCTATTGAATTATTCTGTCGACTGCCATTGACTTGAAAATCTACACGGATCAAATAGTTTCTACGTATCGCTTTTACAATGGCTTTTACGTCAAAACAATTTCAAAATATTGGAAAAAGTTTTCAATGAATTATTAATTTTTTTCAGTTTTAATGCCTTTCAGGTTAAATCAAACTACATTCTATCAATAATTCCTAAAGGGTAAGTATTATTGAGGGAACGTTGTCTATAAACTTAGGTATTTGCTAAACTTTTCTAGATAATATAAACAGCTTGTACAAGTGGTAACATAAATAGCTATAGAACTTATAGCTATAGCTAGGAAATGATTATATGAGGTCGGCTTGCTGATAACCTATATCATCCTCTCAGTTTAGTCGGCCTCACCCACAGATCTTAGGTTCATCATCATCATCATCATCATCATCATGCGCCGATTTCACACACTGCTGAGTATAGTCAACAAGTAACAATCAAATATTTGCAGATCATGTAAACATTTGTCCCGCAGTGAGAATCTAACTCGATATCTCTTTCAGCTATTTACAAACGAGTAGTCCTGCAGCTCCTATTTTAATTATCAAAAAATTCTTCTTATCTGGATCCAAAAGTAGCTATCAATTCCTCCATCAGGTTTCAGGTTGATGTTGATGACTACAGTCCTAAAGTAAATGGAAAATCCAATCGTCGCCGAAGCGGCATCAGCGCTGATTTACATCGGAAACAAACTTCGAGCCGGATATTACGAATGGAGCTAAGACGTGGAGCAATAACGTAAGTACTTTATTAAATTTCAACGCTTTAAGGAATTTAACGTACGAACATGATTATGGTGTAACCTTTTACCGTAAATAGATCTCTTTGCGAAGAGCTAGTTCTAAAAGTATTTCTACCATTCTTATTTCTGTTGTCAAGCAGTATTGATCGGGTATGGATGCCGATGAAATAACAACCACATGAGACTTAAAATCTTCATTCCTTATTAATTGAATCGTGGTAAACAAACTTTACGTATTGAATCGACGATACTTCGTATGAGCTAGTAACATACTCTGGTGTTTGAGATTTTCGCCTCCAATTGAATATTGCTGTTACTGTTACACATTTAACAAGCCTTCTGAAGCACGAAAGTGCTCGGAAGCATTTAGTTCTTTATTAGTTTGTAGTGAAAAATAAAACGATTATTTATTTAACTCATTGACATGTGCATTCTACCCGTTCTTACCTATGGTGCACAGACATAGTAACTAACCGAGTTTCAAAAATCCAAACTCAAGATCTGACAAAGAGCGATGGAGCGCAGTGTATTAGGGGTGAAGAGGATAGATAGAACCTGCAACACAACACTGCGATTAAGAACAGGTATAGCGGATATAGGCGACAAAAGTGCTAGACTGAAGTGGAATTGGACGGGTCACGTGAGCCGTATGCACCTTGATAGATAGGCATCGATTGTCACCCAATGGTTACCTTCAGATAAGCGAAGACGTCGGGGCAGGCCTCGGAAGCATTGGCGCATTGGGGAGACCTTTGCCCAGCCTAAAAAATATTGCTTGATCACGATAGCGAAAAAGTTTTCGTATTTTGACCAATGATAACGCTTTGTCATTGCCCAAGATTTTTCGTTACGTTTACGATACGTCAGGTTCAATCAAGATCGCCGAACAGGTTTAGATGCTACTAAGCGATCAACCCGAATAGTCACCGGGTGGAGCGTTGCTTATCTGATGATGATAAGAACACTGAAGTATATCATCATAAATATCGTCAGGAACGTCATCTTTAAACAACGTGATCTTTAAGGAACAGTTCTTCATTATGGAGGTATGAAACCAAAACGCTAGTTCTATTTTCAAGCATAAAATATAATTTATTCTTTAGAACTTAAAAGTAGGTACACGGGCCTCTACATGTTTGGTGTTACAGCCAGCCCTATTAACTTTTACAAATTGGAGTACAGATTACATCAAAAACCTCAAAATAATTTGCCGTTCAAATAAACATTAACATTTCCTGACATTTTGTCTGACGCGTTTGAGGTTTGTGGTTGATTTCGCATCATGCCGGTAATCAAGCATGTCATCACCATGATATTACGTGTCATAAATATAAAATTATATTCCGGCTCTATCATGAAAATGTAATTTCTATCAATGATATTATCAAAAATAAGTTTTTTACATTATAAACATTTTGTACCAATAAACCAGGGTTGGTTTCTGTTGGTACTCACATTCAGCTCACATTCGGTTACTTCGCATTGTTTCCTAACTATTCTTACTGCATTGAGAGGTAATTGAGTTCACTATTCCTGTTTCCATATAACAAGCTCGACTTTTTTTGGGGCCATATGATTTTGTGTGAAAAATGTCCAGAATATTTTTTATTTCATTTTATTTATTTAAATTTTGTTTATTAAACCCTCCTATATGGTTGCAAAGTCAAAAGACTCAGTCACGTTAATCTATCTGGACGTATTTTTAGGCTTTTATTATATGAAAGGTTAAATGCAAAGTTGTAGATTTTATAGGTGTTACTTAGGTCGTTCCATGTATTGGAATATTTGTGGCGGAACTATGCGCTTATGAGCTAGAGAAATTTCATTTTCGACACGGCTAGAAGCCTCGCGTGCTATGACTCACAATAGCGACAAAATTGAGGGTCTTCGACGTTGATATGATAAAAGTTTATTGATTTTGTGGAATACGCAAAAGCTGTGATTCATTTATTGGTTCATAACCATTGTTACACTAAAATTAATCATTTTAAATATAACAGTAACCTAGGAAGCACTCGTGGCGTTACTTACTTCTGTTTTCTTAGCAGATCATCTTGGTTAACACTCCGCCCAATCTTTACTTGGATGGGTGACCATTTAGTGGCAGTTGTGGCCGTTAGTGATGTTGGACCCAGCTTTCACCATCAAAGACATCTTGGAGGCCTTGAGACGTTTAGAAAACTCCGTCATAAGAGTTGACTAATAGCAACAGAACCTCCTTGATACACCCTGCTAACTAACAAACAGAACACTGGCGGCTGGCTAGCTGCAGGATGGTGCATCCTAACACCGACACAGCTAAATCCCCTGACCAAATCCCGACAAGCAGCAACATCGGTGGTGCAAGGAGCAATGCCCTGCGATCCCCAATCCACACCCCAGCGTGAGAATTATGGACATATTCCTACATAAATTACGGCCTATGTCCAGGAGTGGACTGAATAGGCTGTTGATGGTGGTGGATGTACCTACAATCAGCGTCAAATGCAGATTATTTACTTATATCCTAAATAAAGACCCTACAATCGCAAATGTACAGTCAGCTTTAAATGAAGATTATCATTCAGTCCTTAGAACGTATGATCATTTCTAAATTGCTTTTTCCTTATCCAAATCTCCATCAGTCCTATAGTCTGAACATCGGCCTCGCCTAATGAGTGCCATTGCGCCCTGTCCTCAGCTCGACACATTCGGCTTCTACCAGCAGCCTTTCGCAGATCATACCACACCACACCAGCCTATATCAGTCCACTGCTGGACATAGGCCTCCCCTAATAAAGGGGGATATACCCATAATCCCCACGCTGGGCATGCGGGTTGGGGATCGCAGGGCACAGCTTCTCGCACCACCGACGCTGCTGCCCGTTGGTGGCTAGGGAATTTAGATGTGCCGATGTAGGCTGTGCTATGCCGCAATCAGCCGGCCGCCAGAGCCCCGTTCGTTGTTTAGCAGGATGCACCACGTGCAGGTGAGGTTGGCTTGGGTTCCGAAGATGAGGGTTGGAACCCCGTACACCACTCGCAGATCACTCTACCTGAATGGAGGTCGTCCTGCAGTGAGTGATTCCATGTAACGAATTAATGGCTGAATGGATTTTGATGAATTGTAAATGGAGAATGAACCCTGAAATAAGACAACCTTAGTTTACTTCTTAACACAAACCCAAGTACCAGGCAAACGAAGCCGCGTACGGTAGCTTGTATTTTGATCTTCTCTGCAATGTGAAATGGGCCAAATGAGAATTGGCTTGATTATTGACTTCAGATAATCCGTAGTAATCTCCATCGTAATCGTTTAATCACACGTTTGTCAGTCTATAATTTCACCGGAAATTGCGCTCCTTCCGGTGGATTACTTGAGAAACCGCGTGCTAATGGATTCGCTAACTACCTACATGTATGGTGTCAGATATTATGAACGCTTAACGATTCTGCTAAAAAAAATATTATTTCATTCCTTAGAAGGATGTATCCCAGCTTCCTATTCGAAGGTCATGAATTCTAATTTCGGTCGTGCTCTAATGGTATTTTCTTATCGAAAAACCTATGTATGCATTTACTCTCGATATGTCGATGGTTTATAATGTCTACGGATTATCAAAAAATCATCTTCATAAATATATTTATTAAAAACTAAATACATTCATATTGACTCGTGTCGGCGCAAACGGGCCACACGCGACAGCCACAAACGCCGCGACGAGAAACTAGAAGCCGTGACAAGTGGCGGATACCGGCGTCAACCGTCTGCGGCAAGTCCATATAAAATGTATGGAAACTACTTAAAAGGGGCCTAAAACCACAGTGGCCGCGTTTTGTGGCTGTCGCGTGTGACCCGTTTGCGCCGACCCTTAATGTCAAAGAAAGACAAACATAACGTTAATTGTGAAAGTATCGCAAATATTAGGATAAAAATGGTGCAGAATACTGAATGCAACTGAATCTATATGAAGCTACATTATAGATGAAGCTGTGACAGGATATCCGTTCAAAAAAACATGCACGACGCACTGTTTGTTCACTGTACAGAGTCACGGAAGTAACAAAGCCTTTAGCTTTGATAAAATAAAAAATGCTTGGTGCAGCCGACTAATGTTTTGATATGTGTATAATTCATAAAAAAGGAAAAAACTTTTAATGTCAGCACATAAATAGGCATAAAATAATTATTACACCGATGTATTGTAGTAAAGAAAACATTGCTATCAAAGAGAAGAAAAATCTCTGACCATCATTGAAGTAACTGGATGCCAAAATTCAAATCGATCAGAACCTGTGGCAGTTCACATCCCTCTATAAATCCAAAAAGATCTGATAATCTTCAAATAGGCAAGCAGATTTCCTTAAATCATAGCTAAGAACCCTCTTCTCACCTTTCAAACCAAAAAACTTAATTCAAATCGTTCCATCCGTTTGGGAGCTACGATTTCACAGATCACACAGTCTTATATACCATACGTTAAATCTATGAGAGCCCCTCTGCTAAAAAAAAAGTATGTTCAAAACGACATTTTATAATGCTTCCGAACTACCAAAATTACAAGAAATCCATGTTTATTACTTAAATTCTTAACATTCAAAAGTAATAACAAAAACACTTCAAGCAAACGAGGAGTCGTTAATGCGAAGGGAAACGGAAATTATACTAACGACTTGCGCTCAATCATCTGATTCAAACTTGAATACAACCTGAATGACTGTCAAGTGTAAATTGTACAAAGCACTACTACGTGTATGTATTCAGTGCTTATAATGCATGATATGGACACTATCACACATAACATGTAGCTCCAAATGAAGCAAAGCTTTTATTATGGGAACCACATGACTATCGGATCATATATACATCTTTTGATTATACAAACATTTGTCTCGCGGTGGTAATGAATCCCGCAACTTTCTGCGTCTTAGGCAGGCTTTCGTCTACTACACCTCAGTGGTCATGTTATTTGATTATCAGAAACAAGAACTATGTTAAAATTGTCAAATGTTTAGATCTCTGTTTGAGCACGGGTTGGCTAGAAGAAACATTATTATGATTGCAGTTTGAAAGAAACTTATAATGACATAATGTATCAAATATAAATAAAATACAAAGGAAATTTAGTATAGAGTAATAATAAAAAAAAATATAAATAACAATGTTACATTTAAATTTTATATTGAATCGGAAAGATCTTCTATAAATCAATCAAGTAAACTACTTAATAATTTTAACTACGAGTACATAAAAATTAACAACGTCATTGAACATTTGAAAAAATACAAAATTTTTCAACGTAAAATCTTGATATTTTTGTGTGATTTCAAAATAAAAATAAAATATTGCTATAATTTGAATATTTTCAGGTGAGAACTTTTAATAAAAAAATCATATGAAGTGATTTCAAAACTATACTGGATGGATATTCATACTGCTATTAATTCTAAAAATTAATATTATTATCCTAAGTTATCTTTTAGGCATATAAGTGTATGTAAAAATTATAAAGATAAATATTTATTTATTAATTCAAAAAATAGACATTATTATTCATACTCATTCCTTAGGCATGGATCTTAAGCTTCTAAAAACTTATTATTATATTGTTATTATTATCTTATTATAAATAAAAATATTTTAGCACTAAATTGTAGTAGTTTTAGTAACAAATATTTTAGCACAAATTGCAATAAAAATGAGATCTCTAAAACCACTCCAAATTCGTTATTTATTTTCGCGTAAAATTTTGTTGAATTTTCATTGCTAATTGTAATTATACAGAAACAAATAACAAAATACCTGGACCGAATTCAAATTGGTGTTTAGATACCTACTTTTGTCTCTTGAAATAGCAAACAGCTTTTTCAGTAAGGCTGCCTAATACTTGTTATAATTGAGGTTTTCTTGCACGAAATTAAAATTTTAAAATAGATTTTTGTTGAAATAGCTTTTTAATTAAAATATTGATGATTTAACTTTAGTAAAGCCAAAGCTGGATGCGTCGGAGCTCAGGACAGGGCGCAATGGCGCTCATTAGGGGAGGCCTATGTCCAGCAGTGGACTGCTATAGGATGATGATGATGATGATGAAGCCAAAAACGGCCAGTATTTATATTATTTATATGATTTTATCAAATTGGAAACCGATTTAATATGGTCAGGTTACTTTCAGATTCATTGGGCCTTCGGATATATAAACCATCGAGAATTTTTGTGGATATCATAATAAAATACAGTTTACGTACTAAATTAAACGATAAAAACTATTAAAGTTTATTTCATCTTTTGTGACTTACACAATACGTCAGGAAAGACAAAAAAGTTTAGAAGATACAATTACTAATAAGTTTGTTTTTTAGGGTTTTATACCCAAAAAGTAAAACAGGGACCGTATTACTAAAACTACACTGTCCATCTGTCTATTACCAGGCTGTATCTCATGAACCATGATAGCTTGATAGTTGACATTTTCACAGATGATTTATTTCTGTTGCTGCTATGACAACAAATATTTAAACAAAATAAAATTAATTTTAAAGGGGGGGAGGGCATAAAACAGACGTGATTTTTTGTCGTTTTCTGCGCCATATGGATAACGGCAACAGGTAGAAGCTTGGAATATTCACAGAACATTTACTTATACGTTCACTTTAAATATAAATAAATTAAATTAAAATAAAAAAAAACATCTTCATGCCTCAAGTTGATAGACGCATGGCGTAAATGTGATGGACTCCCTTTACAGCTATTGGACTCCAGTTGGACCATTGTGCGTCTTAGACGCATGGCGTTGCAGTAGAGTACTTTCCAAAAAAACGTGATCAACAATTCTTTGGGATAGGTAATCGTTACCACTTAACATCTGATGGGCCATATGCTTGTTTAATCTTCATCAATCTTCAAGTAGGTACCAGAAAATATATATATAGATACATGTAATGGTACGTACCATAATACCCTTGATGCGAGAGTCTAACTCGCACTTGACCTTTTTTTCTTGGACTGGCACTTCCTTCTTAGTAGCTTACTGACGGACTCTGTGGCGCAGTGGGTGAAAACCCGCCTGAGACGCAGAAGGTTGCGGGTTCGATTGCGAGACAATTATTTGTATGATCTGCAATTATTTGTCTTGGGTCTGGGTGTTTTCTTATAGTATGTATGTATTTAAAAAAAAAATTATTTGTAATATATCAGTCTTGTGGTTCCCATGCCCGTATTTATTTTACTCTGGTGCTGGAATCTTTAAGACACCGAAGGGCTTCTACATGGCTTAAAGAACATCTAAACTTTGCGATCCTCTTAAAAAAATAAAATTCAACATTCAAGAATTTCAATCACCGAAATTGCCTTTTCAAAATAGCGGTTTCATTATGCTATTGCCACAGTATACATTACTGTCACTTTGCTGGGTAGGCTTGGTTTCATGCTATGGCCACAAAATATCGCGGATAGCGAAAAACGTGCAAGCTACACTGGTTCCATTTTTGGAACCAGTGTAGCCTGGTTCCATGGTTAATGAGACGCCATCAAACGGTTTCTAACGCTTTAAATTAATAAACGCTATAGCTAAGCATGAAAAAAAATACACGCTAACGAAGTTGCAAGCGGGTCAGCTAGTGAATAAATGGATAGATAGATAAAAAAGTTTATTTGCAACTACTAATACTATACCTATCTATTTATTCTAGCAGCTAAAGCTGGGGGTTGGATTCATAAGCGCTGTGTAACACGTAGCCAACTCAGTTGCACAATTTTGCTAATTTTTAAAGCATACGTCTATTGTTTAAGCTCATAACTGCAAAAAGTTGCTGTTGAACTTCACAACTACTTAACAATATTATTTTTGGTCTTCAATTTTGATATGTTAATTTATTTATTTGGTTTGTTTTATTTCGCATCAACAAACATAGCTAAATTATGCCCAGCATTAAAGCTATAAACGTATCAATATTGAAAATCAAAAATAATATTGCTAAGAGAGAGAGAGAGTTAAGGCTATCAAAGCATAGGTTTCGTGGCCCCAATTTTAGTGTTTTCCAATAGCGCTCACCGGTATCAACTCATAAATATTTATAAGTTCACGCAAGAAAGAGATTAAATCTCTTGCGCGCTTCACTTCACCCAATTGTTTTGTGACCCTATGGAGGCCAAACTGATTTACATCACAGGTACGAACACACAGACTAGTGAAAAAGTATTTGAATCGTAAACGCAACATTTTAGCCAATGAGAAAGCGTAGATTCAAATAACTCTTGGTCATTGGCTGACAATTTTCTTTACGCTAACAATACGCCTGAGACGCAGAAGATTGCGGTTTCGATTCCCGCTGCGCGAAAAATGTACTTCATGCTTGCATGTTCTGCAGATATTTGTCTCAGGTCTGGATGTGTAAAAAAGTATGTATTTACAAAAAAAAGTATATAAGTAGTATATATGGCTCCCATAATACAAGCTTTGCTTAGTTTGGGGCTACATGATGCTGTGTGATAACGTCCAGCATTATTTATTTATTAATTAAACTCTTTATGTACACAGTAACAATTATGAAAGAACAATAGACAGCCTTATCGCATACTACGATCTTTTCCTGAATACAACATATCTTTAAAATAATATTTAATGTATATTGTACTAATGCATAGTTATTTCCAAACATTAATCCATATCAGTAGTTCAAACACAACTGTAGTAACTGGTGAACCATGTTTACGAGCTATAAAACATCTATCCTATGCAGTTCACCTATTTATGACATTGTAAGGACTTATACAGCACGACACGATTTCTACTCGTTTTATTTTTTCTGTTGGGTTCCTTTTATTTATCGCATATACGTTTGGATATATACGTATACGTTTCGTCATTCGCCATCGACATCTCCGAATTCTAAACATCGTAGACTTCTACAATGTAGACAAACGACGTAGGCGATATGTCTTCTACGGCGTAGGCATCATCTACGTTGCTACATTCTCTACACCGTAGACATTATGCCAGGAGAGCAAAATAGGAGATTCTTAAACACTACATCATACGATGTATTAAAAAATTATAAGTATTATACAACCAAGCATAAAATAATTGGTTAGAAACTTTAATTGGTCTATATTTACAGGTGTAAGGCAATATAATGCCTGTAATTTCAGCGGCACCCTCACCCTTCCAATCGAAATACAGTAATGCTGCTTTGCAGCAATAATAGGCATTATGCCTTAAACGAATGCAGAAAGACAATTTATTACAATGTTATACAAACTGTATTTCTTTGATGTTTGAATGTTTGTTATTCATATCAATATGATAACAAACCTCGAATTAAATCTGATTTCCTTCCTGTATTTACTTCCTTCCGGCACATTGAAGAATTGTATGAACCAATACATTAGTAACGATTTGCGAAGGTTGAGTCTAACGATGCCGTTAGTTTTTCGCTGATCGCTCTGATTTTTATATCTGGCCGTTAACCGTTTCCTTGATTAAGGTGATGTAACTTTTGAATTGAACAAAGTTTTTGCTTTCTTCCTTTTTTTAAAGTTAATTGAATAATTAGTTGTGTTATTGATAAATTGATAAATAAGATCATAGACATAGACTATTATCTTAATTATCATTATATTAATGTAACGACCAGCCTACATACATAAATTGTAAACAATAAAATAAAATAAAAATCAAGTAAAATATAAACTTGGCTTGACATGCTCCCGCCAATTTTGTGTGCATTTTATCCAAATTACAAATAAATATATCATAATGCCGGTCATTTTTAGACACTTAAAATCAATAGCTCCAAAGTAAGCACATATATTATGGATACCACATTACTGATACACTACTTATACCCTTTTCTCTAAAAGCATATTATATTATACCAGACCCAAGGCAAAATATTTAAAAATTAGCACTAAAACAACCCTATGGGACGGAGGTTACTGGAAGCAGGGATGGAGGGTGTTTCCTTCTTGATGCAGCTAGATTTTGAAGACTAATTTGTGCTCAACAAATATTTTTGCAGCAGGTAGTTAATAATATGATAACATTTATCTCGGGTGAGAATCAAACCCACTAAACTCCTGCGTAGCAGGCGGGCTTACGCCTACTGTGCCACTCTAACTCTAGGGAATAACTCTTTGTTATTGTTCAACTTCTACATTATTGCCCCGTATTTCCTTGAGTCAATTCTGCTTATCCCTCACCGTATGCTATTTTTTTTTATATTTCTGATATAATTTATTCAAAACCTTCATGCACGTTGCACAAAATAATTAACAAATGATGTTTAAAATAACAAACAAATGCCACTTATTCTGCTCAGAATATAATAATATTCGAAAGCTTTTATGCACGTTGCACAAAACATTGAAAATATGCTGAATAAAATATCAAACAAATACCACTAACTCTGCTTGGAGTAAATTAAACTATACCTAGTGGTTAAAACTTCAAGCTTTCGAATATTATTATATCGAGAGCAAAGTCTGTTCGACATATCGAATAAATGCTGGTCATAACCAGCATTTATTCAATATTTTGTGTAACGTGAATAAAAGCGCTTCTGAGTTCATAACAAACATAAATATTGAAATTTCGAATGGACAATATAATAAGTTTACTAGATATAGTGGTCTGTACGTTTGTTATATTTTATTTGATGGAGCATAATAGTGGCGGGTATAGACTAACGGAATGTAACATGAAATGTAACACGCAATGATAAAATTTGCCGTCCACATTGGCGCAATAAACAGAACTCCCATAGTGTGGACGCCTTGCGTGCACGAACCGTGAACACTACACGCGCGAAAAGAGCATTTCAAGTCGTTCGCTCGGCGATCTGTGTCCAAACTTATGAAATGCTCCTTTCATGTTACACTGCATGTGACTTTACAGCAGTCTGAACATTCAGTCATTCATGTCATGAGTCATTTTGGCTTGCTATGCAACTTTGCCATGGATAAATATTTATTTTTCTTGTTTTTGAAGCAATTTTCTTATTTTTTAGTCCTATTTTATTTTATATATTTTTTAGATTTTGTGGTCTTGCATATAAAAATAGCTTTATACCTGAAAAATCAAATGTCAGTATTATAAAGATTATTTGAAAAAATTATGTGTAGTGTCATACATTTTTATTTAATTTATTAAATGCCATCCATCTACAAAATTCTTTGATAATTAGAAAATACCCCAAAATTTTATTATTATCTTTAAAAACAGCAGCAAGTTGCTATTTTAATACGAAATACCGAAATTTTACCTATTATATTAGATACCAAGAACAGAGAATATTTTTCGTTTTCTCGTTAAAATTCTAATTTATACAAGCGCACAACTCTCTTACCGTTGAGAACAAATCGATTCTGTCAACATCTAGCTCTAGAAATTGGTTCCGACCTGAACTGAAATTCCAGATTCTGGCCTGCCCTTTGAGAAACTTGTGCTACTCCCAAAAAAATGGTATGAATTAGAACATTATCGCCTCAGGTGATTGGGGTGAGTTATTGATACCTGGTGAAGACCCTAAGGCACAAGAACTTAGTAATATTCTCACCAGAAAAGTACTGCCAACATTGCTGGGTTTCAATTTGAAGGGTATTTGGTGCATAAAGTTTAAGATATTCATGCCTCAAGATGATGGACGCCTGTCGTTGCTTCGAGGCACGTTGTAAACATACGTGACCTTCTAAACAATACTTTGCTATAAGTTATGGTTACCACTTATCATCATCTGATGATAAGCTAGTTGCTAGTTCCAACTTCAGATATCATAAAATATCAAAAATTAACTTGTCAAAAATTGTCTTTGCTTAAAGCATTAAAATGTTGCCCACATCGGTGAACAGTCCTGTCGGTTATTCGGCGAAACGTTATAGTCTGAACTATAAGAATATGTATGATATGTTTGTATTTACAAAAAAAATGTGTAGTATATCAATCATGTGGTTCCCATAATACAAGCTCTGCTTTGTTTGGGGCTACATGATGCTGCGTGATTACGTCCCGCATTATTTATTTATTTATAAGAAATGCTCGGGTGAAATGAGTCTAACTTTCGTGCTGCGGAAGGCATATTAAGATGTTGGTCCGGCTTTTCAGTCGTTAAGCCATGTTGGAAGCCTTCGGGCGGCCTAAAAACTCTGATACCAGAGTGGGTCACTAGCTCATACGAAGAAGAAGAAGTCTAAGACATTCGGGGGGAAATAAGGGTCATTATGCTTTTCGGGGACCGTCAAAAAAATGTATTTATATACAAAGCATTTTTAACATAAATATTATAACATAACTTAATTGTAGTAGTGGCAGCACTTATTCTCCAGTTATTTTAAACGAGTGCCAATTGCCTGGCGTGAACTGTGCTAACAAGAAAATAAACCACGAATTATTTTTCGAACTTTACCATATTTGCATAAAAAATTAATAAATAAAACTGCTCAGTCGTAAAAATAAGTTTTCCTGGCTTATTCAATGTTTTTAAAATGGTATCTATCTCATCATCATCATCATCCGCAGTAGATTCCCACTTCTGGGTTTCTGGTTAATATTTATTTAATTTAAATGGGGCCATTCGATGGGGAAATATACCCTCCCCATCGAAAAAAGATTTTGCAAATTGGTTAATAAATGACGGAGTTGATGATGAGGTTACAAATATAAAAATTAAATAATCCTCCATTTTCTAAGTTGGTTAAAAATACTCATCTCATTGTGCATTTGGGTGTAGCAGGGGTCTAAGGAAGTGTTTACGATACAATTTATGTGCACACGACGCTTTCATTATGCAGTGTTCACACAAGCGGAAAATACGCTCACTGGGGGCTAATTTTGCATTGTGGGTAAAAATTACTTTCGCTCCATTGCGGGAGAATCGTGTTTTTGTTATTCACTGCACCCACGCGATTTTACACGCGCTACCCCTCCTTTGTTTACCCTCTTTTTACCTTCTTCTTCGTCTGAGTTTTCAGTCTTCTGGAGATCAGACATGACTTGACGACTGAATAAGCTGAATAAGAACTAACATCTTATCGAGCAGAAGTTTGAATAACCACAAAGTTCACAAAGACATGACATGCAGACAGAGTTATTCTCACATTTATAATATAAGTATTGATAAAAGTGTGTGGGAAATGTAAACGGGTTCCCTACGGAAGAATATGACCTAAATGCGACTATTGGCTTTCAGAAATGTTGGTTATAAAGTGTTATAAAGCCAGCGTTTCATAATATATTCCATATTTATGATGGTTGTATACACGGTGTTTTATTATGTTAATAATTCCGGAAGTTAAATTATACTAGAGTCATTCGGAAACCAATTTTGTTCTAATACACTCGAGAGCAATGAATCCGGGTCACTCAAAGAATCCAAAAAATCTCGGAAAGTAAGAATACTAGGTTAATGCAATAAATTGTATTTAATAGACAATTTAATACTCCTTAAATGAAAGTATTAAAACTTCTTAGTTATTGTAAAGTTATATCATAAAAAAATCAAATTTGAAAAGGGAACACTGTCGAAGATGGAACTACGAAATTACAGGATTTGTTTTTGCTTTTGTTTGTAATCTGTCATTTATGTTGGTACATAAACCAGGTTGATAGTGCTCAATATTCATTATTCAAGCTGAAATCATGTCGCTTACACTTGAAGAATGCACCAGAATACTTACATTGGTGGAAACCGGCCGGAGTCAGCGCGATACAGCCAGGACTGTCGGTGTGTCGCTGTCAACAGTACAAAGAGTTCTCCGACGTTACGAAGAAACTGGTTCTAACCTACGCAGACCAGGAACGGGCAGAACTAGGTGTACCACAGCACGAGAAGACCGATACTTGGTGAACACCATGCTTCGAAATCGCTTTCTCACAGGAACTGAACTCACAAATCAGTTTCGACACCTCGGAGGAAGTAACCCAAGTGCATGGACAGTAAGACGTCGGCTTGCTGAATCTAACTTAAAACCCCTTAGACCTGCAAACGGCCCTAAACTGGAGCGTGGCCATCGTATTTCAAGACTAAGATATGCCCAGAACCACGTAAATTGGAGTATTGAAGATTGGTCGAAAGTTATGTTCTCCGACGAATCAAAATTTATGCTCTACAAGCACGATGGAAGACACAGAGTGTATAGAAGACCAGGGGAAAGATTCAAGCAAGCATGCATCGAAGAAAAAGTAGCCTACGGTGGTGGGTCTGTACTTGTGTGGGCCGGAATTTCCTCTGAAAGTCGCACAGAGCTGGTGATCATAGAAAACGGCTCTTTAACTAGCGTAAGATATGTGGAAGAAATCCTCAACGAACACGTTGGTCCATTTATGGTCAATTTGGGTGAGGATGCTATATTTATGCATGACAATGCCCGACCTCATACAGGTAGGATTGTGAATGACTACCTTCAAGAGATGAACATTACTTGTATGGAGTGGCCAGCGCGCAGCCCGGATATCAACCCGATCGAGCATGCTTGGGACGAGCTAGGGAGATGCGTAAAACAACGAAACCCTCCCCCAATCACGCTTCCTGAGCTCAAAATTGCTCTCACAGAGGAATGGGAGAATATTCCCCAAAATCGTATAAGGAACTTGGTGTACTTGGTGTAGCATGCCAAACCGCGTAAACGCAGTAATGGAAGCACGAGGAGGTAATACGAAGTATTGAAATTCAAGAAAATCTCATAAAGTTCAAAAATTTCATGTTTCCTATTTTTGTTTTAAGGAGAGATCAGCAGTTTTTTTTCTTTATGTAATTTTGTGTAAATAAAATGTATGGTGACTCATATTTTTTTAACTTTCATTTAAGGAGTATTAAATTGTCTATTAAATACAATTTATTGCATTAACCTAGCATTCTTACTTTCCGAGATTTTTTGGATTCTTTGAGTGACCCGGATTCATTGCTCTCGAGGGTATTTGGAATTTCGTCTTTTAAATGATTTTCAAATATTTTTTTAAAAATGAGTAGGTCTCAATTTTGAAAAATCTATTTCTACAGAGGCTTAAGGTTCACACTTAGGGACTACTCACACTTATTCAGCTCGATTCAGCTTTTGTCCATAGAAAACAACGATTTTGTATGGATACGTGTACGCATCCATTCAGCTTTCCGCGTCTATTCTCCTTTCGCGGCAAACCAGTATAAAATGAGGATAAATGTGTTTTTATCATGCGAATGCTATAGAGAGCGTTCAGCGCTGTTCCGCCGCGTTCAGCTCTGTTCCGCCACGTTCAGCGCTGTTCCGCCGCATTCACCGTCGAACGCGGCGGAACAGCTCAGGGAGGTTTCGCGACTCCTTGACAGTGTTGCCGTTTTAGCATTTTAATGCTAAATTTAGCATATTTCCGGGACTGTTAGCTTGAAAAATTTGCATTCAGCATATATCATGATATCCTTTTTGAACGTTACCTCTCAAAAAGGAATTCAAAGGATTTTATAGAAACCACTTTGTTTTTTAACTCGAAGTAGTTTTTTAAAATATGGGGAACTCTCTATAAAGGCCTTCCCCGAAATTTATGTTTGTCTTTTGCTTAGCGATTGTTAATTTGTTACGAACGATCAGTGCAGTGTTTTTAATTTTTACGTCTAATTTGAATCTGATGTGTTAATTCACGGCTTCTCATATTTGTGAGAAAATATTGCGCGAACAACGGGAAAAGATGACAGAGTTTAACTTATTGCAAATGTTGTAAGTGTAACATAAAAGCTAAAATTTACTGAAGCAACATGTGAACAAAAACATGCAAAATGTGAAGGGTCAATGAAAATTAATTAACCTACGATGCAAATTAATCTTACCACCCAAACAGCAGTCTTCTCTTGCGTTATTTAGATGCGAATATGCATCTATTTTAACAGTTGACCACTTCAGCTTGCTATTCGGGAATAAAATTTAGAATTTAGCATTTTTAAAAGTTATTTAGCATTTTTTTGGCAATTTTCTACAACAAGTTTTAGCATTTTCTCCAAATAAAAAACGGCAACACTGCTCCTTGACAAGACCTGTAGGCTCCCCGCAGACGACCGACTTTCTGTAGGACAGAAAATCGGACAATTAGGGATGGGACGTCATACCAACCAGGAAGAAAGAGCGAATACCAACCAGGTTGGATTTACGAAGGAAGTAAGGCCTTAAGAGCTAAAATTGTTGGAATTAGATTGTACGTATTGATAAAAGTATTATAAGTGCTATTACTTTTTTTAGTAAAGTTCGTAGTTGTGGAGTTATGGCACTTTGCCATTTATCAATGCGTCTCTTTAAGGCCTTACTTTCTGAATCCGGAAAACGAAATACTCATACATATTTGAAACTGCTATAACTCCACAACTATGAACTTTACGAAAAAAAGTAATAGAACATAAAATACTTATATAAATACGTACAATCCAATTCCAACCAATTTAGCTCTTAAGGTCTTACTTTCTCCGTAAATCCAACCTGGTTGAAATACGCTCTGTCCATGATGTCTTATCCCTAACTGTCCTACGAAAAATCGGTTGTAAAGTTGGTCGTCTGCGGGGAGCCTAAACATCTTCGCAGCATATCCAGCGTCGTACGTAGTAGAAAGAAGCGTTTCAGCAAAGATAGCACGCTATGACGGCTTTTCTCATTCTTACGACTCCGTACGCGGCTGATAGAAGCAGAGCTGTATAAGTGTGACCAAAATCGTTCAGCAAAACGCGAATGGAGCTGAATAAGTGTGATTAGTCCCTTATTCAGCTTTCAGCACTTTTCAGCCATTCGCGTTTCGCTGAACGATTTTGGTCACACTTATTCAACTCTGCTTCTATCAGCCGCGTACGGAGTTGTAAGAATGAGAAAAGCCGTCATAGCGTGCTATCTTCGCTGAAACGCTTCTTTCTACTACGTACTGCGCTGAATATGCTGCGAAGACGATTAGGCTCCCCGCAGACGACTGACTTTACAACCGATTTTTCGTAGGACAGTTAGGGATAAGACATCATGGACAGAGTGTATTTCAACTAGGTTGGATTTACGGAGGAAGTAAGGCCTTAAGAGCTAAATTGGATTGTTCGTATTTATATAAGTATTTTATATTCTATTACTTTTTTTCGTAAAGT